>CM042833.1:28332381-29713420 GCA_009982885.2 Hyles vespertilio | reverse complement strand
TGATTACAGTAAATTACCCCACAGTAAATACTCTCACCAGTTCATACATAGTCCTGAAAAAATGTTAAGATCGAGTCTTGTGTCGTGGGTATCAGAAACTACGAGAGACTTTTCGGTTTCACAAACACCCAGACCCGAAACAAATACCTGTTGTTCACACTATCATTTGTTTCGGTGCGGGAATCGAACCCGCGGCCATTCGTTTCACAGCCGGCGCCTAACCAACTGCGCCACGGAGGCTGTCATTCATTCATTAGAGTTCAGTTTTCATTCATTAATTACTCATTTCAGTCATTACAGTTGATTATAAAATAAATATGCACTCGTAATTTCAGTAGGTTCCCTCCTATCCGAAAAAACACTTGGTGAACTCGAGAGACACTGATGCCTCTGCCTGTCCCTCAGTGGATACGGGAGATAACTCATACCTAGATTCAAATCTTTGTCTTAAATTGTAAAAATATCCTGCCATATTAACAAAGTATCGTTAAAACACAGCTCGTTTATTTAGGTCACAGTAACTTCTTCTAAATCAATGGAGTCGCATAAAAAAGAGACATCGCGTTTCAAAACCTAACCTTGCGAAACTAAAAGTTGTACCTATTAAAGCGCAGTTCCAACATCTACAGTTAGACCCCTTTCGATTTCTATAAGTCCCGGGGCACTATTCTGGAACACCTTGTAAGAATTGTAGTTTCTCATCCGAGTAATTTTAATCTTTTTGATTTCTTTAAGGGGGTGTTCTAGTGTAAGGGCATGAATTTGAGGTGTTTTTTCAGGTGCTATAAATAAAATCAAAAAATATTTTTACTATACATTTTTTTACCATGCGTTTATTATTATTTGAAGATTACAAAAAATAATTATCAAAAAATACAAAAGTGAAAGTGGTATGGGTTGTTGAAGTGGGGGGTACAAAAAAATGGCGCGCCAATCTTGTCATGATTGCAAGCTTTTTTCAAATATGAAACAAAAAAAATATAATATTATTATAACAAAATAATAATTTTAACAATTTTTAAAAAATTCAGAAAAGTCCAAATAAGTCGAAAAAAATGTATAATTTTTTCGGACAGCCGTAATTTAGTAAAAAATAATCTTTTTTACTCTTTTTCTTAGTTAGTACGATAGCTGCATTTATCTAAATTAATAATCTCTTATTTTGTTGTTTCAGATTTTGAAAAACTTGCAATCATGACAAGATTAGTGCGCCATTTTTGTTGTCCCCCCCACTTCAACAACTCATACCACTTTCAATTTTGTACTTTTTGACTATTTTTTTTTTGTTATCTTCAAATAATAATGAACGCCTGGAAAAAATGGAAACTAACAATATCTTTTGATTTTTATGTATAGCACCTGAAAAAACACCTCAAATTCATACCTCTACACTAGAATACCCCCTTAATTCATTATTTACTTATCCCTTTATCGTTTAATTCTATTTTATGTAAAAGAAATCACCCTATACAATAAAAAATTACATGTAAAATCGTCTCGAAAATAAAGACATTAAAACTCAGTCTCGAAAACAGTCTTGATCTGTAGACAATCTGAGGTAATATACAATAATATTGTCCAATATTAGTAGGTACGATAGCTTGTAGGTACATTTGAGGTATTTCCCGACGCAATAAGAGAGCGCTGCAAAAATATTCCTAAGGATAAAAATTCACGACGCCAACAAGTGTGATGAACTCACATTAATGCACGCGCACATTGCACTCGATACACAATCCTTTATTCACTACGACATGAAAATATTTCCATAATATAAATTATGTTTACCGACTATCCGTACGTTTTGATTTTTCTGTCGCGCGTCATTCTACGCGCTGAAACTTTTACAGTTGGTTGGCACAACTTTGGTCACCTTTCCGACTGCGCCAATGTTACTTATGTGACGTGCTGTGTGGTCAAATTTGTACGGTAAGAAATGTATCCTACAAATACAAAATCAGTTATTAAAATACAAAATATTGCACCCGAGTGAATCCTGATAAGGTCACTAGTAAGTAGAATAAACACAAAACAATAATAATTTGACTTTTTGTAGGTATTTAGTCAATAGTATTGCATCAATGTGAAACATGGTATTTCAGAAAATATTCATATGATAAACAATACAATAAAGATGAATGCGAACTTCACATTAAAGCCAACAAAAGAATAACAAGTAAAGGACCTACGTCAACCAGAAAAAATAGTCCAGTTTCCTTTACTTGGTCGAAAACAACGTATTGGTTCCAGTTAGCGGTACTCCTCCGTAATTGATTCACAAACCCGCTCTAGATAAAAATTCAGTATCAATAATTCATCTCAATGTAATACAGAGCAGCTGCAGCGCAAGATAATCCGCAATATGAATTACTTTGTCTCCTACGTCAAACCTTTATGACATACTTTGACCCCCACAGATTTGTGCTGAACGCTAAAGGATGCAATGATTTGGCCATCGAGAGCTCAATATCTCTTTCCTTCTCTTGTCGTGTTTCCATCTCTTTCCCCTACTATATTCAGACACCGGCAAAGCAGTTAGGTTCCAAGTGTTGAAGATGATCGTAGGCAGTGGCAAGAACTTCCATTAGGCGATCTATTTGATAATTTGTTGGCCGTATGCAATAATAAAATTACACTTATATTAAATATACTTACTCTCAAATAAGTACCAAATATCCTATCTAGAATTAAATATGATTTGTAGTGCGGTAATTATCTATTTAGAAGGGAAAGGCGGCAAAGCTGAACGGAAGAAAACGAGTAAATGAGTACGTAAATTGAAAAAAAACTAAAAACACGAGAAGGTACTCGACAATAGTATCGCTATACTGAGTTCTTCGTAGAGAATGAATGAAACACGACCAATAGATACCACTTAAAATAGGTTTTAAAATTACTTAAGTTAATATTAATATTCAATCCAGGTACTTCTTATATAAGGTTAATATTTAAAAAAAATTGTTCGGCCAATACCTACTATTGGATGAAGTTTAACAATCCTTATTCCACCTACAATTATTCTACCGTAATAACTGACATGAATAATCTTTACTTAATTGTGTTTGTACCAATAAATAGCTATAAAATAAGGTACTTAATCGACCCAAGAAATAAGAATTTAAAAAAGGGAAAATACAAAAGTATTGTAGTACACCATCGATAGAGATAGCGCGCGATAGATTTCAGAATAAGACCTCTGTTCGTCGGAAGCGAACGCGTTTCGGCCGGCTGACGTCACCATCCAGGACTGAACCAACCAGTTTTTGTCCGAGGCCCAATTTAGTGTTTGATTCTTTATGCATAACTCGCTTCGTGTCCTAAGGTCGTCTGCGTTTCAAGGACAACGAATTTAATTGCTGACATGGTGGTTATTTATTTATCATGTACTACATTTTGTATTATTTTTAAACGGAAAATGCCTTAGTTAATGCAAACGAGCGAATGTTATTTTAGGTTGTGGTTTTAGTGTTTTTATTCCCTTTATTGTTCATCAACCTGCATTGTGCTTGAGTATTGGGTTATGTCTAAACTCACTCGCGAATTGTTGGATAAAACGAATACTCTTACATCGGGATGTACATACAGGTATTATAGCAGACGCTTAACCTCAAGTATTTTAGTATCCGCTTACCAAGTTAAATAAATAAAATAATAAATAAATATCCACAACAGACACATATAAAGTCCTGACCCCACACTAAGAACGAGTCTTGTGTCGTGGGTATCAGAAATTTCAAAATATTTTTCGGTCTCACAAATACCCAGACCCGAAACAAATACTTGTGGGCCACACAAACATTTGTTTCACAGGCGGCGACTAACCAACTACACAAAAGAAAAAGGGAAACAACAACCGGCACAGAGTGTTTGGTATATAAATATTAGCAATATTAGGTTCTTCCTGAAGGCACATATATCTACCACAATTATAAAGTCCTAAGCCCATACTTAAACGTTCATTGAAGTGTAATTCATGTGTTGAACACTTCTACAAACCTAACTTTTGTGCATTGTCCCAAATGAATCTTAGTCTGTTTTTTTTGTTCATTTGTTTTATGCTGAAGCAAAGCATGCAGAAGCGGCCTGCATCCAGCGACTTCCTGCAACCTTAACGAGTTCGTCCATCCACCTCATAGGCTCACCTTACAGCTCCATCAATACAGCCTAATTACTTAGAAAAATCACCGCTCTCCCCTAGTCCAAGTTTTCTCTCCGCAACATCGTTCGCTCAATTCTTTGCACTTACATTATGACTTGCTACGGTTGTTCATGTAAGTATAAAATAAATATAAAGTATTGTGACTTCGTTGGTTCATTATCATCTGGCATAAGCTATAAACCATGGGTTCGACTCCTCGGACAAGCAATCCATTTTGAATTGAAAAAGTCCGTACTTTTTGACGTTAATTTTTGCGCAATCAACAATAAGCTCGCCCCATATAATATCTTACGACAATTGTGCCAATCAACAAATTTAAGACCTTGTAAATCGAATCTGAGGGACTAGGTACCGAACCAAGACACTCACGGAATTAAACCTATGTTTCCACTACATCTGTCATATTAATCGCAATAAAACAAATACATAATATACATCGATGTAACTTTTTATTACACGTTATGAGGATGGAAATTATTATGGCGGTATATTTGATGTATTCCGGAGTCTAGTTTTTGTATTCTCAGAAGATTCGCCATTGCCTCTTAGTCACTGCATGTCTCACACAATGTCTGATCTTTGTTTAATTTATCTTTGAGCGTATCCTTAATATTAATAATTAATTTACATGCTCTCATAATTAACGTAAAATTATAAATTGTTAGTTGTCTCGATCGGACATCATTAATAATATTAACCTATAAGAAACAGAATTCATTATATATTTCTCCCTCCTTATTTAGTTATCTCGTTTTAATATATTTTCTAGTTTTTTGGGGATAAGCTTTTTCAGCTATTCTGTGAAGATTATGATGATGATAAATCAATGAAAAAATACCTATTATTAAAACATAATTATAGAATGTTTACCTGGTTTCTCATTGACTTTAATTTTCTTTTGTTCAATATTAACTCATAATGTTTCATGTTTTTTCTCATAATTAATCACTTTTTATATTTATTTTTCTTACAATATTTTTTTTTGTTTTTAGTTATAGTGC
Source organism: Hyles vespertilio (assembly GCA_009982885.2). Classification (NCBI taxonomy): domain Eukaryota; kingdom Metazoa; phylum Arthropoda; class Insecta; order Lepidoptera; family Sphingidae; genus Hyles; species Hyles vespertilio. The sequence goes on along the minus strand of CM042833.1, from coordinate 29,708,260 downwards.
GAATATTTTTTTCTATTTGTTTTAGAACGTTTTGTTTTCACAACCGGCAGATGCATGGCGTGTTTTATTTTATTCATTTACTTAATTATTTTTACTATCTTCTTATATTTATTTTAGTTTATATTTTATTATTATTTTACCAATGTATGTGCAGAATAATTGTAGCAGTGACAGTGAAGAATTCTTTTCTGCCAGTAGTGAAGAAAGTTTCCTTAGTCTTCCCTCACTTGCCGACACTCTCGTGCCATTTCTCTGTCGTCCCTAAGAATTTCATTGTAGTACATACCAATGCCCTAATTATTCCGGCCCATTTCCTCGATATGCTGGCTAGTTTGACTGTACTCATATACATCCTATCCTTGTTTCAGAATCTTGGTTAAATCTTGTTTATCTTCTTCCACTTACCAGATTCCACCTCATCGGAACTGATCGCGCGGTAAAAGGTGGTGGTGGTGTACCTATCTATCTCCGTTCTCAATTTTGTTATACATGTATCAGCGCAACCGCCGCCACCTAAACCTGGCGAACATCTTTTCTTAGAGGTGGAATTCTCACTTAATAAACTTTTACTCGGTGTTTACTATTGTCCTTCGCTTCACATTAATTTCTTCTCTTCTCTTGAAATAATTCTCAATTTGGTACCCACGTTCAGTCAAACCATAATCATGGGTGATTTCAATACCTGTCTCCTTAAGAAAGATCATCGCTCTTCATACAGTCCTTTATTTATTTATTTATTTATATTTTCAACACAAAGTTACAGTTTTACCAATGCGTTTGTGTTGTTAAAAACAAACAATTTAACTAGCTTAGCTTACGAAATATTTAAGGTAACAAACAAAGTAAAACAAAACAAATAAATATTCTTATAAAATTAAACAATCAAGTGAGGGGAAACAAAATAATCAAAAAAAAAAAATAGCGTAAATTAAACTCTGCATAAACATACTAACAATCAAAGTGCGTCAGAAATAATAAAGCAGATTCGTAAAGTTCATCCAACCTATCATAAAAAATGTAGACACCTTGGATCCGTTGTGTGAGCATATTTAGTAAACGAATAGCCCTGCCAGTTGAAGTGCTGTTCATATAGCAATGTGTTGGAGCTGAGAACAATTGGTGCCGTCGACGTCCAACTCCACGCATATATTGCTGAGGTACATATAGGTGGATATTTGCCAACACTGCAGGATTGTCAACTTTATTACGTAGCAGCAAGCAGTAGTGCATAATTGCTGCTAGTTTCCGTCTCAAAAATAGCGAATTAAGTCCAACCAAAATGCCCGCCACGAAAAGAGATGGATAGAGATGGGTAGTACCCATATATCCGTTTATATAAATATCTTGCAAATTTCCTTTGTGTCTTTTCTAGCATAAGGACATACTTTTTCTCGTGTGGGTTCCATATTTGGGTGCTTCGAACATAGGCGTTATAAAGCAACATAGCAACATTAATACTGAATACTCATAATGAATCCTAGAGTTTTGTTGGCTTTGATACAGACAGTCCTCATATGATCATGAAAATTAATTTTACTGTCCAAATTAAGTCCCAGATCCCGAATGACACTAACACGTTTTAACGTTGTTTCTCCTACTTTATATGAAGCTAGGATTGGTGAGCGAGAGCGAGTAAATGTAATTATTTTAAATTTAGCTGCATTAAGCGGTAGTTTGTTTTTTTCGCTCCATTGCGAAACTGCATGAATATCATCTTGGAGAACTTTACAATCTTCGTGCTTAGTAATTGGAAGATATAATTTAAGATCGTCAGCAAACATAAGGCACTTAGTAACTTTAAGGTTTCGCGGAAGATCATTTATCATTATTAGAAATTGTGTAAGACCTAGTAACCTGCCTTGGCTAACTCCAGATCAAATAAAGTATTTTTCTGATTGGAAGCTCATCATTTCTACATACTGTTTTCTATTACCGAAATAGTTGGAGAAAAATCTAAGTAATTTTGGACTAAAACCTAGAGCTGAAAACTTATTTAGCAGGATATCATTATCAACTAGATCAAAAGCTTTTTTAAAGTCAAAACAGGCAACATCGACTTGCCTACCTCTCGACATATGCGTGCTGACATAATCAATAAAGGAAGTGTGATAAGTTGTGGTTGATCTTGCATTTCTAAAATCGTGCTGAGAGTCATGCAAACGATTTCCAATTTGATTAAGAAGGCAATAATTAATTATTGACTCAAATATTTTATTGACTACTGAAAGTACTGCAATGGGGCGAAAATTGGTTATTTCTGGTGACTTGCTTCGCTTTGGCACTGGGGTGACACGGGAGGTCTTCCATTTATCAGGGTATACACCTTGGTCTAAGGATAACTTGAAGACATATAGTAGCGTTTCTTGTAGTGAAGAAATGCAGTCATTCACAATATAGGTTGGTATATTGTGAAACTGGCCCTGGAGTTGACGATGTTCTTAGTCGTCGGACTGCCCGCATCAATTCGTTTTCGTTTATGTGTCCGATGTTAATTGGCATTGTGTTTCCATTGTCTTCTTCAGTATTTTCGATACACGTAGGGTCTATTTTGGCGTATTAGGATGCAACACAGAACCTCAGTAGTCTGCAAATGCATCTACTGCTTCTTGGCCTGACAGCTTTAAATCATCTAATGTATATTCTTTATTTATTCTTCTACTAGCGGCCCGGCCCAGCTTCGCCCGGGTACAAATAGATTTTTGAACAATAATATATGTACGTATTATTATTATACATATAAACATTCCTATATAGACACGCTGCCGCCGCCCCGGCCGGCCAGTACCACCGCAAGCGCTACGTCCCGCAATTTTAAATCTGTAATATCTTCGAAAATATTCATTTAAATCTTGTGCTGTAAAGGACCACATAGATCTATATTAAATCAACAATTTATTAAAGCTATTCAATTGGATAAGGGTTAATGCTGTTTTGGTTAAAATCACTTCGAAAATTAGCCATTATTTGTCGTAAAAAGTAAATGACAAAAAAAGTTATTGTGGGGTATCCATAAGAGATAGACATATACCATCGCGAAGTTTTCTATAGACCTTTTCAATGTGTACAAATATGTAGTACATTATTTTGATAAATCTCGTAGGGTTCAGCCTGCGTTTGCAATGTAAGCGAAAAAATATTGATAATTAACGACATCATTAGAATCCTCAAAAATAACAATATTTCTCCACTATTTAATGGATGTTATTATACATATATAAACCTTTCAATTGAATCACTCTATTAAAAAAAACCGCATCAAAATCCGTTGCGTAGTTTTAAAGATTTAAGCGAACAAGAAAAATAGGGACAGAAAAAGCGACTTTGTTTTATACTATGTATTGATATTTCCGTTGATCCTTATTATACGTCCAGAATTTTTCAGGGCGATGGGATATATTATTCTCCAATGTTTCCAAATATTCCTTGTGTGCCTTATGTATAAAATCTTTAACTGTGGATCTGTAATATTTGAAAAGTTTCCTATTGAATTCCTTATTATATTGTTTAAACTTTTTAAATTGAAGTATTTTAATTTTATGTACCCTATTATTTCTGGTGTATACCAGGTAGGATAGACGTATTTGGGTTGATTAGATAGCATCTTACGTTTAACCGGGACGTTATTATTAAAAATTGTATTCAGTGTATTATATAGGATTTCTACAGCTGCATCGACATTAGTTCTGCAATAGATTTGTCCAGTTCGTATTTGTAATATCTATATACAGTCCATGAAAGTTGATTTTGTGAAAATTCCAATTTGGAACAATGTGCAAATTCTGTGCAGCGGGCGGACATACAATCGAGTTAGACGTTTTATCTCGCAGTATTAATGTCAGCTCTAATGGAGGGTAATTATTGTCTACAGGTACCAATGGATCAACTTCTCCAGATATGTCGGCTGTGTTGATTTCAGAATTCACTAATACGGGATCCAAAATATCCCTAAATTTATTTTGTACTTAATTTAATTGGGTTAAACCACAAAAAAATGTAAAACAATCGTAGTACATTATAGTAACTCTATTAAAGGACTTTACATTAAAATCGCACAATATAACAAATTGAAAAGCCGAAAACTTACGGACAGCATTTTCTATACAATCTAATACAGCACAATATAATTTTTCACTATAATTAGGAGCAATATAAATTACAATTTTGACATCTCTCCTAGTAGTCTTTGCAAACAGTAATTCTTTATCTTCTGTCAGGCCATCTATGTGTGTAATCATGTCTACATTATTCTGTATCAGCCCATATACGTCCCACTGCAGGGCACGGGCCTCCTCTACAATCGACTACCGATTGAGAGTGGTTAGGCCATATAGTCCACCACGCTGGCCTAGTGCGGGTTGGTGGACTTACATACCATAGAATTTTTATAAATCGCTATGGTATGCAGGTTTCCTCACGATGATTTCCTTCACCGTTTTAGTGCGTGGTGATTGACTATCAATACACACATGACTCCGAAAAGTCAGAGGTGTGCCCTGGGATTCGAACCCACGACCACCGTGAACATGTTGGCAGTCGCGTCTAGTCCGTTTACCAACAGGCCACCACGCACTTCGTCTACATTATAAGAGTGCTTAACGGCAAGAAGAACCCCTCCCCAGCTTACATCGCCAGCCCTATCCTTACGAAGTACTACATAGCCCTGCGGAAATAATTCTCCATCTATCACTGAACTATTAAGAAATGTTTCGGTTAACGTTATAAAGTCGCATGTGCACGGTTGATATATTATTATAGAATGTTGTTGTTTTCATTCGTAGGACTCTGACATTTTGGTAGTATAGCTGCGGTAATAAAATTTTATGATTCTTCGAACTTAGCCTTGTTTTTATTTTGTAAGTTGCGAAAGTTGTGTTTCCAAGGCTTAACGCATATGTCTTTGGTCCAATTCTCTGGTGCCATTATATGCTTTGCGAGTTTTGAAGGAACTTCTATCTTAAAAGACGCATAATGTGAAATGAGTGTAGTAACTGTACAAATATCATAGTTACATATTGATTGAGATGAGCACGCACTTGTTCCTCGGTGGTGCCAAATTCAACGTAAAAAAGATGTACATACCGCCATCTTTCCGACGCTTCTAATTTTGAACTACCTGGTGACGCAGTACCTCGAGTTGTAGCACTATTACTGCAGTAAGGTGTGTAGGAATGCTCAACGCCCTCATATTCACAACTCAGTTGAAAACGGAGACCCAGCCCAAGTTTGGAAATTTCTTAAGACATTGGGAGTGGATATATCTCACCAAGATTCGATTCCTAAATCCATTGATTTAAATTCTCTAAACCTGCATTTTCTTCATAGTCCAATTTCGATAAGACGATTAAAAATATCACATTCGACATCTTTTTTTTTATTGCAATGAATGGCGAGACGAGCAAGCTTTTCACCTGATTGTAAGCGATACGACCGCCCATAAACAGTAGCAACATTCCACTGCGCTCACCATCCTGAGACATAAGATGTTAAGTCTCAATATGTCCAGTAGTTACTCTGGCTACAATGTCCTTCAACCCGAAACACAACAGTGCATTTACGCAGTCCGCCCCGTGACCACGAAAGCTGTAAAGTAATCGAAACGTCGGGAATTCAAAAAATGTAAAAATTAAACCAAATCCGCGATAAAATTCGTAAATAATAGTTTTATTTCAATTACGCAGTGTTGTTTCACGGGAGAAATAGACATTGCGGTGGTACCTACCCAGATGGTCTCTCACATAGGAGAGACCTACCACCACTTTCTACTCCTCTATTCTTAAGACTCCCGATTGCTCGGCTTTTGCTTTCAACCAATTTGCTGCTTGTGATGTTGAGAAAACTATTAAGCTTAACTATTAAGGTAGCGACTGCGTCACCCGTAATATGATTCTACCTATCCTTGAAGAAATCCATTCTATAATTTTCCATATCTTTAACCACCCCATCACTACTACATTATCCCCATTCCTAAAAATCCAACGCTTCTACACTCTCTGAATTCTGACCTATTTCCATTCTCCCTTTCCTTTTCAAAGTTCTTGAACGCCTGATCCACATGCAATTGAACGATTTTCTGTCCTCCTTAACCCGCTCCAGTCGGGGTTTTCTCCTGGGCACAGCACAACCACCAGCGTGACTCATATTACGGATGGCATAAGATCGGGTATGGAGCCTGGAGGATGGCAAACTGACAATCTTAGCATTGCTGGACTTCAGTAACGCCTTCAATGCCATCGACGTTGATGTATTGCTTAGTATGCTGCGTTCTCTCAACATACCTCCAACAGCAGTTGATTGTATGGGAGCCGGCAACGCATCTGTGTTGAGGATAGTTATTCCTCGTGGTACTCCTTATCTGCTGGCGGTCCACACAGGCTGGCGTGCTATCTTCTCTACTCTTTGCTGTCTTTATAAATTCTATATCTAATCATCTTCGCTCCTCCTACCACCTCTACCCAGATGATTTACAAATTTATACTCAGGCACCTTTTGACAAGGTTATTGAAGCGATTCATAACATTGACAGAGATATCCAACATATGTGTATATGGAGGATCCTATCCAAAACACAGGCGATTATTATCGGTAAGCCCCAGAATGACATCTAAACTTGATAGGGGCTACCACTTGTAATCTGTGATGGTACCACCGTCCCTTATAGTGGCAAAGTCAGGAACCTTGGATTATTTCTGGACAAATCCTTTGCTTGGGGTCCACAGCTTCAGGAACTCAGTCGGAAATGTTTCGCCTCGGCAAGGTCCTTGCGAAGATTACACAACATACGACATCGTCGGAATTCTCATATTCTTTCTCTTCTATACAACATATTGCTTAATACTCTGACCCCCTTATCTCAAAGATCGATGTGTATTTCTCTATGACTCACATACTATATACCTGCGGTCGTCAGAGAACTTGGAGTTGAGAATGGCACAGGCATTCCGACTCCACCACTTTCATGGATAAATCGTTTACTGTCGAGGCTGTTCGATTGTGGAACGCATTACCAGTTGTAGATGTGTATACGATCTTTATCATCATTCAAAAAACTTATCAAAGATTACTACCTTTCTCACTGAACTGACACATTGATGTGGATAACTTTCCTATTTTTATGTACTAGAATGTATATGTATCTTCCGATGTACGTATTCTTATGATCTTATGTATATACATGCATATTTCTATGTATGTGTTTATATAACATAATATGTGTGTTTATGATTTTTATTACTTGTAATTTTATTAAATTATGTTTTGTATTTGCAATACTTTGCCTATCTAGGTAGGTTCTATCCTTTACACTTTGGACTGGCCTCTGTTTATCCTATTCTTAAATTCATACCATGGTTGTAAAGACATTGCCTTTCGGCGATAAGACCATCAATTGTTCTTTTTATGTATGTGATTTCTTTGTATTTGTTTTCTCTAGTGCAATAAGGTGTAAATAAATAAAAAAATCGTATTTTGAGGGCTAAGTTTAGATTGGAACTTCCTTGAATCCTCTACGCTACCTATCTTAATATAGTGCAATCTAAAAATAATACGTATTTTATTTGTCTAAGAAGTTAATAAGACTCACAATTGAATGGCAAATGTAACAGTAATGTTTCAGACGTTAAATGGACGTAAACAACTTTTTACAAAACATTGTTGAGTTTTTTTTATTATAATAATATTAATTTCAATGATGCATTAACAAACACTAACAACGAACACTAATTTTTACATTCAGCTTCTGCTATTGCAAATGGTTCTTGTTTTTTTTTTTTTATTGATACGTGTAATGGCCAAATATTGTCGTGGTAGAGACCACAAAGTGGGTATTGATAGATAGTCAATCACCATTCACCGCGAAGTATACGGTGAACAAAAACATTGTAAGGAAACCTGCATGCCATAGAGATTTTTTCATTCCGCCTGATGGTAAGCGATACGACCGCTCATGGACAGTAGCAAAACCAAACAACACCATGAATTAAAAGCAATGCTTGCACTCCAAATTAGATGTTAAATCTCATTATGTCCAGTAGTTACTCAGGCTACCTTCATACTGGAACACAACAGTGCAATTGCATTGCTGTTTTTCGGGATAGACATTGAGATGGTAAGATTAGATTTGTAAGAATTTCTATGGCATATTAAGATTGCCAACCGGCACTAGGCCAGCGTGGTGGACCATATGGCGTAACCACTCTCAATCATATTCTCGATAAAAAACGAGGTTCGTGCCCTGCAATAAGACAAATATGGGCTGATATAGATACAGACCTCAAATAAGATTTCTGGTATAAATGAACCGAAATGTTTTTAAAAGTCATTAAATATCTGAAACTACGTGAGACTTTACGGTCTGAAAATACTCAGACCCGCAATAAATCCTTATGGAACACCTCATACAAAAATCTGTCTCGGTGCGGATGCGAACCCGACAGTTTTCGTAAAAGAATTGTCTTATTGATGAACTGCATTGCAGCGGCGGTCATCTTATTCTTTTTTTACTCAATCTCATTGATCTTATGACTTCCTTTAAAATAAAACAACCAAATGTCGTGGGAGCGTAATAGCCGAACACCGACAAAATAAACTAAAACGAAATCAAATTTACAGTCGAAAAACAAAATTAAAGTCTCAATACCGCAATCATTATCATGACCAAACACTGCAATCGTTATTTTACATTTGTTTTGGCACATTCGACAAAAACCGGTTTTGCACAAGTCATTTTGCAAATCCAACGCATTGTAGAAATAAAACAATACAATAATCGCTCTATATCTTAGTGTCTACCAATTTATAAAAAAGGTATGTAGAAAAAACAAAATAAAATAATATTGACGCTAATAGACAGTCTCAATACGATGAGCACCCAGACATAATAAACACACTGCATAGCGTTGTTGTGTGAGGAAATCTTCTTTAAAAAACATATTATATGTATTATTTCTTTATAAAAATAAGTGAAAAAATGGTAATTAATACGAGTATACCATGGTAACCCGATTCTGATTATCATGCTTGTTTATTACTTTCAAATGCATTCAAAACGACGACTGAAAAGAATAGAATGTTCACAACAATGTTCATAACTTAAAAATAAAACCGCATTAATACTGATCTATCGAGATAAGATCATTACAAATCACAATATACGAAGGAATGATAAAATTAATTGAACAATGTGATATTTTGTACATGATAAAAGTGTAATGCCGCCCAGTGACTTTTATTTGCTACTAGCTGTGCCCGCGACTTCGTCCGCGCGGAATTTAACAAAAACTTTATTTTTCTAAAATAAAAGATTTTTTTCTAAAATAAATATAGCCTAAGTTACTCCTTATTATATCAGCTACCTGACAATAAAAGTCTCGTCAAAATCAGTCCTAGCCATTTCAGAGATTAGCCGGAACAAACAGACAGACAGACAGACAGACAAAAAAAATTAAATATTATTTTCGGCACAGGTATCGTGTATATAACGATATGTAGTTGGACATTTCTTTTTATTTTCACTTTTAAAACAGACACTTCAATTTTATTTAAATGTATAGATAATTTATATCAATTTCAATAACGTGACATTTCAGATACTTTAGCAATAACTGCAGCTTTTTGTTGCTGAGGTAACAACATAATTTGCTAACAATTACAACTATCCACTTTTTACAATAACAGGACGGATAGTTAAATAACAAAGTGAAATAAAGTACACGTAAATATGCTTCACAGGCTATAGTGCTTAAGGGAATAATATTCATCAAAAGCCAATAGACCACCTCTATCTGACTGCTAGAGACCTTGCAAAAGGAATGCCACATGACGTCATCAAAGCACACCCGATGGTGCAGTCCTTGAATCGTTAACAGAAACTAAATAAATATAGAAATGTTTGTTCGGGTGACACTGACTCCTCACAATGTTGAGACGCGCGACGACTTTCAGCCAGTCAGACCTTATCATGTCGCAACAAAGGACAGAAAAAATACCACTCTGGTGTTAAATACGTGTGCAAATGAAGTGCGTAAGAATCGCAGTGTTCTCAATGAGTGGGTCAAGGACCCCGTCTCCTTGCAGCCTCCTTGGCAAGCACGGCCAATCACCAGCCCATACATACTACTCGTATTTTTTTTTTCGAATCAAATCATTTTTATTTACGTAGGTATTGCTTGACCAGCCGACCGGGGTTATCTGGTCATCAACAAGGACAAATTTAAATATTTCCAGTTTTAATAAGGAAGGGCTAATATGTGAATGTTTTGTTAGTTTTTGACGTATGTGCATTTCCAATCGTAACTAATTTTGCTCGTATTTAAAATGTCAGGACTGATTTTGGTAAATTTTTGTAGTGCCAACGCTTGAGTCCAACTTCATAACGGCAAAGTCATCTATGGGGTCACTCTGTGATCCGAACCGAAACTCGAATATTCGGACGTTGGACGTCCGAAGTAAGTTATAAGTATTCCAATTCTAAAACTCAATATTATTCTCTATGATACTTAATCATTCATCCTGACTTTCTATTGTTAAGACGTACGATAGAGGATTCAGACATTTTTGGAGTACTTAGGCACACTCGTACAGTTTTAAGTACAACGTTGGAACATTCGATTTTCGCTTCAGATCGTAGAGTAACCTCTGACCTCTTTAGAGTTCTTTTGTAATAGGGACTTGTTGATATACAGGGTATCGTGTAGGGCTCTAACATAGCAGGTCTGTGCTCAGGCTTGGTCCATAGGCTGCAATTTCAATTTACTAAATGACGACGGTAATGATCAGGCGCAGTTGAAAAAAAATTAATTTAGTAAGAAAACTTAATCTCAAAAATTTATTTGGATGCCAAAAAAATATATTTTGTAAGCACTTGGTTCCCCTAATTTTATGAAGTTAAGCCATAGATTTGTAATATTTTTAGTGTATTTAAATTTCGATAGATTTCTGGAAAATGTTTTATCTGAAAGTTCTATTTATTAAGTCATAAATACATAACGTAATGGAATTCGGATTAGTTCTTAACAGATTAGCCAATTTTAATACCGAGGCACTTGGAAACAGTGAATAGGACCACGTTTTCTCCCCTTCTAAAATGTTGAGTCCTCTAAGCGGAATCAAGGGTTTGAATTCTCTCCTCTTCCCATAGCCACAGGAACTCTACTACTGAAGATACGCCACCCGCATGAATCTCAACATCGACTTGCTGGAAGCACCCTGCATGCAGCGACTTCTAGCACCTTTACCACGTCGTCACTCGTTACTCGTCACAATTTATCAAGTGGATAAAAAATATTGACACTTAATAACAACTTTATTTGGATGGCATAATACTTACCGTCAGTTCTAGTGTGTTTTTAATATGAACTGTCACAAGAAATTTAAGCAATAACGAAACAATATTTACCCAAATACAAAACCAAACATATAAAACTGTGATAGTACAGGTTCCCTAGTACAATTTTCATAATTGATTACTAACAAGTTGATTTTTCGTGAGTAGCTTCCTTTCGACTAACCAACTTTTTCCTTACAGTAACGTTGGTAAATGGTAGCTTAGTAGGGGTAGCAAGGATAAAGCATGTTGATTTGACGAATTTTAAAAATTTATTAATAACCGAATTTTTCTTTGTTAATTATCGAGATAATTATCTAAATAACGTGAAAAAATATTTGTCCTACAAAATATAAGGTTTTGTTAGGGAGTCCCCCTCTCCAACATGTATCATAAACAAGGTCATGGAAAATAATTACTAACCAGCTGATTTTTTTTTTATTGGTTAGCACACATTTGTATACTTTACTACCCACAATGTCCTATAAATTGCGTGGTATGTCATCTTGGTCCTACGCTCAGAAGTTGTCAATACCGCAGAACTTTTTTTTAAATTAGTAACTGTAGGACAAATATATCACATGATAGGTTAATATATTTTTCATCCAAATAAAACAATGTCCTACAAAAATAAAGGTATGTTATATTAGTCCTACAAAATTTGTAATTTTTTAGTATACAAAATAAAATGAAATATATATACTTACAGTAGTATTCGTACACAACGACTTCGCTTATAATGACTAACCGGTTTTAACGACGATAATAAATAAATAAATAATAAATAAATACACCCAACAGTCACATACATAGTCCTGATCCCACACTAAGATCGAGTCTTGTGTCGTGGGTATCAGGAACTACGAGAGACTTTTCGGTCTCACAAACACCCAGACCCGGAAGAAATATTTGTGGGCCGCACAAATATTTCTATCGGTGCGGGGATCGAACCCGCGGCCCCTCGTTTCACAGGCGGCGTCTAACCACCTGCGCCACGGAGGCTGTCAAAAAATAATGTTTACTCAAGTTAGGTTTCATAGTATGGTAGTGAGAAAAAATCACCGTTTAGTGCGGCTCCGGTTCAAGCGACCAACTGCTTATAGCGACCAATAATTATAATAATACGTCCGGTTAAAACGACGCGCTATGTTTTGTTTGCACAACCTATGCACCAATACCTCGGCGCCCCAAATTTACCCCGCCCCGCGCGCTTCACCTCTCTTTATTAGCGCGTGAATCCATGGTTAGTGTTTGTTACTTCATAAGGCAAGTTCTAAAAGCTCGACAAAATAGTTATTTCGGTAAAATACCGATTTCCAGCTCTGCACTGGTGTGAAACGCATCTAAATATATACCGGGTATATCAAGGGTGCTACCGAAAACGAATCCGGGTGGTAGTTTAAGTGACTACAAACACAATGTAAATGTGTGTTGGCCGTCTGTATTTTTAGTCGTCTATGGTCCACAGTAAACAATGCTATGCGCATGTGTTTGTGAGCAAGTATAGTAGTGTGCCTTAGCTCCAATAGTAAAATATACACAATAATATTTTTAATTTCATGAATTTCAGCTATGTAACTGGAAGACTGGAATAACGTACCACGTAATTTGTAGGACAATGTGGGTGGTAAATTATTCAAATGTTAGCTAACAAATAAAAAAAAACAGTTGGTTAGTAATTCATTTTCATAACTTTATTTATGATACATGTTGGAGAGGGGGGACTCTGTGATAAAAACTTATATTTTGTAGGACAAATATTTGTTCACGTTATTTAGATAATTACCTCGATAACTAACAAAAAAAATCGGTTAGTAATTTTTTTATTCATCAAGTCAACATATTTCGTCCCTATTATCTTAGTTATAAAGCACAATCGAGAATTTTCGTACAAGAATTACTTGGGCGTCTCATTGAAATAAAGCTATTCTCAAAAATTCAGGTGGATAGTAATTATTTTTACATTAAGTATTAGTACTACAACTTTTGAGCGAAGGACCAAGATGACATACCACGCAATTTGTAGGACAATGTGGGTAGTAAGCTATACAACTGTTGGCTAACCAATAAAAAAAACAGCTGGTTAGTAATTATTTTCCTTTACCTTGATTATGATACATGTTGGAGAGGGGGGACTCCCTAACAAAACCTAATATTTTGTAGGACAAATATTTTTTCACGTTATTTAGATAATTATCTCGATAATTAACAAAGAAAAATTCGGTTATTAATAAATTTTTGAAATTCGTCAAGTCAACATACATCGACATCCTTGCTACCCCTACTAAGCTACCATTTACCAACGTTACTGTAAGAAAAAAGTTGGGCGTCTAGTCGAAATGAAACTACTCACGAAAAATTAACTTGTTAGTAATCAATTATGAAAATTGTACTAGGGAACCTGTACTATGAATAGATAAGATCATAAAAAATTTCAGCTAACTACTCATTTGGTGATGCTTGTATATTAATTCACTGTTAAATTCGTTGTCATGTTTACGCAGAAGAAGTTCCCACTAGGAATATAGGTATTTTGGTAGTGAAATACATAATAGACGCTTCTGTAGCGCAGTTGTAATACAGTACGGTTATAACACTGAGGTCTCGGGTTCGAGTCCCGAGTCGGATTAAGTGATATTTGCTTTTATATTTATTATCAGCCCGGAGTCAGGAATTTATGCCCAAATTGGCGATAGGCTCGCCCTTAACATATTGTTACATATTGGGACGGAAAACACACGGCGCAACACGGATGTCCAAGTAACACCTGTGCCTACCCTTTCTGGCGAAAAGGCGTGAATTTATGTAATAATAATAATTTAATAATTATTATTATTTATTTATTTACCAAAGTGTTACAATAAAATAGTGTTACAATACATTTATACAGCTCGTAATTTTGACATAACATTCCACTGCGGTTCTGCACTAAGCTCTTAGCCTGTATCGCAGATACCAAAAATAATTATTATAGTAATCTTATTTTTAGTTGTGGTAACTGGTTAGGTTTACAACGATGCGCTAAATTTCAAATTTAATCAATAATAGTGAAAAAATAATTTAAAAAAAAAAACAAACAACTCTATTCTAAAATGTTGAGATCAAAATTTAATTGGTATGTATGTATCAGCCCATATACGTCCCACTACAGGGCACGGGCCTCCTCTACAATCGAGAGTACGATTGAGAGTGGTTAGGCCATATAGTCCACCACGCTGGCCTAGTGCGGGTTGGCAAATTTAATTGGTAAGTTATATTAACTAAGGAAACTAAAAATATGTGTGTGTGTGTATGTGAGTGTATAATTGTATATGTGTTATGATGTTTTAAAATTATTATAAGTTATATGTTAAATGTTATAGCCATCTAGGATTTGCTCAGTTTTGCAGTAGTTAAGAGTTTTCAACCATTTGTCAATAACTGATTTGGCTTTATAAGAACACAGAAGCTTTATGTTCAGTTTTTTACATATTTTATTATAAATTTGTATTTGCATGTAAGTAAATACATATTATATTTAATTTAAGTGTCGAAATGTATCCACCATTATTAATTTCGATGCCATTTCGATTTAGCTACACAAAGATCACACACATTCCCACAAAAAGTGAAATGACTCGCGGGTTGCCATCAATTTGCGGTTTCCTATAGGATGTCTGTAAATTTGGATTAAAAGGAGACCTTGTATTTTTCATATTGCCATTATGAATTTTGTCTACACTCCTTATTATTCTGAGTGTATTATTTTTAATTATTTGTATTAAAGTTTGGGGCAGAAACATAGTTCCTTTTGTGAAAACACTTGAAGAGGCATAACGTCAGCCATCGTATCAAGAAGATGTTTTAATTCTATACATCGTTACGTTTCGGTACGATTCAGACTTATTTCTAGTATAATAGAGCCTGTTTCACACCGCAAATATTGCAATAAATTGAACCAATTAATTATTTCTGGACCACATCAGCTACGGTGACCATTAATGCATGAAAAAGGTTAATTATAATATTAAATCTAAATGTTTTGCCCTTTATGAGACTGATGTTACCAATTTTGATAATACCATTGATGGATTTGTAACATTACTAGAAAATTACATACATACTCATGCCTTTTTCCAAGAATGGGTAGGTAGAGGTGTTACCATGACACCCATGTTTCACCTTGTATTTTCCGTCACACAATGTGATAGGGAGCCTATCGCCGCATCCGCATCCTGACTCCGGTCTGATAATGAATAGATAAATCCAATCTCAATTTAGCCGACCCGGGATTTGAACCCGAGACCCCAGATTTGCAATCGTACTGTAGCCAACTACGCCATCGAGGCATGTAAATTATTATTATAATAAGCAATATTATGAATTACAGGGCTATGACGTGCCTAAGTTATAATTGCAAAACATAAGCGCGTTAAGGCGACACTGACCTCGTGGTTTTCAAGTGCAAAAGGTCGTTACCACCATCCAATGTCGGTTCCATGTGAAACGGAATGCGAATTGTAAAAAAATATAAATCGGAAATACCGATGTGGTTTTGTAGACAAGTCTTTGTTTGAATTAACTTCCTATATCGGTGATTATGTTATGAATATTTTGATAGTAAAAAATATATTTGGAAAAGGTGCCGGGTACGCGTGAGATCTGCAAATAGATATCAAGATTTTGTCATTTAATTGTTACCATTACTTAGTTTGGACTTACATTAAGGTTTTATACTTAATACTACGTGCCGTAACTTGATCGTGCTGAACGCATCAGGCAAAAACATATTTGTACAGAATAGTACGCTGCTTGCTAACTCTCTTTGACTGGCCGATGTCGCTCCATAATAATGCATGTATATTTTGTGATTGATACGTTCATGATACGGTCATAGTATACATAGTAATAGGTAAAGACGACTATTCTAAAATCATAGTTTTGTTTTTCGATTTATATACAGGCGTATTTTATATACATACTTTTGATAGTATAGAACACTATCTAGCATCTAACCAACTGCGCCACATAGACTGTTAAAATATAGTTATATAAATGTAATTTGCGGTATCACCAAATAAAACACGTACAAAAAAATTCTACAATTAAGAAACATTTAACTTAAATGTAATGTAATATTTAAATAATAAATATTGTTTTTTCATTGGCATGGAAAATAATTGATATGCAAGGTCGTAACATATCACTGTCATTGACAACACCTATTCTTTATTAAAATATGTTTATGCTTAGTTGTAAACAAAAACAAGTTCTTCGTATGGTTTCGTCTGTGTGCACTTATTGTTTGTCGCCACTCCACCCTCTTTCACCGACCTTTCAATCAGTCACTCAAACAATATTAATTTCTGGGATAATTAAGAAAATGCCCCAGGCTATAAGTCCACCTATATTATTGTATGATATTGTATGAATTGTTAACAAATAAACGAAGTAAACAAGAAAGAAAGAATGAATTTATTTGAAAATAGACGCTTTGTATGTTTATACAAAGCATACTTAAGACTCGATCTTAGTGTAGGGTCAGGACTATGTATGTGAGTGTTGGGTGTGTTTACATTTACATTTACAGACTCTCCAGTTTCATGAAGCGGCATATCAATATGACACCTATACTTAATTATAAGTTGGATCTCCTTACTAACTTATACTAACGTGAAAACCATATTACATTTCGTGTTGTTGTATTTGCGTGACGCGTGCAAATATACAAAGACGAAAAATCTAAAAATATTTCTAGCTTCTACAACTCATCACAACATTTTTTTTAAATATATCCTATGTACAAACATCGGCCAGTAACAATTATATGTATAGAACATTAAAATTTCGAGAAGAACCGCATCAAAGCCTTAGGCCGCCCACACGCGTGTAATTTATGTGATCAAGCACACGCGGTGTGTGACCGGAAATGATTGAATTCCAAGTAAATTACTCTTCATTATCTAGTTATCGGATCGATATTGCCAATTGTTACTGTGGAGCCGGCACTTCCAATTACCTGAACTGAACTTCCAACTTCTATTATATCAGTCTCACTATATTTATATTAACAGTAAGTCAACATAGCAGCATGTTGTGTATATTTAAATGCTCGTAAAAATGAAAATATAAAAGTTAAGAATAATAATGACTCACACGGTAATTACGAAGTTCTGAGATAATGCATGATTATTGTTAAAATCTTTTTTTTATATTGTTTTGTTCTTAAAATATTTTAGAATAGTTGTTTGTCGTGTAAAAGAAGTAAAATAAATAAAATCACTATTAAACAAATAAAAAGATATAAATAACGATCCAATCAGATCTTGATTCTAATGGCAGAATCTAAAATGGTGATGACTTCCTAGCCGTTTTCAGACTTGGCGTCAGTTATATTGTACATACGAATTCTGAAATGGGATGTGTTTTTCTCCTTCTTATACCTAAAAAAATGAATAATTACGAGCCTTAGGGTTCTGTAGTTTTGTTCTAAACATTGAGACCCTAAACATTGTTCTAAACATTGAGACCTTAAAAATAAGGTACATTTTCAAAAGAAAATGTACCTTATTTTTAATCGGCAACATTATAAAATCTTCTTGCCAGTAAAACGAAACAAATAAGTAAAGAAATACCCTCAACAGTCACATCGCATAGTCCTGATCCCAGATTAAGATCAATTAAGTCCATAGATTAGAATTATATACAGAGAGTTAAGTCTTATGTCGTGGATATCACAATCTACGAGAGACATTTCGGTCTCCCAAAGACCCAAACCCGAAAAAAGTACCTGTGGTGTGCACAAATATTTGTTTCAGTGCCGAGATCGAACCCGCGGCCTCTTGTCTCATAGCCGGCATCTAACCAACTACGCTACGGAGGCTGGCAACATTAAGAAGCAATTCTTCAGAACAATATAAAAATGTCAAAAGAAGAGATATTCAATATATTATTTTGACAGAATTGTACCAACGGATACAATGTCCTCCCTTGGTCATGCCAGCAAAATAAGTCACGTAAATCGGGCAGTCATTTCGATAAAGCAAATAATATTGTACAAGAGAATAATAAATGCTACTATAAGAGTATATATTATATCAGTGTAAATAAGAAACGTAATATGGTTGGACAAATATACAATATGTTTGAGGGTTTGTCACAAACATGCGTTCAATTAAATAACGATGTTGGACGAGCAATCGTGTATTGGTCAATGTTGATTCGTGCGATATTTTCATGGCGATGTTTATTTTATTGAGCATTGATTTCTACAGAGATCAGGTTTTTTATATGTTACTTTAATTAGTTTTATATTCGACAGCCTTCGAGTAATGTCGACTGTAAAATGACGTCGGATTCGATTCCCAAGGAAAATTTGAATGTGCTCACTCATATAATTTGTAGCAGAGTTAGTTTAGTAGTGATTCTCAAAAAGCTGATATATTTTCTTGTTCTTGAAATAAGCTCGTAATCAGAATATTTAATCCGCCTCCCATGATTGTGTCGTGTTATTGTTACATGGAATGACAAGTATTTTTTTAATCATTCAAAATCTAACCCTCAAGAAGGAGAAAAAGGAGCCAAGTTTAGCAAACAAGTAGTCAAGAGTACAGTGTGGCCCATAACAGCTATGATCTATTCGGATGAAATGTTGTTTAGTGCTTTCCATAATATATCATTATTAGTTATTAGTGATGTATTTATAATTTAGCATGTTTTCTATGAGTTTGAAACTATATAATACTACATACTGTCAAATAATTACTAAGAAATCAATAAAATATAGTCATATGTGAAACATAACTATTTCGCCGCGTAAAAGCAAATGTTATGCTAAGGTGACTATCAATATTTGCTATAGTAGTGGAAGAGACTACAAAAAGAAGAAAATATGCTCTGTATGCTATTAAGGAAATATACGACAAATCATACAAGACAGTTAAGAGACTTCATAAAAACCATTTTGAGCTAGTATAATTGTATACAGTGCCGATGCGTCACTCGTGAACTTGGCTGACACGCTGCCATGTATCTATTTTTTTTTTCTTTTATGAGTTATCATATTTTCCGATACTGTCAGTAGTCATACGGTCATAAAAATAATCTGACCTACTTCATTAACATTAAACATTACGAACTACTTACCTGTACTTACAAACGGCGTATAGTCGCGGAAATCGTCTAGTTTATCGACATCGGCGAACATCGGCACGCGTCGTGTGATTCAGTGGTGACCTTCGGACGAAAGCGAAACCGGTGTGGGTCATCGTGCCCCGAGCGGGCCGGTCCGGCCGGCGCGCCGCCAGTTGACAGGAGTTTCCTTTCATGCGAGCTGAATATTGGTAACTAGGTCGGTGTTAGACGGCTAGAGAGACATCCTAACGTGACTTGATCCGCTTCGTACTGCGTCTCAATCGCTTGGATAATGAGACCTTACATCATGTCAATGTAATTGCACGAGACATCCCTCGGAAATTTTAATGTTTTTAATTTTTTAATTTTTGCTATTGTTGTGTCTTTGGAAATCTGTAACATTTATGAATATAGAGGTGAATGATAAGAAGGAAATATAAATAAAATTTTAGAATTTCGACTTAGTTAAATTACAACACCTATAGCCGAAAAGCAATAGTGTGCGAGTTACAAACAAATTCATTTGTAATTAAAACAATGCAACCAAGTTTCTGAGTATAACCGATTCGCCAATTCCATGCCAGCTGAATAAAATAATAAATCTGTTTAGTCGAATATCACATAATAAGTATTTCATTTAATTATTTTTTTAATGTCTAATCCGCATTCGAATAAAGAGCGAAATACTGTCAGTTTGTTGTCATCAACCCCTCTCAAGTCTCACCCGCTGCAAAAACGTATTGAAGACTCTGCATTGACCCTAAAATGATCGTTACTGGTGAGTTTGTCGCTTTTGTTTAAATCAAAGGGGACATGCGAACCGTTAAAGATGATATTTTTAGACGTATTAACACTAATAAGCACACCTTGGGTTCTTCAATAGTAGGGTTCCACCTTTATCCTTCTACTACTTCTTTCAACAACAAATAAATTAGAATTTAATATATTTACTTTTCCATACAACAAATCGAAACTTTGTTGTTTCTCACATAGTATTATTCACGGGAAGGCACTAGACTCTATCCAACACTCAAACCTGAATTTCAAAATATGTGGAGCTTACATTTGCATCGGTGCGGGAATCAAACTCATGGCTTTTCATTTCACAAATTACATCTAAACAAGGTACTCGTACACCTTATAGGACGTTAGTTCTCTAACAAAAGTGATCATTCGAACCCACTGATCGATTTTTTGGTAATATGATTCGAATCGTTTGTCATTAATGGAATGGCTTAATATTGAAATTTCATTAATGAGAGTATATGTACTCGTATGGGTCACAGGCCAAATACGGTCCACTGCTGGGCACAGGCCTCTTCTATAATCGTAAGTACAATTTAGAGGTGTTAGAGCGTAAATTCCAGCACGTTGGACTAGTGCGGCTTGGCGGGTTTTTACTTACCATAGAAATTCTTCCGAATCGCCATGGTGTGCAGGCTTCCTTACGAAGTTTCCTTCCCTATTATAGTGAGTGGTGATTGACTATCAATGCATAATTGACTTCGAAATGTTAGAGGTGTGCACTGGGATTTGAACTCGCGACCACGTTTAACATGTTCGCGAACAACAGGCCACCACTTAATGAGGGTACTTTTATATAAAGTAAGTGAGATATTACATTCAATATTTAAATAATGTATACAATAAAGAACTTTCTGTAATTTAGAATGGTGATGTTGTTATTCATATATATACTTTAACTAATAATCTAGATCTAGAAGGTAGAAAAATAATAAAATTAATGTCGAGAGATTTGAGTTATAAATGAAGAAATATCATTAGATTAAACCACGCCATAGTCTTTCATCATCAGCCTTACATCGATTATATTAAAAATATGCCATATCAAATAAAGGATTCCAACTGTGGTCTTTGGTTCAAATCTCGTTTGAAAGTAATTTTGTAACAGCCCGGCCTTATGAAATTGTCACAAGTCAAAATATAGGTGTCCTAGTTGTCTCTGCCTACACCTTTGGGGGGGAAAAGGCATGAGTTTATATATGTATGTATATTTTATAACCTTTCGCCTCGCCTCCTATAACATCGTGAGACGTAACATACAAAGCTAAACCTGAGTGTCTTGTGAGCACCTCTGCCTGTCTCTTCTGGGAAGAAAATACCGTAGCTACTAGGCTATTTATCTGTCAGATTAATGAATCATCAGAGAAGTAAGTTTTTTTTTTTTATTGCTTTGTATGACGAGACGAGCATGCCGTTTGTCTGATGGTAAACGATGCGACCGCTCATGAACAGTAGCAAAACCAAACAACACGTTGAATTACAAAGCAATGCTTGGCATTGCACTGCGCTCGCCATCCTGAGACATAAGATGTTTAGTCTCAATATCTCCAGTAGTTACTCTGGCTACAATGTCCTTCAATCCATTAAAAATATTTATTTTATCCAGGGGTGTAAATTAATTATAAATAATTTGTTTATCTATTCCTAAGAAGAGCATGTTTTTAAATTCTATACTGCCCTCTCTTCTTGTCCTTTTCTTATATCCATCCAAAGTTTGTCTGTAAGAAATCGCCTAGAACGATAAGAACGCCAACTGTAGTAGTTTAATTTTATTTGTGAAATATTATTTGCTTTTTGTTCTTTTGTTTGCAGAAAAAAATAAAATAAAATAAACAAATCAAATTAAATTACTATTTTTTCCTAAAACATGCAATATTAATTTGAGGATTCTGTCGTAAAATAAAACGCAAGTTTATAAAAATATAATTTTATTGCGGCTTCAAATATACATTTTAGATATTTGGTCTCAGCTGGTAAGTCCGTGGCAGTATGGCGTAAACAAAAAGATCGCCGCGCCGCATTCCACGCTGCTCGCGTCTCCGTTTGTTACCATTCCGTTCGACTTGGTACCATGCAATCGAGTTATCAAACTATGGTCTATATTTGGAAGAACATTCGGCGCATTATGACACGAGTTTAGTACGAAAAGTAGAAATTATGATTTTCAGATGCAATTTTTATTAGTATTGATTTCTAAAATAGTTAAAATATGTAATAATAAACCGATTTATTAAAATATAGACTGCAATCTATTAAAAAGAACTACATGGTAATCTTCATATCCTGAGCTATCAACGTGGAATGATTAAATATTATTTATTAAATTCTGTTTCACAACAACACGCGCAATGGCAAATTATTTAACTGATATATTATTTTCCATAACAATATTTCTGCATATTGTATTATTTCTTCTATAAATAATATATTTAACATATATTAATAGTGAAATTATCGATACATTCAAAAACTATTGGTATCACACGCTAAATAGCGTGAAGTCAGCTCCGTCATATAAAAGACTTCAACGGGACATGAATAGCATCAGGACTAAACATTTCTTTGTTGTTTATAAATTACACCAGATTTCTTTTGTGTTTTGTTTTTTCATTATAATTAAAGAGTTATTTAATTTGTGTATGCTTTCACATATGAAAATATTTTAATAGTCGATATTAAATTTAAAAAAAATTAATTAAAAGACTACCATTACATACTATCCTTGTATCACCAGATTATACTTACGAATGCATGTCCGATACGTCTTTATAGTACAGATAGAAATCTAATGAACAGAGCGTTGATATCTTCGTTTCGCCGCGTAGTTCAGAAGGCGCTGTGTATTCCAGGATAGTTCCTATTGCTATTGGTATTGAGCAGCAAATGGAAAATAGGCGTATTTCGAATTCGAACCTAATACTTGCGGCCCTACTATATTCATCCGAACGAACGAACGAACGAAGTTCGAAACTTCGGACAAACAAAGTTTTTTATACGATACGAATGTATCTATTCTGTAAAAGTTCGAATTTGTATAACGTACACCGTAACTATAAGTCTATGGTTACGACCATAAATCAATAACGACCATAAGTTTTATGTAGGTACATTCGTATCGTATAAAAAACTTCGTTTGTCCGAAGTATCGAACTTCGTTCGTTCGTTCGTTCGGATGAATATAGTAGGGCCCTTAGATGGAAAACCCTAAGTGTTAGTTTCATGTTATAAGTTTTTAAATCTGACTAATCTTTTAGAAAATAATTTTGATTTATATAGTCTTTTTGTGTTTTATTATATTTTTCAATATATCTTCCTTAATATTGCTTCAAAAACAATGTTTGATATCATATTAAACGTTTTTTTCGTGGTGAAAAATAAATAATATTGAAAATATTTCAGCTAGATATGACGAGCGATGGGCCGTAAAATTATAAGCCAAATCATTATAAAGTAAGGTTTTATAATCGTCTGCAGAGTACCCCAAGTAGGTGTGGATAAGTATTGCCATATCATTTTTAGCCTTAAGCTTTGCACTGCAGTCTAAAACTGCAAAAAATATTATTATTAATTATAAGTCATCAATCATAGATGAGTTGTCACCGATACCACTATAGTTATTTTTTACGAAATACAGCATAATATTATCATCTATTTGTTTATTGATATTATTATTACCTATATATCTATATCTATTTTTTTTTCTTTTATTTATATGGTAATGTGTGTAATAATATTATTTTTGTGCATAATATACACATATAAAGTAGCCTTAAGTAATAAAAAAATACAACATAATATTATCAATAAAATTTCCTTGTACATTAAATTAAAGTAAATATTAAGCGTTAATTATAAATTATTTATTGAACTCCATTATTTTGTATAGTCGTTTCATATATTTAAATTATTATATTTTGTTCTCGACTTACAAACAGGAAAATTATTAAGTACATAATGATTCGGAAACCGGTCATTTGGTTTTATTTATTTGTGTTGATCCTAAAGTTAGAAACTAATTATAGTAGGATAATATAGGTGTTAATATATTTGATGACTGCTGTATATCTTGCCAAATAACTTGACGTATTTTTATTATTTAGTTTAGTAGTAAAACTTTTTAATGTTAGTAGTTATATTTTTAATAATACGTTTGTCTGTCTGTTTTGAAAATCTGGTTAAATAAGTAAACCCTCGTCTACCATTTCGAGGGTTTGATTTTTTTGATGCATACGTCAATTGGATAGCCTGAACTCACTATTGAATTTAGTACCTTGTATTTCATAGTTACTTATTAGATCGATTATAATTAATTCAATAGGTTGAAAACTCACTTAAGTCACGTTTTTAATTCTTATATTAAATCGATTATGCATTTATTATATTGCATTAATGCAAACATCTCGCATTTAAAGATTTTGTTTTACAATATCAAATCTCGGTCATTGTACTTTTGTGCCACGGGAAAACATCATATTTACTTTATCGCTACGTATAAAACTGTACTTATATGCGGTGTCTTAAAAATGTACCATATTTAATTACTTAATGAAGATATTATGAAAGATTTTTTACTTTTTAATGTGTATTATATTTTTTTGCTATAAATATTTGTCATGAGTTTATCTGATTCCGATTTTAATATTCAGAATTTAATCGATTGACTATTTTCGTCACATATTTTTTTATTTGTGTATAATACTCAATACACATATAACATCAATTATAGCCAAAGCATTATCTTCTACTTTTATGCACTAAAAAAATCTTTGATACTACAGTAAAATCTCATTCTTTTCTAACCATGTCTGTCACATCATACTTAGTGTTTTTTATAAACAATTTTAAAACCTATATTAGTTATTGAATGTTTAGTCTTCTTTGTTGAAACTTTATTTAAAAGTCATTCGATAGGGACTAAACACACGATAACTAAAATAGGTTTAAAATAGTTTATGAATAAAACCTTATAGAAAACTTTATATTTTGATCTGTGCTATTTATTTCATTACCTACAACAATATGAATATTTGTATCAACTCTAAAAACATTAGGAACTAGACACTGGTAATGCTGTGAAGCGTGATATTTTCACACCGCGCTACTTGTTAATTTGCAAATCAACAATAAATTAATAAGTTCTTGATCATTTATATTTTTACATCACATTTTATCTCCGTAAGGGACTACCAATCTCTAAAATACCCAAAGCGTAATTATTGTTTAAGAACTTAGTTTTAAGAAAGTTTAAAGTATCTCTGAAAATTAAGCAACATTATCTTATTCAAATTTGATTAGTACCTTCCCACAGTTATTATGTTAAAAGTGAAACTCTAAGATTAGTCATAATTTATTTGAGATAATATTTATATCGTTCTGTTCAAAGTAGTAACTAATGTTGTCGTACCTTAAATAAGGCTACAAATTAAGAGTTATTCGAGTTATAGAATTAATTGGACTGTTTAGATCCTGTTTTAATAATTGATACTACCAATATACTTATACGTCCAGTCTCGCTGTGTGCCGCGCTCCTCGTCGGGTCGCCGCTTTAGTGCCGTCGTGTTCCCGAATCCACAGGAACAGCAGTGACCAAAAGTAAGAAGTGATTCGTACCCTTTGAAAGAAGGTCATACTACCATAGTATAAATTTCCTTCACTTGGTCGCCAAAACACTCACATAAAGCTACTAATTTGGTACCGTAATGCAAAACACACTCCAGTTTAGTGTTGTGTGTAGTTTAAGTGCCAAAAAACTTACAATTTATGATCTTAATTCACTATGAAAATACACACACATTTCAACTTATATTATTTCTAAATAATATTAGCTATTCAAAATTGTAAATTACATTTTGTCACTTAAATGAAGTGTTAATAATTGCAGAGCACAATTCGCACAGAGCAGAGGAGTGGATGAAATGAAACAACAATGTTCACATTAAATTTATATTAACTCACAGATCTGAAAACTCTTTGTTTACCATTAAAACCGTAAGTATAATGAAAGGAGTACGTTCGGAACGTCGAGGTTACCCAACTTGTACTGAGTATACTGAAAAATAGACAAGATACATGTGCATAGACCCATACACCCGCGTTCAAAACGTACTCACAGAGAGTAAACGAATTCTATTGTAAAAGAAGGCAAGAAATATAATAAAATCGCAGGGCTTTACATACACTTCGCATCGGTACGTTTACTTGTTCATGTCACGGATCACCATGTATACTGTATACTGATTTGAAAATGCCCTTTCGGGTACTATGAGGATATGTTCCTTACACATGAACAAATAAATGCGCATAGCAAAATAATATTTCGCCTGTTAGCAGTGTGACAGATCTGTCGCCTTAAACTAGTGTTATCTATTATAAGACTTATCTCTAGGACGAGAGCGGGCAGTGTTCGGGCATCCTCCGGTATAGTCAGGTAACGAGGAGAGGGCGCCCACGTGCTGCCCAGCTCCGTCGGGTATTTGTAATTTTGCGCTACGCTTATAATAAAAGAATTTCTCAATGAAACAGTACTAAACATGCAATCTCCAGCATCGGCCAGAAGAATCGAGGGAACAATCATAAAGAAAACAACATCTTATCATAATTAAATTTCCCATTTTACTCAACTCAATGTAACAGAAATCATCTGGTAACTGATTATTAAATTAATTATACACATTGTCATCACAAAATAAACTTAATGTTAACGTACTTAAGGGCTATTGTTTATAAACTGGGAATCGCTACTTGAAACTTATTCGAAAATAAGTCCATCAATGTTACGACAATAGAATATGATAAATAACAAATTTATCGATATAATATATTTACATAAGTAATTACATCTAGCCAATACTACTAGAGGGAGCTTTGAACAGTAGGAGGGAGACAAATGTGCCTACTTATTAATATCTCGTAGTCGCCGGGGCGCAGGTCGCGCACCACTCATAACTCCAAAAACTCTTTAAATAAAACGCGAAGGCAAGTTGAGGTATTCCGTTCGGGAGCGCGCCCGCGCCCGGCGACGCCTAACCCTATTACTCGTTACCTGAGGTAGTTAAGTTCCGCATAATATTGTGACGTTGTAACATTGTAACATTATTGCTATGAAGTTAATACATCCGTTATACAATTCATCAACAATATAACACATTATTTAGTTATCCTATACAAATAATTTTATTCGGAATAAGTGTTCGTAAATACATTCGGCCGACGCTCGTTTACATACGTAATATATTTATTGGCAAGTCAAACACGCGCGCCGGCCGGCCCTGACGCTGACCGATACAGACTCTCAGACTCACTCCCCGAGACTCCCCGAGTCTCACGTGTCACGATCGAGTCCAAGAGACTGACCACGCTATATAATATTAGATTCTATCAAAAACATTAGCTCTCGAGGTAGGCCAAGTCGATCCGAAATGTTTAGTTATTGCTCATTATAAATTTATTACTATTATAATATGTTATAATCATATTTCTGTTCAAGATATCATTGTAAATATTCTGCTGATGAGGTAGATGGACACCATACGTGCCATTTCTATATGTATAAAAATATTTCTGCAATATAATCAACATTCAAATACAAACATTATCAAAAATTA
Organism: Hyles vespertilio; assembly: GCA_009982885.2. Classification (NCBI taxonomy): domain Eukaryota; kingdom Metazoa; phylum Arthropoda; class Insecta; order Lepidoptera; family Sphingidae; genus Hyles; species Hyles vespertilio. Next base: position 29,680,420 of record CM042833.1, on the reverse strand, counting down.
AATGGATTATAATGTTTATATTGCACATATTTGTTCGTGTGAAGTGAACATTCGGCAGTGTGTAGTGTAGGCGCGGCGGAGGAGCGCGCGGGGCGCCGACTCGAATCCCGGGGCGGGCACGTGCTGCCCGGCTCATACAACCACAAGGCAACCGCGACCTTCCAGTCCGCCCGCGCACCCCGCACGCCCCTCCGTCGCCACATCATGATATGTTCTGTCCAATTGCTTTCACTGATCCTCATACTATTATATACAAAGAATATTTGATTCCCTTATAATCTTTATCCTTTTAATACACAAATCAATCATGTCAATTTATTAATTCTATACAAAAACACATTTACATTTATTATTTAAAATTATTGCTAGAGAATTTCATTATCATTAGGCTAATTTAAAAAAAAACATACATTTTTAAAATTAGATTGTTTCGCAACAGACAGTTGGCGGAATAAATTTGGCAACGTTTTAGGAAGACTACTTTCCTACCACTAACGAAACAGGAATGTATAAACTAAATTCGCTCAAATAACACATTGGTAACTTAAGTGCACATAAATTAGTTTCAATTTAAGGAAGAATTAATTCAGTATTCAAAAACAAAGGTGTCAACTAGCTTACAATAAACAAATGTTAACATACAAATAAAAGTAGGAAGCACCGGGTTTACATACACATATATAAATCGTATGTCAATATTTAGTATTGATATGTAACAGTAACACTTCGTACAGCAAGGCGCTGACGAACAGCTTGTTGAATAAAAATGACACAACCAGAACAAAGAAATCAACTGAGTGTGAATAACAACGCCCGGCGGCCTCAGCTACGGTCGCCACTATCTACCACTTGCCACCGGGTAGTCGGCAATGTACAGCGAACATCTCCGCGCTATCACTAACCTATATCTTGGCAATATCTTATCTCATTTGTGTCAAAATTCTATTTGTACCGACAGTTCGCGTAAATTCCTTAAAATTCATTCATGTATAAGATTAAAATTTCTTTCTGCAATAACGTAGTACGTAAAATAAATGTCTGGCAATCGAGTCCCTTTCAATATTTACAAAAATTACTCTAAACGGTTTGTCAAAATACAGACGTGTTGTTTAACTTTAACAATAGTCACGAAGAACATATAATTTTCACTAAAATAAAAACTCCTACGGTTACAATATTTTACAATAAAGTGAGATATGTAGGCGCGCACGCACCGCGCTGCTCGGCAGTCGGCGCTCCGCTCGCGCCCGAGTCCCGAGTCCCGAGTCCCGGCCACGCGACCTCCCTCGCTTCAACTAATTACTACTACAATTCTTCACATCCAATATGTCAAAATGATATGGTTCGATCTAAACGATATCGCAGAATTATACTAACGTCATGTAATTACATGTTTAACGTCCAGACACCCAGCGATGTAAAGTCACCTTGCAACGGATACAAGGTTAATTTGAATGAACAACAAAAAAACCAGCTGCCGAATTAAATGCACGGCTATGTACCACTCGTATATGAACAAAAACAAGGTTTCAAAATTATTGAGCGATATCATGTTCTCCACGAATGAATCGTTTTTACCAAAAAATTAATAAACCTTATATCGCGTCGAAGCGAAAACTTTTCGAAATCTCGTTTCTGTTCATTTACCTTGACGTCTAACTAGTCTAACATATAGGTAATTAAACGCTTCGACCGTAACATTAAACATTAACTACGAACCTAAGTAAACAAAGAAACTATATTGCAATGTGTTCATCTGGTTTCGAATGATATGTGGACGCGGCTCATGTTGGAGGTGTCGCCGGCGGCGCGCGCGGCCTGCAAGTGGCCCGGAGTCGTAGACGTCGGCGACATGGACGCCTTCGACGAGCGTGACGTCGCCGACGACGACGACGACACCGACGACGTCGACGACGCCGCGCGCAAGTTCTTCTTGTGCGTGTCGAAGTGTTTCACCATATGATCTTTCCTAATGAACGCCTTGCCGCAGTGATCGCAAGCGAACGGCTTCCTTCCCGAATGCAGGCACATGTGCCGGCGCAAGTCCGTCTTGTGATTGAAAGACTTAGGACACTCGCTGCATTTAAAGGGTTTGTTATCCGTATGTTTAATGCAATGGCCTTCATATGAAACGTCATCTGAGAAACGTTTGCCGCAGCGATCGCATTTGAATGGTTTTGCGCCCGAGTGGCAAGTCTTGTTGTGCTGCGTGAGATAACATGCCTTGTTGAATAGTTTGTCACACTCGTAACACTTGTGCACTGTCGTCGTCGGGGATGCTTTCTTCAACTGGTTCCTCTCGGTGAGCGGCGTGCTCGGAACCGTCGACGACACGGATGGAGAGCCGTTGCTTTCGTTTTCGGCTTTGGCGCTCTCGGGGCTCGCCGGCGACTTCATTTGAGACCCGTAGTTCTCTTTGTTCGCATAGTCCATTATATCTTCGATCTCCAATATTTGAAGCTCGCTCGAGTCCGTCCGCAGGATATCGTCCTCGCGTTTTATAGTTTTTCCCCCGACTGCGTATCCGTAAGGATACACTTTGACATGATCGGGGCCGTAAGTGACAGCGGTTTCTTTGACACTGCCGGGAGACAAACTATATTCGTACTCGATGTTCGATCCGCACATGTCAGTGTTGTCATACTGCAGCGGCGAATGAACAGGATCGACAATAATGTAACCTGCAGCCGACTCGTCGGCCACTACTTGACCCCCCACGTTAGGCGGTGTGATATAGTTAGAAACATAAACGCTGAAGCTCTGCGTTTGGAGCTGCGCGAAATTCAGCAAGCGTCCATTGGCAGGCTGGTTCGACGTTTCTTGTTCCATAACCTCGGCATCTTCGGGTGTCGATTCACCAAAAGTAGCCGGATTGGCTATAGGCAGATTGTTGATAGCCATATCCATAACGTGGGGGGCCATCCCGTTTGGGTAACTCGGTGCTATAGTCTGTTGAAAATTCTGACCCAAATATAATGGGGTGTGCGTGGGGTCCGCCACCGAAGGCCCCAAAGGATCCGTAGGTCTCGGACTGTACGGGTTGACACCCAAATGACTGAACGGAGGCAGCGTGTGTGCCGTAAGCGCCGGCGTACTCTGCGTTAGGGGTGGAGTTGTAATATTGCTGGTTGACACTGATAGCAGGCCCCTCATATGATGGTTTTGTGAAACAGAGGGACCTGCTTCCCCGTTTGGGGGATTGCCTGCTGTGGATACTATACCTTTGGACCCCTGGTGATTACTATCATTCGAAATCCCTAAACCAGGCGGTTGACTACCTATATTAAGCGGATGTGATCCGACCTGGTGCTGTAAAGGGTGATTAGCTAACGGATTATTACTGAAATTATTATCTAAATTACCCTGTTGAAGATGTGTGTACGGTGACTTGGCTTGCATGGTAGCGACACGATGCGACCTCTCGAAGTTTTGCGTTGCGTACGGCGATTGAAGACCGGACTCGTCAACGCTTCGGCCGTCTTCAGAAGGGACGGGGCTCTGAGTGTTGGAGTCCGCCGTCTGCTGCTGAGCGCGATTTTGTAGTGACTCGCGGCTTGGGTGGTGATGGCTGGATATAGGCATCGTAGCAGGATCTGGCTGCCCAGAAGATCGAACAGCGTTTTTATGTAGCGTCGTATTGTAATGCCTCTTGAGATGACCGGAGCTGGTAAACCATTTGTTGCATGCGGTACAGTTATACGTTTTTGGTCTTCTTGCTTCGTTTGATTTCCAATTAGCTCCTTTACCGCCAATAGTTGGCAGAGTCGAAGATGTAGAATTAGCAGGTTGCGTGCTGCTGATTTGAGGTACTGCCGGTGAATCGTACGGTCTGTATGGCGGCTTCATATCAGGATTTGAAGAGGGTACCGGTCCTTGATAATCAGTGAGAGGAGGCATTTGGACGCCTGGATAAATTTTTTGTTCTACATGCATAAATGGCTTTTGATCGTGATGCACACCGAGAAACTTATCTTGTGCGTATGCGAATTTTTGCTCGGGATGAAACATTTTCGCTTCTGTCTGATAAGCTTTTTGTTCCGCAAACATCTTTTGATCTTTGAATAATGATACATCTCCATTTATCTGCGGATTACTGTACAACTTTTGTGTTTCCCAAGGCATCATAGGCACGGTGCGGGAATTGACTTCACGCCCTTGTGTTTGTGTATCTTCATAAGAAGGATTCGGTTGATCTCCTTCGTTGCCTTGATAGACGACTTTTTGTGAGTCTAAATCTAAAATGTCGGACGACTCTTCATGTTCCTCTTTTACTTTTGTGCCATCATTGGAAAAGCCCGTGTTGTTGTACTGTTTGCCCGGAAATTGCTGAAACGGCATTGACCTCGAATTAGGTGCAGCACTCGTGCCCGCGTGGGCGGAGTTGCAATGTTCATTAAGTTGTACAGCAGAATCGCAAACAAATCCACACTTGTCGCACTGGTTGGGTGACGGCGACGGCGTCGGTTGGTTAAGCGGCTGCCCATACAGTGGACTCGACGAGGACACTTGCGACCGGTCTTGCATTTTATATGGATGAAAACGACTGGGTTTGTATTCTTGACTATACTGAGTTTGATCCCAGTTCATTTGATCGGCATTTTGCGGAAAATTTGTGTGAGCGTAGTTATTACCGAACTGGGTTCCCGGCGAGAAGTTGGTCTGGTCAGTGTTTTGATACGGTGAGGGCGCGCTATGGTAGCTCTGCGGGGTGGCGGGGTGCGGAAACTGGCCCGAGGTCTCCGGCGTGGCCCTGTGCTGGAATTCCGGGCTGGGCTTGGTGATCATGTTGTCGCTGGAGTCGGCCGGCGCCGACACGGTCGTCGTGGTTGTCACTTTGGCTCCGTTATTATTGTCGGTATCATTCTGGGCATTTTGCGTTCCCCACTTCACGTACAAATTTTCCTTGTGGTATTGGAGATGTACTTCTAATGAATCCACAGTGTCCAAATACAGATCGCAAACCTTACAATGGTAGTCCCTCGACGGTAAGGTGGACGACACGGCGTTGCTGTTGTTAGCCATTTATCATCAGTCTTGCGGAGAGCACCGTCTCCTCCAACGAAAAAAAAATAAAAAAACAACACTTCTCGTTTCGACGTACATGTAGCCCGTGCTCGATCAGGCGCTACAGGTTAAAGTCATGGTCACGATGTACGCGTCGCCCCGCGCTCACAACTTATGCTACTGCTGTGTTTCCCGAGAAAGTTTTTCGCGGCATTTCGCGCGCGAGTTTTCGGCGCGGCCACGTGCGCGCGGTAAACACTCACGCCGAGGTCGCCGAGTGGCGAACTGCAACCGAGCGCGAGCCGTCCACTGCAGCCGCACCGGAGCGAACTACGCCAGCAGGCCACTGAGCTTCACTTCTTTTAAGTTCCCGCGCTCTCACTAATAAAAGTCACAGAAAAGTCTACGATAATTGATGTAAAACTAAACTCACAGAAGCGGTAGCGGCGCAACAAATAGTCACTTGTTTGTTAGTAGGTGAGTGGGCGCGCGCTATAGTTTGCGGAGCGGCGGCGAGCGCGGACGCGGTGCGGGTCAACGGGGTATGGACGCTGCGAGCGTTTACTAGCAACTGACAGCCTTCCCGAAGTCGCCTTCGGGGGCATGACTTCAATAACAATTCGCAATGTCGTCCCCCACCGAGGCGTGCGTGCGAGCGGGACCGCGCGCGATGATGAAGTTATCGCTCCTTCGTCCTTTTGTGTGTCCTTGGTGCGAGTGAGACGGCTGCCGGGGGCGACGGATGAGCGCGCGGGGGAAGCTTGCTGGTCCTACTCTTTCTCAAAATTGAAATGCCCGGTCGAAATGTCCGGTGATGCTGCGTCCGAGTAGGATAGCGATAGCACCCACCCTTACAATGCGGGCGGACAGAGCCCTGCGACGAAATTCACTAAATTTTAAATCTGTTTTATCTCCTCATATGCGATACAACCGACTGAATAATAAATTAAACATATTTTATTATTCTGTATGCAAAATTGCAATTTATTGCATGCGATGTAAGTCACCTTCATAATTGAAATAATCTTAACCTTTTTATCGAACGTCGGATCTCAACAACAAACCGAACTGACTCACACGCGCAAACATGCATGCTATACAAGTATAACGAATGGGTCATTACCATACTGCAATAGACGACAGACAAATGTCATTTCCTTATACAATGTCAATAACCGGAATTAATCCGGAGATAATGATCGGTTTCAATTTACAAATTCGCTAATTGAAATTAACATTGCAATGTTTATTTTACCTTTCGTGTTAACTTTAACAATGGCCACATTGTATTTTTGTCGAAATCGATGTCCTTCGATATGAACTTTAATGGTACAATATATTAGTCAGCGGATGATATCTTTAGTGACCTAATCATTGTCCGTCGCGTCGACGAGATTGCATTGGCTATACTATTGTAGTTGTAAGTCACTTTGTTACCGCCGGCAGAACGGGGGAAAAAGCTAGTGTTATCGGAATGGCCGAGCGCCGCGCAGGGCACTGAAAATTTTGCATCGTGGACGTGAGAGGGGCGAGTGACGGCCGAAGGAGGAAACAGGCGCGGTTCCTTAAAATTTTTCTAAGCATGGCCAAATATAAGTAATGGGTAACAAACGCTCATTGTGAAAGTTTTCATTATAAATTTAAAGACGATATGGCCGTGTGTGGTGTTGCGGGCGGAGGCGCGGGGTGCGGGGAGGTGGAGATGGGGGGGGGGGGCAGGATCCCGCCGCGCACTGTGCTGCCGGTCGCCGGACACGCACTCCATGCAAACTATGAGGGGAGAAAACATCGATTTTCTCGGACTGTGCCGATACCCTCCTTTACAGAAATAAAGAGGCTTCCTCGTTCCCATCCACCATACCATGCGATTTTACACTCGGTATTTCGTCGATTTTCCGTGTACTATTCCAACTATTTCTTTATTAAATTTGCCAGAATGTTTCTTATTAAACTTTGCATCGGTCAATTAAGGCAAAGCGAAATGTAACTATCGTACTTTGTTCGTTCTGAAACTGTCTTGTTCATTATGAAGATATTACGATCTGCCGAACGGAATTGCTTCGTATTGTTAGAAAAACGGCTTAAGACGTTCTTATCTGGTTTTAGTGGTCGCATCGAAATGAATATTGCTATGAATTAGATATTTTCCGTTTGTCCTATAAAAATGTTAGTATATTTCCTGTTTTCGTTATTTTCACGTGGTAAATTTTACATGGAAAAATTTCATCATAAAGAGGTCTGAAAAAGGTCCAACTAAACGCATAATGGACACCAAACGGAGCCACTAAACGGTTAATCCGTGCCTCGCGAACTGTATCATTCATAACATTTTATGAGGGACCAAGGCAATAAACACACGGGCTGACAAACAAAGTTAAACTTCGAAAGTTTTGTCGGGCCGCGGTGTTGCCGCCAGCGTCTTATTAATTCTTATGAAATATAAAACATAACTTCTCGATTACTAACGGAAAACTTAACGTTTTACGCACGATTTTGGAATTTATATAATAGTAATTTATCTTTAAGACGTCAAAGAAAAATTTCTGCACTTAAAGCTTGTAAAACGAAATATTAATCCAGTTACCTTTAAAACAATTTTATTATTTAATTTTATGACGTCTCTTAGCGTGGCGTTATAAACAGTTAGCGTTTTATGAAAAATAACTCGTTTTTATATCATTATAATATTATTTATATAAATTTTTACCGCACATTGTCCTATGAAATAAGCCTTAAATAAGCCAAATTAACTTTTCTAATTTTATTCTACTAAAATAAATTTATGTTAAGCCTTCGACTATTACAGATAAAGACCATAAGCACTTTATACTAGTCCAACATCAATTTAAAGGATTATGTAACTATATCGCAATAAATAAATACAAATTCTAAACGAAATGATAATAAGAAGTAAGTGCTAATCCAGGTGCTCCTTATTAGACAGAAAACATTATGAACGTTTGAAATAACTTATCATTTTAATAGACTCAATAAATTAAGCATTCGTCCGGGAATCAAACATGCAACCTTTCGTTTCACGGGCTGATTCTCACTTACCACGCTTGCCATATTATATCAAGATTTATTTTACAATAATATACCAACATCTTAACGAATTCATAAGAACTCTGAAAATGGTGGGTGACGTTGGATCGAATCGGTGAACTCTGTTGTAGCAGCCTTCGCGTCTAGGTAAGCTATGATTGACATTCTGAAATAAAGCCACGACATCTACTCTCCAACTTAAAAAGGAAAATCAAATCCTACATACAACAATTTTGAAACATTAAAATTTAAACTAGAATTACTTCACAAAAATCGACGTGCATTAATAAGTTTATCAATTAAAATGTTGATCATTTTTAATTAATTACTGCTGTAACCGAATGAGAATCTCGTTGTGGTCACTGTAAACATATTTCTTATAATGCAGCAAAATGTTGTACACTACAATCGCAGTATCGCCCAAAGATCTTCCATCTGGTAGCGGGCCTCTCTCAGCCTGCTACAACTCATTCTATCTTAATTTAAAAGTCGCACAATAAGACATTAAAAAATATTTAATAATAATAAATAATAATAGTTCTGTATATATACAGGATATCCAAACTGCTACCGAAAATGAAACCAAGCAATAGTTTTGTTGACTTCAAGCAAATAAAAAAGAAAAAGAAAATCCAAAATAAAAAAGCGGCTTTTTTATCTACCGTACAGTTTAATGCGTGTATAATGTACACCTATCTAATATTAAAGAAGCATTGGTACGCATTGATCTTTATTATTATTTTAGCAGAAACTACATATTTAGCACCCAAACTCGACGATGGTCAAAAATATATCAAAAAATCGTTGCTTATTATATATACAGGGTATATCAAGACTGCTATCGAAAACGAAGCCGGGTGGTAGTTTAAGCGACTTCAGACAATTTTTTTTTTGTTATTTTTTTCCTTTGACCATTATTGGGTGGTAAATGCATTTTTTCCTAAAATAACAGTGTATACCCTTTTATTTATAAATAATCTAAGGTATAAAAGAGTTCAAATTATTATTTTAGCTAAAACTAGGGATTTACCACCAAAAAATGACGATGTTTAAAAAATCATAAAAAATAACTGTCGCGTCTCTTTGCGAAATTTTTAGTTGCTTTGTATTTGTAGTCACTAAAACTACCACCCGGCTTCGTTTTCGGTAGCAGTCTTGAGATACCCAGTATAGGTATATGCATAATGTCTGTAGTCACCAAAAGTACCATTTGGCTTCGTTTTCGATCCCAGTCTGGATATACCCTGTATATCATATTCACACCCTGTATATAAAACGCTGGCAGTATAACCGTGGCCTAAATCAAGCAGCCGTCACTTTCGCCAGACTTATTCAGATGGTTATCACTATCAATGTCATTAGTAAACTTTTCCACAGTGCGCCGCCTATAAGGGAATAATTGTTTTACATCACTTGCATGATAACTATTACATGGGGTGATAGGTTTGTTTAAATCAAAATCCCTCTTGATTTGTTGACAAACAAGCGATTAGTCACAGACGTGAAACTGCCGACACTATATTTATCCACAAAAATCGAGACGCCGCGCCAGATGTAATAGAAAAATAAAAAGTTGTCACTTTAATTACACCAAGTACTATTTATTTATTCATTCTTTATTGAACAGCACATACAAGAATAAGACAAAAAAGAAGGACAACTCGTCTTCATAAAGATAGTAGTACTTTAAATAATGGTGACAATTGGCGGTCTTATCGCCTATCACGATTTCTTTCAGACAAGAATTAGATATACTGGATTGAAATGGAGCTAGAAAGACAAAGCTAGTCACAACAAAAGAAAAAATATATCATAGTAATCAGAAAAGTAAGTAATATGTATAATACAAAATATGACAAATGCAAACATACATTTACATTAAACATAGACTACATAAAATAAAAATAACATATAAAACACTACATAAACAATACAATATAAGAATTCTAATGTAAGGAAAACTTGAATATAATAATAAATTTAAAGCAACAGATAAAGTGATCTAAGATTTTTGAGGATGGGAAGGGATTCGGCTAATCTAATAATATTTCTGTCATTTAATCAAAAATATTTCTGCATGTTTTGAGAATCGATCAAGACATGCCGATTTGTGGGCGATAAAAACAGCTTTATTTTTGCTTTTATTGCTTCTGGCACGCAGATGCTTGACTACATTTTTGAATCCTGGAGAGGCGAAAACCGAACCATCAAGCATACTGCTAGCAAAAATTAAAAAAGATATATTTTTTTTATTGCAGTGAATGGCGAGACGAGCTAGCCGTTCGCCTGATGGTAAGCGATACGACCGCTCATAAACAGTAGCAACATTCCACTGCGCTCGCCATCCTGAGACATAAGATGTTAAGTCTCAATATGTCCAGTAGTTGCTCTGGCTACAATGCCCTTCAATCCGAAACACAACAGTGCATTTAAGCAGTGTTGTTTCACGGGAGAAATAGACATTGCGGTGGTACCTACCCAGATGGCCTCTCACATATGAGAGACCTACCACCAGTAAAATATAACATAATTAAAAATGTAACAAGCGCTAAAAATAGTATTCAAAGTTGAATGACTTTTAATTGTTGTTTACTTATAAAAACTATACGGACAATTAATTAACTCTACAACAAGAGCTTAAAAGATTATGAAACTAAATATATATGAAAGTGTAAAAATATATGAAACTAAATAAAATAAATTTAAACTACAATAAAATCTATTGTAAATATTAGTTCCCTTTGTTAAATGTGGTACAAAGGTGTGAACATTACATCAATAAACTAATATTTTAACAACTAACAGTTTGCCGAAAACAAAAGGCTAAAACAATGAGAATACGAACAATAACTTTTTTAAATACTCAGCGTTAATTGTAGTCCTAGTTAACAATAGGGTTTAGTGTTTAATAGAAAAGATTATCCAGTAAGAAGGCAATAAAAACATTGTTAGTACGTATAAATCGCAGAAAACAATGTTATCTGTATTAGAAAAGTTTCTTGAATTTTGTATTTACTGATTAAGAGACAAATGTTTTAGAACTTAAGTATGGTTGTAAAATTGAATTACTAAATGTAAGCTGCATAACATCTGGATCATGTTCTTACTATTATTAACATTGATTTAAACACTAGTGATAGGTTCTTCAGGACATTTGTTTTCAAAAAGATGACTGCGAAAATATGGTAAAATAAATATTAAATTAAATAATTTGATAGATTTCGCTTAAATGACGATAATAAGTAATATCTTTATTTGGATTAAACTTTGTCATAATACGAGTACAAGCAGTTTTCACAAGTGACGACATATTTAAGTAATGCTCCACTAAAGATGCACAGGAGCGCCGCACCACTTACGTCGGAATACTACGCGGTTCCCGCCCTGTCCATATGTTTATGTCAATGATTATTATTAATTTATTTATCTTCTTATTCGCTAGAGTCCATGTCAATTTTCATGAAATATTAATATTGTATTAATATAATGATACCTCTAAGGTTTCCTTTTATATCGACAGACGCTCCTTGCGTATTGTGAATTGTGACGCCCAGTATATGATATTCTCTCACATTTTGTTCAATTTTTTCGAATTTATAAATCTGTTAATGACGTATATACAGGGTATATCAATACTGCTACTGAAAACGAAGCCGGGTAGTAGTTTAAGCGACGTCAGATACTATGTGATAAGTTGCAAAAAAGAGCGTCAATTTTTTTTGTTATTTTTTTTCTATGGTCGTATTTGGATGGTAAATACATTTTTAACCTAAAATAATAGTGTATACCATTTTATTTATAAAGACTCTAAGGAAAAAAGAGTATAAATCATTATTTCAGCAAAAACTATAGATTTATCACCCAAAAATAAAGATATTTAAAAAATCATAAAAAAAAATTGTCGCGTCTCTTTATAAAATTTTAGTTGCATTGTGTTTGTAGTCACCAAAACTACCACCCGATTTCGTTTTCGGTAGCAGTCTTGATATACCCTGTATGTTAATTTAAATATTACGATATCAAATGTAGTAACTAGTCTTAATAATTCATGATCAAACTGAACCAATTTTAAAAAAATACACACAAAAGTCACATACATAGTCCTGACCCCAAACTAAGATCGAGTCTTGTGTCGTGGGTATTAGGAACTACGAGAAACTTTTCGGTCTCACAAACACCCAGACCAGAAATAAATATATGTGGACCGCACAAATATTTCTTTTGACGCGGGAATCGAACCCGGGGCCTCTCGTTCCACAGGCGGCGTCTAACCGAATACGCCACGTAGGCTGTCAAAAAATATATAATATGTCCAATATTACTTCCCACACGTGGGCATCCCACAGGTGGGTAAACGCGTTTTGAACTTTCAAGCCAGTCATTTTATAGCATTACAAGCGGTAGACATAAAACAATCTAGACGTTGCGAATTAAAAAATAAAAGATCACTTGAGCTATGCACATGAGTCAATAATACTAATAAAAAGTTATGTTAAGCCCTGGTCTGTCGAAGCTACGCACAGCGTTGCGTTGCGCGGAATGCGGTGCCAAACTCGGTTTTGTATGAAAAACATTGACATTGACATGACGTTCCGCCGCAGTATGCGTCAGCCAGCGTCTGCGGTGAGGGGTCAACTAGGTGACGGGTAGACTGGTCTTTTGTGCTGTCACAGTGTGCGTCGGTGTAGAGGGAAAAGTGCGGTGAAGCGCGGGGCGGTTACACCGCACAACGTGCCGTCACTCTCGTCATTTCGTCGCGGTAAGCGTATTTGCGCAATGGAATTGTTTGAGGACAATATTTTTATCAATTTTCGTTTGGTTTAAACTTTCGTTTAGGCTGTGGCGCGTATATCGACTATATGCTGCCGCACAGTACGTTCAATACAGTTCACGCACGTTCCCAATGACAATGGCACAATATCACACCACGTAGGAATAAAATTTTAAAACCTTGCTTTGGTAAAAGATACAATTAAAAGTAAAAATATTTTTTATTTAATAAGTACAAGATATAAATAAACCAATAAACTGGAGTCAATTACATTTATTTTATTGTTATAAAAATGGAGAACGGAATTATATGTTAATTGTTCTAAGTACCTAGTACCCCATGCTTTTTAACAAAATATAGCAACGGAATTAGTTCGCAACTGATCAGGGTACAATTGGAGACGATTTATTAGTAGGTTTCTATATACATTCAGTCTTTATCCCTATTCGCAGGGCACTTTATCAGCCCATATACGTCCCACTGCAGAGCACGGGTCTCCTCTACAATCGAGAATACGATTGAGAGTGGTTAGGCCATACTATAGTCCACCACACTAGCTGACCTTATCCCTAATAAGAAATACGAAATACAAACAACAAACCCAATAAAAACATCAATCGTTTAAGTGCACGCAATTTTTATATAAGCCCGAAAAAGCAGCTACAAAAAATCTTATGATGAGTTTTGAATCAGCCCATATACATACATTCGTTGTATAATGGTTGTATATTATCGTCGTAGTTATTTACAAAATTCACCTGCAAGATATAATAAACTATCGCCGTTCGACACAATAAGCAACACTCTCCTAACACCTGGAGTGCATCATCATGTGATGCAATTGCAATTTTAAATATCTAGTTCCTCAACGTAGTATCAAGTTCTGTGTTTTCCCCTTTTTTCCATTCCCATTCCATTAAAACCCCTATATATATTGTAATTTGTGCTACTTACACCTACGCATATATATTTTTAGCTCTGTGTTATGAATTCTGTTAAATACTAAAATCAAATTATTATTGTAAAAAGTGTCCATCAATGTTGTTCCAGGTTTTGCTCGTGACAATTTTATAGGAAAATAATTTAATCGTTATGGAATTTATTTTTCCCAATTACGGTACGATCGATAACGATAATTGAAGAAAGGATATATACATAAATCCAGTGAAATTTAATTTGATCTGACAATAAGTTGTTTAACCGAAAAAAGATGTATTCAGCAGACGCGTATTTCATTAGAATGATACGAACCACTTTTATCACGTATCAATATTGCGAAAATTGTCTCGTAAACATATATACCCAGTTTATTTAAAATGACGCACAAACGTTTTTTTTGAGTAATTATATATATTTTCGAACATAAATGATTATTATTTGTTGTCATGGAAATTCAAGTAAACTTCAATGCGAAATTGCCATAGTAACGTTTGTTTTCAATGAACGGTTCTCCCATTGGTCAACGGTTTTACGCACAGAGTAAAACCTATATGTGAACCACCTTTTTTGTTGTTATGTGAACTACGTTGCATGACGTCATGACGTTGCCGCTTACCGCAGTGCCGCGCGTATCCTTCGACAGACCAGGCCTTTAGACAGATCACCGCTTTGACTTTTGCTGAGGTCACCCTGGAGGCAACGTTTCCGCGGCACGCTCCCGTTTTGAAACGGACAGACATGTTATTATTTCGCGATTACTAATAGACATTTTTGTTACGTCTACCATGTTAAAGGTCAGAAAGGATCGCACTAAAAACATCTCGCGGGATTATACCTATTCATTTTGCTGGTTTGTTTATTATTGTAAGAAAGAAAACAGTTTGCACTTAATGTTTTTTCATTATATAAGAAAATTTGATACTTTTTTATTGGACGCTAAGTTACGAACCCAAGATGTGAAATATCACCTACTTATAAGTATATTATTAATATAACTAAAATGAACTATTTCAAATGTTAGAATTATGTATATCTGTTCATATACATCCTAAGAATAATAAGGTTTGGGATATTATTTTTGAAGTATTAATTTTAAAATGATGTTATTTTTCATGAAAGTAAATAATTAAAAATTATCATCTAAATTGAAAAAACAAATAGTTAAAGCCGAGGGCTTAAAGTAGTATCTTCTAAAAATATGTTTGTCTATATGACTTCTACACTATAACGTGTTGTTTCTTCGACTTTGTTGAAACTTGGTAGAATAACAACTGATATTAATTGGCGGAGTTGCCATTATATTAAATTTGTATCGAGAAAATTTTATGGATGGAATTATTGTGACTCGATGTTTTTCTACCTATAGTTAATAAACTAAAGAATAGTCTTACATAACGGCTAGTACGTGTATAATGAGTGCCCGTTGCATGTATACAATTATTTGTGTATACCTATTTGCGGTTATAAATATGAAAGGGTGTACAGCTATTTCTAAAGCTACCCTTAGTTTACCGAGCTTTTTTTAACTTATCTTTTACGACTTACAAGTCTACCATTATTCCGGGCTCATACTCCAGTAAGTCATATCAGATTTTTTGAATAAAAATCTTACAAAAAATATATGAGATTCAAATTCAGTACCTCGCGATTTACAGTCCCTATATACCACGAAGCTAATTGACATCATTCACATCCAAATATTTAGTCTGCAAACCGACAATATAATTAAACACTCGAAGCGTTTTGCATTTCCGTAATATCCGATCAATGCATAAATGCAGTCTTAAAAATATAATAACATTTAAAATTATTAAATGCAGTAACGCTTCATGACTTCCCAGTATTTTCCAAACACTACGTTTCTCAGAATTATTACAAAAAAAAACACCTGTGTTAAATTTTTGCTAATCAATGAAATCCTTTTTGTAAAGGATCACGTTGGCCCAATATCTTCATGATTCTTGTAAAATACTTAATGACTTTATTTAATTATGCATTTTTTATTACTTATATTTATTTAAAATAAACCTTATTAAATATTTTAATTGTTGTATAATTTAGATTGTCGTGCAACATTTAGGCCACCAATTTTCATCACATACCTGCATGATCAATGTATGCGATGCTTGCCACTAACACCTGACGTGATGTCTACGACCACTCTGTCAAGAGTGATACCGACATAGAAGAAGAACCTGCTTGAGTTACATCGAATATCTCAACTACAGACCTGAATTTACAATATTCCATAATCATTTAATACTAGTGGTTCGGCCCGGCTCCGCCTGGGTGGAGCTACACTTTTTTTGAAAATATTCTGAAGCCTATGTTCATCACGGTAATGTTGGGTTCTAATGGTGAAAGAATATTCCGAATGATCTAGTTGTTTATGAGCCTATGCAAACAATAAAATTTTTCCTCTTTATAAAATTCTGTATCAGCCCATATACGTCCCACTGCAGGGCACGGGCCTACTCTACAATCGAGTTATAAAATTAGTACCTATAGATTTATTTTGGTGCAATTCCGATGCAGTTTTGTTTTAATTCTCTTTGTAATGAAAACATCATAGATATAAACATATTGGGCATAAATGCCTAACTCCGGGCTGTCAATGAACAGAAAAATCCAATATCACTTTGCCCGACCTCGAAGTTTCGAACCCGAGACTTCAGAATTACAATCTTACATTAGCAGTAATCTAACTGCGCCAAAGGTGCAAGAGTTTGTTACTACGCACTGCGCTGTTATGAATAACAAAAACCGGGGTTTCCCTACACTATGAGTTATGACTAAATTCTCTTAAACATTTCCTTCAAGTCAGTGTTAATGTGAAAACCATTCATATACTAGTAGTAGGATTTTAGCAAATTTAAATTAAATATTCCTTCACCTTTATATTGTGAGAAAACGAGCCTATCATAGCTATTTATAAGATGGTCTATGCTATGTCAAGTCCGCTAACAGCATCAGGCCAGCGCGGTATGTGTATTTCGATTGTGAAGAAGGCCCGTGGTCTGCAGTGGAATGAATAAGAACAATACATTACAAATTAATACATATTGCCTTGAAAACAAAAAGGCCAGCTAATTATGATGGATATACTTGACCCCAGACTTAAATATGTCCCTAGATAGGTATTCGCTATTTGTAGGATATTGACATCCGCCCGAACTACGACAGCCATACACCGCGGTAAGGACACGGCAATCGGTATAGTTACCCAAATAAATGTGTCGCGTTTCGTGTACTTTCTGTGTATCCGGATACAAACGGGCAAGATCGCTTAGCTATCGAATGTATTTTCTTCTTTGGTCAAACTGACTGAAAAAGTCGTTCGAAGAAGACAAAACTTAAAATTGTTACCTTCAAAGAGACTGCAACGAAGCAATCATCACGCTAGTATTAAAATTACGAGTTTTCTTGGCCTTACACCATCCAAACCATTTTCAGATCAAGACTGCTTTCACTATGTCGCTGTTAAAATCCGCAGGAATTTATTTTGTCCAGAGTTGTGTTGGTCCCATCATCAAACCTCTTTTCGTTTGAGGCAGACTGCTTCCACTATATCGTTGTTAAAACCCTATGGATCGGGTGAGTTTGTGTTGTTGATAAAATTGCGAAGATCCGTTAGATGTGCAGGTTTCCTTATGGCCTTCTATGGGCCTTCTACAAGCCTTTAAACGGAGCAATGATTGACTATGAATACCTACATAATTAGCTTAATGTGCGTTGAAATTGAAACAAATATCTTAGTCGCGGAAGCCATATTCGCTCTTAACTAAGCTATGGAGCGCTAAAATAAATATGCATTTCGACAAGATCGTTAATAATCTATTTTTTATTTAATAATTTCTTGGAAGCCAAGTCTTAGTGACTTACGGAAATGTGTCGAGTTTCGAGTTTTTCCTATGTTTATCCGGTTTTAAAAAAAGCCGAATTGTATCAAACGATAAGACACAACCCTCTCTCTTCACTTTCAACAAATAAATAGATGCAATGCGCGTATTTTTTATATAAATGTATCATCTACCAAGGCAACCTAACTTCATGATTCCCTTATGACGACAACTAACAAGCTTGAAGTTGCCGACAATTATACAATTAATATAGTTCTACATAGTACACACTAATTTTAGTTCCACGAAACAATTAACATTTTATGGCAGAGCAAAAAGTGCGCATACATATTTGCATATTATGCACTTTAATTTTGCATATTAAACCGAAATAGACGGCTACACATAATCAATACAATACTGAATATCTTTATTGCACACCACATGTTATAAAGATTTTACAATTATACAATTATAGAATGTGGACCCTGTTAGGCACGGCAACAATTTAGGAGAGAGGAGGAAGCCATAGTATTAATTTTATGGATTAGCATACTTAGAAGATCGTATATTTATAATTTATTTAAATGTATATATTTTTATTATATATGCACTTGTAAATATAAAAGCGTCATTCTTTTAATTATATTTCTTTACTATTTTTATTTGGTAAATATTTCTGTTTTTTTTCTGTTAGATGTTTACTGTATTTAATATATGATGCATACATACATCTTGTACAATATAAAACAAGTTATAAGTAGGTGTTTAACCACGCGACTATCAAAAGTAGCATTCGTTCAAAAAATATCGCACTTCAAAGAAGCAACTCGGCTCCAAACCAACAGGCGTGCGACGTTGTCAATTTTACATCAGTGCGTAGTTAAAAAATGCATCTAGCAACAGCGCATTCATCCCCGAGAGAAAAATTCACTCAACACACACACACACACATTTCTAAACAGGTGCAATATGCGAGGTGCACACACACACACAGTGTGCTCCTGCACAAGGAACAATTCTCAGAAATGCACCGCACACAGCCGAGACGAAGTTGTGTGCAATGTGTAGAAAAAAATTCTAACTCACACCCACACTGCGCCGAGGAAAAAACAATGATGCGCCGCCACCGCTCATTGGATCGCCAGATTTCTCTTGCAATTTTGAGATGATTTTGTGAGGCTATTATTATTTGCTGTAAATGTATTCTTTTTATTGGCTCGTTTATTTATTTTATAGAATTTTGTCGAGTTAAGTGCATTAGTGCCTTTGAAGTTTTAACAAGCCTGGTGTTTAGATATTATTGTTAGAACAGTTCTTGTATGCCCAATATGAGTACAAAACCTTCTCTTTTCGTCCATAGACTTTATATACTATACTTTTACATATAACAGACAAAATATTTCGTATAAGTTATTTTACACAAACAAACTGCAGTCTACATCCATGTGTCATTTTTATTTATCATTTTTTTCCATTGTTCTAAGCTGGACAAAATCTTTTAATTTTTTTCTCATCTGTATGTAATTATACCTCCGCTATATCTATTTCATTATATTTTCTAAACAGCAAACATTGTGTATTTAAAATATTTATGTTCAAAATTACACTATCCATCGTGTTTTTCAACTAATATGCTTACTTCATGTTAAGGAAGTTGCATAAACCTAGATTTGTATACAAAATCCAATTCTCAATTTTATATGTGCGGCGCCTTAATATCACGCAAGGCTCGTTCACGAAATAGGGGATGATAGGGGTGCATCGGAATGCAGTGGGCGAAAGAAAAAACGATAAATACAGTTAGCCGGGGGTGGTGGGTTCACAACCGGTTTGTACTGACGAACCACTGTTACTTCCTTGAGCGTCCTAATTTAAACTAACCGACTTGATATATTAAGTTAAAACAAAGATTTGCTTACGTATTAATAACAGATATTAATATGGTAATTTGCGACACACAAACATTGTCAATAGAAGTATTATATTTATTACTTTTATGACGGTTAATGGTTGTTAACTTTGAGTAATTATATTTTAACTTTGAGTATTTATATTTGATTCATGTATAGCGTAAAAAATATATCAAAATTATTTCCGAAAGGGTAGGTAAGTAAAATCAATTATTCTAATCATAATACAACATAAATAAATGTGTCGAATTCACGTGTGTATGAGGCAAAGGCAGAAAGAAGATATATGACGAAGTTGTAATAAATTAAAATTCGATATATTTTAAACTTCTAAGAGTGAATTAAGTCGGGTCAGCGAAATAAATTAATGTACAGTATCTTCAACAATATCGGAACCACTTTTAATAGTACTTTAAACAGTAGGTTCGAGTTATATTATTGCCTGTTGTAAATTCATTTAGATGTTACAAAGACAATGCAAATATTCTAAGTATCCGAAAAGATCAATATTACAACGCGGCCATTTAAGGGTGTCACTAAGCCAAGGGTAGTGACACTTTTATGACATACTTAGATATGTTATCTTTATTTTTTAGCTATTTATAGAACACAAACAATAGTATTCTTTGGATAAATTCCTCGAATTAATTTCTAATCAAATCTTGATATAATTGTATCTTTGCGATCACGTAAACACGAGATAATAATCAGTAATGCATATCTCGATATCGAGTAATATCTTTAACAATAATGTAAAGCGGAATCAAAGTGCAGCTGAAGGGAGGAGTAAACTCGGAAGTAAAGGGCGTCCGGACTCAGTTTTATCTGTTAAATTGGAAACAAATGATATTGCTTTGTTGCGTTTTTAAATGCCTAATACACTAACATAACTAGATCTCAAGTTACTCGTCACTAAGGGTTTTCAAACAGCAATTTCTCGTTCAGTCGTTCTGATTTACGTTTTTAAATAATAACGATTTTATTCTGTAAATTCGGCTCGATAACAATGGATCCGTCCTTCGTAAAAGCCTCATGTAAAATTAAAAATAAACTCTACACACAATATTCCAACAATTTCCAAGGGGATATTAATGAGAGCGGATAAGGTTCCGAAGCGTTTTACTTTTAAATACGATATGTGTTAAATTTGAACAGATCTCCCTACGGGTGGCTGGTCATCAATTTGGTGAGGGGCGCGGGGAGGGGGGGGCGCGCTGAGCCTCGTCTAACCCCTTATTTTACATTTCACACTCCGGGAAAATCGTTAGAGAAATCTGCGTAACGTGCATGTCCGAGACGTACGCACACAGAGCGGGCGGCGCGCGGCGAGCGGCGAGCGGCCGTGTGAGCGTCCGAGCCTCCCGCCCCACCCTACGCTATCGACGAAACTTCAAGAAATCCTCTTATACGCACATGTGTACCTAGTCGCGTATGTAAATCAAAATTATACATTCAATTTCTTGCTACATACTCCACAGATCCGTTCTATATACCAGTATCCAGGCTCGTTCCTCGCGTGGCTCTTTCACAAGAACTATAATAGTTCTAACGTAAATAGAAATCATTTGGCATATTTATACAGATACATTAAGTTAATCAATTATTTATGATCGGTTATGTTCGTTCTGAGTGAGTATAAAGGTTGTCGGTAGCGCACGCTATGCTACCCTCGAGGGATGACAGAAAGCGGCGTTTAACTAGCTATTAATATATGTCGCCCGGGGCGTCGGGCGAGTGGTCACATACATTATTACCTTACAATGTCACTATGCAAATGTATGCGGGAAGGCTTTGTGTGAACGCACTTACGCATACGGAGAGGCCGGGAGTCACCTCCACATAATCCGAGGTCCCCCGCAGCCGCCCGCCCGCTCTCGCCAAAGATGGTACTACGCATGTGGGTGTACACACGCGGCACTTTCTCTTGAAGCTCGCCACTGGCTTTTAAAGAGGGTGTCGGGCGGTGGGCGGCGGGCGGCGGGCGCGTTCCGACCGGGTGACCACGGGGCGGCGGCCCGGTGCGGCGGACGCGCGGACTTGCCGTGCCCGCTCAGCACGCGCGCCGCCGCCGCCGCCGCTACTGGCGTCTCCGGTGCACCAGCTCCGGGCACCTTGACCAACATGCATAATGTAAGTTTCAACTAGTTTTAAGCAACATATTAACACCTGCTGCCAAATTTATTGATTGATATGTGCGCCGCGCGAATAAGAAGTGTAGCGAGTATGTGATATGCAAACAGAGGACAGCGGCGGCGGTGCGGAGCAGTCGCGGAGGCGGGGGCGCCGGCCTCGTTTAATTGAGTGTACTCAGCGCCCTCGCCGAATGATACTCCTCTTTTCCCAAAATACCTGTAATAGATGTTAATTAGAACGCCGCCGCTCCGCACACTGCAAAGAAAAAATAATAATTTGAACAGGTCGTAATTAGAGATGTTTACGTAGCTGTAAAACAAATATTTTCTTAATTTTTAATATTTTTTCCTCTTTTTCCGGCGTAGAATCGAGTTTAAGCATATTTATTTACGTCGAGAGTTTCTTGAGGCCGAAAGAGGAATCTGAAATTACATCTGAAAGGAGCGCGCGACGTGCAGCGGCGTAGTTCGGCGCCCTGATGCTAGTGTGATTGTGTCTTGTGAGCGCGAGTGCGTTCGATGCAGACCGAGTGCGCCGCCCGGATGCAGGCCAGGCGGGCAGCACGCACCTCTCAGTACTCAGAGGTCAGCGGCGGCTAGTCGGGCGGCGGGAGTACTACTACTACCCGCGCGGTGCATGTGCGCGGTGCATGTGCGCGATGCATGTGCGTGGAGCCCGCGTGACGTCATGTGCACGCAGCAGTGCCGAGGCAAGGGCTGTGGCGAGTACGTCGCATGATAACACGGAGCGCGAGGCGCGCGGCGGCGGGCGGCCGCGGCTCGTTTGAATCGAACGCACGTCCGGGCCCCGCCACCCTCGGGGTGTGTAGTGGACTTTTCGCTCGGCTTGATATATATTTTCCATTCCTCCCGATGTAGGCTACGGCGGCTGTAGGTTCCGGCCGGCAGCGTCGCCGCTCGGCGCGTCGCGTCGCACGCATTTACATGCGCCGCTCGGACGCCACCCCTTCTCGCAGCCCACACGCGGCCGCCGCTCGCCGCTCGCCACGCATCGCTGGCGTATCAGCGTCTCGATCTAACTTAATTAAATTTCTCATCATTCCACTTACCATTCCGCAACCTTAACGCTACTCATTCTTAGGACAAGACGTGCGCAGGTACGAAACCTTCTCAATTTAACTGTTGTATTTTACTGTGAAAATAAATGGACCTTGTAACTGAACTGTAGAATGAAGTTCTGTAATTGTGTTATGGTCGGTTATGGTATTTTTCTTGACGCAATCAGTATCTTAATAGAAGATTTTGACTCAATATTGTCACTAGTTGAATATACTTCATTTAGAAAATAAAAACATAACAGATGTTAGGAAGGAAATTGAATTTTTTTATGCCCAAATACTGGAACGCAACTTAAATATAACTTGCGCTTAACTACGTTAATCCTGATTAAATGTACTGGCTAAGTGGACCGTGCGCTGTTAAGAGTAACTTATTATTTGAATGGCGTTCCAGTATTTGGCCGTTAGTCTTTATTTATCATGCCTACTTTACTTTACACATTTCTTACTTTTTTCCCCAAAAAGGGCAGGCAGAGGTGCTGGTAGCATATAATCTAATATTTACTAAACATTAATTGTATATACACATATCTTTTATTAAATAACATTACGATTGAAAAATTTAAAAAATAATTATTCTTTACTATATTTTAGTAGGCTACAAAACGGCGAAACTAAAACTTCCATAAGAGTTTCTTTCGCCTATCATACCCTCTCGGCGGGTTAAGCGATATTTCAATGCTTATGAAAAAAGTAATTTGGAAGATTTAAAAGGAGGCAGACTTGGAGATCCATAACCGGGAAGAATATCCCGGAGTCTCACTGCATTCCTTTATAAAGCAATACAATATCGCTTGATGTAAAATTCAGTAGCATTATACGACCTAAGATTTTCTGTCACGGCTGCTGTACCTTGATCATAAATCATATCATAGTAACATACATACATATATACAAATATAAACTCACGAATTTTCGCCAGAAATGGTAGGCAGAGGTGCAACTAAGACACCCACGTTTCGCCTTGTATTTTTCGTCCCGCGAAGTGTTAGGTATCGAGCCTATAGCCATATCGGGCACAAATTTTTGATAATACATACAAAATTCAATATAATTTTGTGCCGCCCGGCATTCGAACCCGAGACTTCAGCTTTGCGATTATACCATAGTACAATTACGCCACCGAGGCAGATATTATAGTTGTATAGCAGTAATTAATGTAGGTTAACCTTATAACCAGTTATAAGTTATAAGTCTTGTTATGCTAGTTTTATATTTAATAATCTTAGCTTATTTCAGGGATATTTTTTATGTGGCGATAAAAAAATCAGCCGCTATTGTATTTAATGCGGAGGTCAGAAATGAAGTCATGCTCATACAGCACCCATTGACTGATCACAACGATTTTATAATAAAGTCTACAAATTGAGAAACACATACGTTTGACATTTGCCTATTTTAATGTATAATGTTTAAATATTTCATAAGAAAATATTTTTGTGATCATTCATTTCCATCATTATGTGAATAGTTATAATATTTTAGTATAACCTTCTCCTTTTGTGTTTAATAAATATATTTTTTAATACATTTTAAACCATAATATTAATATAATATATATTGAATGCGATAGAAATAAGTCCATTTCTTTGTATTACTTTTTATTTTTGCCGTTGTTACTTTTTATTTATTATAAATTCTCTAAATTTATCTCATTAACATTTTTGGTTTGTTTTAATCATCGAGCATATAGTTTTAATTAAAGACATTTTTTCACATTTTCTTAATGACCATAATATTGTTATTACTATTTAATATTTTGTTCAAATGTTTTTTTTTATTATTTTCTTTGTTTTTGATTGTATTCTTTTTTTTATTTTATTTGATTGTATTTCCCACAATTTGAGCAAGCTGTGTGCTGTGTGTGTTAGTTGTAGACCAATAAATAAATTAAATAAAATAACTTTCGTGTTACTTTCAACATAAGAAAACCCAATTATTTAAATTACGGATTTTATCGTGGATATGGTTAATTGTTTTAAATTTTGACTTCCCGTCTTTTCTAATAATATACACACTGATGTATAAGTCATCCGCTCATTTTAGTAGAAAAGTCGGGAAGTCAAAAATGTAAAAATTAAACCAAATACGCCATAAAATCCATCCCTAAATACATTTGCGTACATACAATCTAAGAAACCATAATTTCTTTCCTTTAAATAATTTAACAACGACTTGGCCATCGCATGAAAACATAATGTATCGTACAATATATACATAATGCTACTAGCCAAGTCGGTCTATTTATTTAAAACGTAAATAATTTTTAATGTTGATATGTTAATAACGTACGTAATAACTTTATACAGAAGGTCCCTTAAGCAAGGACTAAATAAATTAATCGACTTGGTACTCGTATTACATGGATCTCACAACTTTTTGCGGTAGAAAAACTGAGCTGCGAGACTTGGAATTTTTTAACAGGATGTTTTTGATGGGCTCTCACGACTTTTTGTAGAGTCCTACTTTTTCCTTTTCGGTACTTTTTAAATTCTAGAATATATATACCGATTTTTCTCAAACACTGTCTTATGGTTTTTTCTTATTTTTGTAGGTATCAATTTATCACAAATATAGCGGATTTGATTATTAGTGTTCTTTCTTTCATGGTAATTGATATTTTTGAGCTATTCAGCTATTTATTTGCAAGTTTTTCTTCGTCATGTTTTTCTAGAGGAATGTTGTACAGTTTCATGGGCTGAATACACCCTCTCCCTCTCTATACCCTCCTCCTGTTATGCCTCATATATACAGATACCTATCTACAACTATTATTCCATTATATACGGGTACAACGAATCATTAACTGCAAATGTAACTTTGTAATCCTATACATTTATATAGGATTACAAAGTTATTCACTCAGTTGGTGTATCTAGAAAACTAGACAGAAATTATGACATATTAGAATTTTTCCTTAATTTAGACACTAAATACTAATTATATTCTAAATTTGAAGGTTCTATGTCTGCTAGAAGTGCCTTAGACTTTTGATGATCGGTCAGTCACTCAGTGAGTGACAAAATTACGGAAGTTTGACAAGTTATAATTTTTAAACTACTGGTTTAAATTGAATGAAATTTAATAAAATACACCGTGTTTACATAATGCCTGCTTAGTAACTGAAAATTCAAGCTTCTTGCTTTAACCACAACTAAGTTATGGGGGGTTGAAAATAGTCTGAATTGCTTAGAGAAAAGGATGGTACGACTGTGCCGCTTTATAGCTCGACTTGGAGGGGGCACTACCATGCCCCCAGATACTATGAGGTATTTGAGAATATGGACCTGTTGTCTGTGGACTGTCCCAGTGGCGTTTTTATACTACAGTCGATCAGAAAGCTGAGGTCTCGGGTTCGAATCCGGGATCGGGCAAATTGATATTGGATTTTACTATTCATTATCAGCTCGGAGTAGTAGATTAACAATTAATTTATGGTCGATATGGCGATAGTCTCCCCTTTATCAAATCAAGATGATGGAATATGATGGCGAAATGTGGGTGCCCTGGTCGCACCTCTTCCTGCCCTTTCTCGGAAAATGCGTGATTTTATGTAAAAACGATATTAGATGCTCGATGCTCTTTATGATATCTAATATCGTAATATTATGGCGTTACGTTACTAAAATAATTATCAATTTTGAGATCTTAAGGCCCTTACTGATTCACAATATACCGGTAGTTTCGCACCAAATTAATATACTATACCGGGTATCTCAAGACTGCTACCGAAAACGAAGCCGGGTGGTAGTTTTAGTGACTACAAACACAATGCAATTAAAAATTTCGCAAAGAAACGCGACAATTATTTTTTATGATTTTTTAAATATCGTCATTTTTGGGTGGTAAATCCATAGTTTTTGCTAAAATAATAATTTGAACTATTTTATACCTTAGAGTATTAATAAATAAAAGGGTATACACTATTATTTTAGGAAAAAATGAATTAACCACTCAAATATGGTCATAGGAAAAAATAACAAAAAAAAATTGTCGCTTTTTTTTTCAACTTTTTCTGTTGCATTGTGTCTGAAGTCGCTTAAACTGCCACCCGGCTTCGTTTTCGGTAGCAGTCTTGATATACCCTGTATAATACGAACCAAATCGACATCGATAACGCATTGCAAATTAAAGGCCTGGTCTGTCGAAGGATACGCGCGGCACTGCGGTAAGCAGCAACGTCATGACGTCATGCAACGTAGTTCACATAACAACAAAAAAGGTGGTTCACATATAGGTTTTACTCTGTGCGTAAAACCGTTGACCAATGGGAGAACCGTTCATTGACAACAAACGTTACTATGGCAATTTCGCATTGAAGTTTACTTGAATTTCCATGACAACAAATAACAATCATTTATGTTCGAAAATATATATAATTCCTTAAAAAAAAAGTTAGTGCGTCATTTTAAATAAACTGGGTATATATGTTTACGAGACAATTTTCGCAATATTGATACGTGATAAAAGTGGTTCGTATCATTCTAATGAAATACGCGTCTGCTAAATACATATTTTTTCGCTTAAACAATTTATTGTCACAACAAATTAAATTTCACTGGATTTATGTAGATATCCTTTCTTAAATTATCGTTATCGATCGTACCGTAATTGGGTTAAAACTAAATTCCATAACAATTAAAGTATTTCCTATAAAATTGTCACGAGCAAAACCTGGAACAATACTGATGGGCACATTTTACAATAATAATTTTATTTTAGTATTAATAACACAGAGCTAAAATATATATGCGTAGGTGTAAGTAGCACAAATTACAATATATATAGAGGGGGTTTTAATGGAATGGGAATGGAAAAAAGGGGAAAACACAGAACTTGATACTACGTTGAGGAACTACATATTTAAGATTGCACCATGTCATCACATGATGATGCACTCCAGGTGCTAAGAGAGTGGTGCTAATTGTGTCGAACGGCGATAGTTTATTATATCTTACAGGTGGATTTTGTAAATAACTACGACGATAATATACAACCAATATACAACGAATGTATGTATATGGGCTGCTACAAAACTCATCATAAGATTCTTTGTAGCTACTTTTTCGGGTTCATATAAAAAATGCGTACACTTAAACGATTGATGTTTTTATTAGGTTCGTGGTTTGTATTTCTTTCTATGCATATATAGGGATAAGGTCAGCTAGCGTGGTGGACTATAATATGGCCTAACCACTCTCAATCGTATTCTCTATAATCGTATTGTAGAGGAGACCAGTGCTCTGCAGTGGTAGCTGATAAAGTGCCCTGCGAATAGGAATAAAGACTGAATGTATATAAATACCTACTAACAATTGGTCTCCAACTGTACCCTGATCAGTTGCAAACTAATTCCGTTGCTATATTTTGTTAAAAAGCATGGGTTACTAGGTACTTAGAACAATTAACATAATTCCGTTCTCCATTTCTATAACAATAAAATAAATGTAATTGACTCCAGTTTATAATCTTGTACTTATTAAATATCAATTATTTTTACACTTTAATTGTATCTTTCACCAAAGCAAGGTTTTAAAATTTTATTCCTACGTGGTGTAATATTGTGCCATTGTCATTGGGAACGTGCGTGAACCGGCGTGAACTGTTTTGAACGTACTGTGCGGCAGCACATAGTCGATATACGCGCCACAGCCTAAACGAAAGTTTAAACCAAACGAAAATTGATAAAAATATTGTCCTCAAATAAATCCATTGCGCAAATACGCTTACCGCGACGAAATGACGAGAATGACGGCACGTTGTGCGGTGTATTCGCCTCGCGCTTCACCGCACTTTCCCCTCTACACTGACGCATACTGTGACAGCACAAAAGACCAGTCTACCCGTCACCCGGTTGACCCCTCACCGCAGACGCTGGCTGACGCATACTGCGGCGAAACGTCATGTCAATGTCAATGTTTTTCATACAAAACCGAGTTTGACACCGCATTCCGCGCAACGCAACGCTGTGCGTAGCTTCGACAGACCAGGGCTTAACCTAGTACTTATACAAATGGGCCAAATTCGGAATTCCCATTGAAATTTTAAATATCGTCGAGTTTGGGTGGTAAATGCATAGTTTTTGATAAAATAATAATTTAAAGCCTTGCGTACTAAAGCCTATTTTTAAAAATACGACGATAGAAAAAAATAAGAAAAAAAATTCGTCGCAATTTTTAACCGACTTCAAAAAAGGAGGTTCTCAATTCGACTGTATGTTGCTTTTTTTTGCACAAAATTTACTTGCATTGTGTCTTAAGTCAGTAAAACTACCACCCAGCTTCGTTTTCGGTAGCAGTCTTGATATACCCGGTATTTAATATTTTATAACATAGGTAATACAATCATAATCCACTATTACAAAATGAAATTATCCCAGCATTACAGAAAAAAATAGCAAAATTTTAGTGTTGCCTGTGCTGTCATACCGGGCGGCGCGGCGTCACAGGAAATGCGGCTTTCCTAGGGACGCTGCCTTTACCGAGTTTCTTCAATCTCGATCCTGTCTGATGAGCTAAACTGCTTTATTACCTATTAGACGATATAAAATGATATGAGTTTAAAATCTAATTTTAAATCTGATAAATCCTGCTGATATTGCCAATCGTCGCTATTTTAACAACGAGACATCGCAAAGTGATAGAAATCGTTTGGAAATTAGTTGGTTGAATGATTTCATGGATCTGCATGGCATTAAATATGGAAATTAGTATTTCAATAATAAAATGCACATACTTCTCATTGACATTTTATTATACCGGGTATCTCAAGACTGCTACCGAAAACGAAGCCGGGTGGTAGTTTTACTGACTATAAACACAATGCAACCAAAAATTTCGAAAAGAAACGCGACAATTATTTTTTATGATTTTTTAAATATCGTCTTTTTTGGGTGGTAAATCCATAGTTTTTGCTAAAATAATAATTTAAACACTTTTATACCTTAGATTATTTATAAATAAAAGGGTATACACTAATATTTTAGGAAAAAATGTATTTACCACCCAAATATGGTCATAGGAAACAAAAAAACACAAAAAAATTTGTCGCTTTTTTTTGCAACTTTTTCTGTTGCATTGTGTCTGAAGTCGCTTAAACTACCACCCGGCTTCGTTTTCGGTAGCAGTCTTGATATACCCTGTATAGTGCAGATGTTGTATTATTTATAATTTACAATAACCTATCTAGAGGGAAACCCAAGTCCCAAACCCAAGTCCTCTGGGTGCTACGTGGTACCAACCTTCGGGGGGTCGGTGTCGTCTGCTACGCGGACGACACACTGGTGACAGCAACGGCCAGGACATTCCAGAGGTCCGCCCTGCTCGCCTCGTTCGGTACTGGACTGGTGGTGGGCAGGATTCGGCGATTGGGCCTCACGGTGGCCTTCAACAAGACCGAGGCCGTGTGTTTCCACGGTCCTCGGTGTGGGCCTCCGCCTGGGGCCCACATTACGGTGGAGAGCGTGCGGATTCCGTCGGCTCGAGGATGAAATACCTCGGTCTCGTCCTCGACAGTCGATGGGATTTCCGCGCGCATTTTGAGGAGTTGTCGCCGAAGATGGTGAGGGCGGCGGGCGCACTGAGGCGCCTGTTGCCCAACACTGATGGTCCTGAAACCTATATGCTGGAGTCGTGCGGTCCATGGCCCTCTACGGTTGTCCCGTTTGGGCCGGGTCCCTGGGCGATCGTTGCGTCCGCCTGCTGCATCGTCCGCAGCGCATGGTGGCGCAGCGAATAATCAGGGGCTACCGCACGGTCTCGCACGAGGCGGCCTGCGTATTGGCGGAAACTCTGCCCTGGGTGCTGGACGCTAAGACCCTCTCGTCGGCTTTCTTCCGGCGAGAGGAGGCGTCCGGGCGTGGGCAGAGGTTGGTCCCCCGAGAGGTCGAGGCCATGTTGGCCTCCCTCCACAGGTCTGCTGTGGAGGAGTGGCGTTCCAGGCTGGAGAACCCTAGTGCTGGTACGAGGACCGTCGCGGCAGTGCGACCTGTCCTCGAGCAGTGGCTGGACAGGCGCCACGGTGCGCCGACATACCGGCTGACGCAGGTGCTCACCGGGCATGGCTGCTTCGGTGCGTGCCTGTGTCGCATAGCCGGAGCGCAGGAGTCTGCCGTGAGCCACCATTGTGGCAACTGCCGTGAGGATACGGCCCAGCACACGCTGGAGGAGTGCCCAGCCTGGGATGAGGAGCGCAGCGCTCTCATCGCGGTCGTCGGTAGGGACCTTTCGCTGCCGGCCCTGGTCGCCGCCATGGTCGGCAGCCGGAGCTCGTGGCGAGCCATGCTCTCCTTCTGCGAACGTGTCACGTCGCAGAAGGAGGGCGCCGAGCGGGATCGGGAGCAAACCGATCCCGCCCGTCGCCACAGGAGACGAAGGAGGCGCCGGGACAACATCTAACCCGGCGCCACAGAGGCCACATGGGGTCGCCGTCCCTACCTTGGCGGCCCCCGAGACGTGACGCGACACGCGTCGTAAGCCGCGTCGCTAAAGCGGCGGTGCACAAAGAGGCGGTCCTGGCGCGTCCGCTCAACGGTAACCCGGAGCCGTCTCTGTAGTGCACTGATGGTGGCCGACGCGGGGTTTTTAGTCGGTATTTCGGCGCGTAGGTTTACGGTAGGGACCCGACCCAGCGGCCGCCCGTCCACATCCACGGGCTGCACAAAATCTCGATGGGCTCCGCGGAAGGCGCCAGTGAGTCCGACACACCCTCGCCCCTTCGGGGGTGGGATGGTCCGTAAAGGGATTTTCCCCGCGAGAAAAAAAAAGTATTGGAGTCCTGAACAGGATGCGTCGATTTTTCACGCCCGGTCAGCTTTGTCGCTTGTAGACATATAAAGCGCAGGTCCAGCCGGGTATGGAGTACTGCTCACACGACTGGGATGGATCCGCGCAGTACCAACTGGATGCCTTGGATGGATTGCACCGGCGGGCCATCCGCATTGTGAATGATACAGATGTTACGAGCAACTTAGAGTCGCTATAACTTCGGAGGGATGTCGTCTCTCTAACCGTGTTCTACCGCCTGTATCACGGTGAATGCTCTGAAGAATTGTTCAACTTGATCCCCTCCTCTCCTTTCCTAACTAGAACCACGCGTGCTTGCTTGCGAAGCCATAGCTTGACGGTCCACACAATCCTGACGCGACCCAAACGGTTCTCAAATTCTTTTTTGCGCCGCACTGTCAGGCTTTGGAATTGTTTGCCTTCTCATCCGTGTTCCCTCCTTCCTATAATCCTGAGTCCTTCCGCCGTAGTGTGAAGAGGCATCTTACCTGACCGGCATAATTGTATCTATTGGTATGGGACTGCCGTCTGATGCCAATGGATGCTCTGTCTGGGCGGCATTTGCGCTCACCATCAGGCGCAATGCGGTCAATATGCCGGGCCAGTATAAAAAAATGTATATTCTTCTCATTCGAGAATATGGTAAAAATTTGAATAACAAGTAATAATTTTTTTAAACTATTATTGGCTAAAATCAGCCAACTGAGTTTGTCTCGATGGATCTACTGAGAACTAGGTCGCTCCGCGTAGTTCGGGGAGTAATGTAAGCCCAGTAAATTTGTTTCGCCAGGTATTGTCAGGTAGGGCCGCTTTGGATCCGGTTCGGTCCGGAATACTAATTCATGGTCAACTAAAATACATATTGTATTAATTAATGTATTTCATTGAATAGCAAACTAAAACTAAATAAATTAAATTTATTATTATAATAAAATCCCGGGTTGGGCAAAGTCATAATGGATTTTTTCTATTCATTCTCAGACCAGAGTCAAAAGTAGCCGATATGTAACATCCTGGAGTAACTTCTACTAGTCAGAACAATACAAAGAAAACAAATAATTGATAAACAAAATAAAAATTAACATAATAAACTTAATTAACTTACATAATAATATAATCAATTATTTTGTAAATATTGGAGAAGTATTATATATTGAGTTCTCATAAGAGCTATTTTATTGCCTACATGATCAATAATCTAATTTCATTTCATTTCAATCGAGAGTACAATTAATACGCCATTTAGTATAGATATTAATATACATGTAGCTTACCCTACTGGTACTGTTTGGATTGACGGACTTCAATTACAATAAAAATGCTTGTAGACTCCTCTAGCGCATGCAAATATCCTCATGATGCTTTCAATTTTCTTTTGCATTATTTCTTAATGTACTAAATTAATGTTACACTTGTAGTCAATAAGGCGTAGCCAGGTGTACATCCCAGCATGTCCATGCCATCGTGTAACAGGCAAAATATTGTATGGTCTCAATGACGTTATATTTGACACAAGACCACATATTTATATGTTTGAATAAATCTATAAGAATCTAAGATTTTGTGTTGCAAATACCGCACCTAATATGCTAAGCGTTGTCTAAGCAATGGAAAGCTATAATTTAAGGAGAAATAGATTAATTTCTACCACATTATACATACATACTTACGCCTTTCTCCCAACAGGGGTAGATAGGGTTGTTACTAGGTCACGTAGTTTTCTCCTTGTGTGTTCCGTCCGATAATGTGATATGTACCACAATATATAATTCAGTAAACAGCAAATGCTAATGAAATAATACACTATAGTTCAATTTGACTTTATAATAGGGATATTTGAAAGAGACTAACTATATTTTTTTCACCAAGTAAACTTTGGAATTACTGTTGAAGCCGTCTGTTGGTTTTTCATTTACCAACTTTGCTTTGTTTTGATCTTGTCCTTCGTACATCACGGTTTTAAGAGAGCAAGGTGATCATCGTAGTATATATAATATATTTTTAAGCGTGTTTATTTCTTGTTTGATGTAAATATAGATAAACTGTGAAAGCTGGGTCAAAGGAAAAGATTAATAATAGAAGTTATAAAAATAATTCTGTAAACAAAATATTAAAAAAACCTCTTCTGTGAATCTAAAAAATTAGACTAGTCTCATGATAACATCATTAGTTTCAATCTGAACTATTTCATAATGTTACATATTTTGAGACGAGATTTATCATGAGAACTGAAAATTCACGCACATTAGTGTTTATTGTATTAAGTTGGAGATTCATCTGTATGGCTTAGTCTGTTTATGCTTAAGATATTGTTGTCCTGTCCAGAAGAAACTTGTTTTAAAATATATATAATATTATAATTTAATCAATTAATCAATCATAATGAATCATAAACCACTGAAAATTTTAATCAATACATCGTAACATATTCACGTTCGATAGACGTAAGGCGACCAAATCCCTTCCCAACCTGTTCCATTTCCTATGTCTGCATAATAAATAAACTTATATACATACGTAAATACTCCACTGACTACAGAGGCGCGATATATAGTTTAAAGCTATACTTATACATGGGTTTGACAATACTAGCCTCCCTCACACCAGGATATTTTACTTTCTCTGGACGAGGCCCCTCAGGCGCGTCCTGCCTCCCCCCTCCCTCCTCAGGGGGGAGGGGGGTTCTCTGGCCGCCAGCCACCCTGCACCCCTCTCACGTATAGTACGCACCATACAGAACTAACTCTGCTGCTTCTATAAGTTCATACGTGTTTCTATATAGATAGAACCTTATTTAAATAAGCAATTTAGAGTCCATCTATACAGTGAGTATGTGTGTACGCGTGGAGCTTAAATCAATTTTGTGTGTAATTTTAAATGGATTACATATAATTGGATGGACTTCCTGATTGATGTTTTGTTTGATATTTGAACTAAGGTTTATTGATAGTTATGAAATGTAGGAAGGTCCCTGTGTTATAGAAAAATAGTGGTATTTTTATCATAATTTGGATATATTCGCAAAGTTGTTGAATTCCAACGTCCAGTACCGAATCCAGGTGTTCTATATTAATAATTAGGACTAATAGTTTGCAATTAGTTTGTAAACATAATTTTATTACAGCCAACAAAAAGTGTTTCGTACTTTTCCGCAAGTACATTTGGAAAAATTATGTATTCGATAAACCTCATACCTAATTAGTTGAAAATGGGTTTAGTTTTGAAACGATATCATATTTCTCCAATTACTATGGTAAATATAAACAAAATACTATTAATTTTGCCTAAACTTCGTGAACAATTATGCAGTGATCGGTCCCCAATCTTACGTCTGCATGCCGTAATGCTATATATTGCTACTAAATGCACCCAAAATCGGTTAAGAGCGTATACACCTTGCGCGCAAAGTCAACTATAGGTATTTCTTCGTTAATTTCACGCACACATAAGCGACCAAAGCTGTGTGCGTAGAGTTGCCGCGTCGGCTCGCTATACAATCGGCTCAAAGAACTTTGATCCGTGCGCTTCAAATATTCAATTGAAATGTAACTGTAATATAATATCATAAAAATATTTTATTTGCATTATAAGTAGACAAATATTACTGTGCAAGCAAAGAATAATACAAATTTAGATACTAATCATATTTTCGTTATTATTACATTGTTAAGTTGCATTCAAATCAGTGTTCAATCAGTAGATACTACGGACGTTTTATTAATCATTTCGTGTTTGAACACATAAATAGTGTTAGGGGCTTTACAACCACTTACAATTACGAAATATATTTAATTTTATATTACAATACATAACATAATTTAGCTTCGGAATTACATCCCATTATATTACCTGAAACATAATTTATGCTCACTACAAAATCATTGTAGGTAATAAAAATAATTAAATATTTTACTACCAAAGTACTAAGATGTGGTAATCGCAGTCCGCGCGTGACTATTTTTACTACGTAAGGCAAAAATCGACTGTAGCTAGGCCGGAGCGACGAGCGGTACGTCCTCCCTCCAGAAGGCCTTGCCGCGGTCTGATTTGATCCACGTCGGACAGCGTGTTTTATAGTGGTTTTTAAAATATTTGTAGAAAACATAATGCTTATTTTTTTGAAATATAAAAATAGTAGTTTATTGATAAGATGTATTTCTATTATAATATGCAATTGCTATAAAAAATTATGTACAATAAGTTGGTGAAAAAAAATATGTTCTTGATGAGAGTTTCTAAATAATTTCGCATTGTTTAAATTTTTATTTTTCAGGAACTAAACACAAAAAGATTATTTTTTTCAGCAAAATCCCTCCTTAAGGGTCTTATTAGACTGATAATATTTTTATTTTCATCTTATATTTAGTGGTTTCGGATATCTTAAGCTTCTAAATTGCCATTTAAAGCCTAAATAACGAAACTTGTGTTCAGTAATCCTTATCATCATCATCATCATCATATCAGCCACAGGAAGTCCACTGCTGAACATAGGCCTCCCCCAATGATCTCCACAATGACCTGTTGGAAGCGGCCTGCATCCAGCGACTTATAGTACTCACAAATTATAAATCAATCTATAATGTTTTCCATCAAAATCCCTAGATGACAACCTTTTCTAAAATTAGTAATAATTATTTTTCCTTTAAATTGTTTATTGGTGGCTATTAACTCATTTGAAAAGTCCTGTTTTTAAGCCAAAAAGCGCGTGCAGGGTATAAACGCTCTTAAGTGTGTAATATAAAAAACTTTGTAATACAGCTTGTAAGAAATTTTAACAACAAATCCATTACCCGGAACCCCTTTACTAGTAGATTAGGACTACTTAAAATGAAACACAGCTATGAAGTTTCATAAAAAATACAGGGTATAATCAAGAGTGCTACCGAAAACGAAGCTGGGTGGTGGTTTTAGTGACTTCAGACACAATGCAACTAAATTTTGTGCAAAAACTTGACGTTTTTTTTTCTATTGTCGTGTTAGAATGGTAAATATATTTTTTTTTTTCTTTAAATAATAATGTACAAATTTTTATTTTTAAAGACGGTATGATACGCTTTAAATTACTATTTTAGCAAAAAGTTCAGATTTACCACCCAAACTCGACGATCTTTAAAAATAATAAAAAAATACGCGTTTTTGCAAAATTTTTAGTTACATTGTGTTTGTAGTCATTAAAACTATCACCCGGTTTCGTCTTCTCTTGCACTCTTGATATACCTGGTATATAGGGTTGTTGTTTTAAACAATAAATATATATATAACAATATATATATATTTCACAAAAAAACTGCATTACTTACTACACCCAAACATAAATACAAATATTTCAGGCCATCAACAGCTTTACAAATTATATAACAGGGAGTCAATGTAACAGGGTAATAAAGTCCCATTGATTCTAAGGTCTGTGTCGAATATTCTTCAAGGAAAACAATGTCTATTAGTGAGTGATTGGGATTCCCAGAGGAAACAAGTCAGTTGCTAAACGTAGGGCGGACATATTGCGTGTTATCCCACACATTTCACATACACACAGTCAGGTCATAAGTATTGTCAGACAGTAAAAACTTTTCGTTTAGAATGCTGGCCACAAAAAAGTTTATTGAATTCGAATTCCGAATTGTTCATGAAAATAAATGTGTATACTTTTTAGAATTTTACTCATTTTTAAATATGGAGTGGACGCTTAAAGAAGACCGTGTTGCAGTTATTGCGTTGCATCGTTGCAGTTACGCGCCAATTCAAATTTTTGACGTACTGAAATTTTAATATAACCAAAAGATTCATTTATCGTACCATCAAACGATACAATGAAGACTCTAGTGTAGATGACAGGTCAAGAAGTGGTCGCCCGCGGTCTGTTAGGACTCCAGCAGTCCGTGATAAAAGCTGTGAAGGCGCGAATTCAAAGAAATCCCAAACGTAAGCAGAAACTGTTGGCCCTTCAGATGGTGTTAAGCATGAGGGAGAAGCACGGTGATTTTTTTTTTTATTATTGCATTGAATGGCGAGACGAGCAAGCCGTTCGCCTGATGGTAAGCGATACGACCGCTCATAAACAGTAGCAACATTCCACTGCGCTCGCCATCCTGAGACATAAGATGTTAAGTCTCAATATGTCCAGTAGTTGCTCTGGCTACACTACTACTACTACTGTTAAATGAAGACTTAGGGCTTCGGGAATATCGAAGAAAAACAGGACATCGTTTGAATGCTCGTCTAATGGACCTGAGACTGAAGAAATGCCGCGCTTTGTTGAAGCGGTAGGTACGCGGGAAAAAAATATCGGGAAATACTTTATTCAGATGAAAAAAAATTACCGTTGAAGAGAGCTACAACAAACAAAATGATAAGGTGTACGCACACAGTAGTGAAGAAGCGAGCAACCGTATTCCGCGTGTCCAACGAGGTCATTTTCTATCCTCGCTCATGGTATGGTTGGGAGTTTCTTATTGGGGCTTAACAGAGGTACATTTTTATGAGAAAGGTGTAAAAGCGAATGCAGTTGTGTATCAAAATCCTGAGGAACCTTGTGGAACCTGTTTATCATACCATGTTCAATAACAGGCACTGGGTATTCTAACAAGATTCGGCGCCAGCTCATAGAGCGAAGAGCACACAAGACTGGCTGGCGGCGCGTGAAATCGACTTCATCCGGCACGAAGACTGGCCCTCCTCCAGTCCAGATTTGAATCCGTTAGATTACAAGATATGGCAACACTTGGAGGAAAAGGCGTGCTCAAAGCCTCATCCCAATTTGGAGTCACTCAAGACATTCTTGATTAAGGCAGCCGCCGATATTGACATGGACCTCGTTCGTGCTGCGATAGACAACTGGCCGCGCAGATTGAAGGCCTGTTTTCAAAATCACGGAGGTCATTTTGAATAAACTTTAGTGTCATAAGAATCTATGTTTTATTAAGTTCATTTTGGTATATGTGGTTACACAATGAATAAACTTGTTTCAATTATTTATATTAAACATGTGACAGAATTTATGACCTGACTAGGTACATTGGTTTTAAAACTATGGAGAGATCCTTCAGTAAATTTGGAGTATCGTAAAGATGATCGTGAAAATACGTCGAAATAAAAATAAATATTAAATACACCTAATGATTTTGTCCGGTGATAAGACTTATTATAAATTTTTTTTACTTATATTTATGTCTGAAAATGCTTGCTTGTATTATACAAGCAAGCATTTTCAAAATCCTTGTGCGCGATGACTAATTTTAGTAACGCTCCACTGGAGATGCTCTGGAACGCAGCACCACTTACGTCGGAACACTTAAGAGCGTTTATACCCTGCACGCGCTTTTTAGCTTAAAAACAGGACTTTTCAAATGAGTTAATAGCCACCAATAAACAATTTAAAGGAAAAATAATTATTACTAATTTTAGAAAAGGTTGTCATCTAGGGATTTTGGTGGAAAACATTATAGATTGATGGATAATTTGTGAGTACTATACGGATTACTGAACACAAGTTTCGTTATTTAGGCTTTAAATGGCAATTTAGAAGCTTAAGATATCCGAAACCACTAAATATAAGATGAAAATAAAAATATTATCAGACTAATAAGACCCTTATGGAGGGATTTTGCTGAGAAAAATAATCTTTTGTGTTTAGTTCCTGAAAAATAAAAATTTAAACAATGCGAAATTATTCAGAAACTCTCGTCAAGAACATATTTTTTTTCACCAACTTATCGTACATATTTTTTTATAGCAATTGCATATTACAATAGAAGATCATCTTATCAATAAATTACCATTTTTATATTTCAACAAAAATAGTTTTCATGTTTTCTACAAATATTTTAAAAACCACTATAAAACACGCTGTCCGATGTGGATCAAATCAGACCGCCGCAAGGCCTTCTAGAGGGAGGACGTATCGCTCGTCGCTCCGGCCTGGCTGCAGTCGATTATGCCGCGCGTAGTAAAAATAGCCACGCGCGGAATGCGATTACCACATCTTAGTACTTTGGTAGTAAAATATTTAATTATTTTTATTGCCTACAATGATTTTGTAGTGAGTATAAATTATGTTTCAGGTAATATAATGGGATGTAATTCCGAGGCTAAATTATGTTATGTATTGTAATATAAAATTAAATATATTTCGTAATTGTAAGGGGTTGTAAGGCCCCTAACACTATGTGTTCGAACACGAAATGATTAGTAAAACGTCCGTAGTGTATACTGATTGAACACTGATTTGAATGCAACTTAACAATGTAATAATAACGAAAATATTATTAGTATCCAAAATTTGTATTATTCTTTGCTTGCACAGTAATATTTGTCTACTTATAATGCAAATAAAATATTTTTATGATATTATATTACAGTTGCATTTCAATTGAATATTTGAAGCGCACGGATCAAAGTTGTTTGAGCCGATTGTATAGCGAGTCGACGCGGCAGTTCTACGCACACAGCTTTGGTCGCTTATGTGTGCGTGAAATTAACGAAGAAATACCTATAGTTGACTTTGCGCGCAAGGTGTATACGCTCTTAAAGTGCTCTTTGCCCTATACATATATTTATATCAATAAAATACGAATTAATTCTATTGGCATACACTTGTTTTCTGCTTAGTTGTGATTATAGGTATTTAATATAGGAATCAGTGATTTCTGATAGTAATTCTTTAAGCAACAATCAACATGCGATCATATCACCAAAGTGATGAAAAAATTAGATTGGAACGATAAGAATTGTTATGTTTTATAAGTATTAATTCAGGAGAGGTTTATTCAACCTAATTAGGTTAGGTTTAAAGAACTTTATTCTCATAAGAAATACATATTTCACTTAAAATGAGATACAGAGAAATTAAAATAAAATAAATGTTACACTTAATTTAGTCTCCGGTACTTTTAGAAATAATATGTAGCTTAAGCCTATTTTTAAAACATACTCTACACACTTTACATAATCTAATTAATAAGATTATACTTCATCATAACATGCAACACTTATCTACCTAACAAACAATATTTCAAAGATGCTAGATAAATGATAATAAAACTTATTCGTCTGAGTTCCAAACAGCCATTCCTTTGCATGTAAATATTATTTTCTCGAGTTTTCTCGGTTAAATAAAATTGTAGGTGCCAACTTTATCCCAAATATTGAGTAACCTCAAAGGTTAATTTAGGTATTTATCAGTATTAATAATTGGTAGTCAATGGTGTTTGGGCACCTTTATTGATAATTTAGTAGAAAAACTTGCCCAAATACATTATGACCACTTTAAACTTAACTCAAGGAATTTTGAAAAATTGCGGTTTTATTACGGGCCCTTGCATAAACTTAAAACTTATAATTAACAAAACCTTTTTTTGCCCAGGTTTAATATCGATGTAGGTTCCTAGCGATGGATTTCATAAACAGGAGAATGTCTTGTATCTATGTATATCTTTATGATAAGCAATTTACCAATAATGTTTACAATCAATCATTTCTCTAACAATCTATATTCACTTATTTCCTAAAGCAAAGATATTAAGGTATATGTATCTAATAACATAAAATACCAATAGTGAGATGTGTGTCACGCACTGTTGTGTTTCCGATTGAATTACATTGTAGCCAGAGTAACTACTGGCTATTTTGAGACTTGACATCTTATGTCACAGGATAGCGACCGTAACGCAAGCAATGTTTTGTACTTCAGTGTGTTGTTTGGTTTTTCTACTGTTCATGAGCGGGCGTATCGTTTACCATCAGGTGAACGGCATGCTCGTCTCGCCAATTATTGCAATCTAAATCTAAATATGTAGGTATATGTTTTGGGCCAAGTGATTAATCGGGCATTATTCATAATGCCCAATAAGAGCGGGCAATGTGATTATAACCAATCCATTAATCACATTGCCGAGGCATTATGAATAATGCCAAGTGCCTATTGGGCAGAGTGATGTAAAGCGAATCAAAATCAAAACAATGAGCCGAAGTAGTAGAATTTAGAATAGGGCAACACGAGGGGGTGGGTTGGGAGGAATGGAGGGGAAGGGGGAGTGCCGCACCTCCCCTGGTACCACTCCCATGAAAAGATAACGCACCATTCCTAAGAAATATCTATTATAGCAACCTAACCCTTA
Source organism: Hyles vespertilio (assembly GCA_009982885.2). Classification (NCBI taxonomy): domain Eukaryota; kingdom Metazoa; phylum Arthropoda; class Insecta; order Lepidoptera; family Sphingidae; genus Hyles; species Hyles vespertilio. Next base: position 29,638,800 of record CM042833.1, on the reverse strand, counting down.
AAACACTTGTTGTCAATACAAATTAGCTTCTGCATCGTCTCCGGCGCGGCTCGCACGGTTACCTATCCTTCGTTACAGCGGGCGGGGGCTGCTCTCCCTCTGCGCCTCCGGCTTTTTATATACACTCGTATATGTTCCGAGTCGGTTTTGGGGCACAGTCGACCTAACTGATCCATAATGTGGGTACACTCATTTTCTTATGAAGATAATGTTTTAAGCAACTAAACATAAGCAGATCAATGCAACCTTTCTAATTTATGGGTCTATCGCAGATGCGATAATGCGGCAGCGCACCACGTAAAAAATCACCTATGAATCACATTGCCCGATCATCATTTGGCCATATTCATAATGCCCGGGCAATGTGATAAATGTGATAAATAGGTGAGTTTAGATTGTAATTAATCACTTGGCCCGATATGGCTCGGCAATATTCATACTGCCCGGCCATTATGAATACTGCCCGCATTAATCACTTGGCCCATAACATACCTATATATACCTACAACTCAAAGGTGACTGTCTGCCTTAGTGATCTATCAACGCACAGCCCAAACCAATGGACGGATCGGGCTGAAATTTGGCATGCAGGTAGATGTTAGGACGTAGGCATCCGCAAGAAAGGATTCTGATGAATTCTACCCCCAAGGGGATAAAAAAGGTGATGAAAAATTGCATGAAACCTTGTCAATTTTAAACTGATCGGGCTGAGACTTTGCATGCATAAGGCTACTATGACGTAGGCTTCCCCTACGAATTTTTATAAAGTCGAGGTAGACTTTATTACTTTATTAAGGGAATAAAATAGGGGATGAAAGTTTTTATAAATCTTAGATTTTCGACTGATTGAACTGAAATTAAAGATTGGAGCTACTATGATGAAGACGTTCGCTTAAATATTTAGCAATTTGCTTTTATTTTGCTTGGTCACACGTAAGTTCATCCAATAGCTTGATGGTTTCACCGCCTAAAGAAAGATTATTTAAGAATATTGTGTTCAAAGAAGTTTTGTAGGCCCTATTTTTTTACACACGCTAAACAAAAGTAAGGCCGCAAAACTATACCTAATTAATAATAATACTTCTTAACGCGAGCGAAGCCGCGAGCAAAAGCTAGTAAAAAATAAAATGACATATGTTTCGGGCTGCGTGAAACTCTCTCCGTGTAAATGGAGCGCTAGGAGTCATGTGTTAACGTGGTAGACTCTATAGTCTACCCTTCTCAATTGTAGGTACTCTCGATTATAGAGTAGCCGGTGCCCACCAGTTGATGTTTCCCAAACAGTCCCAGCTGATACAAAGTTTTTCGAATAGGCAAATATATTGCCCGATATTATATCTTTATTTTATATAAAATGTTGATCTATAATTTATTTTTTGTAAAACTGAAAACATGTTACTATATTTCTATATTATTTCTCTATATAATTATTGATTTTTGATAGCCTAGTTTTCCATGCAATTTGGAATCATAATCATTGCATTAAAGTCCGAAGGAGGAAACGATTCGTCATAATTTTCAAATTATCCTATTTCAAGACAGCTTTGTAACATAGATATAAATAAGTAGTCTTTCACAATTTGTTTGTAATATATTTAAATAGATACTACTCAGCAGGAATGGGCAGGCTCGTTTGAGGTGGTACCACTGTCTCAAAAGACATTGACGTGAAGCGACAGCTTCGCTTTATCCTTTCCGCTTCTTTCTTCTTCTCTATGGGCTGGCAAAATATCCATGATCCAAGTGTTATGAATGGCATAGGACGACAGTGATCACTTACCATCTCGTGTGACCTGTTTGCTCGTTTGCTAGGCGTATGCAATAAAAAAAGTTGCCAAGGCCTATAATATCTGAAAATGGCAGGACAATACTATTTGTTTGTAGATAGAACGTTACTCTGACTACCGTATATCACGGAAATGAACCAACAGTCTACTGTCGAATTTTGGTAAGATTTTTCCTCCCTCCCCGTTCTGAATTATTTGTTTATGGGTATTTAGTCTCTTAACATTAGTTGGAAACATAGATGTAGTATCAAAACCGACTTGACATGCATTGTACATATTATAGTTCATCTCACTTAGACTTATGCATAAACCATAAGAATGAAAGTGACAAAACACAATTTGTCGTCCTTGTCATAGTTCCACATAATTTTGTAGCGTTCATATTGTACCGGCCAAGCACAGGGCGTGCGGTTTGTTTCAAACCTGAATTACTGAGTATTTTATGAATAGTTGCGGACAAAAATGTGTGTAAAAGAGTGTTGAAAGTGATTATAAGACAAAAGATATGGTGCGCTGCTTTATTATTGGCTGTAAGAGCCGATCTAAACGATAATATGAAAATATACCTGTCCCTTACGGTGGAACTCGAATGTCGAGTCCATTTGATGCTACGTACATAGTTGGAAATAAATAAATGCAACCGCTTACACTAACAAATCAAGAAAGGAGCCGGAAGAGAACTGCATTTTTCCTTAAAACTAGTCAGGTTTATAATAAGACCATAAATTAGAATAAGACTATCATACTGCTGGCGAAGTTAACTCTTAATAAAATAGTACTAGCCTGAAATGGTTTGATAATCGACTACTATGTGGTTGGTGGGATTGAAATTGCCCTAACAACACACGAGGCTCAGGCGTAGATACGGTACGGAAACAACCCGCCAAGCGCTTTTTAAATTATGTCCTTTACGTATAAACACGTGTTGTGTGAGCACTCTTCATTCTATATAGCATTTGCTGTTTAAAATAGGAAGGTAGTCCTGTTGTAGGAATTTCATTCAAAAGTTAACAATCAAGTAAATTATTATCTGTTCCTAATAATCCTTGAGTATAATTTATGTTTAATAAATCATTAAATCTATTATTAATTCATTAATACAGAGCATTTCTTATAATACGTTAGTTATCATTCAGACAAAAAAGACGTGACAAGAAATACAATAGTTACAGTTTTCATACTTGTTATAGTTTTAAATGTAAAGACAATTTTTTTAATAAAATCCTTTTTATTATATTGTGTGCTTTAATTCCCTCGAGGAAAATTGTATACACACAACTTGTATATTATAAAAGGGTAATAAAAGGGGAATTCGGGTAAATAAAACGTCAATTGAGAGAAGAAAGATTTAATAAATAGATATAATAATTTTAATCTAAAACAGAGTATCAGAACTAGAAGGTAAATATTTAAAGAAAACGATGTTAGGAATCACAAATTGACTACATACACAACGATAAATAGTCGAGACACGAATGTATCGTTTCTATATAGTCCAAATTTGTAGCCACAGATTGAACATACAAGTTACCGTATATAATTTTAAACAGCAGGGTGCTATTAGTATCAAAGATGAAGTGTCTAATTTAAATACCGATCATGTAACTCCAACAGTTCGAGAAGCCAATGATTAGGCGAGAAATATTAACACCGAGAACATTTCCAATTACAGGCGTATTGATATGTAGTACACAACATTAAGACTAACGCGCGCGTCGCCGCGGCATCTTTGTACCGTAACGAGGAGGGTACTAACAGATCTTATATGTCTTGGTCCAAACATTTAGAATTCTGAATAATTAACGTTAGGGTAATACGTCCAAGATAAACACTAAGGGGACTGTTAGCTACCAACATTTGGTCGCCATACGATTAAAATTACATGTAATATATTTGAACGGTCACACAACCTACGTAAGCAAAGATTTATTTCTCTAAACACGGACTGTTTGAATTGTAATATATTATCGAATGTACCAGGTAGTAGAAGAACAACGTTGATAATAAACGGCAACACCAATTCGTGCAGAAATACGATGAATTATTTCATACGACGTACAAACCGAATATATCTATAGACATCGTGCAGACTATTAAGGTACCATGTGCTTCGGCCTTAGCCGAGACAAATATCTCACAAATGCGAATGATAAGTTACCAAGACAGCGAACAATTGGAGATCGGTATTCACATATATGAATATAAATACCCTATAGTCGATTGATTATTTGAAATTTAGGTAGGAGTTGGAAGATTTGGAGGTTACTACTAAGTGGATCACCGGTGCCCAACGCACGCGAGTCAATAGCACCCTGGGTTATTCACACCACAGACCACTGTCTATGATATTCGCTTACGTATTAAAGTAAGTGTTATAACACACGCAGCCACACCAGCATACCGTAACATCGTTTGCATTGAAACATTTACGCCAAACTGTGGTCACGTGATCTACCATAACTAAGGTTTAATCTCATAGGACATTTTATGCACCATATTGTATCATCGATATATTGATTAACTTAACGCGAAGCACGAGTGGGTAATTGAGAATTTTATCTAACTATACGATACAATGATTCCATGATGTCCATGCATCGATTATATCAACTTAATGTTCCCAAGCAATCTACACCAATATGTATAAATTAGCACCAAATAATGCTAGCAATAAACTAGTAAGGTGCCGTTAACTCATCTAATTTTACAATGAACTCTTAGGTTACACCCCGTCTAGTTTTAAGGCCTTCGCTTGATCGTGGCCAACTCGCCTACGGCTTAACATACTGGAAGACAGTAAAACAATCGATTTCAAGAGTTCCTGCGTGGATGGAATAGTGATCGACTAGAATCGGGGCGCATGGTGCTCTACTAACGATGTTGGGAGTTACTGAATTAAATGCCAGACGATTTGCCAATATTCAATTCTAACCATGAATAACCACCAATTTTAAGCAAAACCTGAAAGTACAAACCGACTATAGATGTCTAGAATAGCTCGTTTGTAAGTAACATGCGATAACATATACTTTATTAGCTTGAAAATGTACATTGTGTTTAAGCATAAGATCCCTTATTTACAGCGTATCCAAATCATTCGCAAAGTTGTTACTGGGCTGCTTTAGGGGTTGTGCGACGTTGCCGCTCCTAGCTCGCCAACGAGATGTTGCCGCTCTGCGCATGCGTTGCGCACAATGTATTTTTTACAAGATTTACGTTCTCTCGATGTTTACGTTGAGCAAATCGTCTGACATAGAAACATTACAACCGACTATAGAATCAACTGCACGTTTGCAAATAATGTATTAATTCATCAAAATAAATCCTTTACGTCATAACTGCATACAGAAACTCACATGTTTCATCACATGTGCATGTACATCTATGCCATCGGCGTAGGTAGATAGAATTGTGTGCCAAGTCATGCGCTCCGAACATAGCTTTTTCATTTTATATTCTATCATTAATCTCTCGCGTAGTTAAAAATATTGCTTATTTGATGTTGACGGACACCATCACTCACTTTTGCAACATAAATCCCTTTCATCAGTCTGCTTACATCCATTTATCTGTCACTACATCATCTTACAATTTAAATTTGTTCTTGATCACACCGTTATGCTCTCAATCGCTCCATTTCCACACATACATCTTAACGCTATCATTCCTATTGCAATTATCATACTTCAAATTTCTTCTGCCATACATCTGAATCACTCCCATGCAAGTATCATCCCACTTTTCTGTGTATCGGTAATCAAGCACGGCAAAAATTATTTTATGAGCCATGATGGATCCCATGTGTTATTTTCCTTTTATACTTTTCTTTCAATTTTCGCTACATACTTCTGTCCCTCGTATACATTCAATATAAAAGTTTTAACCTTACAAGCATCACTCTTACAATGATTATGTTTGCATACAATTCTCCTACCACACCGAGGGCTGAAAACCCGAAAGTTTGTGCATTCCTGCTGTAACTCTTTCTTTTTGGTGGTAACGTTTGCACCATTTCTTCGATAAAAATTCTGGAGTCTGCGCGGCGTAATAATTTTAACGTACATAAGGCGGCCTAATCGATTTTTTTCTAAATTTAATATAACTAGGAAGTATTAATTAAAGTTGTAAACAGCTTGGAAGTAAGTAGTGCCGTGTTACATTATTGCTATTTCACTATCACAATGGACATAAGGAAGGACCCTCACGTGCGTTGCGTACGTGTGGCGAAGTGTAAATATAAAGATGCCTTGCGATATGCAAGCGAAGGGAAATGTTTCTAAGTAGAAGTCACAGATTATAAATGCAATAATTCAAGAAACATTGAGAAATATATTGATGTAATTACATTATTGTCGTCAGTCAAATTCGGCCGCGCACAATCTGTCGACTTCTGCAGTGTTGTTCCTACCCACACAGAGCGTGCGTACTAACCGTCCAGCTTCGTATTATCGGACGCACGTGATCGGCGCTCGCCTGAATTCGACACCGAAGCACTGTGGTTTGGTCACAACTATCCTTTGTCAATGACACTAATCACGAAAGATAATTATTTTATACAAACTCGACAAACATCTAACACTTTATAATAATTCAAAATGATTTATTAAAAATATCGATTTCATTTAATTAAATCTAAGTTGAGAGATTGAAAAGAATCTAGACACCACGATTTAACAAACATTCAAAGCGTTGTAATATAGCAATATGTGACATGGACTAATTTTTATATCAATTTACAATATATTTAATTACATTTATCAGAATTATGTGACGTGAAAAGAGCTGCGCATGTATGGTTCAATTTGAGAAATTTCACGCTATATAGTAAACATAACGTTGTATTGGAATATAGTACATGATAAGTGAACTGCGTTCTCGGCCAGAAAGCAGCAATCATTTCAACAGGGACAATATTTTACCAAAATGTATAACAGCTTTCCTAAAGCTTAAACGTACGATTTTAATATGGGATATATAACGACTTGTAAAAACAAACTAATTTGTAATCGCAATCCACTCTCAAATTGTTATTAGAATCGGCAGACACTTTCTACACAAGGCCAGTTTGGCAATATCCAACTATTAACACCCGTCACGGAATATTCCCAATAACTTACATTCGCCTAAAGTTTGTAACAATAATGTTTCAGTAATTATTTTATATAAATTTCGTGTCCGCGGCTACTCTTTTAATACATTGTATAATCTGTATACACTACAAATATACTAAATATGGCGTCGCCAAACTGACTCGAACTATTTACAACAACGGTGTTCAGGTTCGAACCTTTCGCTTTAGTCAAAAGTAGAATGTTCGACGAAAATTTTCACATTACCACTAAAATACACTGCAGTTACAACAAATCTTACCATAATATGTAACTTGTACTCAGAAATATGACATGGAGTCCATCAATTCCACAATAAATACAATATTGCAAGTACATCGAAGCAACGCGACAAACGTATTGTGCGAAATAAAGGGGTGATTGTGCATTTGATTCAATATTCCGTTCGATAAACTAGCAAGCTCAAAAATAGTGAAGCGAAATAAAATATCGATAAATCATTATTATATGTATAATAAAAAAAATGAGGATTTATCCATAATACAATGATATAAAGCCATTAGGTAAAATTAAAATAGTAAATGAAGATATAGCGTGCTTACAAATATAATATTAGTATAGTTAAAAAAGCTTAGTGTAAAATAATTGTATGCAAACCACTTGATTGCGTTAGTAAAAAAATTACAATTAAATACATCGTGTGTTTCGAGATTGTATGGGTCGTACTTCGTATAGTAATAATATTGGCGAGTTATACACCGCTTACAAATGGCACGGCTACAAATATACGTCATTTTTAATGTATGAATTATTTTGGTTGGCTCATCTAGATCGATGTACTAATCTGATAATATAATTAGTCTTACTCGCTGTTAAATCTGATGTTAAATAGTCTTATATAGTTGTTTATTCGAAATGTTCCGATACATTTGCAAGCAGTGTGCGACAAAACTACAGATCATTTAGCTAGCCGTATATTTAACACACGTTATAAATTGTACGAGAATCGGTTATTCATAATGCTGTCGTATAAATAGTTAAAAATTATTAAAAACAATGTTCCAATATATCTTAATAATATACCTTAAAATCGATAAATATAAATGTGGTAATTTAAAGGCGATTTTTTTTTTCAAAAACGGGAAGATTAGTTCAGTCAAAGCATTTAAGCGAAACGTAGAGGGCGTTGGCAGGAGGCAAGAGGTACGAATGCCTTCGTGTACCAAAAATAAACAGCAACAATAGTAATTTTATCGATTTACCAAAAATACCCGCCGAGAAATGGTTAGTAGCACAGCAGGTATTTTGTGTCCAAATCAAGAAAAGTCAATGAATTAAAAGCAGTATATAGCGGTATTCTGCGTTCAAGGACCACCTGCGCACGCTCCAATACGGCTACGCGCTGAAACTAATATAAAATCATTGCAATATTGCAGACACAACATTCAACTACTGTCAAATGTTACATTTTACACTAACCGTACTTTAAAATCCCTTACAAATCATTTTACAATAAAATAATCGAATAATACTTAGGCTGACTCAGGACTATAATTATGTTTTTTATTTCTTTTTAATCGTTCATTAAAACTAAACCTTAATAATATCAGCTACGCGAATAGATCAGCATAAATATTTTATTATAATTATATAAATTAATACATTTGTATATCATATTTGTCAGTATCGTTTGTTGCGTAAATTGTCTTCATAATTGTGCTATGAATATGCTGTCTTTCAATGCTAGCGTAAATAGAGTACATAAACAGTTTAATATAATAAAATTAAGGTATGTATGAAGTTTTGTACATGGTCGTGTACTAGTGCACGTGACTAGCATGGGGCTCTACTATATTCATCCGAAACGAAGTTCGAAACTTCGGACGATCGAAGTTTTTTATACGATACGAATTTATCTACTCTGTAAAAGTTCGAATTTGTACAACGTACATCGTAACCATAAGTCTATGGTTACGACCATAAGTATATGTAGGTACATTCGTATCGTATATAAACTTCGATCATCCGAAGTTTCGAACTTCGTTTCGGATGAATATAGTAAGGCCCATGGATGCGGGCTAGCAGAGACAAGACAGCGGCACAACCACCTGTCTCACACAACATATGCCCAGTGCCCCACACTGTGCTGCAATGACACGCAGCGACATCTATACAACACCCACCGCAACTCTTCTCATTAGTACTGACCCAAATATACATTACTATCAAAAAAACTATTCGTTGATATCTGAAAGCTATATACGACATGCCGCTTGTCAAAGCAGGATTTGTGTACATACTCTCATGAAATGATTATGTATCAGATATTACAAATGTTATGTAACATAGAAGAATCTGTAAAAACTATTCTTGCTCAATGGATAAATATTATGCATGATTAACAATTTGAATATTTTTATACTGTATAACATTAGGTATCCCACTCTATTGTGGTCTAAGCAAGAAGAAGGATAACAAAGTTTGAGCGGCAGCGAGTCGAAACTCATTGCATTGCAAATTAGGCACTAAGCACATGATTATACAGTCCAAATTTATACATCATACACATCACATAGTTGTCGGGCGGGAGGAGCACATTGTTCTACGCTAACGCTGTCTATTGAATGTCATTATCTAATAAAGAGTAAGGTGCATAGACACAAATATAATTCAAAATGGCTGCATTACTATACAGGGTATATCAAGACTGCTACCGAAAACGAAGCCGGGTGGTAGTTTAAGCGACTTCAGACACAATGCAACAGAAAAAGTTGCAAAAAAAGGCAATAATTTTTTTTTCGTTATTTTTTTCCTATGACCATATTTGGGTGGTAAATACATTTTATCCTAAAATAATAGTGTATGCCCTATTATTTATTAATACTCTAAGGTATAAAAGAGTTTAAATTATTATTTTAGCAAAAACTATGGATTTACTACCCAAAAATGACGATATTTAAAAAATCATAAAAAATAATTGTCGCGTTTCTATGCGATTTTTTTTATTGCATTGTGTTTGTAGCCACTAAAACTACCACCCGACTTCGTTTTCGGTAGCAGTCTTGAGATACCCGGTATAATTTGAATCAGTATCAATACGATTTCATAGGAGCGAGTGATTTGTACAACCTCACACCAAACCCACGTTATAATTGAAGTGTCTAATTCGAAGATTCCTTGCATACATAATTACGGATATACGGATATAAGACGGTATAATATACATCGGATGCGACACAAGCGGGCTGCGGCCGGGACATATGACACCCAGTTAGTCTCTAATGGAAGCGAAACAATCGGGTACACGTACCACCTAATATGGAAGGAATTTTTGTCGTTCGTTTCACTGGTTTCACTATAAATCTAAATATAATTTACTAAAAACATACAAAGATAATGGTAAGACGATGTTTCATAACGGATATTATTCAGCATGTTGTCACTAAGTAGCTTTGAGCTCACTAACCTAATGCAATCCATAATAGAAACTGAAGCTAAAGGCAACCTTTTGTTGTAGGTACGACATATTTAAGAACTATACAAATAAGCTAATATTAAATGCTACAATTGTTAGACAATACACATTTTATAACTATTGGAATAGAGGCCACCAGCCCGCTCATACAGAAGCAGTAAACCACAGTGGGTAGAAATCGTGTGTATTAACCTAGCTAGATACGGGGAAGAATAATTAAACACTATAAACAACATGGTCGCACTTATTGTCCTGGCGCTTGATATTTACACGTTATATAAATCTACCGCAATATCTAAATAACCTACAGGGCCAAATCCAGAGCTGCATCCTTCAAGATTTTATTCACAATTTCTTTTTAATTTTTAATCGTACCATACTGGCCTTGTACATTATCACTTTAAAATTTTTAAATATCTAAGAACAAGAATTAGTCAAAGAAGCACTATTCCAAGAACAACACTAATCCGCCAAAAACAAATTAATTTTGTACCGAGGCGATCGTGAATTTTCCAAATTTACTGCCATGAAACAAAAGTGCCGTTAAATTATTTTTTACCTTAATTTCACAGCCCGATATCACGATCTTTGATAAACAATAAGACAACTAATGAAGAAATTTCGATAACATTGGGAGAGTTATATGACGCGATACGTCTTAAGGACGAAATGGCGTCGATTGAAGAAGTCAGTTGAATCAAGCACCAGGACACGGTCCAAGAGGATGTGCTTCCGACGCTTACATGGCGCACTAGCTCTTACAAGCACAGTAATAAGGGTGATATATTACATTAGATTCATACTTAGACGTGTGGATAAATCGAGTGGTTCAATGCTCGAGAAAGACTTTAATATTTAAGGTATCACTGTGACTGCGGGTCGCATTGCAGCAACCGCACGATGGACGGGTCGCTCTTGGCGCCCTCTATGAACTCCTCCAGGGAGAGCTTGCCGTCTTTATTCCTGTCCATCTGACGGAATATTTTGTCGGTTCGCTTCTCAGGTGTCGACTCGTCTTCGGGCATCTTCATCACCGATCCGACCATTTTGTAGATAGCCTGGAATTTGTCAAATCAATAACGTTACATTCTATATGAAGCTCATAGCTTTTGGTCTATTTTTGCCAACATTGTAGCGACACCTTAAATATGGTATTGAACTACGTGAAAAAATGTTCATCTTGTGTACATTTTTAAATTGTAACATTAAACCCGTGACACGTTTTGAGTGACTGATAATATCCTGCAACAGATCCAAAATTATTTCTTTGTTAAAAAAGTCACAAAATACATCGAGATATTTATTCTACAGTTAGATTTATGTACGTTTATTTCGAAACTTTTACAGGCCTAATTTCCTCTCTTCAAAACTTCTCGTTATCGACATGTCTCGACTGCAGACGTCGATTTACAGATCTTAATGATTAAATATTATCGACGCTTGCTATGCCTATTATTACTTTAATAACGTTATTGTCAATCGTAAAAGTTATAGGCATAAATGTGTCTAATCAAGATACAGGGTATATCAAGACTGCTACCGAAAACGAAGCCGGGTGGTAGTTTAAGCGACTTCAGACACAATGCAACAGAAAAAGTTGCAAAAAAAAGCTTCAATTTTTTTTTCTTATTTTTTTCCCATGACCGTATTTGGGTGGTAAATACATTTTTTCCTAAAATAATAGTGTATACCCTTTTATTCATAAATAATCTAAGGTATAAAAGTGTTTAAATTATTATTTTAGCAAAAACTATGGATTTACCATCCAAAAATTACTATGTTTAAAAAATCATAAAAATAACTGTCGCGTTTCTTTGCGAAATTTTTAGTTGCATTGTGTTTGTAGTCACTAAAACTACCACCCGGGTTCGTTTTCGGTAGCAGTCTTGAGATACCCGGTATATACACATAGATATACAGATTATTTTGAGGTGCTAGTGATAGTCCGACTAAAATAAATTGTGTCCGCTTTCTCGGCGGTTTCACAAAATTTTTCATAGAATTAATGTTTTATTTGACAATCGTTATCGACGAAACTAATAGCCGTCTGTAGGAGGCAGCCAGTTACTAAACTCTTCAAATTCGTAATAATTATTTCAGACGGATTTTTGGACTAAGACAAGACATTTTTTTTTGTATTTGTGTTTGGAACGGGACTGAATAAAAATGGTACTTACGGTGACAATTTCCAGCATCTCCTGTCGCGAGATGTATCCGTTGCCGTCGAGGTCGTACATGGAGAATGCCCATTTGAGTTTCTGCTCGAGCTTGCCGCGTGACGTCACGCTTAAGGCGCACAGGAACTCCCGAAAATCTATCGTACCGTCCCCGTTCGCGTCGAACGTCCGGAACACATGCTCTGCAAACTGTTTACACGAACATATATTTTCTCTATTTCTAATTTCTGGGAGGATCGGGATTTAGAAATGCTTGTTTTGGGAATTCGATGGTGAAAATTTGACTGAAATATTGCGACTTTATTTGGTTACATTTTACGTGTATATGCACGATGCAATATGCATTAACATATTTTCAGAAAGGAGCTTTTTTTAAGGCAAAGGATATCCTTACAAACGATTTCAACTATTGCACAAAAGATGGCAGCTAGATACCTTAACAAAATTTATCAGCGACAATTTCATAGTGGATTGTAAATACGAGTAGATACATCATGCACACTGCACCCCGTATGAGGATCGCAAAACAGCGGATGGATGGCGTTAAAAAGAACTATTGAATTGCATCACAAAAAGAAAATAAAATTGTTCTAATACCCATACCTTACTAGCATCTCCATATGGAAAGAAGTTCCCATATATTTTCTTAAACTCCTCTACTGAGAGGTGGCCGCTGGGGCAATCTTTTAAAAATCCTTTGTACCATTCCTGTATTTCGGCATCTGAAAATCGACAAATACCCACGTGAATATTGTAATGACAGGTGCCGATGTTATGACATCAGCATGTATTTATCAAATGTAAATAATATGAGTGGCAAGATTATATTCTTGGACATAAGTTATATTCTTGACAGCCTCCGTGGCGCAGGCGGTTAGACGCCGCCTGTGAAACGAGAGGCCGCGGGTTCGATCCCCGCATCGAGAGAAATGTTTGTGCGGCCCACAAATATTTCTCTCGGGTCTGGGTGTTTGTGAGACCGAAAAGTCTCTCGTAGTTCCTGATACCCACGACACAAGACTCGATCTTAATGTGGGGTCAGGACTATGTATGTGACTGTTGGGTGTTATTATTATTATTTCTCTTTATTTTAAATCTTTTTTTTTTACATTTTTATATATATAGTATAAAAACAAAATACATATAAAAATATAAAAATTCATCCAACAATGGCGAGGCTCGAGACCCAAGCCACCGGTGGTTAGGACCCCAAAGTGAGGAACCTCCTCACTATACGTGCCGTGTCAAGCAATACTGCCTTCTGTATCTGACTCCTGACCCAAACGCCGATTGAGAGCCTCTGTAGATGTTGGTCGAGGCTCTTTGGTATCAACCCATGAGCAGAAACGACAATCGGGACAATAATTGTTGAGTCGACATCCCACATGTCGGTAACCTCGTGTGCCAAATCTAAATATTTAGACATTTTGTCTTTTTCGGCTTTGACAAGGTTATCGTCATGCGGAATGGTGACGTCAACAAGTATAGCCCGGCGCGCCAATCGATCTATTATCACAATGTCAGGCTTATTGGCTAGAATAGTCCTGTCTGTGATAATAGATCGATCCCAATACAGCGTTGCATGACCATTTTCGAGAACTGGTTGGGGCACATACTGGTAATATGGCACTTCAGGAGTCACAAGTCCATATCGAAGGGCAATTTGCTGGTGTATGATCTTGGTTACTAGGTTATGTCTATGCAAATACTCGCCGTTAGCAAGATACGAACAACCGGAAATAACATGCCTGATAGACTCACCAGGACGGTGGCATGCCCGACAGATGTCGACCATACCGTCCTTCAGGATGTATTTCCTATAGTTGTTCGTCTTAATAACTTCGTCCATAATTGCAAAGACAAAACCCTCGGTTTCCCCAAAGAGGTTACCGAAGCGCAGCCAAGACACAGACGCTAGTCGGTCCACATCAGGCCCATGAAGGGCTCGATAGAACCGACCGTGCAGCTCTTTGCTCTTCCATATGTCCTCGCGATCCTTAATGCCTACCACCAGAGGTTTCCGCCAGTTCTCAATCGCCAAAGAGAGCGGGGTAAATCCTTTATCTACCATAACTACAACCCTATGCATATCCACATCACTGTGAAGGAAATAATCCCTGAGATTGCACACCTCGCGATTATGCAAGTCCTTAGCATTAAGAATACCTCGGCCCCCACATCTCCGCGGGATGTACAATCTCATCACTGATGATCGTGGATGATGCATACGATGTGCAGTTAGGAGAGTTCGGACTTTACGATCCAGGGCGTCCAATTCAGTCTGAGTCCATTTGAGTATGCCAAAAGAGTATATGAGTACAGGCATAACCCAACCGTTAAAAGCACGAATCTTGTTTCCACCGGACAAAAAACTGTTAAGTACTTTTGTCAGGCGGCTAAAAAAACGCTCTTTCAACGATCGTTTTACATCTGCACCCATGATACCTAGAGCCTCAGGCATACCCAAATATTTGTAGGTTTCCGTCACAGAGAGGGATCTGAGCCTTACAGTCTCTGAGACTAGTATGTCATCAGAGACCGCAACCTCCCCTCGCTTCACATGGATAACCGCACATTTATCTACACCAAAATCCATATTGATTGAATTGCTAAATCTTTCCGTTATTTTTAACAACTCAATCAATTCGGTTTGTTTCGATGCAAATAACTTGAGGTCATCCATATAGAGCAAGTGAGATATAGGCTCAGAGCCTCTCCGTAGACGGTAGCCTAACCCTGAATCCAACAACAGAGTGCTGAGGGGATTCAGGGCCATGCAAAACCACAGTGGACTCAGACTGTCGCCCTGAAATATACCCCGCTTGATTCTAATCGGTTCGTCACAATCAGGAGGAACCGTACCACCTGGATATCTTAGGACAGTGGTCCACTGCCCCATACAAGACCCAAGGAAGTTGCATAAATTTGTATTAATTTTATACAAATTTAACACCCTCATGAGCCATGTATGAGGCACCGAATCATAGGCCTTTTTATAATCTATCCAGGCAGCCGATAAATTCCGTCGGTTGTGACGAGCCTGTTGGCAAATGGTCATGTTAATGAGAAGGAGCTCCTTAGTACCACGGGACCCAAAAATCCAGGTGGTACGGTTCCTCCTGATTGTGACGAACCGATTAGAATCAAGCGGGGTATATTTCAGGGCGACAGTCTGAGTCCACTGTGGTTTTGCATGGCCCTGAATCCCCTCAGCACTCTGTTGTTGGATTCAGGGTTAGGCTACCGTCTACGGAGAGGCTCTGAGCCTATATCTCACTTGCTCTATATGGATGACCTCAAGTTATTTGCATCGAAACAAACCGAATTGATTGAGTTGTTAAAAATAACGGAAAGATTTAGCAATTCAATCAATATATTATTATTATTATTATTATAAGTGAGGGTTAAAATCCAAATTACCTGAAAACTCAGTGTTTTGCTTCAAATCCTCTAAGACCTCTGGCTTAAGTTTGCTATTTTGTTTGCCCATTGTTATTCTTTTTTTATCAAAGTTCTTTTTTCGAAAAGGACGTTACAATGTTTTACACAACCTGTTCGCTTTTAGTTGCTCAAGTCTTGTGCCCTAAAACATAGCAATACACGTCAACATGAGGCATCCTAACGTACACAGAAAATAACCACTACTGAAATTACAATTATAACACAAATGTAAATTGTTGCTTGTGACCTACTTTCTGTTACCTTACGGCACCGATGTCACCACCGCAGATTACGGTGTCAATAAATTTGCACAAATATTTTATATAAAAGCCGTCTGAATTCTGTCCTAATAAAATTGAACATAAAAAGGGTAATAAATGAACTTTTAGTTAATAAAGCTTGCAGATCTTTCGGCTGATATTTGTAATTCATTTATTGAATGAGTGCAATGCAATAAATACAATGAAAAAATTGATTCTTTTGATTCTTTGTGTGACACGGGCCGGTGATCGTCGGTCCGTCTGCAAACCTCGACATCAACTTTTTTGATGAATTATGTTTGCGCAAATTTGCGAGTATTAGTAAGCTACTAACCTTATTTTAGCTATTTTAATAATCAGTAAATATAATGCAAAAAACGCAGTTTTACAATTTAGTAATCACCTTCAAATTATACATAAAAATAAATTTATCAAAAAAACTACTGTAGGCACACAGGCGCAATAATTTTTACAAGTTACTGTATTCACTGCAATGGTTTTTGTCAAACTGAAAAGTTGGCCAATATTTAAAAAAAATTTATTAAAATGATAAATAACGAGACAAACAAATATGAACTATTTTTGTTATTAAATGTATATTATACACGAATAGCCAAAATGTGAATAATTAAATATTATGTATTCTTAGATATACAACATAGACTTTAAGGGGACACTCCATCTGTTACAGGTGCCTATTTATCCACAAATACTAAACGCGTCCAAGGAGGCGCACTCGTACATTTAAACAAACGCGGGTTTTATTCTCTTAAACAATAATCGGCGATGAGTGTATTAAAAAATGTGTCAGACTTGGATATTGCTGAAGTAAAGCCGGGAGTGAGACGCTGCCGTGAATGCGTTTGTGTGTGTGTGTATGAGTGTGTGTGTGTAATGATATATGCGGTAATAATTATATGGTCAGTGGTTTTGAGACACGGCGAGCGGCGTCGCCTCGCCTCCCTCTACACCCGCTCGTTTACAACACAATCATGAACAATTACGGTTTTGTCAAGACATTATATTCGACAGAGACTCACGAACAAAATAATTCAATTTGTTTAACAATATTTGAAGATTTCATTAGCTTAACATTAAAGTGCACGAACTAAATGCAATCGAATGTCGGTAAACACTACACGATCAGAATATTATATTCAAAATGGAATATTTCCTTCTAATTGTTTTGTGCATCTATCGCAGCTAGTTACACAGTATCTTAAAGTAGATCCTATATCTAAAAACATGTACTATAGAAACAATTATATGGCAAACAAATAATTTGTGGTGAAAGCTCACTAACAATAAATAATATGCCCATAAGATACCTTACATTATAATCAAATTGTAAAAGTACCTACTCTGTCACATACTAAAACCAAACATTAAAAACAAAAACGATATCATTACTTTAGAAAAAAGTTAATTTAAAAAAAATCGTGAAACTGCGCTATGCTGCTATTTTTAATTAGAAAATTAATTTAAGAATTGTAGTAAACACAAAATAGAAAATATTTTAGTTATGTTAGCAGAATAAGTAATGTTATGGACTGACCGAAATTGATCGAGAATTCGGTGTTGCTCCTCGGTTTGGCATACAGCGCCGAATGACACTAATGTCGTAGAATATGCGCACTTATCGACAAACTAACATCGTCTAGACTTCCTGATAACAAAACGGGCCACATTGTGTTACAAATCGCTGTATTAATGCAATTTTAGGTCAAGTTCACCAGTAACGGGAACATCGTGAGCTTATTTATTTGCTCTAAAACTATCTTTATATAAATTAATATGTACTGAACGAAATAGTTTAGTGACTTATCATTTAGTTTATTAATGTGACAGAGTAGTACTTTTACGTCACAAAGATTTTGAGACCAAGAAGAATAATTAACGTCACAAAAAACAAAATCGGACACAGACATATATTGAGTTTGTTCCCTCCCGCCTATGTTTGTACTTCGCCATCTCTGTCTTGTATTATGCGAAATGGTTCGAAACATTAACTCCATCTATCGTATACGGTACGAGTAAAAACATAGACGCGTCGAAGTCGTACAATATAATTTAGATTTTAAATAAAACTAAATTTCAAATGGCACATTCGCAAATACTACATTTATATCAAGAGCAATTACTCGTATTATGAAGCAAAATTTTAGAAGTAAACACTACGATCGAGTGGTGAAGTGCTCTTATAGAATTGAAATTCGTGAGACTAGGATGGTGTGCCAGAGAGTTTAACTTGAAGGCTTACAATAAAATATAAACGTTTTACAAACAAAACTGCTTTCGATTTATTTACACATAAACTGTATGATTTTATTGTATTATTGAATGTATTTCGAGTACAACTGTACATTTGTATTATTTGGCAGGACACGTGCACTCGAAGTAAACATCTATTGCGACTCGTGCCAGACAAAAATCAGGATCTTCAGAGCACTTCCTGTTCTTTCAATAACCTAAATACATTTTCTTTCATTTGTGATTGAAATACAACGAGACTGTTCGAGAGCAGTTTTGTTCGTGTCTGTGTTTGAACTGTTTAATGTGTGAATAGATTGACTCGTAGGCTCGGGTCGCGTCAACGTATGCGTAAAGTAAGTACACGTGCTAAGAACAAACATCAACGCACAGAAAGTACTGGCATATAGTTAGATTTGCATTGAGACTATAAGTTTTGCGCCATTTATTTGGCAGACAGCCTGAGAGAGAATCGTAAGTTATGTTCTATCAGTACTTAAAGTTTTTTACGCGGGTAGTTAAGTTTATTAGAGCTAGAAGGTTGAGTTTGAGGCCTCTAAAGTTCTCTAGTAGTTTCGTATATTATTGTTCCAATTTTTAGGCAATTTACATCGTAATTTTGAGTGAATATATATTTTTTTATTTGTTTAGATACAAAATGCCGGAGAGAGACGTGCCGAAATTGGATCGCATCGTGGAATGAGTGTCCAGCTGGTTGTTCGCGTCGCAGCATTTCAGGTGACTATTCATTTCTATGTTAGTAATGTCTGTTCCCAGCGTGTGACTTGCTTCACCTGCCGGCGCGATTGATTTGTATCGGCCAGTGCTAAATATATTTTCTATTATATACTTTCAGGAACTGAATTTTAGATCATTCAAACGTTTCTCTTTTAAATTATTTGGATGCTGTTTTCAATGTTTATATTGCGTGCTGGCTACAAATCAATCTGCCTTTATTACAAATCATAGAACTTATTATAATTGACAAAATATTTTCTTTTCCAAAGATATGTTGCAATACTATATAAATAAATTTATTCCCAAATGTGTGACGTTGCTAATGACGTATTTTACATAGGGTCATGCAAGGGACGTTAATTTGTTAATTCAAATACAATTCATCCAATTTTGTGATATGTTACACAACACCCTGTGCCAGCTATCTCCAGGTCCTAGTTGGATATTGTTGATCCCTTTTGCCTACTATTACAATACCATTAAACCATTGCATGATTATCTGCTGAAAATATATTGTATTACCCTGATGTGCAAAAAACAGTTCAACGAAAAAAATATATAACACAAAAGGAAATTAATTTACAATAACTAAACAAATTAAAATTACATCCGTACGAAAATATTAAATGAATAAATACGAAAATACTTAATCACTACATAACGCACATCGAGTGTGGAATGTATCAACTATAAATTAATGAGAAATTAAATCCCCAGCGCATTACAGCGGAATCAAGACGACAAAACTGTTTGGGATAATCTCTGAGATCACACAAATTATACCTGCCAAGACGTCACGATTACTTTGGTTTTGTGTACAATACTTGGAATAATGAATTTATGCTAACCTTAGGACTAATTACCTTCTACGTGCTCATGAAGAAGAATTGTGCGTAAACATTGCGCTGTCAACGGACACTTAGTTTATAAATTATATTTATATCATAAACAATTGATGCATTGAGAACTAACACAAAAATAATCACTGGTAAACTAACCCTATTAATAAATGGACAATATCGCGACCCTTACAGTGCGTTCAGTCACCACGGTGGTTGAATTAAATTTACGGCACATAAAAAAAATCTGCATACAAATGTACATTCTAAATTATACGCGACTAGGGCACACTAAAATTTTGGTTCAGTTTTGGCCACGTTCGGTACAAAATTTCCCCGCAAATGAACATAAAAAACAATGTGAAGAGGACAAGCTTACGTTACGAAAGTAAATATTTACACTGAGAACTAGAAGGCACAGTAGGGAAATGATGTGAGACATCTATAGTTAATAGTAGAAAGAGACGATAATCGAGTGAGAATGTATTAATATCACTAGAATTAATGTGCATCATCTATAAAAGACGCTCTAATAGTCCGAAACGTAACCGTAACTCGAGTGATCAATCAATAGAACAAGCTTTAGACGTTCATATCGAACTAATCCGAGTGAAGATCCCTGACGAATGAAGAACATCGAATATAAACAACATCGATACCACAGAAACAATATTAATGTTCACTATAATCATGTAAAACATTACGGTAGTTTAAACTTACATAAACCGTCTTAGCATAACAGAAGTGGTCAGATTGTGTTCTGGCGTGTGACGAAGCGTCTGCGAGCCGGCTGGTGATGTACTCTTTGCTCAGTATTCGTGCGCGCTCACCGCTACTCAATCTGACCGATTCTGGACACAGACTTCTACTCTAATTTATGCCTTAACAGTAAAATTTTAAGATTGACTTTAGTTTATACCGTGCAATATTATATTAATATGTCGTCGGACAGAATAAGATAATGTACCAGGTAGGCTGAGCTTCTTCGGATGCGACGAATCGTTATAAACGTAAATGGTAAAGACACAATGTTCAATCGATCGGCGAAGCGGACTATCCGACAGCGAAAAATAATCTGTTATACATAATTCATAAACATTTATCAATAGGAATGGACATTTTCTTTACACGAGAATTCATTGACGTCAAGTTCGTTAGATCAATAGTAGCTTAATTTATAATATATACGATATATGAGAGGTGTGCAGTTGAAGTGCGGTATTGGCGGCCGCGCGGGCGCCGCCAGCGATGCCACAGAAGCGCGTCCTCATCGGTTGCGTCTGTTTTTAGATCGGTCAATTTACCGGAAGCTGAGAATATTGATCGAACACGCCAATATAGCTAGCTGATTGGCGGGAACGCATTACTAAGGATTTGCAATTCACATTTAGCTGGGATGTTTGTGAACGGAATGCAGGCTGCAGATTTGCTGCACCGAAGCGGCTCGCGACGTCGACGCGCTAACACTGTGCCAATGATCGCGATCACACGTTTATTCATACCGTGTCGACACGACAGCAACGTAATCTATTTATATTAAATCCTAGCAAAATTATTTTTGATCCAACTTATAAATAGACGCACAAAGAGTTGCCAAAACAACCAATAATTCAAACCTCGTATTGTTAACTTTGTATGAAATTTGGGATGCGAGATTAATGTAAGTAGTTGAAATTATTTACAGTACGATGTCGTATATTAGGGAGTGGTAAGACGTTTGTTTAGGATGCTGGCGTGTGGACAGAGCGTCCGCCGTCGGGTTATCAGAAGGTTACAAGAGGGTGATTTTATAAGACCGGACCATAAATACGCGTGCATATTAAGCCCATTTACGGCGCGAGCATTTTGGACAATTCCTCATCCTGCAGACACCCCTTGAGGAACTCTTCTTGCGTGAGCTGGCCGTCGTTGTTCTCGTCCATCTTGGCGAAAATGTTCTTGGCGCGCTCCTCGGCGGAGTCGGCGGGTCTGTTACTCGAGCAAGCGCCGAGCATGTCGTAGATTGCCTGAAATGCACCACAAAAACGCATTACAGCACCGGTAGACAATCATACATTACAATACAATACTTTAACTAGTAGTAAAAACTTAACACTAACTCGTCAACTTAAGTTGTCGTTTCATTTATAGCATGTATATTTTATTGCTATATAATGTATTTATGTATATATATATTTTACATAACCATTTTTTCGTATCTTAGAAACAACAAAATGCCGACGGCATTAAGTCCGCCTGTACATATTGTATAAAGTGTAGAAATAAATAAATAAAAACCAGTATAATAGTTTAATGTTTCCTCATAATTTAAGACCACTGCCAAGCAAATTCCAACGTAAATTATATTTACTTAATTTCAGATGTACGCTGTACTACTTTATAAATACACATTATAATTTACACTATTGAAAATCAAGCCCAAAAGTTTTAGGTGGGCGTTTGCTTTCATAAAGAGAGTACAATACTGTTAAACATTCCATTTAAACTATAACAATGGAGAACTTTATGCAAACACCGAGCCATACACGTATCAGATTTAACTTGCATCAAATTATTCTTGTTATTTCAAACAAAGCTTATGTATTCGTCTTGAAGATTTTATCTATAAATCCTTAACAGTACAAATTGAAATGTCGCAGATGGACACCGGACAAAGAAACGTCGATAACTGCGCGAGTACCCTTTTTATTACGCGAATAAGTTTGATTAATTGAAAGCTTTCTACGAACGCGACAAGATGGTAGGTATTCCGGGTTTTATTTCATTTTTCCTGTCAGTTTCACAAGGGCGTAAACTACTGTAGCAATTTGTAGAACTGACTGCGTCGATATAATTAACTGTAGTCTGTAGGATAGTTCACAGAAAAATCTCTCTTATAAATAGCAGTTACAATAATAGACGATGCATTCGTACCGACGAATCAGTTATCATTTATTTATTTTTATAACGGATCAACAAACTTGAACTGTGTTCTAATATTTATAAATAGAATCAATTTTATGTTCAAGGTGTTCTTTTCAATGAATGCTAGCTTCGTAGTTCAGTTTTCGTTCTTTTTTAGTATTCCCAATATTTGTAAAGAACTGTGGCAATAAATAGTTTATAGAATTTTCAAGTCTGTGAAAATCATTTTACTCATAACAGATATTATATACACAGAAATAATAAATAAACACTTATCTTACTATAAAACGGACACCTTAAATTTTTATTCTTTAGTGAAATTTAGAATAACAATGGTTTTATTAAATTTTATTATGTACATACATACATACATAAACTCACGCCTATATCCCAGAAGGGGTAGGCAGAGGTGCCAGGCCACCCACATTTCGCCTTGTATGTTCCGTGCCACAATGTGATAGGTGGTGAGCCTATCGCCATATCGGGCACAAATTCCTGACTCTGGCCTGATAATGAATAGAAAAATCCAATATCACTTTGCCCAACCCGGGATTCGAGACCTCAGCTTTGTAATCGTACCGTAGTACAACTACGCCACCGAGGCAGTCGAAATTTTATTATGTGTTGCGTGTTATTTTCAGCATACTGGCAAGATTCCTTACGTTTCAAATCAACATTTTAAATTATATAAAGAAAATAATCATTCATTACACAGGTCTGTGATGAAAAAGTTTTTAATATAAATTCATCGCAAATATGTAGATATTGGTCTGTATAGTAAATATATACTTTATTTTAACGTATCACATCACATTTTTTTTGCATATAAATATTTATCTATATACAGAAGTTCGTAAAATCGGTAAATTTGTTTGTTTTTTTAGATACTTGATTCCAGGATCTATATTTTTATTCTATACTCTATAACAATTTTTTTGTTGTTACTAACCTGTAGTACTAGGAAATATTTCCATTTCAAATTAATATCACCACCTTGTTATTTTTGAAGTCTTAGCATGCTCTACATTTCTGCTGTTGCTAATTACCCCCCACCAGAAATTGTAAACAAAAAAACTGACCATATATTATAACCATTTATCACAACTAAAATTAAACACACAAAATTGATTGTTTAGTGTCTTGTTTAAATGGGTTCGTACAAACTTCATAGATTACAAAACGGAATCTTATAAAAATGTTAGCCGATCGGCTTTGTGAATCACTATAGAAAATCGCAACATTTTGCTTATTTATATAACTTGTGAATGTTATTATCAAAATCACCTGATATTTGTGATTGCTATTGCTATTTATTCCTACACTACTACTCGTAACATGTCTTTCTTCCTGTAAGAAAAGTAACAAAAAAAGTTTTATGTATTTTGTTGTTATATGTTTGACAGCCTCCGTAGCGCAGTTGGTTAGACGCCGCCTGTGAAACGAGAGGCCGCGGGTTCGATCCCCGCACCGAGAGAAATGTTTGTGCGGCCCACAAATATTTCTTCCGGGTCTGGGTGTTTGTGAGACCGAAAAGTCTCTCGTAGTTCCTGATACCCACGACACAAGACTCGATCTTAGTGTGGGGTCAGGACTATGTATGTGACTGTTGGGTGTATTTATTTATTATTTATTTTATGGTTTAAACCGTGAAAAAAACGTGTGATAAAATATTGTTTTATTAAATCTGTATCTATGGCCCCTTGGAAGAACTAATGATGATCTTGGATTACCGAAGAATGCTGCAGAACTTCTCGGTTCTCGACGAAAGGAAAATAATTTATTAGATTTTGATACATATCGATATTTAAATTAATATAAGGCATAGGTCCTACATGTTTGGTACTTGGAGGCCCGCCTTCAGTGTATTACCATTGACGTAAAATATATGGACGGGGCGGAAAGCAAGAAAAGTGTTGTCACGAAAGTGGTCCGCAGCACCAGTGCAGCGGTTGTGACGTCAAATGCCTAATTGTATCGTGCGTGGGTGCATTAAAGATGACCGAAAGTTCACAAAAAAAGATAACATTTCTTATCACCGCTAAGTAAAAATTATATTACTTTAAGTCAATATAACATTTATTTTAGCATTATTGAAAAACGATCTCATGGCCGCATTGACGTAAAATTCTAACTAGTGATGTTCCAGATATCCGTATCCGTATCCGCGGATATCCGCGGAAGAACTAAAGTCCGTGTCCGTCATTTTTGTCGCGGATCTTTGACGGATCTTCTTTTGATTTTCAAATTCAATTGACAGGATAAAATGCCACATAATAACTTAGATTATGTCATTAAGTAGTATAATTTAAAAAAAAACCATTCGGAGTATTTTTTAAAATCCAATATTTGGCACCTTTAATTGCTAACATATTATATTCTAGTAAGTTACCATACCAAAAGTATATAACTCAAAGATACTAAATCAACTATTATATGAGATCAATATTACACATAAATAGTTATGACATTACTTTTATAAATACCCATAAGAAAATGAAAATACACAACTTAAATATTTTTTGAAATTCCAATGAGATCAATTTAGTACTAGAAAGTTAAAACATCACTTTTATAACAACGACATAACGAGAAACGAAAAATAAATTCTAATTGTATGATTATTCTAGTAAAGTCTGCGTTAATACATGCATAGAAAATTAAGGAACTTGAAGGATTAATAATCTTAATTGAAATTAAGCAATGGTAAATTGTATTTTTCAAATATAGTAACTTGGCTGGCTTGTCTCCTAAAAAGTCTGTTACGATGAGGATCTTAAACAATTCCAGCTGTACTGAAAAATTACTTATTGGGAAAGCTTATTGCAGATGTTGATAAATATGTGCGAGCACTGTGATTGAGACCTGCAAACCTTTTACTGTTAATTTACCAAAACTTTAACTGGTCTTGATCTCTTGATAATCTTTTTTTGGCAGGATGTCACCTATCGTCTCAAGGTCACGCACCGACACCAATTGAGTGAGAAAATAAAGATCCGTAACCGTGTCCGTATCCGCGGATCTTGACTCTAAATATCCGTATCCGGATCCGTGTCCGCGGATGTACATTTTTGATGATCCGGCACATCACTAATTCTAACAGATGGCGCGATTTTCACAGGCATCTTATTGACGTATCCAATGTACTGAAGGGCCTATCCTTAGTTTTTAAATTAATGTGTATTACGCATATATTTCGATTTGTTGGTTAGTCAAGTCAATAAGCAAATTAATCAACGGGGACAAGTACAATGAAATAAATATTATTTTTTGCCTTGCAGTGGTATTTTCACTTATAATACCACAAGAGCTTCAAAATTATCGGGTATTTCCCGATAGGTTCGTTGCAAACAAATGAAGGAGTCAAAACTTGACGACTTTATTTGTTTGCAGGGAACCTTGAGGGAAATGCCAGATAATTTTGAAGCTCGTGTGGTATTCGGGGGATTATTTTTCCGTCCCAAATTTTAATTTCAAACTCATTTTCATGCAAAATCTCCAATTTTCACAATTGAATTCAACCTGTCAGTTTGACGTGTGGTTAATTTGACTGGATCATGTTTTTTTTTTTATATATAGCAACTGCCAGAGAAAATTTTCAAAAAATTATCAGTATAATACCATGTAGGTTGTACCACGTGACGTCGAATGGTGCAATTCTATTGGTCGATATTTGGGTCGGAAAAATAATCATTATTATTTTTTACTTTTTAGTAGTGTAAGTTCATACTCGGTGTTTATTCGTATTCAAGTACTATATCACATAAATATAATAAATGTGACGTGATATATATCATATGAATACCGTTTTCTATTACTATTAAGACAATTAAAACAAATATTAATGTTTTAAAAAAACTTTCCAAAATTTTTTTTTCGCCTGCCTGTGTTATTAATGAACTGCTCTAATTTAAATCACTTATAATTTTCGTAATAATCACTAAATTATAAACAGGCTTTGAAAAGAGCAACACTAGATTTTCTTGCCCGTTCTTTTCTAGTGAAAACCGCTTTCCGAACCTGGTGGTAGATAAATAAAATTACTGAATCTAAACGATGGAGAACATCTTAATGCACTCATAAATTATTTTCATTTCCACGAGATGACCGCTTATTGAATAGTCAGGCGTTGCGGAATTATAAGGTATCAATCGTGTACCTAAGGATTAGCCTTAAAGAAGTAAGAACACCGTTTTCAAGCGAAAGTGTGCTTCATAATTGAATTGTGATGAAGCTAGAATCTCATTTTTTGGGGAGGAACGATTCAAACGATCGCTGCAGCGACAGAAGCGCTGTACGGAAGTGTATTTTAAATAATCAACTCCATATAGCGCAGGCACCGTTATGTTTAGGAAAGAAATAAATTCGATGCGTACGAAGTGAGTTTGCATATAAAAGAGAATATTAAATACACGTTGGTACATAACGAAAGTCCTAATTCCCCATGCACCACCCATATTGACTGCTCTTGGGGAAGATTCCATTTTTATAAATGACAATGCTCGCGCTCAAGTTTCTGGCGAAAATATAAAGTCTCCTTGTATATTTTAAGGATTGTAAGTTATTAAATCGACTCCCGCATATTCATCCCTTTATTGTCTTACCATACTTTTGTAATGTTATTATGGTTAAATATATTTGTTTTTATTTTATTTTATTTACGGAAGTAGTAAAAATAACTTGATTAAATAATTTAAAATCGAAAAATACATTTGTAAAATTCACTGACAAAAAATTAAATTCATCTCGATGTTTCGTGTTAATATTGTTTATTCTTTGTCCGCTATTAAAATTTTACTAGGACTGATTTCCAAGATTTACTTGTGTGACTAGTACTGAGAGACTCCTATTTAGTGCTGCTTACTATTTACTATAATTTTCGGTAATTATTGTACTGTGGCTCTGCATCATATTTAAGACATTGTTTTAATTTTGCCTGCATATAAATAAACAAACTTTTGATAAAATAAGAACTTATACATATATACCTATTTTATAACATTAAACCCGTTTAATAATTATAAAACAATGTATTGTAATTATGTTTATTTAATAGTATTGTGCTCATTTCATTACTATTACCATATCATGAAAAGTTAAAATAAAATCCCTTGATAATGTTGAATTTAATAAGCTGCTTATTAGAATTGTAGACTGACACTTTTAGGCATTATTCTACTGGTGGCAGGCTGTTCGTAACGCCCTTATAATGACCACCCCGCAGAATGGTGGAAAACCCGTTACGGTGACTCAAGCAAGTGTATCGCACTTCGGTGTGTTAGGGTAATAAAACTTTATCAACATCCATGACTAGATAAAGGATAAGGGTTTAGCTACAAGTGATACTAGCCATCTGGGATAAGACAAAGAGCAGCAACGTCCAATGATTACCTTTTCAAAACATGCAATAATATACTATGCTACTTTGTCTTTTATCCTAACATAAAAATATTTCCATTCTAGATTATCTTTTGTTTTGGTTAAAAAAACTGGCCTTTACTATTTCTATGGTCCTATGTTTAGATGACTTATCACATCTCAATATGGAGCAAAAGTAAATCTTTTCATAAATAGGGAGTCAACAAGGCCGCCTTTTATTTATAGCACAATTGATGTCACCCCATTAACAAAGAATTAAAACGAGTTTCAGTTACAGTACAATGAAACTGTGACCTTACTCATTATGTCGCCCTGCTCCGAATATAATATTTTGCGCGTATATTCTTTATTCAGATAAAAGAAGCTGAGATGCTTAACCCTATTATAATTCATTTACCTGTTTGTTGGTGGTCTTTCTATTACGGACCATTAATGATTATTCCGACCGATTGAAATTCTGACTGAAAATAATTCCGAAACAGCCAATAATACTTTGCCAAGTGCTAAGGTAGGCTTGATTCCGAAGCGTGTAGACGATTGTAAATAAAACAAGGTCACGTCTGTCTAACTATAACTTTAACTGTACGTGATTGTTTTATAATGGCTTGACTTTTTATTAACCTACAGTAAAACGTGTTTAACTAAACCGTCAATCTATATTTTATACAATCAAGTAAGAATCCGTGACATAATTTGGTAATATTTTCACCATAAATTCATAGGAACTGTTGTTGATTAAACATCAGTTCCTATAAATTTATTGATTGGGGGTGCGGGAGATGTCCGTTTCCAGATAGTAAGGATATCAGAACCTTAAACACTAGTCGGCGCAGCTTGCATTCCAGCTGCGGTTGCAAGGAATGTTCTGGTTCTGTTAAGTTACGTTAGTTCTCGTACCCCCTAAGGGATTCCTCAAACTTACATATCATCCTAATTATCGACTAACGTAAACAAGCCACAAAGCCATAGTAACGGCTAAATATTTATACACAAGGTTATGTGATGCTTTATATTAATATTGTTCTTGGATTAACTTTTGTTTACGTGGTTCAATTCAAAGTTTCAACTTTCGAGGCGATTCGATTTTTGTTTATTCTGCTGAATTACCGTGTTTTTCTAGTGATTTATTGCCTCGTGTTTAAGTAGCGGTTGATTACCATGAATGAAATGTAATATCCAGAGGAATTTGGACTTTTATGATACATTGAAATAATTAAACACTATTGTTGCAACATATTTATGCTCAAGTAACCATTTAAGTTACGTAGCACAAAACTCTCGCGCACAAATTACTTGTAATTTTAATACATTCGATGACTTTTTAATCGATTAAAAAGTGGAAATATAATTTAAAAAATAGCTAGCCAATTTTTGTATAAACACATTAGTAATACTAACACAAATAAAAATGTGCGATATTTTCTCTCAACTTTCTACAAGCCGATTCATCGTAAAATACGAGTATGTGTTGTTGTCTTTAATAAACGAAACTTTAAATAACATTATACATTTGTAGCTTGAACATCAATGTAGCGGCCTTCAACCAACAAAAGTCGGAGCCTTTTAGTGAGTTTGTTAGACTTTCCACGTTCGTGGTAAATAGTTTTTACACTAAGTGGGGACATGAAATATTAACACGAACACCGCGAAAACATTTCTGTATTTTTAATCTTTCCATCTTTATTACTTGATGTAGGTCGACTTAAATCCCGGTTCACTTAGCCAACTTATAGTTAGATAAGAATCGGGGACAATTATTAATGTGCTATTACATGTGTCTCAAGACTCTATGCATCATGTCGGAATGCGCTGCATCCAGTACTTATATATAAAGCGGGGGAACTCAAACTT
Source organism: Hyles vespertilio (assembly GCA_009982885.2). Taxonomy (NCBI): domain Eukaryota; kingdom Metazoa; phylum Arthropoda; class Insecta; order Lepidoptera; family Sphingidae; genus Hyles; species Hyles vespertilio. Next base: position 29,608,633 of record CM042833.1, on the reverse strand, counting down.
AATAAACGTGGAGTATACGTGAGGACTGCTCCAGCATTAGATGCAATAAACCAAATAAAACGTAACATAAATGTTTCATGCAACTTTTAATATTATTCTGCTTATATTTTCTAATCTTTTATATATACACCACAAAATAGGTATCACTAATGCGACGCATTACTGAGGCATATTTCTGTCCCCTGATGTGATTGGAGGCAAACCGAAAACGAAGCCGGGTGGTAGTTTTAGTGACTACAAACACAACGCAACTTAGAATTTTGCTAATAAACGCGACAACTTTTTTTTATTTTTTATATATCGTCGAGTTTGGGTGGTAAATCCATAGTTTTTGCAAAAATTATAATTTAAAGCTTTGCATACCATAGCGTCTTTAAAAATAAAAGGGTGTACACTACTATTTAAGAAAAAAATCTATGTATTTACCATCTTAAAACGAAGATAGAAAAAAAAACCAAAAAAAATTTAAACAAATTTTTTCACAAAATTTAGTTGCACTGTGTCTAAAGTCACTAAAACTACCACCCGGCTTCGTTTTCGGTAGCACTCTTGATATACCCTGTATCTTCAGACAACTGACCGGGAAACCTAAATTAAAATTGGAGTGTCCGAATCGGGATTTAAACCCAGGATTTCCCGATTTACATCCTGTAAATAGTACCACACGTATTGGGTAAAAAAGATAGCACCAATAATATTTTCAATGGCTTTTCCGCGAAGTGTTACATTTTATAACTTACCATTGAAATGCGGGTTCCAGAAAGAAATATGGCTTCCCAGCCTTCCAGGAAACTGGTTAGCACGGTGATTTAATCTCCAAGTAAATTGGATCTTCCCGAGTGTGATGAATTCTTATCATCGTAAGTAATACAAATAACCACATTATCCTCGCCAATTCCAATGATAATTCACGGTGTTTAATAACCTCCGAATCTGTAATAACATTCCTTTAACAATAGATTTTTATCAATCTTCCGGATAGTTATATCCTTACAATTTAAGTTTTGTGTCTTTGTTAGTTCCATGATTAGCCCTAGTAGCCCAGTTAAATAAAAATACTTGTATAAATCCGGGCAATTCCGCTTCGAAACTAACTTTTAGTAGAGTGATAAGAAGACGCGCGATGCAGGCCGCTTCCAACAGGTCCAACGGATCGCTTGCTAGCGATCCATGGAGGAAGCCTATGTTCAGCAGTGGACAACGTTTATCTGAGAGAGAGAGAGAGAGGGAGAGAGAGAGAGAGATAGATAGGTAATAAGAAAAAGTAAATAGAATTTTTTACTGTATTGTACCAGCCAGTATACGTAGCACTACAGGGCACGGGTCTACTCTACAATCGACAAAACTATTGATAGCCGGATTTATACGTAAAAATAATATGAATAGTAATAGTACACCACCTAAAGGTTGACTGGCAGAGAATGCCTCAGGCATTTAGTCCGCCTTTATACTGTTTATTTATATGAAGCATTAAATAAATAAATAGTAATTATAGCTTTTGTAAGTTCACGGCTGCAACACGGAAGAGGTGGACAGATATCTAACGTCACCCACATTTCGTCGAGTATATTTCCGCTCCAAGACGTGAAATCGGATGATCTATTGACATTTAATGCTCGTATTTCAGCTAATTCATGAAATTTTCAGACCAAATAATGCACAAAATGGAATAGCTAGACTGCGGAGCCGAATGAGCGTCACGATTTGCAAAATATACACGCTGTCATTAGAACAAGTCAATTAAAATATACAAATAAGTAACCAAAAATGGCGGAACATATTTCAATAAGACATTACAAAAACCACCTACAACAATTATTACCCACTAATCATCAATTATTTACTGAATATGAAAGACCGTTGTTATAAATAAAATCATTAAATGTAAGCTCCGATTATCCCATCAACAACACATTGTAAAGTGTCCATCGGCGACAATTAAACGTCGCTGTTAAGTGCATTAAAACCACGTATAGGCCACCGTTCAGCCGCGTTAAATCCATTAAGGAGGTTAAAACGAGGCCCTGGGAAATTATCGGCCTGCTAAGCTGCGAGCGATAAACACTTTTAACTATACAAAAATGTTTCACTTACGCGTGCATCCGAATACTCAAACACCACTTAAATATTATGTTGCACTTAACTTCGCAACTTCCGCTTAAATATACTGATTAAGTAGGAAGTGAATGGCGTCTGAGTGTTCGGGCGTTTGCCTCATAGTTGTATCACGGCGTGCTCTCTGAATGTTCAATGTAGGTACATGATTTTTTAACTCTTGTAGGATATTATATGACATATCTGATAGATCCAGATAGACTAACATCAGAGTGACTAACTCCAACTTTACCAGCTTGTTAAAAACCTAATATAATTGAATTTTAAGAGGACGGTAGACGCCGATGACCTTGCTCGAATGGGCAGAACCACATCTCATGCACCGGAGCACGACGTGCGAGCGAGCACGCTGCGCAATACCTATTCGGCGCCATTTTTTCGCCGCGAGCGGAACGATATATTTCATTATTTTGCTCGACGTTCCCATTGAGTACAGTTAGGAGCGGTCTAACCATACTGAATAATTAATTCACCGGATAAGACAATAGCCATCGTGGCGGAGCTATTTGTACGCCGACTAATAAACAAGAGGCCGTGAGTTCGATCCCCGCATTGAAACGATTTTTTGTGTTTATTTATTTCATCTTTGTCTATACCAATATTACAAAGAGGAAATATTTGTATTTTGTTATTTTTTGTGTTTTAGATTTTTAATATTTGTATTTTTGTTTTTCTATTCTAATATTATAAAGAGGATACATTTGTGTTTTTGGATTTATCTCAAAAATTACTGGACCGATTTTTAAAATTCTTTTACTTTACGAGTATTATTATAACAGAGGCTGTATATTTACCTTAAGGGGTACATATTACTCGGTCACAATATCTCTGCACCTCGCAGGAATGCGATGCCCCTCCCGCTGTCCTTTCTCCTTTCCGCGCTCGTCCGAGCACGACAGTACGGTTAGCACTTTCGTTGCCGATACGCGTCCTTAATAAAGTTTTAATTTTTAAACATATTGATGTTATAAATTAATATGTTCTGGAATCATTATGTACAGTTTATAAACTAAATAAGATTTAAAAAAATGTTTAACTTTTTTTCTATCATTGAATTACGTAACATTTAACACAAACATTAATTCAATCCATAGATTTAGTATAACTACATCTATGATTCAATCATTACACAAAAAAAGTAATGGATTGGTATTTGGATGGTTATTTTACACTCCGTACGCGCCGACATGACGTCATCAACGCCGGGTGCACAGATATTCAGATATTTTGACCGAGTTATAGTTGTATTTAACCGAATTATGATTTTTTTATATTCATAGCTTCAGCGGTTTTGATTTTCGATACAATATTAATTCATCCCTTATTTTACCCCCATTAGCTGTTCTTCCAAAACTGTTACACGTCATTATTTTGCATTTGTAATAAGGAGTTAAAATATTTTTCAAAAAAATATCTTCAATTGTTTTTATTTTCCATTTCAACCCTTATTTCAACCCCTTTAGCCAAATATACAGCCAATTCGAAAAGTGAAAAAATGGTTGAGTAATTTTTGAATTTATTCATAATAAACAATAATCGTAATATTCAAAAACCTAAATACAAAAATGTAAAATACAAATGGTACAAAAATGCAAAAATTCAAATGATTCCTCTATAAAATATTAGGTTAGATAGATAGATGAATTTATAAACAAAAACAATTGTATCGATGCGGGGATCGAACCCGCAGCCACTCATGTTTTAGTAGGCGTCCAGCCAGATGCGCTACGGTAACTGTAATGTACGATTGTGAAATAATCATTCACTACGGTTAGACCGCCCTATACTGTACGCGATGAATATGTCGAGCGAAATAGCAATATTCAATTTACTTTGAAATTGCGGCGACAAGCGACATAGGTCCGTTTAGCACGGCGGCGGTTCGTCCCGCACTGATTTGTTGGGCGACAACGGGGACGTGCTCGCGATTTAGAGTATCGATAATGGGAAAAAATTCATTAAAAATAAATGAGACAGAAATTGGAAAAAATAAAAAGAAGGCATCATCCGTCTTGCATTTCTCAATATCCTGATAACAATAAAATAATTCTGGTGCTCATAGTTTACGAGAAATAACGTTGTAAATGCGAAAACAGAGGTCACTTTGCAATTTTATTTCAAGTACTTTTAATACACAGGTAAGAATTCTGAAAAGAAGGCGACATGCTCCATATAGTGTAGATCAACATTGTTTTTTTCGAAGACCTTACAATAATGATCACCAAGAAAAAACGTTGTGAAAAAGGCCATTCCACATAGACCCCTCTTAATCCGAAACGCCACTTGTTTGCGTGAGTCATTGTGACGGGTTTTCCATTGTCGTGACGTAGCTTTCTCTGGGCGGACACTTACCTGTCACTCATACAACCCATACCTCACATTAGCAAATAAAAATAAAATAAAGTTTTGTATTTTATTTATTTATTTATACTCTTTATTGTACATCTTAAGTTACATAATAAATAAATATATCAAGCAAAAATTCAATAGTACAATGGGTGACCATATCGCATTGAGCGATTTCTTCCTGGCAACCTTTGGATGAACAGGAATTGTTGGAGTAATAGGCTTGACGTGCAACAAGAGTACATTAACAAAAGAAACCAAATAATACAGGGTATATCAAGACTGCTACCGAAAACGAAGCCGGGTGGTAGTTTAAGCGACTTCAGACACAATGCAACAGAAAAAGTTGCAAAAAAAAAGCGAAATTTTTTTTTGTTATTTTTTTCCTATGGCCATGTTTGGGTGGTAAATACATTTTTTCCTAAAATAATAGTGTATACCCTTTTATTTATAAATACTCTAAGGTATAAAAGAGTTTAAATTATTATTTTAGCAAAAACTATGGATTTACCACCCAAAAATGACGATATTTAAAAAATCATAAAAAATAATTGTCGCGTTTCTATGCGAAAATTTTAATTGCATTGTATTTGTAGCCACTAAAACTACCACCCGGCTTCGTTTTCGGTAGCAGTCTTGAGATACCCAGTATATATATACACATATATATAAGTGAAACATACACATACATATACCGGGTATCTCAAGACTGCTACCGAAAACGAAGCCGGGTGGTAGTTTTAGTGGCTACAAACACCATGCAATTAAAAATTTCGCATAGAAACGCGACAATTATTTTTTAAATATCGTCATTTTTGGGTGGTTAATCCATAGTTCTTGCTAAAATAATAATTTAAACTCTTTTATACCTTAGAGTATTTATAAATAAAAGGATATACACAATTATTTTAGGTAAAAATGTATTTACCACCCAAATATGGCCATAGCAAAAAAAAAAAAAAAAAATTGTCGCTTTTTTTTCAACTTTTCTGTTGCATTGTGTCTGAAGTCGCTTAAACTACCACTCGGCTTCGTTTTCGGTAGCAGTCTTGATATACCCTGTATAATCGAAGGTATAGAAAAAACTATGATAAAATTTTGGAATAAATGTTTCAATACAACATTTGAAATTGCAAAAAAAATAGTCTCTAAAATATTCAAATTGATATTGTCTCGTAAAAAGAGATTCTAATTAGGAATCAATTATTTATGCCATCATTTTCACAATCAGTTGGCAACTTGGGACAATTTGATAAATTAGGTGATTTTTACTTTTGAGAAAATTAAAACACCAAGTTCGTTGTTCCACCAAACTTCTTAATTAGTAAAAGTTCTTTACAATACAATATCAGTTACATAAAAGTATGGATTTTCCTTAATTAACTTAATATTGGCGTACTATTTGAGAAATAAAATGAGTAAACAAATAGCCGGTTTGATAATCACTAGGCTACTTTTTGGTGGACGATGAAACTTACGCAAGCGACAAACTGTTATTGCATTAGTTATGGTTAAGTTAATGCATTCCTTTACTTCACAAATATTCATCGCAATATTTTGAGCAATCCATTTAACTGTATTTCTCTCCATTCAATTACTTATTCAAATATTAAAGGTCTTGTAAACTTCATCTAGTTTCTACTTGCGAGAGGCTTATTTTGGATTTACAAATAAATTGAAAAAATATCTATTTAACATTGTTTGAAATATGTTGTCATAATATAAACAAGCTTTTACACCCCCAATGTAATAGTATTAATTAGAGCAATATACTAAAATGTGAAGAGAGAAAATTACCCCTATTATTTGGCAACAGTATGACAATGACTTCTTCGGACGCCAAAAGATCGTAGACTGAATTTAACCGATTTAATTTAATGAGGTCATATGCTCGATCTTTATGCGTGTTTCTTTGGTGAAATCAAAAACCACTGCTTGTGTTTAGATAGAGGTTTAGATGCAGTATTTACTAATATTTAAAACCACTTTCCGAGAAGGTTTTTAAGGTGTACATAAATTAAGGTACAAAAACTAGTACATATCCAAACAAAGGAACAACTTATTGCACTTTCGTTGAAAAAATATTAAAATAAAACAGCTTTTAAAATATTTTTTGAAACCAAGCGAAGTCATAAAAACAACTCACAGATCAACGAGAAAAGCCTCACTCGGCTTTATAATATAAGCATCCAAAAATGTTCTTTTCACTTTGCAGCCACGTTTTAAAACTCCATTTCATTTAGTTCACAATTTTATTAAAATATTATATAATTTTTTGCTGGAGCGGTAATGTCATACCACAATTTTATCTCACAGCCAAATTAGAAATATTATTAAAATAATATTGAAAAATTCTGGATGTTCTTTATTACATTTGTGTATCGACAGCCTCAGGTGATTAAACACCAGCTGTAAAATAAGAGTCCGCGGGTTCGATCGCCGCACCTAATCAAATATTTTGGTGATACACAAGGATTTGTTTCGTATCTGGGTGCTTCTAATAACCGCAAGACTTGATTGTAGTGTGGGGTCGGGATCATTAATGTGACTATTGGGTGTATTTATTTACAATCACGACAGTAATTATATTAAACTACACCTATTTGACAATATAATGTATGTATACTGTACTCGAATTGTTCTGACGCTCATTTTAACTGTAAAGGACAATGTCGGAAGGAAAAATTGCATACCTGAGGATTTCCTACACAAATAATAAATGTATGACAAGTCTGCAGTCACACCGACGCGACGCCAGCGTGGTAAACTTATATTATTGTCATAGTAAATGTACCCAGTCAGTTTTAATGTTATATGTTTTAATTTTTATAACCACATATCAATTCAGAACCATAATTCACTTCAGTATCACTACTATATAGATCTTATGTGATCGTAACCTATACCCCCCCCCCCCCTCCTCCGGGCCTAAACGTTGCAATTTGTACTTGAGATAAGGTTCGGTAATGTACAATTTAAAACCCTCAATTTGCATATAAGGCACCCAAGTCAAACTGACATTTAAAGGGTTCTATGTAGAAGCAATTGTACAATAATGGAGGCTGAATTTGGACTTTGTAAATATTGATTGTTGTCTGTAACTCAGTTTGCGTGATTAATTTTATTAACAATAGCTGAACAGCGCAACTTCGTGTGCATCACATAAGACAGAGAAAATGGTAGAAAGAATAGAGCGTAGGCACAGTAGAGAAGTCAACCGTTGAATGACAGTTAACCCTCCGAAAAAACTAATTCTAAATGCCTTCGAAATGCATTTTGCCTAAACGATTGGGTAAACTATTATACATCCTGAACCATGGACTATTTGTTACTAAGGTGCTGATCCTTCAAATAACTGAACGAGAACTTTTGTGTTTTCGTGGGATTAGGCATATTCAAATCAGTTTTTGTCTTCAATCGCAGGAAGGATCGCCCCAAACATCTCTCCACTTCAAACAAATTGAGATTATCTTTCTCCATTCGTGAGCTGTTAAAAGCGTTGGTATTGACGATCCCTAATCAGCTCAATGTCCGCAAGGTTCAGATCAATACGTTGTTATTCAGGTAACGAATGTAATATCGAAGGATCAATATAGATGCAATTTTCTTTTTATATGGACATCTATAAGCGCCAGAATTTTAAATACAGAGAAATAAAATGTATTGTAAGATATGAAATACATATTACATTTTCCGACCAGTCCTTTAACTTAGAGGAAATATTGCGATCGGATTGGACTGTAATATTACGACTTTTCTTGTTATCGTAATTGCGACATTTATGTCTCCAGAGAATTCCTAGCGAAAGTCATAGAGGTACACAATCCTTACAATTTTTAAGAAACTCTGAAGCGATAGCCACTATTTATTTATTTGCATTAAAAATTTGAAATAAACTTATAAAATTATTCAATATTGATCAATTGACAATTTCCGTCCAAAGGTTTTAATAAATATATTACATAAGATATTGATCTAAGCTTATGATATATATATATATATAGAGCTTATATAGCTTAGCTTAGCTATATAGCTTATAATTATTTTCATTTCCACTGCGATGCGAGATTGAACAAACAAAAGCCTGCAATAAAATTTAAAACGGTACAAATAAATAAAATTATTTTAATTTTCCAAGAGTCCAGTGGTTTCATTTTTACAATGTAACATTATAGAATCTGAATATTCCGAGTTTACGCAATACGTCTCAATGCCGGCAAGTTGTATTGTTAAAACAAGTTTAATTGTGGCTTTTCTTTCTTCTTTAGAACAAAAAGGGGATTTAAAAAGTTTTCACTCCTTTTATATATTTTAAATTCATAAGCTGCAGTGAAGCATAAAGATTATAATAATATAATATTACGAGTATTTATTAAGCATAAAACTTTACTCGTGGAAGGTCATGAAAACAAATAGATGATCTATTTTCACGACGAAAGCCGACAAAATGGTTTGGACATGAAAAATTCACAAGTTATTGGAAGTAGCGATGGAAGTCGCTGCAAACGTGTAGCTACGAATAAATAATTCAGTTCGTCAAATCAAATAGTAAACATCACTGCAAATATAATATCGTTTCATTTGGAATTTTCCGTTCGTCCAACAACATCGATCCTGTTCCATTTTGTTTTATTTACTTACTATTATTTATGCATAATAAATAATACCGTTGAATTTACACAAATACCCAAATAAAAAGCTTGAAACGTTTAGTTCATGAATGTATAGTATTATTTGAAAATAACGAATAAATCCCTATATTCCGACTTTATTTTTCCTCTAACATATCGTTCTATTAGTTTTGTTTACTATTTACTTATCATTAGGTGCTAATGTGAGTGCTAAGTTTGTTAAAATCCAATCACGTTCTCTGTTACCGAGAGGTTGTTTTATTTACACGAAAATGTTATTGCATCAAAATAATTATTAAACTTCGCATTATTGTAACACAATCACGTCTAAGTGACACTAAATAGATCGCTCGACACAAATGTGTAGATATAGCGCCTGATGTGGCCGCGTACGTGTCTAACCAGGCGGAACGATGTAACGAGACATGCGGGGTGCTCAGTCCTCTATCAGATCGAGGTATTCCGACAAATCTCGCACGGAGTGTAATCTCATCGAGGATCACACAATATCCGGAGTAGATCACAATTTCCACGAGCTGCCAGGCGGCGCGGCGCACAGATTGCGATTCATTGAATTCCACATACGTTGGTGCTAGTAATTTGCTAAGTGCGGTGCCACCACGCTGCCAGATCGGCCCAGATAAACGCTGATGCCGATCGATGTTTTCGGTAACGAGTACACACAAATGTGTACACTGTCACCGCGCTGTCACTCCTCTTACTGAATAACAAATGAACCTTTATTTGTCATCATTAACCGGCTGCACTGCTAACTATTCAATGTTTTTTTTAAGAAAATCAATCCGCTGCTGTTTCGCTGATTCTAATTTTGAAACGTGAGATGAATATTCGATTATTCCACGAAGAAAAAACAATTGATACAACTAATAACGGAAGTTAACAGAAACAGTCATTAAGAGTTTCTAAAATGTGTAAAAAGTGAGCGGCGCTTACGCCCGCCAACCAAAATGAATGTAATCGCTGACTTATGATCAAAATATTTAAAAAAATGTTGTGTTATTGATCATCAATGCCCGGTCATGTAATACATGATTAGTGAACTGGTTGATTAGATGATTATGTCTATTAATAGGTATACCAACAGTGAAGAAAAGCACCAAGATGCGATATTTATTTAAAAAAATATGTAACGGTTATTTCATCCTATTATAATCGAAATTCATAATAAGCCGTCTTTAATCATTTCTTGAGATGCATTAATCTATACTAATATTATAAAGCTGCAGAGTTTGTTTGTTTGTTTGTTTGAACGCGCTAATCTCTGGAACTACTGGTCCGATTTGAATGATTCTTTCAGTATTGGGTAGTACATTTATCGAGGAAGGCTATAGGCTATATATCATCACGCTATGACCTATAGGAGGAAAGCAGTAGTGATATTTCAGCAAATACAAGGAAATTTTGTTCGTTTTTCGTGGTCCGATTGGTCGATATTCTAAACTGATTCAGAGTCAGAATTAAATATTTTGACCGCCATTTTAAAACGTGTATGCACCCGGGCGGTTCCGGGCCCGACCGCTAGTGACATTATATTCGTCACCATTATACAATATTATAAGAATCTTAGACTTAAAGAAATCAAATAGTACCTGACAACTTTAATTGTTTAGCACTAAGTGCTAACAAGCGAAAACTTCGTGTAAACAATAGAGTATTAAATCATTTTATTCTATAAAAAGACCTTGAAGGTAAATAAATCCCTTTGACATTTTTCTTGCTTGTTTTCATAAATGAGTTATAAAAACAAGTAGAATAAAGTTTTTTTTTTTTTATTTCTTTGAATGGCGAGACGAGCAAGCCGTTCGCCTGATGGTAAGCGATACGACCGCTCATGAACAGTAGCAATATTCCACTGCGCTCGCCATCCTGAGACATAAGATGTTAAGTCTCAATATGTCCAGTAGTTGCTCTGGCTACAATGTCCTTCAATCCGAAACACAACAGTGCATTTAAGCAGTGTTGTTTCACGGGAGAAATAGACATTGACAAAGTCCAATACAAAGGCATTATACACATTCAGGCCATAAGTATTGTCAGACAGTAAAAACTTTTCTTTTAGAATGCTGGCCACACAAAAAGTTTATTGAATTCGAATTTCGAATTGTTCATGAAAATAAAAATGTATACTTTTTAGAATTTTACTCGTTTTTAAATATGGAGTGGACGCTTAAAGAAGACCGTGTTGCAGTTACTGCGTTGCATCGTTGCGGTTACGCGCCAATTCAAATTTTTCACATACTGAAAAATTTGAATATAACCAAGAATATAACCAAAAGATTCGTTTATCGTACCATCAAACAATACAATGAAGACTCTAGTGTAGATGACAGGTCAAGAAATGGTCGCCCTCGGTCTATTACGACTCCAGCAGTGATAAAAGCTGTGAAGGCGCGAATTCAAAGAAATCCCAAACGTAAGCAGAAACTGTTGGCCCTTCAGATGGGGTTAAGCAGAACCACGGTGAAAAGGGTGTTAAATGAAGACTTAGGGCTTCGGGCATATCGAAGAAAATCAGGACATCGTTTTAATGCTCGTCTAATGGACCCGAGACTGAAGAGATGCCGCGCTTTGGTGAAGCGGTACGCGGGAAAAAAATATCGAGAAATTCTTTTTTCAGATGAAAAAAATTTTACCGTAGAAGAGAGCTACAACAAACAGAATGTTAAGGTGTACGCACACAGTAGTGAAGAAGCGAGCAACCGTATTCCGCGTGTCCAACGAGGTCATTTTCCATCCTCGCTCATGGTATGGTTGGGAGTTTCTTATTGGGGCTTAACAGAGGTACATTTTTGTGAGAAAGGTGTAAAAACGAATGCAGTTTTGTATCAAAATACAGTCCTGACGAACCTTGTGGAACCTGTTTCTCATACCATGTTCATTAACAGGCACTGGGTATTCCAACAAGATTCGGCGCCAGCTCATAGAGCGAAGAGCACACAAGACTGGCTGGCGGCGCGTGAAATCGACTTCATCCGGCACGAAGACTGGCCCTCCTCCAGTCCAGATTTGAATCCGTTAGATTACAAGATATGGCAACACTTGGAGGAAAAGGCGTGCTCAAAGTCTCATCCCAATTTGGAGTCACTCAAGACATTCTTGATTAAGGCAGCCGCCGATATTGACATGGACCTCGTTCGTGCTGCGATAGACAACTGGCCGCGTAGATTGAAGGCCTGTATTCAAAATCACGGAGGTCATTTTGAATAAACTTTAGTGTCATAAGTCATAATCAATAATCTATGTTTTGTTAAGTTCATTTTGGTATATAAAAGGTTACATAATGAATAAACTTGTTTCAATTATTTTATATTAAACATGTGACAGAATTTTTGACCTGACTAGGTATATTATTATGAAAGTTGTAGAATTTATCATGCTTACCACGAAATAACAAAACCACCAAAAAATATTTTCGTTGGATTCTAAAAAGCAACATTTATTCTTACAAAGCGATTCTTTAATGTTTTATTTACTTAGCTTATAACAAGATAAAAATAAAATAACTTGACTAAGATTTTGTGATGAGAATTTGTCCACACTCGTTAGATGTAAAATTTAGTGCCACGCAGCTATGGTTGCAGTAATTTCTGAATTGTAGCTGAACAATCTAGAAATCAGAAACTCTGATACAGATATTTAGTTGAATAAACCCGTTGCCGGAACTTTGTTATCTGCATGTTGGAGAATTGAAAGTTTCTTGCTCCAATGCGGGAGGAACTTCAATATTCATACAATTTTTATGGAAACAGCTATTGCGTCTAGTTTTGCGAATAGCATCGGAACTTAAGTTTAAAGTAAAAGAAAAGTAAAAGAATATAGTTTGCATCTTAGTATTTATTCGCCGAACTCGTTATAATAATTTCAATGTGTTTTCTGAAAAACAGATTCATTTTTTTATTTACAGTTTACGACTTATAATATTATATATGTTGACACGCATTTATAAAACACTAGAGTCCTTATTTAAAAAATGTTTCCGTATCACTGAAATAGATTTAAAACTTAGATAAAGATAAAATCTACGATACCAATAATAAAAAAACGGCGCTTTTCAATTACTGGAATATATTCATTGCGAATTGTTAAACCAATAATATATTACTGCGATGGAAAAACCCTTTTGAAAGTTTTAATCATAACAGGATTCGCTAACAAGAATAGCCGTACCGTAAAAGCATTGAATTATTAATGTACTGCCAAAGGGCACGCATGTCTTGGCGCGTTTATTTTTACTTCGTACCAACATTACGAAAGCCAAATTCCCCCAAATGACAGTACTGGAAACAATCATTTAACTATAATTATTTTTTCAACTTATTGTATCAGCCCATAAACGTCCTACTGTAGGGCACGGGCCCTCTCTACAATCGGCAAAACAATTGATTGATTCCAATGTATTGACTGAATTTATTCATTTATAAAATATGATTATGATAAAAACGACGTGTCCAAAAGACAGTAATAGATTTACATTTTTTAATATAAAACACAGTAAAAATGTACAATGACATCTGAAAACGTGGACCAAGAAATACTAATTAAATAAGTACATGTGTATATGCATGAGAATGTGTATCCATACTATAGGTATATATTATGCTATAACCACGGTCTATAGCCAACTATCTAAGTTATAACAAACTTTTTATTTCAAGCTCTTTAATTCCGACTTTCTATTGTATCTTTTGTAACGCTCGTAAGACTAAGAATTAATGTTGAAGTTAATGACCACCTTGTATTCTTTGTTATACTACTCGTACTCAGTTAAGTGATTATTATGAATAATATAATAATTATTAATGTCATTGTGATTCTCCATTTCAAATCCCTATAAAAATATATCAGCATACGAATTTATAATATGTAACAATAAAATATGAATACATACCTGCACAATCTTAGTCATCTCCTGGATGTCTATGACACCGTTGCCGTCGACATCATACATTCGGAAAGCCCACTTCAGTTTCTCCTCAGGCGTACCGCTTGATGTAACGTGAATCGCCTGCAGAAATTCCTACAACGAACAGAGATTGTGTGTCGTGGAAATGAATCTAAATATTGGAAGAAACAAACACAACGGACGCCGTCTTATTCTGGGGAATATATTTGGCGTCTGTTGACAATCGCAATTGCAAATACTCCGTAGTCGCTATGCGCATATGCATTGGTAATATGTATTTAATCAACAATTGTCTCGCAACAGCACGCAAGCATTGTCCGATGTTCAATCACGAGCATTGTTATACGGATTAATTATCATGTTGTTTAATTTGTTTAATGAGATCCCACCTAAACGTGAATGCCATTGTACCATAATGACATTAATAGGTATTGTTCGAATATACCCTGGCCTATTGTAGCCCGCAGAGTTGCGCACAATTCTGTCGTAGATTTATTTAACTTGTCCTTTCAGGTATTCTTTGTTTCCATTTGTCTTTTATGGGTTTGTCCAAGCTTATCAGCTTTGCTCGGTTAGTATTTTTTTTATTTCGAATGAAGCTTTCAAAAATTTATGTTTAGTATTAAGTCCAGGATATTAACTGACTTTAGTAATTCTAATTTAATAAATCGAGTATGTATTTAATAAAATGAAAACAGAACAATCTACATGCATAACCGTTGTTTAGCAGTAACAACACTCTGTAAAAACAATCCATTTTAATTCGATTCCAAGAACTCGGTTGTTTATTTCGGGTACGATAATAATGCTCGTAAGTGAACGTAAAACTCATTCGCAAATATTTTTTGACTAAATATTATTATAACACAATAATAACATTAACACAACAAAATTAAAATGACCCTACATCGGTACCGACGACAGAGAAGCAATTCGCCACAGCTCCCATCCACGTGCACCTAAAACATTTAGATTACCTTAAAATTGTTACCTTAAAGTCTATGTAACCGTTCTTGTCCATGTCAAATGTACGGAACACGTGATCGCAGAATTCCACCGCGTTGCCAGACGGGAAAAACATCTTGTACATGTCCACAAACTTGGCAGGTGTTAATCTTCCGTTCGGGCAATCTTGCTGCAATAGAGAGAAAAACATTGAAATACGTGCAGAAGCCCAACAATACTACGAGTAGGAGTTTAAATTGTTTACGAACGAAGAGCTCCTTGTCATGGTTGTTGCAGCACGACGTGAAACGTTTTTAAAAGCCGGTAAGTTATTGCAAAACGACAAAGAGCCATGAATAGCAAACAGAAAATAACATTTGTATTTTATAAGTATTATAGACTTTGTGGTTGACTCCCGTTTACTCTTACAAAGAAAAATTAGTACGACATCTTGGCAGGAAATGGGGCCCGGTCATGAGATTGAAAGTATCAATAACAAGCGGACGATATCTTTTCTGTTATTATTGCATATGTCCGGTACATAAACAAATGTGAGCTATGGATGGTAACTGATCACTGTGTCCCCTTAGAAAATGGGTGTATTGCTGCCTGCCGGTCCATCAAATCGAGATGGAAACGGTAATGGAAAACGTTGGGAACAGGAAGAAGTATTGGGCATAATTAGTGTCTAATAAAGTACCTATTTGTGTAATTAAAGAATTAAAAATCAAAAAACACCAGAATTATTAAAAGTATGTTAAAAATGGCACAGTGTCAGTATTAGGTAATTTAAGAAACACGCACAGAATATTTGTGTGTAAATGAAGAAGACGATTGTAATTTAGGAAAATATTTATGAATCGAACCGAGAAAAATTAAAATTAACACATCAAAAGAAATAATAATATAACTTAAAAACTCGATTTGGTAAAAAACCCAACTAAATAGATTTTAAATAATTAAAAAACTTTAAACCAAATCAGCGATAACATCCATAAAAAAAGTTTTATTTAAATGTGGTCGTCTAAATATAAGAAAAATAAATGTATTAATTGTTAATGAGTTTAACATTAGACAATGGATACTCCATTGTCTGCGTTAGTCAAGTAGCTTGTAACAAGAGGCAAATATTAGTTTTGTTAATAGAAAGACTGGGAGCGTAGTGCGGACATCTAAGCGTTTCTTTCACTCGCGCACATTGTAATGCCTATTTAGACTAGTAACTTTACTAATTTAGTATTGCATCTTTTTTTTTTACTCCTGTTGCAAGATTTAATTTTTTTCTTATTTGTTTAATTTTGAACTTCAAAACAAACATTTTTAATTTCGATACGGATACCTGTTATATTTTTTTTCCATTTGTTTTTATTAATAGAGTCGTGTCCAGCCCAATAGAAAAATCAAGACACTCGTTTCAACAAGAAAATTAGATCAAGAAGATATTAAATACTTCTTTGGATATTAGAACCGGAACAATAATAATAACCCATTTGTTTTGCTCGACATGAGAAAGTGAGACCGAAATTTCATTACAATTCTACCACAATATTTCCAAATATGCTCATATCTAAAGGATTTTAAGGACGTTTCAAGATTAAGTTAATTGTCAAGAAAGCTTGAATATTAATCATATTCATACAATAATTCCTTGACATGGCACCATAATAATAAGTTACCGAGAAGTCGGAAAGAACTACAAAACAAACATAGGCATTTAATTACAAAACAACAATTTGTTTCATACTCAAATTGATGAATCCGGCCGGTGTTCTGTTATGTAAAGTAAATTTTAAATAATTTATATTGAACAGGTTGGATTACACAGGTACTTAATTAGACTGAGTTTATATAATGGTAAACCCAAACAATAGATGTTCCGTGTAAGTGAGCCAGTTTTATAGAATGCGTAATGGTGTCAACTTTCTGTCGTATTTTAAATGAGAACAGTTTTTAATCTAATAATAGAATTTTCCTACAGCTTTTCCTCTTAATTTTCTTAGATATCTCAGTGCAAAAAGTAATTTTCCCCTGACGTGTGGAAGACGCACGAGTCACCAAACTCACAAATTACTATCGCGCTAACACTTAAGTATTTACACTATTCACTATTCAGCAGGAATATGAAATATAATTTATAACCATGAATTTAGGGAGAGTACGTTCAAAAATATTATGTTTATTTTTGTGATAGCCTTTTTGCAATAAAAGCAGTAACATTAATCCATATCACAAACAACAAACTTTATACAATTATGCGAACAAGCAAATAATTGTTTAGACAATATATAGTTCTCGTAACAGAGAAACTAAGGAATCTCATAGAAGGAACAGCTTGAAGCAACCACATGATTACCTAGAGCGTCAAAGGATACATTCCTAGTATCAGAATTCATTGTTAATTGTTGAACCGTGTTCGGCATATGTGGAAACATTCCAGTAATTTCTGTCATTGCGAAAAATTTCGGGTTCTATGTATTGTTCTACCATCAACAGGTGAGAGTTCACTGAACGGATTCCCACAATGGTAAAGCTAAAATTAAATTTCAACAATCGTTTCACAATCACAAAGAGCGTTATTTGAGTGATTAATATTGATACAACTGGACATTAATTATATAGGTACTCGTATTCTATATGCATTATTCTGGTTTGGTTATTTCGCTGAAATATTATGTTTAAGCACCTTTGTATTGACAATATCGCTGACTGGCTATTTCCGGTACAATTACAATAAAATGCATTTTATATTAGAATATAAAATAAAAGTTATCTTGGAAAAGGACGCACAGGAGATAGCTGCGGAAATCGCGTCTCACAACGTGAATGACTCAATAAGAACCAACAGAAATCCAATATCGACTACAAGACTCGGGACGTAAAGACTTTGCCGAACGTGTGAGACAAATGCGATTCAACATAAAATGCACTTTGTATCGAAATATTCTACGTAGCACAGCGGGGAAAATAGACCCAGAAACGTTTCCGTTAGAGTGCGACTGATTAAAAAATTAATGGAAAAAATTCTTTCACGCGTTGCAAAATAAAGAAAATATTTAAATATCTCTGTAATAGAACTGTCCCGCTGCGACAGCCTGGAGGAAAATTTATTATAAATTGAAATGCAAAAAAAAAACAAACTAACTTATTACTTCTTATAGGGCCCTTATTGAAATTTCAATCGAATGCTTATGATTAGGATTTGAAACGATATTTAGTAGTGCTAAGAGTGAGCTTTTTAAAGAATATCTGAAATGTATACGATTCAAAGACTACTGAAAACTGCAACATGCGCAGATGGCCTTGTCCAGTTAATTGGACGAGCTTCTTCCTCGATCTTTCTTTACTTTCGTACCCCAACCTATTGTGTGGCTCCCTCTATTTTACTTCTTTATAGATTTTTTAGATTGTGTTTTATTATTAGTCCAAATATTCATATGTCACTATAGTATTACCCCATTAAACAGTTACATATTTTTTGCATTACTAAGCGCACTACACGAGATTGAAAAAGAAAACCATATTATTTTACAATTATAGAGCTGATGTTAATAAAATCCAAAATAATATAAAATATATGTATTTATCGCCGCATTTTTTGTTGACATAGTTCATTTATTGCTTATGTTATAAATACCACCAAGATCCCTACAACAGCGATTGTAATACATGTCGGAAATAAAATCCATGTGTTAAGTATTTTGAACCAGACCAGTGACTACGGCAATAAAAACAAATACAGACCGTATTTATTTTTAATTAATTATTTAATTATTGCTGTAATGACTCGTTAAAAATAACGGATTAAAGACTTATACGCGAATATATTCGACAACTTGTTACTTTCAAAGGCAACACTTGAAAGCCTATGCTATTCGCCGACTAATGCTGAATGCTCTGTCTACTACAGAGTGCATTGTATATTGAGACAGTCTACGGTTCGGAGGCGGTTTATATAGCAAAATGTCATGCTCCCACTTTAACTCAAACTGTGGGTATTGAAATAGAACCACAGCTAGGTTTTATGTACTAAAATTATCTACAACTAACCGTAGACAGCTAAGGGCTTATTTACAATTGTTTTGAGTCATTTTGTTCAACATTTGGGGTTCACATAAGATCACCCCGACATTCACTTACCAGTACTATACTCGTATTTATTCTTTTTATCACAGGTTTTTATACTTAAATTCTTAATTCTCTAGCTAAAATATATGCAGCATCATGTCTGGCACTTGCTCGTGTGAAATTTTAGGACGTTCAGAAGTTGTAAGATATCTAGGAGTAATGATAGACCATAAGTTGAATTTTCAGCAGCATATTACCGCGGTTTCAAATAGAGTCAGAAAGACAATAAGTGTAATGAGACGTCTTCGGGATGTTGCCAATATGAATACATTAAAATCAACTTATTTTGCATTAACACAAACTTTATTCACTTACTGTTTACCTGTATGGGGTGGTGCCGCCAAAACACGCATGTTAGAATTAGAACGCGCACAAAAATCAGTTCTAAGAAACCGCGACTATACCCAACAACTAAACTCTATGAAGAACAAAAATTGTTAAGTGTACGTAAGCTCTTCATACTGGCCACCACATTAATTGTACATAAGAAAGTCTTGCTCTCCGCTGACTACTCTGACTTGGTCAAACGGAGAGTTTTTAAAGTTCCGTTGCCCTATGTTAAAACCACTTTTTCCAAACGCTTTAACCCGTTTATATCCGCATATGTATACAATAACCTCATAAAGTTATGTGACTTTAGACGCCTTCCCATGCGAGAGACTAAAAATAAGCTGCAAAGCCTGCTTTTAAGTTTAACATATGATGATGGGGAAAATATCATTAGTAAATTGTCTTGAACTTATTAATACTTGAAATGAATAATTTCGTTAAATTCTGTAACCAAAATTGTTAAAATTAAGTCTTGTATAAATAAAGTATTATTCTCTTAAATATAATGTATCTACAATGGGTAAAAATTTGCTTGATTCTGCGAGGTGAATTAAACTGTTTACGCTTCGAAAATTGGATCCTATCTTCGTATTTCAACGATAATGGGGAAACGATTTTAATTGCAGTTCAAAGCCGCAATTAGTTTAGCAATTTACAATTGTTAGGGGTTTTAGAGATCGTCAGGTATGCCATGATATAGTAATATTAATTTTTGAGATCGTCGAAGGATCACACGTCTGAGACTTTTGATGTGATAAAAAATGAATGTGATATTAAATATATATATCAACGCTGTATATAAAATGACAATTTTAGAGATAGAGATAGAGTTTCTCTATAGAGGAAATTCAAGTACAACCGCAACGCGATGCTGACAAACGAACGAAAATAAACGGCAAAAGCTTAACAAATCTATTCACGACCCAAACCTCATTTAGTTTTATTGACAACGATTTATAATTGTACTGTGATATATTTATTGTAAACTAGCAGTATATTTACGTTGTTCAGAAGCACAAAATGTATTACTGCTCTCTACGACTACAACATGAAAATAAAGAGGTTACAAACTGTATGGGTAAGAATTCTGAAAATAAACTAAATCGTTTTGATAAGGATCGGATGAAACCAAATTTTACCTTGAATCCCTTGTACCACTCCTTGATAGTGGTCTCATCATAAGATGTGTGAGTTTTGAGGAAGTCCATGTCCTCCTTGGTAAGTTTGTCTTTACTAACGAAGCAGCCCATTTTTGTTGTTGTCTGTAACAATAGAAAATAATGGTTAGTAAATTAATCCTACTGTTTTATTGCTTTCAATAATATAAATGTTAATTTATAGAATAGTTTGAAGAATCATAAAACGTGACTTATTACATTCAATAAAAGAGAATAGCGAAGAACTCGCTGCCGTGTTTCTATTGCTCCTTAAAATATATAATAAGTTTCTCGAACGAAGACCGGCTAATTAAATAATAAATCCAAGAAAAAAACAGCAACTACTACCTACTGACGATGCAAATCTCGTGTAAAAACGAAGAAAACTTCACCGTCCATTGTTTTCCTACACTCGAAACTGCGTGGAATGCGCAAAGAAATAGATAACTGCAGAGTAACGGCACGAGAAGTGTATTAAACACTGCCACTGGTTCTTCATTGAGTTTGCTATGGAACTTACACACAAGAATAGTAATCATTTAGTTAGTTACTAACAAGTGTAATTATCTGAGTAAACATTGAAGCGGTACATGTACACGTGAACGAGCAACGCGCTGAATTGCATGGCTGATGATTTCCGGACGTCGGCAAACAATGCATCCCATCGGGCCGCATTGCTAATAATCATGTGATAATCGACAGGCAGGGCTAACTAATATGCCATCATTATCAACATAACACAATAGAACGTTATAATGACAGATGACGCGTGCTAACAACCGCTAACGATCTATTAGGACCAAAATCTAAATCGTAATCGTAATTGTATTGAATTCTCATAAGTAAGTAAATTTTATACATCAATAGGATGGTACATAAAGTCTTATATTCGAAATTACTAAAATAAATACACAAAATTGTATGTGGCAGTTTCGCTGTTGGTGATTTCGATTACATTTAGTATATGGGAACTCAATCGGGGTGATACCACTGAATTTAGTAACCGAAGTGAAACAACAGCGTTGAGTTTGGATACGTTCGTGAGATTGCCTTAATCCCTATTGCGGCAACGTCATAAGGCCTTCCAAGATCCTTCACGTAATGTAATTGGAATCTTCCTATTTTGTGAACAAGAACTCCTAATTTTAATCACTAAATAATTGCAAAATTAACTTTAATATATTGCCAAAATTATCAAGAACCACGACTCAAACCTAATCTGCTTTAATGCCATAATCCATTGAATATTTTTTTAAAGAAACATTAAGCTAACTATAAGTCATTAAATATATACTCTTTAGAGTCGGGATATTAATTTCCCGATAAGAAAGTAAGTAGACAGGTTAAACTTCTAACTTTGAAAGTGTAAGTACTAACGGCTAACATTTTAAAAGCGTATCTGCCTTTTAGTTCCGATACCTAAGAGTTCGAGAAAGAACTTTAAAGTATGAACTGGCAGGAACTACAATGCAAGTGAAGCGCGAATAACAACTTGCAACTTGTTGAGACACCTTTTTATTATTGCCTTTAACTTCTCCAGTTCACTGATATTTACTATCAAATCTGTCATTAAATAAGGTGTTGACTGTATCCATTTCATATTTCATTTGAGACGTAAAATAAATTGTGATTGTCTATACCTACGAAAGGTATTTTAAATGTAGAATAAAGAGTTTGCGTCACAAACGTTGGTACTCGATGTGTGTTTATCGGTTTTCGAATAGGGAGAGATTAATCCATGATCCTTTTAAATGCGCAATCATTGGAAATGCACGAGTGTGAATAGTTAACGAACATAATATCGAAGCGTGGGACGGCAGTGGGCCGGAACTCGTACTAATTGAATATTTTTGTTGTAATTATACGGAGTGGTGTTTACTCGACGTGAACTTTGCTCCACGACGTGTTATACGGCGCGACAGGTGGCGTAGAGGGCCCGGATCGCGTGAACGTTTCAGATGCCATGTGTGCCGGCTGAAATACTTTAATGCGTCCGGGTTGCACAATGGCTGCACGAATAATCCGCCTCGGAACAACCCGCCGCTCGGTCAAGGAGATCTGTAATATTTTTAATCCGTCCATACTATAAACATTTTATGCGATATTGTAATTTTAAAATAGGTTTTTATTAGTAATGCAGCGGAAGTGACGCGATACGAGATATGTGAAAACGGAAATGTCAAGACTTGAAAAAATATATTTTGTAAACAAATCATATTTTATAGAATGTAAGTCGCCTATTCATCCAAAATTATTAAACTTTATAAACCTAGGATTAAAAGTCATTGTTGTTCTCTCTTTGGCACTAAATATACTTTGTGTTATTACTACATGGCCCATCAATATCTTAGAATATATAGTAATGATATGAATCTTAAAACTCGTGCAGTATTGCGAACTACCGATTTTTATATTATACCACATAACATAATAAGATAACCACATTACATTATAAAGATAGGTAAACCTCATAAGGTTTCAGGAAGGACAAAATGGATTAAAAAGCCTCACCATATTGGTAAAACATCGTAGTGAAGATTTCGCAGTTATTTAATAGACAGAACACCTGAATTTCTGCTCTCTAATCAAAAACGTTGGCGACGCAGCTGGAGTGCCGCGGGGCTCGGATCTGATGCATTCACTCACGTTACTGAATTTTTCAGCACTACCTCAGGGAAGACATCTGAAATTCGCATTTTCTTTCCGTCAAGCGAAGGCAACTTCTTTAAATTCTTTTCCTATGCCAAGCGCCTGGAGCGGTATTCCGATATCTATGGGTCGAATCGTATTTAGTTTATAATGTAATTTTATTGAATTGGACCGGCAAACGAACAAACAGGTCGCTAGATGGTGAGTGACTGCCATTCATGAACATCCACATCGCTTGGATTGTGGATGTTTTAACAGCTCATTAATTCGGCAGAAGGGCGGGAAGGAAAGTTTATGAAGAGGAAAGGGTTATCGGGCATCTGGCAATCTCCCTCGTCGAACGATACAGCAAAGCTATCGCTTCACGTCGATTTCCTGTGAGTGGTTCCTCCCTGGATGAGCCTGCCCATTTTTGTTGAGTAATGTTTGACAATAGCGTGGTTCTACCACTTCCAACAATGTTTACAACCATCCGGGTGCAGATGCTTTTTTAATCCATCCCACATCCGAAACAAATTATTTGGCCATTACTGTTTTACTCATATATTAAAACTTTATGAGAATGCCGTTCTCTACAGAACTAAAATAAAAATCAACAAAAGAAAAAGAAAGAAAAATAAGAAGAGTTCGTGTTGCTGAGGGAGTTTCTGGCGCCGCTTCTTCTTCACAGCTACAACACGTTCCGAAGCGGTGGTAGCAGAAAAGGACGATTCAAAAGATCTTGTGAAAGACTATTTGAATAAAGAATATTTTGATTTTGATTTTTGATTTTGAACTTTTCCCAGCCCGCCTCATTTTATCCCGTTCTGTTTTATTAATTCCTCATAATAACATGCGCATGCGATATTTGATTATTATTTTGCCGCTGATATATTTTAATTATCTCCAAAAATATTCGTTGAAGTCAAATTATGTAAGGAAAAGTTTATTATTCAATATGAAATACTTGTAATGAATAAAACCCATTCGCAAATCATGCATTCTTTTAGACGAAAACTGATTACTATTTAAAAGGTTATAGTGAGCCGACATATAAATATGGATACATGTTATCTCGGTTTCTTTAGGCCATTTTAAGAGTAATAATCTCGGCCATATATGATTGTTGCGTAATTTCTGCCGTTTATACAACTCATACAAAGGAAGGCTTCAAAATGAATAACATTTATCACTCACTTTTGTTCATGTTATATATACACAAATATAATCTTTCTTGATAAGTAGGCTATCCAATACAAAAATAACTTCTCAATTCGAACGAGTAGTTCTTAAGATTAGCACGTTCAATCAACCTAACAAAAAAAAAACTCTTCAGTTATATATTACTACAAGTTTTGTTGGAGAATGTTAATATCATTATTAGTCCGGTGGGGTCTTTGTAGGTATAGGCACCTCATATTACCGATTATTATTTATGTTTAATACTTGTGTATTAAACATAAATCTTGTCTAATGCTATATAAAATTTCCATCAAGAACTTACTTCTTCTCATAGTTACTTTATTATGAAATTGTGTTTTATTCAGTCAACGCTGCGCCGTCTTTGTCATGAAACAACTTTAAATAAATAAAGACAAAAGAACTGTCTGTGAGTTAATGCCGTTTTATAAAATCACTAAAGACATTTTATAATTTTAAATCCTTTACAGTAAATTTTGTTCTATAATCTCTGTTGAAACTTGAATAGAAAATTACGCGCAACAAAGGAACGAGATACGTATGGCGTCGATCAATCGAATACGCTCGAGATCAAAAACATGAAAAAAAACCGCACATAATGTCAGCTGTATGAGCTAAGCGTCTTTTAAAAAATAATACTCTTAGTAGCCTCGGGCAAAAACGAACAGGAACAAAATAAAACGTTGTGCAATTTCTATGCAGTTTTATTATACCTGCACATAATTTACTGTGGGTCACTTGAACTTATATTGTGTCAACGGGTAAAGAATGGTATTTGATCCGCCGGAGGCCTAGGGCGTGGAAATGTCATGGACACAACGCCGATAAAGATAAAGTGTGACGCGTGGCGACCTCGCGCTCTCACCCCCGGGTCCCCCTTTCCGGGGTGACCATTCCCAATATACGACTCGGCCATGTAGACACCTAAAAGGCGAAATACAAAGTTTCGGCTTTGATTGCCACGCTCAGTTTTTCCAAATTGTATCTATTGATTGACTGAGTTTTTAGAAGACAGAGTAATTCTGTTTGATTAAATGGCTTTTTTTTAAATTGAAAATGTGAAATGAGATAATAAGTTTCTGTTTTATTAACAATGTTTTTATAGTAATATTTACTCTAACATATGAGAAAATAGTATTATGAATAGTTTAATTGCAAGTTGTAACAATTTAAATTGCATCCAATTATTACGTTTCAGACTGTCCCGACAAATAGCGTTTATAATAGCAGCGGCATAATTCTTTCGCTTTCCATTATTTTGTATCGGTATAGATTCGGAGATAAGCCACAAGCCACCAGTCACACTATCGTTTATTATACTAAAACGATAGAAGATTGTATCACTAAAAGCACAGGGGTTTAGTGGCCACCGCACAGAAACCGCAAGGCACTTTTATTCCTATCGCGTCATTTATCGCAACTGGATTTTTGTCAGGGTGAAATCTATATATTAATACGTGATGCAAAAACTTTGGACCCCTTTTTACGAAAATTGCGCGGACGCAGGAGCATAAAATTTGGCTCACTTATAGTTTATGTGTAGGAGAAGTGCAGAACGCTAATATTTTTCAATAATAATGCTTATAAAGTACATTAAATCAAAAAATAAAACATTACACACACTACCATGCATTTCACACACACATACATTCACAAGTATTTGTACACGCATACATATTCTGGTGTCAAATTGTTTCTTTTGTTTTTCATTTTGTTCTTCTGACATAGACATATAAAAATAAGTTTTATTTGCCTAATGAGGTAATAATATTAATATTAAAACCGACTTCAAAACAAAAATCCACTAACAACCAAAAATAAATAAAATAATAACTACCACTCCAAAGCAAAAAAATAATATTTATTTCATGGAGCTCGTGCATGTTGATTAATTTGCTTAATGACTTGACTAGCCAACACATCAAAATATATGCGTAACATATTGAAGGCGGGTCGCCCAGTACCAAACATATAGATATTTAAATTAATATAAGGCATAGGTCCTATATGTTTGGTACTGGGCGGCCCGCCTTCAATATGTTACGCATATATTTTGATTTGTTGGCTAGTCAAGTCATTAAGCAAATTAATCAACATGCACGAGCTCCATGAAATAAATATTATTTTTTTGCTTTGGAGTGGTAGTTATTATTTTATTTATTTTTGGTTGTTAGTGGTTTTTTGTTTTGAAGTCGGTTTTTTTTTTATTAAAAATTTTAGTTATTTTATTTTAGTGTTGATAGGCCATATAACCACTGTAGCCTAGCTTTTTTACTGAACCCAATGCAAAAAGAACCGTTGAAATCCTATTAAATTTTGAGGAGTTCTACTCTCCAGGTCCGAACATGATAATCAGATCTTAATGTTGTGTTCCTGGGATCAACCTGTTAACACGTTCTTTCCAATGAAAAAGAAATCACTAAAATCGGTTATAAGCTGCTGAAGATATTAGTATTTACGTGTATTTTAACGTTAACAACCCCCCCCCCCTCACCCCTACCCCTTTCTCCCTCCCTCACTGCAGCTTAACTTTTATAATAAACCTAATGCAAAAAGAACCATTGGAATCCTACTAAATTTTGAAGAGTTCTATTCTCCAGGTCCGAACATAATCATCAGATCTTCATGTTGTATTCCTGGGATCAACCTGTCAATACGTTTTTTCCAATGAAAAATAAATCACTAAAATCGGTTAAAAGCTGCCGAAGATATTAGAATTTACGTGTATTTTAATTTTATCATCCACCCCCCCTCACCCCCACCCCTTTTTCCCTCTCTCACTGTAACTTAACTTTTCTAATGAACGTAATGCAAAAAGAACCATTGCAATTCTCCTTAATTTTAAGGAGTTCTCCTCTCCAGGTCCGAAGATATTCATCAGATCTTCACCATATTTTTATGGGACCAAACGACAAGCACCAGCTTTCAATCAAAGAAAGAATGATTGAAATCGGTTCACACAGTACAGAGAAACGAGGTAACAAACATAAAAAAAAAAAGCAACATACAGTCGAATTGAGAACCTCCTCCTTTTTTTGAAGTCGGTTAAAAAGAGAATATTAATTTTAAATGAGGCAATAATATTAATATTAGGCCTAATATTAAATGTAATATAAAAAAAGATTTTAATAATAATGCATAAAAAGTACATTGAATCAATAAATAAACCAGCATGCATTTGACACACGCATACACAAGTATTTGTACACGTATACATACTCTTTGCTCAAATTGTTTCTTTGGTTTATTATAGTCATAGTTGAATGTCAATCAGAAAAAATTGTTTACTGTGGTTTTGTTGAATTTCAAACAGAAAAGATTTATTTGACGATTACTACGTGAAATACTGACCGCTTATACAAATTGTGTAGCAGTAAGATACATTTAAATGTACACGGACTATCAATATATGCATAAAGAAAGTTCTGTAGCAGCAATCTGAATAACAACATTCAGGTACAAAAAATATATCATTTGCTATTGCTAGTTCAAAGCAATTATTGTAGTTTACGATTTTTGTAATTGCATATACTTCAGGATAAATAAGTAATTTTGAGAGATACGTGCATTTAAATGTGCACTAATTATCAGAATAACAACATCATCATACAGGTAAAAACTTTTTCTCTTCTTGATTTGGTCGAATTTCGACCACTAGGCGACCACTAGTCCTTTTAAATTCGTCTATGTTTTTTAACCCGACACAATAGGTTTTAAACTTCGTTTTATTCATTTTTATCGAGTAATATATAATTTTACCTCTTTCATGTCGTAGCATTTTATAGTATCATGTGTGGAATCTAATCTATATTCTGTCGCGGCGTTATTAAGTCGGCAACGGTCGGAGATAAGGAAACTTTCTTACAATATCCTTCGTATGTCACATCAAAGGCTTTGTTGTCAAAGCAAAATGAAGAAGACATGTAGAAACAAAAGACAGGCTAAGCTGTAACAAAAAGAAAGTCGTCCGCAGGCTGAATTCTTAGTGGCATCTGGATTGGCATCTCTACTTGGTGTGACCTATATCGTGTATTGATGGACAACACAAAGTTTGCTGTCACTTACGAACTTGTCGGATGACTTTATCTGTAACTGAGTATAGATGTTAGCCGATACGAACGACTCGAGGAAATAAACGTTGGAATTAGCCGCACGGAATTACACATGATCGTGTTTCAAAGCATGCAACCATCACATAAAACGTCTATTTGAAATTGGCGATGAAAAATGCATGCGATAATCTAAGTCGATATGAATACAAGCAAAATACACGATAATTACTACTTCATGGTATTATTTCTCGTGTGAATATAACCTGTGTTGGGGCTTGCAACTTTTTTTTCGTATGGAAGTTATCGATTAACGACAATACAAAGACTATTGTAAGTTTACTTAGACATTTTTCTAGTACAGTTTTTGCTGGTTCCTCAATTAAACTCAATCGAAAATATGGAGAATGTTGTAAATATCAACTTATCATTGCCAATATATATTTTATTTATTTATTTATTAAGCTTCATATACAAATGTATACAAGGCGGACTTAATGCCTGTGGCACTTTCTCCCAGTCGACCTTTAGGGGATGTAGAGATGAACTGTAGTAGGTGTCCGAATACTTAATTAAAAGATAAAGAGAAAAAATACAAGTAATTAAAAATTATATTACATATATTATTATTCGATTTACAAAAATATATATATATTTTTTTTTATTGCATTGAATGGCGAGACGAGCAAGCCGTTCGCCTGATGGTAAGCGATACGACCGCTCATAAACAGTAGCAATATTCCACTGCGCTCGCCATCCTGAGACATAAGATGTTAAGTCTCAATATGTCCAGTAGTTGCTCTGGCTACAATGTCCTTCAATCCGAAACACAACAGTGCATTTAAGCAGTGTTGTTTCACGGGAGAAATAGACATTGCGGTGGTACCTACCCAGATGGCCTCTCACATATGAGAGACCTACCACCAGTAAATATATTTATACATATACACTATATAAAATAAAATACTATATATATATATATATATATATATATATATATATATATATATATACACAAGAGACTATAGGGAGGATTCTGCAACTTCTTTGAGCAGCATTTCACGGACCTTCATTTTAAATCTGAGGCGGGTAGTTGACGTCCTGATTTCAAGGGGGAGAGCATTCCACAGAAGTATAGCTTGAATGTGAAACGAAGAATGGAGAAAATCAGAACTGTGAGAGGGACATGAGAGCAAAAGATTAGTAGCCGAACGAAGATTCCTTTCATGGTTGGTGCACAGAAAACGGAAGTGAGATATTAAGTAAATAGGTGGAGTGGGGGAAATGAGCAGAGAAAAAAGTGTTGTAAGAGCACGCAATGTACGTCGCTGACGAATAGGTAGCCACTTAAGTTCAGAGCGGTAAGATTAAAGATGAATCGAATGCAGTTATTTATAAGGCGGTCGAGTTTGTTGAGCAGATCTGCATTCAGGTCAAAATAGCACACATCACCGTAGTCGATTAAGGGTAGGATTAAGGTTTGCACCAGCATTATTTTAGTTTTAGATGAAAGGAAGTTTTTAAAACGATAAAGAGATCGAAGTATACCAGTGACTTTCTGGCAAACAGAAGTGATTTGGGCGCGCCAGTTTAAATTGGAGTCGATAAGAAGCCCGAGGTCCTTAACATCCATAGTTACCATCCTACAATTATGTCATTATACACAACAGGTGGAATAGTAGTTGGATCCAACCTACTCGTCAAACGCTGGCTTCCCATAATAATAGCCTGACACTTAGCAGGATTAACTTTAATACCATAATTATGGGACCATCTGCGAATATGATCCAAGTCACTAATGTTTTAATGTACACCAACGTATTGACTACTTAAATGGTTTCAAATAACCGCATGTCGCGTCAATTAAGTGGAGCATAACTGCGACCCGTTCCGGAGAGTAAGTTGTCCACTCGCTGCGAAACTAGATTCACTTGACCAAAATAACTTTATGAAAACTATGTGTATAAGCAATAGTTGGCACCGCGTGAGGGTCTGCTCGCGCCATTCCTACATAATGAAACAGACGCGGTGTACACAGCCCGCACGGACCGCACTAGTTAAATAAGTACAAATTTAATTACTGTATTGAAACACTCCTGCATTCACCTGTTTTTATTTGTTAAACCTTTTAATCACATTAAATAACAAACATATTACTCCATCAGCGTTCAACAAAAGCGGAGTTTGCAAAAGGGAACAAAGCGAACGTATTCAAATTAATCTAAAATTTATAACAATAGGTACTCCTGAGAGAACATTAGCCTATTTATATCAAAACCTAACAAAACTAAGCTTGCCACTTTAGTTGCTTAATATGTGCGCACCTGCCATCGCTTTAAAAGATATAAAGCAGTGCCGACATGTCAGCTTTGATCGTGTCGCACTAGAGTTTAAATTGGCGTGACGCGCCAAGTCAGCGGCGGCCAGGAGCGCGGCCCCACACTCCACTACAGTATACTACACGACACACCTACACCGAGCACGTACAGCCTCGCCCGGTGAACGCTAAACGCCTTTTACGTACGGACTCTAGTGAAAATTTAATCAACTTATTAATACCGCCACAACACCAACGTTAATTTCTGACGCTCTTAGAAATTGCAGGTGTGAAGAAACAACACGTTATACTAAGGAGCCGGTTTATTGAAAATTACATCGTCTTAGAAAATCTAAGTGTGGATAAACACAGCGAACGTTAAGCTTAATGAAATTAGCTGTCAGGGAGGTGACTCCGGGAAATTGAACGAAATAAAGTGGGGAATGGAGAGGATTCTTTCAAAATGCTACGTCATCGAACAAATTCATTGCGCGCCTTATTTAGATATTATAGGCTTGTCATGATAAGGGCATTATCAAATTAACCCAATATGCATACGTAGGGCGGTACACACGATCTTGATGGAATGATTACCCGTAACCTTTTCGGAAAGTAACAGTTGAAGAGGATCCCCTTACTCTATCAATCAGTAATATAAACCAATGCCCAATATGTCTCGACGTTTGCGGTGTAAGATAAATAGAATATCAAAAGCAGACGATATTTATTTACGGATCATGCAACGGAAATGCGCGTTACAGCTTGCGTTGTAAAGTATTTTATATTTTTATGAATTTCCTCCATGTCGTAAAGAAAACAAAAATTATTTCGCCGGCCTACTACTAAAAACATTGCTGGGATCGTAAAGGTGACGTAACAAGAAAAGTTTTTGTGTAGTCTGAAACATCGTTAAAATAGAGCCGGGAGCTAACATATTTTGTTTGTGTGATGGCTATGCCTGTATAAAATGGGTTAGATTCGTGTATTGAATCGGAATACAGTTCTGTTGACGAGAGATCTTACAGCTCTCCAAGATTTCTAGTCGGCTAGACGATCACGTCGGATTTATAGCATGTTCAATTTACATCGGTACGTTGCGTCACAAAACCGATACGTAAATGGCTATTTTGAGATGTTTCCAAACGCTATAGAAAAATAGCTTAAACGTTTTACGCGCACTCAACGTTCGATACTCGGAAATAGTTTTACGATAAATCTGAAGGTATATGTTGAATGTCGGATCGATGTGGCGGCTAATAAACGTTAGCGTGCAATCGCCGATTTGACAAACTTGAACTAACCTTATTTTTTATTCTTTATCTATCATTAAAATCTTAATCAATAACCTTTTTAACAGAGTCCGCTATATTTTTTACTATAACATTTACTACATATTTTACTACATATTTTTTACTATATACTATATATACTATACTTTATGTATGTAAGTCCTGAATTTGGAGATTGTACAAGAGCTAAGAGATATTCGAGCTGTTTGAATCAAAACATTCTTGCCGTAATCGGGGGTTATCCGTTATGTTACATATTCCGCCCACTGTAGTAATTCGCATTTGGGAATGCAAAGTATTTGACTAAACTGCATCACTTTCCGTTTAACAAATCTTCTTCTAAATATATTATTTGGCATGAAGTAAAAAACACATTGTGAATGTGAATTCGTTGACAGCAGTAACATTTTTCGATAAATAGATAATTGCTTCCTCGTTAGTATATTCACGAATTGCGCATTGCATAATATCACTCGACAGGGAGATAAATTCAAACCGTATTGTTAATTTACTGGAGATGGCAAACATTTATTTTCGACTGGCGTTTCAGTTGTGAACGGCAACTCGATGTTTTCAAACAGTTTAAGCCTTCATTTAGTTCCTTTCTCATTGTTAAAATACGCGTTCGCGCAAACTGTTTACATAGTTTCATAAATATTAAACACAGACATAAACGTCAAACTTAACTCAACCGCCGCCGCACTTATTCACATCATAATACAATTTGCGATTCTCAGAAGTTTCTTAGCCGTGTTTGTGTAAATATAGCCAAGCTCTAGATGTATGCACGAGTTGAATATTAAATGACTCGGATAAACGTAAAAGTATAATTAAAAATGAAAACGACTAAAATGAATATCCTGAAATAAAAGATGTAGTAACGCCAGGGTTGTGTGTATTATGGTAATATGTCAAAATGACAAGTAATATTGATGTGGTATTGTGCGAATGAAGCAGTAGTAATTGGAGCCTGGTTAATATTCCTCCTCTAATTCCAAGACTCAGAATAACCGATATTGACAGGTTGGTTACACGCGGCCGCATTTACCAACATAGAAAATCATTTTGATATAACATTTTGCTATCCAAATGTGCAGTGATTGCCTTCACAGAACTATAAAGCACGTAAAGGTTATTGCAAATGCAATTTGACTTCTTTTATTTAGTTTCCGAGGCATTGATGTGATAACTTTAAATAAATAAATAAATACACCCAACAGTCACATACATATAACTTTATTGCGGTGCACTTGATAGCCGTTTGAATTATGGATATAAATTCATCAATTGTGCATACAATACGTCACCTTCACTACATATACGTCACAGCGGGTAGAAGAGGTCTTTCCATTTTAATACAACAATTTGTAATCAGCGCCTGGTGCGTGGCGAAGGTTGCATCGTAGCCTGCATGTGGAAGGCGAACAAACAGACGGCATGCGCGTCACGTCGCGAGTCGTGCGCTCGTTTCGCAATCATTTCACAAACGCCTGGTGTTCAAGAGACATTATGAGGGCAATTAAGTGGCCATTAACAGCGTCACGGCGTCGCCACATAATCCTGAAACGAGCTGTTAAAAATAACACTAGAACCGCGTCAGTTCCCACTTTGGTTTACGCGAGTTCTTGTTATAAAGCATCACATGGTACATTTATAGCACGGGAATGAAATAACCCACATGTAATATCAAGCGCCGCTCGACTAGTATTAACAAAACAATATTCTATCAAAAGTTAAATTCCTACTGCGAATTTGGAAAAGGATGCTAATGTAATGACTGTTGATCTACCTGCACTGTGTTGGTTTCTTCCAGTTTGACTGATATCTTAGTTCGAATGTCTTCTATGTAGTACGCGGTACATTTCGCGAACGGAACTCAGAAAGATAGGAACAACTGTCTCAAGGACAGACGAAAAATTTAACTTTTTAAAAGCAATAGTTGCGAGCAGCGTCAGGTTTTTTATTAGTTCGCATTCAATAGGAAAAAATAAAGGAGCGTTACTAGGTCACAATGCGGAGGGGCTCTCGCTATTGTCTCTCGAAGCGCGATTGACGTCTCTAGCACAAACACTGACAGCTTTAGAGATCTCGTTATCGCACGTGGCTGCATGCGGATTGCGAAGGTACCACATGCCTCGATGAACAATTTTAGTCAGCGCTCAGCCGAAGTCTCCCTACAAATCCGTTTCCGAATATTGCACTCACAGGCACAAAAATATCAAAACATAAACGCTGAGCACATCAATTTTTTTATTCTATTTACCTAACAAGTTCGAGCGGAGTAAAAATACATACTACGAAAAAGTTATTTTAATAGAGAGTACCTACTACACATACAGTACAAAATTCACGTGAGCAAACTAAATTATATTAGTAGTTAGCACGCCGCTTGAGGGAAATAAGCTAAAATTAATGTGAACCTGTGCTGATAATTTAATAGTATGCTTATTTGAATAATCGTCTATGGTGAAGCCTGTAGTTTAGTAATCGGCATGAATTTAAACGATTTGCTTCGCCACGTTAGAGATAAAATATTGGTGAATTAGGTATGATATAGTTATTTTTCTGATTCTTTGTAACCACTGGCTTGCTCGTAATGTGTTATGAAATTAATAGTATCGGAATTAATAAGCCCTCTATAACTCTATCATTTCCAAAAACTACTCTTAATTCTCCAATTATGTTAACTACAGACTGGATTTGGCGTCATAAAACTAAAACCTCGATCAGAAGAAAATTTTATAATATAGTGCTTAAGAACTTCATATATGACGTAAAATTAAAATCCTCCAGTAGTAAAAGCCCGCAACCCAGTGCTGTCAGTCAATAAATGAGAAACGAAATGAAGCAGAACACTAAAAGCATATCAATGAAAGCCGGCAATTAGAAAACGTTCAATAGAACCCTACACTCCGCCGGACTATTCAAAGTTCTAATTAGTTCCATAAAGATTTATGTGGCCTTACTTGATTTCAATCACAGGAAATTACATCATGGCATCGATTCGCCAAACTCGCTAATGCCTCTGCATGGATTCTAAATAAATCAACCTTATACCGAATACTCGCAGCTAGGTATTTTTTAATACAACATTTAACCAGCTTGTTTATAATAATTGAACAATGAAAAGCAAATTTAACCCCGGCGCTCCCGTCCTTGGTTCTTTTTCCCAAACGTACTTTATGTTTTTAATTTCTGCTTGTTCTCTGGGGCAATTCTCCAAACCAATACTGTTATTTAAACAAATGTAATTGCTACATACTATATTTTATAATTTTTCCAGCGAGTTCGTGTACAGTAAACAAATATAAATAATATGGAGGACGGAGGTACTGCAGCCTACAAACGTTACATGTACCTTTAAATCCGTGACCTAATTACCTTATTTAATTAACATGTGCATGACGGCTAATGCACTATGCATAAATACGTATAAAATTATGTATTTAGCGTCACACATCCACACACACGTTACACAAACACGTGAAGAGCGAACAACACATATTGGTAGATTGCATAGTTATAGCGACATTCATAATATCCATTGATACAATAGCTGTCAAACGCGGCGGCAGCTCGGAAATGTACGACCTTTCACGGCATCATAATAGCGCCAGCCCGTGTGAACACTAACACTGGCGTAAAGAAAAAAAAGGCAATTTTCCGCCTCTATGTGAGCGTCAGTGTTATGACTCTCCTAATTGAGGTTGGAAGCTACGATGGCCGCGTAGCAGTCAGCACTTTCCGCGCCCACGGGAAATAAGTCAATGGATGGGCCAAAACGTGTGTGAAAACATTTGTTTGACGTTTTCTACAGGCTACATAACCCGGCAACGCAAGCCGCCGTTTTTTAAAATGTATCCACATAAGCGGACATTAGTATCAAAACGTATAAAAACGTTCGTGTATTTCACGCCTGAGTACTCGCTAAGAGGATGCGCCCTCACTCGTACAATGGCGTACAGATACAGAAAGCTCATATCTTTTATATTTTATGTAAACATCTTTCTTATGTGGAAAATAAAGTTTTATGGAAGGTGCCGTTGGGAAATAAACGTAGCGATTTTAAAATGTAACAATGTAGGTACGGACTTCTTGAAATAAGATTACAGGTGCAATTTCATTCACCGCTAACAACTAGAGAGTTATGCATAATGCATTATTCAAGTATTGAAAGAGAAGCCACCCAGACCACGTCGCTTCATACTGGCGCGTACGTGAGAGAAACGGAGAGCTGTGCAATTCTGTAAGGATTAAAGTCGCATCTACATTTAATCCCCACTAGGGGAAATAATTCAACGGCGAGAACTCCCAGGGAAAGATCTTAAACGGTTGTTATCTCTTTGCATCTTAGATGGTTTCGGTAATAATTACTTTTTATAGGTACATACAACGTTGATGCGACCGATGGGAATAAAATTACACTATGTATACTATACGTCCTTGGTACAAAAATTAATAATACCAAAAATTAGATTTTGTTTGTTTCAAACAAATTAAATAGCTTCCAAAAAGGAGTAAAACGCAACCACCCTGTATAAATAAATTTCACTGACCTGTAGATACGAATAGATAACAAATTGGCAACGTCGCGCGCGGCGCGTGTTATTGTCGTGTACTTATTATTGTGTGACTTGTGTAAGAGAGGCAACAA
Source organism: Hyles vespertilio (assembly GCA_009982885.2). Lineage (NCBI taxonomy): Eukaryota > Metazoa > Arthropoda > Insecta > Lepidoptera > Sphingidae > Hyles > Hyles vespertilio. The sequence continues at coordinate 29,571,923 of CM042833.1, read as the reverse complement.
CGCGCAGATTTTCTGATCTATCGTTTTAAGGTGAATGACCATGCGTTGGGCGTAATCAGCTGTTCGACTTTTCTACATCGTGTTCAAATGGGGCAAAAACAAAAAAAATCATTTATGACTAAACTACTGCTCCTATTTAATTGATTTTTAATACAGAGCTGCAAAATGGTACCTAGTATATGCAGTTTAAAGAAATGCCCATCGGTTGTATCAACGTTGTATGTGTCTAGTACCATAGCTATTTTATTTATAAAAAAATCCAAGGACGCAAAAAAGCAAAAAACACACGTAATTCGAGAACCGAAATCATTTTTCCCTAACATTTGAACTTTGCGAAACAGAAATTGAAATAAATCCCGCAAGTATGACTCACTTTCACGGTGCCGTGATCACCAGCGACTAAATGCTCAAAAGTAAAACAAAAGATGAAGAATGACGAATCTCATGAAATAGCCAAATAATATTGTGTTAAAATACGCTACAGAAATTGTTGGAAAATTGTTAACTATGTAACTTGTTTAAACTGATTAGCGGCAACGAGGAAAGGCCGCGAGGAGCAAACACGTGAAACGACCAAATTAATGCAGGGTGCGAGCGATCTAACACCCCCTCCCCCATTGCGCCCTCTCTCTCCTACACTTATCCCTCTTTTCAAACCTTACCTGAGGCAAAACTTGTAATTGGTAGTGCACGCGGAAAACAGCAGCATCCCACGCTGAAAGCGTGCTAACATTTAATTTGAGTAGTGAAACCAACTTGACACTGAATTAGCAACCGTAGTCTGTGTAACTTATAAATGACTAGCCATGTATCATATTTTCCTAGACTAGCAGGATTTACGAATTCTAATCTATTACTTAACATGATTATTAAAATAAGACTACATAGGGTATTTTTCCGTAAAAGTATTTTCGTATATTTATATGTGATCATAATGAATATGACACCATATTCAATAATAAAGCACACCGCAGCAGACGTATCGCAACGCCGAGTTTTAATAAGGAATTCAAATGCGCGAGTGAGAGGTAGATAGGTATATGATCATTTGTCAATAAACGGAGTTGTGTATACAAGGTGGTAATCAAAGTCGGACTGAAAAATCAATCAGTTATTTTGATACAAACATCACAAATATTGAAAAGAATCCTATAAATAAGATTATTCTAAAATGAAAAACGTTTTAACGTCTTGAAAGTGATTAGTTATGCGCAACATTGCTAAATTAGCAATTTAAGCCGATCTCAATGTATAATTAATAGAGTGTGCTGAAATTTATGAAACATTACTCTGTATTTCATACGCCTCGTTTGAATTATTAATCGGCATTCGAGGAACGTATATTAGCAATCCGTCTTCGTTTGCCTTTTGCACCGGCAACCCACTCAGTCTTCTTCAACTTTGTGTTTAACTACTGTAACTCTGTACTTCAGTCAATAACTCCAAAGTTGTACTCCAAGTCTTTAAAGCGACATCCAAGTTGCTCGGTCCAATAATCGCTGAACTAAAAGATAAGTAAACGCCTTAGCAGTGGAAACTTTGGTGAATTGAAACCGAGAGATAGTTAGAGGCAAACAAAAGAACCTAATCAGTGCGCAACGCTGCGCATCCGCGAGACGCATCGGAGAACTGGCACCCGAAAACTGCTGCCCGAAAATCATTGTTGAACTATGAAAATTTTGCGCCAAACCTCTTTCACTGCACTGATTCCTTCAGCTTATCATACGCAAATGTTATGTGGTTTCTTTTATTCTTGTTAAAGATTTTATATTACTTATTAGACTTTTTGGATGTGATTCAGTATAGGTTGATTCAAGTTGACAGACAAGAATAATTGTTTAAACAAAACTAAAATATATTCCAGCGTGTTAAAGATCAATTTCGTTTTCACTCGTATCAAATTCGCCTTCAACGACCATTTTGCGCATTGCGTAAAAGTCTACCACTTGTTTTAAGATCAACTATTTGTAGTACCTATACTTTTTGCGAGTAATTAAATTAAAGTTTTTCTTTAGCCTCCTGGGTATAGGCCTCGCCCTACATCTTCCGACCAGAACATGGATGTTTAAAGATAATTGATTGACTCGTCGGCTCACAAACCGCTAGCTTGTGTATAATATATAACACTTTGGGATTTTACGACTTTAATAATGTAGACACCCACTAATAAATAATTCTTAGAAGCTTGTATGGGAGGCTGTCTGCGAGATTTCATCTTTCCGATATTTGTAAAGACCGTTATCGTTAGCGGTGGACCTAAAAAATAATTATTTTATGCTGGACGGATTAAGTTATATTACAAACTTAATATTTTTGCGTGGTTAATGCGTTTTAAGTTGGGAGAATATATATACTAATATTACTTAAGAAAGGTAAAAAATCCTTTACAAAGAAAATTTCTGATGTTTTTTTGAATATAATTAATCAATAATATAATATTTATTGTCATTAATAATGTCATTTAAACTGGGAGTAAAACGAAACAATTCCATAACTCTCAAATCGTGCCCAAATAGTTTTATTTGAAAAACCAATACAAAACTAATTTGTTTGAATATTTTACAAGTACTATCAGAGCTGCGACGAAAAGAAGGCTCAGTAAATTCCTTCGACGGTATTAAATGTCACATTCGAACAACAATGGCAAGGAACAATCAACTCATATAATAGCAACATCTTACCAAAGATGAATGAGCTAATGCAAGTTGAAAGTGCAGTGATCCTCAAACATTAACTAATGCTACTTCATTCAAATTTACGTTCAGAAATAGTAAATTCAAATTATTTACTACGTCTCCCACTAAACTATATTGTAATTGTAATTATAGGTCACGAACTGTGTTATACAAATAACATTTTAACATAAATACGGTCACAATATTATCGACACAATTTAACGATTAATAATTATATAAAATCGTTTCATTGGTTTCGCTAATAAAAGGCATACGATAAAGTATAGCCAATTTTAGTTGCAAATATATGTAAATCACACCGAGGGCCACGATGCAATTAAAACGAAAGTTATACTAGTATCCTGTGGTTCGAAATGTCGATCAAGCGAATAGGTTTCAAGAGGATATGCAGATTCACTGAACTCTACTCGATAGTGTTGCGGATGCACCCGTAGCAATTCGTAGCAATGATTATGTCATGAAACTTGATTGACCACGTTGAATAGCAGCAGGAAATCTATTGAAAGTCAACATAAGGGTTTCTTGACTGAATAAGGAAATTCTGAAATAGTTCGAACAATTCACGCTTGCACTGCTGAAATTTGTCAACGTCGACAACAAAAGAAATCAGAGTTCGAAATGCATTGTACTGCAAACAAATAAAATCGTATGAACTTATGTTTACGCGACTTTTTTCCCTTCTTACTAAATGATGAATGCGATGGAGAGCTAACAGCGCATTCGTGAAAAAGAATGGTGTACATAGCCAAAATATGAATACGCTAAAAAAAAGTCTTAACATTTTTTTGTCCAAAATGAATATCATAAGTTGGCGAGCGATTCAGCCCGCTCTTGGCAAAATAAAAAATTGATTTATTTTCTAAAACCAATTCCAGACATAGAAGTTAAGAGCGGTGGAATGGAGGAATTACGAGCCGCTCGGCACTTTATTGTGTCGAACGTCAGGGCAATCATGCTTACGGAGCCGGCGGCGAGTGTGATGTCTTGAGCGTATATTTACACGACATTATTGCCTTCGGTGATGGATAACCGAAGCGATTGATCTTTGCTATGATGTCATTATCTGGATATCGGAAAACCCAAAACATATTGTGGTTGACGTCAAAGCCAAGATAGCAACCCTTTACTTGAAATCAGATCAACGAACGTAATATGTGTATGTTCAGCACACATTGATGTTGAGCCAAGAAAGTGGAACACAGGTCACGACTATAGTTCAAATATCAATTTTTGTAAGTGATATAGCCCCGCTGTAGCAGTTCGTGTCTTTGGCATAAATAGGCCGGGTCGACTGGAGTGGTACCACTAGCTCATAGAAAATCGATGTGAAGTAAACGCTTTGATATAAAGTTTCGTAGTAGACATTGCTAGAGGCCCTAATAATTTTTAATCTCGATTTCTTGGTTTTCATATTTTCATCTGTACAATCCCGAAAATCTGGGCAATTCTTCAACTTTTCTTAGAACACCTTGATCTTCAGAGATTTAGTCTTTAATAGGTGAGAGGCTAGCTTGTCTCTGACTTTCAATTCTGCTTATCAATTCCTCAAATTAAAGGCTTTTAATAAAAACGGTACGTTACAAAGGAACGGAATATATAATCAATCAATCGTGAAATAAAAACCGATGAAAAACAACACAAGCCGTTGATTTTGGAGTATCAACGCGCGCGCAACAGTATCTGTTGCTTTTACTAAATTGGTTTGGAATAATATGTGGTGTTCGCGCTGCACTGGACAATAGGCACTGCGTGTTTCGAAAATTACAAGGGGTTTCGTTTTTCAAAGCGACCTCAATGACACGTTTCAGCACAGATTTTTGGTGGATCAATTTTATTTAAAATGGTTTTTGGGTGAGTAAAATTTACTTTTATAGATCCACTTATTCGTGCCTTTGCATGGTAGCATAAATATGGTATTGACATACTATATTTTTTTAATTAATTTCCTAAGTTAACTTTAATCTGCAAATCCATCCAAAGCGGAAGAAGAACGGATAACCGCTGGAGTAAAGCGTCGAGTATACCTAATTATAATTTTCCCGCCGAAGTTGAGGCATATGCAAATAAGAAAACCGTTTGGCAATAATACTGTACCTTCAACATATACTCGTAGAACGAGCGAAAAAGTATGCAGAAACAACACAGGTAGAAGTAACAAAAAAAAAACAAAAGAAAATATGCAATCGAGTTGCCGGCGATTGGCGAATAAGTCCTTCAATAAATCTGTATTACAAGTATCGACTCCATGAAATAGGTGAGCCGCTTTCTGCCCGCTACAGAGTAAACATGCGCATTTATTTCTACCAGGATCAATGCTGCCTATAGCTAGTGGATGCAATATCACACAGCCACTAAAAATTAATTTGAGGAAGATATATAAACGAATTCCGGACCTTACCAATAACTTCAAAAGGTCAAAGGGTTGTTTACTTCAGGCTATTTCAACATTGAAGTTAGCTAGAATCGCTAGTCCAGCTTGTTAAATAAAAAATTGCAACTTTTCGATACCTACGAAAATATTAAACGAGATTTGTTTGCTATCGGACAAACATTAAAAAACGAGAATAGCAGCACAAGCGGCCATTTTATAAAATAAAAGACTCAATTATTGCATCGTTTCCCAGGCTTTAATCGTATTAGTTTTTGTGGGAGAAATACAATTACCTACTTTTAATGAAAGCCGATGAAGTGAGAGCCGCTCATGTCTGCTCGCGGTTAGTTACATTGTGAAGGTGGCTATTCATCGACGCGTGCATGATAAAACAACAATTTCATTCACAAACCACAACGAATATTTCAATATAAATTGGTAAGTATAATTAATTACAATGTTTCCGTTTATTTTTAGTACCTAATGTATCGAATAAAATGAGGAAAGTTAAACTCCTAAGCTCCACCATAAGTTCACCTCTAATTGGCCGGATATCTCCTACAAGGTTGTTACCGCAACAGAATGGGTAAGGATTTTGAAGGTATTTAGCTTTGTTGCAGAGTACACGGATTCAGAGAAATACTGTTGCCGCCGAATCTAAAACAACTTAATTCAAAATGCAAATTAGATAGTGTATTTAATAACTGAAGTACCGTTTTTAATTTGATTTTTAAACCAAACATAGTTTCGCGACAGCAACATTATTTCCACACCACGCTGAATAAAATATGAAACTGTTGCTATTCAGGCGAAGGGCGCCATGGGGCGACTAAGCCGTTCGTAATTTATTGCAACTAAGGCTTATTTTATAAGTACTTACTTCATAAAAAGTAAAAGAGAAAATGTCGCGAAACATTTGCAATGTTGCTCGTTCCGTTATAAATAAAAAGTCAATTCAGAAAGAGCTGTCTGGAGTCAATTTATCAAGTGGCTGAGTTCAGAACATTCAGGCTTTAGTGCTTCACTAAAAATAATACTATGCTATTTTTAATGATGTAGTTAAATAAGAATTATGATACTAATACAACGAGAGTTAAAACAACAAAGAGACTCTGTTAATGGCCAAAAACTTATTGCGTGTCGCGTAAAATTCGTATGTTTTTTGCAACTTCACACTAGTAGAATAAAAAAATATCCACTAAATCAGATTAAGATTAAGATAGCAATCTAAATCTAAAATCTTGCAACCTAACATAACATGAATGTGTATGGTCTAAGTGGGTAGGTCAAGCATAGCTAGTCACAGTACAAACGCGAAAAGGCAGAATAAAGCGGCACATTATTCAACAAATATCAAGCCATAATCTAAGCAGTTTACTTCGGTCTTTATTCAAAACAGCGAACATGAAGTTGACTTTATGTTCACCTCGCTGAATTAACCACACGCATTAATTTTACCTCACGATATATGTATGTATGTAGGTACTTACTGTGACAAATAGGTTGTCATTGATGTAATGGTTTTTGGTAAGCATTAATAAAGCGTTGCCTTTACACGGTGGCGTGACGCATATTCAAAATTCCTGACGTACATCGTTTTAACCCGACGATAAGTGTGATATCTCAAGCGATACCCGACCAAGAGGCGCAATCTTACATCGTTGGTACGTAAACCGATATGATGCTCTTTTTATTTGGCGAAATACGTATATTTCAGACGAGTATGTCGTATATTTGAATCATAATCATTAAACATCTTCTTTAATACAATTATATTAAAGTTTATGTATACATATACTCTAACGACCCAGGCGACTGCATAAATCATATATTTCAAGTTTGCCATTTACATTTTCTCTTATTACAGTTTTAATTTACTTACAAAAAGTAACAAATATGCTTTTTCAGACTAAAGACTAGTCAAATTTACCACTACTAGTGCGGTGCGGTGGTTGCGGTGCGCTAACAACGAGGTCTAAAATAGCAATCATTCCTGTGATAATATAGGGACACAATATTTCATCACAGTCAAGCCGTTTAAAAAGCTTACAATTAAGAGCAAATCTATACTACAATATTATAAACAAAGATATAAAAGTAGTATAGGTCTCATTTCGACGGCTACTTTGAAATTACGGCGGATTCAACCTATTAAACTGATCCCCGTAATGTTTAGGGCTTCGACGGGAAATAAATATTTTATAACTGCAATCAGAGAGGGCGTCCGATGAACGATGACAGATATTACCTATAGTAGTATAGTGGTAGTTTAAAAATAGGCAGTGTGTTACTATTTCGCCGTAATATGTTTACAAAAATAAACGATCTGTAAATAACATAGGAGTATATCGTTCAAATCTATTCGTGGCTTTACTTAGTACTCTTAATCGCTTTTGGTTTCATCAATAGATTGGTGGCACGCGCCGCGTGTATAACCCTAATGACAAAGATGAAATGAGCTAGAAATAAACAGACATATCAACATTGACATTGGAATAATTTCGTAGGCTACAAATTATATTCAAGGTATATTCCTCTCTCGGTATTCCTACGTATACTTATATACATAGTTACGGCAGGCGCCGCGGACAGTATCGAGGAAAAATTGGGCTATTTGATGAAATTCCATGTCAAGGCAACCTGGATACACAAAAAGCAAAATTACCAGATATTCAACCGTCTATGAAGATAATATTATCAAAATAAAGCAAGTTAATAAGCTTATTTGGAAAATTATGTCCGTTTCATCTACCTCTTTATTACGATGGCAGTGGCTCGACGGGCTAATGGTTACTATACTGCGACGTGATTGTGTCTATAATACTTTTATTACACTATTGTTATAGATACTCTTAGTCCAATCTGACATCATCATATACAGGGTATATCAAGACTGCTACCGAAAACGAAGCCGGGTGGTAGTTTAAGCTACTTCAGACACTATGCAACAGAAAAAGTTGCAAAAAAAGCGACAATTTTTTTTTGTTATTTTTTTCCTATGGCCATATTTGGGTGGTAAATACATTTTTTCCTAAAATAATAGTGTATACCCTTTTATTTATAACAAATCTAAGGTATAAAAGTGTTTAAATTATTACTTTAGCAAAAACTATGGATTTACCACCCAAAAATGACGATGTTTAAAAAATCATATAAAATAATTGTCGCGTTTCTATGCGAAATTATTAGTTGCATTGTGTTTGTAGTCACTAAAACTACCCCCCGGCTTCGTTTTCGGTAGCAGTCTTGAGATACCCGGTATGTATAAAAATAATATCACTTTCACAACCTCCACTAAACCTTAAGCCGATAAAGGCTTGTTTCTCTACGATACTATAAAAACATTGAACGAACAAAGATTTATCATTCAACCACGCACAATTCCAATCCGATAACGAGATATATATGAATATTAATTCGGATAAATTCAAATGCTGGGGCGATTATACCTATCTAATAATTCTACATTTTAATTAAAACAGACGCCGGTAAATTGACGTGATGACAACGGTTAGACCACGGTACGCGAAAGTTCACTCTATTTTAATGACACAATTAGTATTTCTCAATCATCAAGCTAAATTAAACCCTGCGATGTAGCGATATGACCGCGGAAGGAAATATGGATCATCATTGGAGATCTTACTGGCAATCATTCTTTGATATGGTAAGTCTAGGTTTTTAGCTTCAGGGAAAACATAAACGTAGAGAAATGAGTAAATATTTATCCGTTTATGAAGTAGAAAATGAATGTGGAAATAAAAAGCATAGTTAAATCAGGAAACAGGAGGAGCAAACATCCAGCATGTTCAAATAGAATCAGAATTCGTACAAATGTTGGTCAATGAGCGTCACCAATGCACTGAGTTTTTTTTTAATTTTCTTTATTGCAATCAATGGTAAGACGAGCATGCCTGATGGTATGCGATACGACAGCTCATGGAAAGCAGCCAAACCAATAACACCATGAATGAAAGAGCAATTCTTGGCATTCCACTGTGCTCGCTATGCTTAGACATAAGATGTTAAAGTCACAATATGTCGTCAAACCCGTGCACAACAAAGCATTTATACTGGTGCTTGACAGGAGAAATGCTTGCAGCTTTAGAATCACCGTAATAGGTACTTTATTGCGAATATGATTATTGTATGTCTGCGACGACGATGCCAAGTGATTTCACATGCAATACGCGGATTCAATAGCATTGGAGTGTCGGGTTAACTGCGGCGGTACGTGCTTACACGTTTATAGTTCGCAATTCGTGACAACTTTAAACGCATTAATATTACTTAGTCAAATATGTATTGTTTGTATGGAATCACAACGGTAAATTGAGTTGTGATTCTTCGACTTCGACTATCCGTAATTACAAGTTCAATTGACAGCCTCCGTGGCGCAGTTGGTTAGACGCCGCCTGCGAAACGAGAGGCCGCGGGTTCGATCCCCGCACCGAGAGAAATGTTTGTGCGACTCACAAATATTTCTTCCGGGTCTGGGTGTTTGTGAGACCGAAAAGTCTCTCGTAGTTCCTGATACCCACGACACAAGACTCGATCTTAATGTGGGGTCAGGACTATGTATGTGACTGTTGGGTGTTATTTATTTATTTTATTTATTTATTTAATTACTTGAGGAGAAGAACAAAAATGTTTTTCCTTATTATCGGAAACCTTACCTTTTGTCTAATATGATACAAAATACTATATTCATGTTTAATTTATTATTAAACTTTCTGTCATATTACAAGCACGTATTTATAAATCATTGCAAGTGATGACTAATTTCAGTAACGCTCTGCTAGAGGTCTTCTGGAGCGCGCGCAAAACTTACGTCGGAACACTTTACGCGCTTTCCGCCATGTCTATAATATTTTTGACCGACTTCAAAAGAGGAGGTAATCAATTCGACAGTTTTTTTTTTTTGTATGTTCGTTACGCGATTACGCCCGCAATTGTGAACCGATTTTGAAAATTTCTTTTTTGTTGGAAAGCATGATATACTGGGTTGGTCCCATATAAAATTGGTGAAGACCTGATGAATATCTTAGGATCTGCCGACCAGAACTCCTCAAAATTAAACGGTCCAGCATTAATTATTTTTGCGTTAGAGTTAAGTATAAGTATATTATTACAAAGGGTGGGTAAAAATGGGAAAAGTGTGGGGGTGGGGGGTGAGGGTGAGGACGTCGTGTTCGTCATTTGGCGACCCGCCTTCAAAATATTACGTATTTAAGATTTGTTGGCTAGTCTAGTCAATAAGAAAATTAATCAATGTGTACTAGCACAATTAAATATATATTATTTATTACTTTGTAGTGCACATTGAAGTCGGTCTTTTAATTTTTAATTAAATTATTTTTTGTCAATATGTTTACCATTTTCACAAATTATAGAATTTCTGTAAATCGTAAGGCAAAAGAAAAACAAAGTCATTGTTTTATAAATCGAAACCGCACAACACCTTTCATTGAACGAACAAAACTTCATGGTCGAGTAAAATCCGTGTTAGATTAATCGTCAATAAAGAAATAATAGTCATTGTGTTTTGGCTTATTACGGACAATTTCCGGCGTCGATCCGGGGATCCGGATTGGCGGGTATTACACATAGTCTTGTTAAGTTAACGAAATAAGGATAAGCTGTTAACCGTGAATTTTAGAATCGTTTTACTGCTCGAACACCATGCAAACATTATTAAAATTTTGAAAATAAAAACAGTATGGTTTCACGTTAACGCTAGCCTCCAAACCTCTACAGACAAAGGAAAGTTGTTTTGAGAACAAAGTTTGAGAAAAACGCGATTAGCAAAAAAAGGAGTTCCATACAAAAACCTCTTGCTTAATGGACTATTCTTTTCATTTCACCTGGATAAAATGGCATGTGAACGTGCGCAAGTGTCCGCAGGTGCGATTGTTCCACCGGCCTACAAAGTAACTGGACACAATTGTATGAAACAATGTCTCGCCCGATATAAGCAGGTACGGGCTTATGACACAGGTCTGTTTGCGCGGTAGGTACTTGTCACGAAAGTTTGCCATGTAAAATGGCATGCCGAGTTACCGTGTTATTATAAATGTGACCGGCGTCGCGAGACTTCGGCTAGAAATTGTTACATGATAACATTTTATGAACACCGTTTTTATATATACTTATAACCCGGATTTAAAGAAATTAAATTTAATTAGGTTAGGATGCAAACCCGATTACATTTGCAATAACATTAAATTTTTGTGTGAGCTGGGCTTGATTTGATAAGTAAAATCTAATCACGGAATGTACATCTTATACACTTTGCGATTGATAGAATAAAGTCAGTAGAATAAACTATTTAAAATCCTTAGTAATCACTATAATTTTAACTCCTCTTTCCAAATTGTATATAAAATAAAAGTGACGTCAAATCGAAGCATACAAAAATATTGAGATAAATATATCGTAAACCTTGCACATTTAACATGCATATGTCACAATATATTAAAGTAATACGACGGCGCGGCTCATGAAGTGAACGACGTCAAAAGTAACATTTAATTAAGAGAGAAAAGATGACTTCCTTCTTGCTTGAATTAAATGAACACACATGTATTTTGCGCCAACAATTGTGAGCCGGAAAATGGTTATAAATGTCCCACTTATTCAAGTGATGGTATTGACGTCTCCTTTTACGTCGAGTACAAAAATAACATTGGTAAAATCATTGTTAATGTAATTCTTAAGCGTCTATAAATATCATGTATAAAAATGTTAATAATTAATTTTCTGAGTAATTTTGGTGCCTAGCTCACGGCGTACCTAAGCCTGAATTACGAAAACATATTTTTCGTAAAACTCTATTGATATTTGCTTTATTTTTATTGGAGAAGCGTTATATCGTTTCGATGTTGCCATTTTTAAAATATAAGCTTGACTGGCTTTCTTGCATTATCTTTCTCAGATAATTAATGTAAAAAAATAGTGCAGAGAAGTCAGAAAAGCAAAATAATCACTGATTAATTAATTAAGGAATAACAATTTGTTTCTGTCGCCCGAAAGCGCTATTGTGCAAATAATAATAAATAGTTGTCCCCTGTTTCCTTTTTATTTCATTGCACATGATATTACTATTAGATTAATAAAATAAATAAGTACTTGATATTTAAATTGAGTGTAAAATATATTTATTTATATATTATTATATTATAATAATAATATATATTATATATTATTTATTTGTGCGTCATAACTTCGCCACACGCCAATATAAATGCAACAAAATAACATTAACTACCCACAGAGTTTGATAAGATGTAAAAAATCTGTAAAACTATATAGTGGAATATCTTTTTTTCTAGGCTTGCTGCAATAGTAAATTTTAAGAAATAATTGTTAAGGAATTCGAAATCTATATTTTAAAATATTTTTCATCTCAATACATACAAAAAAAATTTACAACAAAAAAATGTATGGGGGATTATCATTGTTCTATCTACACATTGTCGATTTGGGGCACAATTTCAGCTACAAAAATAATTACATTGGATTGGGCAGTAAAACAGTCGAATCCGCCGGATTTGGAGCAATGTAATGAAACCGCCGGATGAAAACCTTTACGATAAACCAATTGAGCGACTTTAGCAAACATAAATATCGCTTACCACGAATAGTAAATTCGCAATGAATCATTTCTGCGACGTAAGAGCGACGCAGCTCAGGAATTATAGTGATACGCGGTGTGTATGTCTAGATTGGAAACGAGGCAAATAACAATTGTCTGGACTTACAAATACAACATAATTATTGTCAGGGAATAAAAGCTGTCATCGCGTTTATATATGATGTTAGTTGGAGAAATCTACCACACAATAAAACAAGCAGATTGTTTTGAAAGGTGTCGGATATTATCTTGTCTGAGTGAACCGCTGTTTGTAAATACATATGAAGCCTGTAGGCAATGTTGCTTTTCCAAGGAGAATGCTCTTCAGTTAATGCATAATGAAGACTGTGTTCAGATGTAAGTGGCAGACGTACATATGAGAATAAGGTGCCTCATTTACATAGCATATTTATTTCCCTTGCACTAACGCAGGTACGGTTTGTAAATGATATTGAAACCATTAGTAAACAAGTCGATTATTAACACTAAAAGAGTATTGGGAGAAAATCTTTTAAGTGCTACTCAGAGTGCTACTCTGTTGTCAGAACTTTCCTTCTACAAGCTACATTAACGTCTAACTTATACATGAAAATAAGTTTGTGGCGGTTGCAATCCGCCAAATTAGATTTAGCTTTTAAAATAACACGCTTATCATTTGTAATTTGAACATTATTTAAACACGTATTTCATTTTAAAATATGACTGCAGATGTTTAACCATAAAACATCTGCGAGTCGTTTTACTGAAATAAGAATTTTTGTGTACCCTATTGTATAATATTAGTTAAAAAGATGCTGTTCTAAATTATTGTTTCCTAATTGTAATGGCCCGTTCATGCCGGGGCAATAAAACTGTATTATTATAGTTAAGTTCTTTAGTGGCGGAAATCTTTAGCAACAAATTTATGTTTTTTAGACAATAGTACACATGTTTGGGTAAACCTTTCGGTTTGGACAATAGCCCAGATGTTTGGGCAGACCTTACTTTTTGTTTGAAAGGATAGACCCTATTTTATGGCTTAAATATATTTTCTGTAAGACTTATCCCCACCGATCCTCATTCGGGTAGTCCTATAAAAGGGTCGGTTTATTTGGATGAGAGAACAGTCTGCCATCTCTCGTCACGAGCACATCTCGCTCCGAATTGCATAGTTATAATTTTACTCTGTCTGTGAATGTATTAAGTATCTAATTTATAAAATATACAATAGTTAGTTCCTGGAAGTGAGTGCTTATTCTAATACCTACACATATAACCACCAAAAGTTTATTTAAAACAGAACCTCGTCATCGAACATTGCTTACACTTTTAAGTGGTCACGAATATAAAATGTTGAGAAACTAATAATACCTAGTTTTATTAATTACAGCGTCATGTGACGTGTTAAAAGCACTGATCGATAGAACGTTGACAACGATTCCCACGAAATATAAACCTTTGAATAAATTATTATCAGCCGTTCTCTATATCCTATCTATCTTTAACAAGAGGTTAAAATAGCTACCATTACTATGACGGCAAAGTTAAACGCTTCATTAAACAAAGATAGACCTATATATTTATCTTACCTAGCTATACGGGCATATAAATTTATTGCACCACACGAGTATCTCTACTTCTGTATCTTTTTTACTGAAAAATAATATGCATCTATTGAAATAAAACTATTGTTTACAGATTTTACATTTTTGACTTTCCGACGTTTCGATTATTTTACAGCTATCGTGGTCACGGGGCGGACTGAATATGCATCTAAATATGTAATGAAATATCTTCTTAGAGATAGATAGATTATTGAGAACGGCTATACAGGGTATATCAAGACTGCTACCGAAAACGAAGCCGGGTGGTAGTTTAAACGACTTCAGACACAATGCAACAGAAAAAGTTGCAAAAAAAAATGACAATTTTTTTTTGTTATTTTTTTCCTATGGCCATATTTGGGTGGTAAATACAATTTGTCCTAAAATAATAGTGTATACCCTTTTATTTATAAGTAATCTAAGGTATAAAAGAGTTTAAATTATTATTTTAGCAAAAACTATGGATTTACCACCCAAAAATTACGATATTTAAAAAATCATAAAAAATAATTGTCGCGTTTCTATGCCAAATTTTTAATTGCATTGTATTTGTAGCCACTAAAACTACCAGCCGGCTTCGTTTTCGGTAGCAGTCTTGAGATACCCAGTATATGGACACGGAAAATCTTTAGTTTCCATTTCAGTTGCATTTCATTTTCCAGAATATTCGGGACTTTGTTTTATGCATTTAACGGGTATATTTATTTTTTTATTTATGCACTTTATTGTACACTAAGTAAACTTAATAATAGAACATTATAATATTACACAGTAGTACAAAAGGCGGTCGTATCGCTCGAGGCAATCTCTTACCGACTACCTTGGGATGGACAATAAGAGATGGAAAAAGAAGAAGGTATAGAAAGGTTTAGGGTTACGGTTTTATAACTTATGACCTAGCACATTTACTTTTATTTAAAACATAGCTTTACAAGCAGTTCAAGTGCCTGAAAACAGAAAATACATTGATTCTTAGTCCTTCAAGACCCTAATACAAATGAGGCAATGGATTACAAAACGCTCAAAATCTACGTATATATGTTAACGGAAATGTATGTAATCCGTCATTGTATGCAATTCCTAGGAAATCTATGTAATTCCTAAAATCGCCCGGAAATGTGTAAAATAAATTACATTAGACACATTACTTAGGAAATCTATACATTTCCTAAATAGTAATCGGAAATGTAAGATATTTAAGATATCAAGGCGTAAGCGGGGATAGCGAAGCGAGGGGAGGGTATTGCATCATCCGATCCACTAGTGTGGCGTAAAACGTCAATGCGTGTGGGTTAGGTTAGGTTAGGTTAGGTTTTGTTTTTTTCTTTTTCGGCAAAAGATCTTCTTAGATCTCGGTAGGGACCCAGCCTGGATAAAACATCTGCGCAGTGCGGACTACTGTCCCCGCGTCCCAGGCTGGAAGGCCGGAGAACCCGACATGTCCCTTCCGATCCACCCCCGAGTATCGGAAGGAAGGATAAAGGAGCTTTACTCTCGTTAAAAAAAAAGGTTAGGTTAGGTTAAGTATTATAGAATTTAACGCTATGATTGTTACCTGTGATAAAAAATATTACTCTCATTTGAACAACGTGTTTTATTACAGAAACCATTATTCTTATACATTTCCTAATACGATATTGGAATTTTATACGATGCCTAGAAAATTTATACATTTCCCAGGATATGTATGTATAAAATAATTATTGAAAGAATATTTTATACATTTCCTAGGAGCTGTATACAATTCCGAAGCTGTTTAGGAAATGTATAAAATATTCTTTCAATAAGTATTTTATACATACATATCCTGGGAAATGTATACATTTCCTAGGCATTGTATAAAATTCCAATATCGTATTAGGAAATGTATAATAATAATGGTTTCTGTAATAAAACACGTTGTTCAAATATTTTTTATCACAGGTAACAATCATAGCGTTAAATTCTATAATACTTAACTATTATAGAATTTATATTATATAAATAAATACTAACCTAACCTAACCTACCAGCTTACTGGTGGTAGGTGTCTCATATGTGAGAGACTGACTGGGTGGGTACCACAGCAATGTCAATTCCCGTCAGACAGCAGTTTAAATGCACTGTTGTGTTTCGGATTGAAGGACATTGTAGCCAGAGTAACTACTGAACATATTGAGACTAAACATCTATATGTCTCAGGATGGCGAGCGCAGTGGAATGCCAAACATTGCTTTGCCATTCAAGGTATTGTTTGGTTTTGCTACTGTTCATGAGCGGTCGCATCGCTTACCATCAGGCGAACGGCATGCACGTCTCGTCTTTACAGCAATTAAAAAAAATAATATAAAAAGAACCTAACCTACACGCATTGACCTTTTACGATCGGATGATGCAATACCCTCCCCTCGCTCCGCTATCCCCGCTTACCCCTTGATATCTTAAATATCTTACATTTCCGATCACTATTTAGAAAATGTATAGATTTCCTAGGTAATGTGTCTAATGTAATTTATTTTACACATTTCCGGGTGATTTTAGGAATTACATAGATTTCCTAGGAATTGTATACAATGACGGATTAGATACATTTCCGTTAACATATGTACCTACATGTGATAAAAACGTCACTGATCACGGTCTGTACTTAGAAAATATATGAGAAAAATCAATTTTATGAATGTAATAGAACATGAATAATTGTCTGTTTTTATGTGCAACCTAATCTCAGAAACCACTTAACGGATTTCAATTTTTGTTATGGAAGTAGCTGACACATTGGGTTAATATATGAGCTACTTTCTGTTGAGAAAAAAAAAAGTGTTACAGTGGGCCGAACAAAGAATACAATTAATTTGTTACTCTTAATTTAAAATGATGGGTTGGGACAGGAGAGTACAGGATTATATCCCTTGTGTTATAGGATAGAATGAGACAGGACATGATGGAATATAATGGGACTCGATGAGAAAAGCAGTAAGACTGGACTCAAAAAGTGGATGAACCGGGGCGTACCGTGATAATCACTACATACCCGTGTACTATATTCCGTCAAGTAATATTGCAAATATATGATGTGATATAAACAACGACAAATGCTAACTTTGTTGGCAGCAAGCGAGTTTGAATGACGTTAACACGAGCATGTAGCGTACAGTACCAATGGTCGCGTCGCGTGTCGAAGATAAATATATGGAGGGCGTTCGGTGAGAGCTGGGTGATTAAGTGTGTGTGCAGGGTGCAACGTGCGGTTCTGTAGTGATTAGTGCCATTAGTGCGAACAGATAGCTGGCGCGCGGCGAGTGCGGCCGGTGTGGCCGGCGCGGCGTCGGGTACACAGCGTGTCCAGTAATTACGGGCGACGTGTTAAATCGACTCCACGCGAAACAGGCATCACACGCTTTTATTATTTATGAGACGCCACTGCCCGCACTATACCCCAAACATTTTCGAGAAAATATCTTTTGTCAGATACGAGTCGAGCACGAGTCATCCAATTTGTAAGATTAGGTAAAAATTATGAGCGACCTTTCTTTTCTCATAACACAATTTTATTGAATATGTTTTTGTTCACGCAAAACGGAACGACCGCGCCCGGACGATCGCGGGGACTGCACGGGACGAGGGGCGAGTGGCTGCGGGAGCGCACAAGGAGCCCACTTCACTTTCTCTTTCGCCTCTGCGCTCACCGACGACGATGTCATTCAATTTATATTATATTTTGTAACAATTGTATTATATAAAAATTAAAAGTTTCATCCGCAAATAAGGATTTGATTGAAGAGCCTGACCTCACACACAAAAGCCGAAACATCTTGGTCCTACGAGCCGGATCATCTTTTCCTGGATCAGCACAGCAAAAACGGTCAGGTCAATTAAATCCTTTCTCATCCTTCCATCCTACTCTTTGCGTTAACATTGTGCTCATAATTCCAGTGAAGTTCGCGTGTGCTTGAGACCGCTTCCAGCCTACCCACGCAATACGTTACGTTTGTTCCGCCATTTCAAACAGAAGATTCTCGAACTGTAAGTACTTGATTCTTATTTCGCACAATCACATTTCACAATGACGAAAAGGAGGCAATCTAGCGTAAATATTGAAAGTCACGAGGATCTTATTCGGGAACTTGTTAAGAAAAGAAGTGTAATTAAAAGTAAATTAACTTTATTCACAAAATACGTTGCATCATTAGATATCTCGGATTTGTCACAAATTTTAAAAGCCGAATTAAGTTCACGTTTTGAAAATTCTTACACATTATTGGCTCGGTTTTGTACAATACAAGATGAGCTCGATTTACTTGTACCAGAAGATCAATCAGAAAAGGAGCTATTCGAGAGAGAAACCTTTGAAAATAAATATTATGCTATTATATCTAAATGTAAATGTATTTTAAATGATTCATCCAATACACAAACGGAATATACCACGAAGCATAAAATCAAGTTACCCACTATTTCTCTCGCTAATTTCGACGGTAGCTACGATCAATGGCTGGAATTTAGAGACACTTACTTATCAGTCATTCATAAATGCACTGATTTAGACAATATTCAAAAGTTTCACTATTTACGATCTGTATTATCAGGTAATGCTTTAAATGTTATAAAATCGTTAGAATTCACTTCCGATAATTATTTAGAAGCCTGGGAATTACTCAACGCGAGATACAACAATAATCGCTTACTCTTACACAATCATTGCAAAGCATTATTTTCTGTTCCGACAGTCAATAAGGAGTCAGCTTCACAAATACGCAATTTAATCGACATAGTGACGAGAAATATTCGCGCTTTGAAGAGTTTGGGCGAACCAGTAGATTCGTGGGATACTTTAATTATCTACCTCATAGTAACGAAATTGGATTCGAACACAAACCGTGATTGGGAACATCACAAGTCCACTATTATGCGTGAAAATAATGATAGATTATTGTTGAAAGATTTGATTAATTTTCTTAAAGACAGAGCTAACGTTCTAGAAACTATTACACTATCACAAAGCAAAAGTAGTAAGGAAGACACATCACACAAAAAATTATCCGCGTCGTCGAGTCAAAAACACACACAAAGTCATGTCGCACAAAATGCAAACAAGTCGTCATTACACTCAAATCGGGCGAAACGTTATTCATGTATTTTGTGCAAAGACAATCATCCAATTTATGCATGCGATTCGTTTCTTTGTTTATCTGTTGAGGATAGAATAAAATGCATTAACGAAAAGAATCTGTGCAACAATTGCTTACGTGCCGGTCATTCATTAAAAGATTGCTGGTACGGCCCGTGCAAACAATGCAACAAAAAACACAACACATTAATACACAAAGACGATGTTGACACTGGTGCATTAATATCTTCAGCTGTCACACGTTCATCACAACAATCGCAAGAGCGTGATGCTAGTGTAGGCTCCACACACACACGCACAAAGCAAACTGCATCGCACCAAAGTACAACGCTTTACTCCGACGATAAACAGGTTCTATTATCGACGGCTTTGGTTGAGATAGCGGACGTAAACAATAAATTCATTACGATTCGCGCGCTTTTAGACAACGGGAGTCAACACAGTTTTATATCACAATCGATTTGTAATAAACTAAATATTCACATGGTACAGTCCACTGTTCAAATCGCAGGCATAGGTAATTGCGTTACGCAATCTACACAATCATGCACAATAAAATTAAAATCAATGTGTAACTCTTATAACACACGCATTAATTGCATAGTTTTACCACAAATAACAGCTCAGTTACCATCATTAGGAAATAATCACAATATTTCCATACCTGATAACATACAACTGGCTGACCCTAATTTCTGTTCACCTGATAAAGTAGATTTGTTAATAGGTGCCGATAAGTTCTGGGAGTTATTAAACGATGGTTTAATACGCTTATCCAATGGTCCTTACCTTCAACACACAAAATTGGGTTGGATTATGTCGGGACCCATTTCAAATTTTAAATCACGCGCCAAGCGAGCTCAATGTAACATCGCATTAGATAGTCAACTAAGGCAGTTTTGGGAACTCGAAGAAATCAATACACAACACACATTAAATAAGTCGGATAGTGCATGCGAAAAATTATTCAAAGAAACAACATTACGCGATACTACAGGCCGTTTTTCGGTACGCATACCGTTACGCGAGTCAGCTGATGTTTTAGGGGACTCATTTGTGACGGCAAAGAACCGGTTTCTTGCACTTGAACGCAAATTTCATCGATGCACACCGACATATAAACAAATGTATAGTGAGTTCATTAATGAATATTTAAGCCTAGGACACATGGAGCGCATCAATGAATTTGATTCGTCTTGTTATTTTTTACCTCACCACGGCGTATTTAGGGAGCATAGTACAACCACCAAATTAAGGGTCGTATTTGATGCGAGTGCTAAAACCACTTCTAACAAATCACTTAATGATATACAATTTGTTGGCCCTATATTACAAAATGACCTTATGTCAATTTTACTCAGATTTCGGCAATTTAAATACGTAGTGTGTGCAGACATAGAAAAAATGTACAGGCAAATTTTAATACAACCCGATCAGAGAAAGTTGCAATTTATTCTTTGGAGAGATAATCCTAGTCATTCACTTAATGTGTACCAGCTTAACACGGTGACATATGGCACAGCCTCCGTACCATATCTCAGTATACGATGTTTAAAACAACTCGCATCTGAATGCACAGATGACGTCATTCGTCAAGTCATTAATGACGACTTCTACGTCGATGATTTAATTACTGGTAATGACGACAAAAATACCTTAATTAAAATCTGTGAAGAGGTGACTAAAGTGTTAAAATCTGGTTGTTTTCCGTTAAGAAAGTGGGTGTCTAATTTTCAGTTCTTATAGTCACAATTTCCATATAAAGATTTATCGTTGGGTAAGAATAATCAAACAAAAACACTAGGCTTAGGATGGTTCAACAATTCTGACGAATTTTATTACACTACAAAGTGCAATGAGGACATTACTAACACAACAAAACGCAAAATTCTCTCTATAATATCGCAGATTTTCGATCCGCTAGGACTATTGTCACCAACTACGATCATTGTAAAAATATTATTGCAAAAGTTATGGCTGTCTAAGTTGGGCTGGGACGATCCTGTGCCTGATAATATTTTACATGACTGGCAAAATTTTCTTAGCAAATTAACACATTTACCAAACTTATGCATTCCACGTCATGTTATGGGCGAAAACACAAAGCAAACGGAATTGCATATTTTCACAGACGCATCGCAGTGTGCCTACGGCGCGTGTGTATACGTACGTACCATATCACATGACTCAAAGATTACAGTTCGTCTATTATGTGCGAAGAGTAAGGTCGCACCCTTAAAACCCCTCACTATACCTAAATTAGAACTGTGCGGGGCATTGATAGGGGCAAGGTTATGTAATAAAATTGTTAATTCTTTAAGACTTAAATTCAATTCCATTCATTTTTGGACCGACTCCACTATTGTGTTAAGTTGGCTTAGAATATCTCCAACACTATTAAAAACATTTGTACAACATCGAGTCGTAGAAATTAATGAACTGGTAGGTGACTCATCGACTTGGTCACACGTCTCAGGTAAACAAAACCCAGCTGATTTGCTATCGCGCGGGATACATTTAGATGCATTGCAATGTTCCGACATCTGGTGGGATGGGCCGGAATTTCTACACACATTTATTTTGCCTGGTGCTGCAGACATATCCAGTTGTAATTTCGATGAGTTACCGGAACTCAAAACAAACAAGGTCGCATTAGTTTGTCAAAACGAATCTTATTCCTTTCCGTTCGAGCGTTTTTCTTCGTTTAATCGATTAATACGTACAACCGCATACATTTTGCGATTCATTAATAACTGTCGTATTAAAAATAAATCACTGCGTGCTAATGGTACATTATCTGTTGACGAAATAAATCAATGCACACGTTTTTTAGTTAAAATTTGTCAACATGAATCATTTTCACAAGTTTTTAATGACTTTAAAAATAATCGAAATATAAAATACCCACGTAATATTTCAAGCCTTAATATATTTATAGATAAGTATGATCTCATTAGAGTTGGTGGTCGTCTTAGTAATTCAAACACAATTTCCTTTGATAAAAAACATCCTTTGTTATTGTGTGCGAAACATAAATTCACGCAGCTTTTATTTATTCACCAACATCAGACTTTACTACACGCTGGTCCTCAGCTACTTTTAGCTAATATTAGGGATAGCTGGTGGCCACTTAGGGGACGAGATCTGGCAAGGAAAACAGTCCATCAATGCCTTAGGTGCGCACGGTTAAAGCCTAAATCTTTACACATACAAATGGGTAACTTACCTATTCAGAGAATCGAACCATCGTATCCATTCTTAACCTGTGGCGTAGACTATGGCGGGCCATTGTTCATGCTTAACCGCAAAGGGAGGGGCGCGAAATTACAAAAATGCTATATTTGCTTGTTTATATGCTTCGCAACACGCGCAGTGCACTTGGAATTGGTCACAGATCTCACCTCGGAAGCGTATATTCTCGCTTTGAAAAGGTTTATTTCTCGACGTGGCAAACCTTCTGAAATCTTTTCTGATAATGGCACAACGTTTATCGGAGCGACAAAAAAATTTTTTAAATTTTTAGACAACAGTAAATCTGATATTATTGATTTCACTAGTAGTCATTCTATAAAATTCACATTTATTCCTCCGTATTCGCCTCATTTCGGTGGATTGTGGGAGGCGGGAATCAAGTCCTGTAAATTTCATATTCGGCGCGTAGTAGGAAATGCTAATCTTACTTACGAGGAGCTGAGCACAGTGCTATCACAAATTGAGGCTGTCCTCAACTCCCGACCTATAACTTCTATGTCCACAGACCCTAATGATTTACTTCCATTGAGTCCTGCCCATTTCTTGATTGGCCGACCGCTCACAGCGCCTGTCACACACGATGACCTCACAACAACGGCTACACAACGGCTTTCTCGTTTCGATCGTGTTGAGAAAATGAGACAGCACTTCTGGAGACGGTGGTCTCAAGAGTACATCTCCGAACTACAGAAGAGGACAAAGTGGCAGACTAAGCAAGATACTATTACCATTGATAGTCTTGTTCTTATCAAAGAAGCTAATACACCACCCTTGCAGTGGCGCTTGGGTCGAGTACTGCAAATCTATCCAGGCAAGGATGGGCTAGCACGGGTTGCCAGGATCAAGATATCAACTGGAGAAATTATGAGATCATTTCCACGCATATGTCCACTTCCTCTGATTACAGGAAACGAAAATTAATGACATCACAGTCAGTCTGAAGACATCGATCGCATCATTATCACACTTATTGGAATCAACCAGGTGCTTCCAAGGCCGGGAGTATGTTCACGCAAAACGGAACGACCGCGCCCGGACGATCGCGGGGACTGCACGGGACGAGGGGCGAGTGGCTGCGGGAGCGCACAAGGAGCCCACTTCACTTTCTCTTTCGCCTCTGCGCTCACCGACGACGATGTCATTCAATTTATATTATATTTTGTAACAATTGTATTATATAAAAATTAAAAGTTTCATCCGCAAATAAGGATTTGATTGAAGAGCCTGACCTCACACACAAAAGCCGAAACAGTTTTATCCGAAACGAATACATATTTTTCCCCATCGTTTTTTTTTTCTCATATTATTTGCGCCATTGTTATAACATAATTGTGCCCGTGCCTTATGTACGTAATAAAAAGACCAAGGGAGTCGCAGGCTCTAAGAATGTATTTGTAACAGTTAATATTCTTTATGAAGCGCAATAACTTTCTTGTCATTTATTATTGTGGCATATTTAAAAAATATATAAAACATTTTAGTACTTAATAAGTAAGTATTATTCAGATAAAATTTCATATTTTCTTGTATAGCTTGTACTAACACAGTGAAGGCAACGGGTTCAAATGCCACCTTTATTAAAAAGCATTTTTATGACGTCCTGTTCTGACTGATTCTCATAAACTATTTATTAGCTCTAATGCTAGCTATTATGGTCTATCACATTTACGAGAAATATGCTCGGCTTTCAATATAATGCTATCTAATAATTATAGAGGTCTTTATCAAGGTAATATTTTAAAATACCTCAGTCTTCATAAATTAAAAACGTCGCACGCAAAAATTACCTGAAATGACAGATTCTACTAGTTCGTATTCACTTAGTGAAATTTCCAAAGAACCAATCCCTTTAAATGTATTGGCGTGAAGATTGAGTGTGGTTGTTACCCTTTACTACTGTGTGTGTTACTTTTATAAATCTACGCCTTAAAAAAGCTAGTCTGGCCATTCGGCAAATGATCAATTTGTCTGTCCCGTAGTATTCAGCCTGGTGCACTATAGCCAGGATTCTCTTATACACATATAAGAGAATCCTGGCACAGGTCACAACCTGTTGCCGATATTTAGACATGTATACTTGGCACACACTTTCAATTTGGTTACAAAGCAAATATTTAATAACTGAACAGTATTTCAGAACAATCACTTGCCATTGTAAATTTAACTCGTAGACGAAATCAAGAATGATCGACTATTTATGACATAATCGTCAGTAATTGGCAGCGCGGCTCAAATGTTTCCAATTAGTACTGGATAAATTCGCACATGTGGTTTCGACGTTGTATTCTACTTTTTAATTAACCGCCGCTCGAAATGTTTTTCGATGGAAATATATTCCAAACGATTACAATACGTTTAACCTATACGGCAACCATAGTATAGTGCCGATTTTCTTTTACATTTCACATTGTACGTAAAGAGAAAGTAAATTTCCTCTGCAAAAATAAATACGAGCTGTTTGGAAGCATTGTGCAGGTAGCCAATGTGAAACGCTGTCTCGCATTAATGTTGTAAGAAAAGCGGCACAAAGCGGAGCGAGGAATGCCAGCTTAAACACTAACTTTCGAGAATGAATTATAATAACAATACAAGCTTCTAGATCATGCTGCTCTGGAGCAAAATTATCTTATCCGTAACATTTCTCTAGCGTAATAAACCCTCCGTTGCGAAGGGACGTGTCTAAAAAGCCGGTACGTTTTAGTGCCTCCATATGGCACATTCTACAGTCTCGAGGACGTACTAAGATTCGTATGTCATCCAGAATTCAATGTGTGTCTGTTTGATTCGATGTTTGGACTGACACCTGGTATGGCGGGTATTATTATGTAAACGCTAACAAAGACGTCGTCCACTGATGCTGTAAACTGTAACAATTCGCTAAGAAGCAGTGTCGGTGCATGGGTGACACTCGCTCGTGACGTAAGAGCCATGTATGTCGGCGAGCACCTGTTCGCTAAAGTTAACAAACAGCTGCTCCGTAACAACGTACACTATATTTTTGTACAAATACTCTATCTTCCAAACGACTAGCAGTTTTGTCAAGCTTTTTATATCCGGACCGGTGTGATACAAAGTTCTCCATTACTGCGCAGGTACGGATTTTACAATAACACAAAGCTATATATAGGGGCTACAAAAGATATCCCTTCACTTAATGTTTCAAATGCGGCCATATCGCAAGAGAACCGTTCGATGTACCTATATAACGCATTATATAACTTATATATTTATTATCCTAAAGTATATTTAAATTGTAACAATGCTATTAATACAACTACGATATAATTCTAATAAAGTAAGTATATCACGTTCTAGATATTCGAATTCGGCTGGTAAACACATGATTTAATTGACTTTACAAATATTAGGCTGACCTATAATAGCTGGTCGGATAGACCTGTAATAGTCAGTTTGCATCAGTCACTTTTGCGTCAAATATAATTTAATTTATTTGCCTTTATATAGAACGCCATTCAAGACTATAAGTGGTGATGTACAATACACAGGTTGTAGGGCACACAAATCTTCGACAACGGTCATTTAAACAAAGAAAAGGATTGACAGAAATTATAGCGTTTGTTTTGTTATGTATAAATATCCAGTAAACAGTGGCCAATGTTTTGAAACAGGGGAAAATAATTCGTACATAACACCTCCACAGAGTCGTAACATACGTTTCAAATAACAAATCTTCAGTCTGTTTGCAATTCGAAAAGTAAAAAATAAATATATTTATGCGTTTTACCATCTCGATAACTTATAGAACGGGTGGGAAGCTTGTAGTCGGGGATTCCGCTGGGTTACGCGCCTCGCCGGCGTCTCTCCGAGAGATCTACAACCGTGTGCGTCGTGCTCACGTGGTAACATTAACTATACATACACTTTAATTTGCAATCACCTACGTTACTTCAATTTCATTATACTTGTGTAGAATGAAATATGTGCCTACCTATATTTCAACTTGCGGCTTCGTTTATTTTAAAGTTATTATTCAATTCCGTTGAGATGGATATAACTTACTGCGTTCTACACACAATAAATAGGATTGAAATGGCAGGTAAAAAGTGCTCCCTTTATTTATTTTTTCTACGTTTCACTTTCATACATTTAAATATACCCATACTTTAAAACCTAGAGATGGAAAATTTGAAATAAAACTAATTTTCGGATTCCAACGCGAATTTGGTTTTATTGCACATTTTTTATTTCAATTTGTAATAATCACGTAAATCTAAGAACCCATTAGATGGAAAGCCCGTAAATATATCAAAATTGTATCTGTTTTCACAAGTTCCTCCAGATTAATAGAAACCAGTAAAGCTAACAAGGTAAAAATGTGACATTTTTGTCGCCTAACTCTATTATTTGATTTTCGGATGATATGGAGATACCATATTGGTATAAGCAGATCTTACCAATCTCATGAAAATGAATCATAATACATCGCGCCCTGTCAAATTGAATCCAGAGTATCTTCATATTTCCAAAGGAATTGAATAAATATCGAAGGAAAAGGCCTATAACATCCTAACGAAGGAAAAGGTCGAGGTTTTCTGGAGTGGAGTTAAATATGTACGAATTATTTTGTCCGCGTCTCGCACACGGGCTAGGTAGTGTGTGTGGGGCCAAATTGAATCGCGACCGAAAAGCGGGTGCTTTCAATCAAGATTCCACTTGCTCGTGTTGTCATAGAACATCGGATAATGTCAAACACTGACAAATCAAAGAGAGTTTTCTTCGTGACATGCAGCCATAGGGAGTTTTGCAGTTGCTTCATTTACCACGTTGATTTGATGCATGGCTTGATTCCGTGCCGGTAGACCGTGCACAAAGCAATTAAGTGCCCGGAATATGCATCATCAGCCAACGTAAATTAATAAATTTGGCCGGCCGAACTTCACCGTGAGTTAATTAAACAATTTCAGCATTGTTAAAACTAACATAACGTTTCTGTTCTTTGAAATTGAATAATGGTACGCATATATGGCACACTTCAAAGATTTTAGTCTCTAAAAAACGCATGTAGGCAAGTTGATAAAAAATGTATATACGCGCCAACTTCCCTGCAATACGCACTTCGTAAATATCTCTCTTCTTAGATACCTCCATCTCATTTCACCGAAACGCGCCTAAATATCAATACAAAAGAGAAAGACATGTTTTTAAATTAGACCCGGGGTACAAAGATATCCAGTGAGTGTATACTAGGCAGAAAATTTCAATTTACTGAATTGCGTGCTTGAAAACGTGGGTTCTCCATTACAGCGAACACAAAATCTCAGAGATGCGAATATTGAGAATTTTCCAAAACGTCTACATCACACCGCCACGGAAGGGGAAATTTAATTTGCATTAATAGTAACCGGATATTGCCCAATTAGTTGGTAAAAGAGTTCATTGATTTCAAACACATATTGCTATTAAATTACACACAGCAGATAACATTGGCTTTAGATTCCTCAAATACCTATAACTCGGGGGTTAAAAGCGGGATTATGTAGAGACTTAAATAGACTCCCAAATAGGTAGATCGATTTCTAGAATAAGTTGTTATTTGGTTAAATAATTTTCAAAACTAAATAATTATTTCCCATATTTAGTTGTCCGTCAAGGAAACATAATCATTTGCAGATCTTTTTTTCGTAGAATCAGTGTAGTTTGCAATTGTGATATGGTTATAGTAATAAGAATATGATTTATATCGAATAAAGAATTTCATATAATCTGCAGAATGACCTCATGTAGTCCACAAGTACACATAAATTTGACGACCTGCCGTTATCTATGCGTGTAATTAACTATAGAAAAGTGTTCCGTCGAGGCATTTAACGACCAAATATGATACTTGAAGAATTTTAATCAAAATATTGTTTCATAAATACACCGTCAATTACTATCAATTTATCTTTAATAAATTAACCCAAACACATTACATTTATAACAATCCGCCAAGAGAAACGAAAAGAACACAAAGAGAATATTGGTTTACAAAATTCCGACACGACACCTGATGCAAATTCAAAGCTTTTATTTTAGTTTTACGTAAATTGAAAAGGTAAAATGTTTGGAATTCATAAATTCTTTGAAATTGGTAATAAGTACACGCGTTTACTTATCTTTTAAATTTGCTAACGCATTTGTAATTCTCTTTAGACTAAACCTGAAAATATTTCCATATTCAACTTTAAATCCGAGCACGCGACTTTTACGTCGGTTGCGAATTTATATTTGTTTGAAATGGGAGATTTCAATTTTAAAGAGAAGTTTTTTGTTGAATTTGATGTCGCGTAATTTGAAGTATAAACATATGCCTATAACATAAATATAATTTATTCTTCTTCATGTAGAAAATTATTTATGATGGAATTATAAAAACGTAATATATTAGATTTGATCTCTCTGTGGCTATATCCATTGTATAAAAATATGTGGTGCAAACCCTCTCTGTTTAGGACAACACCATCAAATAATTTAAAACATTCAATTTAAAATACACGTAGTCATGTATTCCCAAAAGCTTAGCTACGCGACATGAAAGAGCACTGGCTGTCTCCAACTTTTAAGCTCGCGTAATGGCATGTCACTCCTATCCGTCAAAGACATCGAGGGGTGAAGCAAAGAAACTATATACGTCGATACGAATGGAAAAAGCGACTCGCTGTTCATTATTCTTGAGCTCACGTACTCCATGATATATGACGTGTTAGGGGAGTAGCCAAGTTGACGTTCTACCGTAATCATCTGTAAAAATAATATGATAATGACATTTAACATCGATAAATCACGGGGTCAGAGAAAACGAATAGAAAAATACAATATTTCTATTCATTCGTTACGAGAGAATAGAATATAATAGTTTTCTAAAACGCCAAACACTAACTCCCATAAAAATGCTATCCAAGTTGCAATTCGATTAGCGCTAACGAAACGTTATCACTTGCGTCAAGGCGTTAACGAATGTAGAAAGAGAAAAGGGGGGCAGACCTATTTCTACAAGCCCAGTCGACGTCTTTATTCCGGATGTTTTTTACAGTCCGGCAAACGAACAAACAGATTTAATGATACGTGATTACCGCCGTCCATGAACATCTACTACGCTTGGATCGAAGAACCGCGGCCTCTTAAAGCTGGACGGAAAAGGGAAGAAAAGGGACGTAAGATAGAAAGGGTTATTGTGCGTCCCTCCGGAAATCTTATTCACTAAACACGGGGATTTTATGTGAGACGGCGGTAACACTAGGGTCGAGACGGCTCATTCCTATAATTCCTAAATAACGTTAAAACAAAAGAGGAAAGCAAGAGTTACACTTACATTTTATGTAAATTATGCCATTTATAGAAGTTAATTACCTTGACCAACATACAATGCCAGCCGGTCACTTTGGAGAAAACTTGAGATTAATCGCTTCCACACCTATTATTACTATGAGTCGATAAGGACTAAAATATTAATTACGATGACCGTAACATATATTTATTCACGAAATGGAAGGCGGACTAAACTAGTTTCAGCCACTTTTACAATTTCCCTAATGATTGGTATATACGAATGAAATAATTTCGTTATTAGAAGTCAAATATGTTAGTTTTCATCATAAACTCTTGTATGTCGTGTATTGTTATTGTATTCGAACGATAAGCATCGTACGGTTTTACGCTACTGTGCTCTTATTAATGGCGGCAGAATTTAGATCGCTATTTGTACACAACATAAGCATCTAAATACGACAACAAACAATGATATCTATTTGTAAAGCAACAATGTAAGTTTACGTAATATAATGTAGAACGATAGGACATGTTCAAGATGTGGAGGAAGGTTAACTGATGTTTTTTACATTTTTTGCTCTTATTTCACGTTATGCTTAAGCTTATAAATATAAAAACTCGGCGAGTCTAGGTGCGTCATTTGTGTTGGTTATGTATTCTTCATTACATATTTATTTGCTCAAACAAGGACGGAACAGGTGAGGATTAGCTAACTACATACTACAGCGATTACGAAAATAAGCGTAGAAAAATAATACAACATATTTAATTTCCTCCGCCTATACTATTGAGGTATTTAACATATAGTAATTTGTGCGAAATTATTAAGGAGTTACGTACACTTATCGAGTTTTGGCATCGCTCGCTACAATATTACCGAATCCAGAGCATTTCGAGTCTTATTTATACGACTAGCTCGTCCCAAGACACTCTGAATAGTAAACCTCAAAACAACGACGTTATTTACAAGGGAATGCACTTTGGGAACGTCGGTGCTACCTTTTCAAGTGTTAAGTGCCGTTTACAAACGGAATAGTTACTAGAGGAGTCTTATTACGTCTGATTGCCGTTTTCCACCTGGTGCACTCGCTCCGGCCTGGCTTATGCTAATCTCCTGACCGCTGGTGAAATTATTAATGCCGGGAATAATTTATGAACACTTAACATTCGCCTTTAGTACTCACTGTGTGCTCTAATATAATCAGATATTCCGTGGAAATAAAAAGAACCTCTCGGTTGTTAAATGAAAAGTTGAAGCGGAATGATGGCGGCCGTGACTAATTGGTGACTATTAGTCTGTACTCTGTGCCTTATTGCGACATTTATTCGTGGCTCTTAACCCGTTCCACAGTACGGTCTGTAAGTTGGAGTGTGGTGCAAATGGTTTTGCATGAGAAGCTTGGGCCTCGGTCAACAACGCGACGCCATACGGATTAGTAGCCGGTTGAATTTTAATAGACTAGCGGTTCGTCTAGCGGCAGAATTTTAAACCGGCGGCCGTTGGATTTTTACGGGACTTAACGACTGCTCCATTGCCAAATTGTAAAAAGTAATAAAAACTTTTGGTATTTGAGAAACGCAGGAGATCGAGATTTTTGCGACCAAACGTGGTAGTTTTTATCGTGAAAACGCGTTAAGCCAGCTGCTATCACGATAATAAGTACTAAAGACTAAGCTTCGAGGCCAATAGACACTTTATGGTCTTTGGATAAATGTATTCATATAATAAACATTTTTGTAGCGTCGGGTTCCCACGGGTAAAATAAGGGCAAAGAAAACTTACAGAAAGACAAAGCGTACATAAGCAAGAACTAAATCATCCCCTCGGTTATTTTCTTTACTTTTAAACAATTCTATTCTTACTTGCAAGCAACTCCCGTCTACCCGTATTTGTTTTTAATGTATTCTCTGTAATTTATGGTTGGAATGAATGTGCGACTTTTTATCCTGTCGCCGTGTAGTCTGTACACCTTTATGGAATTAAATTAGGGCCACAATACATAAATAATGTAATATGTCGCCTGAAAACACTGCTGTCCTTTCAAGGCAAAAACGAAATTTGTATACGACACGCCGAAATAACTTGACCAGACCCAGTTACATTTTTAATGAGTTGTACGGCATTATAATTAAAACAATACCACATGCGCAAGTTTCCTTACGTGGTCCGCGTCAAAATATATATCTTCAATATTTGTATGAAAAATATATCGCAGATAAGTGTGCATTAGTTTGTCACGATACCGACGGCGCTTGTGTGCGCGCTTACATTGTATTCTGTATCAGCCCATATTCGTCCCACTGCAGGGCACGGGCCTCCTCTACAATCGACAGTACGATTGAGAGTGGTTAGGCCATATAGTCCACCACGCTGGCCTACATTGTATTAAATGCTAATAATTTTATGACTAAATAATATGCATATATAGATATATAGTAAGTGCGCGGTGGCCTGTTGGTAAACGGACTAGACGCGACTGCCAACATGTTCACTGTGGTCGTGGGTTCGAATCCCAGGACACATCTCTGACTTTTCGGAGTCATGTGTGTATTGATAGTCAATCACCACGCACTAAAACGGTGAAGGAAAACATCGTGAGGAAACCTGCATACCATAGCGATTTATAAAAATAAAATCTATGGTATGTAAGTCCGCCAACTCGCACTAGGCCAGCGTGGTGGACTATATGGCCTAACCACTCTCAATCGGTAGAGGAGACCCGTGCCCTGGAGTGGGACGTATATGGGCTTATACAGAGAGATATATAGTGATAGTATCATCAAGCCGACCAAACTAAAAATTACTGTTTTATATTTTAATGTATTGGTTTATTTCGGAACATTACTGGTAATTATTTTTTATATATTTATTAATGTTATTATTATTTTTTAACTGTAAAACAACACGTAATGATTTTGTATGGCCACAGTTTCCACCGTGATGACGCGATCGCATCATTCAAAGACATGCGAATTATTTTTCTGTGTTGTAATACATTTTTATTTAACAAATTTTGTATTATTTGTTGTTTGATTTGCGAATAGGTATTTATGATATACAAACATTGATAAAACAAGTTAAAAAAGAATAATAAAAACAAACCACGTGCGAAATCTCGCACAGTATTTATTATATTTTTAGAATTAACAATAACACACACAAACAACATTGATAGATATTAAAATGTGAAAATGAAACATTGCGTTAAATCGAGAAGAATTATTCTCATATCAAAGTGGATTACGCCGAACAAACCGCTCTACAAATACCTATATACCGATGATTCCTTGTGGTTTACGATTTTACAATCTAACTTTAGAATATAAACCAGATGGCCGGCTACAACACTCAATAGAAATATTTGAGCACACTTTACACAAACACGCGTTATACGAATAGAATGGACGGAAGATCACAAAAATATATAAGGCTAAAATGATAATAAAAAATCAAAAAGTTAAAAAATCACTTGACATTCGCTCGGATCGCTAAAATGATTTAAACAAAAAGTTGCGATACACAGATAGTAACATTTAAACTTACCTAAGTTTCGCTGCTCGAAATCGATCAAATAAAGTTGTAGAAGTCCCGATAGGCTCGAAGCGGTGCGCTCGCGGATGTGTATCACGTTATCAATTAACTTCGGCAAGCATGTTCGTGCGGACGAAATAAATAAATACACGGCGCGTGTACCGTGTACCGAGTACCGTGCAGTAAGGCCGGCGCCGACGGCGACCACTGGGCGA
Organism: Hyles vespertilio; assembly: GCA_009982885.2. Classification (NCBI taxonomy): domain Eukaryota; kingdom Metazoa; phylum Arthropoda; class Insecta; order Lepidoptera; family Sphingidae; genus Hyles; species Hyles vespertilio. Next base: position 29,538,262 of record CM042833.1, on the reverse strand, counting down.
ATATCCCGAGAGAACGTCGTGCACGAGCGGGCACGCGAAACGCTCAGATCGATACCGGCGTTGCCGCGCGCTCCCTCTCCAGTAGCGGACTAACTGACTGCGGACGGACTGGGGGACCACTACACCTCCGCCACCACCACCACCGAGCCAGTACCTGTACCGCTAGCGACGTCACACGATATCCACGCGCAGTGCCGATACACAATACAGTGATTCGAATCGCATGTATTGTCCCAAATCAAGTCATAGGGGGAGCACAATGCTCACGTTGGGCATGCGCGAAGTAGGGTAGGCGCGGCGGCGCACACCGTGCCAACGGATGAGATCGCGATGGCGGCGACGGGTGGCGTAAAACAAAGAGGAGCCACGTGATGCACCCTACGGAGCTGGATGAGGGTCGCGAGGCGGCACAGCGCACCGCAGCCGCTGAGCCGGCGGCGCGGGGCCGCCCACCCGAGCTGTCGCGAGCGCCGAGCGCCGAACACGCGGGCCCTTACGCACTACCTCCGCGAGCGTCTCAGACGCGCTCCACACGCAATGCCATCGATCATACGCACGCACCAACCCGACCTCCATACTACACAGTACACTCTCCTCAAACCAACCTACTTTACATATCGATCTCCATTTCTTACGCTCATTTTGACTCACAAATTAACGCGAAACATTTTTGTTTCATTTTATACCTTTGTTTCGTTCACATAGAAAATAAATTTACTCAATAACTTAGCAACCGCTCTAGCTAAAATATAACTTGTAGCTCACGCGATACCAGCCGGTAAATCCTGCATAAAAAGAATTGAAACTATATTACATTTGTCACAGAGATTCACAGAAGCGTAAAAGCGGCCGGTCCACGAATGACAATTTAATAACGTAGCCTTGCAGAATTAACGCCGCTGAAGCAACAGTGGCACCACTAACTCCCGACCGCTGCAGATATGTGCAATCTGAATATTCATTTTACCGCGATAACTATTAAAATGAGCTGATAATTGTTTTAGCGCAAGTTTATTTGCTTACAGGTAAAAATTTTATATGGGTATTAGTATAAATATAACTTCAAAAGTATTATCAAATGATTACTAGGTAGAAGGCAATGCAAACAACCAAACAATAGAGTTAACGAGGCATGTGTTCAACGATGCGACGAGACAGACAGCGTAAATAAAATATTATACTAAGAACGTCATTCAATCGATTCATATCAACTATCAAAATGAAAACTGTTTTAAAGAAAATCGAAACAAATGCCTATTAGATAGTGCAATTACATAGTAATTTAATATTTTATCGTAGTTGAATATAAAAAAGTAAAGTATGTAGTCCAATGTAAAGATAAAGTCCAAAACCAAAGTAATTCCCACAAGTGTTAGAATTGTACAAAGGTATAATAATGGATACCTTCGTTATCATAGAGACTCGGTCACAAGGAGGTGTCGGCATAATTAGGAATTCATAAGTGAAACCAAGCTACGCTTTACCAAAATAGCGCTCAAATATAAATTCCATTTGTAGCCTTTATAGGAATGCCAGTGGATGTTATGATTAAACACAATATATCACGGGCGGTTGGATATAGGACAGACGGACCACAAAAGAAAAAAGGTAAAAGTTTATCGTTCGATGCCAACACCTTACGTTTGCTAAATGAAACAATTAACAACACGTCAGAAAACGCAACGCGCCCGTTGCAAAACAATAACTGACTGAACAGAAACAGCCCAAAGTTCGATTAATTTCCGATGGATCGGAATTGGAGCGCAACTGTATCTCGGTAATTTAACTACGTCTAAAGCTCTATACTTCGGAATCGTTTACTCTTACACAAAGCGAGCGAGATAAGAGTTTAGGCAAATCCGGATTGTAATCTGCACTACGCAAAAGCGGCTATATAAATGGTGTGGAATGGACCGATGAAACAAGATCACGGGTTTACTTCGATAGGCATTCTCTTCATTCTCTTCTGTAGGCATTCACTTACATAGACATACGCACAACTTCTTAAAGCCATCAAGCTTTTATAAGTTAAGACACAGGTCACAATAGAGAAATCGAATGACAGGACTTAGGGCTAAGACAACCACCTTGGCCTCCTGCGGAAGTGTGGGATATATAGACATTTTTGTAAAGATCTCTACGATTTCCTTACATTGTTTACGCAGGAGATATCTAAAGGTTACTAAACTCTCATTAAACTCCTATGACGGACGAAAACCTTAAACTTTTCCCTAAGGGTTTGTTTATTTAATCAAAAAGTTAAATGGTGTGTATCTTACAATCAAAAACTATTGCTCCGAACCCATGTAATTCAACGATATTCCCAGCTCGTCTTAAAAGGCGACCGGTAATGGACTTAACGTTTGCTACCCACATAGCGGGGACAGTATGGTCGTCTTCCATCGAAAACGCACTTTAATAAAGCTACTTGCCCACCAAACTTGTTAAACTCCACGTGGCAGCTCCAAAATAATCTCTAATGCTTCTCGTCCAGCTGCGACTTTTCTAAACGCTAGAAGATTATTACGCAATTTTCGTAAGCATGCCGACGCAAATTAAAAGTAAAGATTGAAGTTAATTCATGGGGTTAATCTGGCATCCAAATTTGTTTTAGTTAAAAGGCCCTTGAACCTAACATGTCCTTCCCGTAAACCCCAAGTAGACGTCGGAAAACGGAACTACTGTTTTCCTTTCGAGAAAGAAGCGAGGCTAAACACCGGAGATACTCTTTCTGCGCTCTAATCCAAGACTTAAGAGAAGTGAGCTATAATAATTGTCACGTCATGTAGCAAAAGTGAGAATACTGTTTTCTAAGCCCGTGTCACAAACTATTGCTTATTTCAAAGGGAACAAAAATAACAATTAATGTCGCACGCGTGTCATAGGTTCCCACATTATATAAGATGACCTGTCCAATACCAATAATTTTCTTTTAAAACTAAATTTGCTTCGCCTCTTTCACTACTTTCAGGTCAATCCATACAAGTATAAAACTTCTGTTAAATATTTCACCTTAAAAATTAGCAGAGTTAAAATGACAGATGATGATGATGACTCCTTTTGTTCTCTGTTGCCTCTGTAGGCAAAAAGGTTGAAACTGAAACATTCATAAAGAAAAAAACTTTAATTACTTAACGTCGTACTTTTTCATCGTACAACGTCCTCGGCTGTGAAAAATTAGTCGTAACTTAAATAGCAGCCAGACTAAATTATTTTATAAAATCCGCTTTATTGTGGCGCTCAAAATGATTTCATTATAAGAAGAGGAACACTCACGGCTACTAGTGTAACAAATGCAGTTACGTCCCGCAAGTGACAATAATTAGATTCTCACCCGGGATTTCTAGCGTCTATCTCCGCTTCAAAATAACACTTTCCATAACTTTATTCCCCGTGCGGCGAAGGGATATAATGCATGAAACATTTTTTTAAAGAGTTCTCTGAAATGTTGTTAACGCAATTAATATTCTAGCGCAGGCATCCACCAGAGTCTAGACGGATTAAATTACATGTTCCACTTGTGTTATTTTCCACATTAATATAGGAAAAATTCGAGAAAGTTAAGTAAAAATCAGAATTACAAGAAAACAACTTCAAATGTACATTTTCAACAATAAGCTAACACGCTTAATTGTTTTCAACGCGGCTTGAATATGATTCAATTAAAATTATTTAAAGCAAACCTATTAGATCTTTATACTGATAACAAGCGCAAAAGAAAAGACACGTATCGGTGGAAGTAAAAGTTTGACGTCCGCTTTTCTTTACACACTAGACGTTGAAAAAGTTTAACTTGGTGAGATCTCCAGAACTATCTACGGCCTTCTACAGTTTTCTATCGCCCCTGTCGTGTGTGGAAAATAAAAAGAATAATTCAATTTCAATAAAACACTAACAAAACATAATCAAGAAATAATTATGCTAACAATTTACTGTAATGCCACAACACCATAAAAATAGCGAAAAATTGGACAATTTACAAAATTTACATAATATTACACTAATTATGGACTCCGCTAAAAGCTCCATCTTATATATCCATCCATCCATCCATCAGCCATAGGAAGTCCACTGCTGAACATAGGCCTCCCCCAATGATTTCCACAGAGACCTGTTGGAGGCAGCCTGCATCCAGCGACGTCCCGCGACCTTTACCAGGTCGTCGGACCATCTTGTGGGTGGACGTCCTACGCTGCGCTTTCCGCTACGTGGCCTCCATTCGAGCCACATTCCATTCCATTCTTATACAGGGTATATCAAGACTGCTACCGAAAACGAAGCCGGGTGGTAGTCTAAGCGACTTCAGACACAATGCAACAGAAAAAGTTGCAAAAAAAAGCGACAATTTTTTTTTTGTTATTTTTTTCCTATGGCCATATTTGGGTGGTAAATACATTTTTTCCTAAAATAATAGTGTATACCCTTTTATTTATAAATACTCTAAGGTATAAAAGAGTTTAAATTATTATTTTAGCAAAAACTATGGATTTACCACCCAAAAATGACGATATTTAAAAAATCATAAAAAATAATTGTCGCGTTTCTATGCGAAATTTTTAATTGCATTGTGTTTGTAGCCACTAAAACTACCACCCGGCTTCGTTTTCGGTAGCAGTCTTGAGATACCCGGTATATAGGTATAATTAATTGTAACTGTTATTTCAAATTCAAAACTTATTAAAAGAGTGGTAGAAAAGCGTTAAATTTCCAATTTACATATAATAAAATATTGAAGTAACTTGGACAGTACATTTTAATCTTACGCAACATATTTTCGGTCCAATCTAGAAGACGAACTTTGATCATAATTTGAATATCTAAGTATTTTTTTTTTCATATATCAATAACAAGACCAACCACCTTATAATATCTTCAACTTAATATTTAAATTTTAATTTAGTTTTTCATCGTCCTGACAAGCCAGTAAGTGACAAGTGTCGTCCGAGTACGGACTCCCCCAATATTCGTGAATTTTAAGGTGTTGTAATCTCGAAATTGCTGAGTTGATGATATTTCTTCAGACCTAGTTCATTTTAAAATAGGATGTACTTTAGCCGAGAGGCTGAATCATCGCCAAACAGAGAAACATAAAGTAAATGCTTACGTATGTTCTAATACAGTTTTATTGTCAATGCTAATATTCGTATTTGTAAAAAAGATATTTGTGAAAATATAATGTAGGGTCTATTTAATCTACCCGATTAAAAGTCATTACAACTCACATGTTTAATTAATATACCGGGTATCTCAAGACTGCTACCGAAAACGAAGCCGGCTGGTAGTTTTAGTGACTACAAACACAATGCAATTAAAAATTTCGCAAAGAAACGCGACAATTATTTTTTATGATTTTTTAAATATCGTCATTTTTGGGAGGTAAATCCATAGTTTTTGCTAAAATAATAATTTAAACTCTTTTATACCTTAGAGTATTAATAAATAAAAGGGTATACACTATTATTTTAGGAAAAAAATGTATTTACCACCCAAATATGGCCATAGGAAAAAATAACAAAAAAAATTTGACGTTTTTTTTTTTGCAACTTTTTCTGTTGCATTGTGTCTGGAGTCGCTTAAACTACCACCCGGCTTCGTTTTCGGTAGCAGTCTTGATATACCCTGTATAAATTATCATTCCTGTTGATATAGTTTTTGGAATTGCATTCAATTTGTGCAAAGAGCCAAATTGTATCAATTTTCAATTTTCCATACATATTTACCCACGCAATCCGTCGGTTGGTTCAATGAAACGAATGTTTACAATTATATATGTCATGTAATAGTATTGCTTGCTTGTACCTACTCTACATCATTCGGTTGGACCAGATCTTCATACCAACTACATTTAAAACACAAAAATTGTAATTAAATAAGAGTATTATTTTCTTTCAAGTAACGTAAAATGAGTAATGAGAGAGTGTCGTAATATAGAACGAATTATTAATAAATAAGAAAAGGCTCCATTATTTATAGGAAGCGTGTACAAAGACAAAACCACAGTGTAATTCCACCGTGCTTTCTGACGCAACACCAGCAAGATTTATAGCTCCGATTCTTTTGAGAAAGCGTTGCTTAAGACTGTCGTCGTAGCCCGCATTGTGTTCAGTAACTTAATTCAAATTTACCTCCTTTACCTTCTTCTAGAAAAAAAACACAAGATTATGTGTTTATGTATATTTTTCTTTTTATATCTGCGGCTATGAAAATATAAATTTCGAAGCACAACAAAAAACATTACAGAAATTAAAATTCATTATTATATGCTATTTCGCAAATGAATTGCACGATTTTATTTGCTTGATTGGACTACAAGTCCAATAAATTAAATTGGACGTCGCAATTAGCGAACAAGTCCTTAAAGCGATACTTGCATTTCTCTTATTTCCAATGTAGCTTTAATTTCTACGAACATACTGCGATTTATCTTTTAATCCTCTGCAAAGGAAGTTATTATTCTGAAATCTACCAGCTTATTTTGTCTTGGTATGTTAAAGTTGGTTGGCGTTTCAATTATAAACAGCATTTATATTTAACTGCTTTATGATTATTATTTGCATGCTTCCCACCTTATGATCAACTTCCACACTACTTGACAATAATAACAGATCTATACTTCCTACAAAATGGACATTCATCGTAACGGCGGACCACGTAATGCTGACTACAAACCTAGTAAGAGTGGAGTAAAGTTACAAACACAGGTAAAGACTGCAGCCAATACTCGTTTTAAAGAAAGAAGAGTTCGTGTTGCTGAGGGAGTTTCTTGCGCCGCTTCTTCTTCACAGCTACAACACGTTCCGAAGCGGTGGTAGCAGAAAAGGACGATTCAAAAGATCTTGTGAAAGACTATTTGAATAAAGAATATTTTGATTTTGATTTTTGATTTTGAAATCAAAACTTTATACAATCTTTAATAAGCTAAAGTTAAACCAACATCATGATTGTAAGAATACAATATTCCAACGCTGGCGATGGTCATTGTCTACTACATAATGATACTAATAATCAATTTATTGAATTTATAACAAAGGACGATCGGTTTTTTAATACACCCAATGACGTCGCAATAATTTAAAGGTCGTTTGGCAAAAACAACTAAAATTGGGATTCCGTGTCAAGAGCATTTTAACACTCACAGTTCAGTAGAGAACTTTTTCAATGTGATCGCAAATTCTACGTCCAAATTTTAATTAGTCGCACTGGCAGGAAATTTGCAAGTGTGTACGTTGTTATACAGTAACAGAGGGTTGTTTGATAACAAGCGTTACAACCGTAAAGTTGGAGACGATGCGCGACGTTTTGAATAGGGTATCGCACTAAATTTCTCTAGATATCGATTTTACAATGACAGTGAGACCCTTGGTCTTCCCTGCAGAAACTGTTTGCACTGGTTTATACTTGCTAATTTTGCTGGGAATTCCGACCAATGAATACGGTGCGAAATAACATTATTTTCACCTTCACCTGCTATGCCGTTTATCGCCATCCATTTTCAGACTACGTTCCTCAATATTCATTGAAGTAATTGTCTAGAACGCCCAAATTGGATTCAGTAAAATAAGGTTACTTCTGAAATCAGATCTGTGCTGAGTAATTTATACTGGACAGCTTTTAATAAAAACAAAAACTGCTGCAACATCACAGTTATTCTACTAATTAAATCAAGAATGTTTAAGTAATAACACATATGTATTTTTTAAACTCATAAATGAAATTAGTTTCGGCCATTACAAAATATGTATAGTTGATCTTTTGTCTCTAGACAAAAGACTAGACCTATGGGATTACAGGCGTGACGATTATGTACATATGTGTGTATGTATTTTAAAAAAAGTTGAATTTTCAACCTCACATTTAAACTCAGTAGGTACATGAAAACAAACTATACTAGTCTTCCGAACATTGCAGTTTTCTGCATAGCCGTATAATTATTTACCTTGCCCGTTCAATTGAAACAATACAAATTGGCCTGAGGTCGAAGTGAAATTACAAACTGAAGTCTTGCGATTCTAAAGCCCTGTTGGATGCAAATCCTAAAATATAGTTGCTTAACGATAAATGATAGGCAGATTGCCGGTGCTTTTAGTAATTCTGGAAACAAATAAGGGGAAGAATAACATAAGTACGAGTACATAGTTATTATTTTTTGAAGTGACTCTTCTGAATAATTAAGGTTTGAAACGAAAAATCGACACGTTTAAGGGTTCCTGAAAACAGTTTATAATATGCTATTACATCAAAGTACAGAATACCTACCATACTTATATTATTCTCAAATTAGATATCTGGGTAGTCTTCCGATACCTATTCTAAATTTTAGTCAGAGTTGAAAATGTTGGCCACCGCGTCGTTTTGAACAGTTGAACAGATTCGATTAGTTATTGGTCTTAAATTCAATATTTGAGGAACTTTCACCCGATAATCTAAATTATTCTAAACATATAGAATTGAACCTTTTAGCGCAATTTTGAACTTTTTATTTATTGGACAGATGGCTCTCAAATTCAATATTTAATTGACTACAATGACAATAATTCTTATTTTTCTTTTAAGTTCTTTTAAACTCAGCGTTAGTAGATCCAGTTGGTATCTATTATCAACTCTAGTTTTATTTGTATTTCGTGTATTTCCTTAGTTGTTCAACATTTCTGTGACAATCCTTTAGAAATAATTAGTTTGAAGAATTTAATTAATGTAATTTGCTTACGACGCAATGCAGCGCGGCATGTCGTTAGATAAATAAAATAAAGTCGGTAGAGCGCTCATGAAATAGTATCGATAGTAGGTACTTTAGGAGTTTGCACGTTTAATCATAGTTTATTTGAGTAGGTTAATATTTTTGAGGTCGTCTTGAATGAATGTATAGCCTAAAACGACTCGATACTACGCCAGGCTTGCTCCTCAACTTTATGACGTCATAAAGATAAAGCGGGTTAATTTGAAGGTCGTTGTTTTGATGTGCTCCATCCGATTTATTTAATAACCTATAAATATTTTCGATTTTATTCCGTCACGATTTGAAATAAACCATGAATGAAATTTCCTTAATGCTAACATTTTTGCCAAGTAACTTTAACAAATACGATGATAAGATGCTGAAGCAAACATTAAGTAGATATAAATATATGTATGTAGCTTCTAATACAACATTTCTGAAAGAAACGTTATTTAATATCCTCGTCTCTCATACTTACTCAGGCTTAATATAATGCCGTAGCAAAATTCATCGTATGGCAGGAATCCTTACACGCATAATATAATCAGATACAGTGAACTTTCCAGAAAGAGAGATTAAACCAACTTTCATCCCTCAAAGCACGCTTTATCATGCCGCTGTACAAAAGTAAATCCCAGGCGAGAGACGGCACGGCAAAATTGAAATTATTCATGAGTAAACCACTATCAGGGTTTTAAATACGTTGATGCTTACGAGCGTATTACGTGCTGTTTCATAATTTGATGCAAGGAATATCGCAACAACAAATAGGTGAAAGTAACCACGCTATATAAAGAGGCAGGCTGCGAACACCTCGCGCCGCGTACTCTGCCACCAGCTGCCTCAATAGGGCCGTCACATCGGCAAGGATAAAAACTACTCGACGCAAGGCTTGTATTAATTAAAGAAAGAATATTTTCACATTTATGAAACTTAATGAACATCGCGGAGTCCTACATTACCCTTGCACAGGAAACGAGATTTTTTTAAACATCGTGTTTAAAGCAATTAAAGAAATACTGAAAATTTAAAACTAGGCTACGGTAAAATTGTATAGAAACGATGCATTAATTAAGTTTTTTGTAAACATAAAGTCTCATCGTCCGATGTCATCAAGGTCCCTCAACTTTATTAATATAGTTACTCAATGTTGGTTATTAGTGGGACGGCGAGTATACCGCAAGCAATATTTTTATAAGTGCAGCTAAGATTTTAATAATATTATGGACTTGAGCTAATTTACTTTAATCTTTCTTACGCTACTTACTTTATAACACGTTTATAACTTTATAACGTTCTACATTATTTTTTTTCTAGAATGGTTGTATTTTTTATCAAATAAAACATATGAGGGAAATTGGCACGCCAGAAAGACATTAAAAACGACCACAGAAATAAAACGAGTAGGTAAGTCCGAGTATTCCGGAAAATGAGTAACCAAAACCATTCGCAATTATTACAAAACATTAAAAATATTCAAGCAATGAACGGAACGATTGGGCGTCTCCGGCTGAACCCGACAAAAGGTACAAAATAGCGGCACGTACAATGTATTTGAAACGGTGTTCATAATTAAAATTGAAGTCGAAGGTCGCCGGCAGTCGATACGTCGCTCTGGCTGAAGGGTGGCGAGCTTTCCCCACACCAAGCTCTTATTTATGTTGCATCGTGTTTACATAATCCGTTCTTCAGCATAGCTACATACATACTATATAACTGTGTTTAAACAACTTATTACTGCTGACGCCGTTTTAGGCACACGTTTCTAGTGGTTCAATTTGATCATTTGATTTTATTTGCAAAGTGTAGTTGTCCGTGTAATAAATCAGCCTCTTTTAAACCGGAATGCGTTTACTTTAACAACTGAGCGTAAAACAGATTAGGACTCGGCTCTAATCTTTATAACTAGACGTCTCCTTGCGGCCCCGCATCTTATTTAATACGTTCATTGCTAATGGATTACAGCGCACCCGATGTTAAAAAATGTGCAGTGCGAGATAAAAATATCTAACTACTTTCATTACAATTTGACGCTTGAGTAAATAAACTTATATTGCAAAATTCTTGGACTATCACACGCCAGTGTTTAATTTGAACCCATAAAATAAAGCTACGTGTACATCAATGATGCTTGTAAATGAGTAGTTATTTAGTGTTACCCTAGCCATTGGCACCCTCTTCACTTAAAAATAAAGCCGAGTGTCATCGTCACCAACATATTTCACAACATGGATGAACAGCCGTGGATACTAGATAGACCCCTCGAAGTGTGTGCCGGTGAACCCGATCTTTGCCGCTCTCATTCATGCGCTCAAGAGTCGTGCCAGTCTTTCGCAGGTCATCGATCCGGATGTGTCAAAATGTTGCATTTAATTGCATACATCGTTTACTAAGTTATTTAATTTCAATTTTAACAAAATTGATAATTAAGTATCGTTTAATTAAATACAGTGTATATCAGGACTGCTACTGAAAACGAAGCTGGGTGATAGTTTTAGTGACTTCAGACACAATGCAACTAAATTTTGTGCAAAAAATATGTCAAGATTTTTATGTTTTTTTTTCTATCTTCTTATTAGGTTTGTAAGTACATGTTTTTTTCTTAAATAATAGTGTACACCCTTTTATTTTGAAAGACGCTATGGTACGCAAGGCTTTAAAATATTATTTTAGCAAAAACTATGGATTTACCACCCAAACTCGACCATATTTGAAAAATAACAAAAAATTATTATCGCATTTCTTTGCGAAATTTTTAGTAACATTGTGTTTGTAGTCACTAAAACTACGCTACTAGCTACGTTTTCGGTAGCAGTCTTGATATACCCGGTATAATTGTATTGTATTGTATCAGCCCATATACGTCGCAATAAATAAGTAACAGACTATTTGGAATCTGGTCTTCAACTGGAATCATATCTAGTTCATAATTGACCGCAATGAGTATTTACAATTAATTGTATGATAGTTTACGTAAATAACGCACAATAACATTAGGTATAAATTAATATACATTAAAAACCTGGTTTTTTACCATTCCTTCACAACGTACAACTTTCATCAAAGAAGGAATTATTATAAGTGCCAGTGAGAAATGCATTTTACAATATTTTTTACATAAAACAATTTGTGAATTTAAATTATATGGATACGTAAATTAGTAATTATTTTTAAATTGAATTTAGATTTTAATAATTTTATAATAAAACATATATATAGTATTACCGAAACATATTAGTTTTAATTCACATAAAAAAGAGCCGTACTTATTGAGTCCATGACTTATTGTTTGTTATTAGATAAATAACAAAAAAGTTACAATAGAAACGAAGTCTTATCCTGTTTTTTTTTTTCATTTTATATTAATACACATCACTGTGTGTAAATTCCTTCTGACAGGTTGATGTGGAAGTCCTGTGGGGGCTATATTCAGTAAATGGGTTCCTGCGGCTGAAGGATGAAAATGATGTCCATGTATAAGTCAGAGGGGCAGTACACGCGACCGCAGCGAACATTCCTAATTTAAAGCTATTCGTTGATCTAACACCTGTACCTACTCCAGTAAAATTGATTGCGTTAAATCATTGATAAAGTGCGGTATTGCTAACATGTATTTATAGTACTACACACCTTTGTAAATTTATCACAGCGATAACGTGTGAAAGCCGTACATCAATGCATGCTGTGATAGGACACGTCAGTTGTCGAACACACAACGCACACCAACACAGTCGTCTCATATGAAACATTGCACTGGATATCGAGGGATTTCACAGAATATGATTTAACCGCTCGTATAACTTGACCGTTATTACCGATTTAAACTTGGCAGAGTTAATAATTTCGTTCCGTATTGCGGCTACAATGTCATCAGGACTGACCGATATTACAAAGAAGACAAATATGAACAACACGACTAGGTTACATTAATGCATTTCGTTTGCGACCCTTGTCCTCATACAGCTGTTAGTTAAAATATGAATAGGATATTGTGTTAATCAGTTTTGTTAACGTATATTCAATTATTAGAATAGAAAACAATGTTTTTGTTGTAAACAATGCCAGCACCGCTACGGAGGTACTTGTACAGGAGATAATTGAAAACATCCGTAATTGAATCGTACACCGAATCAGGACGCTAATTCGCGCTAATTTTTCGAACCCATTGGATCATGACGTACAAACTGAATATAGGGGAGAGACGTGCAGAGCTCATGATGTGTGGGCAGGGCTTAGCCATAATGCAACATGGCTTGTTCTCGGAATTTGTGAAGCACCTCGTGCAGCGGGGCAGCGCGGGCACTTAGCTCGTACACAAGTACTTGTTTGATTTAGCATCGCCCGGCACCGTACACACTAGTGTTGGAATAAATAGCAATAGCAATCACAAATAGCAAATTAACGCGATAATTACATTTCACCAGTTATAATAAGTTAAATTTTGTAACTTGCAATTATGATTCACAAAGCCGATTAGCTAATATTTTTATACAATCTCATGTAATCTATGAAGGATTGAGTTTTTTCTTTACGAACTGATATAAAAAAAAACTGAACAATTAATTTCTTGTGTGTAATGTTATATGTGAAAAATAGTTAAAATATATGATCAGTATTTTTGTTTACAAAACCTATGCGGGCAATTAGCGATAGCAGAAATATAGAGCACGCTAAGACTTCAAAAACAACAAGGTGGTGATGATAATTTTAAAGAGCAATAACTCCCATTACTAGTGCACACTAGTGTTGAAATAAAAACTTATCATAATCATTATTGGCACGTTAAATTGTAGGTCACACTTCTAAATTGAATACAATTGTTAAATAATATCATTGCTACTAATTTTATCGTATAGCAAATCATGCGGTAGTCAACATTGTCATGCGGTCGCATACCATCAAAGGCGAAAAAAAAGTAGTATTTATTTCAATAACTGAGTCATACACATAGTGAAATAGTATTAAGAGTTTCCTTTTACGATATGCTATATAATATTATAACTATATAGTAATACTGGTGTTAGAAGTCCCCCTTCCTCCTTAATTATATAACATGTGTACATTTTGTATTATTTAACATAATATCATAGCAATGTGTGGTATATTTGTGTGTTCGTTTGCGTGTGTCTATGAGTGAAAGAAATAACGTGCTGAACGCGTGTAAGTTATATTAGCCATTGATTTCAAAGAAACGACGGATATTTAGGGCGGGTATTGCATGCATATATTGATTGTATATAAATTGAGCGGCAAGCGTGTCTGCGTATTGTTGCGGAATTCGTGATTTAATGTCAAAGTTCATTACGTTATTGTTACTATTAGTAAGATAATTTCAAATAAATAGAATTATTCTATGTTATGTTCGTATTGTAATAGTAGTACAAGCTTCAAAAATGTAAATTAATGTGTAAATTATAGATAATATAGCGACACTGGTATAAAAAAAGGAAAAAGTTACCTACATATATTTTTGCTTCTTGTTTCAAAAACTGGAGACTCTCCAGCAGGATTCAGAATCCAGTTGAGACAATAAGTAATAGCAGAAATATAGAATACGCTTCAAAGTAACAAGTTGTAACAACAAAATAAATATTGAAATAGCAATAATTCCCACTATTAGTACACATGTTACGCCGAATTATTTAAAAATAAGGAAATCAAAGCTTCACTTACGTCTTTGGTGTTTATATCGCAAGGAAACATTTTCATTGTGCCTTTGTTGTACCTATTTACTTATAATAATTTGATATAAGTTTATTGTGAACTTTCAACAATGAACAATTTTCATTCTGCCAAATCCAAAGAATTGAGATTAATACACTCTGTTTCACAAAGTTTAACAATAGACGGAATACGATCAGCTTTTAACTCGGGTATTTTTAAGGTTGCTTTGATTTGAGGCTGATGTTTCGTGCGAATCTAGTAGTTAGACTGTTGGAGAAATGTAACCTCCGTTGTGATTACTTTATATTTAAACACGGGATAGTATTATAGAAAAAATGTATTATGTTCTAATTTTAATAATATACTTTTGTCGTTCTAGCCTTAGTTTTCAGTACTTCAATTATACACTTCTGTCAGTCAACATCTCTTTTTATTTATTTCAATCTTTAAATATTTAATATTTTGATCTTATTATTATTACAACACGTTATCAGCACGAAAGCTTGGTGTTTAAAATGTTATCTATCTAAATAAAATTGAATATAAATTTAGTTTTTATGTGTGGCTAAAAATAGTCGAAATATGTCACATGAATCGGGAGATGTCTCGGGTGCAATAAATTACTCTTCGTCAAGTTCATCTATACCATCTATCAGTTTTGAGGAATAAAGATGGATTTCCCTCATGGAAGTTTAAGGACCTGTGGGAATCAATTGCTGGATACCCAGACGGTGATATGACCTCCGCCTCTATCAAGGTAAGAAAAGATGCCAAAGCGCTAGCAAAGATATACTTGACAGTAGACGGTGCAGCTATGACTCACGCTAGATGTGCGAAAACTGCATCAGAAGCATGGCAGTCTTTGCAAAAGGCTTTTGAAGATAAGGGCATAGGACGAAGATTGCCACTAGAACGAAAACTGTACAGGTTGAGTCTGTTAGATTTCAAGAATGTAGAATTGTATATTAACGCAGTTATGTCAACCGTACAGGACCTTGCTGATATAGACGTAGTAATAGAAGATAGGTATGTTGCTGCAATACTCTTGGGAGGACTCACTCCAAGATATGAGCCTCTTATTATGTCAATAGAAAATTGCAACGTGGATGTGACTACTGATCTAGTAAAAACTAAACTGCTGAACGAAATGTCCAAAGATGCAGCTGTATGATCAGACTCTGTACTATATGCAAAAAGGAAACCTAAATCAAAGAAGAAGAATATTGTCTGTTATGATTGTAAAACACCGAGACATAAGAGACCAGATTGTCCACGGAAAAACAAGGAGAAGGTCAATGTGGTAACTGCTAAAGATACGACATTTACAACTCTCACTACTTGTGATAATTCAAGTAAGGATACATTTTTTGTAGATTCAGGCTGCACAAGACATATGACTTCCAGACGAGAGTGGTTTCAACATTTTAGGACACTTGATCAAGGTTCTGTTACTGTCGCAAACGGAGAACATATTAAATGCTGCGGAATTGGTAATATATCCATAAACACCCAAGAACATTATCACCAATATTAGTGATGTTGCTTTTGTACCAGATTTAAAAGCAAATTTATTATCTGTACAGAAAACTGTTGAAAAGGGTTATATGTGTTTTTGATAAAAATTGTTGTAACTTTTATAAATCTAATAATTTTCGTTTTCAAATCTGTTGCTCATGCCTCGCCCTGTGATGGACTGTACGTTTTAGACGCTAGTATTAATGTTTCCCATAATTTGGCGAATAACTATTTGACTCAGGATGTGCACTCTGGATGGATGTGCACTCAGGATAGTTATAAAATTTGGCACAAAAGGTTAGGATATTTGTGTCGCATAGGCATGAACCAACTGAGAAATCACGAGGTAGGCGTAAAGTTTTCAGTAATTGATAAAAGTAGTTGCATTGCTTGCGTGGAAGGTAAACAAGCAAGAAAACCGTTTAAGAAGATAGCGTTTAATAGGGCTACTTCCCCGGTAGAACTGATCCATATGGATTTGATGGGACCTATGTCTACTACCTCATTCCAAGGAAATAAGTATATGTTAACAATAGTAGACGATTATACGCGTAAGGTGTTTGCTTATTTTATTTCTTCAAAAACAGAAGTCAAAAATAAATTTTGTCTGTTTCAAACTTTTGTCGAAAATCAATTAGACCAGAAAATAAAAGCCGTTAGGACCGATGGGGGTAAGGAGTTCGTGAATAAGGATTTTGTAGATTGTCTTGCTTCGAAAGGTATTAACCCTACAAGGCTCAATTTTTTTTTGTGGTCAAATAAAAATATTGGTTATGTAATTAGTGATAAATAGTCAGGAAAAAATAATAAAAATAATAATAATAGAATATTTTAATGGAAAATCGTGTTTTTATTTCAGTTCCACATATGGTACACTGAGCCTTCACTATACTTTTTGTTAATAAACTAGTACAATAGCATTATTATAAAAACAGTTTCTTGGTGGATTATTTTAATATGTGTTTAACCATAATTATAAAGTTAAAAGCGATATGAAATAACTAAATTATTATTATTATATATAATGAACTATTGATGAAAGTTTCTGAAGCAATTGTTATCTTTATTCAGGCAAAGTTCTACTCGACATTTTTCACAGGATATGAAGGTTTTTCCTCTGTATCCAGGATTTTGGCATCGTTGTCTCTTTTCACCCCAAAGAGGAAAATGCTCAAAGCCGTCACGCCGGACATCACGAGGAGGGAGAATTGCCGTATTGGGCTTCTTTCACGTGTTTTCTTCCAAAGGCACCTCCTTTTTTTCTTTATACTTACAGACACAGAGGCAGGGATTTTAGTTGTAACGACATTATTCATAGTAGATGATCGCCTCGGTGCCCTAGACTCTCTAATGGTACCTGTCCCTGTCCCTGAAGTCCCACCTGAAGTACTAGGATGAGGAGTATCTCATCCTATTATTATTAGTAAATATTTATTGATGAGTGAAATAAGTGGAGAGTGGCGAGTGCGTGGTGGCCTGTTGGTAAACGGACTAGACGCAACTGCCAACTTATTCACGGTGGTCGCGGGTTCGAATCTCAGGGCACACCTCAGACTTTTCGGAGTCATGTGTGTATTGATAGTCAATCACCACGCACTAAAACGGTGAAGGAAAACATCGTGAGGAAACCTGCATACCATAGCGATTTATAAAATTTCTATGGTATGTAAGTCCGCCAGCCCGCACTAGGCCAGCGTGGTGGACTATATGGCCTAACCACTCTCAATCGTACTCTCGATTGAGAGGAGGCCCGTGCCCTGCAGTGGGACGTATATGGGCTGATAAAGAAGAAGAAGATTTATTGCTGTAGATTTTCGGTATTCATAACATTAATATCCTCATTGACGGGAGACGAACATTGATTTCTTTGCGGTGATAACGAAGTTTCCACTAAGTGATTCAGATAAAAAGTTTTGTATATACTGTCTTTTTTTCGATGTCTTCATCACTTTCAGCGTCAGAAAAATCTTCTTTATCTTTACTCCCAGAAGGAATATTTAGGAAATCTATAATATCTTCTTCACTCAAGCCTTTTCGCGACATGGTCTATAAATTATAAAAAATGGTCATTAGAAAAGTTGTCGTAAGTACTCATACTGAAAACGAGCGTTAAAGCTCAACGTTCCGTATGTGGAACACGGATAAAAACATGATTTGCCAAAAGAATACTGTAGTAATATAAAAAAATTACTTACCTTTGCTAAATATACACTTTTTACAACGCACATTATTTTATTTTGAGTGAAAACTACACAGTTACTTTATTTATTCGCTGTTTGAATTCACATGAATAGCAAACTTTACAGTTTCTTTCGAATTTCACACCAAGTATACCATAAAAAAAATCAGTAGAGACATATTTACGTAACGTTATGTATTAAACGGTTGATTGATATCCGATGCTTCTATTTAGATGGTAAAAGACATCGCTGCTAGTATTTTTATAGCTGTAGAAACGATTAAAATGGTTGTACCACATATGGTACTGGGAGCCTTGTAGGGTTAAACTTCAAACCACTACGCCTTATAATCCTCAACAAGTTGGAGTAGCAGAACGTACTCATCGTTCGATCGTAGAAAAGGCGAGAACGCTGCTAGCTGAAAGCGCACTGTCGGAAGCATTCTGGAAAGATGCGTTCAAAGTTGCCGTATACCTAAAAAAATAGGTCTCTTCATCGAGCCTTAGGTGGACAAATTCCTTATGATAGATAGTGTGGACGAAAGATGATCTTAGGCACTTAAAAGTGTTTGGATGTAGAGCTCTCGTTCATATACCTTCAAATCAAAGGAATAAATTAGATGTCAAGGCACAGGAAGCTATTTTCGTCGGTTACTCTGAAAATCCAGGTACTTATGTTTTTAGAGATCCTGCTAACCCACGATAAGTTTTTATATCCTGGGATGCAAACTTTTATGAAAATTGTTTTACAGCGCTAAAGAAGAAGCAACCTGAGTCTTTAGCACAGACTGACTCTATCTTATTATTCGAAGAAAGAAAAGAGTCTGAGCCTGAGATTGATCATGACTGTCAATTTTATGATTGTGATGAAACTGCCAGCCCAGCGGCTGAAGCTCCTTCTCCAGTAAATCTAGAGAGCTCCAAAGAGCCAGTTACTTTGGAAGAGCAAGAGCCTCTCAAGGGTTTGAGGCTACCTAGTGTGGATGAGGAGGCAGCTAATTTGGAACAGGGATCTTCCCCTGAGCGCAGATATCCCTTAAGAGATAAGAAAAGGACGCTTATGGTAACATAACAAAGTATAAAGCGAGACTCCTCGTCAAAGGTTTTCATCAAGTTGAGACAGTAGACTATGACGAGACGTTCGCACCAGTGATTGGTCATTCTTCTCTTCGCACGTTGTTTGCATTAGCTGCAGAGATGGAGTTAAAAATGAAGCATTTCGACGTTGATACTGCGTTCCTTAACGGAGATTTAGAAGAAGAAGTTTTCATGGAACAACCTCTTGGTTTCATAGAAAAAGGCAGAGAACAAGGTCTGTTTGTTGAAAAAATCCCTTTATGGTCTTAAACAAGTACCGCGAGCCTGGAATAAAAAGTTAAATGAAACGCTTTTAAAAATTGGTTTTATAGGAACTCCTTCCGAACCATGCGTTTATACCAAACTTTTTGGTAAAGAACTCGTAATTTTGGGAGTCTTTGTCGATGACATAATAGTCTTCTATAAATCGGATTCGACATTTGACACTTTCAAGAAAGATTTTTTAAAATATTTTTCACTAAAAGATCTCGGAGTACTGAAAAGTTATTTGGGACTTCAGATTGAGTATCATTCCGAAACTATTAGAGTCAACCAGCGAAATTATATTCTAACTATACTAGAAAAGTTTAATATGAAGGATTGTAAGACCGTGAATACTCCGTTAGTTAAAAAGAATATGGAAAGAAGAGCGGATGGTCAAGTCGTTGAGTCTTATCCTTATCAGAATCTGATAGGATGCCTCATGTATCTAACAGTAAGCTCACGACCCGACATTGTTTACGCCACGAGCTACTTAAGCCAATTTAATACTTGTTTCACTAAGGAACACTGGAATGCTGTAAAAAGGATTTTAAAAAGGATTTATCAATACCTAAAGGGTACTCTACACAATTCATTGATTTACAGGAAGAGTGGAAAAACATTGAAAGGTTTTTGTGATGCGGACTGGGCAAACTGTCCAATCGACAGAAAGTCATATACCGGTTATACTTTCAAATTGAGTGGAGGTCCAGTTTCGTGTGAGTGAAAGAAGCAACCTACTGTTGCGTTAAGTTCGGCCGAGGCTGAATACATGGCACTAGCGTCTGCCACGAAGGAAGCGTGCTACTTACGTCGTTTTATTTACGAAATAACAGGTAAACTTTGTACAGTTAACATAGCTTCTGACAGCCAGAGTGCCATTAACTTCGTACGAAATCCGGTACACCACAGCAGGACGAAGCATATAGATACTAGATTTCACTTTATTAGAGAAAAGGTATATAATAATGTTGTTCAGTTTATATATATGAAAAGTAGTGATATGCCTGCTGATATACTTACTAAGCCACTAGGGCCTCTAGCACACAAGCATGTGCTGTTAACTTAGGGTTAGAAACATGGTTTAATTTTTTCTTTGTTTTTCTTCTGTGTTTGGTTTACCACAACTTCGTTTAAGGGCGGCTGTTGGAGAAATGTAACCTCCGTTGTGATTATTTTTTATTTAAACACTGGATATTATTATAGAAAAAATGTATTATGTTCTAATTTTAATAATATATTTTTGTCTTTCTAGCCTTAGTTTTGAGTAATTCAATTATACACATCTGTCAGTCAACGTCTCTTTTTATTTATTTCAATCTTTATATATTTAACATTTTAATCTTATTATTATTACAACATAGACATTATGCAATCAAGACAATATCCTTAAATATAGGTCTTTAGTCAATATCAAATATTATGACCAACAAGGATTTATTTAATGCGTTTAAAAAAACAATAAGAAAGAAACTTTTAGTATATTTTCTTTATTGTTGTGATTGGCGAGAAGAGCATGTCTCGAACAGTAGCAAAACCAAACACCATTTTGAATTAATAAGCAATGCTTGGCATTCACTGCGCTTGCCATCCTGAGATTTAAGCTGTGAAGTCTCAATTTGCCCATTATTTATCTGAAACACAACAACGCATTGACACTGCTGTTTGGCGGGAGAAACATACATGAATATAGAAGAAGAAAATATATGATGGAAGTGTTTAAAAATGCTCCTCAAATTCAATGCTCACTTTTTCTTTATGAAATTATTTATCATCATCAATATTAAAACAAACTCTTGACAATTCGCATCATCCGGTACCGTCAACTCAAACGATAATTATCGCACTATTTGCATACTTGAAAATCAATTATCTGTCTGGAATTAAACCACTGGCATTTCTAGCACTCCACTAATGGTTTCAAACGACTGCAAATATAATTGCAATTAATACCGGTCGAAGAATAATTACATATCTGGTAAAAGGAGCTGTTGTTAAATAGTTATTAAGGAATAACTGTAATTATTAACAATTGTTCACACGGTAGAGCCCCGCTCGTTGTGTGATCAACAATACAGTGTGGTGGAATATCCCTTTCCGATATTATTGCACCTAATATCCAAGTGAATGTCTTGCTTTCTAGACTTAAAAAGGGCTTTATTGTGAACAATCATTTTAATATAGGGACGCACAAAGTAGACTGTCGCAAAGTGTTCTCTGGGCTTCATTTAATAAATGCAATCATCTTTATTGAGTACTGATGCATAATACATTTGATAGTTTATTTTTCCCCGCATACGACACAGTTCTCATTTCCTAGTAGTATTTCACCTTTCATTACAATAATGGTAAAAGGAGATTAATATCAGTCGGCAATTCATTTAGCGCATTACAATTTCAATTAAGCCATGAAACGTGATATAAAAATGAAATTGGTAAGGATATTCATCTTATAATAATAACAATCTAAGTACCAACAAATTCTAACTGTTCTTATCTCACACATGGGAGCGGCTAAATACAATATCTGCAGATTTGCTGAATTACTTGGCTTATTATTTTTATTCTAGCCATCTATCTGTCGTCGTCACCACTTTCGGGAATAGGATTTCGTCACTGAATGAAATGCCCTCTATTTCGTTATTCCGAGGTAAGTTAAGAGCGTTTATACCCTGCACGCGCTTTTTGGCTTAAAAACAGGCCTTTTCAAATGAGTTAATAGCCACCAATAAACAATTTAAAGGAAAAATAATTATTACTAATTTTAGAAAATGTTGTCATCTAGGGATTTTGGTGGAAAACATTATAGATTGATGGATAATTTGTGAGTACTATACGGATTACTGAACACAAGTTTCGTTATTTAGGCTTTAAGTGGCAATTTAGAAGCTTAAGATATCCGAAACCACTAAATATAAGATGAAAATAAAAATATTATCAGACTAATAAGACCTTTACGGAAGGATTTTGCTGAGAAAAATAATCTTTTTGTGTTTAGTTCCTGAAAAATAAAAATTTAAACAATGCAAAATTATTCAGAAACTCTCGTCAAGAACACATTTTTTTTCACCAACTTATCGTACATAATTTTTTATAGCAATTGCATATTACAATAGAAGAACATCTTATCAATAAATTACCATTTTTATATTTCAACAAAATTAGTTTTCATGTTTTCTACAAATATTTTAAAAACCACTATAAAACACGCTGTCCGACGTGGATCAAATCAGACCGCCGCAAGGCCTTCTAGAGGGAGGACGTATCGCTCGTCGCTCCGGCCTGGCTGCAGTCGATTATGCCGCGCGTAGTAAAAATAGCCACGCGCGGAATGCGATTACCACATCTTAGTACTTTGGTAGTAAAATATTTAATTATTTTTATTACCTACAATGATTTTGTAGTGAGTATAAATTATGTTTCAGGTAATATAATGGGATGTAATTCCGAGGCTAAATTATGTTATGTATTGTACTATAAAATTAAATATATTTCGTAATTGTAAGGGGTTGTAAGGCCCCTAACACTATTTATGTGTTCGAACACGAAATGATTAATAAAACGTCCGTAGTGTATACTGATTGAACACTGATTTGAATGCAACTTAACAATGTAATAATAACGAAAATATGGTTAGTATCCAAAATTTGTATTATTCTTTGCTTCCACAGTAATATTTGTCTACTTATAATGCAAGTAAAATATTTTTATGATATTATATTACAGTTACATTTCAATTGAATATTTGAAGCGCACGGATCAAAGTTGTTTGAGCCGATTGTATAGCGAGCCGACGCGGCAGCTCTACGCACACAGCTTTGGTCGCTTATGTGTGCGTGAAATTAACGAAGAAATACCTATAGTTGACTTTGCGCGCAAGGTGTATACGCTCTTAAATCCGGAAATAACTATTTTTGTATTCATTTTGGTTTTGCTCTGGCCAAGTTGATAATACATGGTCACATTTTGAACCTGAGGAAAGTAAAACGTGTGATGCCAATTTTGATCTAATCAAACCAAAGTCAACAAAAAAAATATGCATACTTTTATATTTTACATGTATACCAAGGACATAAATATTAAATACTTGTGTACGTCATTGGACGAAGCTACACAATATGATTTATGAACGACGCGTATTTTACAAATATTGTTGCACCTGCTCAAGCAAACACATTTTAAAAGTACAAATATTTCAGTGTAAACATAATACTTTTTTTTTTAATTTATTTTTATTATGAACCTTTAAACAAGTTTATACCGGTTCCATTGTAACATAGTCGAAGCTACACAAACAAAATTAATATAATAAATAACATAATACTTCTTTTATGCATGAACATTCTGACATTCTGATAAGCGTCTAAGTTATTCGTTTACATATTTGAAGCTGTCCTAATAAGCGTTTATACATGAATAAACGATGCGGCGACCGTGTGTCGAGGTGTGTGGGACGAAGGGGTAAATAAATTATTAAACATAATGAACATCTTTCGATTATATGGGGCCAAGAACTGCAAAAGGTCTCGTAACACGCAACTTGTATGATTACGTTGCTCGCGTGACTTCAACTCGAATCACGGTTGCCTAGCGAAGTTCGGTAGTTAAAATCTTGGAAACCTTTGTGCTCCGGGAGAACTTCTTAGCGTCAACGATCGTATAAACGTAATTGAAAATTGGTATATGAGTTCCATTATTACATCTATTAGAAGAATACATTGGCAAACTGTAAGAACGTAGGATTTTGCTAAATTATAGTAAGGAACAGTTAAATTAAAGATATAAAACTCATTTTCAAATTAATAGCTCTGAGCTCGGTGTACATTTCGCCGGCTTTATAGGATAAACCCGAACACAAGCAATTTGCAGTGTCGAATTAACGAAGTGATTACCAACTACCACTGGAGGTCCCAGGCCGCCGACTTGAAATATCCTCTTTATTTGAATTTATCTGTTATATTTTAATGACGTCATTAAAATAATACCAGACTTAATTTGAATTGGATACAGCGATAAAGCTTTGGCAATGTCAGTACTTTTTTTTAATATTATGAATCTATTTTCCGTTCGCAATACAGTACCTGCCGGGTAATGACGTATCGCTGAGAATTATACACAAATTATAGATATTATGTATTTCACAATATTACCCATTATTAGTGTTCGCACAGGATGGGAGTATCTCAATAAGGTTGATAACACAATTTTTATTATTATTTATGTCGATTTTTTACGTTAAGCGTTTTGTCAAATGCTTTTAGTACTAAACAAGATAAAATACTTAAAATTTGATGGAGAACAGAATAGGATGCAACTATGACGTCAACTTCCTTAATACAAAGACTAGAAATAGTTCAATTATTTTACAACCAGTTTTATTATCTTTCAAATTAATATTTGTTTTAAAATACATTTTGCAGTAATAAAATACTGTTCAATTGCTTTGCCCGCAACTTCGTCTGCGTGTTTAACTGTAACTACAACATGTTTTAAATTCTTAAAAACTCGGCACTCCGTACAAAAAAAAAGTGTAACTTTTGTAAAGTTAAGTAACACTATTTCCAACGTTAGACACGCGTCAATACGATCAACGTGTACTTTAATTGAATCAAGTCAACGTGCGGAGTGGAAATTCAATGGCTACTTGCAATACATGCATATGTATGAAGTCGAGTTATCAATTGGCCGGTACAATTCCGAATGGACCGCAGCAAAAATGGTAGAGCCCGTCATTCAGATTTGAAGGATGTCATTGAAACGGATGGATTTTTAAATGGATTCGAGAGAAATGTGTCCGAATCAATTCGAAGTGAAAAATATTTTTATACCTTTGTTACTATAATAGTTTCAACAAAAGATAGTATACACAGTCAGGTCATAAGTATTGTCACACAGTAAAAACTTTTCTTTTAGAATGCTGGCCACAAGAAAGTTTATTAAATTCGAATTTCGAATTGTTCATGAAAATAAAAACGTATACTTTTTAGAATTTTACTCATTTTTAAATATGGAGTGGACGCTTAAAGAAGACCGTGTTGCAGTTATTGCGTTGCATCGTTGCGGTTACGTGCCAATTCAAATTTTTGACATACTGAAAAATTTGAATATAACCAAAAGATTCGTTTATCGTACCATCAAACGATACAATGAAGACTCTAGTGTAGATGACAGGTCAAGAAGTGGTTGCCCTCGGTCTGTTAGGACTCCAGCAGTGATAAAAGCTGTGAAGGCGCGAATTCAAAGAAATCCCAAACGTAAGCAGAAACTGTTGGCTCTCCAGATGGGGTTAAGCAGAACCACGGTGAAAAGGGTGTTAAATGAAGACTTAGGGCTTCGGGCATATCGAAGAAAAATAGGACATCGTTTGAATGCTGGTCTAATGGACCTGAGACTGAAGAGATGCCGTGCTTTGTTGAAGCGGTACGCGGGAAAAAAATATCCGGAAATTCTTTTTTCAGATGTTTTTTTTTTAACGTAGAAGAGAGCTACAACAAACAAAATGATAAGGTGTACGCACACAGTAGTGAAGAAGCGAGCAACCGTATTCCGCGTATCCAACGAGGTCATTTTCCATCTTCGCTCATGGTATGGTTGGGAATTTCTTATTGGGGCTTAACAGAGGTACATTTTTGTGAGAAAGGTGTAAAAACGAATGCAGTTGTGTATAAAAATACAGTCCTGACGAACCTTGTGGAACCTGTTTCTCATACCGTGTTCAATAACAGACACTGGGTATTCCAACAAGATTCGGCGCCAGCTCATAGAGCGAAGAGCACACAAGACTGGCTGGCGGCGCGTGAAATCGACTTTATCCGGCACGAAGACTGGCCCTCCTCCAGTCCAGATTTGAATCCGTTAGATTACAAGATATGGCAACACTTGGAGGAAAAGGCGTGCTCAAAGCCTCATCCCAATTTGGAGTCAATCAAGACATCCTTGTTTAAGGCAGCCGCCGATATTGACATGGACCTCGTTCGTGCTGCGATAGACAACTGGCCGCGCAGATTGAAGGCCTGTATTCAAAATCACGGAGGTCATTTTGAATAAACTTTAATGTCATAAGAATCTATGTTTTGTTAAGTTCATTTTGGTATATAAATGGTTAAATAATGAATAAACTTGTTTCAATTATTTTATATTAAACATGTAACAGAATTTATGACCTGACTAGGTATTTTTACAATGTAAAATTGTCTTAAAGACCAAGTGATTTTGTACATAAATATATGGCATCAAAAAGTAGCAAATTTTTATATGTCCACAAAACGTACACTATTTTAATAATGTTGTTCGGATCGCCATAAAACGACGGTCGTAACTATTACAATATGAGCAAATTGTGCAACTATTCACACCTCGAGTTGTGCCCCACGAACACTATCCTCGGTATGCCATTATTATTCAGAATATTTTATGATGCAACAACTAAAACATATATGTAATTTACTATAGACAACATAAAATCAGTGACTAGATCTACATTGGTCCGCGCGAAGGCTTGTAATTTCCGTCCGACTTGCTTTCGATATGCAGATGTATTCAACTTATGGTTATAAAGTTTAATGAAAAACGTAATAGCATGAAAACCGTGTTTAAAATGCCTGCCTTACTCAAGCCACGCAACCAACAGGCTTTTTTTATTCCTCCGTTCTAAAACGGTCACCTTTCTATCGACTTTTAAATACCGCCGGGGAATTAAATATGCATCCGGCCGCCGCTACCGTCTCAACATTATTTAGGAATGTTTTAAATTGATAAACAATTGTGAATAACGAGTTCAATTTAAAGAATATAGACGTCATAAAAAAAACATTTAGTAAATATGTATTGACGATGTAAAAAAAGATTTCGTATAATCAAATAGTAGTTTTATGAAAAGTTTCGATGGCCATTGGATATTTGGGTTCACAACCACAAAGTGGACACGCAAAGGATTTCATTGTCATCGAATTTTCAAGTGATTGGACATATGACGCTATAAAGGTCATAAAGCTATTGATTCAGTTGATTCTCCAGATTGAATCCAGCAATGATAAATTTGATACCATGGAATGATTTTGCTTTACCTAGACATATTTAATTGACAACAAAGAAAAATATTTAAAAAAAAATCTGATAGAAATATTTTGAAATTTTAAATATTTAACGAAAGGAAAACGCTATTGAAGACGTTTTAAACCCAAGTTGAAGCGAGTTGAAGGGAACCTCTTTGGCGCGAATCAACGTGAAATACCAGAGTAATCAACCGTATAGCATCTGCAACTGAATCGATTTCAGGGCAAACGTAATTCGCACGCTGCTCCGAGCTAAAATCCTTGCCCAAAATTGAGCTCGGCCAGTAAACCTAAGCTTAAGCGGTAGTGCATTTTCAACGGTATTAAGCAATCAATTTAAATCGAAGACGCTTTGATTTTTAAGTACGGCTTCCGTGAGAACACAAATAATTAAAAAGACGACATTTAGACCAAGTTGGACGAGGAACTGCGCTTGATGGTGAAATTTCAGAGTTCGGCACGGCCAAGAGGGCACTTCGAACTTCCAGTCCTGTTTGTTATTCAATCGACGAATGCGTTGGTGGTTAATCATAGAGGCAGTCATGTGGGCGTCCTGAAATATTGGCACACGACTGGCCGTTAAGAAACATGAATGAGTGTACAGGATCCTAGTTTGCCAAAAAATAATATTATGGAAGAAAACTTACGTTTATATACCATTTGAATATTAGCCAATATGTGCACCCACTCAATAGTTGCACTATAGGTACTGACATTTATTTCTTATTGCAATAAACAGTTGTATAGTTAGCTATTATACACATTCAGGTCATAAGTATTGTCACACAGTAAAAACATTTCTTTTAGAATGCTGGCCACAAAAAAGTTTATTGAATTCGAATTTCGAATTGTTCATGAAAATAAAAATGTATACTTTTTAGAAATTTAATCATTTTTAACTATGGAGTGGACGCTTAAAGAAGACCGTGTTGCAGTTATTGCGTTGCATCGTTGCGGTTACGCGCCAATTCAAATTTTTGACATACTGAAAAATTTGAATATCACCAAAAGATTCGTTTATCGTACCATCAAACGATACAATGAAGACTCTAGTGTAGATGACAGGTCAAGAAGTGATCGCCCTCGGTCTGTTAGGACTCCAGCAGTGATAAAAGCTGTGAAGGCGCGAATTCAAAGAAATCCCCAAACGTAAGCAGAAACTGTTGGTCCTTCAGATGGGGTTAAGCAGAACCACGGTGAAAAGGGTGTTAAATGAAGACTTAGGGCTTCGGGCTTATCGAAGAAAAACAGGACATCGTTTGAATGCTCGTCTAATGGACCTGAGTCTGAAGAGATGCCGTGCTTTGTTGAAACGGTACGCGGGAAAAAAATATCGGGAATTTTTTTTTTCAAATGAAAAATTTTTTACCGTAAAAGAGAGCTACAACAAACAAAGTGATAAGGTGTACGCACACAGTAGTGAAGAAGCGAGCAACCGTATTCCGCGTGTCCAACGAGGTCATTTTCCATCCTCGCTCATGATATGGTTGGGAGTTTCTTATTGGGGCTTAACAGAGGTACATTTTTGTGAGAAAGGTGTAAAAACGAATGCAGTTGTGTATCAAAATACAGTCCTGACGAACCTTGTGGAACCTGTTTCTCATACCATGTTCAATAACAGGCACTGCGTATTCCAACAAGATTCGGCGCCAGCTCATAGAGCGAAGAGCACACAAGACTGGCGGCGCGTGAAATCGACTTCATCCAGCACAAAGACTGGCCCTCTTCGAGTCCAGATTTGAATCCGTTAGATTACAAGATATGGCAACACTTGGAGGAAAAGGCGTGCTCAAAGCCTCATCCCAATTTGGAGTCACTCAAGACATCCTTGATTAAGGCAGCCGCCGATATTGACATGGACCTCGTTCGTGCTGCGATAGACAACTGGCCGCGTAGATTGAAGGCCTGTATTCAAAATCACGGAGGTCATTTTGAATAAACTTTAGTGTCATAAGTCATAATCAATAATCTATGTTTTGTTAAGTTCATTTTGGTATATAAATGGTTACATAATGAATAAACTTGTTTCAATTATTTTATATTAAACATGTGACAGAATTTATGACCTGACTAGGTATTAATAAAAAGTAAGCAACCAGGATGTCATTGCTGTACAATGGCATTGCCTAGTAAATTGGACATTACATGTGAATTGGACAGAGAGGATAAGTGTAGAGAGTATATTTTAGTTTTATCTTTAAGGCAGATGAAACGCCTTCAAGCTCTTGCAGTGGAAAGGATTCGGCATCAACATCAACGGCGAGTATATTACTCACTTTCGATTTGCCGACGATATTGTAGTCTTGGCAGAATCGCTGGAAGACCTTAGCACTATGCTCGAAGACCTTAATCGAGTCTCCCAACAGGTGGGTCTTAAAATGAACATGGATAAAACGAAGATCATGTCGAATATCCATGTTGTGCCCAACCCCATTGGAGTTGGGGGCTCGACTCTCGAAGTTGTAGACGAATATATCTATTTAGGACAAGTGGTCCGGTTAGGCAGGTCCAACTTCGAGAGAGAGGTCAATCGTCGAATCCAACTCGGTTGGGCAGCGTTCGGGAAACATCGCGACGTCTTCTCGTCCAAAATACCTCAGTGCCTAAAATCGAAAGTCTTCGATAGTTGTGTGTTACCAGTGATGACACACGGCACCGAGACGTGGCCTCTCACTGTGGGCCTCATTAAAAGGCTCAAAGTCACTCAAAGAGCCATGGAGCGGGCTATGCTCGGAGTTTCCCTACGAGATCGAATCAGAAATGAGGAGATCCGTAGGAGAAACAAGGTTACCGACATAGCCCATAGGATTGGCAAGTTGAAGTGGCAGTGGGCCGGGCACATAGCTCGTAGAACCGATGGCCGTTGGGGCCGAAAGGTTCTCGAGTGGAGGCCACGTACAGGCAAGCGAAATGTCGGACGCCCGCCTACAAGGTGGACGGACGATCTGACTAAGGTCGCAGGAAGTCGCTGGATGCAGGCCGCTTCCAACAGGTCATTGTGGAGATCCTTGGGGGAGGCGTATGTTCAGCAGTGGACTTCCTGTGGCTGATATGATGATGATGATGATGATGATGATGATTTTCAACATAGTAAAGGCGTTCCAAGTCCTCCGTAAATAATTACTTTACGATGATTAAATTTTTTGACTGAAATGAAATTCGTTTATTGGTCATGTAGGCAATGAAATAGGTCTTATGACAAGTCAATCACACATTGCTTAATATTTTTCAATTCTATTTAATTATTCTTTTATTATGATATTTATGACTATATTATGGTAATGTCATGTTTTTTTTTTTAAATAAATTCTTATTTATTCACATTTTGTATGTACAACGAATACATGGGTAGGTACAACATAGTGACATATAACTAAAATCGTGCACCAGAACCTTCCCCCTACCCGCTTCACGTTAAATGCCCCAAATGCTACTTTTATATCTTAAATAAAATCTGACGTCAAACGAACTTTATGCCCAGCGATAAACATACGTGCAGTAAACACAAGGTTTATCGCTGACAAAAAATATCGACGACTGTGGCAAATTACACACTGAATACATCTATATTAATTATTGTACACAGACAATAATGACGCCACACTGTTTCATAAATATACATTTTGGAATTGAAATACCAATCTCACGAACTAGACTAAGGCTATATAAGCCTGAATATTTCAACTAGTATCCTTTTTTGTAGTCTAGCATATTAAAGGTCTTAAAATGTTTAATCTGTACAAAGTAACAGAATGCTAATCATAGCTGTCGGTGCATGACATTCAACCTATTCAGATACGAATACTAACCAATAAGACTTCGTCAAAAGATCGAAAAGCAACTTTGAATTTAAACCGAGGACAAAAGAATTTCGACATCTATTCATCAGGGCTAATCTACGACGAAAAGATTGTTCAACGCCTGGCTGTCTGTAAAAAAAAGCAAAATGTACGATACATTTTGCGTATCATTTTAGTTGGTATATTTAAAGGCGAAGTTAAATTCAGTCTTGTTATATTTTTCGATCGGGACTATAAAATTTTGTCCCTAGTTGGAAAATCACTAATATGAAAAATGGGCGACTCGGTGAAGAATAATATTTTCCCTATCCGCTACGTGTTGCAATAAAGCATCCAAAATGTTGTACTTCCGTACTCGTGACCGCGACGCGCTCAACAGAAAATCGATGGCATGCCATCCTGCTACCTTCCTCCAAATTCCCAACATTAACGGTATTTTTAATGTACGATATTAAATACACTTCAATGAATATTGGGGAAAAATCAAATAGCGTCCATTTATGTTTCGCATATAGTACATTTTACGTCATAAACTGTTATTAAAATTTCGCCGTAAATAAATACGAAATAAATTAATTTGATGTTTATTTTAAATGCCTCGAATATGTTGGACAGTAAAATATGTTTCAAGCACTGCGTGAAGTTGTTTGTAAACGTTCCTGGAGAACCATTATCCTGGTTTCTACCTTGAGACACTGCGCTACACAAGCGTCTTTACTTTCAAATGTTATATGTACGCTAGAGCAAATTTTTTGTCATATACTTTACAACATTATTATAAATTACCATAAGATAAGTTGACTATAACATATAATGTCAATATTTCTCGCGGTGAAACAAATGATTAAGAATAAATTAAGACATAATATAATTTAATAACGATTTTCACATTCCTGCTACTGTTTAAGTGAATGTTTTTTTTTATAAATATTATTGATTTTTACTACATCTCAAATAATAAATAATAAATAAATACTCTTTTGATAATACGCTTCCGCGCAAAATAACGAAGATTAGTTTTCCTTGTTAATTCTATTTATTTTACTATCTTCAGTACAGCATCGTAGGCTGAGATCATATTTATTTACATAGTGATGTAGCAAAATAGGAAAAAAATATGTCACATACATTATTAAGAATTCGTCGAATAAACCGAGTAATAAAATATTCTGTAAAACTTGAAGCTCAATAACTCCTGAGAAACTTAACACGAATCAATAAGTACACAATACTTCTTACGAGCATTCGAATTCCCTAATAAAATAGGCAGACATTTTGAACATGTATTTTGTTAATACAGATGTATAGTAGCTATCTACTGAAACAATGAGACGAGACCTATGTATCGTTTCATTGTTTCAATTTCACATTACCTGTATAGTCCATTGAAATGTTACATGAGCTTTGCATTTTTTAGAGGACGCAATTTTATTTTTGGGATATGTGTTTACGGCAGGCTTCGGAAAAGGTGGCGCGACGATCTCGACCAATTTAGCAGCACTTGGATGGCATCAGCAACTGATAGGGATAAGTGGAAGGAGTTGAGGGAGACCTTTGCCCAGTAGTGGGACACAATAAGTTAATAAAAATAAAAAAATGCAAAACAGTGAGATTTTTATATAAAACGTTAGAGCAAAAAGATTTTTTTTTATTTACTCACTTTTTTGCTTATAGCTTCTTTAATTTTTAATTTAGGGCAAAAAGTTATATAAACATATTTGTAGACAAAACCATGCTACAAATTATGTCCTTACAATTTTTTTGTAAGACGCATAGTTTCCGAGTTATCGCGAAAAAAGTGTTTTCACCCCTTTTTCCAAGATGGCGGCCGGGGGAAAAGGGTGGCGACCCCACAAACTTGGGGTTAAGCTTCTATTGACCCCCCAAACATGTACCAAAAATAAAATTGCGTTCTCTAAGAAATTCAATATTCTGTCCTTAAATTGTAACATTTCAATGGACTAGTAGGACATCGAAGGCGTTTGGATCACACAGCACGCCCGTCCCTATTGTTTTTCTCCCGAGACATTAATCTCGACATGGCGTTGGCGTGACATCGACATCATGTTATTTAGATTCATTTTCATCCATTAATTATCGACATTGATGTACAATGGTGCTCAATATGCAATATCGGTATTCATTTTTACTTACTTATAAAAGGTTGGGGAAAAACCGTGAATTAAAATCCCTATACGCAACTATCCCTATGCGCCCTAGCCGCAAAGATTGAATCATAACCAGATGAAACCGGACTGGAAAATGCGAACTGCTAGCTCGAAGAGAGTGAGGGTTATAAGAGGGTATCGGCAAACTTCGAGCCAACTTTACACGATATGCACGCTGACAGACTTGTCTCTTGCCGGAAACTCAAAGTATAATGAGTTTAAAAATTTCATTCAACACTTTTACACTGCTTTAAAATTCAGACAAAGTTTGTTATTTTTACGCTTCCCTAGTTCTCGAAATGACTTAGGACAGAACGAGAGGATAGATTTAGCCGGCCATGCCAACATCAAAATTGAGTTGAATTTTAGAAATATTGATCGTGCAATGAGAAATAAGTTCGTTAAGGATAGTTATTGGCACGGTCGCGTGCACGTCCGATATAAAACTACGCGTAATCATAAGTCAAGTACATGATACACTCGAGTGTGACCGGTAGATAACACGTGTGTATGTACGAACGCAACGCCACGCCACTCAATTGATGTAGATATTCCATTCTATTTAGATGTATTACCAAGTACCCATGTTCTATTCGCACGGTAATAATAAATCTTGTCGTATACAAAATCTTAAGACGTTTTGCTTGTTGTGCATGTTATGATGTAATGTGAGGTTATTAAACATTCCCATACGAAAGGGTTATATGATTTTGTTTAGTAATAGTTACCTTGAACAGGCGGGCGGATCATCTGATGTCTGGTGTCTGATGTGAAGTAATTGCAGCCGCCCATAGCCACCATACAGGATCGTAGACGCGTAGCAATGCTTTGACGGCAGTTGTCAGCCCGTCAGCCGCGCTGAATACATGAAATGCAATAGCACAGCCGTTAGTTTACGTCCATACTACCTGAATCAGTTGTATGGGAGGGCATTTGGAATCCTGTCAATTTTGACTACTATGTGGATTTATAACACATCTGTAAGATATATGGGCGCATATTGACAAAAGCTTTCAGTATAGATAAGTGAATATACATATAGACAGAGTCGATGTAGACAGACATTGATTGGCATTTGCCTTTGGTATGTATTGGAAATTCCACAATTTAGGGTAAAACTAAAATGTACGCAGTGTATTTCGACTTGAAATAGGTGAAAGTAGAAAATACTGGTGCAACACGTGAACATATTTGTAACGTTAATTTTCTCGTATGTTGCACATTACAGTCCGCAGCGCGGCGAACATTTTTCGAGGCAAGCACTAATGGAAAACCGTATCTGTTTCACGTATTACTGCTCAAGTGCATTAAGGAAAAATAATAAAAACACTGTTCTAAAATTGAGCGAATAGCGCACGGCTAATGCGATCCAATGAAAGTAAAGCGTAAAATACCCGAATTCCTCTGCTCCATTTGGTATGGTAAGTAAAATTTGAAAAATACTATATGAAATATTTTAGAATAATTGTCTAGTCGATGCATATAGAAACGACTGCGGATATAAACATGGAGGTAAATTAAGAGCTTTAAAAATACTCGAATCTAATTCCACATATATTTGAGGCTTACATTCGTAGCAGCAGCTTATAATTATTCGTAATACATAGAACACAGTATGATAAAAACAACATGACGTAGCACTCAACATTATTGAACGACTTGTTCATAAAATCTGCAAACGAAAAGTAAAGAAAGAAGACTTATACCTAACCCGGTAAGGGTTATTTTTGCGAACAGCGCGAGTTGAAATCTCTAAGACTACTAAAAGTTTCAAAATACCTCGAGAATGCATTTATTAAAATAAAATTGAATAATAAATAAATAAATAATTTAACCTTAAAGGTTATATAAAATAATGGAGCATCCACACCGCAGTTACCTTTTGTACAACACGGTAACATTAGGAAACAATCTGTAACTCTTGTGGCTACTTGTTACTGTTTTATGAATGTTACTCATCGCGACCATATCGTAAACAACATACATTAACTAAATAAAACAAAGACACGGTGGCGTAGTTGTACTTCAGTACGGTTACAAAGCTGACGTCTCGGATTAACCCCAGGTCGAGTAAAGTGATGTTGGATTTTTCTATTCATTCTTTATCAGCCCGGAGTCAGGAATTTGTGCCCGGTATGGCGATAAGCTCGCCCGCTATCACATCGTGGAACGGAACATACAAGGCGAAATGTGGGTGTCTTGCTAGCAAGCCTGTCTACCCCTGCTAGGTAAAAAGCGTGAGTTTATGTATGTAATAAAGAATAATATAACATTTTATCGATTGTTACCACATGTTAGGCAACAATAGTTAACATATACCAACACGGCAACATGTACTAACAATAAACAACATTTTGCTATCAGACGTTGCAGAGTAGTAACACTTGTAAACGTTGCTCCATAAAAGTAGCTGTGGTGTGGATGCACCTTAAATGACGACACAACCGCATGATCAGAATAGCAGTCTTATTAGTATTATCTCTTTGTGGAAGTGCGCAGCCGTGTCATGAATCGCGCTCTGCATGCTGGATGCACGTCATCGCTTTATGCAGACGTAATCAACCTGCATACATGTGTACAAATAATATTATTTCATCGCAGCATTTTAAAATGTGGTATAACTGGGCATGGCACTGGCATCATTGATGATTTAAATATTAGTTTTGATTATGCTGTTCACAGTGACATACTACTTTCGGCCATAGTAATTATAACATAAACATATTCATATAAAAATATTTTGTTGTAAATTTACAACAAATTTTTAATGAACTGCTCTGATTAAACCAACTTGTAAATTTTGTAATAACCCTACATTGTAAACTGGTTTTGAAAAGAGCAACACTAGAGTTTCTTGCCCGTTCTTCTCTAGTGAAAACCGCTTTCCGAACCGGGTGGTAGATAAAAAATTACTGAATCTAAATGATGTTGAACATTTTAATGGATTCAATAAATTATTTTCATTTTCATTTCTTTACTAATATTATAAATGCGAAAGTTTGTATTATGAATCAATGAATTTTTGTTGCTTTTTACGCAAAAACGGCTCCGAACCCGCTCGGCAGCCTCCATTTTAACCATGACTGTTTCACTACAGGAAGCTACAGCTTTCATTTATTCTCTCCCTATTGCATTACGACAGCCGGTAAGGGTGAGATTTTGACGGAATTGGCTGACCAGGGATTATTGCTCCACTTCCCATGCAGAACCCTGTGCATAAGGGCGCACGATGCGGAATTTCGATATCCAGAACTACAATGATAGCAATTCGCCAATGACCAATATTCTCACGTAAAATAGGGCCCAAAACTTGAGAAAGAATAATTAACGTCTTTAATACTATAATCACCTTAGTTGCAGTGCAAATACCGGGGCAAATATTAAACGATCATTAGGCTGATTGTTACCACGCGTTGAGGACTGACAAGTGATTAACTACCATCGACTAAACTACTGCAAATTAGTGTAATTAGTTGTCTAACAAGAGTTAGCGATTGGGATTAGAGAAACACTTTCAAAGCGATCGTGCTTCTTGTGAACGCAAAGTAACTTCGAATTTTACGTACGTATTCAACATTCACTACAAATTTGTTTTCATATAATCCATGTTATTAAATATAAATATAAACAGAATATACAAATTCAAACAAATAAAGAAGTGATTTACTATCTTATCCCAAACCACAATTAAGGTTAAGTAGAGCAAAATATTGGTCTAACGAACAATTGGGTTATAATTTACTAGGCGTAATCTAAACAGAATTATCGAACGAAACTCCATATTGTAATGCAATTATGAAATGAATGCGTTGATCACGCGCACGTATTGGCATGAATTAATAAATGGTTCAAAGCGGTCCAGCTACACAAAGTGGTATCGCGTAATGACTACTGCGTCCTACATCACGGGTGGCGTATCAATAAACTCTCCATGCTTCCCTCTATTCAATCAATCGTATGACTCGTGGAGTACGAGTCAATAAAATCCAAAAATATATTCCCTTGGGAAACGTCTGTCTGAAGGCAAGTTACTGACTAAAAGCGCTCATTGTTTCTAAGAAAGTACTTTACACGTCTAAACTGTATATGGAGTATTGCGAACTCCTCAACGATAGCAAGAAACTTAACATACAATTCCATATTTACACTATCCTAATGGCCCCTGATGAACAGTAAATAAATACCATTCACAACGAATTTTCCTTTTAAATTATATTTGTTGTTATATGTTCTAGAAACTTATTTTACTGTCCATGGAGGATTACAGGTATTGATGTCTATATTGTGTAAACTTTACAGATTTGTTTTCTGAGAAAAACATTTCTTTGGAAATTGATAAGAGTATTATCAAACTGTAAGCAAGTAGGTATCTGAAAGTAATTTTACTGGAACAATATCTTTATGTAAATTAATAAGAACTCTCAATTTGGAGTAATACAATTTCTCCGCACCATTTGATAAATAATATAGGTAATATTACATTATTCAATGTATCCTTGCATGCATTTCTTTCTGTCGTGTAACAAAGAATGAAATAAAATACTATACGTCTGCGAGCTGTTAACAAATTGTATTAGCTATACTGCCGCGTAGAGCCGCAGCGAAAGAATTATACGACTATAATCATGATAAAATGGAGCAATGAAATTCTAACTATAAGTGCTGACACGCAACTGTAAACTGTTAGTCGTAACGAAGATGCCGATTAGCCTAGACGGACTGACGCTTACAAAAACCCAATTCCGAATAACCGACGTTCCACTAGATTTATTACAAGATATATATTTGGTACGTTATGACATATAAAATGTTTGGAAATTACATTTTTTAATATATCATGAGTATATTTATTGCAAACATCACTTAAGGGGTTATCCGAAATCGCTGTCGGGGAATATTTCAATAGATGCGAAGATTTTTTTCTTGCCGATGACACAATTTCATACGAGAGCTTCAAAAACAATTTTACTTGAACATATGTCATATCAGGATTGGCCCTACTAAATCATACTTAAGCTCATTAACAGTATCGGTACCTAACGATTTTATTTCCTTCTTATAATAGCATTTAATTTCTAATATACTAGGCACATCAGACACAATGCACTGTAATTAATCAAAATATAATTAATTGTAGGACATCCCACAGAATTGTGGATTAATTAATAACTCATATACATACATATATGTACCATGGTTAGAAGCAATTTGGTGGTGATGGAAATCCAATTGACGATGATTTGGGCATATGAATAGCTTTGTTGTTATAATCGAGCACAGCTGGGGACCCCAGCCCTAGCAATGTCCTCTCGCATTGACTGGCGATAACACTCTGGACCGCTATCAAATAATCGTTACGTCAACATCTTCTTACACAGCTAGAAGCCACTCTTGTGCCCCGAGCGGCAATTAAAGCGCCGTAGATATTATGAAATATCAATCCACTGGTCTGCATTTGATTTCCCTGTGTTTGATAAATACGGAGCATATCGGTGCAGCTCAGTTGGCATTTTCCAATAATCCGCCACAACTCGACGGAGCATAAACTGATTATCTGTGATGCACGCAAATGTTTTATTCAAAGGATTCACAACATCAAATATTTATATTTCACAACGGGACGTTCAATAATGAAGTGATTGCATCGAATCAGTAAGTGACACCTGTAAAGCACATTTTATCTTAATTTTTATATCAGCCCACATAAGTAGATCCCAGTTTAAAGCACGGGTCTCCTCTCCAATCGAAACAACGATTTAGAGGGGTTAGGCAATACAGTCCACAACGCTGCTGGTCTAGTTCGGGAGAACGGACATACCTACACATCTTAGAAACTCTTTACAGATCAGTATGGTATGTACATTATCCCACGATGTTTTTCTGCACAGTTATATTGCGGAGAGTTACAAATACAACACACACATGGCTCCAAAAAGTCAGAGACGTGCTCTGGGATTTGAACCCGCTTCCACCGTAAACAAGTTGGTAGCCGCGTCTGGTCCTTTACCAACATCACAGTAAACTTCGATAGTCATACATTATTACAAATAAGCTTTATTGTTAACGCGTTTTGCAGAGAAAACATTACGATAACTGCCACTCACATTTCTATATTTAGAAGAGAACAGATTTTTGTTCTACACCAAGCTGAGTGAATAGGCTTGGCGGATCAATAAGGTCTCGGCGGGCCACATCCGAGGTATACCAAAAAGTATCTGCGAGAGCCGAGTGTACCCTGCGAGCGATGCCTTTGAGTATATTGTCAACCGACATCCACTTAAGTACTACACGATACGTACAATGTTATAAAAATGGGGCCTACTCCCGACCAACTTATTTAATAAAATGTTGAAACAGGAATTAGTAGGTACGATTTTGTGTACGCTTTTAGTTATAAAACTACATTGGAGATGATTATGTGTTTCCAGACTTATAAGTGGCATATACTAAAATCAAGATTAATCTTTACATACAACTACTAAACGGCTGGACCATCCCTTATGATTCTTTCGTTTGCACAAATATATTCGAAAATGTTTTAGAATAATATGCGATTCAATACAAAATGTTTTTATGCAACCCGGCGAAGCTGGGCCAGGGGTCTATTGTTATTTTATATATTCGATGCATAAGTTGTAATACATCTGGTTAATACCGATCAAAACTTCGCCATTGATTTTAGACTAGTGGAGATAGTCATAGATTAGCACATGGGGCGCCCCTCGGCCCGTAACAATGGACAGTTTCCTCAAGAAAACTTACAAACTTAATTACGACGGGAGCGACTCGTGCACAAACTTTGAATCTATTTAGTCAAGACAAAATTTATGCGTACGGACGACTAACTTAATAGACGCAACAGTACTTCAAATCATCAATAGTTGATAATAAGTAGCGTTTGAATATAGCATACTTTACTCCTTTCAAAATATTTTATAAGTAACCTGCTATTATTTCCTGTAATAGTAATAACATCAAAGGTAGTGTGATCACAACTGAATGTCGCCATCGTGTAGTTGCGTTTCCATCATTCAAATGGCCATTGATGGCCAACTCGCTGGTCCAACGCTGGCCCACCGTGCAGAGGATCTATTACCTATCTATCTAACGTAATCAGTTATTTCAAAAACCTTATAAATCACTTTATTATAGGTGTCTTTCGATTACCTTAGCCTATAAACCAAGCGACAATCATCTAGAAACACACCCGTAACTTCGAAAAATCAGTTAACCAAATCATTGAATAAATTCCGCAGCGTGAAGGCAATTAATCGGGCTGCTCGGTGTGGTGTGGCCGGCGACGCGACGGGTCCGTGTCTACGTGTTCGGCGCTGTTTTCGGCGTGCGCGCGACGTGCCACAAGCGGGCTTTACTCTGTAGGCACCACGGCCAGAACAAACAATAGCCGACTAGTTGTAAACACAAACATCCGGGATGTCCAATTTGAACCGGAACACTGTGCCTTAATTATACCGGTCCAATGCCGATTTTACAGAGGTTTAGCGATTTTATGCTGTTTTTTTTTTCACAAGTGACGTAGAGACTATGTGTACTATTTAAGGGTTTTATTATTAGAGGTACGATTATATTTGAATAATGCAACAAAGGAGAGAGAGAAGAGAGTATTTTACAGTACAGTGATAATTATTAATAGTATTAAGTATCATATTGATTAACCATTTTCTGTAGGAATAATAAACATTGTTCGATTTAAATTAATATGTTTCCTTGTAAAAACTTACGTTTATTTTTTTTAAATCTATCTCATAGGTAATGATCACCAAGTATCTATGTACGAGTATGTGACTGTTGGGCGTTATTTATTTTATTAATTTATTTAATTTCTGTTCACGATAGATGAACTTCAATCAAGATGAATAAGTTAAGGCTTTCGCCCGGCAACTTTAGAAACCATTGGAGCAGCGTTCCATATTCCCCGCATTTTAATAGAATTTATAAAGAACTAAGTATATGGCATGATACCGCAATAAAAAATATTATTTAGAATCTATTGGTTACCACAGAAGTCGAATATGTAGTAACCGAGGCGCCTTCAATAAAATAGAAGAAATATAATTTTAAATTTCAATCGTATAATTAAATTTCGCTTCAGAATAGCAACGAGTAGGCCATAGTTTCATCTGCCCTGTTTCAAGGGGGCGATTGGAATTCCACCACGGTATTCCCTGCCTGTCGAAAGGCCACTAAACGGGACTACTGGGATTACTGAGGATTACTGTGCTCTTGGGAGGCGTCCGATTTATAAAATATACATAAACTGACATTTATAAACGTATCCCCAACAGCGTACATACTATTTACTAAGCTTATTTCTCGTCCAAAAAGGGGTTAATGAGCTAATTTATTGCAATTCTATTACATATTAGAATTCGAAACATAGCTTCATAACAAAATATATAAATTATCTAATACCTACAGATACCAACCCCACGTCACATTAACATGATTTGCAATTCTAGCAGTTTAAGAGCGTATACACCTTGCGCGCAAAGTCAACTATAGGTATTTCTTCGTTAATTTCACGCACACATAAGCGACCAAAGCTGTGTGCGTAGAGCTGCCGCGTCGGCTCGCTATACAATCGGCTCAAACAACTTTGATCCGTGCGCTTCAAATATTCAATTGAAATGTAACTGTAATATAATATCATAAAAATATTTTACTTGCATTATAAGTAGACAAATATTACTGTGGAAGCAAAGAATAATACAAATTTTGGATACTAACCATATTTTCGTTATTATTACATTGTTAAGTTGCATTCAAATCAGTGTTCAATCAGTATACACTACGGACGTTTTATTAATCATTTCGTGTTCGAACACATAAATAGTGTTAGGGGCCTTACAACCCCTTACAATTACGAAATATATTTAATTTTATAGTACAATACATAACATAATTTAGCCTCGGAATTACATCCCATTATATTACCTGAAACATAATTTATACTCACTACAAAATCATTGTAGGTAATAAAAATAATTAAATATTTTACTACCAAGTACTAAGATGTGGTAATCGCATTCCGCGCGTGGCTATTTTTATTACGCGCGGCATAATCGACTGCAGCCAGGCCGGAGCGACGAGCGATACGTCCTCCCTCTAGAAGGCCTTGCGGCGGTCTGATTTGATCCACGTCGGACAGCGTGTTTTATAGTGGTTTTTAAAATACTTGTAGAAAACATGAAAACTAATTTTGTTGAAATATAAAAATGGTAATTTATTGATAAGATGTTCTTCTATTGTAATATGCAATTGCTATAAAAAATTATGTACGATAAGTTGGTGAAAAAAAATATGTTCTTGACGAGAGCTTCTGAATAATTTCGCATTGTTTAAATTTTTATTTTTCAGGAACTAAACACAAAAAGATTATTTTTCTCAGCAAAATCCCTCCATAAGGGTCTTATTAGTCTGATAATATTTTTATTTTCATCTTATATTTAGTGGTTTCGGATATCTTAAGCTTCTAAATTGCCATTTAAAGCCTAAATAACGAAACTTGTGTTCAGTAATCCGTATAGTACTCACAAATTATCCATCAATCTATAATGTTTTCCACCAAAATCCCTAGATGACAACCTTTTCTAAAATTAGTAATAATTATTTTTCCTTTAAATTGTTTATTGGTGGCTATTAACTCATTTGAAAAGTCCTGTTTTTAAGCCAAAAAGCGCGTGCAGGGTATAAACGCTCTTAACAAGAATTTTACATATAAAAAAAAAACAATGGTAGACAAGATAATTTATTGTGAATAACATTAACAGTTAGTATTCACATGGCGAAGTAAAATTAAATCCAAATTATATGCCCAATTCATTTCCCAAATGTAAATTGCGTGCGAACCACAAACAACGTTTATTTCGGAGATTTCCTAGCTGTCAAATAAAGCATTAATCCAGTTATTTTAAATTTTAAATACATATTTTCACGTTTCCACAATTAATTGAAACTGTTGACGGTCGCGGAAGTTTGTCGATTCAAGCGTTTGGACTCTGAAATTGGAATGTCAATTAAAGGCAATACAAAACGAATCAAACGTTTTGTAAAAACATATATTTCCGATTTATAGTGGATAGTGATTGTAAATCTCTAACTTTTATAAATCTAAAATCAGCAAGTATATTTAAAAGCTTATGCGATCTCTGAGATGAAATTATGTCGCTCGCTTAATGGACGTAACAAATATTATTCTTAGGTCGTCGCCTCTAATCTAAATAAAAGCTGTACTATTATTTAGATTTAAAACGAGAGCACTTTAAATATGATAAGCAGGGCGACAAGTACGACTATAGAACAAGGAAACATATTT
This sequence comes from Hyles vespertilio, assembly GCA_009982885.2. Classification (NCBI taxonomy): domain Eukaryota; kingdom Metazoa; phylum Arthropoda; class Insecta; order Lepidoptera; family Sphingidae; genus Hyles; species Hyles vespertilio. The sequence continues at coordinate 29,494,492 of CM042833.1, read as the reverse complement.
TTTCCAGCATAACTTATAGTAACGTCGAGGCAACGTTCTACAAAATCTGCAAACATAATTATGTTGTCACAAAATCATGCTAGGAGATGCCAAATTTTATCACATAAAAGGATGTTTTGGCAGCCAAGTCATATTAAATATACGCTTGAATTCATATCATAATAATAAAATGCTAATAAAATGTTAATGCGTCAAAATTATAAAAGATTTATTTTTATTTAGTATTTATTTTTATATTTTGCGTCAAACTGGTCTTTGCCCAGCAGTGCGATCTTTTAGGCTAATATAATAATTATAATTTAGGAAATAGTAAAATAGCAATGAAACATGGATATGTGAATAAAAACGTAATCCAACTAAATTTCCAACCAAGAGATAATACATATTAGAAGAAAGTGAACGGAAATAATAAATAATACATCCTTAAATGGGTACGCTTTGACATGATAAAGTGTTACCTATTTTGCAATAATGTAGATGCAATTTGTCCTCGCTCAAAATACAGATGGATACTTGTATTTACGGATTTGATCCATAATTCCACCACAACATAGTTTCCTCTATATTCGTATCCGGTATCGTTAGAGTACCATCCATCAATTTACAAGCAACTATGTATTGGCTATCTTGACAAGATACCTAATTGGCTTCCCGAAATTGGGAGCTAGTGTATTGTATGTATAGCGGTTATCACTTAAATAATATTGGAGCTTTATTATATAGATGTTCTTGTGACAAAAATATAAAAGGAAAAGACAAAAATAGTTTTAAAAACATATAATATTCGTAAGTGTGCATTATTTTATGAGAGTGTCGAATTAAAATCAACCACAGAATTACGGGCCTGTTTTATGTAAGTTTGTAAATTGCCGTGTACAGATTGGTACATTACAACGAGTTAATTCTAAAACCGTCTGAATTCTGAGTCATTTTACAAAGCTGTATTCGAAAGTATGAGGCTACGACCTATCGATTTCGCGGGAACCGTCATGTTTGTTCACTCAGTCTCGCGATACGGCCCAATTCAGTCCAAGAACTACATTGAATTCAGAATTTTTGAGTCAGTGTTTTTAATTAATTTCAAGGCTAATGATATATTTCATATGCACGTGGGAATATTATATTACTATTCAATTACCTGTTGAAATGCACAATCAGAATCCCAATTACATTCCACATTAGTCCACCGGCTATTAGTACCTAATTTGAGGCATCCTACAATATCTCATATAACATTGTGTTGTGCAGACCGCAGACAACGTGCGTTTAACTCATTACATTAGCTAATTGCATGCCACTGCAGTAATCTGTTTCGATCGTTTTAATACGTTCGAATAACGTATAATATGTAGTATGTCATGATATATCACACCGCTACGCAATAAACTACTCGACAAATGACATTATTATTATTATTTAAATCTTTATTGTACACATGAAAAACAAATACAATATTCAGAAACTAAAAAAAAAAGCAAATTACATCATCATAACATACGTACATACATAATAAATAGCATAAATACATACATATATAATAAAATAATATATATAAATTAAATAATTTAGATGTGGGAAATAATGTTAACTACTAAAATCAGTTTCATTAAAGAGAAAGGTAATGTTCTTTAATTTGCTTCTTGAATGAAGACGGCGATTTCGCCCGTCTCACCGCAACAGGGAGCGCGTTCCACAATCGAACTGCTTTGACGGTAAAAGAATTGTCCATAAATGTTGTGGTGTGCACAGGCATTCTCAGCTTAAGATTCTCTGACGACCTCAAGGACCTCGAATGTGAGTCATGAAGAAAAATAAATCTTTCTTTAAGATAAGAAGGAGTCACAGGATTAAATAAAATATTATAAAGAAGAGAAAGAATATGAGCATTCCGACGAAGCCGTATAGGTAACCACTTAAGCTTAGCACGAAACTCGGAGACGTGATCATATTTGCGTAGACCAAATATGAATTTTTTGCAGAAATTTTGAAGGCGCTCAAGTTTATTAAGTTGGTCTTCGGTGAGATCAAGATAGCTGACATCGGCATAATCAAGAATGGGGAGAAGAAGGGATTGAGCAAGTGAAATCTTCGTGGTAACGGGTAGAAAGTTGCGTAACCTTCGCAGGGACTTAGCTGAAATGAACAGCTTACGGCTTATTTCACGAAGCTGGGGACCCCAAGTAAAGGAATTATCAATAAGTAATCCCAGATTGCGGACGGTGTTACTATAAGGGATGGTTATCCCATCACAATAAACACTGGGGAGTTGAGTCCAATCCAGCTTCGAGATCATCCTGGAGCTACCGACAACAATGACTTGGGTTTTCAAGGGATTGATCTTCAAACCATGAGCTCTACTCCAATCACAGATGTGTTGAATGTCTTTATTAATACAAGCAATTGCATCAATCAACTTGTCCGTGTTGACATATATTTTGCATCGAGGGAGTATTTTTAATGCATTCCAGTTTTTACGGTCGCCAATGCTACGATTTTGTATAAATACCAATGGCCAGGGCTGGCTTCATTTGGCTATTCTAGATCTTCCACACTACAATTATTGATACGAATTTAAAAGCAACTCTGAGCAGAAACGTGTTATTTCAAATACTAAAAGTGGGCATATTAGGCTCTATACTCCATCAGTCCCCAATACCGAAAAAACCCGCAACATGTGTTTCATAGATGATATCGAAGAACTTTAATGCAAGTTTGGATTGAATTTGAGCAGCAACACATTATTTGCTATAGGTATCAATTTTGTTACGACTTTTTACATGCATGAAGGTACAAATTTCATGTCAATTTTCAGCCATAAAATGTCGAATATCAGATTTCCTTCTCGGAATTCATGGATTTGTAATTTCCCGAAGTTTTAAAAATGTCCACTGTCGTCTATATCCTGTAAACTCCATACAAAAAGCTGGCGAGCTAACTGTCAACTTTGATGAGTCAGTGATTAAGTCAGTGAAGTGATGAATCAGTGAACAGGACTTTTCCTTTTGTACACATTTATAGATATTAAATGATGTCGCAAACAGCACAAGTTATAAGAATAAGAAGGTTGAATCTCTCGCACGAGGCGTGTTTATTAACGCATTTATAATAAAGTTTTGCGTGGACACCAACAAGCATGCACGCATTGTCAAGTGTTTATATTGAAATGTCATTACGAACGATTTTTAAAACAATCACGTGTGGGTGGTTCTTACCGATATTAATTTGCAAATTAAATTTGTGGACACTTGTATTAAAATGATTACTTTTTGCAGCATAAATACACAGTCAGGTCATAAGTATTGTCACACAGTAAAAACTTTTCTTTTAGAATGCTAGCCACAAAAAAGTTTATTGAATTCGAATTTCGAATTGTTCCTGAAAATAAAAATGTATACTTTTTAGAATTTTACTCATTTTTAAATATGGAGTGGACGCTTAAGAGCGTTTACACCTTGCGCGCAAAGTCAACTATAGGTATTTCTTCGTTAATTTCACGCACACATAAGCGACCAAAGTTGTGTGCGTAGAGCTGCCGCGTCGCGTCGGCTCGCTATACAGTCAGCGCAACCAACTTTGATCCGTGCGCTTCAAAATTCTAATATTGAATTGAAATGTAACTTATGATTTATATATTGGTAATATTATATCATAAAAATATTTTATTTGCATTATAAGTAGACAAATATTACTGTGCAAGCAATGAACAATACAAAGGAGAAGGGGTAAACATGTATGGACTCCAGCCTATCGACCAATAACGACAAGCGATATGTCAATGGAAAGGTCTTTTCAGATGCTACAACTTTTTCTATGGCCACAAAACCGAAATCGCTGTATTTTAGAAAATATAGCTACTTAAAGACTGCAGGAAAATCACGCGAAAGGGCCTCGCCATTGTGAGCAATAACAACAAGCGATGCGTCATTAGAGAGGTCTTCTGAAATACTATAACTTCTTCTACGGCGGCCAGTATCAAATCTCTGCGTGGAAAAAAATATCGCTGCGTAAAGGTAACGGTAGGCTGAGGTACCCTTCTGGGTGAAGGGTCGCTGGCCCACAAGCCGCAAGAGAAGGCTGCCTTGCTGGCAAATCTCTTTGCGGCTAATTCCCGCCTCGAAGACCGTGGTTCCCAGTCGCTGCCTACACTGCCTGATTGCGGTTTCTCAATGACAGATATTCGCATCAGGCAGTGTGATGTGCGGCGTGAGTTACGGTCTCTCGATGTGCGGAAAGCCAGTGGTCCGGATGGGATACCAGCGGTGGTTTTAAGGGCTTGTGCAGCCGAGTTGTCTCCAGCACTGACTCGCCTCTACCGAGCGTCCTACCGCACAGGTGTTGTGCCGGAATCTTGGCCAATGTGCAACCGATCCCCAAAAAGGGTGATCGGTCGGACCCTACCAATTACCGCCCTATCGTTATCACCTCAGTGATGTGTAAGGTCATGGAGCGGATCATAAACGCTCAATTGGTCCGCTACCTGGAGGATCACTCGTTGATCAGTGACCGACAATACGGATTCCGTCATAATCGATCGACAGGTGATCTTCTAGCGTTTGTCCTGCATCGCTGGGGTGAGGCGATTGACCGGCGTGGCGAGGCTCTTGCTGTGAGCCTCGACATTGCCAAGGCGTTTGATAGGGTCTGGCACCGTGGTCTTCTGTCCAAGCTTCCAGCATACGGTCTACCCGGCAACATGTGTTCGTGGATTTCGGGCTTTCTGCATGGGCGTAGAATACGTGTAGTCGTTGACGGACACGCTTCGGCGCTCATGTCGGTAAATGCCGGAGTTCCTCAGGGCTCGTTGCTGTCGCCCACCTTGTTTATTCTGCATATCAATGACATGTTGTCGCTTGGCAACATTCATTGCTATGCAGATGACAGCACGGTTCATGGGCGATACACAGGTTGCCGTGTCGAAACTGTGAAGGGACGCGAAGATCTTGTCATTGAGCTCAACCGGACCTTGGATCTCATTTCTACATGGGGTTCCAGGAATATGGTTGAGTTCAATGCCAAGAAAACCCAGGTGTGTGCGTTCACGTGCAAAAAATCCCCGTTCTCTCCCCTCACCATTCTTCAGGGTGCTCCCCTCTCAATGCGGAATGACCTGAGTATCCTTGGTGTGCATATCCGCTGTGATCTCAATCCAAGGAATCACATCTAGGGCGTAATATCTGCCACATCACGCAGGGTTGGAGTCCTGAACAGGGTGCGTCGGTTTTTCACGCCCGGTCTGCTTTGTCGCTTATATAAAGCGCAGGTCCGGCCGGGTATGGAGTACTGCTCGCACCTCTGGGATGGATCCGCCCAGTACTTGCTCGATGCCTTGGATGGATTGCAGCGGCGGGCCATTCGCATTGCATATGCAAACGTTACGAGCAACTTGAGTCGCTACAACTCCGCAAGGATGTCGCCTCTCTAAGCGTGTTCTACCGCCTGTATCACGGTGAGTGCTCTGAAGAATTGTTCAACTTGCTCCCCTCCTCTCCATTCCTAACCAGAACCACGCGTGCTGGCTTGCGAAGCCATAGCTTGACGGTCCACACCATCCCGGCGCGAACCAAACGGTTCTCGAATTCGTTTTTGTGCCGCACCGTCAGGCTGTGGAATTGTTTGCCGGCGCGCGTGTTCCCTCCTTCCTACAATCCTGGGTCCTTCCGCCGCATAGTGGGCTGAAAATCGCGTTTCATAGACATTCAAATTTTTTCTCCAATTTGACGGGTTTTTTAATTGGAATCTATTAAAACATGCTTGTTCATGATACCTTTTAAGTATGAAGACATAAATCACAGGAAAAGGTACACTTTCGTTTTTTTTTTTCAAAAATGTTGTATGGAGAAAACCATAAAATAAGCTATATCTCGGCTGGCACAGGAATGGCCGTTGTTTCCTCTCGCATGATTTTTGCTCTATTTTTTTGCAATTTTTTGATGTATCACACCACAGGGGGCAAATCGCGGCTTTTGAGAAAAAAAATCATATCAAAAAAAATATTATTTCCGTTGACTTCAATCTTGGTTGGCAAATTTGAACCACATGTCTCTAAAAATAATAAATAGCGGTCACAAAACAACTTTATTGCTGGTTAGCCCACCCAATTTCACAATAATAAATAATACGCGGCTTATATCAAAGAATTTTTTTTTTACCTGACTTGTTTATGACACACAAATCGGTCTTGGATACTCGAACTTTTCCAAACAATGGATAAATTTTCACCTGCAAGTACTTACCTTAAATTTTTTGTTTTTTTGTTTTGTAGTTGAAATTATACTGTAGAAAATTTACTCATACCCTTGTGAAAAAATGGAAGCGATCTCATCGAAAATTAGAAGATTTTTTGAAAGATTATGAGGACTGGCTTCAGTGTGATATCGATTGGCCAAGTTGCATTGCAGAACCGAAGGCATCAGATGTTGGGGCATCCGAATCTCATATCACCCTCGAAAGTCCAGTCCCTTCCACATCTTCGTCCGGTGCACCACACATAAGTAAGAAGCGTTTGCCACGAAAACCATTTCAAGATTTAGCAATGAAGCAAAAGAAGAGAAGGACTGAAAGTCAAATAGAATGTGAGTCCAGTGAACTTGCATACGCTACTGTGCGAAAAATGAGACAAGAAGGTTTGGACAGTATAGCTGCTGCTATTGAGTATATGATAAAACATCCAGAAGCTGCTGATAAGTTTAATGCAATTACCAAAAAATCATGCCCCAAACCTGTTTTTACACCGGAGAAAGCACTTGGTCTATATTTATCATTAAAGTTGTCTAAGTGGCAATATATAACATTAAGGGAAACAGCATTTCGGGAAGGTGCGATGGAATTGTACCCATCATACTATAAGATTCAGCAAGGTAAATTTCAGTGTTATCCTGACAAGGAGACAATTACAGTTACAGATACAACAGCCAAAATTTCCCTTCAGGCTTTTCTAGATTTAACAGTTAAAAGGATTTTGAAAAGTGTACCTGTATGTGGCGATAGAAAAGAACTTATTTTAGTGTCCAAGTGGGGTTTTGATGGTGCATCGAACCAGAGCAAGTATAAACAGAAAATAGAAGACGAATATAATGAAGTACCGTTAAAGCTGACCGATGGTAACGAAGTCGTATGGCAAAATCCAAAGCCCTGTTCAGCACATTTTTGTCGTCCAGTGCAGTTTAGTTTACAAGTCAGGTAAAAAAAAATTCTTTGATATAAGCCGCGTATTATTTATTATTGTGAAATTGGGTGGGCTAACCAGCAATAAAGTTGTTTTGTGACCGCTATTTATTATTTTTAGAGACATGTGGTTCAAATTTGCCAACCAAGATTGAAGTCAACGGAAATAATATTTTTTTTGATATGATTTTTTTTCTCAAAAGCCGCGATTTGCCCCCTGTGGTGTGATACATCAAAAAATTGCAAAAAAATAGAGCAAAAATCATGCGAGAGGAAATAACGGCCATTCCTGTGCCAGCCGAGATATAGCTTATTTTATGGTTTTCTCCATACAACATTTTTGAAAAAAAAATCGAAAGTGTACCTTTTCCTGTGATTTATGTCTTCATACTTAAAAGGTATCATGAACAAGCATGTTTGACGGGTTTTTTAATAGATTCCAATTAAAAAACCCGTCAAATTGGAAAAAAAAATTTGAGTGTCTATGAAACCCGATTTTCAGCCCACTGTGCGCCGTGGTGTGAAGAGGCACCTTAGCAGGCCGGCATAATTGTTTCCATTGGCATGGGACTGCCGTCCGATGCCAATGGATACTCTGCCTGGGCGGCATTGGCACTTGTCACACCATCAGATCAGATCAGATATATGACTTGTCGTTATTGGTCGATAGGTTGGGATGCCCCTTCTCCTTTAGATACTAATCATATTTTCGTTATTATTACATTGTTAAGTTGCATTCAAATCAGTGTTCAATCAGTAGACACTACGGACGTTTATTAATCATTTCGTGTTCGAACACATGAAAAGAGTTAGGGGCCTTACAACCCCTTACAATTACGAAATATATTTAATTTTATATAACAATACATAACATAATTTAGCCTCGGAATTACATCCCATTATATTATCTGAAACATAATTTATACTCACTACAAAATCATTGTAGGTAATAAAAAGAAAAAATATGTTTTACTACAAAAGTACTAAGATGTGGCAATCGCAGTGGCTATTTTTACGACGCACGGCAAAAATCGACTGCAGCCAGGCCGGAGCGACGAGCGATACGTCCTCCCTCTAGAAGGCCTTGCGGCAGTCAGATTTGATGCACGGCGGACAGCGTGTTTTATAGTGGCTTTTAAAATATATGTAGAAAACATGAAAACTAATTTTATTGAAATATAAAAATGGCAATTTATTGATAAGATGTTCTTCTATTATAATATGCAATTGCTATAAAAAATTATGTATCATAAGTTGGTAAAAAAAAATATGTTCTTGACGAGAGTTTCTGAATAATTTCACATTGTTTAAATTTTAATTTTTCAGGAACTAAACATAATAAAAAATATTTTTCTCAGCAAAATCCTTCCATAAGGGTCTTATTAGTCGGATAATATTTTTATTTTCATCTTATATTTAGTGGTTTCGGATATCTTAAGCTTCTAAATTGCCATTTAAAGCCTAAATAACGAAACTTGTGTTCAGTAATCCTTATAGTACTCACTAATTATCCATCAATCTATAATGTTTTCCACCAAAATCCCTAGATGACAACCTTTTCTAAAATTAGTACTAATTTTACCTTGAAATTGTTTATTGGTGGCTATTAACTCATTTGAAAAGTCCTGTTTTTAAGCCAAAAAGCGCGTGCAGGGTATAAACGCTCTTAAAGAAAACCGAGTTGCAGTTATTGCGTTGCATCGTTGCGGTTACGCGCCAATTCAAATTTTTGACATACTGAAAAATTTGAATGTAACCAAAAGATTCGTGTATCGTACCATCAAACGATACAGTGAAGACTCTAGTGTAGATGACAGGTCAAGAAGTGGTCGCCCTCGGTCTGTTAGGACTCCAGCAGTGATAAAAGCTGTGAAGGCGCGAATTCAAAGATATCCCAAACGTAAGCAGAAACTGTTGGCCCTTCAGATGGGGTTAAGCAGAACCACGGTGAAAAGGGTGTTAAATGAAGACTTAGGGCTTCGAGCATATCGAAAAAAACAGGACATCGTTTGAATGCTCGTCTAATGGACTTGAGACTGAAGAGATGCCGCGCTTTGTTGAAGCGGTACGCGGGAAAAAAATACCGGAAAATTCTTTTTTCAGATGAAATTTTTTTACCGTAGAAGAGAGCTACAACAAACAAAATGATAAGGTATACGCACACAGTAGTGAAGAAGCGAGCAACCATGTCCGTCCGCGTGTCCAACGAGGTCATTTTCCATCCTCGCTCATGGTATGGTTGGGAGTTTCTTATTGGGGCTTAACAGAGGTACATTTTTGTGAGAAAGGTGTAAAAACGAATGCAGTTGTGTATCAAAATACAGTCCTGACGAACCTTGTGGAACCTGTTTCTCATACCATGTTCAATAACAGGCACTGCGTATTCCAACAAGATTCGGCGCCAGCTCATAGAGCGAAGAGCACTAAAGACTGGCTGGCGGCGCGTGAAATCGACTTCATCCGGCACGAAGACTGACTTTCCTCCAGTCCAGATTTGAATCCGTTAGATTACAAGATATGGCAACACTTGGAGGAAAAGGCGTGCTCAAAGCCTCATCCCCATTTGGAGTCACTCAAGACATCCTTGATTAAGGCAGCCGCCGATATTGACATGGACCTCGTTCGTGCTGCGATAGACAACTGGCCGCACAGATTGAAGGCCTGTATTCAAAATCACGGAGGTCATTTTGAATAAACTTTAGTGTCATAAGAATCTATGTTTTGTTAAGTTCATTGTGGTATATAAATGGTTACATAATGAATAAACTTGTTTCAATTATTTTATATTAAACATGTGACAGAATTTATTACCTGACTAGGTAAAAAAAAGAGATTTTTTATTTACCACCTCTGTTGAACAGTGGACAAAATGTCATCTGCTAATTGAAACCTTGGTCAGTTTTTGCATGGAAATATATTTTTGGGATAAATTAACAAATATAAATGTCCCGGGACTTACATCTGTCGCATGAAAATGCAAAAACTAATAGAATTAATATCGACATATTACAGATTTCGTCGTTAAAAAATGCCAAGCGAGCATTTTTATTTATTCAAGTCAACTCTATAAAAAACCAACGGAGGAGAAAAAGGTAAGGCGAGAAATGTTCACATCAGAAATCGCTGGTTTGTTAATTACAATAAGTAATTTCAAAGTCGCTTTCGCTTCCGCCAGTATCCTGAAGGTATATATACACTTCGAAGTTTTATATAAAACAAGAAAGTACCAAAAGGCATTCGACCTTCGGTCATTCGACTGATAGTTTTTCATTTCATAGCGAAAAGTTATTCTGTTAATAACTCGGTAGTTCAACCACTATGCATGCCTACATGAGAAATGAATGTTCAATTCAATCACTTATTAATCTATGTTATGTTGTAATAAAGGCTTTATTTTTTTATATGAAGTGTTTTTCTTTCCAAAAGAGATTTTTTTATTGCTTTGAATGGCGAGACAAGGAAGGCGTTTGCCTGATGGTAAGCGATACGAGCGCTCATAAAAAGTAGCAAAACCAAACAATACTTTGAATTACAAAGCAATGCTTGGCATTCCACTGCACTTGCCATCCTGAGACATTAGACGTTAAGTCACAATATGTCCAGTTGTTACTCCAGCTACAATGTCCTTCAATCCGAAACACAACAGTGCATTTACAATACTGTTTGACGGGAGAAATAGACATTGCGGTGGTACCTACCCAGATAGCCTCTCAAAAATTAAATTGAGAAATTGAGATTCTCTTAACACACAACCTAAGATATTCTTCTGAAAACATAATTATGTTTAACTTGTCTATTTTAACATCCGCGCAAAATATGTATTAAAGGTTTAGTTCAGACCATTATTATTTTCTTTGCATTTCTTCTACATACTAGACTCACAACAAATGTTAATTTACGTCGTAACATTTTGCCTATGACGCCGAACATCCCGTCAACCTTTCTGTAAAATAACCCAATCTCGAACTAATCATGTTTTTCGAAACCCTACGTATCCCGTCACTGGGTTAATCAAACGAGGTATTGGGAACTGTAAATACTTTATACTTACCAAGATTGATTTCTTAAATTGACTTGGACTCGGCGACTGTACTACGTCACTCTTAATTTAATTAATGACTAATACGAGAATGTTGTCAAAGTTGAAAACCAATATAAAAAATAATATAAAATTCGTAATGAATATAGAAAAAACATTCTAGTAAAAAAGAGATAAAGATAGATCTTTGGTAAGATAATTTAATTGCAAAAACATGTAGATGCATTGCCAGTTATTAGCTCTGCTAAAAGCTTTACATACAAAAGTCAGATGACATTTTACACGTCAGTTTGAAAGCGTCAGGCGGGCTGGTGTTTCCATGCCTTGTCAAATAGCAACGGTACGTAAATGGACTTTTATATTGACTAATATTTCCGGCACTACGTAAAAACTTGCCTTTTTTCAACGGAGTCTTATGGTTTTCAGTGTTTCGAGTTACACTACGAGATCCACAATATCCTTTACCCCGTTTTATATTACTTCAAATATTTTTTTGTTCGTTTTTATCCTTTCTTCGTCTACCGGATTCAATTCAAGCTCAACCATTGAATTTATTGAAATATCTCTCTTGAGTCGCAGTTTACTTGAAGTGCCCACAGCTTTCACTGCAATACAATGAAAATAAACGGCTACATTTTTCATTTGCTTACAATAACATTGATATGACCATCCATTACGTATTAAAACAGTCTTTTTAGAAATGCAATCAAACCAATTATTTTCTTTCAAATCATAATACCACGATGTAGTTATTGAAGACCAAAAACTCAATTGAAAATGACTCAACGGGTTTAGTGGTGGTAGGTCGCTCATATATGTGAGTCCTGGTACCTACCACCGCAATGTCTAATTGTCCCGCCAAACACATTAAGACTAAAACACGTATGTCAAATGATGGCGAGCGCAGTAGAATGCGAAGCATTGCTTTGTGGTTCATGGTATTGTTTGGTTTTGCTACTGTCCATGAGCGGAAGTATCGCGTCGCATATGTTATTGAAAAAATATATATACAAAAGTGGCGGATTAGAATGGTGTAAGCAATTAGTTTTACCCATTTTCCTGCGAATTCTATGTAGTAGTAAAGTTCGGTATTTTAATGCGTTTGAAAGATGCCACATCGCGAAATTTTAAACAAATAATTTGTAATTTGCAATTTAACGTTTCTGTAAAAACATTTGCTTTTTATCAAAATGGAAATTCATCCAGCATCCATTCATTTGTGAGTTGTCAAATGAGAATTAGCAGTGAAATTGATGGATGGTTTACTTTATTTTTGTTCATTGTTGTCTAATCAGTTCAAACTTGCTTTTGACATTAAAACTTATTGCATAAGGCTCAATTGCTTTACATTTCAGGTAATTTCATTTTCATGTATAATATGTATTTTGTGAAAAATTATTATTATTATTATTATTATATTATTAATACACAATTGAAGTATAAAGTCAGTCCAATTTACTTTACTCTTGCACAGAAACTCATGCAATATTCACGCCAGTGTATATCTAATAACATAATGTAATTATATATTCAGTGAATATGAAAGTATTAACACCACGCGATAGCCAGTAAAACTATAGCATCAACCTACGAGTTTATTTTCTATCATTATTTAAAATTACTTAAACCCCGCTAGTTTTTAAAATGTCCGTTTTTTGCTCACGTCTGATAACATGCCTATAGTATATAATTTATGAGAGACAGTGATTACTTCCTATTAAGTAAAAGTGGCATTTTATATATGTATTGGTTGGTAAAAAAACCTACATGAAACTAGATGTAATAGTGCTGAAACCGAGGCAACAAAATTACACGTGGCGCTGTTTTTCAATATACGAGCTAAAAGAGCCCTTAATTACTTTATGTATCGCACAGTAGTGACAAAGGATGTGTCGTTGGTAGTATATTTGCATCTTTCCGGCTACTGTATTTAATTGCGAAAAGTCTGCCATGCAAGAAAACTCCGGACCACTAAAACATCATTTTTTACAGAAAGTAAAAAATGAAGGCGTAGGAAAGCTGGTCAAGACTGCACAGACCTGTTGCCTTGCTCAACTTAACTCACCTACAACTTAGCGTCCGCAAGAATTCCCGTTCCTTTGAGACCAAAGTTTCCACTAATATCTTTAAGCTGGTGTTGCGTACGCGTAAACAGGTTTACCGCCTATTAGAAACTTAGTACGTAAGAATTAAAAGAACCATTAGAGGACCAACGCATTTAGGAATACGACGCCGAGAATTTTTTAAATAATGAAGAAAACAGGTGTAGTATTTATGTTAAAAACACCTAACTGCCTCGGTGGCGTAGTTGGTCTAAGGTACGGTTACAAAGCTGAGGTCTCGGGTTCGAATCTCGGGTTGGGCAAAGTGATATTGGATTTTTCTATTCATTATCAGCCCAGAGTCAGGAATTTGTGCCCGAAATGGCTATAGGCTCGCCACCCATCACATTGTGGGACGGAACATACAAGGCGAAATGTGGGTGTCCTGGCACCTCTGCCTACCCCTTCTGGGATATAGGCGTGAGTTTATGTATTTATGTGTGTAAAAACACCTAAAAATAGCGTTACTAATATTCCGAGCGGACAACATTATTATTTGGGCATTTTGATGAAGGACGTCAATAGCCATAGTTTATTGTAGTATTCATAAAATACAAGAAGCTTTGGCGTTCTGCGTCTAGAGACAACATTTCTAGAGTCAAACTTTACTATATAGATAATGACGCTGTTTCAATACCAAACAGTCTTTTTTAATTGATCAATTCGTAGGATGTTATTTCCAGATTTATAGTCAATTAACACTTTTTTTGCATAAAACATAAGCAGTGACTTTTCCCTCCGACGCGTAGTGAAGCACAGCAATAATTGTTCCTATGGCGCCAACTTGTACGTTAAATGAACAAAACACAATTGTTATCCTTTTTAAGGGGCTTTTGTGAAACAACACGGCAATTTACAGGATGCAACAAAGTAGAAACTTTTGTTTGAGACTAATTATATTTTAATTGGTCTAGTCAATCGTAAAACGTAACTTATTTTTATTGTAAATTGATAACGAATGAAATTAAAAAACAAAATCGAAGTAGCAGTTTTGTCATTCAGTAATATTTTAGTCCAGATGTACTGTTGTATAGACAAATAACGTACGCATTTTGATGTTTTATAGCATCTGAGGCAAACGAGGAAGCCTGTTGTTATCAATTTGGAAAATCCGAACACTGCGGCCGATTAACCCCGCAACTCGTTGAGTTGTAGCTACGTTGCCGACCTTTGACAATGAATGATAGCCGATAGTAAAAGGAAAGGGAACGATATTATAGAGCCTTTATCTATCCGCCTGCCGCAGGAAGATTTGAAAAATTAATTTCATTTCTTTGCTAAGGAGCGCACACCATGTCGACTAAATCGGATCTATAGTAAACGGAGTAAACAAAAAACCATTGACATCCATAAATGTATGTCAAATCAGAAATATGTAGACGGCTCCCTAGAATCGCCCGGCCCTCCGGTAGTCTCCTATAATTCTGAAACGAAATAATCTAAATATATGGGGGGTAAATCAGAAGCCAAGTCAAATATAGTTAAAATGTATTACGGATGCAAACGGATAGGATAGCCACCTGAAGCTATTTGCTCGATCCAGTCGGATAGATTCGAAATGAAAACCGATTGTGACGCCCGCTATTGTCAAGAGTCCACATAACATAAGCCGAGATTTTAATTAACACAATATCAACGCATCCCAGGAACTTAATACAGCATTCTTTTATATTAATTTAGATGCGCACGAATATGAATAAAAGATTTTGAACCGCCAACCCAATGGACGAATTCCTTTTGCTAGTAGGTATTACGTAGAACAGAAGCTAGTTATTATCATTTTACGTTATACATGTAATAATCCGACCGATTACGGCCATGGCGACCACTTTGACCCCTTATAGGGCTTGGCGCTGATGCGCCCGGAGATGGCTTATATAGCCGATTTTCGCAGCAAACTCCCTTGCACAAAGTGGGCATGTGAGCTTACCGCTTTCATAATTAAAGTGAATAGCAGCGAGTGGACGGGCTTTAAGCCCACCGCGCTTGGCGTCGAGGTCAGCTAAACGCTGTTCCTCAAATTCGCTAATTCGCTTCTTCACAATCTCGCGCCACTCCGATCGTTGTGTTGCCAAACTCTCCCAGCGAGAGGACTCTATATTGCATCTTTTCATGTGACGTTTCTGAACATCCTTATATCTGAGGAGTTGTCCACCATGCTTTCGCTTGCCCTCCTCTAGCTCAGAGTAAAATATGCGCTTCGCCACTCTCTCCTCCGCCATCCGTGATACGTGACCGCACCACCGTAGTTGCCGACGTATAAAATGTGCCTCAATGCCACCACCAATGCGCGTCTTAAAACTTCGGTATTACGCACCCGATCGGACCATCTGATCTTCATGATGGAGCGCAGGCATTTTAGGTGGAATCGATCGGGAGTACGTATATGGTGACGATACACACACCAGGTCTCGGACCAATAGAGAAGGTTTGGCAGCACAATCGCCATGTAAACCGAGATCTTAGTAGCCAGCTTAAGGTCGTGCGAGCAGAAGACCTTAGGACACAGCTTTCCAAATGTTGCAGCTGCAGCACTTATTCTGCTGTTGATCTCAGTATCAAGGTCACCCTTAGCTGTTATAGTGTTCCCCAGATAAAGATATTTATCGACCTGTTTCAGCACGCCCTCACCAAGCTTGATGGTCAGTGTCTCACGACCATGGATGTCTAGGGACATCACTTCCGTCTTTTTGACACTGATCTTTAGGCCAAATTTGCAGTATGCTTGATGGAAAGTGGACATTAGCTGTTGCAGGCCGTCTGGGGATTTTGCCAAGAAACACAGGTCATCAGCATACATGATCTCTGTGATCAATGCATACGAGACTTTGGTGCGCGCCTTAAGTCTGGCCAAGTTGAAAAGACTGCCATCGGTGCGAAAGCGAATGCGAACTCCTTCAGAAACAGTTTGTAGGACGTCCTTGACTGCTACTGCAAAGTATAGAGCGAACAGTGTGGGTGCTAGTACGCATCCTTGCTTAACCCCACAGGTAACGGGGAAAAAGGCGGACTGTTCGCCGTCTATGGAGACGCAGCACTGCATATCGTCATGCAGGAGTCGCAGAAGTCCCACAAACTTTTCTTTGCATCCTAGCTTTCTCAGTACAATCCAAGGGCTTCGCGAGGCACACTGTCGAATGCTTTCTCCAAGTCAACAAAGCAGAGGTACAGCTGACGTCCCTGTTCTCTACTTTTCTCCTAAAGTTGACGCACCGAGAAAATAGCTTCACATGTGCCTCGGTTAGGTCGGTAGCCAAACTGGGTTTCAGGCAGGATCCTTTCTGATAGGTCTCTTAGGCGGTTCAATAGAACTCTTGCAAAGACCTTTCCAGGAGCTGATAGAAGTGAAATACCGCGATATGCGTTACAGTCGGATCGGTCACCCCTGTTCTTGTAGAGAGCACTAATACGAGACAATTTAAAATTGACTGGCTCTCTCTATCTACTCGCTCCTCCTCCCACATTCGAACAAACAGTTTCCACACCGACGTGTGCAAATCCTCACCGCCGTATTTCAAACGCTCGCTTGGTATGTGGTCAATGCCAACTGCCCGCTTGTTTTTCTACCGTCTGATGGCAGTGACAACCTCGTCAAGCGCCAGTGGTTCATCCAACTCGATACATAAAGAGAGTTGAGGCATTAAGCTGATGTTTTGCAGATCGGCTGATCGATCCACGTTGAGCAAAGTGTTAAAGTGTTCAGCCCAACGTGTTAGTACTTCCTTCTTGCTAGTGAGGAGGTGTGAACTATCTAAAGATCTCAGGGGTACTTTTTCTCTGTAAGATATACCAATCAGCTTTCGCACCTCGCAGTAAAACTCCCCAAGCTGTTTAGTGTCAGCAAGCCACTGCATTTGACAAGCTTTGTCCTGCCACCACTTATCTTTTATCTGACGAGACAGCTTGCGCAATTCTTGGTCACTCGCTTTGACCAACGCAGTGCTTCCGCCTCTTCTACTGTGCTGTCGCAAAAGCTCTCGATGTTTGTCGAATGCTGCTCTGAGAGCCTCATTGTTGTCATCGAACCAGTCTTCGTTACGCCGATATTTAGTACCCAATGTAGCTGAAGCGGTTTCCATAATGTGACTAGACAAAGTTCTCCAAGCAGCACCGACATCATCGGTCTCATTTGTAGGCTACAACTTTCCCGATAATGCTTCAGCATATTCCTTTCTAGCCTCACAATACTTTAGCCTATCCACGTTTACACACGCAGCCTTTTTTTATATGGATCTACGAGGCCGGCGGAGGCGGAGTCTTAACTTAGTGACAATGAGTCGATGGTCAGTCCAACAGTGCGCAACGCGCATAACGCGGATGACTTGCACTTGACTGATACTTGACTTGCACTTCACCACAGAATACAAAACTAACAGAAGTCAAGCTCCATACCATGGACGTAGCATCAAATGGACTCGACATTCGAGTTCCACCGTAAGGGACAGACATAAAGTTAAGAAAAAAGCAGGGATGCCAGGTCATATATTTTCCCATAAATATGTTAACTAAATAAATAAATAGACGCAACATTCAAATTCATAGTCCTGACCCTACAAATGATAATCTTGTGTCGTGGGTATCAGAAACTACGAGAGACTTTTTGGTCTCACTAACACCCCGATTTGAAAAAAATATCAAGTCACTCAAATATTTGTCTCTTCTTGAACGGGCATCGAAACCGCGGCCTCACGTTTTACATCTGGCGTCTAACCAGCTGCGACGAATGATGCGGATGAAGGGCGTCAGTATTAAACAACGTGACGTTTTGCAATATTTTCACAAAGGTTAGAAAGCAAAAAAGGAAAGTTGGCCTTGTATAATTATTAATACTTATATCATTTACGTAACTCGAATAATACACAGCTAGTAATGATAATATATACATAGAAACAAAACCTGGCGAGTGTTCTATAAATTATAGAAGATCAGAGAATTCATAGCAACGTAACTACTAAGGATAGAATAACATCCTACTTTATTTTATTTATTTATTTTAAGAAAGCTTACAAACAAGTGTTTACAATATACTTAATCTATATATATAAAAGAAAGTCGTGTTAGTTACTTCACTTATAACGCAAGAACGGCTGAAATGACTTGGCTGAAAATTGGTGGGGAGGTAGCTTAGAACCAGGAGTAGGACATAGGATACTTTTTATCACGTTCCCGGTTTTCCGCGTTTCTATTAGCTTATTAACATTTTCTCATGCAAAATGTTCATGGGTTCGTAACTGTCAAACATTTAATGTTCATCCCGTCGATAAATCCCGTCGTAAATTCTTCCTTCAAATGAAATAACGTATTTAAATAAAGGTTTCGAATCGACAACATATATCCATAATATTCGATTAATGGCGTATTTTAGGTTTTAAAGATGTAAATTAATGACAGTAATTTTAATTTTAATTGACATTTAAATTGGTTGTCAAATATTTATGCATGCGTTCAGAAATTAATTTTGTGTAACCAAAAGAGAATATATTATGAAGTTAAATAAATATAGGACAATTAAATAAATAATATTCACACGTAAGAAGATATACTTTTTTTTAAGATAAAATATCACTCGAAAATGAAAAATCTTTATTATAATAACAATTTTACATATGGAGAATATTGCAGGGGTTCTCAAATCAAGCGTTGCCTGTGTGTTGTGAAACCAGTTAAATATAATTATTATTACATTAATTGTGAGTGTCAGTGTGAGAAAGTGCTAATAGTGTATGTTTGTGTGTGTGTGTGTGTGTGTTATGTGTTATATGTTTACTTTTATCACGAATTTTTTCAGTGGCTTTTTGTTCGCTATATGAATATTATTTTATTCACTGATAGAAATCTTAATATATATAATTCACGTGTCACGTTGTTTGTCCGCGATGGGCTCCTAAACCACTCAACTGATTATAATGAAATTTTGTAGATATGTGTTATTTGTTCCAACTTAAAGGTGGGATAGTTTTTATCTCGATTGAATTGACGAAAGTATAAAAAAAGGAAAAAACATTTTGCCATACAAAATGTTCATGGGTTTGTAACTGTCCAAGATTTAATGTTCATAGCGTCGATACGGTAAACTCTTCCCTAAAATTAAATAACGTATTTAAATAAAGGTTTCGAATCGACAACACATAGCCACAATATTCGATTTATGGCGTATTTTAGATTTTAAAGATGTAAATTAATGACAGTAATGAAAAGTGGTTGACATTTAAATTGATTGTCAAATATTTATGCATACGTTCAGGAATTTATTGTAAACTAAAGAGTATATTATGATGCTACATAAATATAGGACAATTAAATAAATAATATTCACATGTATTAAGTTTTACTTCTTTTCAAGATAGAATTTCACTTGAAAATGAAAAATCTTTAATAAAATAACACATAAAAATAAAAACTGAACTGAACTGAATAAAATAAAAAAATTATATAATTATGGAGAATATTGCAGGGATTCTCAAATTCGCGTTGCCTGTGTCTTGAAAAACCAGTTAAATATAATTGTTTCTACGTTAATTGTGTGTGTGTGCGAGTGCATTTCTACGAAAATTAATATTTCATCTCTTTATTACTAACAAGAGTAATGGCGTAATATTTTTGGAAAAACAGCATAGTGGGGGTGAAATAAGGGATGGGATATTGCATGGATAATCAAAATCGATAAAGTGTTTAGAAAGTAGAGAGAAACTGGATATAATAGAGTGGGAGGTAGGGGAGAAGACTGGGATAGCTGACAGATTTAATAGGACGAAATGTAAATGCACGGTATAAGACGGGATGGTTAATTAAGAGAAAGGACGCGACGTATCGGGAAGTGAATGAACAGACGGGATGGGACGGAATTGAGCAGGACAGTAGGATAGCTAATTCATGTTTAGGTATACAAGAGCTTATACGAAAAATAACAAGTATTTGGTGTGGAGTAAAATAAAAAAGTATCTGCACCCAGGCGAAGCCGGGCCGGGCCGCTAGTATTATATATTTTGAAATGTTATGCCGAAGAAAATCGAAACCACTGAAGTTATTTCTAAGAAAATTAATATTTCATTTCTTTATTACTAACAAAAAGTAATGGCGTAATATTTATGGAAAAACAGCATAGTAGGGGTGAAAGAAGGGATGGAATATTGCATAGATAATCAAAATCGCTGAAGTGTTTAATGTCAAAAATTTATAAGGAACACTATTTGGATATGTTGATACGGGATATAATAGAGTGGGAGGTACGGGAGAGGACTGGGTTAGCTGACAGATTTGATAGGACGAAATGTAAATGCACGGTATAAGACGGGATGGATAATGTAGAGAAAGGACGGGACCTATCGGGAAGTGACTACATAGACGGGATAGGACATGTTTAGGTATACAAGAGCTTATACGAAAAATAACATGTATTTGGTGTGAAATAAAATAAAATAAAATAAAATATCTGCATCCAGGCAGGCCAGGCATTTTTTGCTATGTTAAATAATTGAATATAATATTAATCATATAATAACTAAGCCATAGCGAAGCGTGGTCGGGTCAGCTATGGTATCTTTTAATTGATTTCAATGAATGTCGTCGGAGTAGTAACAGTGTTATAATATCTCCGTAGCAAAATAATGATTTAAATCTGGAGAGATGGGATAGAATAGAATATAAGGTAGATAAAATGGGACAAGCAATTTAGACAAGGGCTGTCATGTTGATTTTAATTAAAGTATGGACTGCAATCTGTATTTGCGCCCAGGCGAAGCCGGGCCGGGCAGCTAGTATTTCCATAAATTAAGTTCCTAATAACAAGTTTCTACAAACGAATCGTAAATAACAAAGGTACAGAAAACCTATTGATATAGACCTAAACATTTCTCAATTGTAACAAAATGGAAAAAAATATACCTACATTTTTTTTTCTTTTCTATATCTTAATTAAAATAAAATGATATAGCAAAGTATCGAATGTGTAATAATACAGCGCCTGTACATTTTTTTAATCATCTTACTTATTTTTTCCTGGAATATTGATTTTTCAAAAATACATTTATGCACTTTTTGTTTTCATCCATATCAGGCTCATGTGTCCTTTCAGCACTCTTTGTTATTCCCCACAGTTTCGGATTCGGTCATCTGTAAAAATTAAATCTGTAAGAATAAAATATATGTAATTAATATGTGCAGAACAAAATATAAATTGAAATAACGTAAGGTAACGTGACGCCTCGGGTCAAGGCGTGTGTGGATTGGGTATTTATTGCATTGACTTTAAGTTTTGGCACTCAAAGTCTGTAAGTTGTAAACATAAAATCTTTGTTTTTGTTGATGAACACGACTGTTTGTGTCTAAAATAAAATAAATACAAAATAAAGAAGTGTTAAGCTTGGTGGATTGGGTGCATTTTTGTAAATTTTTCGAATACAGACTTCAAATTTGAAAAATACAACTTAACTGACTTCGAAACTACATTTTATAATTTATAGATTATGCATGTTGTAGCTTCACTTAATACACAGGAGGACAATTTATGAAGACAGGCTGCCGGGAGACTGATTATAGAAGAGGTTTCATCCATTTTCGTCTCAAGGATGAATACTCTGGATATTTATTATTTAGATTACATAGATTATAGTTTACCTTTATTTCGAGTGGCGGGAGAGAAAACGGTTTTAAGAAAGTTATAATATGCTTAGTCTTCTGAATGCAATTTTTGAACGAGTGTGTTTACCCAGCTGTCTAATTTTCCGTCACATCCTATTAATTTGATCCACAAAACACGCGAAGGTAAACCTTTTGAAAAGCTGAAATAAAATGAATGATGGTTTAATTTACCATAAAACCAGGAAATGAAAATTGTTATAAGCTGGTATCCCAAAACATAATATAATCCAACTAATTTAAAATCATGTACAAAATGGCGTCCTCTTCGAGTAGTATACAGATTGTCATAATAAACAAAGTCAAGATAATTTGGTCGGATAATACTTTTAAAATACGTATTTTTTATGCAAATATAATCCTATTTTTCAATGTATTCTATGAAATACTAATTGCAGATGTTAGTAATAATGAACGTCTACATTTATTTTTACCAATATACTAAATAAAATGCACTTACCAGTGAGAGGTTATATTTTCATATTATCGTTTAGATCGGCTATCACAGCCAATAATAAAGCAGCACACCATACCTTTTGTCTTATAATCAGTTTCAACACTCTTTTACATACATTTTTGACCGCAAATATTCGTAAAATACTCAGTAATTCAAGTTTACAACAAACCGCACGTCTTATTTGTTTGGTTACACTCAGTGTTCCCCTACAAATTTATTTGAAACTATGACAAGGACCGCAAATTGTGTTTTCTCACTTTCATTTTTTAAGGTTTATGCATAAGTCTAAGTGAGATGGACTATATATGTCAAATGCATGTCAAGTCTATTGATACTACGTCTATGCTCCATACAAAGCGCGCTAAATGAACGCACACATTGACAGCGTTCACCGACACGATATTTCAAACCAGTCGAGACCAGTGCGAGCGCGAGACTCACCCGCTTCGGGCACGCAAATAGTGACTGACATGTTTTGTGCAAAGATGGAGCAAATGAATAGAAGTTATTACACTTGTATATAAAACACCAGGTTATAATAATTGAATATAAATTTCATTAAAAAAAACATATATTATACAAAAACGATAACAAAAAAAAATAATTGAATAATGACACACACATTCTCAGCGAGTTCATAAATAAAATTAAAATTTATTTATTGTATTATTGTGTTTTATATATTTTATTTTAAAAATTCAATCAAACGATACGAGTGCTATTAACACGATACGTGTTTTCGCATAAGCCAGAGTTACAACCCTTGCGCGAACGCCTAGCGTAGTGTGAGTGTGGCAACAAAAGTGAAGTACATACACAAGCTTGACTTCTGTTAGTATTCTGTGACTTCACGTTATACATACTGGGTATCTCAAGACTGCTACCGAAAACGAAGCTGGGTGGTAGTTTAGGCTACTTCAGACACAATGCAACAGAAAAAGTTGCAAAAAAAAGCGACAATTTTTTTTTGTTATTTTTTTCCTATGGCCATATTTGGGTTGTAAATACATTTTTTCCTAAAATAATAGTGTATACCCTTTTATTTATAACTAATCTAAGGTATAAAAGTGTTTAAATTATTACATTGGCAAAAACTATGGATTTACCACCCAAAAATGACGATGTTTAAAAAATCATAAAAAATAATTGTCGCGTTTCTATGCGAAATTTTTAATTGCATTGTGTTTGTAGTCACTAAAACTACCACCCAGCTTCGTTTTCGGTAGCAGTCTTGAGATACCCGGTATATGCAGACTCAAACGAAACTTTACTATTATATTGCACTCAACTACGCAAATCCCGCTTAAATGTGCTGACGAAGTAAGACGTTAGTAAGACGTAGTAAGTGAAGTTAAACTTAATATTTGAATGGCGTTTGAGTATTCGAGCGTTAAGAGGGGGGTCTATGTGAAATGGCCTTTTTCACAACGTTTTTTCTTGGTGATCTTTATTATTAGGTCTTCAAAAAAAATATATGTTGATCTACACTATATGGAGCATGGGCCCTTCTTTTCAGAATTCTTAAAAGTGTATTAAAAGTACTTGAAATAAAATTGCAAAGTGACCTCTATTTTCGCATTTACAACGTTTTTTCTCTTAAACTACGAGCACTAGGATTATTTTATTATTATCAGGATATTAAGAAATGCAAGGCGGATGGGACCTTCTTTTTATTTTTTCTAATTTCTGTCTCATTTATTTTTAACGAATTTTTTCACATTATCGATACTCTAAATCGCGAGCACGTCCCCGCTGTCGCCCAACAAATCAGTGCGGGACGAACCGCCGTGCTAAACGGACCTATGTCGCTTGTCTTCGCAATATCAACGTAAATTTAATATTGCTATTTCGCTCGACACATTCATTGAGAACGGTTACGGCCGATCTAACCGTAGTAAATCACTATACTACGTCACTGCAACTGTGGCGCTGTTGCTTGGATGCCAAATAAAAACGTGTGGCCGCGGGTTCGAACCCGCATCGAAACAAATGTTTTTATTTATAAATTCATCTATCTACTATCTAACCCAATATTTTATATAGGAAACATTTTATTTCTTGCATTTTTGTAACATTTATATTTAACATTTTTGTATTTTAGATTTTTGAATATTACGATTTTTGTTTATTATACATAAACCAAAAATTACTCAACCGATCTTAAAATTCTTTCGCCATCCGATTCCAACATTATCCTGGAGTAACATAGGCTGTATATTTGCCTAAAGGGGTTGACATGAGTTAAAATGGAAAATAAAAATCATTGAAGATATTTGTTGGAAAAATATCTTCTACCATATTTTATAAAATTATTATTTATGCTCTTAGTAGAAAGTAACTGTACCATAATAGTAGATTTATTTTGTTAAAGTTAACGATCATAATATTGTACCTACATAGCAAAATATAAGTATCGTGCGATGTTTTAATATTTCAATTGAATTTCATGCAAGTTATGAGAGACCTACCCAACATATAAATAAATGAATTGTTATGTTCCGATCATATTTGAAATAGTAGGTAACATTTAAACACCAAAATAGGCACTAATATAATAGATAGTTACCGGTAATTTGGTCGCCGGGAAGTAAGTATTGTTGGCCCGAAGGAGTGACCGATCGCTTGATGTGGCCGCAGGTTCGATCCCCGCACACAGCGGGGGCTGTGTGCTCACGTCGGGAGTGACCCCGAGATGGGCGGCAGAACGTGTGGCCTCGTGTCTGTCGCGGACGCCCATCTCACCATGGGCGTCCGAAGTAGGGAAAGAGGGGGCATCTGCGCCCTCCCAACATGTGAGGAGCCATATTTGGCAGTGCGCCGGGTGACACGGCGAGTTAAATGGGCGCCATTCGCCTGTCCACATCGCCTGTCACCCATAACGCGCGTGATGGCCACCGAGAGGTTTTAGTCGGTATGCCGGCAAAAGATCTTTTTAGATCTCGGTAGGGACCCAGCCTGATAACAGGCTGGAAGGCCGGAGACCCCGACACGCCCCTTCCGATCTCCCCCGAGTGTCGGAAGGAAGGCTAAAGGAGCCATACTCCCGCTAAAAAAAAAAAAAAAAAAAAAAGGTTCGATCCCCGCATCGATACAATTGTTTTTGTTTATAAATTCATCTATATGTCTAACCTATAATATTTTATAAAAGAAACATTTCATTTTTTGCATTTTTGTAACATGTGTATTTTTACATTTTTGTATTATAGATTTTTGAATATTTCGATTTTTGTTTATTATGAATAAATCCAAAAATTATTTAACCGACCGACTTAATCTTAAAATTCTTTCACCATTCGAATCCAACATTATCCTGGAGTAACATTGGCTGTATGTTTGGCTAAAGGAGTTGAAATAAGGGTTGAAATGAAAAATAAAAACCATTCGAGATAATTTTTTTTTCAATATTTTTATTTTCCATTTAAACCCTTATTTCAACCTCTTCAGGTAAATATATAGCTTCTGTTAATCCCGGATAATTACCATTAGAAAATCGAAATATTTTTTTAAATTGGTCAAGTAATTTTTGAGTTTCATTGTAAATAAAAATCCAAAAATATAAATGAATCTATCCTCTTTATAATATTACAAAAGAAAAACAAAAATACAAATATTAAAATCTAAAATGTAATATTGGTATAGATAGATGAAATAAGTAAACACAAAAATTGAACTACAAGTGCGGGGACCGAGCCCGCGTCTTCTCTTTTAAGAGTCAGCGTTCGAGCAATTCTGCCACGATAGCTGTGACGATTGTAAGTGAATTAATCATACACTACGGTCAACCGCTCCTAACTGTACTTGATGGGAACATCGAGTGAAATAACACTACGAATATATCGTTTTGTCTGCAGCGAAATAATGAATGAATAGGTATAAAGCAGCGCGCTCGCTCGCACGTCGTGAGCCGGCGTGCGCCGGTGCATGAGATTTGGTGCCGCCCGTTCGAGCAAGGTCATCGGCGTCTACCCTCCTCTTAATATACTAAAACTGGTGTCGTACATTTTACCTCAATCCAAAATTAGCAGTATGTTTGATAATTCGAGTATAGCGGAATACTGGAAATATTTGACTGCACCGGTCAGCTTTACTTTGGTACCCGGTGTTTAGTAGTGCATAATTCTGAATTAGTGGTTGGAAGTATTTTACGATCGCACCACGATCGCCATCGCCCACCTACGCCGAAATATGTGAAACCATTTTAACCTAAAAGCTTACACAACCACATATTTAGAAAATACCTTGCCTATTTCGGAGAAATTTAATCTGTCTATCTCAAATTTAATCTGTTTGGGTTGCTACGTAATCATAATATTTTTGTGTATGCTGAATACAATCTTTAATTAGTAATAGTATGACAATAACCAACCCACGCCGTACTGAGTTTTAAAACCCAATTTTAAAAGGACTACTTTCCAGCATACACTTTCAATGCTTCATAATCATAGTACTGTTCCAACAGATATCGTAATCTAAAACAATTTATTACATAGTCCTGAATAAAATTTGAAAGCTAAGAATCATAAAATCAACCATTCAACCCCTGAAAAATGTAGGGATGCATAATTAAGTTTGGCTTGTCGGTTTGACGGCCGGCACCGTGACTAACATTAATCGTCGTCACTATATCGGTGTATAGAAGCTACCAGCCGGTCGATAACCATGGTACGCGTTCCTGTAGCCTGCACAATAGGCAGCGCCGTCGCTCCGATAACATTCTATAGAATTGTGCCACCCACCTTGCGATTTGCCGCTTGGTTGGTCATTCTTAAGCCGGGAAATGTATGTTATTATAAAGAATATTGTGGAAATATGAAAGAATTTTATAAAGCGCTGAATAATGTCAGTTATATAGAATGTATTAGACGTGACAAATCTGCTTTAATGTAAGAGTCTGTAAGGTGCAACTTCTTTGAACTTACACCAGCAAAATTTGTGATATCCTGAACAAGGATTAGATCAAAAGCATCGAAAACCAATGGTAAGGTGAAAGGCGAAGAATGATATTGAATGAAACGAAAGTGATATGTCAGGATTGAGGAAAAGATTTTAGGCATAAAGTTGATGTTTCACCACTTTGTTATGAACTTTTGTTATAGGAGTAAAGTAGTTCACCACAACATCTTCTCACGCCGAGATCATCCGCACAATTTCGTGTATAACTAAGGCGTAATTCCACAACAGCAAAGCTCAGAATAAACATTTGCAAATCACGCTCGCCCTGGTACACGAGCGGCATTCAATATAATATAAAATAAAAAAATAAATTTTTATTTATCAAAAAATAAATATATAGTAAGAAAACTTATCCTTTGTGTAAAGTTGAGCTATAAAATGTGTCAAGGTATCAGGTTTTAGCGCGAACACGATTATTATGTTCAGTAGTAGTTGGCACATACAAACCTACAAAACCTATTTAAAAAATACGAGTTATATAAGATAACATTGTGTTCAATAGCGCAGTTCCGACATTTATTAGTGAGACTGGTAAACCAACAAGCCACGTTTTAAACTCGCTTTCAATTATTCTTTGTCCAACACAAAGCTTAGTATTAATCATGTTAGTAGATGTTACTTAATCAAACCGCTCAGATAATTTATTAGAGGGTGCATCTACAGCCTTGTGTTCTTGCATGCCTAGACATTTGATATATAATAATATATTGCTCTTATTTTGATCAATAATTAAATCAGGCCATCTGCCTCTGTCAATCCTATCACCCGTATAACGTATTATTAATAACTGCATCGAAAGGGAATATCACTAATTTAAATTCAAAGCGCAAAACCATTCCGCGGATGATACGTCGATGAACCCAATACAAATAGTACCAAAATAAATATTGGTTCACGAGACGTGTGACGCGGTGGAGTATCAATGCATTATCACTCACAGAGCCCTTAAAGATAGCGTGTTCGGTTATCAGATCGTCTGGCTGCTAGAGTAGTTTTTTACACGTTGTTGGCAGTGCCGCCACCAGACTATCGTCTCTGCCATCAGTGCCACGAGCACAAACATTCTGCGACAATCGCGTTCGTAACGTCGTGGTCGAAATGTCATTTTCCTTCCAGATATTTCTGGAGTTATACCACATTCTTTGTATGCGCTTGGAAATTTATAGAAAACTTGCGACTATTAGAGGATGATATTCCGGTATGTAATACTACCTTTGAATTATTTTAAACATTAACAACAAAGTAGTTACATTTTATTAATGTAATTCATAGTTAATAGTCTAACAATAAAAGTATCACCAATGCAGTCAATGGAAACTTAACTATGAACTAAACATATTCTACGCACCTATATCTCACTCCGCGAGAAGTGTGTGATTTGGAATAAATAGTCACAATACGCTAGGCTCTGAACCTGTTGATATTGGATGTGATATTGGAAAACCCTAAAATAATAGCGATCTCCTGTGTGGGATTTCAGGATGTTGGTTCGAATCCACCTTGACAATCTAGAAGGACATCAAATAAATTTATCTCTTGTGTAAATAAAGGACAATGCTATTAATCGCGTATGGTATTTGCCAACATCATCCTTGAGCGTCATATAAAATATGACAATTCGACAACACTGCACCTGATGCCGCAAATGCCGTCCAGGCAGAGTGTCGAATAGCATCAGACGACAGTCCCAAGACATTTGATACAATTATGCCGGCCTGCTAGATGCATCTCCACACTACGGAGGAAGAACCCGGGATCATAGGAAGGAGGGAACACGCGTGACGGCAAACAACAATTACTGAAGATTTGAAATTAAATAATATTTCTAAATGCTTTTGTATGCAAGGATACCAAAAAAAATGTTATTCTTACTCAATAATATAATTAAAAAGATACTTCACTTTTACATTCATATTCTATCTTCATAGTTCATACATACGAGGTACATATGTGTAAAACAGAAGCTAACAATTCTACTTTCGCAAGTCTAGTGTCGCCACCTAGCGCTGAACGGAACAATGAAAACTGTGAACTACGCTACTCGATGCCGAGGGGCGCTGCAACGTTTCACGCCAGGCTGTTAAACACGTAATTGCCCGGGTTAACAATAGAGGGCACGGAAAACAGTCCGTACAACAATGACTATACTCGGAAATGGAATCCGAGATCAAAAATGTAAACAGAAGTGTTACCACTACAATAAAATAATTTTTCATGGTAGTTTGTTCACAACTGTTAAAAAAATAGGTTGGAATTATTATCATTCGTTAAATAAGTATAAAACAAAGCCAAATAAAAATTCTTTGGTATAATATTTACATAAACTACAATTTCAACTTATTTTTTAAGTATGTGAAAAAAATGGTACGAAAATATTTTATGCTATAGGTATTATGCAGAAATAAAACTTTTTTTTAAATTTAGTCTCCTTAACTAGAAATACGTTGCTTTGCCGCCCGCGACACCTCCCTTTAGTTCTTTTAGTTGCTTAACTTGATGAATATGCATTATGTGATAAAGTTACGTCGCCGTAGTGATGGTTTCACGTTTTCTGTTAAGTTTTTGTTCTATTTTGTACCTAATATTTCTGGCACTCATGTCGTAGACGAACGCACTATGGTCTTTGAAAATCACTGTGAGTTAAACCCATTAAAATTAGTTTGGTTTGTCAAGGATCACGTCGACAGGCATAATAAAACATTCAAAATTTTCAAAATTTAAAAATAAATATGAATAAATAATACATAGTACTCGCAACATTTGAATCTATTCACTACATAGTATAAAACAAAGTCGCTTTTTCAGTCCCTATTTTTCATGTTCGCTTAAATCTTTAAAACTACGCAACGGATTTTGATGCGTTTTTTTTAATAGATAGAGTGATTCAATAGAAAGGTTTATATGTATAATAACATCCATTAAATAGTGGAGAAATATTGTTATTTTTGAGGTTTCTAATGTGACGTCGTTAATTATCAATATTTTTCCGCTTACATTGCAAACGCAGGCTGAACCCTACGAGATTTATCAAAATAATGTACTACATTGAAAAGGTCTACAGAAAACTCCGCGATGGTATATGTCTATCTCTTATGGATATCCCACAATAACATCTTTTTGTCATTTACTTTTTACGACAAATAATGGCTAATTTTCGAAGCGATTTTAACCAATACAGCATTAATCCTTATCCAATTAAATAGCTTAAATAAATTGTTGATTTAATATAGATCTATGTGGTCCTTTACAGCACAAGATTTAAAATATTTTCGAAGATATTACAGATTTAAAATTGCGGGACGTAGCGCTTGCGGCGGTACTGGCCGGCCGGGGCGGCGGCAGCGTGCCTATATAGGAATGTTTATATGTATAATAATAATACGTACATAGTATTGTACAAAAATGTATTTGTACCCGGGCGAAGCTGGGCCGGGCCGCTAGTACTCAATATGTTTTTGAGAAAATTTCACAACCCTGAAATGTCACTTCTACAATGACATTTGTTTGTTTACATTTTTTATCTCGGATTCGATTTCAGAGTATAATAGCAGAAAGAATATGTATTTTTTCAAATGACAGAATTAAATAGATTTTATTATTGGTATAGTGCACGGTGCATGCCGGTATACCGACCACCACATTGTTCCACCTTAATAGACTATACAGTAAAAAATAACCTTTGATTAAAAGGCACACAACCAACTATTAACTTAATCGAACCTTCAATGCATCTAGTAATAATATTGCATCACAAGCATTTAGAATAATTAATGAACATCCTCAACTAAAATAACGCTCTAATAGCTTGATGGAACTGCGCAGCCCATATACAGTGCAAGTGAGTCTGAACGACCTTGGCCGTGAGAACGTCGCCTGGTGCGCGCCAGCCACCACTTCTCATGACACTAATTATATAACCAAGCTAATGCCGCCAATTAGCCTAACAGCCCCCGCACACGCCGCTTACGTCACACGTAACCTCAACCTTGCTATGAGACAAAAGGCTTGATAAACTCAATGATTGCCTGTTCCAAACTTCGATTGTTGTTACGTGTACTTCATGTTTGAAGTATGCGTTATTTACAAATTAATGTTTTGCTGCGTCGTGGATGCATTAATTATACAGTTGTGTTTCACAACAGCAAATGTTTTTGCAATGTTTTCAAATTTCACTGATGTTGTATTGGCTATGCGTTTCAGAATAAGCATTTATTTTTTGTGATACTTGGATAAAAATACAATTAGTCAAAATCAGGATAATTCAGTAAGCACAAAGTCTCTAGCATGCAAATAAATGTGGTCTCACCAAATCCATATCCACGAAATGAAATTTAAAACCAGCTGAAAAGTTTCATCAGGTTTTCCATTTTGCCCAAAGAACTAAAAATCACTTACAGCCTTCAAAAACTGCTTATAAGAGTCTATCAAACCGACTGCGTAATATTCCAACGCAAACTGGAGAACTATCAAGAAAAAACAGTTCATTATTTACACTTACCGTCGCGTCGGCGTGGTACAATCTCGGCAAGTGCTACTTACTCCGCCATTTTCCATACTTTGTGACGTCGTTTACTTCTGCCTCGTGCCGGTGGCGTCACTATAATACCGAGTTGTGGTCGCTTTATACAAACTACGCAATTATGCTCTTAGAATGAATCAATTTATTAATCAACTATATGTTAAGCTTAGGCAAGTTATAATGATATGTAAAGATTTGAAATTATAGATGAAACGTCGTACTCGACTACCGAATGTTATCCAACGGATACCTAAGTATGTACCCATGACGATACATTGAGTAGTATAGTAGAAAAGCATAGACCCGACTCGAAACGATTAGTTCACAAAAAGGTTTTGATTCACATAAGTATACCCACTACGCAAGTTGAAGAGAAATTTCACGGAGTCTGTGAAATATTCCCTGAATAATCATTATGCAAACCGTTTAAATTAATTCAATTCACGATTCAGTTGAGACGTTATCCCCGCTGATGAACTTGAAGAAGACGTCACACGGTTTGCGAGCGGCAGCGACAGACCGTTGCCCCTCGACATTTGTCTTAGCCTTCTGGATTATTGAAGCCCTTTCACTAGTTTAATACTACCAGATATGTAAATTGTTATATTTTATAACGGTACCAAAAATATCTATTAGATGATTGTATTAGGGTAATGAGGATTGGAACATTCAAGCTTGCTATAAATTACCTTTACGAGGATTGATTGGTGCATTGAGTGGAAACCAAATCGTGATACGAAAGAAAAATACGTGGTCTACATTTTAAATTAATATGATGTAAGTAATACATATATTAAGTACACAACATAAAATTTATTCAGAGACATTTGCGCGCTAGGTTATTCTCAATCAAGAAAGCATCGACCTTAGAATCAAACGTAAAACAAACACATGGTCTTGTCATTATTTAAAACAATGGGACGGCTTTCTTTGACTACTAAGACCTTAAATTGCTAAGGCAGGCCTAACACGAATTGATGGAGAATTTCGTTAGAAAACCATTCACTTTATCCACAAACACAACCTAAACTATTCTAAACAAATATCTTCAAGCCCGCTTCAAGCCAGTCTTTCATCCATAACAGTTTTGAATACTGCTCTTATTGCGGTAAATAAAAATACAAAAGCGGTTCTACTTTTGTTGAAATATTGTTGGCAAAAGTGTATGCATCTTCATATTGTATATTTGCAGTGGTGCACGAGTAAGATAAGTATGCAGTGAGTGCAGTGGAGACGCGACTGTTGTCGGCCGCAACCATATCCCGCCCGCCCCTAGAGACACTTTTCAATTTACTATGCGTTAGTCTCTCTACGTTCGGATTCTAAGGTTACCATGAATGGAACTCTTTGACACTACCTTTTATAATTTACACCGCAATTCACGTCAATTGAATGTTGTGTTGCTACACAAATGCAGTTCTTTTAGCAGGAAAGGTTCACATGATTACCGCCGCCTATGAACACCTGCAACACCATAAGCCATCGAGATCATTATTAGAGAAAGAGAGATCATACTCCAGTATTGCAGGTGCCTTTAAGACCACATGGCCAAAAATATCTACAGATTATACCAATCGTTTTACGTGGGAAGACTTAATAAACTTCTTAGCTATTAAACTGAATATAATATAAGACGTCACCATGCACTTGAATTGGTTTTTAAAATATTCTTTCGGATTCAATAATATTGAAATTAATCTAAGGTTTCGTACTTACAGATTCAAACTTTTAAATTCGGCACCGTGATAAGACCACGACCTATAAACCAGTATTTTATTCCATGACATACGATAACTTTTACTCCGTTTTTGAATTTTCGAGACTATATTCAGTGACTTTAGTTCTTTAGTCTTTAAGAAACAATTACTAGGGTAGGAATTCGGCCACCAGTAAAGATGTCTTGATGCAAGAAAACATCATAGATTAGACCTAAATTAGTTACATTTTTCTAATATTTCACGCACACAAATCGGCACTGAACAATTTTTTTCTCGTGTTTTTCCGATATGAAACTTAAGTAAACAACTACTACTCAGTCGCGGCAACAATACATAGATGTGCCACAAAGCAACTACAAATATGACAGCAAATGTTTTGTGCACGCAACAGGAATATAAATAATATAAAATTTTAATTCTAAAGTATGTTATTATACAAAAAATATTTTTATTTAACATTTAGTTTAAAGGTAAGTGTTAAACGACTTGGTATTAAAATGACTTTAACTATTTAGTGTTTTGAATAAGTTATGCGTCGCACAAAGGCTCGTCGAGTAATACTCAGCATCAAATTATAAAACCGAGAGTCATCAAACGATACGAATGAGAGGGCACCGCATACAAAGGCGGCATATATATAATCAGCAGTGGAAAGATACGGGCCGAGGAAATTGTATGTAAAAACATGTAAGATGAGAAGAATTGGCAATCAGTTTACACTTTACCCAATGTATTCCACGACTTTTATGTCAATTCAAAATAATATTATTTTTATTTTTCTCCTGATACCCTTGCGCAATTGCCCTTATCTCCCGTTTACAAATACGAGTTTTCAATCTAATTTTAGGCAGAGGTCAAGCACGCAAGTATGAGTAAACGTTCGATTGATTTCTGTCGCGCAGGAATCAAAATCCCGTCCTTGGCATTTACAATAGGATTTTCTAGAGCAGCAAAAATATATGTTTAATGTTTATTATTAAAAAGCATAAAAATATATATTCATTTTACTTTTGACTACCTCATAATGCAAAGAATGTGCTTACTTTTTTAAGCACAGCTTCTCAAATAGGAGCTTCACTTTGGCTCACTGAACTCGGTCTCATCGACACACGGTGCCCCTGAGACTGCAGCGACGCTCACGGCTCGGTGCGGTGGACTCTTTGGGAAATCTTGATGTATAAGATTATACTTGTAACCCATCAACATGTTAACCACTCGTCTCACCCAGTCTAAGTTAACGTCATAGATGTGAGAACTAAAAATCTCAGTAGAAATATAATTTTGAATTGTGTGCCATTTGAGTTACTTGTGTACCTACTTGTACTAGTCACAAAAATTTAAGGATATTTTTTCATCACATCTTCTTTTTTTTTTTTGACAGTCTTATACTTGAACGGACAGACATGAAAAAAGTTGATGGAAAAAATAAAATTTGAATAAATATAGGAGTATGAAATATGAAATGTCTTTTTTTTTCAGATCAGCGCTTTATTTCTGTATTGCATGCCTGGTATATAAAGAAACGTTTACTCGTCTTTGACATCGTGTACCTATATTTACTTGGGTAATGTTTTTTGGTGACATCATAAAGCTCTTGTAGATAAAATTCCTTTTAATTTGATATGCTACAGAGCTGCATAGCCTGATTTAGAGCCGTCTTATGGAAAATCAAAGCAAAATTAGCTTTCCGACTTTACCACTAGATTACTCCAGAAAATTGACCATGCAAAGAAAAGATTGGGTTTTGCAAACTTCCAAACATATGATATAAAACATTATTTATGAGTGAAATTGTTAGCTGAAGAAATCTAAAAAACGGTAGTTATTGATATATGGAAATCTTAACATATTATGTTTGGATAAAATGAACGGACATAGAATAACATCGGTAACTTTTCAGTCTTAGAGTAATCTGAGGACACCCTAAAAATTTCAAACTGCTCCGATTTGATTATCTTAGTACTCGGATTTAAACTTACTGTATTCGACCAAACTATAATTTTCAACATTCATATATTTTTTTCTTGTTACAATTCGCTTTTTAGTTATTATTCATGTTTTAATCAATTACCTTTTATTATACACATTCAGCAAACTCTGTAATTAAAAAAAAGTATCTTGACCTTTAACCAGTTAGTTTAAAAAGTAAAGATCGATATTCCATTGTACAGGTTACTACTGCCTTACATAACACAGATTTTAAGATTGAACAGTTTCAATACTTGTGTTTTGAAAGGCAGATACTTAGTATATTTTTATCATAATGGACACTATTTAAATCGAAATAATTATATGGCCAGGATATTTTTGTTGCGATCTAATAAATAGACATATGTAGCGTCCAATATATTTTTTCTAAAATTATAACGATCAATATCCTTCAAGATACGGACTGCCAAAAAACAAACAATATATTTATCAAAAAAATCCTTTAATTTCTTTGCGTAGTGAGCACATGAAATATGCCCCAAGCGGATGCCATGATTATATTAGTTTAGTCTAATACTGGTCTCAAGTCTAAGCTTTAATCACCCCTGCAAGCTAAAGTAGTAGTGGAAATAATTCTTTTAAGTACAAATATAATACATAAAAGTTTGATTTACAAGGACACTGTTCTCTTGCATAAACTTTTGACTTCGACTAAACAAATTTCGGGCATTAGACATACTTTTTTCAAAGTTGATAAAAATGAGTTTCCCTGAAATTACACAAAAAATCCACGGTCCGTCCCGAGAACACCATAACTAATGAATATATTCAATTTTATACAGGATGATATTGACACATGTTACTTAAATTAACCCACATGTTTCTCATCACCCCTGGTAACATTGTATACCGGGTATCTCAAGACTGCTACCGAAAACGAAGCCGGGTGGTAGTTTTAATGGCTACAAACACAATGCAACTAAAATTTTCGCATAGAAACGTGACAATTATTTTTTATGATTTTTTAAATATCGTCATTTTTGGGTGGTAAATCCATAGTTTTTGCTAAAATAATAATTTAAACTCTCTTATATTTTAGAGTATTTATAAATTAAAGGGTATACACTATTATTTTAGGAAAAAAATTATTTACCACCAAAATATGGCAATAGGAAAAAAAAAATCAAAAAAAAAATTGTCGCTTATTTTTGCAACTTTTTCTGTTGCATTGTGTCTGAAGTCGCTTAAACTACCACCCGGCTTCGTTTTCGGTAGCAGTCTTGATATACCCTGTATAATTTGAAAGCAATATGAGAAAATTTTTTGTCATAAATCGTGATTTTAGTTTTCACGTTTTTTGGACTTCCCATGTAGATAAGAGTATTTTTACCGCTTAGATGAACTTCAGTTCGGTTAAGGAACTTATCTGAACCAAAAAAAACTCAGTATCTATAGGGGTTGGTCAAAAGCCTTGAAACCTAAAATCATGATTTTTGACAAAGCTATCAGGCAGTTTTTATTCAAATTTGGCACAATAGTACCTAGGGGGATTAAGGAACATGTGTTTTAAATTAAATATCATATGTCAATATCACCCTGTATGAATATACCAGTGTATTTGGTTGTAATTTAATTGTCTTTGTTATTTTGCAAAGTTTCATGCTTCAACTGCGTGACACTAAGTATTCACAACGATTACGCCTAGGACCTAAGGTAGGTTCTGAAGGGCCTATCATTTTTTAAATCAATGAATAAACTAGTAATTGATATCGATGGGTGTTGATTCATAGGCCGATATAAAGAAAGTCCTTTAAGGCCTTATAGAAAATAAATTCATTACGATTAAGCTTATTTATGGTAAGCATAATACCCTTTAGTTTGGTACATCAATTTTCAATAGGAATTACGTATGAAGCAGTCTATCTTTAATTAAATCAGTCCACCGATCAAGAGGGTTTAGTACTAAGTCTACTAAGCAGCCTACGGTTTAAATGAACTAGAATATCTCAGAAACTTATATTGTAATAATAAATATAAGAACTATAAAATATACACAAGAATAGCATATGGTGCTGGATGATAAAGCACCCCACGCTTTTTAAATGAAAGTATGTAATAGACTCCATTTTCAAATCTTAAACTCATTAACAAAATTAATTATT
Source organism: Hyles vespertilio (assembly GCA_009982885.2). NCBI lineage: Eukaryota > Metazoa > Arthropoda > Insecta > Lepidoptera > Sphingidae > Hyles > Hyles vespertilio. Next base: position 29,456,812 of record CM042833.1, on the reverse strand, counting down.
TATTAATTTCGTTTTGGGTAGTATTGAAGCATGTGCTATTAGTTAACAGTTTTAACTATTATTAATTTTTGTAAAAACAACTATTATACACGAGGGAGTCAAAAGGCGCCCATATTATCCATTTAAAATATAAAACTATTTTTGTTCCTTTTATTGTCTTAAATTATTGTATCGGCCCTTGATGAGTGTGCAAAACTTCAAATCTCACGTGTTCAAGTGCTTAATAATCTAGTTCAAAGACTACACACACAGGCGGAGCCAATACAAGTTTGTTAAAAATAAGCTGCATACTGTATAAAATTTAAACGCGATACGTATAATCAATTATGACCATTTATTTGTAAGTTATCTGTGCTATTGTACGTCTACATAATTTAACTCTAAGAATACAAATGTAATTTCTCATATAAGTGAATTTGTAATTATTTTGAGAAATAAACTATCTTAACCACACAATTAAGTTGTCCAGACAGTAGGTAATACAACTATGTGACCAACAAACAAAAGCGTGAAACGCCATTACCACGGATGAAAAAATTAATTGAGTCGACACAAAATCTGGTAAACTGTTTTAAAGTACTGGTTGGAGCACGTACAATTGAAAACTGTAGTACGTTTTTTAATTTCGTCCAGCACCCCGACATTGTTCGTAATTGAGTTTTGAAACTAGAAATGTCCAACAATCGGAGTTAACCGGAAAACCGACTGACGCACTTATTGTGCATGTATTTACTACTGACAAATTTCATAAAGTTCGCCTATTATATTGTATGCTACATACATTTTTAAATATATATTTTTTAAGACCGTGATATTTTATTAAGTTATAATATATTTTTATACGTACTGTTAAATTATCACATATCATACATACCGATTCTTTTCACTCAGCAATATGTCATTTCAACACGCAAAGACCCATTTAAGTAAGTTGATTTTAATGAGTAAAAGCAATGCATTTTTAATGTCTTCTAAAAAACAAAAAACATTATTCGTAGTCAGTTTATAAACCTATTTCAGTTATCGAACGTTGTCCTTTTGCTCAAATGGATACAACATTCAATAGCTATAATAGGTTTATGAACTATCAATGAATGAGGCCGTAAGTCTTTAACTATTATAACACTAAAAGTTTACTATGAAAATACTGAGACAAAGCAACTTAAATCTCTTGAACCCTAGTACCATGCGACTTTTTGAACTTTCTTTCAATAGCGACTCCTAGTGCCAGTAAGCTAAATTTCGTCAACAGGTCCTAGGCTAAATTGCTCCACTCGCCACCTAGCTGTTAAACTGTAAAACCTGTACAGGACCAACAAATCTTACTGTGAAAACCGACTGAACATCGCATCATCTCTAGCGCCATCTATGCTGCTCACTATGTACTACACAATTTCGCAACTGATTCCGACATCTGTCGCTAGATGGCGTTGAACGGAAAAGTTTCACAACGGAACTCTCTGTTTACAAGGGTTCAAAACCACCCCCTCGGACAATGTCGTCATTTATAACAGATAGAGGGCGCTAGTAGCGGACAACATAAAAATCGCCTCTGTTAAACTTAGAAGTCCGATATTCCACAGCCCAGGGGGCTATATGCAATGTGTACGACAGGGGGACTTACTATTGTTGTTTGTACGCGTTCCCCTTTCCTAGCCGCCCTCTGAGATACTTTGAGAGTCACTATGTGCTCTCGCAGTATTCAGATATTTCTACAATGAGCAACCATTCGCTACATCCGCTTATTAGCTACGAGGCGCTTGAAATATGGAAAGATGATAATAATTATGTTCTTTTTTTCTTACTACAATTATTTACTATCAAAAGTTTAACATACCAGTCGAATAGAAATGGCAATAAAAAGCCTAAAATATATTATAGATAACGGTATTTTTAAGTGCGTGGTAGCCTGTTGGTAAACGGACTAGACGCGACTGCCAACATGTTCACGGTGGTCGCGGGTTCGAATCCTTGGGCACACCTTTTTTATTTTTTATTTCAGTGATTGACGAAACGAGCAAGCCCTTCGCCTGATAGCAAGCGATACGACCGCTCATAAACAGTAGCAACATTCCACTGCGCTCGTCATCCTGAGACATAAGATGTTAAGTCTCAATATGTCCAGTAGTTACTCTGGCTACAATGTCCTTCAATCCGAAACACAACAGTGCATTTACGCAGTATTGTTTCACGGGAGAAATAGACATTGCGGTGGTACCTACCCAGATGGCCTCTCACATATGAGAGACCTACCACCAGTAAATCACCACCTCTGACTTTTCGGAGTCATGTGTGTATTGATAGTCAATCACCACGCACTAAAACGGTGAAGGAAAACATCGTGAGGAAACCTGCATACCACAGCGATTTATAAAAAAATTATATGGTATGTAAGTCCGCCAACCCGCACTAGGCCAGCGTGGTGGACTATATGGCCTAACCACTCTCAATCGTACTGTCGATTGTAGAGTAGGCCTGTGCCCTGCAGTGGGACCTATATGGGCTGACACAGACAGACGAAAGGTATTTTACATATGATTAAAAAAATATTATCAAGGCCAATGCATGCTATGAACTAATTAAAAAAGCCATGCAACATTAATTTATTTTGATACACCCTCAACAGATTCTTCTGACATTCTATATATTAAATATACATTTAGATATTGCCCATGAATTCAGATTTAAGGTTGTTAGAGGATAACTCATCGAAAAATGTATTTACTTAGCGAAACGGATTTTCTACTCGTGTTATACACCAGGGGTGGCCTTGGCTTTTCGACGAAAAAGTATAAAGTATCGATTCATAGGTTAAAACGAAGCGTCACTTGAAGTTTACAACAAATTCATTAAAACTACACACCTCGGTACTTGCGTCGCTGTTGTGCACGTCTTTACGAGTTCATTATTTGCAGAAAGCTTAAAATAACACACAGCCGCGATTTTTATCCTGCAATGTAACCGAGTACAGGTCGGGGTCCTAATTAAACGAGAATAATAAACGTACAACACGGCTCACAATCACGCATATCGCCAGCCGCCAGCTAGGACTCTTTGTGGCGAGCATGGCTGGTGGCATATTAAAGGTCGTACCATGGCACCGCCTCAGGGACCAACGCATTGAATACAAGCTCGCAAAGCAGCGCCATATCGGATTGGTGCATGTCGCGTGCAGCCTCTACTGTCACCCGATACCGCCCGGTTACTTGAAAAATACCCTTTTTGACATAAACTTTGTCAAATTACGGAATATAAACGTACAGTACACGCTAACTCCCAACAAACATGATAAATAATGTTACGTCGGCATATAGTTTGCCTCTTGCCGTGTTCACGTACTCATTAAATTTTTATCTAACTCTGTTTTCTCTAACCACCTCCCAGTTGCGCAAATATTCTGGCGCAATAAAAACGAGCTTTGCGGGTTCATTCTGGTAAAAAAAGCGCGTAAAAAATTTCAAAATGAATTCCACCTTTCATTCCCAGCTAGCCTTTGACAAGTCGTAAGCCTTTTGCACAGTTCGGGAGAGAAGTTAATGTACCTTAGCCGACTGCCACACCGCGCTTTTTAATTTACTAAATTAATATCTTTAAGAAAACCAAGAATTTAATAAAAATAAATATACAGGTTATATCAAGACTGCAACCGAAAACGAAGCCGAGTGGTTAATTTAGTGACTTCAGACAATGCAACCAAATTTTGTGCAAAAATTTGTGACGATTTTTTTTTGTTATTTGTTTTCTATCGTTGTATTAGGATGTTAAATACATCGGTTTTTTCTTAAATAGAAGTGTACACCCTTGTATTTTAAAAGACGCTATGGTATGCAAAGCTTTAAATTATTATTTTAGCAAAAACTATGGATTTACCATCCATACTCGAAAATATTTAAAAATTAATAAAAAAAATTATTCGCGTTTCTTTGCGAAATTTTCAGTTGCATTGTGATTGTAGTCACTAAAACTACCTTACGGCATCGTTTTTGGTAGCAGTCTTGATATACCCGGTATATAAATCGCCATAATATTCTGATTTAATGACACATGGACGTAAAATAATATATAGGGAGTTCTTAAGCCGTCGAAATGGGATGTATTTTAAGCTTTCTGCAAATAATGTATGCACGTTCTGTAAAATTGAATTTATATAAAAAATTTTTTTTTTATTGCCTTGAATGGCGAGACGAGCAAGCCGTTCGCCTGCTGGTAAGCGATACGACCGCTCATGAACAGTAGCAACATTCCACTGCGCTCGCCATCCTGAGACATAAGATGTTAAGTCTCAATATATCCAGTAGTTGCTCTGGCTACAATGTCCTTCAATCCGAAACACAACAGTGCATTAAGCAGTGTTGTTTCACGGGATAAATAGACATTGCGGTGATACCTACCCCGATGGCCTCTCACATATGAGAGACCTACCACCAGTAAAGAAAAGTAAGTAAAGTATAGATAGTAGGCAAGTAATCGCGTGGGCTTAAAGAGTTCTCGTCTCCATCAGTTGAAGGTTTTCCAGAAAAAAATAGTTTCCCGCCGTCACCAATAGCTGGCGCTAGCATGCACCATACGAATACCGCATCCCGGCGTGCGGCGGCTGCAATATAAATTGTTCAAATAAAGTTAACTTGCCGTATTCGGGCGCTTTGAATCGTACGGCGTACCGAACTATTTCAAATGTTCCGTAACTTTGTCAAACTCTAAGTTAATTTGTACGAAATATTGGATAAATTCCTTCAATTGGCTTAATTGTTTGAGAAGCTAGGAAATTGTCGGCCAGCCGGTTTAGTACGGAAACCGGCTAACGGAAGTGGCCGTAGTATGTACATTATTCAAAAGCTGGCGTCCTACTTAACCTGTTTCTTTGCAATTCTAAATCTCTAGCGTTGGCTCCCCGTGCTTTCCAATGTAGATTCTGAAGCCGCAGAACCATCCGAGCCGGAAACTTCGGAATAACAGTCGCTCTTGTACATGGCAAATAACGCTACAAAAAACACTACGTGGATACGATTAACATCCAAATAATCTAGTTGTCTGTATATACTCTGCATGGCCCATTTTCATTAGAACCAAATAATGGCTGAGATGAACGGACTTCAGTATTTCGGATGTGTCAATCAGTGCGCGTTTCACAAGTGAACGTATAGGGAAACAGAGCACTCTCATTATGCGGCCTAACGATCATTAAATGTTGCTTGTCATTGAAACTTACATATGTTACAGCTGGAGCTCCAATAATAAGGCCAATAGTTATATAAAGGACTCCTTCAGTTCGTGAACATACATTGGACGATAATGGATAGATAGAGCCTTTATCAAATAGAAGGGCGCATTGAGAGAAATTCCCAAGTTCAAATCGTATCTTATTGCAATGTATTGTTACGTAATTGTGCTCGTAGCGGATGTTTTGGTTTTTCTCAAGAGGCTATAAATTCCTTAGTCACAAAGGGTTCGAACCGAAACACGTACTCTTTACATGTGACCGAGAGTACAATACTTAGCCACTACATTTACTCTTACCATACCGCTCAACCATACAGCTCAAAAGTTTTTTTTTTAATCTCTTGCAATGTTCTATAACCTATTTCCTGGTACATAAATTGACAGTTATTGAAAGTCAGTCTCGCCCGCTGATAGTTCTGATGGATGCATAATAATCTTTACAAAGAGAATAGCCCGTTGCTGGAATATAACAGAAAGATTCTACGAATCACCACCGGGCACCGGCGTACGTTAAGTTTCTTTGATAACGGAACTAGCTGTTAAAAGTAATAACAGTTTCTTGGAGTACCTCGCCTTTGATATACTATATTAAGCATTATAAACATGGCATATTGTTGGACTCTATCAAGTTCCTGAAGCAATAAAACGAACTTCTATGAAGGCTATAGTCGACGTCAATTAAGATTAATACTAACAAGCTCCGCCTTGTAGGTATCTACTTTATGCACTAGAACATCATTGGCCATGTGCGAGAAGATCGTCTTACATTGGAAATACCTTTTAATTAGCGATATTTATTATAACTTCCTGCTTCCTTCCTGTCTTTTACCGGCAGTTTTCCTTAATTTACGTAAGATCAACGCACCATGTTGTTTACATAAATTGCACAAGGATTTAGCTTTTGATTTTACGGCTACGTGCCTTAAGCTTTCCCCTGCGGGAAATAACCTAATTGCGAGAAATATAATATTTAAATCCCTGTTCTGAAACTGTAATCTGGCTACTCAAACTTCATAGCTCATTTTGTAATGTGTGCGATGTGATATGGATTTTCCTGAATGTAAAATAATACAGAAAGTAATTTCTTTGCCTATTAAAGTAAATATTTAGGTAAGTAGTGTGAATTTTAAAAATAAGTTAAACATCGTAGGGAACCCTGCACAAGATAGTGAATTCGGTCGGCGCGGCGGCGTGGACTATAACGTAAGCTTAGCTTCTTGAACCGAACTTGGTTAGGACACGCGTCCCACTCTTGGCAAGCCTCGAAATTAGACTGATATAATCATTTATTTAAAGATGAAAAATGTTTAAAAGTTCTCCACGGCTCTAGACATGTTTTAAATAGAATTGAATGTTAATTCAGTATAAAATACCGTCAAACGAAGTTTTGAAATAAGATACAACTTGGCTGACATAATGTTAACTCATAAAAGCCTTAAGTGGCTATCATAAAAGGTAAATAAACAGATAGAATACAAGGGAAAAAAAATAAAAAGAAAACCTATGTATGCCCATATCTGTCTTCCTTTCCAATCATCTCCAGATCCCTGATCGTTTCCGATCTACGATCCGCCAATTACAAGACTATTAAAATGTTTTTCTTTTTTATATTAAAACAGCACACGATAGTAATTGCAGTGCTCTCCGTCCGGATAGGTTATCCGTCGAGATAACAATTGGCCCCTGTTCCAATCCGTATAGAAAGAAAACTATCTAAAAGAAGCAATGAATCTGTATTATTGTCGATTAGCGCGGCGATACCTCCTAATTACTTGCACAATATATAAGCGAATCAGTTATTTAAATAGCTCGTTTTACATTCGCATCGGATACATTATTGATAATGTAAGTTCTCGGCGCTATCAAGCCATCTTCCGCCTCGTGACTGGCACTCGCTTATGCCGGCAATTCTCCATATCCTTTCTTGTATGCAGTCCACTTACGTCGCGGCGAATGTGCATTCAACCACACCATTTACACATAATTCTCTTTTTTGCTACCTTTTAAGTTCTTTACGGTATTTTCTTGCTACCGAAACTATCAAGATCCCTACGCCATATTCCATTAGATACATACCAATGTAAGTATTGATCACGTCATTTGTAATCAAGAGACCACGTCTATATGAATACTAATATCATAAATATAAGTTCGAGGTTTGAGAATGATCGAATATAAAAGTCCGTCATTAAAAAATGATTTGGTTATAATAAAAATCCCACCGGAAAGGAAAGGTGTTTCCTGATGTGGAAAACGAAAACCCAAAATTCAATCTTCTGTACGTCGGTATAGATCTGATCTAAAATACCGGGTATCTCAAGACTGCTACCGAAAACGAAGCCGGGTGGTAGTTTTAGTGGCTACAAACACAATGCAATTAAAAATTTCGCAAAGAAACGCGACAATGATTTTTTATGATTTTTTAAATATCGTCATTTTTGGGTGGTAAATCCATAGTTTTTGCTAAAATAATAATTTAAACACTTTTATATCTTAGATTATTTATAAATAAAACGATATACACTGTTATTTTAGGAAAAAATGTATTTACCACCCAAATATGGTCATAGGAAAAAAAAAAAAACAAAAAAAAATTGTCGCTTTTTTTTGCAACTTTTTCTGTTGCATTGTGTCTGAAGTCGCTTAAACTACCACCCGGCTTCGTTTTCGGTAGCAGTCTTGATATACCCTGTATAAAGCCAGAGGAAAGTAATATCGTTAATTGGGAATTAGTTATTTGGTTCGTCTGTTCTTTTATTGATCACAGCAGCGAGCACGTAATCTTCAACAAAAGATCGCGTATAGTTTGTGCGACTAAGTAACGGTTTCATCTCGGCAAAATGAACCGTTCCCCTGGGATAAATATCATAAACCGAGAGGATTTGCGGGACACGATAGCTCGTCTTTTATAATTTATATCTATCGTATTAAGAGTAAAATTAATCTATAGTGATATGGTGAACAATTTACTTTTCGCATATACGATTAATATATTATATTAATAAATAGTTTATTCTCGACATTGAAAACCAGCCAGAACAATTAGCTTCATTTTCACTCCAAGGCCGAAAATAGCATGAATATTTCTGCTTATAAAAATATTTACTACTCCTTTAACATAACTACGCCGCATCGCTTAACCGCAGTGTACCTTACAATATCATTATTTATAATTATTATTTTCAACCAATGCCTGGTTAGAAATTAAATGCAATTATTTCATGAATTGCCGCAACAAGCCACTTCCATTTTAATTCAAAGTCACCTTACGTTTTTTTATTCGACCAAAGGCCGCGATGCCATTGATCTATTCTCTTCTTTTCTCACATGCATGAATCTCAAATACATGAATTCCAAAATCTTACTTCGCACGAACACCGTATACAATTTTGCTTTCTAGTAAATCCTGCACTCACAATAAAAAGATAGACCGTAATATTGACGTAGGTTATGGTCAAGCTCGTATACGATTTTATAGCAATCAATTTTTATTGCGGAAATATACTTCATTTTATCCTTACAAGTATTACTTAAAAGAGAATCTGCGCCTTTTCACAACCACATCTGATTCGATTCCCATTCCCATATAAACAGAAAAATGGAAGGTGCACATTTTGATTTCACACACTAATCTATACATACATATAAATAAAATTGAAGTGTCAGTTTTAAAAGTGAAAATAAAAAAAAATGTCCAACTACATATCATTATATACACGATACCTGTGCCGAAAATGATATTTTAATTTTTTTGTCTGTCTGTCGGTCTGTTTGTTCCGGCTAATCTCTGAAATGGCTAGACCGATTTTGACAGGACTTTTTTTGTCAGGTAGCTGATATAACAAGGAGTAACTTAGGCTACATTTATTTTAGATAAATTCTTTTATTTTAGAAAAATCAAGTAGTATTGCAATGCCCGCGCGCAGCTCACGCGCATGCCACCACTGGGACGTCACGTCGGGCGCCTCCCACCACTTCTCCCACCAACGAATCAATATCACATTATAAATTATAAAGAAATTTTTCAATAAAGCTTATACAAAAAAACTGAAAATAAATGTGTAACGGGAGTTTACCGCCACTCGCTAAGAGATGGCGCCACCGTAGCATTAGATCGCGGTATGGTTTCGTTACAAAGGTTGATAATTAAAATAAAAATGCAAAGCCAAAAAAAAACTAAATAAACTAATTCAAGTTTTTTTTTAAATTCCACGCGGACGAAGTCGCGGGCACAGCTAGTTGAACAATAAGGCAGGTAAAAGCCGTAACTTTCGCCATTTAATGGGGAATGAAGTAACATTTACAAATTAAACAAACAGTTCCATTTCAGACAAACTTTTTCATTTGTATTCAATTTATTTCGTATCCAGCTTCGTCGAGGCCTTGATATCGATATTGATCGTTTATGTCCTACGATATAACATTTCAAATGCTGGATTGCAGCTTAATCTATACATATAAATAAAATTGAAGTGTCTGTTTGTAAAGTGAAAATAAAAAAAAATGCCCAACTACATATCGTTATATACACGATACCTGTGCCGAAAATGATATTTTTTTTTGTCTGTCTGTCCCGGCTTATCTCTAAAATGGCTGGACCGATTTTGACGGGACTTTTTTGTCAGGTAGCTGATATAACAAGCAGTAACTTAGGGTACATTTATTTTAGAAAAAATCTTTTTTTTTTATTTTTTTTTTTTTTTATTGCATTGAATGGCGAGACGAGCAAGCCGTTCGCCTGATGGTAAGCGATACGACCGCTCATGAACAGTAGCAATAATCCACTGCGCTCGCTATCCTGAGACATAAGATGTTAAGTCTCAATATGTCCAGTAGTTGCTATGGCTACAATGTCCTTCAATCCGAAACACAACAGTGCATTTAAGCAGTGTTGTTTCACGGGAGAAATAGACATTGCGGTGGTACCTACCCAGATGGCCTCTCACATATGAGAGACCTACCACCAGTTTTATGCATTGCAACATTATTTATGAAAAAGTAATGTTGCAATGCCCGCGCGCAGCTCACGCGCATGCCACCACTGGACCATTACGTCGGGCGCCTCCCTCCACTTCTCCCACCAACGAATCAATATCACATTTACAAAATATTGTATATAAAGAAATTTTTCAATAAAGCTAATACAAAAAAGTGAAAATAAATGTGTAACGGGAGTTTACCGCCGCTCGCTAAGAGATGGCGCCAGTGTAGAATTAGATCGCGGTATGGTTTCGTTACAAAGGTTGATAATTAAAATAAAAATGCAAAACCCAAAAAAAAAACTAAATAAACTAATTCACTTTTTTGTTAAATTCCACGCGGACGAAGTCGCGGGCACAGCTAGTATTTAATAAACATAAACACCTATTACTAAAAACGTAACAAGAATAAGAAAACAAACGCAATACTTAAAATTGATATCGCTACATGAAAAATAAATAGCAGTATTATTAAAAAGAAAATATATTTTTGTTCTTATGATGATTTTTGATGAATATTGTCACAGAATTTACTTAAAGTGGGCGAAGAATATTAATTACAACTCTTACTGGAAACGCCCGCAATTCCACTAGCTACACGAAAAACTAGATCAAGTGGCCGCCGGAAAATACTTGTGTATAATATATTAATACCTGACATATTAGAGACGGTAAAGCCAAAGTTCCCGTAGAGAATAAAGTCGTCAAAATCGCGCGTAAATACATACATAGACGCATATAAACATTATGTATATAAAACATACATGTTACATCTTTATTTCGGCCACATTACAATGTGGCAGAAAACGATTGTTATTTAAATTTGTAATACATTACAAATTTAAATAACAATCGTACAAACAGAATTGTAATTAAATGAAGTGAGCGTATTGTCCTCGCGGTGACGCCAAGGAATTCCCATCTAGGAGTTAACAAAATAAATACATCATCACCGATTCCAGTTCTGTTATACAGGGTATATCAAGACTGCTACCGAAAACGAAGCCGGGTGGTAGTTTAAGCGACTTCAGACACAATGCAACAGAAAAAGTTGCAAAAAAAAGCGACAATTTTTTTTTTGTTATTTTTTTCCTATGGCCATATTTGGGTGGTAAATACATTTTTTCCTAAAATAATAGTATATACCCTTTTATTTATAAATGCTCTAAGGTATAAAAGAGTTTAAATTATTATTTTAGCAAAAACTATGGATTTACCACCCAAAAATGACGATATTTAAAAAATCATAAAAAACAATTGTCGCGTTTCTAAGCGAAATTTTTAATTGCATTGTGTTTGTAGCCACTAAAACTACCACCCGGCTTCGTTTTCGGTAGCAGTCTTGAGATACCCGGTATAAATTTAAAGTTGCTTTAACTGCAACTTTCGGGCGGATATTGCAAAGCCATGCCGTTGTCGTCTACATTACGAGCAGTAAATATCACGCATTTTAAGTAAACATTTTGTTGAAGAAATTGTACAAAACTTAACCAGCTGACAGTAAATTAAATCAAAAATGTTAAATGTTGCAAAATACGTATTTTTTCCTGATAACACATGCATTGCGTAATGCATAGTGCGAAATACTTAAACGCTTCCAAAGTTTAGATCATACAGACCACAGACCTTCACGAACGCGGGGACCTCCGCGATAGCGGAGGTCCCGCGTTGTGGAAACAATACCGGGGCGTGAGCCCTCTGATTGTGGTCTATCCAAGCGACCCGTAAACACGGTGTCGTTCCTTGGTGAAGTCTGAAACGAGTTCGGACTTTAGGCGGCTTCGCGTGCGGATCTCGCTCGGAGCGAGATCCTTCCATAGGGCTACCGGGACCCGCAGACGGCCCGCCCATCCGTCATGGGAGGGTCGGCTGACGGGGGAGGCAACGTGCAACTGGAGAGGCCCGGGCCTGAGTGAGGTGCAGGCGAGTTCGGACAATTTCCCTAACCCTACCACCGCTTCGGAATGTGCTATGGCTGAGTAGAAGAAGCAAAGTTTAGATTATAAAAAAGCAAAGTTGCTTTTATCTTGTATATCCTTTATCGCGACCCTTCTACAAATACATTCGAGTTGACCTGCATTTAAATTTATAGCCTGCAAGAGTTTCCATTTAAAATGGACTAAAGAATAAATCTTTTGATCTTACTCACCGGTGCGATAGTTTGCGAGGATGTTTAAGCTTTACGTTCGCTGTACACTGTAAACACAAACCAATCGTTTACACAACGTCCAGGTAAAGGAGCGACAGACAGAGCATCTGTCAATAGCACACCACACCGACACGTCCAAAGAACAATGGTTCAATTATAAAATTAATTGCCGGTAGCGGAATAACTCTTGCCGAACTCACTTCATGCGAGAGCTTCCCGAACGATATGACTCGTGTACAAACGATTCCGTAATTGAATGGAACAAACAAAACTTCCATAGGAAAGGAAAATATTTCGTACGAATTGTTCATTCGATAAGGTTTTTACCGCTGTGGAAAACATTTGAATAGTCATCTGTGACAGCTTTGACAGCAGCTGTCTATTGTTTTAAAAACTGCGCGCACTAGAAATGATTAGTCTCCCCTGTCGGGCAACCGTAAGACGGTCGCACGCCCGGAGTGTCAAAAGTCCGTTAACTGTCAGCACCGTCCGGAAGCCGTAAGGTGGCGTCAAGGGTATACAAAGTTTATATTCCCGATAGTTACGCAGATTTTTATGATTTCGATGTTCTTGGGTCGCGCCGTTGAGAAAAAATTAATAAAACGTCATTGAAGTCGACAATGCCCGCGAAGTTTGAAATTGTTGTTCATTTCTGAAATTAAATTATTAAACGTGGTGGATTGTTCGTGAAAAGAACAAAATATCGTGGAAAAATAAGTAATCTATCATATTTCAGTGTTATACGTGATGTGTGGTGTGTTTTTAAGTTATAATGTACGTGTCACCATTTTATGTTAAAATTTGAACCGATAAATTATGACAGATATTCTCACATACGTGTATCTAGAATTTGATATATTTGACAACTATCTGTGCCCGCGACTTCATCCGCTTGGAATTTAACAAAAAAGTTAATTAGTTTATTTCGTTTTTTTTGTTTTTGCATTGTTATTTTAATTATCATTTATTTTCAGTTTTTTAAATTAGCTTTATAGAAAAATTGCGCATGCGAGTGAGCTGCGCGCGGTACTGGACAGTACTTGGGCATTCAACATTACTTTTCTAAAAAAAAGATTTTTTCTAAAATAAATGTAGCCTAAGTTACTCCTTATTATATCAGCTACCTGACAATAAAGTCCCGTCAAAATTGGTCCAGCCATTTCAGAGATTGGCCGGAACAAACAGACAGACAAAAATAATTCAAAAATATTGTCGTTATAGGTATCGTGTATATAACGAACGATATGTTGTTGGTATTTTTTTTTTTCGCTTTACAAACAGGCACTTCAATTATATTTATATGTATAGATTTCAGTGCATTTAGCTTTCTTGTTTTAATCAATTGGGTATAAGGTATAATATATATATATATATATATATATATATATATATATATATATATATATATATATATATATATATATATATATATATATATATATATATATATATACAGGGTATATCAAGACTGCTACCGAAAACGAAGCCGGGTGGTAGTTTACACGATTTCAGACATAATGCAACAGAAAAAGTTGCAAAAAAAAAGCGACAATTTTTTTTTTGTTATTTTTTTCCTATGGCCATATTTGGGTGGTAAATACATTTTTTCCTAAAATAATAGTGTATACTCTTTTATTTATAAGTAATCTAAGGTATAAAAGAGTTTAAATTATTATTTTAGCAAAAACTATGGATTTACCACCCAAAAATTACGATATTTAAAAAATCATAAAAAATAATTGTCGCGTTTCTATGCGAAATTTTTAATTGCATTGTGTTTGTAGCCACTAAAACTACAACCCGGCTTCGTTTTCGGTAGCAGTCTTGAGATACCCAGTATATATATATATATATATATATATATATATATGTGTGTGTATAATCCCTATAATGGTAAGAATCCCCGGGTTGGCCCCGGCTACGACCCCCGATTACGACTGGCCCTGTCACAACACACACAACATACGTACTATGAAGACAGACGAGAAGATTGTCGAACTGGAAGAAGAATTGAGCAGGTTACACTGGGACATTCTGGGGTTATCGGAAGTCCGAAGTATCGGAGAGGATACGATAACCCTGAAGTCTGGTAACCTGCTCCTCTGCCTACAACCAACAGTCCCGAGAAGGTGTCGGATCTCTCGTCCAGAGGTCTCTCATCAACAACATCGTATCCATCGAAAGTGTGTCGAGCAGGGTAGTGTACCTTATACTCAGAATATCAAAAGGGTATTCGTTGAAGGTCATACAGGTATACGCGCCGACTCCGACACACCCAGATGAAGAAGTATAGGAGATGTATGAGGACATAAGTCGGGCCATACATACTTCCAAAATCTACTTCAATATTGTTATGGGAGACTTCAACGCAAAGTTGGGCAAGAGAAGCGATACAGAGTTGAAAGTGGGGCAATTTGGACATGGGTAACGGAACCTCAGGGGTGGCCGAATTTCTGGAAAAAGAGAGACTCTTTGCGATGAACTGAATTCTACTTGACAAGCCCTTTCATTTGATACCCATATTGATGGGATTGAAAAAAACTAAGTTGTCCGCCATCTTGTAGCGGCGGCCATCTTGGATTCACAATAATATTGAATATGGATAATTGTATTGTCACTAGAATCAAAGGCGTATACCAAATTTCAGATCAATCGGTTAACGGGAAGAGAGTTAAATTTCAATTATTAAATTTGACCCAAACAAACGGGGTGAGCTAAATAAAACCGTTTAATAACAATTATTCATACTTGACAACAAGATGATTCAAGAATGTCAAGTTTATTAAATGTTTTATTTCCCAAGGCTAGAGCTATTTTTTTTTATTGCAGTGAATGGCGAGACGATCATGTCGTTCGCCTGATGGTAAGCGATGCGACCGCTCATGAATAGTAGCAAAACCAAACAACACCTTGAATTACAAAGCAATGCTTGACATTCCACTGCGCTCGCCATCCTGAGACATAAGATGTTTAGTCTCAATATATCCAGTAGTTACTCTGGCTACAATGTCCTTCAATCCGAAACACAACAGTGCATTTAAACTGCTGTTTGACGGGAGAAATAGACTTTGCGGTGGTACCCACCCAGGCAGCCTCTCACATATACCTACCACCAGTAAGTTTTATTCTTTGTTTTTGTCCAAATGTGGTAATTAGAAATAAATTTGTATCTCCAATATCGTTTTGTATATTACTAAGTTTTATGCTTCCCCGCGCTTACTAACAACATTGACGTCAGGGCAGGGTCTTACTGGGTACTCATATTTTCGCACAGAAATTGTAAAACATTTAGCATAATAAATTGAAAAGAGGAATTCTATTCCACATAATAAATTGTAACAAAGGATGACGTGGTGTACTACAGAGAAAACTATATGAAAGCCTTATTAGTGACGTCGGGAGGGTGCTTAAGTCTTATTTTATACAATTTTATAAACTAGTTCGATCGCATTTGTTAACATAGATAATATACTTAGATTGATTATAATATTTGTAAATATATATTCCACATTGTAAATTATGTATTGAAGTGATTGTTTGTGAAATAAATTCATCATGATAATATAAAAACATAAATTGTAAATGTAAGCCTGAAGTGGCGGTAGTATTAAGTTGTTTTGACATTCAGATTGGTATAAATACCAGTCTCCGACGGATAAGAGACACATTCCGATCGTGAGGCGTCGCTGAGCGGAAGCTCTGCCAGTGAGCAGTGAGGAGTACCAGGATTGGCAAGTTAAGTAATTAATATTATATTCTGATGCTTATTGTTCAGAATAATTAGATATTATTCTGTAACATTGTAATTGTCAATTGTGGTAGAATTAATCTATATTATTGTACCAAATTGTGTCAATGTCAATTGTGTAATAAATAAGATTTAATATAATTGATAATTTTGTAACATTATAATAATTATTGGCCATTATGTTAAGTAATATTGTTAAAATATATAATTATAGATAATTATATCTATTGAAATACCCATGTTTATATTTTTTATATACCTCTACCCACAAAATTCTAACATCAGAACTGGGATAGTATCCATTACTTTTTATATACAAATTATACTTTTGTTTCAAGGATGGATCACGGCGTTCTGACGGACCTTCGGACATATAAATTAAATACGCTGTTAGCTCTACGCGAAATGACGACACTGCACTACCGGCTTTTAATCCAGCCACAAGAGAACGGTAGAAGATTTTCTTTAAAAAAATGGGGTGGAGAAGTGTACAGACTATCGCTAAGGCAGGTAAGGCCCTGACGGGATCTGCATTATTCTGGTTCGAGCCTTGTGAACCTGCGACGAGTCTTTAGTAAGAACAACTTTGTAGGGTGTTAAAGTAACCGAAAAAAAACGCTCCGGATATTTAAATATTTATCCGCACTTTGATTGTATCAAGTGGGACAGGAGATTGTTTTTGCCCGTGTTATTTCTACAGAATCGAATAAGAAACAAAAGATTGGGTATTCGAGGTATTCTACTTGGCACTTTTTATGAGATTTATTAAATGTATAGATGGAGGGTTGTATTAGTTGCTACTAATTATGTGAATTAAGTTTCAAGTTTCTTTGCATAGTGTCACTATAACTTTTACATGAAATGGTAATTTAATTTTTATTGTGATTTACAACGCATTTTTGCTAACTTTCTCGATTCTGAGACGGTATAACTATTATAATTGACTATATTGCTTCGTACATAGCTGTTGAATAAAAGTAATACTGTGGACAATATAGTGGAACGAAACCTAAGATATAAGCAGCATTTAGCATTGTCTAAAATGTTGCCTTTTTAAATCATTCCCAAGACGGTACATACGAAAAAAAAAATAGTTTAACGTGAAAACATTTGATTTTAGAAACAGTTTAGTGACTTATTTGAAACGCTTGTATTTTAACTGCAGTTGCAAAATACGTATTTTAATTTTGTACTTAAATACCTTTTATATTTTTAAAGTATTTCGTATACTTTTCGAAATATATTTTTACTTGTAATACATAAAATACTTTTTGTACTGCTGTTTCGAAAGCATTACCGCTAGAATAAAATTCTTGGGTTAACGATTCAGCAAAAGGCCACTAGAGGCGTTGCAACTTGGAAATCCAATTGAAATCTTAGAATATATACAAAGTGATTGTATTATAACCAGACACTAGTCAGACAATTTGCAATGCATACCCAACAGTAAAAAAGTTTGTTTTTAAAATAAAACACCTGCCTCCCTAATTCCGCACCAGTGGAACGATTATTTTCATGTGGTGGTAGGATAATCTCATGTTCTTTTTGAAGAGCTGGTAATGTTAAAAAGTATTTTATTTGATAAGTATTTTTAAAATACCTATTTTGCGTTTTTGGTATTTAAATAGCAAGAGCGGAAGAACTTTGTATTTGAAATGGAAAATTTGAAAAGTATTGGTATTCTGTATTTAAATACTTTTAAGAAGTATTTTATACATCTCTGAAATATCACATTCTGAAGCAATTTGGCATAGCTTTGATTCAAATCTGTCCGTGTAATTTTGAGATCACCTGCAAACATGTAATAATCATAGTTTTTGGAAATGAGTCATTTTATTGATACATAATATATTAATGATCTAAAGTTGAAACTTCGAGGCACCCTAGAGTGTGCTACAAATGGAATAAAAATTGTCCATCCCTTGATACACATTTTTTTTTCTAAATAAAATTAGTGTTTTTTTTATTTAAAATTCGAACCTTTTTTAGTTTATAACTTAAGTAAAGTTTTACAAATAATTATCCTAAGCACATTATCAAAAACCAAGAGACTATGGGTCAGGCGAGTCTCTTAAAAACCAATAGTTAAATAATTGTATGGCAGACGGCAAATGCAAATTTGTTTAACAGATTTAACAATCTGGCAACTAGCCTGAGTTTCCAAAAAATTTGTTTTTGTTAATTATGATAGTTATTGATCTTGTGAAAAGACTTCCTTGTTCAACAACTGTGTAACATCAGTTCAGTTTCAATATCAATGTAGCGAAGTAAATTTTTATAACAAAAAATTTAGATCTTTTTACAACAAATCCATGTGGGTGCCGTGATAATTGTTGCTTGACCTGTATATAAATAATTGGACAGACTTGATATAGGTGTCTAATTTATAAAATGTTTTTTTTTTTCCATTCTTATATTTTGCCACAATTTTGTCTCCTGCCATGTAGTCGGAATGACGTCTGAACATGTGATGTTATTTGTAAATAAATCCATAGTATCTGACAAATAAGGGATTTAACAAAAAATAAGTTATCTTTTAGTGAAAAATTCCCTCTTTGAGCTATTACACTATTCACACAATGCTGTTAAATACGTAATTAAACGGTGTAGTCAATTGCTAAGCACAGATAACAATTTAAATAGATGGTATGCTGTCAGACCTTTAGTCGGGTCAACCTTTTTATAATTTAAAGTAGATCTGTAGATTTTCTAAGGAAATTGGGCCTAGTAGTGAAAACTTGACGGACACAAATGACACCTAGAATTAAATAACGATTCAATATAATTTAAATATAATAGTCTTTTTGAGCTACGATATGGGGTATTTAAGATATATCCTCTTAAAGTGTTACATTAACTACTATATTCTACTATCTTCACATATATCTTATTTGGACAATATTTTATATTTTCTGTAACTATGTAAATAATTTCGTTTAATAATATTGTAAAATGAATTACATAATTATAAACACGTTAAATACTTTTCGATATAAAGTTGATAAAGAAAGCATTTCTGGGGGTAGAAATATCCGTTTCAAAAGGAGGTAAGTCATTCTAAAAAAAGGGAATGATGACGATTGACGGTAAAAATGTTGGTATTGATAATAAGAAACAACTTTTTTATAATAAAAAGTTTTATTAAACTTGTTCCTCAACAATATCTCATGTACCTGGTAGTAACAATACATTGTCGAGGTGCTTTTCAGAAGGTGTGATATTATTTTGGTACCTAGCCCAACCATGGTACCATATAATAGTCATTTCATGTACACAGCATCCTACTGTCCTTTTGATTGCAATGGAATTACAATAATGTTGGATTATATCATTGTGGCCATTTTGAGAGCTGTCGATCTGAATATAAACAAAATAGATTTTTGTTCTGTCCTAACCAATAACGCACTAAGTGGTCTGGCATACTGTTTCTCATTAAAATCGATTGATGTTTTAGAATTCTTTATAATTGTAAAGATGTCTAACTAAAATAATATTATTAATATTATAGAGCCTATCCCTCATAAAATCCAATGAGGTATTGCGTAGACGCACTGAGCAAGCTCTGCTATTTTTGGGAGTATAATAATTATAATCTTTTTTAGAGTAGCCAAGAGTTGTCGTAAATAATAAACTCAAAATAACCAACACCACAAAAGCACATTCCTTTCGCAACCAAGCACAAAGAATAGAACAAAGAGAATTTAAAACTACGTTAGAATAGAATTTGACAAACACTAATTATAAGACAGATGTTGAAATTCTGATAATATTGCAAACAATGCAAAAAGTGGTAGAATATTTTATGATATTCTTTTTTTTTTTTTTTTTACAAAATCTGATCCCGACGGTGTAGGATAAAAATAAATAGAGAAATGAATCTAAAAAAAAATATGCCTGATTTCTCTGTCTCTCGTATTTATGTCTCTCATAGTTCCTGATACCCACGACACAAGACTCGATCTTAGTGTGGGGTCAGGACTATGTATGTGACTGTTGGGTGTTATTTATTTATTTATTATTTATTTATTTTTTAGTCGTACTTAATTTCTTGTCCGTAGTTGGACCAAATCGACTGATCTACTTTTATACTGATGTTTTTATCATCGGTACCATCCGATTCTCATTATCAGTTATCTGGAAGTTTCAATAATACTAGAATGATAATAGTGTCGTTTGATATCCGGACAGAGTATAATTTGGGAATCAATAGTCAGATTGGCCGAACGATTTATAAAAATAAAAATGGATCCATTAGAATGTTCCAACATTTCGATTCACTACCCGGTATTTAGTGCCCTATATTTAATATATAAAGTTACCAATGTAAATTTTATTTTGATACGGAACTAGATACAGATATATAGTAAAATACAAAATGTATGATTTTTCGTATTTATTGATCGGAGTAGAAGCGAATGTACATGTCGTTGTAAAGTCTTTACTGTTCTGGCCCGATAATCGATCGAGTAAAATATTTACATTGAAAATGCCTTGTCACATTATTATTGATTATGAAGCATTATAAAAAAAAATGCTTTTTGTGAAACGTGATTCTTTGATGTACAAGCCAAAAAAAAACCGCTGGTCGACCATATACTTGGTGTCAATTAGTCTCACCAGCAGCGGGTGAACATGTTTTTGGCATGTCTAGGTATCTGGTAAATACTAAAATCGCTGTCTTACTTGTTTGGTGTTGGTCTTGCAATTGAAGGGGACCAATATGTCTATGCAAATACTATATTTAAAAAATGCTGCTAGCCACACGTTTGGTGCCAGTCAGTCGCTCCGGCAGCTGGAGAATGTGGCGGTATGTCTATGCGTCTGGTGAATCTATGCGATTTATAGTATTCATCGTGTACATAGGTAAAAAAAAAATATTGTATGGTATGTAAGTCCGCCAACCCGCACTAGGCCAGCGTGGTGGACTATATGGCCTAACCACTCTCAATCGTACTGTCGATTGTAGAGTAGGCCCGTGCCCTGCAGTGGGACGTATATGGGCTGATACAGACATAGGTTCGGGATACCTTCGTTTATCTTTTACCTAAGATCTAAATTAATAATAATAAATTGGCTGTTTGATCAGGAGTCTGATACAGAAGGCAGTATTGCTTGACACGGCACGTATAGTGAGGAGGTTCCTCACTTTGGTGTCCTGGTGGCTTAGGTCTCGAGCCTCGCCATTGTTGAATGACTTTTATATTTTTATATGTATTTTGTTTATATACTATATATAAAACTGTAAAAAAATATTTAAAATAAAGATAACTATAATGATGGCGAAAAAAAAAAAGAAATATTTCACAAAATGTTATTTTTATTCCGTTATTTGCTTATCATGTAATGATAAATTTGTGTACATTAAAGATATAAAAATATTATATACTTCGAGGACGAAGTATTGTCAGTATGGCCGTGTTAACATAGATAATATACTTAGATTGATTATAATATTTGTAAATATATATTCCACATTGTAAATTATGTATTGAAGTGATTGTTTGTGAAATAAATTCATCATGATAATATAAAAACATAAATTGTAAATGTAAGCCTGAAGTGGCGGTAGTATTAAGTTGTTTTGACATTCAGATTGGTATAAATACCAGTCTCCGACGGATAAGAGACACATTCCGATCGTGAGGCGTCGCTGAGCGGAAGCTCTGCCAGTGAGCAGTGAGGAGTACCAGGATTGGCAAGTTAAGTAATTAATATTATATTCTGATGCTTATTGTTCAGAATAATTAGATATTATTCTGCAACATTGTAATTGTCAATTGTGGTAGAATTAATCTATATTATTGTACCAAATTGTGTCAATGTCAATTGCTGTGTAATAAATAAGATTTAATATAATTGATAATTTTGTAACATTATAATAATTATTGGCCATTATGTTAAGTAATATTGTTAAAATATATAATTATAGATAATTATATCTATTGAAATACCCATGTTTATATTTTTTATATACCTCTACCCACAAAATTCTAACACATTCCTATACCGTCCTAACTAAAATTGTTACGAATTCAAACACAAATAATTGCCGATATACTGTATCGGTATATCGGTGTCGATATACAAAGTTAAACCTAGAAGGTTGGATGACGATCACATAATTAATCCGTTACACACACGGCTATTAAGCCGTTGAAAGCCTATTTCAATAATTCTACATGAAAGTCATGAAATATCAATTATATTTAATGGGTAATCTGTTATAATATACACTCAAAGGCACAATTAACCGTCCACCTTGTATTTCTTTCAGTATACAGTAGTCGTCAAATTTAGACCACATTTGATGGAAGTTATGTTAAAAGCAACCACTAAGAATAAATAAAAACATAAAAGTCTTTAAAGAAACCGTCTATTAAAAAAGAATGTCCCAAAAATCGATTATGTTAAAAATTTGCGTAAAAATGATATGAGCTTAATTTTGAAAAAAATCGTTCGCTTTTTTTAAATTTTAATTTTAATAATGGGTGTTACCACCTCGTGCCCTAATGACTTCTTGTAGCTGGTTTGGATATCCATCCATGATGTCTTGAATATCCGACTGAGGGATATTGTTCCACCCCTCTATCACAGCCGCCTTGAGCTCTTCTAAGGTCGCAGGGGCTGATACTCTTGCTCGGACACGTCTTTTTAGATTTTTTCAAATGTGTTTAATTGGGTTATAATCAGGACTGCGTGCCGGCCATGAAAAAACTTGAATCCCGACCTCATCGAGGCATTGAGAGACGGATCTTGCAGTATGGTATCGAAATTGTCGTGCATTATTCTAAAGTTCTCACCAATAAATGGTGCGAAAGGTATGACGTGGTCTTGTAAGACTGCCTCTACGTATCTTTGAGTGGTCATACTGCCTCTATCAAACACCACAAGATAGGTACGAGCATCGTAAATGATAGCTCCCCAAATCATTACGGACTCTCCCTAATAACCCACAGTTTCGATTATTGCGCATGGAGCAAGCCATTCATTTTGGCGCCTGTAAACACGTTGACGTCCATCTGGACCTCTTTAAGCTATTCTACTTTCATCTGAGGACACTACGTCCTTCTATTCCTCCATAATCCAGTCAGCATATTTTCACGCAAAGGCAAGTCTAGCTCTACGATGCTGTGGGTAATTGTGGAGCGCGAGCTGGACAAAAAACCATCAGATTACTTTCAGCAAGTCTTCTTCTAATGGTACGTTCACTTACAATTGACCTTTCTCACCTCAAACAGACGTATATGCGCTTCAACACCGGTGCAAAAGCGATTTCTTAGCACATTACTGACAACAAAGCGGTTATCGAGAGCCGAAGTGCACCAATGTCGGCCTTAACCTAGCCTCCTCGTGTATGAACTAGCCTCCTAAAAGGGTCTGATGGCATCCCGTACCGTAGTTCGAGGTATATAAGTGTAAAACTAATGCGACATTGGCTCTACCCCGCGTCAGCTAAAGTTGCTGCTCTAACAGCACCAGTTGCATCGACTGGCATTTTTTTTAAGGCACAAAGAATAATCATACACTAAAAACTCAAATTAAACAATATGCGCACACTATGGCGGAGAAGAACAAGAAAGGTAAAGAAGGTAACCTAAATGCAAAAATGACAAACAGCGACTAAATTCCAAAAACGCTTTGGAGATAAAAGTTTAGACATTGAAATGACGGTATAAGTACTTAATTTATTGCTTAAATAACTACTAAACAAAAAACAAAGCATTACTTATGGTACAGTTAACATAAACAAACAGGATGACGAAAAATATAGGTAGCGGTTAATTGTGCCTGTGAGTGTAAATAGATTTGCATCCACAGCTAATAATAAAAATAACTTAAATGAAATATCTCGCTACTTTACCCCAAAAACGAGCGAACAGACATGGCAAGCAAGCAAGGGAAGAACACTGTGGTTACCTATTAGAGAAACCAGTAATGTTCAATCTACAGTGCGGTAAGACCAGAGCGCTCTTTGCTTTGGGCAATCTGGTACTACCTGTAATGCGCCTCAACACCGTAATTAATTTACCAGTACGCCACCTTAGGTCTGTTCCACAACCTACCCAGCCTTAATCACCTCTAGAACGTTGGTCACTCTTGCCATTCCTTTCATGCTCCGCGTGTTATCCGCCGCGGAACTTAGCATTATATTTTCCAATACCAATAGGTACGGGTTTTTTTGTCTCATGACAATCAGACTCGAAACTAGTATTTTTAATCCCACAAACATCTATCTTAGGGCGGGAATGGAAACCGTGGTCTATTATTTTAACCGATATCTCAGCCAACAGTGCCACGGAGACTAAAAATTAGAAAATGACCAAAATAATATTGCGGTACTGTTTCGCAGTTCGGTGTAGTGTGTGATCATGTTGAGTGGATAACCAGCAAAATAAGGTCTCGTGATTTGATAGGACAGTCCGAGCTTTGCCGATATTGTGTTGATGTAGATGCACATTCCGGAGGGACTGCATTACGACGCAGCAAAGCTTTCGCCCATTCCTCGTAAACCCCTTCCCCCTGCATAGTGTTGAGATATTAAGAGTGACGTGCGGTGTAAGTAAGTGTATTTGATTCATATATAGCCGTCGTGTCCCATAACGTGACTCAGAAAAGGTTGGAGTGATCCTTTTCTACGCCGCTCGGATGTCTTCGAGCTTAGAAGGAAGGTTCCTAGTGTTTTGGCCTTGTTCAGAATTTTCATAGTGTTTCTGCTAGACGTTTAGGCAGAGTCTACGTGAGTGGCGTTTTACATGCAATGGTAGTTAACGCGTTGTCGAGCGATCAGTGCAGCCTAGTTGCCGGATTTGCCGCCTCGTCGGTGAGCACATCGTCGATGATGCTGGCGTGGACCTCGACCCAAAATATCTCGATGATCCTAACTGATTTTTAGTCAAAAAGAGCTCTGTGTATGTCTGAAACTATAAAGTGGGAGATGCTCTGACTTAGGATTGCCATACAAATGGCAAAGAATCGCTAAATATGTCGATATTCAGATATCTTTTGTCAAGAGTGTGTATCAGCCCATATACGTCCCACTGCAGGGCACGGGCCTACTCTACAATCGAGAATACGATTGAGAGTGGTTAGGCCATATAGTCCACCACGCTGGCCTAGTGCGGGTTAGTTGTCAAGAGTAATGACGATTAACTCAACCTGAAAATAGGCTATCTCTATTTTCTGAGCATGGAGGACATGTAAGTCCATAGGTATAAACTATGCATCAGAGCGGCAGATTTTGGAATCGTACGGTATTCACAGATGGCTTTCGAGGCAAAGCTGCGCAGCATGCTAAATAGCACGCGACGGTCATACTTCTTCTCAGCAACGTGCCCACCTTAACACCATAAGGTGGTCGTGGATTCTTCATCTGCACGTATGAGAGTGTATACCCCATAGTGGTTTGGCTTAAAAGCACGACTTATTATAGATCCTAGTAGCCCTGCCGATGGCGTAACGCATGTGATCGTGCCCTCGTATAGTCAAAACCACTCCGAGAATTTTGATATCCGGCGAGAAGCCGATCCAAGCCACGACCTACAAATGGACCGCTGTATGCACCCTTGGGACTTGCCGTTGGTGATCCGCTCACCCGCATGGTACAAAATGACGCTACGTACTGTGACGTAGCTTTGAATGAGCCCAATCATGTGTGGGCATTTGATCATTCTGAGCGTGCGATGCATGACTGCGGGCCACCAGGCATCGTCAAATCATTTAATATAATTATACTAATATGCACATATTGTACATTTTTAATCTACTAATTAATCCAGGAATGAGTAAAGATCAATGAAACACCGTTTTGCCTTGAGCACGTAACAAAAGGAGTTAATTATGCGCTATTGAAATAATATTCAGCTGAAATATTTAATAATTCCGACACAAGCAATTATTATCGGCGATGTGTATTTTCAATAACAGACAATTAGATGGAAAAGCTTTACCATGCCGCTTTTCAATAAACTGGATTGAGTTATAAGTGAGCCCAGAATTGTTTTATCATTGAGCTTTTAATTATTGTAATGTTTTCCCAATGGCTCTTTATTAAGACTGTTTCAACGCGGGGATTTTGTGTCAAACTCAGTCGGTAAGCTTACTCGGTCTGACTTTACCGAGCTGAATGCACAAGAAACATACTATTAGTTTACGTGCAAACTTCTGTAAACCTAAACCAAGCTTATTGCCCGAATTTAATTACCTTAAATAATGAAGACGAGTTTCATAAACGTTACAAAAATAATGAATTGGAAAGCACCGGTGCACCTAATGATGTATACCATTACAAATCGTTGAAATAAAATGAAAATTGCTATTGGAACAAGCGCTATTATATCCGATTGTGATTTAATCTAAAGTACCTATCATATCATATCTGTGTTATAATCTAGGTGACTATTTTAAATGTCAAAGTTAACCAGCATATGCTTCTGAACAAGCACGATATAAACTTTTTTTTAATGAATAGTTATGATTCAACCTAATCAGGCAATGATAAAAATTATCACCGCAATATAACTAGACGTAATATTATTTTAACGTAAACATTTTAGAAGTTTGACAGGAAATTAACATATTATTTATGCATATATACAGGGTATATCAAGAGTGCTACCGAAAACGAAGCCGGGTGGTAGTTTAAGCGACTTCAGACACAATGCAACAGAAAAAGTTGCAAAAAAAAGGGTCAATTTTTTTTTGTTATTTTTTTCGTATGGCCATATTTGGGTGGTAAATACATTTTTTTCCGGAAATAATAGTGTATACCCTTTTATTTATAAATACTCTAAGGTATAAAAGAGTTTAAATTATTATTTTAGCAAAAACTATGGATTTACCACCCAAAAATGACAATATTTAAAAAATCATAAAAAATAATTGTTGCGTTTCTTTGCGAAATTTTTAGTTGCATTGTGTTTGTAGTCACTATAACTACCACCCGGCTTCGTTTTCGGTAGCAGTCTTGATATACCCTGTATATTATTTATGTAGTTGAATTTACAACTACTTTTCTCAGTGTGTAAATTTATTTAATTTGTGCACAGTTGGTACAGTATAGATTTTCGCCGTGAAAGCTACGGTAACTGGTAATAAATTCACATTAAATATCTCTGAGGGCGGCATTAGTTCAGAAAGAGATTTTAGGTAAGTGTGCGCATAAATCAACGTCTGCGTCTCCAACTTGTCAAACGTCTCTAATATACCTTTGGAATAGTGAAAGAATGTGACAAATGAGATCAATGCATCTAGGGAATATCCTCCGCGCTCACGGATTCAAAAACTACGCTCCTTAGGATTTATTTGTATACTAGTCAGTTCTGCAGAAAAAAATACATACTTTTAACTTTAAAGGTTTGGTGTAGGCGCTAAATATAATAACGCCTCTTACGCACCTAGACATGACACCAATCATGTTTTTAACCTCTCCTTTTGACTCTATTTGACGCAAGTTCTATCGAAGCTGAGACTTGCAAGACAATGTTGCCGGAGTTATTTAGGACATCGGACTGGCTGGCAATCACGAATATTTGCGGCGAAGAGACGCCTCGTGATTGGCCATTCACTGATATGCGGTTTTCTTTCTTTTAATGCTGCAAGAACAAAACTCCTCGTATGCTGAAAATTCACTCACCAATGAACAATACAGCAATCAATCTCATACACATATTTCAGCATTCAGCGTAAAAATCGTTTCTACATCGGCATGCATCGGTGCATAGACCAAAAGTAAGGTTTTGTTGATCGCAAAATTGTTATTTCCTACCGCGAAAGTCAAACACTAATAGTATATACCTAAAATTCAATTACTAGGCTTAACACTTGCCACTTTATACCACGAATAGAAAAGGCCATTCACGTAGTCCTTTCATTTTCATAAAGTTTAAATTACAAACTATTAATTTTAATATTCAAGTATTGATACTGTTTGTAAAGTGTAAACATGAACATCAATCACATTCACGCGATTTAATCAGAAAGTCGGATGAATAGGTTTTAGCTTTAAATACTATGAACAAAAAATACTCTGCCCGAATATTTCATGTAGTAAAATTATTCCTTTTTTGATTCATAATATCTTTTCATCGAAAACGCACTCGAGTAATATTTTATTTTATTAATAATTTCAGATGTAATTGAACATCGGTTATTTTCACAATTAAATGATCGGAACTGCTAGCTTTTTGAAATTTAAGGTTTTATTCCATACACTACTTTTGTTAAATACAGTACCTACCAGGTGAAATACATTCATGCCTTGTTTCCTAATTGCTTTTTTAATTAATTCCCAGGCTAAATTACTTATTATTCGGTTTTTAAACGTTGACACGCGGAGTAGGTACTCAGAAAAATGTATGCACAAAATACACATACAAAAACGCAACACCGAAATGTGACGTGGATAAATATAAGAGCAAACAACAAAGCACGTATCAAATGTTATATTCATAAATTAAACTTTTCCACCAGCCAGTATATTGAAATGGCATGTTTAAGTAAGTTGAATACGGGCGACGTCCACCAACTTAATAAGTTTATCCACAGTATCTCAAGGTTAATAACGTTGGTAATATAAGCCGGAAAATGTACATAAAGACGCAGCCTCGCGACAGAGGACCAATCTTAATGAATGGACTCATGCGAACACTGAACACTGAGTGTACACATATGAAAATACAAAATCTTAACGTCACAGCCATTTTGTTTTCCGTAAGCTATTTATAGATTTAATACGAAAAAAATGCAAATCCAATAGACAGTCTTTGAGAATAGTACAACACATGCGTTGCCATAAATTACACGCATCTCAAAGTGACAGTTAGAAAACAAAAGAGGTACACGAACAGCTCGCATAAGCAATAAAAACAGGCCTAAATCCATCTATTTGAATAGGGCAGACGACGGATATTGTGATATACCCATTTCTAGGTGGGGTAGCATCAACCAACGGTATTCTTGAATAGGAAATATCATCTGCTATTTTGATTTCTAGTGCAGAATACTGAATAGTGAATGGTAATTAGTTACGTACAGTCAGCAACATAAGTACGCTACACAGTCACGAGATTTGGAATTGTCTTATCATCCAAAATAATAATTATTTTCAATATCGTATGGCACTTCTCGGCATAGATGACTTTACTTGGTTATATTTTACGATTACAGAGTAGTACGTACAAATTTTAATTCAAAAAAAGGTTATCAAAAAATGTGAAGTGTTCAGCGACTTATGTTGCTGACTGTACGGGTCACAATCTGTATCAGCCCATATACTAATTTTCTGTATTAATTTATGAAATGATACATCCATATGAGAAATAAATTCTTTATTTGCACAAACAATTTCAAAAATCTTATCGTATTAAAACAACTTTAACGAATAATATAAAATTTAAACTAAACGCGATAAACTTTGTACTAATTTAACATTATGTCAAAATTTAATTATTCATCCGACAGGAGGCCAATGCTGAACATCAGACACCTCAAGGATATCATACATAATATTAGAGATTTTGTTTATACTCCCATGCTTATCGGGTAATTTCGCAAACGTAAGACGGACGTAGGTTCCCCCTCTGAGGACACTGTTACCCTTCATAAGCCTGTCATTTTGCCACGCCATCTCTGTGATCAGTATCTCCAGTTGTCGGTTGCCAGAGCCTGATATATTAATCGGCAGGGTGTACCGCGAATATGCGAACTTGGCTTAAGCTCTAAAAGGTGTTGGTTAGAGTGTTGTTCTTAATAAATATAAACGGTATCTAAAAAAATACAAGCAGATCCGCCGGCAATAAGCTAACGAATTATTATTCATAAACGATTCTGAGAAAACCGTTTTACTCCCTAGAACTATTTGCACGCGCTCATGTTGTGTGGATTTAAATATTTATACAATATTTCAGAGTTACAAACAACTAATTTCCACGATTGATCACGATTTTAATCATTCCAAGTGCGCTTCCATCAGAAATATATTCAATTCCATTCGGAATCAAAGTATAGTGAAACTCTCATAAGGGGTGCAGACCATCGCTGGATGCAGGCCGCTTTCAGCTAGTTGCTATGAAAATTCTAGACAAAGGTCTACGTCCAACAAAGACTTTAAGTGGCTTTAAAGACAATAATGACTACTAATTCTGAAATATCTTTTGCGATTAAGAGTGCCTATTTATTTTCCTGACCACAATGACGAGCTATGCAACTCTGAATTAATGGATATTTGTTGTTTATATATTACGATTTCATGAGAAATATATTGAAATATATATTGAATAAGAACGAAAAATGTACGAATAGTTGACATAAGGAGAGTAATAAAGTAATTTTGGGTTAGAACGCTGAAGCTGGATTATAGCTCAATAGCCAATAGGTATCCTGGACAAACGCCAATCGACTAATTTATTTCTTATTGCGGATTTCATGGTTATTATCAATATAATCAACTCGTATTACTGTCTTACGTCACAGCGAGTTAAAATCAATTGTACTCGAACGATGTATCAGAAGAAATGAAGCGCCGAATATTCGTGATTAGTCACGGAAGACAATGCCAATATTTGAGTCACCAAAATGTATTGCGCGCTTTATGTACCTATACTACGTACGTTTGGCTCTTATTATGCATTATTAATGACATTAGTCGTCGTGATTTATTCACATTTTGGACATTTATCACCAATTGTCAAACAAATCATGCAGGGAAGTACACACTGCAAATATAGAAACTTAAAGCAATTATGTATACTTCAAGGACATATAGAGAGCATCACAATCACTGTACATACATTTTTAATTTCATCCTTAATAACATTTTAGACGAAATGCTTTTAAACAGATACATCCAATATACACATACATATATACAATTAAAATCCGAGAGATCTTTGTGACAAATGTAAATGTAGTCTACGCTATCTCATTTTCATATTTTTAATTTAAATTACCAGCACACGAACTTGTATATTTAAAAATGAAATAAAACTTAAAGAGAACATAATAATATATTGTAGTCTGTAAATAAATATGTCCCAGACATCACGCGAAGAGGGATTTGCCGCGCCCTAAAAGTGAAATTTAATTAGCATGCAAGATCCGGAACATAAAGAGATAACCAGGAAAGCGCGGCGCTCAGACTAACAGTTCGCTAGGATCACGGGCTTAATTAATAATCGCCGCCTGTGAAAAAACAAACCCGCTTCCATACAAAAGAGGATTAATAGTATTGTACATTGTGTGAAAGCAGCCCACTTCGTATGGTACAACAATGGAACACGTATCCTGCCTCGACACACCACCATCGTTACACAAATAGACAATTCACCGTAATGGACATCCACGTTAAATTAATACTCCTCTGTGCAGAGCTATCAGTTTGCCTCTTCGTAATTCGTGCCACAAAATATAATTAACTATGCGTAGGTACGTGTGCGTAATTACTCTAAACATTTGCGCGTATCGATGGCGCCGAATGCTCGGGGGACTCGTTCCAAATGTGGCCGGAGCAAAGACACTCTCAACTCTCAATATAAACGTCAGTAGCTTCGTCGCTGCAGGTGCTAACATTCTTATTCCGCCTCCCACGTGTGCTTTACTATAGTACACGTAATTCTCTATTATTCGTTCGCAGCATAGACGCTTCGCGTAAATAGGTACTCTTGCCAAATCTATGTTAGTGAACTTTACATTTGGCACCAGAGAGTGTGTCTGCGTTGTTACGTTAAAAATATGCGGCGTCATGAAGGAGTGAGCGTGGCCCGCTGCGTCTGTGCGGGCTGGCCCGGCTCCAGGCGGCGCGGCGCGGTGGCATGGCTCCTCCGAGGAGCAGGAGCCCGCATGTCGGCTGGCGCACACCCGATCGCCCGAGCGCCCCCTGAGATACCCCCTGCAATTCGCTCTCGCTAAATTACTTGCACGGCAATAGTTAGTTATGGAGGTCTGCCAGTGACGCATTAACGACGTAACGAGGCGCATAAAAATAACAGCATGTTGAGAAACGCGCGCCTCATCAACTATTGTAAGCGGGCACGGTTTGTACGTGGTTATAAATTGACCTTTTACTATATACGCTCTGAATATGGAACAGTATAAACACCGCATTTGACACGGAACAATTGGCGGTCCTCTGTCAATTTTATGGCGAGCGCGCAGTTAAGATCTCTAAATGGAGGTAAAATGTAAATTGAAGTCTCGATATGCTTACGCGTACGCACAAAACGTCGACAGTTTTGGTGTGCCTTCAATAAATGTTGGAAATAGTAAATACAGTTTTTGCCCAAGAATTTCAGTCGTACCATAGATTATTTCTTAGAACGTTGGGCCTAGGGGCTTTTTGGTTTTCGTTTGCTTGTAGATTTTGTAACAATGCCCTTGTTCAAATGAAAACAGCGTTTTACTAATGAAAC
The DNA here is from genome assembly GCA_009982885.2 of Hyles vespertilio. Taxonomy (NCBI): domain Eukaryota; kingdom Metazoa; phylum Arthropoda; class Insecta; order Lepidoptera; family Sphingidae; genus Hyles; species Hyles vespertilio. Next base: position 29,424,313 of record CM042833.1, on the reverse strand, counting down.
GGGCAAGAATTGTAGAAATAAATATAAGCATAAATAATAATAACGTATAGATAACTCAACCTAAATTCTGCAAAACACATTATATCCGTAAAGCTCTAGCAAAAACATTGTGATTCACAATCGTGGGAACAGTGATAATAATTCAGCGTGTGGAACAGATGATCGCGGCGGACAAAACTGATGTCATACTCGGATGTGTGTCGGTTTGGTACGTAACACTCGTCTTCATGACATCACAGCCGAGATTATTTTTAGTCGCTCGAGCCTTAAAATAATTATTTCGAGTCGTCACCTCTCCCAACTGTGTCCATCACACTGCACGCGTTAACACTTTTTATATATACATTACATTTGTTGGTTGTGAAGTGCTTTTCATATGAAAAATACATTAAAAGTCTGACAAAAAAATGTGCATGCTTATTGAGTTTCCAATAGGTAGGTACCCACTCAATATTTACAGAAAAACTAAATTTATGCAGCGTTGTGTAGTGATTTTTTATCGCTCTCTTTTTCAATTAATGAACAGCTTTTATCGATATCCGGCTTACATCTCATAAAATTATTGTTAGAAGGACGGAAGCTATTATTAAAGGTTAGATATTCCAATTGTAGGATATCGCCGCGCTGGCTTATCCACGCACGTAATCCGCAATCCAAATATTTTTAATATCATGTAACTAATAACAGACTCGTTATAAATGCACTGCCTTACTCCGTCCAATCCGAATGGGGTTATACGTTTATCGCGGAAATTACACCGAAGGTTAAATGTGCCACAGACACGCAACCGCCACCTGACCGAGAAAATAATTAATGGCAAAAAATATACACCAACTATACAAATGTTATTGCAATGGTTCTACGCTGCGTTGTCGCATCGTCCTCACCGAAAACTGACAAACATGTAAAAAGTTCACAATTGTGCTACGCGAGCCATCTCGCTGTCGTCCTCTTACCGCGACTAAAACAATGGAAAAATTACATTTGCCTTTAGCTGCACAATTCGAGAGCAAATTCAAAGCCAGTATAAAAGTGTAAAGGTGAATTTCTTCACATTTCTTTAACCGATAGATTGAATATATAAATTGTAAAACGTGATTTACGTTAGTAGGAAGAGAGCACGTAACGATCCGAATGTCATTTACTGGGGCACCGGGTAGTCTGTGCTATTCATTGTATATATTGCAATGAACGTGCACAAACTACAATGTATCTCAACCATCCATCGGTATGGAAATTGCGGCAGGCGCAAATAGAGCCGAGCTTGGATACTATATTTTGTATCGCCACTTGGCAGAAGGACGTTTTGACTGTGACCATTGCCAAATATTGACAAAAGCCGCTGCGTCGCTAACGATTAATGGAGTCTCTTAACGTGCTTTATGAGGCAGGAAGATTGCATATGTTGGGCATCATTTGTTACATTTTGACTTCGAACCCATGTGTTATATATATATGTTTATATATATGTTCACCAGTGGACTTCCTTTGGCTGATGGATGGATGGATTACATAGGTATACGCAATGATTCCATGAAAATATCTATGTGTCTATTTTCGAAGAAGTTTTCTTCGAATATTCAGATTAAGCATGGAGAAATACATTTTTTATTTTTTCTCTCAATTTTGTCTTGCTTAAAATTAATAACATTTATTTTTTTGGTATTTATCTTCGAGATGTTTCTGGTGTAAAATTCGCTATAAAACTCAACTTCAACCGAGCAAAACCGGGCTGGGCCCCTAGCAGTCTATATTATAAAGGCTTTTTGGATAAACCAACTTATATCAGTACAGTCACGTCCCAGTTTGTTGTATATGTAGAAACATATCAACAAGAAAGCCGGAAATCACTGACGCGCTCTCTACCGATAATAATTAGATATTGTTTGTAGGACCATGACACGAAACCACCTGTACCGGATGTAATTATAGAGCCACAAAGTTATCTGGCCCGGTGGCCAAAACTGGAAACAAAGACGTCATTTGAAACTGTCAATCTAGCTGCCAGTCGCTGACATATCCGCTATTGGTTGTTTACTCAATGTTTTTATTTTTCCTGCATTATTTAAAACTAGTGAAAAATGCCGAAAGCTTTAAAAAGTGATGCTAGGAACGTTATACTTCAGGTATTAAATTTTACGTAGGATGAAAAGCGTCTTCCGACATCAATAATACCCTTCGAAAAATTGTATTAACGCGTAGCTGCCAACAAAGGTTTGTGTTGTCAGCTTTACAAAATAAATTCCACGAAAACAGAATTATGTACGTACTAGTAGAATATAATATGTAAGTACATATCATAAACTAAAATGTATCTTACTCGTCTCATTTTACGTTACGTGCGTGGTGGCCTGTTGGTAAATGGACCAGACGCGGCAGCCAACTTGTTCACGCTGGTTGCGGGTTGGAATCTCAGGTCACACTTCTGACTTTTCAGAGCCATGCTTGTATTGATAAAAACGCACTATAACGGTGAAGGAAAGCATCGTGAGGAAACCTGCATACCATAGCGATTTATTAGAATTTCTATGGTATGTAAGTCCACCAACCCGCATGAGGCCAGCGTGATGGGCTATATGGCCTGTGATATGGCCTAACCCCCCCGCAATCGTACTCTCGATTGTGGAGGAGAATACAGATACACTTTTTTAAGGGTTTTGGGGAGCGATTTCTTAGAAATCGTGTGAAGGAAAAATAATATGCAGATGAAACTGGTTATTTTCTCGACACTATTGATCGGATTGAAAAATCTTACTTTACCCAATTTATTGCAATATCTATTTTTAATGGCAACACCAAATTCGATTACAGCGACTCTCTCACCGGGTCAGATAAGTTTGTGGGACTATAATGCTCCCGAAACTGTCACCACAGAATAATACTCTCAAAAGAGAAACAATGTATTTTGTATTCATTATATTAGTAATCCTACATACATAATATTACTGCGAATGTGTATTTGTTTTGTTTGTGACGTTTTGTGATGTTAGTTTCCAACATTTTGCATTCACGTTGCAAGGATTACTGAGCGAAGGTACAGAGTACATTTCAATTTCCACGAAGAAAAAAGTAGTACATCGAAGAATAGGCGATAGCTGCATATAAATGCGATAAAGGTCTGTCTGTTACACTTTCCAAGCTAAGCCGCTGAACCGATCGTAATGAGATTTGGCACAGGGATTGCCTAGTATCTATGGAATATAGATGCACTCAGGCGACTCTTATTGTTAAATTGAACTCCTAGGGAGAGAAACGCCGGACGGTCGATTATACAGGGTATATTACATTATAACTATACTGCGACCAATAACGAAGTCAGGTGGTCGTTTCAGACAGACACAATACAACAAAAATCTTTGCAAAAAAAGTGATGTTTATCATCGTGTTTGGTAAAATAGTATTTAATTATGTGTTTAAAATCAAAGAGTGAACATTATTATTTTTCGAAAACCTATGTAATTACAAACCTTACATGGTGATACTCAAAAAGTTACAAAAATATAGTTTCCTTTTTCTTAAACTATCGTATTCTTGGCTTCATTTTCGGGCAGTCTGTATATAGCTGATATATCAGTATGATGACAAATTATTAATGAGATTTATTTAAAACTTCAGGTTAAATTGTGTTTGGAATTGTACCTACTCGATTAAAAAAATACAAAACGTTACGACATCGCGAATATTGCTGACATCATTAAAAATGACACCATATTGCAATCAAAACAAAATACAATATCGTCTTACCGAAACACGCATGAAAAAACCGAATAAATTAAATTCATGAATTTTGTTCTAGTGATATTTTTAGTCATATCTATTCCCCAGTAACAATCTCTATCGCCTGTCTTTATATCGAGCGGCGGTTCTCTTTGAGAGTGTAGCCATCATAATGTCATAATAAAAGCCACTCAGGGTGCTATGGAAAGAACTATTCTCAATATTTTCTACGGGATTGAATTCTAAATCGGGAGAAATAATAAAATAGAGAGAAAATGACTGACACATACCACTGTATTCATTTCTGTTTTATACTTTTCAAAGTATGGTTGTAAAATGTGTAGCCTTATCTACAACGGCGCACTTCCTGATGTTTATAATGACTATGACAATGTGTCTTCATTAAATGTTTAAAACTTTATTATCGCAATCAACTTATTAAGACATAAAACAAAGGTATTTTAAACATTGTAAGCTACAAAGTATTTAAAAAGACAAGAAATTGCACTTGAATGCAGACAAGCTGCAGACGGTATTGTAGGAATTCTAAACTTTACAGCGTGCTACAATACAACCGATGAAAGTGAAAGGAAATTCAACATCTATTGTATAAATAGAAATACTGAATGGCTCGTCTTCTTGTGATTCTCCGGAGCTAAAAATCTACAAATATAAAACAAAGCATGTTATTCTTGTGTAGATGGTATTCGATAAGTGGATTTAAATTCAATTAAGGAATTTCAAAGAGAAGATTACTAATTACACAGAGATTTCGTGTAAAATGTTGCGATTAAATATACGAGAATGATTTTGAATCACTTGTGAAATGGCGATATTTACTCATCACCCACCGACTCCGCTATAAACGAGTGACAGCAATACCGCAACGATCTAATATTATCTTAGCTCATAAATAAAACCTATTTATAAACGCTTCATTAAAGTGCAATATAAAATAGTCCCGCAACATATACGGAATCATTTTGAGCCGTGGTGGGACGCTGGTATTATGACACAAGTTATTTACGGTGATGCTACACGACGCCAAGTATGGCCAAGCCACCTGTCAAATTGTCTTACAACTTGTGATATCATTTATTATAGTAAAAATAACATAATGCAATATAAACCGCAAACTTTGTAAAAAAAATAAAGCTGTTATGCGATACCTTTTTCATTTTATAAAATTGAAATGTGTATAGAAAAATACTTTGACAGGCTTCAACAGAAATCTCGGGCGATTACTGAGGGTTTTCCAATGCTCCCGGTGTGTTAAATGGCGAGCACGAGAATTAATCAGGGGATTAAAATTCTCTCGCGTTGATAAAATCGTCCTTTTTCTCTACCTGTATGAATTTCATTTACTTTGAGGAAAGTTTATTGATGTGATTCTGGTACTGTTTGTAGGTCTGAAGCCATACCTTTTGAGAAATCCGCATAAAAAATGAAAGATCATAGAAACCGATCGCCAAACCTGGTATTCACGGCTGTATGTGCCGCCAGTAAATCAATAAACGGGTAATTAAATTGACGTGAACATCACGAGATTAAATTGACAAGCGGTCAAGCAACCGATACTAGTTTCTGATAATCTAATCTAAGATAGCCGTCTTTGGTCACCCTACGCTGTATCCGGATAGCTCTACACCGACTATTAGGGAGTAACAACACAATATATTCCATTCGCGTTTTGCTGGAAGATTTTGATTACACTTACAAGGCGTATCCCACTGAAAACGGTGGAAAAGCGCTTAAAACCATTGTTAGCTTGCGCTAGACTACCAGTGTTGAGAACATACGTGTACGCATTTTATGCCAGTTTCCGGGAAAATCGAATGGAGGCTTGAATCTGAACGGTCTCTATACAAAATAGGATTTTTCAAGGAATAACCAATTTAATTGAGCTGATTAAATGTGTTCAGTCCCTAAATCGTTTTGTCAAAGTTCCGGCCTAATATAAAAAGCTGGTTTGCAAACAAGTAGCGTCATCTATACTATAATGTATATTAGTAAAAAAAAATATATATGGATATTACGGCAGTTCAGTTAATAATATACCGGGTATCTCAAGACTGCTACCGAAAACGAAGCCGGGTGGTAGTTTTAGTGGCTACAAACACAATGCAATTAAAAATTTCGCCTAGAAACGCGACAACTTTTTTTTATGATTTTTTAAATATCGTTATTTTTGGGTGGTAAATCCATAGTTTTTGCTTAAATAATAATTTAAACTCTTTTATACCTTAGAGTATTTATAAATAAAAGGGTATATACTATTATTTTAGGAAAAAATGTATTTACCACCCAAATATGGCCATAGGAAAAAAATAAAAAAAAAAAATTCTCGGTTTTTTTGCAACTTTTTCTGTTGCATTGTGTCTGAAGTCGCTTAAACTACCACCCGGCTTCGTTTTCGGTAGCAGTCTTGATATACCCTGTATATAAATACATTATTATATGATTTTCAGACCATACTTGCTTTTATACAAAAATTTTAACATAGTATATAGTAGGTAGGCTTGAGTAGAAAGATAATTATTATTTTTCGCGGTACGCCGTATATATGTTATGGGCCAAGTGATTGATGCGGGCAGTATTCATAATGCCCGGGCAGAATGAATATTGCTGAGCCATATCGGGCCAAGTGATTAATTACAATCTAAACTCACCTATTTATCACATTGCCCGAGCATTATGAATAATGCCCGATTAATCACTTGGCCCATAACATATCCATACGCTGTAATGAACTAAGTATCGCACGCATATCGCGGTGTGATAACTTTTACAAAATAACCTACAGTTTATTCTCGTGAATGCCACAGTATTGTCTTACTCAAAAATTAGCAATCATTGTAAGCGAACATATCCGGAGAATTAAGTTAACAAAAAGATAAGTCAGAAAGAATATGCAAAAAAAACATAAAGGTCTTTATTTTAATAAAACATTACCTAAAAGCCAGCTACTGATTGAACCAATATTCGTTTAGTTCACGTGAACCGTACTGACATCAGAAACGAAAATAATGGATGCGATTTTTAACCTTAAACCTATTAGTGTGATCGTTATCAAAATTCAAACAGAGTGGTTTCGATTGGGGATTACGAGTACATGAATTGATCGATTCATATTTTAAAATGAATAACAATTGAGGGGTTATGATTTTAAACATGGCGTTTAGTTAATCTCTATTTAATGTTTAAAACTAACCATTTTTCAAAAGTAATACCATTATTTACACATTTGACTCCGCCCCGTGACCACGAAAGTTATAAAGTAATTGAAAGGTTATTCGGGAAGTTACAATGTATAAATTAAACCAAATAAATGCGATAAAATCTGTAAACAATATTTTTTTTTTTCAATGTTTAACATTCGCGTAAATCTAAGAAACCATTATGAAACTAAATTTCTCATTCGAATAATAATTTATAGATACATTGTGATTGAAGCAAAAAGGTTTTAAGACAGTTTGTATATAAGTATGTATATGTAAAATACTTATGTATGTGTATATAATATGTATGTATATGTGGTATGTATATATATAATGTATTTATATGTTTTTTATGATTTTATTTATGTCTCCATGCTTTCGTTATCTTTATTTTACACTGCCCTATCTTTTTTCCTGCTCATATATCCATCCCATGGTTGTCTTTTAGAAATTGCCTTAGAGCGATAAGACCGCCATTTGTACTTTGTTGTTTTGTATTATCTCTAAACTGTTATTCCTTTTTATTGTGTACAATAAAGAATTAAATAAATAAATAAGACATGTCTTTAATTTTAAAATCTAACTTTGGTGAAATGTATTTATTAGCGGCAATATTATATTGTACACAGGACAAGATGAAAGAATTATTGGTTGTAAGCCTACCATATGTGAGAGGCCGCCTAGGTAGGTACCAACGCCAAACAGCAGTGTAAATGCACTGTTGTGTTCCGGATTGAGGGACATTGTGGCCAGATTAACTTTGAGACATATTGAGACTTAATATCTTATGTCTTAGGATGGCGAGCTGAGTGACATGCCAAGCATTGCTTTATAATTCTTGGTCTTTAGATTTCCTACCGTCCATAAGTACTATTGCTTACTATCAGGCAAATGGCACGCTCGTATCGCCATTTATCGAAATAAAAAGGACCAATACTAAGCGGTCACTAAATGGCAGCGTTACCGCTTTAAAAGCGTTCACAGTTAATACCGAAATTCGGTTATGCAGCATTCAACATCAACGAGTATCTCGTGTAATTTTAACCATGTTCACTAACTGCGATTAATGGATTAACCGCAATCATGTACATATTTCGCAAATTGGGTACTTTAATATTGAATACGACGCAAAAAATGGGCATCATGAAATCCAACCAATTTCAAGTAATTATTAAATTATAAATGATTGAGGCCCGTCCACTTGTTTACTGTTCGTGATTGAATGAATATTTGTCGTTTCAGGATAGATCACTTCAAATTAATCAGCGGTTTTACTTCGACTATTTCTTGTCTTTAGTAAACAATTTTATTGACATAAAACGAGGATAGATACGTGTTTTATAAATACAATATACTCTATTCAGAGACATCACTTTTTCCTCGTTAAGTTACATGACATGTGTCGTGGATATTAAGCAACTGAAAGAAACTTTTCAGACTCATTGACACCCACACAAAATTCAAACCACGGTCATTCGTTTCAGAGCCTACGTCCAATCCCATCAAAATCCAGTGACACTACTGCTTACATTAAATAATAGTAGATTGACCCTAGCTGTCACCGAACAATGGTCCAGATAGCCTAAGAGGAAGGTAGGCAAAGTAGCTGTTAAATTAATGGACGACCTCATTAAGCTGCAAGAAAAATGGTGGTTGTGAATGTTGCAAAACCAAGAAAATGGGTTTGATAGTGAAGTGGTCAGTGAAGTGAACTAACAGTGCAACTTCCCTTCAAAATAAAAAGTCTTGTGAATCGGAACATACTCGTAGGTTAAAAACTTCTGATATTGCTCGTCCAAACGCACATCACCGTTTTCATTTCTATCATCCGTGCCATCATCGTAATAAAAACATTTCTCAACATATAATTTGCTTAGGTCACAATTTAAAACCTGTGTAATCACACAGCTCACTCCGAAGGCCGAAACGTCTCTTCGATATGAAAAATTTCTATCAAAAATAGGCCCGCTTACGGCAAGTACGTAAACATTCTCAAATACATATTACATTTCTAATCCTCAAAATAACAGCTTTGGTAAAAGGACGTGGAACTGGCGATTCGATCATAGACATATAATATGTATTACGTCTGATTAGAGGTTCAGACGATGTGATTATCGCATCGTCGTGCTCAGATTGTCGCTAGGACAACACTTTACTTTGTTCTGACACTTTACTGTTTGATTTATTTGACTGCAACGCAGAAATATATAGAAACGCAGTTGGTAATAACTCCGACAGAAAACTAAAATCATTGTCATATCTTGGCACCGGGGCAATTGTTTATTAGTACCTAACATGCTTTTAAAGCGAGAGTAAGGAGTAAGAAATAGAGCAACTAAGAATTGTTTAGTAACGCACTGGACCAAAGTCGAAACGCAACAACACAACTGTTTCACGTTCTTTACTATGACCCGAGGGAGGCGGTTAACCACCACAACAATCCATTCACACTGTACCGTAAACCAGCTGTATTGCAAAGACTGCAAAAATTAAGATTATATAAATGAATTCACCCCATATCCACGTTTAGTTATGTAAATAACGAACATTTTGTACTTATAATTTCATGTCAAAATATAGGGGTTGAAAAATATCAAATATGCGGAGAACATGCTCAGAAAGAAAATGAGTAGAATGAAATAAACATTTTATTTATGAGCTTCACACTGCGATTTTATCTGCCTGGTTTGGTATATACTGTATCTAATTGGAGCTTGTTAATGTACGAAAATATACTTTTTTATTTTCTATAACAAACGCTACAGAGATTTTCCAGCATGTAGTGATTGTCTTCTCTAATAACAGCTCCTAGAAACAAGTTTTTGGTCAAAATTTCTATGACCGAGTTTTTGGTTTTAGTTGAGTTTATTATCTAATTGTTAATACTAAAAAAATATGTACTTGTAACGATGTCCACTATGATAGAGCTCCCAGTACCCGCGACAAATCCACGTTTAATTAAGAAAACTACATGTTTTATCCGAAATTTTATGAGCATAAATATAAATGAGCAAGTCCAACATATGTTTATTAAATGTTTCAACTCCGAAAGTGAACTTTTTCATAGATATTCCTTCACCTACCTCTATTCCGCGCGGACGTGGAGACGTCATAAGATGTTTTTTTTATTATGCATGCTGCAAAAAGTTTTACCTCATAACTTTACGACCAAGTTTATATCAGCCGGGTTATGACAGTAAGTGTGCTGGGACAGAATACATTACCAACCAAAAAAATATTTCCAAATTGCAAAATTCTATAATAAAATATATGACTACATAAAACTGAAGGTGTACCGTGAAGGGTTTTACATTTATGCCTTTAGAGAACTAATTAGTCAATATTAAGTAAACTGTTTTCATTTCAATGATTCGATAGTTAAAATATTTAATGATTAACCTTTACCTCTATTTCGTGATTCTGTTTACTGCCTGTCATGCGGTTTATGCTGTACATTGTCAGTTTGTTCAACATTTAATTAAACAATAGTTTCATCTATACAGAATATTAATAGACTACGCTTTAAATCTATGAAACAATTTCTGCTGTAAATTATAGATTTTGATTTCTCTTGGGAATAAATTTGCGCATCTCTGTTTACGTAAACGAATAAAAAAAGGAAAAGGTTAATAAAGCCTTAAAAATAAGTAGAAAATGTACAATTATAGCTTCCGGTATTTTATCCTTGGATAGAGAGCGCTGTTTCTCGATATCGGTTGCCAATAAAGTCGCATCTATTAGATAGTTTCCTGCCGAGCCATGCCGCCGCGCCGGTAACTAACAAGACATGACTACAATTCTTTTATATAAACTCGAATCAAATATGTACCTCTAAGATTGAACATGCTCGATTGGACCGCCAGGCGCGGAAATGGCATTTCCTTTGTAGTAGGGTCAGTATCGGAGTTTCCAATAATCGATTATCTTCCGACGTTATGGAGACCTGAGGTGACCTGATCTATCTGCAGGTGCAGTAATCGCACCGAGATGCGCACACACGGTTCCGACGTTTAATATCCGTTGATTACACGGAATCAATTAACACAATTCAATACAATCTCACGGGGATATTGAAACGTGGAATTTCTTTGTTCAATATTTCCTATTATTCATCGGAATTTCCATTGACAATATGAATATAAGTATAAGCCGCACAGTATAAATTTAATTAAGATTTAGGAGTTTCATAACGTACTCATTTAATAACGTTTACAAAAGACATATCTGCATAACAGATTAAAAGCAACTCCGCAAAGCCGAGCTGAAAGAAGTCGGAACCGACGGGAATGTAACTCTATTGTGAGGACAGGATGTAAACAGAAAATAACATCGTGAGAATAAAAGGAAAATCACTTTTTTTCTTTCTTGATTTAAAGGAGGTATTCAATGCTCATCAAACTATATTATTAAAGAACAAAAACAAAACGATAAATCAAACAACCAATTCTTAGTTTATAAAACTATATTACTGCGCCATAGCATATTTTTGCCATATCAGATTTAATTTCGTTTCAATAGGGAATATGCACCACATTTCAAAATAAGTCAAAATATGTTTTTTGTAATCCTTATTAATATAGCAATATACCTTAAAGATATTTTTTAAATTTATCAACTCTAAATCGGTATATACTAACTTAAAAAAATACATTTCTTTGTCGCGCATTTTTTCTGAAACGCGATCTATTGCTTGAAAAGGAAAGTGACGACAATGGGCACGTTCTTATGAAGTTTTAGCTTGTTGAGTGTATTGTTTTACGTTTGTTTATGAGTTATTTTGTGCTTTCTTTATACTATTAAATAAAATGGATTATTTTGTCACGAAATACAGTTCTGTAGCAATTCATGAAAGAAACTTAATCCAAATACTACGTTGTTCAAATCGTGCCCTCTGACGTCACAGCGAGTTCGCGCCAACATGGCGTTTAAATGCTTCGAAACTGAAAGCAGTTTTGATTATTTTTTTGTACTTTTTTGATTGATATTTTCAGACTTATATTTTTTCCGATAATGTACCAACATACAGAATTGATTAAAAATATAAATAAATGACATGCATATTCCTTATTGCATTCACTGCAAAAGTATGCCTAACTAGGCAAAACAATTTTTCTTCAACCCGATTAAATACACGTAATTGAATTTGATATAAGTCGCTTCGTATTTCAAACTGCACGCTTACGAAATACAGCAAAAACAAAAGAGACATTTAATGTAGTATGCATCAACATAAACTACATAGGAGTTTAATATTATTATACATACATTATACATACGCCATGTGTATGGCATAAATATTACCATAGTTAAGCTACTACTACTCCTACTACTCCTACTCCTTACCCATTGATATTATTGCATTACAAATATAAGAAAGTCATATAATGTATTGCATGAATTGAATAAGTTCCGTATATATTCATATTTAATTTAAGCCTTGCGAGTGTTAAGGTTTAATCTTGCAAAGTGGACGAATGCTTTATGTGCTCCCACTGACGCTGTTGTTGAGACGGACGGTTTGAATGAACAGAATAGGTGGAGGACAATTCAATGCCTATAAAATATTGATTACACACCGTCAAAGGAATATACCGGACAGCTAAATACCAGGTCATTACTAATAGATGGCATTATGTAGTTTGGAATAGATTGCGACATTGCGGTTCCAGTAACATATTGTAAACTACAGGGATTTTACGGTAGTAAATAAATAATACCTAACAGTCACATACAAAATCCTATTCGCACACTACGATCGAGTCTTGTGTTGTGGGTATCAAGAGCTACGAAAGACTTTTCGGTCTCACAAACACCCAGACCCGAAAGAAATATTTGTGGGCCGCACAAACATTTATCTCGGTCCGGGAATCGAACCCGCTGCCTCTCGTTTCACGGGCGGCGTCTAACCAACTGTTCCACGAAGGCTGTCACATAGGGTCAACAGAATGATTATACCGCTTCAATGTGTGGAAGGACAGATATTCTACCGAAACTGGTCATGGTAATTAATTACAAGGACTTCAATCGGTTTATGGGGAAATGACTTTAAGGACTTTAAAGTCAACGTTATCAATCTTTAGCGCCCCTTTCTCTAGGACAAAATAAATTTCGTTTATTTTATGTCATGAGACAAAATAAATGAAATTTATTTTGTCTCATGCACACTCTACAAACGTATGTTTGTAGCCAAGAAGTTTTGCTTTGATGTCCCGTGTACTAAGTCACTATATAATAGGTATGTATGCCATACAAATTACTCACAATACCATCACTGCGCTGTACATTTATTTACAGCCAATATAAGCGACAATATTATATTATTAGTCTTCGGAGACTTGAGAGCAGTGTTCTCAACATCAATTACTCCATCCGATATCTACTTCAATTATCTGCCTAATCCACCTTGTCTATTGCCATCTCGACAATATTGCTAAGACAACCCACGGAAGTCACCTGTATTTCAGCAGCTGCATCGCATAGTTCATAGACGATAAGTATTCTAGTCAATTCATTACGTATTATAATTTAAATACATTTAATGATACGTTATTCTAAACTATTTTATATAAATAGTAAAGAAAGAAAATTAAATACCAGCGGAACAAAGACATAAACTTCAGCGCAAAAACTGGCAGCGAGGCGAAATGCCACTTTCATACCCATTAGCAAATAAAATAAACAATTGTAAGCATTCATCATTGTACCTAAGCTGCTTAAAACGAAACTTTTTATTTGATTTGATATTATAAGAAGCTTTCGTACAACTTCAATTCACGAACTTTTTAAAAGACTTCAATGTTCTTCAGAAGTTTTCTATAAAGAAATAACAACACAAAATGACAATAAAATCCTTTCCACAATGTAACGAGCCAGGATATTGAAATTAAATAGATTCCGTGCTCGCGAGCACGCAGAAATATATTCCGACGTAGCAAACAGTATTAAAGTGAAGAAATCGGTGCTGATAAGCGATGCATCTCCATGCGACGACTTCATTTTGCTATATCCGATAAATTCCGCTCGCGTATACTTCCGTTCTTGAAATGAACGAGCAACTAGAATCGACCCTTATATAACATATAGGAAATCGCATTTTCAGATAACTGTCTTTTATATTTCTATTTTTAAAATAGATAAAAGCTTATTGGATAAACGTCGTTATAAACTTACGCCATCAATTCGAATTAGTGCCACTTTCTGCTCTCCTCCAAGTAGTAACAAGTGAAGGACGTTATTCCCGGCTTGAAAAATATTAATACATTTTGTTTTGTATAAAGTTTTATTGTTTCTATTTGATGTCTCGCCGACCGATTATGGACAGTATCAATATAAAATTTGCTTACGCAATGAGAATATTTTCCATTTTTATGTTGTTGTATGTGTTGTACAAAAGTTAGTTAGGGTCCAGATATTATGAAATAATGCGTGCCATAGTTTAGGATTTCATGGGCTCCTACCTTTTTCTGGGTATTTTTTCATATAATAAATGCATAAATTAAGTAAAAGGTGACTTGACTAAACTGCTTTTATTTTTTAATTACACGTAAATTACTTATGTCCGCAGACTCATTTAACTCTCTGAAAAAAGAATTCTCAATTTTTACTACTTTTTCCACTCTGATTTTTCATGTTAAAAAGTTTCACAATTAATAGGGATACAAGTAAATAATATACGTTCGTTATTCCCATTAAAAAAATAAACGTATATTGATATAAATAAGAGAAAACGTCAAATCCGCAATATTGCCACAAAACTTCAGGCCACTTCTGAACAGTGCAGTAAAGTTCTATACTTGAAATCATATTTTACGCGTCAAAGCCACGCGGCAGGCTTTATGCGGAATATGAAATTTCTTCGTTCGCTATTTGTATACAAAGTATGCAACATTCAAATTTAATGTGTCTTCTTCGTGATCGTGTATTTCGCTGGCCACGAAACGAATAAACTGTACGAGGTCACATTTTTACTCGAGTACTTGATGCACATAAATGAATGCATCCGCCTGGACGGTTATAAAATATAAAGAATTATTGAGTACCTTATTTCGCGCTACGAATTCATAATTGAATTTAAATTTAATGGGTTTTTCCGCCAGACGAAGTTAGGACACGCAGCAGGGTACAACTTGAGCTCTACGTTAACTACGACAACCGTTCCATTCATTCTAAGCTCTCGCTCGGTTCACCTCATAAACTGGACACAGTGAAAAGTCGTACGAGCAACAAAAGGCAAATATGTTTACCATTGGTATACCCTTTATCTTCCTTGCAGTAAATGTACATTAAGAAATTCAGTTTTTCTATTCAAAGTTTTACCACCCACACTGGAGTTTATGAGCGCGTTACACAGGAAATAAAATTGGTTAAATAACATAGCCGCGCCGTGCGGTCCATTAACGTATTTTATATTTTTCTCGTAAAAACTTAGTAGTAACGTAAACGGTTTATTTTCCGAACCGTATCGATGTCGCCTTTCCGACCACTAAGTACCACTCTTTAAGTGGGTTATCTCACCCGCCTTGACCGACGCAAGTTAGAAGCGAACCGGTTAAATTAAATAGATCCTTCGTCAGCTGCAAATGGAGCACGATATTCCAATTCTTTCAGTGGTATTCCGCTTCAACTTATAACTTACACTGCAGTGAATGCAAATAATTCCACTGCATTATAATATCACAGAAATATAGCTTAGTGGGCTTCAACTATAGATGACCGCTTTATTAACCGTTTAAATCCAAAATCCGTTTAAATTCAAAAATATTGGATCACCCGGGACCGAATTATTTCACCATCTGATTCTTATTTTATTCTTATGTTATTCTATCACACTCGTGATAGAGAGTTTACTCCCACCATCGTCCCACTTCAACGTACATCCCTCCCCTCCCTGCACCCTTCCCTTCGGACATCAATCACTCTATGTGCGATCTAAAACGACGCTAGGGCCGACCGCTACTGTAATTATTTTGTCGCGCGAGAGTTAAAAAACATCTACTATTTTAGAATACAATATAACATTTCGTGGAAAAGGCAAAGTATTTGATAAATAAATAAGTTTCTAAACTTAATTACCCAATAGTTGAAAACTTTTAAAGTTGTGTATTACATTATAAATAAATATAAATATAACACCCAACAGCCACATACATAGTCCTCACCCCACACTAAGATCGAGTCTTGTATTTTGTTTTTATTGGCATATAGGCAGACGATCTAACGGTCCGCCTAATGGTAAGCGGCTTCCGCTGCTCCTGGATCCCCGTAGTGCCAGGTGACCAGCACAACAAAGTCGCTGCCTACCTCGATGAGAGTACTCTCTTTAAACCTCGTTTGAAGAAGGACAGGCCATAGCGCTGAGGAAACACCGATGCAGGGAGTTCATTACAGAGCTTACACGTACGTGGTAGGAAAGAACGCTTGAAACTTACCGTTCGGTCGGTTCGGTCCGTTGTGTCGTGGGTGTCAAAGAAGGAAACTACGAGACTTTTCGGTCTCAGAAATACCCAGACCCGAACGAAACATTTGTGGGTCGCACAAACATTTCTCTCGAGGCGGGGATTTAACCCGCGACATCTAATTTTACAGGCAGCGTCAAACCGCCGGCGCCAGGGAAGCTATCATTTATCCATTATATGAACGTTCAATACATATTTGTTTAGATATGGTTATAAATTTACATGTAGAAGAATTCTGCCCAACATTATTCTTGTGCAACATTAACTATTGCCCCAACCGAAAATACAAAGTTGGAAATGTGAGACTGTTTTAAACTTATATGTTGTTAAATTATAACTTCAACCAATTTATATAACAATAATGTACTCGTTAAACAAGCCCGTAACATCAAGTGTTGTTTTTTAATCTGTGTAATAATTCAGTATTAACCGTCTCATTGTTAACAAATTGACTATATTGTCTTTTAGATTACGATAGATTCAATACACGCTCTTACAATTGCATACAATTTGCGATTTAGTGCACTGTTGCCAAAACAAATGTTCATTCGGTTAAGGAGCGCGCAAACACGGGGTAGTACGCGCTTCGTGCTGATTGTGTATAATAAACTATTATTCAAACGGAATGCATACTCTTTACGTGGTGCGCTTAAATAGATGACCTATGTTTTAAACATTAACAGCAGCACTTAAGTCTGTATTATTATGGCTAAGAATTGTACCCACACACCGAGTAAACTGTAAACGTGGTCATTAATACGGCTTGATGGTTACTATTACCCCGGCCCGAAGTTCGGTAATTCTTTTTTGTCAAATCATTGAGCTATGGAATAGTTAACTAGATAGGCCCTTCTTCTAATAACCCTAGCTTCATTAATATTAGAGTAGCTTAGGTTCTTTTTAATTTACTCAGGGTATATCAATGCTGCTACGAAAAACGAAGCCGGGTTGCAGGTTTAGTGACTACAAACACAATGTAACTAAAAATTCGCAAAGAAACGCGTCAATTTTTTATGAGTTTTTAAATATCGTCGTGTTTGGGTGGTTTTTACTAAAAGAATAATTTAAATCCTCGCGTAACTATAGCGTCAAAACAACTCACAGGATGTACACTATTTATTATTTTAGAAAAAACAGTGTATTTCCTACCCAAACACGTCGATAGGAACAAAAAAACAAAAAAATTGTCGCTATTTCTGCAAAATTATTTGTTACATTGTATGTGAAGTCACTAACAGCCGCTGCCAATAAACAATCCCAATCCAAAATTTGCCGTTTGAGATTGACAGCTCAATCTTTTTTCTGATACTATATTTGCAATAATCAATCTCAGTAGTGAAAAAACTATCCAAAAAATCCATCTACTTTTAGGAGGACCAATCCCTGTTTTGAGATTACTCTTTGTATGGAAATGACAGTTAAGGCCTGCCAATATACAATTATCTGCGTTGACGTTTGGATGGATTGTTGAAAACTATCCAAAATTGCAATCTAACAATTTACACGGATTATTTATTCCTGAACGCCGAAATTGTTATAAAAAATATATATAAAGTAATAGTTTAGCAGTGATTTGGAAGGGTTGGCGCAGCTATCCGATTAGGATACTGATAGCGATGGTGAAACTCGATGATGATGGCTTCGTTAAGCTAACCAGGACTAATTATACGCAGACCTTAGACGAAGCCGAATTTTCTTTCAAATTTAGGCTGTCCAAACCAGCTTTAGAATTATTATTATACATATGAGGAGTGATTGCATCTTTTTAATTTTTTCAGGAACTATGTACCTATGTTGTTGTAACTATAGGTACATGGGCATGGGGCTTCATCAACTTTTGTTGACGTTATGGTTGTATGCACTCGGCACAATGCTGATATCAGTAGCAGACTTTATCGGAGTTTCTATTTCTACTGCAATTATTTTATTTTACTTACTTAATATTTTTCCTAACATTGAAAATATTTTTTACAAATTATATATGTTCAAAATACTGAAAGTAAATTTATATGCAATGAAAAATTCTGCGTAAAACATTAATTTTATCATTGTCAATGGTTTTTATGTCTTGGTTATATGTCAAAAAACTAAAATTGTCAAGAGGAAACGGATTGTTTTCAATCTGCTGTGGCCAGGATTGTTTATTGGCAACATGGTTATAGACCAATCGAAAAGCAGAAAACAATCCGGATTGTCTTCAATCTACATTTTTCGATTGATTATTGGCATCGGCCGTAAAACCACCACCAGGCTTCGTTTTCGGTAGCAGTTCTGTATAAATATTATATGAGCTAAAATAATATTGCCAATTTCCGTTGCTAATCAATTCCCATCCAGACGCCATTGCACTAACCGTTACCTAAGTGCAATTCAGTCCCTTTTAAAAAGCCCGAATATAAGAAACGTAGCTTTTGAAGCGTTTTAATGTACCTAATATATTATTTTCGGACTAAAGACAATGTCACGAGCAGAGCATTAATTCAAATTTAAATTCAATGTAATAGCGAAGAGGCGTAGTGAGGCACGTCCGAGTATTTGTCGAGTCTTAGACGTCCGACGCCCACTCGTGGCTTGCGCCGCGCCGCAACCGTTGCCCCTGGTTACGGAGCTCAAACTGATAAAGTGGAACATTGCACTAATACAGAGATTATGACGTATTTTGTAATTTACGCGCGTTATGCGCAAATGCTGGTGATAATGATAATAACAGTGGGATGTGTATTCTGCATACACAAAGCTTCGGTTGACGAAGTCTTTCAATAGTCACTTACAGTACTAGGCAATAAAAACGTGTCTAATTTCGCTTATAAGCACCAGCGACATGATGTTATTCAATACGAGCGCATGGCGGGATTTCTGTTACCGAGCAACGCAAACCAAGCGAAATATTACCGACATTCTTATGTCGTATCCAGTGACCGGAAAACACACAGCAATTTTATATTCTCATAGAATGTTGTTTTACTATTGATACCTACGTCGTACAAAGTGCAAGCGTTGACATAGGTATTTTTCCACAAATATCTACATGGTATGATGATATGTATAAAATATATTAAAATAATTAAATAAAGATAATGTACTCGAGAACCAAAAGTACATCTCAATATTTCTAACATAAGGAAAAAATGAGAAAGGTCGCGTCTAAAGTAGATATTTTTAATATCTCGTTTTCCGAGAAAGAAGCTAACAACGTTTGTAAAAACAACATAATCTTTACTCTTATTATGAAGATCAAAATAATAAACATTTACATTTTCCGCTTTGACAGTCGCCTATACAAACAAAATTTGTTTGTCAAATGATCCGACTTTCGAATTAATATGTTCTATTTCACTATTCTGCAAACGATCTCACGCTAATGTTAAGAGCCGTAGACATAAAACTAGTAGTAGACATAAAACTTAAAGAATAATTGACTGTAACCCAAACTGTACGGTATGCATTTTAACATGATTGTAAGTATACTGCTAACATGTTCACGGTGGGCGCAGGTTCGAATCTCAGGGCACACCTCGGACTTTTCGGTGTCATTTGTGTATTGATAGTCGTTCACAATGCACTAAAACGGAGAAGGCAAACATCCTAAGGAAACCTGCATGCCATAGCGATTTTACAGAATTCCTCCCTCATTAAGCCAGCGTGGTAGACTATATCGCCTAACCACTCTCAATCGTACTCTCGATTGTAAAGGAGGCCCGTGCCCTACAGTGGAACGTATATTGACTATACGCTGATACAGATACAGATATAAATAAGTATCTATACTTATATCACGCCTTCATGTGATAAGTTTCATTTTCTTATACACATATTTGACTCAAAAAACGTGAAAAACTTGATTCTATCCGCCAAACTTTGGAATATACTGCAATGAGTATAGGTTTCACAAAGATATTTAGTATCAGTCTTTATTACAACAAAATTTAGTTTGTTTCTTTCTCAATAACGTTAGAATGCGTCAACCTCAAGTGCGTTAACGAAGAGGACAGGTAGAACAAGCTTTTATATCTCATTTTCCTTACATAAATATCATATTTTTAAACCTGTAAGCATTCTCACATATCTTTATTTATAATAATAATAAAAAAAACACAATTAGTTACTTTTCAATTTTCAAAGACGCATCTAATGGATTAATAATAAGAGTAAAACGTTCAAACCTCGGAATAAAAATTGTAGCAAAACATTAATAGTCTAGCAACGCGTTCAATAATAAAATGAAGCGACAGATTTTTCCATTTTAATTACTGTTATAGTGTACACAGTGAATAATAAAACAGAGAGCCGAACGACCGGGACTTTAATAAATACGTGTAAACAACTATCAGAAAGCTTCAAACCGATTTTTTTATACAATATTATTACTTTACTATGTCGTAATTAAACTCAACTTTGGCTAACTGTTCTGCTAGTAAATTAAAACTGTGAGTGAATTTCAAACACACGCTCATAAAATGCGTTTCATTATTTGCTGAAATGAATTTAAAAGCGATAAACATTTAAACTTAAAGTGACCCTGCCGAGAGAAGTTAAAGTTTTGTCGTGAGGTATTAATGTCGAGCACTCAAGAAATGTTTTTGTTGAACTTAACGACTTTACGTATAAAAGGAAAACTTAAAATAGAGGTAGACGTATCAAATGATAGTAAAAGGTACTTGACTTCAAAAGGTCTTTCTTTTATTTTTTAATAATATATTTGTAGTTTGAAAAGGAGCATCTTTACCCACAAAATACGTTCTAAAAGAGAAATATTAGAATTGAAGACTATTTATGAGATAAAATAATACCATCAAAAAAAAACAAAGCGGTGTGTTAAAAATTACAGTATGCCTATGGTATGTAGAGTTTAACTATATTTTCCTTCATCCTTATGTGCATAGTGATTGACTATCAATACACACATGACACTAAAAAGTCAGAGATTAAACCAGAGATTTTAACCCACGACCACCGTGAACATGTCGGCATCCGGTTTGATAGTCCGCTTACCGCAAACTCAAACAAGATCGAGATTGGAAGAGAGATAGAGGATGGTAAAATCATGATAGTACAGGAAGTTATGACTACAAATATAATATTATATTGAACTTCGCCGCACAAACCATTTATTCGACCATGACCTACAAGGTCGCAAGGCTGTTTAAAAATTTGGCAAAGAAAAAGATAAATCTTTTTGAATGGCTTTCACAGGCTCATCCTTTTCCAAAAAAAATATAATATTTTCTGTCATCCGTAATATTTCTTCGCTGAAGAAAAACATTAAATAGATAGAAATTCATCAAAAAAATAGTTTTCAAATATACAGAACATTTAAAAATAGGCTATCTGTAAGAATATATCTTTCAAAAAGGCTGCAGTCAAAGCAGATTTCGAGAAAATACCTGATATCATGCATTGCACAGTAAGGGAGGCGACGCAGTGCACTATTGAATATTTCAGAGGATTTTCCAACTATCAAGGACTTAAATTGTGTAGAAGACATTTATTTATTCATAATTTATTTTATTGCTAATAATAAAATATCACACAAACGGTAACATTGGAGGGTGCGGGATCCATTTTAAGTACTTCCATTTTAAAAACTACAGGTTACGACTTTTAAAAAAGCAGAGAAGATAAAAAATAAAACGGAAAAAAGTCAATCAGGGCAAGTTATTTCTAAAATCATTTTTTAATAATATTCCCAACTCAAAGTTATTAAGCTTCAATAATAACTAATCGCTACATCACACGTTTGACTTTTATAAATTGTCTGCTACGACGTTGCCTGTAATTTTCACCCGCTAATGTTTTTATTTTCCAACCTAAGCAAGTAAACTCCGGTCAGCGCTGTTGTGGCATTTGCGTTAAACGTTTAACCTTCGAACCCCATGGTAAACGTTATTTCGATTCATTTACCATGTACTAGGGCGCATAGATTGCCGGTGGGGTTGGCTATGCTCCAACCATGCTACAGTACGTGCATCAGCTAAATTTTGATAAGGTTTAAAAAGTAATTGCAATTCTTCGCTTGTTTTATGGCACGTTGTTACTTTGTCCGCTATCTGTGTTTATATCTCTATATGAGACGCAATGTTGGCCTTTACTGGAAGCCTTAACGCTTAGGCCATCACGGCGATCCAATGGCACCTGATGGACTAATGATTTTAGTGAACATGGCAATTTTATGTAAGAATTCCAATATATTTACCGTACCAACGCCAGTTACTGATGCCACTTTTCTCTGATACTACTTACTGATAGGGAAACCAAAACCAACTGTTCAATGTTGCGAAGAATGCTAGGTTTTGCCACGAAATATAGTCATTACGCATCCCAGCTCAAACGCACGTCACTAGTGCAGTGATAAGGCGAGAATAAATTCAACATGAGCTACAGGCCCCTCTGTACACTAGGTATTTAATTTCATACCCCTCTGCACATGTCGGTGTTTTGCAATTTTATAGTCCATTCATTAGCTTTTATTAAACTGCGCTTTTACATATTACGGTTTAATATGAGATTTCTTTCATAACATCTAATGGTTACAGAGCAGCACAACAGAATATCAAACGAAGTTCTTGCCACACATTACAATATCGACTTAAAGATTTTCATCTGTACGTGTAAATGGCACACATGTTCAAACCAAATTACTACAATTGTAAACTTTATCTTTGAAGTATTTAACCTTTCGGGCGATTCGCTATAAATAATGGAGAACAGACAATAGTAACGCTAAAAGCGGTTTGTGATATATCTTGAATGTCTTGTCGGAGGAATAAAAACATTTTATAAAACAAAGGAAAGTCGTATACTATTATAACGGTATGTTTTCTTTGGGAAGGATTTGCATAACTTATCAGCCGAATGCTTGGACTGAAGACATGGCTATTAGGAGGACGAGGCACATGTGCCGGCTGCCGTAAACCAGGGATTCGGCCTTCGGCACACTCCGCCTCTACCAACTAGTAGCTACCGAGCAAGGCCGCGAACAAGCACACACGTAATGTACGATATCTTGCACCGAGATTTTGGTCAGATGTCTCCAATTACACCGCATTTAGTACCTTCATGTGTGAATTGGGGGCGCAAACACAAACGCCGCCGTCCGTCTGCAGTATTAGGTTTCGTACATTCTACACTGCGTGCACTCGTCGAAATTCACAAACACAACCAAATTTTACATAAAATGACGCCAAAACAGTTCGCAGTAGTATATATCGGAATAGTGTTACTATTAAAATGACAAAACATACAGCTGCTAAATGAATTTCAATAGTTTCAAATATCGAAATGTATTTTCATGTATATGCAAATGCTGAAGCGTTTATACGCTCGCGTGATTGTGCCTTCAATGCAGCTTCAATTAGATTAAAGCAAATATGGCAGCAAGTACTATACGATGCTACCACTCTATACAACATGATTACTGGGTGTTATAACAACGGCGAAAGCACGGCCTGCATTTACTACATACAATTGATTTTAGTACATTTTCCTATACATACATTGGTCTACTGATGACGACAAACTTGAACACGCCATCATTAAAGAAATATTTAAAAAAAATATTTATTTCGATAAATAATACATATTATTGTATAACTAGCGATTCGCCCCCGCATCACCCGGGTGCAGATACATATTTTGAGTATTTGACTCCATATCAGCACCATAAATTATTATTTCGCGTATGGCATACTGTTTTATTTATATTAATCTAAATGTGACCGCCGCGCCGTCCTGAATGCTGCTTTTCCCATCCCGACCCGTTATACTAATCCCGTTTTGTCCCGTCTCATTGTATCCCATAACTCAAGGCAATCATGTGCTCTCCTATTCTATCCCATCTCTTTGAATTTGAAATATTTCAAATATATTTTAATTCTTTGCTCATCCCGCGGGAATACTACATTTTTCGGCAAATAAAGACGTTGTTGAAATTAGAGCGCTCAAAGGCATGAACAAACATTCTAACAATTATTGTTTTGGGTTCTATTATGTTAATGTATTTTCCAAATGTACATGCTGGAGTCTTCGGATTATATTTTGTAATACTAAGACCACAGAACAGATGAATAAAGTTAGAAGGGAAATAGAAGCGTTTGACGCGTCGCAAGGTGGTGCATAAAAAGCATCACTGCCGCGGAACGGATGATCTGTCAAATCAGTCGTTGTCTAAATGCCTTGGAGCGTGGTGCTCTGGCAAAATAGAGTAAAAATGCATATTTGCGGCTGTTTTATCTTGCAGTTCCAATACTAAAGCGTCAAATATCAATAGTGGAAGAATTTTATACCACTATTAATCCCGATTTCATTGATTTTTACCTTTATTTTCAAAAATTACGGTTTATAATTACGACATTTTGAAGAATTCGATAATATAATCGACGACATAACAGAAATATACATTGCTGATTACGTGTACATACAATGTACTCGAATTCCAAGTTCCTACGCAATGCATACGACTCAGTTTTGTTATTTCAACTTCGAAATTTGTCACATGTCACGCAGTGTTGTAGTCATGTACATAGTAACTATATCGATGTAGTTATAGAGTTCGTATACTCATTAAACAAAAAAAATTAAATCAAATCCTATAGTAATTTTAAATTGTAGTACTCGTAACGTTTGATAACATTGACGACTATGCTTATATTTTAACGTCATAACTCAGCCAACTTGAAAACAACATATATTTGTGTCTGAATATACTTTATAATATTAATTAATTCGTTTGTAGGTTTCCGAAAGTGAGTAGAAGTAAAGGAAACACATAGAGACAACTGTATTCTTACAAAATCCGGTACGATTTGTTCTAAGTATTAATTTTCATGAAATAGAAGACGATAAAAACAACTGTATTATAAGTTATATACAAACCAAAAATAATTACGGGCAACGCTTATGGAAAAACTGTATCATAGGGGTGAAATAATGAATTATTGTATGAAAAATCAAAACCACTGAAGCTATTGCCGAAAAGAAATCATAATTTTAATGTAATAATTGCATATATGTGCTGTTCCAATAATTAAAATGTTAATATCTCACACAAAGGTGAAAATCTTGAAAATCCTGTACATATAGATTTGTAAAAAAGTATACAAATTAAAATTAACTTTCAATATTAGATATTGTAGACTCATTTATTTTCCGTCTATCAATATAATACTAATTAAATAACTGTATCAGGAAAAAACATTAAGCCTATCGATAAAATAAATTCCGGTCTTATAACAAAAACATATTTTCATAAATTTATTGATACTTTAAATCGACAATTGCAAGCTTTCTATATTAGATTTGTTTAGGTTTCGTGTTCCGAAAACGACGACACTGGTTTTCATACAATTTGACGGCTATTGCCTTTCTAACCATATTCAACTGTTCTGTGACTAAGACCAACGCTTCGAAATTCGAAATGCCTAGCATTGATTAATATAGGAAGCATTAAGTACGTACACATTAACTAATCCTCAGTCGAACTTCCTCGTAATCGATGTTCACTGCACCACCCACCGAACTATTATCAAATCGATATGTTATGGGCGAAGTGATTAATCGGGCATTATTCATAATGCCCGGGCAATATGAATAATGCCCAATAAGACAATTTACAATCAATAAATTTATCACATTGCCCGGGCATTATGAATAATGCCGAGTGCCTATTGGGCAGAGCGATGTAAAGCGAATCGAAATCAAAACAATGAGCCGAAGTGGCATCGTGAGGCTATTGCAAGGTCACGCACCTCCCCTGATACCACTCCCATAAAAAGGTAACGCACCATTCCTGAGAAATATCAATTATAGTAACCTAACCTCATAACACTTGTTCTCAATACAAATTTGTTTCTGCAACGTCTCCGGCGCTACGGGAATTTCAGCCTCTTCGCCCTTGCGTAACAAAAGATAGGCACCCATGCTCACCTCCGCAGCTTCGGCTTGCTGCCAGCCTCAGCCGCTACGGCTCGCACGGTTGCCTATCCTTCGTTACAGCAGGCGGGGGCTGCTCTCCTTCGCTCGCCTCCGGCTTTTTATATACACTCTAGGATCGGTAGCCAAAAGACTACGTGAAGTTGGGGTGTCCCGAGGCGGTTTTGGGGTACAGTCGACTTAACTAATCCAAAAAGTGGGTGCACTAATTTCCTTCTGAAGGTAATGTTTCGGACGTTAAAAAACAACTAAACATAAGCAGATTAATTCAACCTTTTTAATATATGGGTCTATCACAGATGCGACAATGCGGCAGCGCACCACGTAAAAATGTACCTATTAATCACATTGCCCGATCACCATGTAGCCATATTCATAATGCCCGGGCTATGTGATAAATAGGTGAGTTTAGATTGTAATTAATCACTTGGCCCTATAGGGCTGGGCATTATTCATACTGCCCGGGCATTATGAATACTGCTCGCATTAATCACTTGGCCCATAACAGATAATTATATTAACTTGCCTTGCCAAATTTATACAATATTTAGTTAGGTACACTACCTATGCTATGCTGTTTCACATCATATGTGTAACTTTATGCAGTTTCCTTTAACAACGAACGACGTCAAAGCGTAGAGCTCGGAGTCTTTGAAACGTGATTTAATGATTGAATCAAATGCAAATGTATGAAAAGATAACAGCCGCCGGTGCTACAATAACCGGCGCAGATTAAACCGGCCCGTAATAATGAAATCGTGTCGTCTCAATAGACGACGGATGTAGCGCCTTAGAGGGCGGCTAAGCCAATTGAGCTGTGAGAATTGACGAATTACTCTATCGCATTGGGTCAAACGTTTGTCATGCTTAGAAATATTTATCTCTGCGGCGTGGGAGTGAAAATTATCTTAGTTCGCCGCGAGATGTGAAAGTTAAATTACTTGTATGTTTATTTCTGCGCATTAATTGAACTTGTGCTTGGAATGGCAAGTTAATGTACTTGCTCAATACAGATGCGGGGTGCTTGTCGTAAGTTGATAGCGAAGGTTGTCCTCGACAGTGGCTTCGGGCTGATAACCTTCATGCCAACATACAATGTACATGAACCTGTAACGTATTTGACTGTATCATCGCTAAAAGCGCTATCTCGTCTATGCTAAATATGACATCAGTGCTATTGTCTTGCAGGCGCTCATGCGCACAATCAGGTGACGGAAAGATAATTGAGTATAAAAGTGCACCGCGATAATGACGCAATGTTCTACTTATTAATTAATATAATTTCACGCTAATGCAAATTAGATATATTTTTATGATACTCCATCACTTTTAAATATGTAAGACATTACAAGGCATTTTAATTTACTAATAATTATTGAAGAAGGACAATAACTGAATCAAGGGGGCCTCAGTTAAACTTCAATTTTACTATTGCAATTTCCATAAGAATAAAGGGTACTACAGGTATCTCTACTAATATTATAAATGTGTAAAATTACGCTTTCACGCAAAAACTACTTAACCGATCATCATGAAACTATGTACACATCTTTTTGAAGGCATTATTGGCCGCCATTTGAGAAGTGTATCTGTGCACCCAGGTGGAGCCGGGCAGGATCGCTAGTATCATATAAATTGATATCTTATATGATACTACCTAAGACTACCATGATTTCTGCTGAAGTAAATCGATTGTCAATATGCACGTGTGCGATATGGAATTATTACGCGATATCCCTATAAGCCGAAGTCAGTCTTGGACTGACATAAAAACTCCGACAATTTTTTTCTAATAGCCCTTTCAAGCATAAAAAATACGTATATTATTCTGTGGCCAAACTTCGACTACTTGCGGCACGTGTGCCAATTTAACGTAACGTGACATAATTCATAAAGGATGACAAGTTTGGCTGCCGCACGAGAAGACTATGCCCGCGTATTTGTTATGAATCTTCGTATTGTTGCACTATTGTCTTGGACAGTTCATACACCCTTTGTATAAGGTATTGTGGGTTAAGTCAACGGTATAGACATACGTGATACTGACCGGTCGCTCGTGACTTATAAATTCACAGGCGTATTGTCGGCGAAGTTACGACGGCCGGTGCTGGGAATTCCTCGATCAATGGGAGGTTAGGATAACAACCGACTGCTACCTTACATGGCCTATTTCAGGACATGTACTAAAATGAAATGTGCATATTACCAAATATTTTAGTGCGGACATTTTGATGGCACCATTTGAACTCACCAGAGCCCTTATTTAATAACTACATAGACAAACTAGCATTGGCGGCCTACAAACTATATCCAGTCGGCGTTATATAGGAACGTGTCGAGACACTTTTCTCAAGAATTATCAATCCCGAAATTAACATGTTTGTCTTTTTTTTTTTCTTTTTTTTTTATTGCAGTGAATGGCGAGACGAGCTAGCCGTTCGCCTGATGGTAAGCGATACGACCGCTCATAAACAGTAGCAACATTCCACTGCGCTCGCCATCCTGAGACATAAGATGTTAAGTCTCAATATGTCGAGTAGTTACTCTGGCTACAATGTCCTTCAATCCGAAACACAACAGTGCATTTAAGCAGTGTTGTTTGACGGGAGAAATAGACATTGCGGTGGTACCTACCCAGATGGCCTCTCACATATGAGAGACCTACCACCAGTAAAAAGTTGTCTTCCAGAGGATCAATACAAAATCAATCACATAGAAGTCACACACGGTTTATGATGATAAAACCAATAGCCCCGATAGTCACGCGTATAAGCAACAACCTAAATGGAATAGTAGTACATTCATTGAAACTAATAAAGCTGCTTGTGGCGGTGGTTTGATGAAAGCAACGTTGGATTAATTAGCCCTGTTGCAAGTTGCAGATATCAATAACGTCATTGGGATTATGCGCTCCCTACTGTGAATGGTCTGCATATCTCAGCGTCTATGGCTTTAGAACTGCGCCAATCAAACTCTGTCGTATTTATTGGAATATTGCATCACTTTGGATACTATGTACCATATTATATATTCGCGCAGTGCAGTTCGCATTGGCGCAATAAATAAACAGTTATAGTATGTACAAGTATTTGTAAACAGGTAAAATAAACTAAATAATTTTCCCTGACATGATGCTACCAATTATTCTTTGCCAACTATATTTTTGTAAGACATGGTTGTATGCAATTAATGTTTTATATAATACGTAAAAAATAATTAAAATGATTTCATAGATATGAAACATAAAATTAATCATGCCATACATAAACAATTAAGAGCAACTCTACTAATATAAGACAGTGCATAGATTAATCGTTTAACAAAATTTTATTTAGAGATGATTAAGTAAAAATATTTTTAAAATTGTTGCCACAAAAAAAATATTCGAGATGGTAAAAGTAATTTAATAAAGGACTAAATAAATTTAAGAAAATGAACTTCTTAACCCATGCCTGAGAATTAGGCGCTGTAGGCATGTTCTTCAAATTGCAGCATCACAGATAACACTAAATATTAATGAATTAATGCGCTAAGATATATCTTATATTAAATAATATTTAAAAAGAATCTATAGGGGATTTAAAAAATTATATTGCCCATCTTACATATTATGATATCCGAGTAAACAAGACCCACATTGTTCATACTACACATTTCTAAAATATAGTCATCATTTCAAAATGTATATTGACTAGTACATTATATATTCAGAAGTAGATTGTAGAAACAAGAAAGAAATGTGTCTTTGCCAGGGATAGTTGTGAAGGAACCATAATTACATGGCATTGCTGTTGGAAATTCAGTTATGATATAAATTATGTTGATTATTGGATGTTATATAAGAGGTAAATAAGGATTTTCTCGTTCTAATAAGCATAATATTCCATACCAAACTAAAACAAGTAAGAGAACATAGTGGTAAATTAACATACATGACAACTCAAATCAACTGACTAAAAACACCTATAAGAAAAAATCTAATAAGTTCGAAAATAAGTCAATAAAGATTGAAAACTAACTTTACACTATCCCTCTGTTTGAGTAAAACTTAGTTTATAACTTATAAAGGGCAATCAAAAACAAAGTAATAAGTTTGAAAGTATAAAATAACAGAGTTTTGAAAATCGTACGAGTAATATAAAAAGTTTTGTGCACTTACCCAGGCCGCAATTTGCCGCAGTCTCCTTCCCGCATCTTTTCAATCTTCGAAACGATATTAGTCGTAACTTAAAGTCCATAAAACTCTTAGAACTACCTAAAAACTTAATTAACAACACACTAATTTTATCTACGTGTTACAATAATATTTACGTTATGATAAAATAAATATATACAACAATGTTCCGTTTTAAATTAAAACATTTATTTTGACCATTTGGTAATATCGAGTCTAATATCTCAAAAATGCCTTGACAAAACCGTTTGAAAAATTACAACTTAACCTACCAGTAACTAAAACAAAAGGTGTATGCGAATACGTAAACATGAGATCGTTTTACTGAAAACAAACGACGAGTGCCTAGACGATAAGTCGTGACATCCCTAACTTATTTTCAAATAGTTGAATATTTTAAATTGTAACCTACATTGCGTAAAATTCACATTTCACTTTTAATACTCGTTTAAAACACTATATTCGATTCAAAGAGTCTAAATCAATGTGCATGTCTTTTTTAAAATTTCCGAATTGACAGGTACAACAAATATCTCCGACTGCATTTTGTACAATCCTACGCCATATTTGCTAAGTAGCTATCGGTGCTGCCAACAATGTTTTTAAATTATACTAATATTGTTGATGTCAATCTACAAACCCGTTTTTATTTTAATTAAACTAACTTTTTAGATAAAATATACAAGTTCTATAATTTTAAATATTATTTACAATACTTTTGTACTCGTTTTATAAAAATAACTACAATACTTCCTAGAATGTTTCTTCTATAAAAGAAATATTCGAAACTCATAACGTGACAACACTGTTACTAGCGCTAGATATGCGCCACAATAAGATCGACTACAACTGGAATTACCACCGTCGTGATAGTCGATCATATTTGGTTTTAGTCATTACTTGCATTAGTTTATTATGTGCATATTTATTTAGGAAAGTACTTTTTTTATATATTTTACTATAAAATATTATTATTTATTTAATAAGTAGCTTTAATGTTTAATTCCCAATTACATTATCACTCTAATTATTATTAAAGATGAGTTAAAATCGACAAAACACTTGCCCATTTCATATAGTAAGACACAAGTATTGTTGAGTTGAATTGATTATGAAAAGGGAGAACTATTACAAGTTAGACGTGGTCTTGTCTTTGAGTTCAATCCACAAACATATTTTTTGTTCGTCGTTTGTTCGTCAAAATGTTTCTCAGCCCAATTGTATTCACTGCCGAACATTAGTGAAAGCTTTCTGATAACCCTTATTGATAATTTTAAGGCTTTTAGAAATTTCAATTGTAAGTGCTACATTTTCTGATATCAATTATATAAAATTTATCTAACCATTTAAAGTACATAATTTTCGACAGCCTCCGTGGCGCAGGTGGTTAGACGCCACCTGTGAAACGAGAGGTCACGGGTTTGATCCCCACACCGAGAGAAATGTTTGTGCTGCCCACAAATATTTCTTTCGGGTCTGGGTGTCTGTGAGACCGAAAAGTCTCTCGTAGTTCCTGAGACCCACGACACAAGACTTGACCTTAGTCACAGAATACTAAACTAACAGAAGTCAAGCTCCATACAAAGCGCGCTAAATCAATGCACACATAGACAGCGTTCACCGACACGATATTTCAAACCAGTCGAGACCACTGTCGGTAACGCAAATAGTGAGACGTTTTGTGCAAAGATGGAGCAAATGAATAAAAGTTATTACACTTGTATATAAAACACCAGATTATAATCAGTGAAAATAAATTTCATTTAAAAAAACATATATTGTAAAAAAAAAACTTGGAATAATGACATACACATTCTCAGCGAGTTCATAAATAAAATTAAAATTTATTTATTGTATTATTGTGTTTTATATATTTTATTTAAAAATTCAATCAAACTATATGAGTGCTATTAAAACGATACGTGTTTTCGCATAAGCCAGAGTTAACAACCCTTGCGCGAACGCCGAGCGTAGTGTGAGTGTGGCAACAAAAGTAAAGTACATACACAAGCTTGACTTCTGTTAGTATTCTGTGTCTTAGTGTAGGATCAGGACTATGTATGTGACTGTTGGGTGTTATTTATTTATAATATATAAAATATAATCTCAAAAAATAAAACTAAATCAAAACTCTTCCAGTTTTTTTAAATAGTTCTAATCGGTACGTGTCCTTTAAAATAATCGTCTTTAAATATTCTATCTTGTGAAATGACAGATGCTAGCTTCAGTTTAATGAGTGCAACTCTATCAAAATACCGATAACTTGGCTTGCTTGGATGTTGCACATTTTGATTTTTTTATTATTTATTATCAATAAAAAATCAATTCGTATTTTACTGTGATAGTGATAACAACGATATTATGGGTAAGTTTACAAATAAAACAGCCTTGTGTACAGTATATGTGGAATATTGAATAGGTAAGAACGATATTTTCGGCTTGTTTTTCCAGAAAATATAGACGATGGCCAAGAGAGTTTAAACGATTTTCTTCAAGAAGCAGACCTCCAGCAGTATTTTGAATTGTTTAGGTAAATATAGTGAGCATTAAAATGGTTTTATTAAATCTTTGTGCAGAGAAAAGAGGTATCCCACATGACTTTACTTGGCGTCCTTTCACTAAGTTTTTACTTGGAACTTAAAAACGTCGTGTGTAGATTTTTACATTACTACATTTGTCCTTTGTTCGCTTATCTGAATGCAACTGCGAGTAAATTTAAACACATATTTATTCTGCAAAACTATACTGTATTTGCTGAGCAAATTGCTGTATGAAACTGTATGCGAAGTTTTTAATTTATGTTAAAGACCTCTTCTATCTATGCATGGCTGTGCGTATCCTACATCCCTATATTAGAATGAATAAGGCTTTATAATTTGCTCTGTGTGATCTGTACTGTAGAACTTTCATTTGTAATTTTATGAGCTCTGCTATCTTTTGTATGAAAAAGTCTATTTTGTGTTTAATGATTTTAGGTCTAGTTGTAATACTCCTTTGTTCTTAAGTTTCTGATATATTTTGGACACTTTTAACATCTACAAAAATTTGTTATACCTGACCAGAATAATAGTAATATTGTTAAATTCATATTGCATGTAAACCACATTGTGAGTTATAATCTTTTAATTTTCAATGACTGGACATATTTATTAGTATTAATGTTGCACTCGAAAAATACATGTCAAATAGCTTAACAGGAAAACATTTTCAGGGAGGTCTTGAAAGTGACAAAGTTATCACAGCTCAAGTTTGTTGTCACTGAAGATTTGGTTCACATTGGTTTATCCAAGCCAGAACAGAGGAGATACAAAAAAATATATTCAAAATATTTTCCAAACCCATATATAACCAAAATTAAGAAGCTGCTTAGTTCAAACAGAAGAAATTATCAGGTTAGTAAATAATCTAAATCATATGTTACTTACTTTACAGAATAAAATAAAATATTCAGATCTTGGTAACATAATTAAAACTTAAGAGCGTTTACACCTTGCCCGCAAAGTCAACTATAGGTATTTCTTTGTTAATTTCACACACACATAAGCGACCAATGCTGTGTGCGTAGAGCTGCCGCGTCGGCTCGCTCTACAATCAGCTCAACCAACTTTAAACCGTGTGCTTCAAAATTCTAATATTCAATTGAAATGTAACTTATGATTTATATTATATTGGTAATATAATATCATAAAAATATTTTATTTGCATTATAAGTAGACAAATATTACTGTGCAAGCAATGAACAATACAAATTTAGATACTAATCATATTTTCGTTATTATTACATTGTTAAGTTGCATTCAAATCAGTGTTCAATCAGTAGACACTACGGACGTTTTATAAATCATTCCGTGTTTGAACACATGAAAAGAGTTAGGGGCCTTACAACCCCTTACAATTACGAAATATATTTAATTTTATATGACAATACATAACATAATTTAGTCTCGGAATTACATCTCATTATATTATCTGAAACATAATTTATACTCACTACAAAATCCTTGTAGGTAATAAAAAAAAAAAAAATATTTTACTACCAAAGTACTAAGATGTGGCAATCGCAGTCCGCGCGTGGTTATTTTTACTACGCACGGCAAAAATCGACTCAGTCAGGCCGAAGCGACGAACGATACGTCCTCCCTCTAGAAGGCCTTGCGGCGGTCTGATTTGATGCAGGTCGGACAGCATGTTTTATAGTGGTTTTTAAAATATTTGTAGAAAAAATGAAAACTAATTTTGTTGAAATATAAAAATGGTAATTTATTGATAAGATGTTCTTCTGTTATAATATGCAATTGCTATAAAAATTATGTACGATAAGTCGGTGAAAAAAAATATGTTCTTGACGTGAATTTCTGAATAATTTCGCATTGTTTAAATTTTTATTTTTCAGGAACTAAACACAAAAAGATTATTTTTCTCAGCAAAATCCCTCCATAAGGGTCTTATTAGTCTGATAATATTTTTAATTTCATTTTATATTTAGTGATTTCAGGTATCTTAAGCTTCTAAATTGCCACTTAAAGCCTAAATAACGAAACTAGTGTTCAGTAATCCTTATAGTACTCACAAATTATCCATCAATCTATAATGTTTTCCACCAAAATCCCTAGATGACAACCTTTTCTAAAATTATTACTAATTATTTTTCCTTTAAATTGTTTATTGGTGGCTATTAACTCGTTTGAAAAGTCCTGTTTTTAAGCCAAAAAGCGCGCGGAAGGTATTAACGCTCTTAATCTTCCATAAACATTAGCATTTATAATAAATTTACTTCTGACCTAATAATGACAACAATGTATTGTTACAATCTCTAAATATGGTCACAAATATATTTGCAAGAAAATACTTATGGTTTATGTCAAGGAGCATTTACAACAATGTATCAATACTTCAATCTCATCGCATTCACATTCATATGAATCTTACATCAGATAACATTGCATATTTATGGATGCACCCTTTTTTTATTGCAGTATTCTCATGGTCACAGCTCACAAACAACTATTGAATTGCAACCATTTACTGAAAATAATGTCAAAGTTCCACCAAAACATATAATATCCATAGAAGATATAACTATAAATAAAGAGCTTGGTATGGGACAATTTGGAGTTGTCCAACAGGGCACATGGACTACAGGGAACCAACGAGTAAGATATTTTGTAAAATACACTACTAGAGGCTATTGTCTACGCTTTTTAATAATTTATGTAAGTAATACAGGTATTTTGTCTAATTTACTTTTTTACTTTTAGTTGCAAGTAGCAATAAAATGCCTGGGTCATGAGCGTATGACATCAAATTCAACGGAATTTCTAAAGGAGGCTGCGGTCATGCACAGTATAGAACATCCAAATATAGTGCGTTTGTTTGGAGTTGTACTGCATCTTGACTCACTGATGTTGGTAAGTGATTTTTTCGAATTAATATAATATTTATATATTAATCGTGAACTTGCTGGACGTGTAAAAAACATCAACAGTTATAGAAATACAATTAATAAGAAAGTTCTATTTGAAACATATTTTGTGGATATGTATACAGTGTAGTATTTTTAATTTTATTTATTCATTGTATTTTGGACAACAAACAGTTATACAGGATATATCAAGACTGCTACCGAAAACGAAGGCGGGTGGTAGTTTAAGTGACTTCAGACACAAAGCAACAGAAAAAGTTGCAAAAAAATGCGGCAGTTTTTTTTTTGTTATTTTTTTCCTATGACCATATTT
Organism: Hyles vespertilio; assembly: GCA_009982885.2. Lineage (NCBI taxonomy): Eukaryota > Metazoa > Arthropoda > Insecta > Lepidoptera > Sphingidae > Hyles > Hyles vespertilio. The sequence goes on along the minus strand of CM042833.1, from coordinate 29,388,084 downwards.
GGGTGGTAAATACATTTTTTCCTAAAATAATACTGTATAGCCTTTTATTTATACTCTAAGGTATAAAAGAGTTTAAATTATTATTTTAGCAACAACTATGGATTTACTACCCAAAAATGACGATATTTAAATCATAAAAAATAACTGTCGCGTTTCTTTGCGAAATTTTTAGTTGCATTGTGTTTGTAGGCACTAAAACTACCACCCGGCTTCGTTTTCGGTAGCAGTCTTGAGATACCCAGTATACATCAACAAAAACAAAGATTATATGTTTACAACATACTGCCTTGGGGTGTCAATACTTAAATTATAAAGCTAGATATTAAATTTCAAATAAAAAGGATCACAATATGAATTACGCACACATAACAACCAATTATATAGTGTTTAAGCGTCTAGAACAACATTCTTATCATTTACAGAAGAAATCTTTTAATTTTCTTTAAATTTGTGATAATGAAATAGACACGTTAATATGAGATATTTGGTATTAGAAACAATCAAACCACAATAAAAATGTATTGGAGATATAGTATGTATATAGTTTTATGATATTTCATTGCATGTCAGTGAATTTGATGGAAGCCCTGGGCAATGTTGCTACCGCGCTCACCTACATGCCATTCAAACACATAAATAAAACAATTCAATGGCGCCTCTTTAATCCTGGGTTGTCGCTCAACCGTGCCTTGCCCTATACTGCTACTGGTTTTACAATACAAATGTATACAGAGCATAGACTAGGTCATCGAAGCCATTAGAATTTTCTTCTCTGGTGCAATTTAAGAGACTAGCCATCGAGATCTCTGTACTCTTTAGAACTTGGTCTTAGCTCTAAGATTTTAATTATTCATACGCAAAAAACTAGCTAAATGACGTATTGCCGTAACAAACAAGTGTCTTGCAAATATAATTAGTAGTTGTGGAGTTTTAAGCGTTCTAACAGATGGATACCTATTAGGGCCAAGAGGTCTGGAATGCTTTTCCTTTATCCTTTCTGTGAATGGAGAATCTTATTTTTTCGTAGTGGGACAATTTTATCTACTTCTGTTTTAAATAAAATTATAGTTATAAACGCAAAACATAACATTGAATGTCGTTGTTAGGTTAAACTAAACTTAGAAATAAATCCTTGTCATCTTAACCTTTCGTAACATTGGCGCGCGCACCGTCTGGAGTTAGGATTAGTTGACCACACGTATTTTATTTCCTTGCTATTTTTAAAGCGTAAACTTCTTATATTTATTAGAAACAAATGCAACCCCCGGTTTCGCTTGTGTGAAATAGTTTTTAGTCAATACTCACAAACGGGCCTGTTTCCACTGACCGTTATGATAGTCCATGATCATCTTCCATTTTTGACAGTGGTATAGTAACAGCTGATATTGATTAAGTCTCTCCACTCCACTTAATTCCACTGAACCCTTAACAGTAGATACATATAATGTTCTCAATATATTCATTATATTTTATCAGGGATAATTTTGAAATAAATCGAAATTTTTGCTACATTAATTGTTTCATAAAGATTTATGAAACAATTATGTTGCAATATAATAAACATAATTAGGTAAATATTGTTTCGCACGTAATTTCCATATATGTATTCTACTTTGGTATTGAATTTAGTAATTAAAAGTATTTTATGTTCTTCTCGATGCCCCCGACTGCTCCTTTTGCAAATTACAATAATATCAGTCAGCGTTTAGTTGTGATAAGGTAACGAACAAACAAAACTGTATTAAAATTGCTTTGAGCGCTGTCTATTATTCAAATGATATTGCGTTTGTTGGCCACTCCTCGTCATTAGGGGCGCAAAGTTTGCGACAATTGGGAACTTGGTAACGGATTGAGTTAACATGTGTCCCGACTCCCGATTGTCGACTCCGAGGGTCAACTTGTTTGGTGTTGAAATTTGTTTCTTCCCGCATGTGAAAGCAGCTGCTGTAAATATTTAGTTTACTGTTCTGATACGCTTAATTTTTGCTCACGTTAGTATCAATTTTTTTATATCTACTTCAGTTTGTCAGTATGTGAAATTCGCATGGTATTTGAAGATTGAAAGATGGGTCTGGTGATCATTACCCGAAGCAGTTCCAGAGATAACTATTATAAATACCATGCCGTTTCCCTGCGTCATAACTTGCCTGTCTAACCTAGACATATTTATAGGGTTTATTTTACTCTTTAGGTATCCGAAAACTCAGCGGCTATTAAAGTTGACACACGGTATTTTTTTATAAATACTTAGTAATGGCACAAACTTTCTACAAGAATATTAATTCGCTGCCCATTTGTTTTCCATTTTGTATTAAAATCACCACGGTTTATTATTGTTTCAACGATATTATATTAAAATTTCTTAAAATTCTGTATCCACAACCAATAATACATCCTAATCTATATAGCTTAAAAACGTATTGAAAATTTTGCTTCCATCGTCAACCGTGGTATTTTTTGGCTGTACGCCAAGGCGATGGTTCTCTCAAGGAATCTACCATGTGTTAATATTGAACAGGTGACAGAGCTAGCGCCATTGCGGTCGCTATTGGAATGTCTTCGCGAGGTGTCTCTGCGGCCAAACTTCCCAGTGCCCAACCTCTGCGAGTTCGCCGAGCAGATCTGTGATGGTATGACTTACTTGGAAAACAAAAGACTGATTCACAGGTAAGTGCCATCCCAACTCCCAACTATGCGATATTAGAGATAACATATAGGATTTTATATCTTCAATTTTATTTCGTAATAAATTCTCATTTCACTCTTATTATCATAATGGAATTACATTATAATGTCGTTTACATAGCGTCGGAAAAACCTTTTCAAAAATGTATGAATATTTTTTCTGCCTTTTATATAAGGAACACAAAAGCTACTTAAAAAAAAATGGCTTTATCGACACGAGTTTAAGACGTAACATTGTTGTTAAAAGTATTGAAACTTTTTGTACTTAACGTTTCACGAGCGCATAGCGGACGGAGTTCATTAGTGCAAGAAGTTTGAGCGGTAGCAGCATTTTTAACAACTTTGTGAACTAATTTCCAAGTTGTGATTTAATATTGTAATATCTACATAGAGTGGCGTGTGTCTCATATAAGTATGCACGTAACTCGCAGTCGAGTCGGGATAACTGATTTAACTGGACTACGGCGCCGCATATAATTCCTATGTGTGCTCGAACGGTATTCCATTAACTCCGCTTCCGATCAAGTTACTGTCCACTGTCCGATGTCGATCAGTTTAATCGGATTATATAACCAATAACCGAATCAAATCGTCTTTGCGAAATTGTTTATGTTAAAATGCTTTCTAACATTATGTGCGAGAATTTCGTGGGATACCCACGACAACGATGACATCAATGCGCTAACCGGTTATCAATTTTATCATTGGCGAGGCTTATTCAAATATCTAAAGTTGTCGCCAGTGGGCGGATGTATCATTGTGTGCCAGTCATTAATTAACACCTAACAAACTTCTTTGTCATAGGACGCATGTTTATATTACGCTTAGGACCTTTAAATATAGCGACAGCATATTTTGTAACGGGATGTTGTTTTTATACTGGTTTGACTGACTGCAATGCAATGGTGAATGCAGTGCTATCAAAACAGAGACTAGCGAGTAGGCCACTTGCCGGTCAACACAATAATTCAGGCCTGGTCGGAATTCGACGTATGTACATAGACTGAACCCGAAATGCGAATTAATGAAATGAAAATGAAAATTATATGAAATGAAAATAATTTATTGAATCCATTAATATGTTCTATATCTTGAAATAAAACTATTATTTACGGATTTTATCGCGGATTTGGTTTAATTTTCACATTTTTAAACTTCCCGACGTTTCGATTACTTTACAGCTTTCGTGATCACGGGGTGGACTGAGGTATTATTAATAGTCTTATTTAAATGTGTAACATTCGCGTAAATCTAAGAAACCATTATGTTCTACATCATTTAGATTCAGTCAGTTTTTATGTACCACCCGGTTCGGAAAGCGGTTATTGTACGATAATCGTTATCCGGACAGAAACGTCGTATGATTAGTGTTAGGGATTTATATCCTACAACGAAACGTAACAAGGTTGTTATAGAATATGCAACGGTAATTTTCGACTACATAATACAAAATTGTATTCAGTAGTAACCCTCGTTAAATACTTTGTAACGTAATGAATTGAGGCATCGCGTGCCACGGTCCGTGTGATTTAAAACCTCGCGTCTCGTTTGCGGATATTTTTCATGATACAATCCGATTGTATTTTACCTGGTGGTAGATAATTGCAATGAAGTGCGGGGTGGCCTAATGGTAACGGATCGGACGCGGCTCCTTACATGTTCACGGTGGGTGTGCGTTCAAATCCCAAGACACATCACTAACTTTTCGGATCATATGTGTATCAATCACCATAAGGGTGATGGAAAACATGGTGAGGAAATCTAAGAACCATAGCGAGTGGTTAAAATGTATATGGTATGGAAAGACCGCCAACTCGCAACGATCAGCGTGGTGGACTTTATACTTTACAATATCAATTTGATGCTGTTCTACTATATAATGTATTTCTTTTATGAGCCATATTTTTAAATACTTCTCGAAATCAAACTTTCGACACATCCCTATTATGTTGACCGGCGAAAAATTAACTGTACTTGCTGGTAGGATATCCTATTTATTTGTTGTTGCATTCACCATTAGGTTAAAATTACTTTGTCTAGCATAAAATTAATCCGCCTGAAATGCTTGTAAGTTTCTCAAGTTTTTTATCAAGGGCTTATAATACTTCAATGTCAGAAGCACTTCCTTTATACGAACGGGTACTGTTTCCTATTAGTAATCCAATGCTGGGCAATGCATACTATTAATAGTTTGTTGTTACTACAAAATGAAAAGATCGTGTTAGCTATGAAAATGTAGTTGGGTAGTGTGTATTAAATTGCGTAAATAAAAGTACCTATATTTTTATTAATAATTTAATAGGATATAAAACTGATGTTATGTTAAAAAGTCTGAATTTGCGTATGTTTGGCAAAAGTTACATTCGATTAATGAAGTGCTCAAATCGAGGGAAAGTGAAAACCTATTTTTATCTATTCCACCATTCGTTAGTTGAACGTGTGTATTTAAATTGAGTTTGTTTGTTGGTAGTAGTGAAGAATAAATCCATTTTATATATAAGCAAATCAAAGCCTCCGGGGCGCAGTTGGTTAGACGCCGGCTGTGAAACAACAGGCCGCGTGTTCGAATCCCGCGCCGAAACAAATATTTGTGTGAACGACAGGTATTTTTTTCGGGTCTGGGTATTTGTGAGACCGAAAAGTCCCCCGTAGTTCCTGATAAACACGACACAAGTCTCAATCTTGTGTGGGGTCAGGACTATGTATGTGACTGTTAGGTGGTATTTATTTATTTATTTGAAAATAGTAAAGGTTGTCGAATGAGAAAAATAAATTAACGTCTTGCAACTAATTTTGCCCCTCTTCATGAAATAATCCCTTTTTATGTCACTGCATTATAATTAGTACATCCGAATCTTAACTTGTTAAAATACATAGAATTCATTAAAATAGAATTTTGAATCAAAATAAAAAATATTGGTAATACTATCAAGTACTTGCAAGATTATGTATTGTATTATGTGATATCGTGTGGATTTTAGCATTTCCTATCAAACAATAAATATTTCAGGGATTTAGCTGCAAGAAATATCCTAGTGTTTAGCAAGGACAGAGTGAAGATATCGGACTTCGGTCTGTCACGCGCGCTCGGCGTCGGCAAAGACTACTATCAAACAAATTACAACGTGAATCTCAAATTGCCGGTCGCATGGTAAGTTATGTTAAATTGCACCCTTCGTATTATTCATGCGATATGCAGATATCAGTTTCAAGGCTTGCGCTGCATCGGAAACTTGCGAAGTTACCTCGTGTATGTAATGAACTTGCACGAAATATTCAACGGACAAAGGTTTGTTTAACGGTGGGCTCTCTTTTGTTGTTGACTTAATAGGGAATATGCATGTTTTTTTTTTATTCCAAAAACTAATCATTTACATCTTTATACAATAGAAAAAAATATAAAAAGATTTGAAAATTGTATATTATTTTTTCAAAGTGGAATTTAAAACATTGTATAAATTTGAACCGTTCAAACGCCACCATTTAGCGCGCGCTTTTGATGACGTCATTGGTTGCGTCCCGTGTGCAGTTACTATTGCTCCGTAACTAAATTCAGTTTTATTTGCTATACAAATCATGGAAGTAGTCAAAAAAACTTCTTACAAGTATTGTATGGTACCGAGGTGCAAAAACACTATTATTAGTACACCCGATAAAGTATTTTTTCGCATTCCACGCGATGTGGCACTACGAAAAAAATGGTGTAAGATGATGAGACGGAATAATGTATCTCCACTATCGGTTATATTCTGTTGTGAAGATCATTTTAATGTAAGTATCTTATATTTATTTACAGCTTAGTGTGAATTAGCTAATAAGCACGAGAAGATTCGGTCTAAAACTAACCTAACCTAGTTTACAAAAGCTTATTAAAAGTTTATCTAGAAAGGACTTGCATATTGGCTATTCCTATTGCAGTTTTACAAAATGTTGATGATGTTATTTGATTTCAGGTTAAGGAAGATACAGTTAATTATACTAAATATAACATAATGAAACAGAATGGAGAAAAATGTAACTTACGGTTAAAGAAAGGAATTGTTCCTCATATATTTTTGTGTCAAAAACGGAGTAAGCCACCACCAGTTGAAAGAATGGCCGTAGTTAAAAGGCAAAGACTATCGCTGATAAATGAAGCTCTTTCAGACTATGCTTTGAAAAGTAGTGATAATTTAGAAACCGGTGAACTTCCACAAACAAGTTACTATGAAGCAAGGCCTAGTACTTCCCATACAAATGTATATGATATTAATCAGGCAGGACCCAGTACTTCCCAAATAAATGTATGTGATGATCATCAAACAGAGTCCTGCATTTCTTACATTGAAGATAAATTACAGAATGATAAAGCTGTACAAGTTAATATTAAACCAAAGTACAGAAGTAAAGGTGTAAATGTATATATACCAATTGAGAAGAAAAACCTGGAACTGTCACCATTACCTCCTTTATCACATACTATCGGAACTGCACCTATAAAACTATCAGCGCTAAAAAAAAAATTGTTTGCTGATAGCACTTCTCTGTCATCTTTGTCTTCTGCTACATCCGCTGATTGCATACCAAGTTCATCTGAGCTAAGTGCCATCCAAGATGATTCAGAGGAAGAGAAAAATTTTAAAAATGTCATGTGTAACAGCATGCTAACAGCTATTAACAAAGAGCCAAAAATGTTACTAGGACTACCTAAACAATCTTATCATGTAATAAAACTTTTAAGTGATAATATCCCACTTCCTACTATAAATATTATGATAACCCTCAAGAAAATTAAACTAAATGAATCCTTTAGCATATTGGCATTACAATTTGGTTATTCACAAACTACTATTACTAGAATCTTCTCTAAAAGTATACCTCTTATCGCAGGAAAACTTAAAGATCTGATTGTGTGGCCAACACCAGCAGAAATTTACAAAAATTTACCTATAGCTTTTAGAAGTAGGTATGCAAATGTTGTGTCTATCATTGACTGCTTAGAAATTCAAATTGAAAAGCCATCAAACCCAGTCCACCAATCTCTCACTTGGTCGCAATATAAGAAATGTAATACCATAAAATATTTGATTTCATGTACGCCTGATGGCTTAATCAATTTTATATCTGATGGATATGGTGGAAGAGCTACTGATTTAATGATAGTTCAAGATAGTAATTACCTGCAATGTTTACCTCCAAACAAAGCAGTGATGGCTGACAGAGGATTTAAAGACTTATCATGTTATCTACAAGCCAAAAAATGTTACCTCGTACGACCACCTTCTGTTTCCAAATCTACTCCCAGCTCTAAAGATGAAGTAAGACTATCAAAGCAGATAGCAGCATTGAGAATACATGTTGAACGTGTTATTAATAGGTTAAGAGAGTTTCACATGCTACTTCCTCATGCATGTATAGACCATAATTTAATATCTATAATAGATTATGCCATAATAATAGCTTGTGGAATAGTAAATATGCAGGATGTATTAATAAAAAAATGAATATATATTTTTTGTTTTATTTAAGGTCATAACTAACAATAACAGTTACTCAAAATATAAGAATAGTAAATCAAAATCAATAATAACATTTTAAATATGCTCTTTGCTCAATTTAGGAAATATGGCTTTATTCCAAAAAATGTTGCATTTTTCCAACAAATTTTCACACAGTTGCCTATTATACTCCACTTCAATGATATTAACATTTTTGATGATTCAAAATCAGTGTGAGCAACACAAAACAGAGACTTTTCTTTGTTGGAAAAATGCATCTGCAGTTGCACTTGTGCCATGTATTTTGCAGTTACTTTATTTCCTGCAGTAATATATCGTCCCATGGCTTTTTGTGATGTTGGACATTTTACCTCAATGCTGTACAAAGTACTTGTTCCATCTGGAGAAGCTCCCATAATGGGATATGTACTATTCAGCAGTAATCCACATTTATTTATTTTTATTTTGTAAATATTTTGTACTTCCTTCAAAACCTGACTTTCTAAGAATCTTCCCCTTTTCATAGCCTCTGTGTCCCTCAATTTACTTGCTCCCAATATTATTTGTGTTAATGTTCCATCAAGAACATTGCAATGTGCAACATCATAAGCTTTGGAAGCTGTGATCCTGCCATACCTTAGCTCGTGCCATAATGGGCATTCATTTTGATCAACAGTTGCTAATGCAGCTTCTTTACATGCATCTGCTGTTATTGCAACTTTGCAGTATTCTATAAAATCCATAGGATTTGTAGATTTGCTTGACAACTTAAGTTGAAATATAGACAATTTTTCCACATCATTTGGTTCTTTATAAAATTTCATTAAATGGTTGTTAGTGTCACCAACCATTGTGCAATTATTTTTTACTAATGAGAGGAAATTTTCTTTAGTCGAAGGTATCTGCACACATTTCCAATCTTTACAAATTTCCTTGGCTTTAATTAACTTTAAGTTTGTACCAATGGATGACAATTTCGATTTTTTCCAGTAACACTCTTTACTAGTTGTGGATGGATCTTCACTGCGCCGGTGTAGCCATGCTAAAAAAGCTATAGAATGCTTACATCCACCTAAAACCAAATAAAATTAAATTATTAATGTTGAAGTTATGTAAATAATACTATTAAAAACAATAAAAAAGTTACTACATACATAATTTAAATTGTCTTGGATGTATCAAGAAACTACAAAATTATAACTAGTAGGGGTATCTGTATCAGCCCATATACATCCTAGGGCACGGGCCTCCCCTACAAGCGTGAGGTTGATTGAGAGTGGTTAGAACATAAAGTAACTAGTAGGTAAATATATTTTAAAATAAAAGCATTAAGTTTAAAAGTGATTACTGATTGATAAAGTTGCTAATGCCAACTAGAACTAGCTATAAATGTTAACAATCATCAATGGCGTATGGTTTAACAACCAACTAACTTGGTGGGCCTTACCACTAAACTAAGCAAGTAAAATAGTTACCTAAATGTGCAGTACAATCTTCACATTCAATAGAAATAATAGTTTCTTCCTTTTCATTACAAGTGCAAGTAACAGCATAACATTTCTGTCGAACATTATGTTCAGGTGTGATCCGAGCTTTAACCACACATATGTCTCCATCTCGTTTTACTTGGACATAGCCAACTGCTGAATCACCATAAGATTCTCTTTCAGATCTGAAACAAACAAGCACTTAAATACTGAAAGAAATTTGCTCACGTAAATCGGAATATCACATTTATCTAATACTAGTGGCCTAGGTGCAGATAAACTTTTTTGAAAATAGTCCATGTTTCTTCAAAGATAATGAAGGATTCTAATGGTAAAAGATTTTTTCAAATCAGTCCAGAAGCTTCAGAGTCTATTCAATGCAAGCAATCAAATCTTATCTTAAATGTTTATAATATTAGTAAGTATAGGTTTACAAAAAGTATATAACCATATCATACTTATGTAAGCTTCAATAATATAATATTAAATATAATTTATAACGATATAGACGTAAATTAGAAGTTTACATTGAAAGTTTAGTAACAATTTTAATGAAAATGGTTGTTTAAAGGTTATGTTTTGTTGTAATAAATAAACATTTATGAACAAAAATCTAAGTTAAGGACTAAAATATACTATATAACATAATAATTACCTTGCAGCTTTCACTCCTTTGATCTCTGCGCTCGTAAAATCGAGATTTGATGCAAAATATGTTGACATCATAAATGCATCTATTTTCGGTAGATTATCCGATTGTGCTTTGACAAAACCAGGTAATGCCATCGTTCTATATTTACTACAAATATATATCCACAAGTAATCACACAGGTATTCAGTTTTAAACAATTCTTCTCACAAACATAAAAAAACATAAATAACAGTATGAATATCGACGCCGATAAATCGAATGGCAGACGTGAGACGTGACCATTGACGTCACATGTGATTTGACCAATGGTGACGCGTTTTGTAAGATTGAATTTCCCATGCATAATTTGCATTTTCTTTTTATTATTTTTTGGGTTGAAATAAGAACTAAATAAAAAAATATCTTATAAGTATATTATAGAGACAATAAAGAATCTAAAATAAATTATTAGAGACAAATTAAAATTTTATGCATATTCCCTATTGTACCTACTTCTCGACTGACAATGGTACGCGTTTCTTTGTTCCCTGACTTTTCCCTTATGATATTGCATCACCTGGCTTCGTCGGGCCGAGATTAGTTTTAAAATTATCTCGCTCCTGGCGCTGTGTATGATAAATGCTCGCTTTATTTGAATTGGGTCTGAAGTGCTGCAATGTTAATTAAAATGCCTTTTGTGGAGTTTGTTTATTAATTTAAATTGAACGCCAAGTTAAAAGTGCAAGAATCATGGAAAATTATTTTCCTTTATACTTTACCGCTTCTCATGTTAAGTCATTGTTATGCATGTTTGTTATTTGATATTGTTGATATTGATATTGTTATTTACCTACTACTGTCAACTGCAAGTGATTACTATAGAAAAATAATTTAGCATTTGGGTTGAGCGATTAATCGCACTCACGCCCGAATACTGGAACGCCATTCAAATAATAAGTTGCTCTTAACAGCGCACGGCCCATTTAACCAGTACATGAAATTGGGATTAACGTAGTTAAGCGCAACTTATATTTAAGATACGTTCCAGTATTCGGGCGTCAATGTTTTAAATATGAAACTAGTATTTATTATGTAGAACATTTGTTTCCATAAGATACCACGTGGTGTCGGCGAATAATTAAACTCTGTAATAAGCATAAATTATGTACTAATATACAGAGTGAGTTTTTCAACTTGGCGTGGATGGCCAATTCCTGATGGAACTATGAGGAATAGCAAAAAATACTTAAATGTGTCACGAGCCAGATTTTTATGAAAACTAAAGCTGCATACTTGGATTTTTGATAAATCAATATTCCTAGTGAGGAATAGATCACGATGAGATAAAAAATACACTTGCCTCATTATTACACCATTCGATAATGTTGCTGATGAGAATCAAATTCTGGAAAGTAATGAAATGCGGAAAACTAAAGGAAAGAACACATTTTAAGCAAGTCATATTTTTTCTTTCGGTACCATAACACCTAGCCTCCGTTGGGAAAGGAATTTCAGAATTCATCGTATTTTTTTTGGATATTTAATAAAACAATATACATATATCAATTTATTGAATTCTGTGATTTGCATAGTGGCACTCGCGCTTTTGTACAGACTAAATGCCCTTTAGGCTTTAGGCTGCGCCCACGTTGTAAGCGGAACACGAGCGGCGAGCGGGGCGGCAGCGGCATCGCGGGTAGGTGGACGCGGTTGAGGCAACCGAGGAGGCTAAACATGGATGTGGATTTGTAGTTGTAATCGCCTGAAGCCAGGAATTTGTAATAAAGCATTAGACATAATTGTTCCGAACAATGTATGAGTTATTTCTTGATAATTCCACTTCCAACGCAGGGAGACTAATTACGATGGCAATAAAAGAAAAAGTAGTACTTTTCTTAAAGTTACGTCTTTCTTTTATTTTGCCGACTGTCGTGCGTCATTACTTCCCAGAAAGAAGGCACAAGTACAAGAACTATGCAGTTTATGTTTTCACCGAAATTGGGCTCGTGACATCTTTCAGTATTTTTTTATATGCTGCATACTTACCATTTGGCCAACCACGCCGACTTGAAATATGAACCCTGTATACATTCACTGCTTCAGAGATCGATTTAGAGGTCTTAGGTCATAGTCCTCAATCAACACAAACCTATAGCATGTTGGTGAACATCATTATATACAAGTGCAACATTCTTATTCATCAATTCAATCCCTGCCATGAAGTCGATGTAGGTAAAATTCGATACTGATATTATCATAATACAAATACTGCCACAAACTTGGTGTATTCAAAACTGATGACATGTGACCTTTCTTCAAATATACACTAGATTATAAACAACGGCAATTAAGAGCACATTTTTTTAAAATTATTTTTTAAACATCGTGAGTTTGGGTGGTAAATCTATAGTTTTTGCTAAAGTAACAATTTAAAGCCTTGCGTACCATAGCATCTTTAAAACTAAAAAGATGTATACAATTATACAAGAAAATATGGTAGAAAACATAGTCGTCACAATTTTTTGCACAAAATTTAGTTGCATTGTAGTTGCATCGGTAGCACTCTTCATACTCTGTATTTGATCGAAGCATATAAGACTAGTCTATACTGGGATAATCTCCAGGTGCGCGCCGGAGTGCATTCTATACTTGCGCTTCACGTCGTTGAGCGATGTGTGGGCGTTCGGCGTGTGCCTCTGGGAGATGTTTACTTACGGGTTTCAACCGTGGGCGGCGTTCTCCGGACAACAGATACTAGAAGCTATCGATGCTCCCAACTTTCAGGTATTTATATTTAATTTCATTTGAGCAAAGGTTTAATTATTTTTTTTATTTTGTGAGGTTGGTCTTTATTGTTTTTATATATAATTTTTGTATTACAGCCGTAACTTTGAATCAACAAAGCCTGGTTGTTAATTTGAAATTAGAGAATGAGAATGCTAGAATCCCAATACGATACAATTGTCGATGTTCATGGGTGGCTGCCGTCACTTGCGTTATTGGGCGTGCTGTTTGGTCATTTATCTGACCCTAAAAATGCATTATTTTTTATTTCATAATACAACCATTTGTTTATAGCGTCTCGAGCGGCCGGAATGCTGTCCAGAGGCATATTACAACGCGATGCTCGAGTGCTGGTCGCACGAGCCGAGCGATCGACCCCGATTCAAGGAGCTAGGACCCAAGTTACGCGCAATACGCCCGGAAGAGGTAATCAAATGCAATCAACACATAAAGCAAAATTGCTTTGAAACACTCCAACCCCCCCTTGCAGTAACTTCTTAAGGACATTATTTCACACGGTCGATACATGATTGCTAATCTTGCAAATCGTCGTACGACCCAGATGTGCTGATTGGACAAGTATCTTGCACAGGAAAATGCGTAGTGTCTCGCCGTGTACGGTAGATCCTGTATTTGTTTATGACTGCACTTGCCATGAGGTGCATCGTAGGCACTTGACGTGCCAGTAAATATTGATATCGTGCTGTTGGTACTCACTGTAAACATTGACGATGTGAATAAAGTAATGGATTTTTTAATTCAACATTTTCTCAGTGCTGTACGTATAGTTCTTGGTTTTGCCTTCTGTTACTCTTAGTTATGTAATGTTAAAAAAATGTAAAACTGCCAAGCTTTTAGCCAAGATATGTCGACCAAATATAGTATGTTAAAAATTATAATTCACTGCATTCAACAAACAGCATCAAATTCTGTAATACCGAGAATACAGATTATCAGAATAACAAGTATATTATTTTTCCAGGTGCAAGCGGCCGTGAACTTCCAAAAGCCTCGAGATGGGAGACGTGGCAGCTTCCTCGAGTACAAAGCCAATCAGATCATCACGGTGCTTGGGAAAGAGTACGTTATACTTAACTTAATTGACTCCAACACGTTTCCAAGCAGCTATGCTATTTGCTGATGATATCAAAGATATTGCAAGGCACCTATATAAATAAATATATTACTCGGTTTTTATTTTGCACTTTAGTATAAACCATTTCTAGTCTTCGAATTTTTAATACTACCGCTGCTTATTCGGCTTTTGACTCTTATAACTGATACCTGCCTTTACTATATTAACTAAATCGACCGAATCGACTAAAAGTTCGCTACTTTTTGTCGATCTCTTGGCCTATTTCATTTTTCCCAAATTGTTATGCATTTTAATACCACTATCACTTCAGAGTGATTGTGGAGAAAATAATAACGAGACAGTATAAAATGTAAATTGTATATTTCAGGAGCATGACTAAAACATCGATGTGGTACGGAGTGTTGGCGGGCGGCGCGTGCGGTGTGTTCGACCCCAACAACACCAAACCATACAACCGACACGACGTATGTTGCATGCTCACAAAAAACCAGCTTGCGCTCTTCACTGTGCATTTATTATATTGTTTTACATCTCCTAATCTATTTCAAAACTATCGATAAAAAATATATCGATTATCGATAAAGAAAACATCGATTATCGATAAAGAAAACATCGATAGCTACATTTAAAGTTTCGATTACCGATCGTAAAACGATTGCAGATGTAAAAGAATGCGCTGTGTGTCTATGTTCTTACCTTAACCGTGTCGCTTGGTTTTCGTTACTATTTGACATTACTGGCTGCATCTTGTGTTACAGGAGCTTTTTATACCATCTACATGTTTCACCTTGGTAACAGCCATATCGAAGTGGTTCTATTTTCTTTCCCATGTCATACTTGTTAGGGTTGAAACCAAAGTAGAATGATCGGTTTGAAGATAGAACGACGTGTCGATGGTAGCTATGTTGTGTAGAAGTGTTTAACCCTGGCGTCGCTGTCGCCGCACCCGAGTCGGTCGTTGCGACCGCTCCTCCGGTCTGATATGAAGAGGCATACGTATACTGGCAAGAGGTGTATACAGAGGAGCATGATATCGAGTCCGCAGGGCGAGGTGAAACACACAGGCCACGTGGGCCTCGACGGAGCATACTTCGGAGATATATCGTTTCTGGACCCCGCCGGTTGTGTGAGTAGCGAGGTAGAACGATCATCTACTAAATTATATCACTAACACTCTTGTAATGCTACGCATTATTTTTTAAACTTTTATTTATTTAAACACACTTTTGTATGATATCCTAATAAATACATAATATATTCAATAGCCAAATCGCATATAAGTTGTGCCGTGGTTATCAAAAAATCTAAGTCGGTTATCGATCTCGAATATTTGTCTCTGGATGAATATTTCCTTGCTAAATTGCACTAAGTATAACTCTTAAGAGCGTTTATACCCTGCACGCGCTTTTTGGCTTAAAAACAGGACTTTTCAAATGAGTTAATAGCCACCAATAAACAATTTAAAGGAATAATAATTATTGCTTATTTTAGAAAAGGTTGTCATCTAGAGATTTTGGTGGAAAACATTATAGATTGATGGATAATTTGTGAGTACTATAAGGATTACTGAACACAAGTTTCGTTATTTAGGCTTTAAATGGCAATTTAGAAGCTTAAGATATTCGAAACCACTAAATATAAGATGAAAATAAAAATATTATCAGACTAATACGACCCTTATGGAGGGATTTTGCAGAGAAAAATAATCTTTTTGTGTTTAGTTCCTGAAAAATAAAAATTTAAACAATGCGAAATTATTCAGAAACTCTCGTCAAGAACATATTTTTTTTCACCAACTTATCGTACATAATTTTTTATAGCAATTCCATATTACAATAGAAGAACATCTTATCAATAAACTACCATTTTTATATTTCAACAAAATTAGTTTTCATGTTTTCTACAATTATTTTAAAAACCACTATAAAACACGCTGTCCGACGTGGATCAAATCAGACCGCCGCAAGGCCTTCTAGAGGGAGGACGTATCGCTCGTCGCTCCGGCCTAGCTGCAGTCGATTTTTGCCGTACGTAGTAAAAATAGCCACGTGCGGACTGTGATTACCACATCTCAGTACTTTGGTAGTAAAATATTTAATTATTTTTATTACCTACAATGATTTTGTAGTGAGTATAAATTATGTTTCAGGTAATATAATGGGATGTAATTCCGAGGCCAAATTATGTTATGTATTGTAATATAAAATTAAATATATTTCGTAATTGTAAGGGGTTGTAAGGCCCCTAACACTATTTATGTGTTCGAACACGAAATGATTAATAAAACGTCCGTAGTGTCTACTGATTGAACACTGATTTGAATGCAACTTAACAATGTAATAATAACGAAAGTATGATTACTATCTAAATTTGTATTATTCTTTGCTTGCACAGTAATATTTGTCTACTTATAATGCAAATAAAATATTTTTATGATATAATATTACCAATATATAAATCATAAGTTACATTTCAATTCAATATTAGAATTTTGAAGCGCACGGATCAAAGTTGGTTGCGCTGACTGTATAGCGAGCCGACGCGGCAGCGTGTGCGTGAAATTAACGAAGAAATACCTATAGTTGACTTTGCGCGCAAGGTGTATACGCTCTTAAACACACTAATAGACTAATAAATTCCAAATCAATCCTACCAGTAAATATTGAAAAAAATATATATCATAAAATATAATGTTATTATTTATCATATTCATAGTCAGCCTCCATTTTCAATGTCAGAGCAATTACTCAGTTGAATGCGGAGTGTTACAAGTCGCCTAATCATTACCATCTGATTCTAATCGAGGTTGTAAATTAACTCATAATGTTGTCTCAACAATGCGTTGTGTGATTTCACGTGGCGGGGCACCTAACAATAATATGTTTGCTTCACGGGCTCATTGTAAATAACGTAATTGCTACTATTGCGGTAACTATGGATCGGTACTTACTAGAAAATATGTTTATCTTGAAATAAAATGAGTATTGGTTATTTTCTTGGGATTTCGTGTTTTTTATAAATGACATAGCCCACCGGATTAGCAAGTTGAAGTGGCAATGGGCAGGGCACATAGCGCGGAGATCTGATGACCGATGGGGTCGGAAAGTGCTCGAATGGAGGCCGCGTAGCGGAAAGCGCAGCGTAGGACGTCCACCCACAAGATGGTCCGACGACCGTGTCGATCGTGACGATGGTGTCGGTCGCGGGACGTCGCTGGATGCAGGCTGCCTCCAACAGGTCTCTGTGGAAATCATTGGGGGAGGCCTATGTTCAGCAGTGGACTTCCTTTGGCTGATGGATGGATGGATGGATGGATGGATGGATGGATAAATGACAGGCATATGAGTAATTGCACCATTCGGCCTTCTAAACAACCAAGTCCATCCCTATTAATTGATGCGAGTTGATAGATTAAAATATTGACATATTCTTAAAACCGTAATAATAAAAACAAATAATTATGGCATAAACAAAATAATATATTTTGATAAATCATCTTGTTTTTCTGGAAATAAACCGGGAATCAAAATTGCATTTGTTCGACTTTTACATCGGAGTAGTAGTATTGTGTCCATAGTTATCAGCTCTGTTATTTGATTCAGTTTTTAAGATAAAGCCTTAATAATGAAATTCAAAGCGCCTCTATTAAGAGGCTTTTAAAATTTCGTAATTTCGTATTCATTGATACAGGCTTTTTGTGGTGTAAATGGGTATTTCTTAAGATGCTTCCCTTCAAAAGCCTATAAATAAATTCTTAAATTATCTAACTACATTCTAAAAGAAACAATAATTCACTTTTTTTCTAGATTAGTCACCTATGCGTACCTGATGAAAGTATAATGCCATTTAAATATTGTCAAACAACGACAATTTTCTGTTACCATTCTGTTGAATGGTACATCCCTTGCTTACCAAATTTCCTTCTTTTCTTACCTTCTTTTCTTCTCTTCACTAACCAAGATATATTTTTCGATAAACCTTGCAGCCTCCGCGACAAGTAGTGCCTCCGTACAAACCCTCAGAGGATCTGGAGCAACAGCCCCTCATCAACCCAAACTCGCCGTCTCACTTGACTGGGGCTTCTTGTGCGTCTTCATATCCCTTGTTGACGCCCAGGACTGAAACCAAAGCGGAGATGGATGAGGTCGACTTGCCTTGTAAGTGTACATTTTAATCTAGGATACCTAGGCTACCAGAATCCGTCTTCTCATTTGACCGGCCCCACGTGTTCATCGTCTGAAACCAACAAACTTGATAAGGTTAACTTGCCGTGTGAGTTTCTTTTTTCAGGCAATTCAATACCAACCAGCAACTATGGATAAGCGATCATGGACATCCATAGTAGTATTTGTAGGGATTTTGGTGGCATATGATTTTGTGAGTTGGTGGACTTTAAGTTTCTAGTTTAATCATATCTCTCACCAAAACAATTTTTTTTATTGCACTGAGGCGAGATGAGCATGCCGTTCGCATTATGGTAAGTTATACGACCACTCATGGACATTAGGGAATCTAAACAACACCAATTATAAAGCAATCCTTGGCATTCCACTTCGGGCGCCATTCGTATACATAATATGGTAATTCTCATGATGTCCGGTAGTTTCTGGCTTTTCATATTATTAATATCTGTATCAGCCCATATACGTCCCACTGCAGGGCACGGGGCTCCTCTACAATCGAGAGTACGATTGAGAGTGGTTAGGCCATATAGTCCACCACGCTGGCCTAGTGCAGGTTGGGTTGGTTGGGTATTATTAATATATTATTACGTTTTTATATCAAATCCAATTCAATGAAGTAAACCAATAACATTAAATACAAACTAGTAATAAGTATTAAACAGCAATCATTTATTTACAGGTGCAGAAAAAACAAGAACTTTAAAGAAGAACAATCACAAAAGCGTTTCAGAACCAACTACTAGTAAAAGTATTCTTAATAAGGTATGCCCATTTTAAACAGCTATTTATGATGTTCTTGAAATCCATCCATCCTTTTAGTAAGGTCCAATCGTCATCACTGATCATACAAATCTCAGCTATGGCTTTGAAAGGACTGTTGAAGAAACAAGAATGTAGACACTAAACTTGACTGGTATTCTGAAACATATAACTATCTGACCCAAAGGAGGATGCCTATTTTACTTTGAAACTTGTATCGGTGCGAAGATTTTTGTCCGTCGATGGAACCTACTTTTTTGTGTAGGGAAAAATATATATCTATACTAATATTATAAAGCTGCAGAGTTTGTTTGTTTGAACGCGCTAATCTGTGGAACTACTGGTCCGATTTGAATGATTCTTTCAGTGTTGGGTAGTCCATTTATCGAGGAAGGCTATAGATATGTATCATCACGCTATGACCTATAGGAGAAAAGCAGTAGTGATATTTCTAGCAAATACGAGGAAATTTTGTTCGTTTTTCGTGGTCCGATTGGTCAATATTCTAAACTGATAGGCAGAATTAAACATTTTGACCGCCATTTTAAAACGTGTATGCACCCGGGCGGAGCCGGGCCCGACCGCTAGTTTTTAATATATATAATCATAATTGCGACCCAGGCCCGGAGTTCTTGGAGAAATTAACTTGAAGTCCAATAAAAATATGTTTTTTTTTTGCCTTAGCTGTGTGAATGAAATGTGTTAAATGTGATGATAATTACTTAATTTGATAAAAGTCTGTTGCCCGGGATGAAACAGGAAAATGTTTAAGTACAAACCATAAAAAATCTATAATTTTTCAAGCCGTGTCGGTATCGGGAGCTTCGATATTTTTCCCGATACTATGAATGGGCACTCTCCTTTATCCCATACAAGTAATTTCTATGAATTTCTTTAGCTTGTCTTCATATTTAGTATGTTGTCCAGTACATCGTCCTTGAACACGTTTTTAAAATTTACATATTGGGCTTTGGTTATATAATAATGATTTTTTTTTGTAGGTAAAAAATGCGACATTAGGTAGAACACATAAAACTGAGGACGGACAGGGCGCTTTTAAGACTGATGAAGTACACGAGTATCATGAAATTTCAGACACTGATACGGTAAATATTCAAAATAATTTTATATGATTGCTCAATTTGATGAATTTTATATTTGGATTTAGTATGATAGTATCAAAATATGATAGATTGTTTTTAATTTGTTTTCCTATTTGATGCAGGAGAGTATAGCGATAGAAAATGTCAAAGCGGAATTTTTGACACTACCTGAAAGTCCTGGCATACCGGTAAATATTTTCTTTCTTTTTCTTCTTAAATTGAAGTACATGTTCTATGAAATATTATATTATTATTTCATTTAATAATTCAATTGCTTATAAGACTATTAAAAGTACATGTATTCTATTGCAGAAAGGGTATGCCGATTTTAGTCAAAGTTTACTCGACGAAATGGAATCAATGTTTAGAAATTTAGACTCTAGAAGAATGGAAGCCGTAAGTACCTTATTAATTGTTGAGTATATTATTGTATACTAAAATTCACTAAAGATACTTACAAACATGGGTTCTATAATATATTTATACTGGCAAGTATACCTCAACTAACCAATTATAGGATTATAATATTTATTAGTAAAAAGGAATTATCAACATGGTAATTTCGGTTCAATCAAGATAATTATTAATATGTTTTATATTGCTTTACATAAGTCGACTTAAAGTCTCACCAACGTTATATTATTAATAATATCTCAATCCAAATAGGATTATAACATTACAATAGCTACTGATCTAAAAATATATTTGTATTCGAAACTGAAAAGTAATCGCCAAGATAACAAAATTTGAAAATTAAATACTCTAGTCAAGAAGCATCCTGATATCTAGAGGACGCAAAATGCTAATTTAAAAGTATTTAGGATAGTTTGACGTTGCGTCCGCTAACTACCCTAGTAAAATACAATTTAGTAAAGATGGCAAAATTGTTTAAAGCTTACGGTAAAAAAATATATTGAATATTTGACCATTGTCATAGGAACAATGTTATCCAGTGCCTCGACAGCCTTCTCATCAATTATTCAAGTAAAAATAAAATTTATGATGTTACAAACCTCACCATTTTGCTATGCACTGAGTCATAGAAAGCATGTGGATAATAAAATATGAAGTACAATAGTAATTGTTAGTTTTATTTGTAGCATATATTAGTGTTATGTTCTTATATAATATAAGAAAGTCGCAGGAAGTCGCTGGATGCAGGCCGCTTTCAACAGGTCATTGTGGAGATCATTGGGGGAGGCCTATGTTCAGCAGTGGACTTCCTGTGGCTGATATGATGATGATGATGATGATTAGTGTTATATGTATAATGAGAAATATATTTAATTTATTCAGGTGCTAGTCTCGGTTGGGACGTGGTGGTAAGCGTGTGTACGGCTTGCATACTTGATCATTTTACTTTGGTGCAATTTTATGCAATGTGTATTAAAAACCTGGTGGCCGAAGTTATCGCAGTCAATATTTAGTCGAATAGACAGATGGGCAGCTTCAATTTTTTTTTATTTATTTTTTTATAATGCCCTGGCGTAGTTGCGACATTGCACCTGATGGTAAGTGCTAATGCCGCCCAGGCAGAGTATCCATTGGCATCGGACGGCAGTCCCATGCCAATGGAAACAATTATGCCGGCCTGCTAAGGTGCCTCTTCACACCACGGCGAAAGGACCCAGGATTGTAGGAAGGAGGGAACACGTGAGACGGCCAATAATTCCACAGCCTGACGGTGCGGCACAAAAACGAATTCGAGAACCGTTTGGTTCGCGCCGGGATGGTGTGGACCGTCAAGCTATGGCTTCGCAAGCCAGCACGCGTGGTTCTGGTTAGGAATGGAGAGGAGGGGAGCAAGTTGAACAATTCTTCAGAGCACTCACCGTGATACAGGCGGTAGAACACGCTTAGAGAGGCGACATCTCTCCGGAGTTGTAGCGACTCTAAGTTGCTCGTAACGTCTGTATCATTCACAATGCGGATGGCCCGCCGCTGCAATCAAATATTTTTAATGTAGGTGATTAGGGATATTGACGCTTTAAAGACAGCATTATAAAAGTAATATAAAGTTAAGAAAAAAATAAAATAAAAATATTTGCTGACGTATTTTATAATTACAGTTCATCATATATTTTAGTGTTTTTTTTTTTGTGTTTATATAAGTTATATCCATAAAATTAAAGCACTTACAAATGTTTGTTAACATCCCTATTAGTAACATCTGCAAAAAGCGATGAGCCAAAGTGAGCATGCAAAAAAAAACGATTAATCCATCAAAAGGCTGTATTTTTGCATATTTATTTTCGGCCTTATTCATAGACACTTTTAAAACCTATATAAGCTATCGAATGTTTTGTTCCTTTCGAACGACTTTTAAATGGGGATGATGACAGTAACAAATCCCATCAAAAACATCCTGTAAAAAAATTCCAAGTCTCGCAGCTCAGGTTTTCTACCGCAAAAAGTTGTGAGATGCATGTAATACCAATAGACTACAGGCCCGTGGCAAAAAGTGACGGGTCAAATGAACCACAACGAGACCTATTTAGTAAGATACAGGGGCTTAAAATAATAATATTTAGCACTATGCCGTCACTTGTAAGCTGTCCGTCTGGATGCAGATGAGACTTAAAAAGTACCGGGAGAGGGTGTATATTTTGGTCATATATTGTTGTACGGCATTTCTACCACCGATAAGTCCATGAAAAATAATAGAAAGAACACGTAGTGCCGTACAAAAATAATGTGTCACAAAGCCGGAAGAACGTTAAATATTCCGGTAAATTTGTCTGTAAATTTGGTCATTTGATTTTATACGGCATCAGTTCCAGACTGTTGCAATACTTCTTCTAATCCATTATTCCGCAACGCCGTACAAAAACCATGCGACAAGGGAGAAAAATCGGCGGTTGCAACCCACTCCCCTGCAGTACTCCGGGGGGTGATTTGACACAACATAAAATTAATTTATTTTCAAAGTATTTTAGGCATAGATAACATTTTTTCACATGCCGTACATTTTCTTTTGATACAAAAGTCTGTAGGGCGGAAAATAACTGTCGAAGAATCCATGTAACAAAACATACTTTAAGGTGATATTTAGTATGATATTTACTGTACAACATTTAGACACTTTATTTGTATTTAATGCAATCGTCTGTAAAAAATCAATGCCGTACAAATCTGAAGGTTCACATTGATAAAAGGTAAAAAACATAACAAAAACTTATAATGTTTAATTCCTTTTTTTAATGTTTATTGCATATACATATATATTTATTTATATATTTTTATTGTACACAACACAAACAATCGGCGGTCTTATCACAAAACGGCGATGTTTTAGGGACAACCGAGGATGCACAATGGATTAGAGCGGCTATAAATATGCAATAAATAGGTGGTCACACGAAAGAAACAAATAAATTACAGACGATAGATAGCTAAATATTCATTTAAATTATGGTGTTTTGTAAACATATTTAAACTATACAAAATAAGAAATGTACACTACTAAAATTTTATGTAAAAGTATGAGTAGTGGTTTTTAAGAAGCTACTTGAAAATTAGAGTAATACAGCATATACATACACAATATATATTAATATTTTATTCTAGTAAAAAAAACAAATGACACTTTATGGCGACTTTGTAAATGATTGCAAATTAAATAAAGATTAACACTTGTTGCGCATATTGATAAAATGATTATAATAAAAATAAATATGAGAAACAATCCAAAAAGTGATATTACAATATAGTTTATTTAAAGAAATAAAAAATAACTGTCCACACAGTGTCAGCTGACAGCAAAAATATCATTTAACAGCTATTTTGTTTAGAAGGCAGCTTATATGTATTTAAATATATAAACATATATGTTTATGTATATATATATTTGCCGTGCTTAGTGCAAGTGGTTGGCGCTATGTCCGTTCAGAATACCCCCACAACTCGCCTACGTTACCGAAGTCGCGGTAATTCAAAATGAGAAGAGGATTCGGACGTCTACGTTGATTCCGATACCAACTCAGTCGGTGATTCATATAGAATAAAAATTTCATTTCATTTCATCGAAAAGTTTACAAAAATACTAATACTGAGCTTCATAGATTTCAATTTATGGATATAATATACACTTAGTTTCACTTTGAAAGCTAGAATAATGATTTATACATGTTATTAATTATTCTCTTTAAGAATATGTTAATGCCGTATAGTATTACATGACCATAAAGTACTCCTGAAATGGTAGTGCCATTTTAATCAGCCAAAAATTATGTTCTGCATTAATATGTACGGCATAACTTTTTCTTCATACGTTTACCTGAGAACTATTTAAAACAACAATAATATTTAGAAAGTTGATATATTTCATTAATCTACGATCATTTAAACTTTTGAAATAATTTGAAAAAACTCATATTTTGTTGTCCTCTAATTTCTTTTCAAACATTTTTTATTGAATGGCAATACTATATAACAATTGTATTTAGCAATATCATGTTAAAAAATAAGTTGCCGTACAGGATCAAATGACCTTTCAGCTTTAAAGGTCAAATTTATGACAAATTTAGGCATTATTGATATACATTCAAATGAACAATAATTTAGTGACGGCATTTTTTCAAATAGTAATTTTGAGTGCTAGGTAATGTTATGAAACCAATGCCGTCCTTTTTCAAATCACCCCCCGGAGTACTGCAGGGGAGTGGGTTGCAACCGCCGATTTTTCTCCCTTGTCGCATGGTTTTTGTACGGCGTTGCGGAATAATGGATTAGAAGAAGTATTGCAACAGTCTGGAACTGATGCCGTATAAAATCAAATGACCAAATTCACAGACAAATTTACCGGAATATTTAACGTTCTTCCGGCTTTGTGACACATTATTTTTGTACGGCACTACGTGTTCTTTCTATTATTTTTCATGGACTTATCGGTGGTAGAAATGCCGTACAAAAATATATGACCAAAATATACACCCTCTCCCGGTACTTTTTAAGTCTCATCTGCATCTAGACGGACAGCTTACAAGTGACGGCATAGTGCTAAATATTATTATTTTAAGCCCCTGTATCTTACTAAATAGGTCTCGTTGTGGTTCATTTGACCCGTCACTTTTTGCCACGGGCCTGTAGTCTACAAGTCGATTAATTTATTTAGTCCTTAAGGGACCTTCTATATATAGTTATTACGTTAGTTATTACCATATCAATATTAAAAATTCTTTACGTTTTAAATAAATGGATCGACTTGGCCATCGCATGAAAACATAATGTATCGTACAATTTATACATAATGCTGCTGGCCAAGTCGATCTATTTTTTAAATATCGTCATTTTTGGGTGGTAAATCCGTAGTTTTTGCTAAAATAATAATTTAAACTCTTTTATACCTTAGAGTATTTATAAATAAAAAGGCATACACTATTATTTTAGGAAAAAATGTATTTACCACCCAAATATGGAAATAGGAAAAAAATAACAAAAAAAAAATTTGGCGCTTTTTTTGCAACTTTTTCTGTTCCATTGTGTCTGAAGTCGTTTAAACTACCACCCGGCTCCGTTTTCAGTAGCAGTCTTGATATACCCTGTATAGAAATCTATCTACAACTATTATTCCATTATATACGGTTACAATGATTCATTAACTGCAAATGTAACTTCGTAATCCTATACATTTATATGGGATTACAAAGTTATTCACGCAGTTGGTCTATCTAGAAAACTAGACACAAATTATGAAATGTTTGAATTTTCCCTTACTTTAGACACTAAACACTAATTATATTCTAAATTTGAAGGTTCTATGTCTGCTAGAAGTGCCTTAGACTTTTGATGATCGGTCAGTCAGTGAGTGACAAAATTAAAAAAGTTTGACTAGTTACAATTCTTAAACTACTGGTTCAAATTGAATGAAATTTTAAATATACCGTGTTTACACAATGCCTGCTTAGTAACTGAAAATTCAGGCTTCATGCTTTAGCCACAACGAAGTTATAGGGGGTTGAAAATGGTCTGAATTGCTTCGAGAAAAGGATGTTACGGCCTATAGCTCGACTTGGAGGGGGCTCGGCCGCGCCCCCAGATAATTAATGAAATTATGGTTTAATATAATAATGTACAATAGAAGGATTCTCAAAATAAACATTTGCTTTAGTTTTTAATTAAGATTAAATATACTTTTGCAAAAATAAAAGTACAAAACCTAAGGATCCGCCATATTAGATGAAACGCCAATCAGAAGCGTGTGACGTGTCACTTTCTTAAATATTACTTAGTCATAACGCGAACTTGTTGGCTAGTTTTGGTCATTTCTATGTTATTCAGTATATTTATCTAATATTTAGTAATGCAATCAGTTTTGTGCTACCTACGAAAAAGGAACATTACTCATTGAATAAGGATTCATCGCAAATAGCTCAAAATTTGGAACTATGCGATATTCCAGATCACTGTTTACTTGGAAAATTAATAATACACAGCGATTGGCATTATAATAATACCTAAAGGAAATAAATGAATCGTAGCTCCGATATTTATCGCTATTGTTATTTATAATAATTTTAAATTTTGATATGTTGTTTTCTGGATACGCCAAACATTATGAACATTGTAAATAAAGTTATTATTTCCGTCAAAGTAATGTTCACGGATTACGTGTTAATCATCGAATTTAAAGATAAAGATCCTGGATCTTGCCTTTCCATTTTTAGCCATATATTTCTAACTTTTTTATCCATTAAAACATTAATAAACAAATTGCTCGGAGTTTGTATCGATGTATTATTACATTGCGGAACTACACATCATCGATGCACATTAAAACTCGGCATTACTATTAAAAATAATAAAATGTATATATCCCAATATACACGTAAACATTGCACGAGCAAGCATTTAAAAAAGCATGACGTCACACACGGACGCCATTACAATTATGGCGTTTTTGAGCAAAGGTTAAAATGTGAAATTTAAAACGTAATTTTTCGCGCAAATTTTTACTTTTTTTCAAAAACATTTTAAGTATTGTTAATGTATACGAACATTTTGAAGTAGTTTTTCAAAATCAGTCATCATGCCTATTCAATTTGACCGAAGGTGATAAAATATTTTGTACCAAAAATAGGTTCAAAACTGTCTATGAATAAAACGGGTATTTTCTCAATGAACAATTAAATCTGCCCATTATTTAATTTTATATTGAACAGAACTTATATCTACTTGTAATTGCTTCATTACTTCACAAGGACCACCAGTTTTTCTTTCACATTGTATATTCAAACAACATAAAGTACACTGGGTTATAATCTCCAGCAACCATCATTTCCAGCACTTCAAATTATTCAAAGCTATTGCAAACATAATACTTTAAAAAATAGGAATTTCATTTAAATTAAATAATTTGCAATATATTATTCGATCGACATTTTTGTAATCGTTTTGTATAACCCCTAATAACAAAATATCTCTTTCCCCGTAAGTATCATTGATTATATTAGCTCATACTTCATATTTATTTTTCTACTATCACCTTTCTGTGGATATAGTTTTGCAATTTCGCACGTTTTTCATATTTTATTTACTAACTAAGTAGATCGTTTAAGTAGTGTTGCAATTTTGTGCAAAAGAGTTTAAACTGAATGATTACTAATCATTATTGCCTTATACCGGGTATATCAAGACTGCTACCGAAAACGAAGCCGGGGGGTAGTTTTAGTGACTACAAACACAATGCAACTAAAAATTTCGCAGATTTTTAAAATATCGTCATTTTTGGGTGGTAAATCCATAGCTTTTGCTAAAATAATAATTTAAACTGTTTTATACCTTAGAGTATTTATAAATAAAAGGGTATACACTATTATTTTAGGAAAAAAATGTATTTACCACCCAAATACGGCCATAGGAAAAAAATTACAAAAAAAATTGACGCTTGTCTTTTTGCAAACTTTTCTATTGCATTGTGTCTGAAGTCGCTTAAACAACCATCCGGCTTCGTTTTCGGTAGCAGTCTTGATATACCCTGTCTATATCAATTAAGTTGTTGGGTTCTTTGAGTCCGGATTCTTTAGAGGTAGCCAATAAAAATGTCACATTATAAAATATTTGATTTGATAATACTATTTATAATTTGCGAAGCTACCTTACCGGTTTACTTTCTATATTAGAAGCATGTTGAAATATAATCACGCATTAACTAGTAGTAATAATTAAGGCACTAATGTATACTTAAATTTTGTATCATATCATTGTTTATTTTGGAATTTTTTATTAATAAATTCTGTATATTTAGCTGAACGCGGGCGCTTCTGGAAACCCGGAGCCATCGACAAGCAGGTACGTAAAAATAATTTAAATAACAGTATTATGATGTGACAATGCTTACTTATACATATGTACAATTTCTTGCAATATAAGTCCCATTGCAAAGTATGGGCCTCCTCTACAAACGAAAGTACGATTGAAAGGGACAAGGTCGTATAGTCCATCATGCTGGCGTAAGGCTTGACGTGCTGCATTACTGTTCATTTAATTATTATATTTGCCTCAAAAATAAATATTTGATTAGTCAAATGTTTTCAAATTTTAGACAAATCAAGTTTCCCAAAATTATGTTCCTAAGATGATTTTAAATATATGTCCATGTGTCCATGTGATTACAGAGCGCAAACACTCAGCAAAAGCGAACGGAAGAAAGCTTCGAACACCGGTACAATGAAACCAATGTCGGCTCACGATGAGAAAACGCTGGACACCGCTGTTGCTATGGCGAATGAAATTACCACCAAGTGAGATCCTTTAAAATATGACCTTTTTTAGACGATAAATTATTACATTAAAATCAAATTTTTCGTAATTTTCGTATAGAAATGAAATATTTTATTGGTGTTCGGTGTTTTGAAAACAGCTATTCGTATGTCTATCTTCTGGAGTTATCTAATTATTTTGGAATTAACAACTTCTTTATAATATTTGACATAAACACTATCCCATCAAAAACATCCTGTAAAAAAAAATCCAAGTCTCGCAGCTCAGTTTTTCTACCGCAAAAAGTTGTGAGATCCATGTAATACCAAGTCGATTAATTTATTTAGTCCTTGATTGAGGGACGTTCTGTTTAAAGTTATTACGTAAGTTATCACCATATCAATATTAAAAATTATTTACTATGAGATTGACTATGACGCATACTAAAGTGTGCCTGTACATAGTCAATAAAATATATCATCGACAATTAGGCTGAGTGAAACGTAATATTCGTTTATTTTTAATTCAAAAAATACGTATACACATCTATTACATGAATGGAATATTATTATACAACGATCAAAGAAATAAATGAAACAGAAATAATACTGACGGTATGTAGGAGGCGAGAGGTCGAGATGACAATCGGGTATGAGGTGACGCGTAGGGGAGAAGACGCCCCGCACACCCGCACATCGCTCACGCCGTCATAATGAAAATAAATATAAATTTAGATTTAGTCATTTTTTATCTGCCACCCACCAGTCCTTGTCATAGTCTTAGTGATATTGATTTCCATTTGATTTCGGCCCCGCTCACATTGTTTTTTGTATATTATATTGTGTTTTGAAATGACTGCGGTAGCATTTAGAGCTAAAAAAATTAAAAAAATATATATTATCATTCTTAAGTTTGTGTTACGTTCATACAGTAACATCCATCAACTACAAATTGTATAATGCGATTCAAATAAGAATAGGACTGACCTGGCGCCATATTGGTTCATTATACCTGTCAAATCGCACAATTTAGGTGGTGAGTAATACAAGATTTCTTAAAATAATATTTTTGTTAATCCATCCATTCATCCATCCTTCAGCCAAAGGAAGTCCACTGCTGAACATAGGCCTCCCCCAATGATTTCCACAGAGACCTGTTGGAGGCAGCCTGCATCCAGCGATGTCCCGCGACCGACACCAGGTCGTCGAACCATCTTGTGGGTGGACGTCCTACGCTGCGCTTTCCGCTACGTTTTGTTGAACAAAAATAATATTTCATAAAATTAAATGAATGAATAATGTCGTCCTATAGTTACTTTCTGGCGAATTATTGCCCATGATGTAAATAAAACAATTTAAAAGTTGCGTTGTTTTTAAACTATTTATGACAAAACATTGTTGTTTATTTTTCCATATAACATGTAATTGTTTCAATTTATTTAGCTAATTTATGTTTAGGAATATGACTATGTGAAAAATATAATTGATGCGTAAATATTTTTTTGTTGCTAACTTTACTTTGCATGTGATATTTGCCAGCTAAGTCATTGACATTCCTATTCTTATTTGTATTATTAATATTTTGTCATAATGCGTATGACCTACATTTACTGCAATGTCTTGCGATGCAAAAAAATATCTTTATAAACTACTTGGAACTTGATACCACACCACTTGAAAACTGCAATTTCGACAGTATGTGTATGTACTTCAAACATCTGTACCTAGTATTTCTTTATTATTTCAAAAGGTCGATGACAGACCTTGGTGGTGACAGCAAAATGCCGAAATCGCCGAATGACAAGTCGAAATTCCACTTCAAGTTTCCACAACTTTCACTTCACCATAACACTCCTGCTGAGTTGGACAAGGATGCTGCTGGTAAGGACATTCTCTTTCTTAACTATGTATCATCATGTCTATTTTTAAACACAGGCCTCTGAAGGATTTACAAATTTATATGTTGAGGCGATCTGCACCACTATCGAAAGTGGGGTGTTACTCGAAGCTCCGACACGACATTCGAATGTTCGAACGTCCGAACGTTCGACGTTCATGACAATACGAATGTACCTACTCTAGAAAATCTTGGAATCTTCTATCGTACGTCGCGTCGTAACCATAAACTAAGTTCGCAATTAATGATAAGTGTAATAGAGAATAGTATTGATTTTTAGATGTGGAAAATGTATGAACATTTGAACTACGTGTCGGAGCATAGAATAACCCCCCTTGGCTTACAGTTAAGAGTAATGAGTACCTAATTGTAATTACATAAACTTTTTTTTTTCAGCGAAACAAGAACGCCGTAACTTCAGTGATGAAGCGAATAGAGTTCCAGATATTCAGGTAAATAAATTTATTCAACTGCAAAAACTTTTTTAAACTTGTAATAGTCATAAGAAAAATATTAGTAATTTGTATTGCGTAGTTGATGCACATGTAAGTGCAGTGGAACAGAAATCGATATTCCCAAAAAAAAAAACAGTTTCATATAAAATATTGCCAAGACGAGACCATATGACTCGTACTGTCAACCTTTTCTTAGTTCTCATGTAGAACTAAGCTTCTTACTCTTTACGCCTTATTTTTTTTAACCTATTCTGTCCCACTGGCCAAAGGTTTCTCTCAACTTCTTCATCATCCCTATCCCACAAACTTCATACCTTAGTAAAGAATATGTGGCTTGGCCATTTCGCTACATTCACATAGGGGTTAGGGGAAAAATGTAACATTGTTCATTAATTTCTGTTATTCAATAGTTCGTTTAGTAACGAAGATTAACTGCGAAGAAGAGGTTATCTCACCGATTTACATTAGAAAGAAAGAAATATTTATTTATTGCTGATACAAATATCACATATCAACATGAAGAGAGACAATATAAAAATAACATTTAACAATAAACCAGAAAACAAATACATTAATATATAAATGGTGAACAATGACAAATATGCTAGCTTGTAAAGAACGCCTCGATTTTTTTTAAATCATAGTCAACAATAACTGAGGAGAGCAAGGCAGCGTACATCTGCCTGATCGACGAGCCCACGCCCACCACGTCGCTGATGTCACACTCTAAGGAGTGTCGGCAGCCCGCCACCATGCCCAAGCCGGCGCGCACCGAAACGAGACCGCAGTTCCACTCGCTACAGAAGGAAACTGGCAGGACCAGGTGAGGGCCATTTGGATGTTTTTTTTATTGCTATGAATGCCAGACGAGCATGCCAATCGCCGATACAACTGCTCATGAATGAACAGCAGCAAAACCAAACAGCAACTTGAATTACAAAGCAATGCTTGGCATTCCACTGCGCTCTTCATCCAGACATAGGATGTTAAGTTTCAATATGTCCAGTAGTTACTCTAGAAGAGTAGGTGTATTTTGGATCAGCCTGTATACTCTTATGTATCTATATTTAACTAAAGTAGGCATGTTTTGAATCATTCTTATTTATATTTTTTCTTGTTAGGTGTTAGGTCTTACAAGTGAGAGGCTGTCTGGTTAGCTATTACCGCAATGTCGGTTTTTCCCGCCATATAGAAGTGTAAATGCACTGTTGTGCTCTGGTTTGAAGGACAGTGTAGCCAGGTCAAATGGTGAGAGCAGTAGAATACCAAGCATTGCCCTGTAATGCATGACGTTGGGTTTTGCTACTGTGCATGAGCGGTCGTATCGGTTACCATTAGACGAATGACATACTTAACTCGCCATTCTTGCAATATAAAAATATTTGACAACGTTCGTAGCGCGGTTGGTTACACGCCGTAATAAGGTTGTTAAGTCCCGTGCTCTCCAGTAGACATTTATAAGCTCATATAATTCAGTACATTATTAGTCTATTACAAAAGCTTTGAGATTAAATTAATAATTGTTACAGATTAAGGCCACTGTCTGCAGGCGATGCGGAACAGACAGAAACGAAAGAAGTGAGTATTGTTATAAACGCAAGCATATTGTTTTAGCCGGTTGTCATAGTTTTGGTGTGAACTTTATATTTAATTTTCTCAAAAAGCTGGTGGGTTATGAAGGTGACTGATCGTAAAACAGAAGGTTAATCTTCTTTAAAAACTCATCAATATATTATTAGTTCATTGTTGGCAAAATTTCTTTGTGGGTTAATTTCAAGAAGTAAAATGCCAAAACTTCCCTCCGAGAATTTTCAAACTGGCAAAGCGGACATAGCTCAAGTTTAGTAAATGGTTATCACATATCAGAATCTTATTATCTGTGAGATCTACTCTAAAACAAGGTATATACAGATTAGTCTACAAGTAGGTAATTTAGGATTTTCAATATGATAATTAATTTACTCCAGGTAGTCAACGAGCTACCACTACCACCGCGGACGACAAAACCCAAGTTGGTCGACAAGCGGCGTCACATTCGCAAGTATCCACTCCGCTTGCCCACTGACGTCAGAGAACCCGAAGCCGGCCCGAGCTCCCGACAAATCATATACCAGAACGCCTTCACGCCTGTCGTGTGCCAGGTGTGTTTTACTCTTTCTACACTAACAAAGATGATGAAAGAAAGATGCCTCTCTACATTCTGAGTTTCGTCCTATTTCCATACTTCCTTTCCTTTCCAAAGTCCTAGAACGTTTGATCCATACCCAACTCAATGATTTCCTTTCCAGGCATAACCTTCTAAATCCTCTCCAATCTGGGTTTCGTCCTGGACATAGTACGACTACCACTTTGACGCACATCACGGATGGCATCAGATCAGGCATGGAAGGAGGCAAGCTGACTGTGCTAGCTCTGCTGGACTTCAGCAATGCCTTTAATACTGTCGACTATGATGTATTACTTACCATGCTCCGTTCTCTTAACATATCTCCAATGGCAGTTGATTGGTTTCGTAGTTACCTGTATGGACGCCGGCAACGCATCCGTGTGGAGGAAAACTTTTCCTCCTGGTGCCCCGTATCTGCTGGCGTACCACAGGGCGGCGTGCTATCTCCTCTTCTCTTCGCTATCTTTATTAACTCCATAACCAATCTCATTCGTTCTTCCTACCACCTCTACGCTGATGATCTCCAGATCTATACTCAAGCTCCGTTAGACAAGATGACTGATGCAATTGCTAAAATCAATACCGACATTCAACACATCTGCAATTGGAGTATAGCTCATGGTTTAAAGATTAACCCCGCTAAAACCCAAGTCATTGTTGTCGGCAGCCCCAGGATGATCTCGAGGCTTGACTTGTCCCAATTACCTAGTGTCTATTGTGAAGGTGTCAAAATTCCTTTCAGTGACTCCGTCCGCAATCTGGGCATACACATAGACAAATCTTTCACCTGGGGTCCACAGCTCTCGGATATAAGCCGGAAGCTGTTTGCTTCCGCTAGGTCCTTGCGAAGGCTACGCAACTTTCTACCCGTTACCACGAAGATTACGCTTGCGCAAACCCTCCTTCTCCCCATCCTTGATTATGCCGATGTCAGCTATCTAGATCTCACCGAAGACCAACTAAATAAACTTGAGCGTCTTCAAAATTTCTGCATAAGGTTCATATTTGGTCTTCGCAAATATGACCATGTTTCTGAGTTTCGTGCTAAGCTCAAGTGGTTACCTATTCGGCTTCGTCGGAATACTCACATTCTCTCTCTTCTTTATAATATTTTGTTTAATCCTCTCACCCCATCTTATCTTAAAGAACGATTCATTTTTCTTCATGACTCCCATTCGAGATCCCTGAGGTCGTCTGAGAATCTTAAGCTGAGAATGCCTGTGCATACCGCGACAGCAATGGATAATTCTTTTACTGTCAAAGCAGTTCGGTTGTGGAACGCGCTTCCTGTTGTGGTGAGGCAGGCGCAAACGCTGTCGTCATTTAAAAAACTGATTAAAGAGCACTACCTTTCCCTTTAAAGCAGACTTCACTATTACTTCTTTTTCATTAAATCATTTGGAAATTGTAGTATATTATAATTTATGTATGATTTTGTATTATTTATTTTTATGTATGTATGTATATATATTTATGTATGTATATATATGGATATGTATATGTATATTAGTAATTATGTTTAAGTAGTATTATTATTTAGCTTGAAGTAATTCTTTATTTGTTACACTGCCCTCTCTCCCTCTCCTTCATTTAAATCCATCCCATGGTTGTCTGTAAGATATTGCTGTTGAGCGATAAGACCGCCATTTGTACTCTTTGTTATTATTATTTCTGTTAAGCTATGTTCTTGTTAAGTTTGTGTACAATAAAGATTTAAATAAATAAATAAATAAAGATGAAGAAAAACAATAAACATACATACATAAACTCACGCATTTTCCCAGAAGGGGTAGGCAGAGGTGCCAGGACACCTATATTTCACCCTGTGTGTTCCGTCCCACGATGTGATAGGTGTCGTCACATAGGCTCGTGCCTATCGCCGTATCGGACACAAATTCCTGACTGTAGGCTGATAATGAATAGAAAAATCCAATATCACTTTGCCCTACCCGGGATTCGAACCCGAGACCTTAGCTTTGTAGCCGTATCGTAGTACAACTACGCCATCGAGGCAGCCTAAACACGAAAACAATACATCGTGAATAGACTTACATAGTGCATACCATAGCCATTTGTAAGAATTTCTATGGTATGTAAAATCCGTCAACCCGTTTTGAGTGTTGGCTGAGGTAGAGAACTTATGTGATATGACCTACATCTCAATTGTGCTATTGATTGTAGAGGAGGCTTGTGTCCTGCCTTGAGATGTATGTGGGATGATACAAAAACATACATAAGTAAGGGACTTTGAGCCAGGTTTGACTATGATAGTTCCAGTATCAACAGTTTAAATTTTACAATAACTATATTTAAATACCTATATCTCTATCATATTGTTTAATATAATTTTTAATAGTTAATATACAGATATTAAAAGTAGCTTCGCAAGTATTTACCGCTAACTTAGTTTGGAATAATCCCACAATCCACATCTAATCTCTCTCTAAATTCTAAATTCATCTCTATTTACGCTTCGAAAACACTCTTATGAGAAAATACCCATGTCAGAAGTGTAACTTATTTATGAAATCAATTTTCGAAAAATAATTGACTGTTAACTTTACAGAAATTGGTTAAAATTAGAGTTAGATAAAGTTTAAGCAAAAGGCTTTTTTCTCATATACATAGATGCAAATATGGCGCATAAAAGAAAAACGTTATTAAAATTTTACAATGCTATAAAATTTCATCCCGTCGATAAAGAAGTTTCACTTGAAACAATTATATTCTACACAATATTCTTGTAATACTTTTGGCTTGTGCCAGGTGCAGATAGAGTACAACCGCCAGAGTAATGGAGACGACGTGTGCGACGGCCCCGACGCCACCAACCCCTTCCAGCCGGGCTCGAGTTATGCCAACCCCTTCAACCCCTACATGGAACCGGCTGAGTGCGACTTACACAGCACCAGAAGAGAGGATAGCGATGATGATCATATACAGTATATTATTGAGGGTACTTTGGTCAAAGGTGTGTATTCTCTTTCAAGCTTACAAGCTTGCATTAATTCTTACAGTGAAAAAAAAATCATTTTCCTCTTGATTCTTCTCGTTTTTCCCAGTCTTTGGATTAATCGATCGCATTATGATAATTTAGTATTTAATTTAATAAACTATGCACTGGTTTTTTTACTATACTCTATAAAATACTGAGGTAAAATCACAACATTACATAATCGGATTGACCACGCACTTACTGTCTCCTGAGGTTATCAAAATCACCCTAATCTCAGCCAATGAAAGTCCCCTGCTGAACAAAGGTCTCCCCAAGAATCTCCATCGACCTGGCTAAGGTTGCAGGAAGTCGCTGGATGCAGGCCTCTTACAACAGGCCAGTGTGGAGATCCTAGGGTTATATATAATTTATTTTTATTGCAGTGAATGGTTAAACGAGCATGCCGTTCGCCTGATGGTAAGCGATGCGACCGCTCATGAACAGTAGCTAAACCAAACAACCCCTTGAACTACAAAGCAATGCTTGGCATTCCACTGCGCTCGCCATCCTGAGACACAATATGTTAAGCCTCAATATGTCCAGTAGTTACTCTGGTTACAATGTCCTTCAATCCGAAAAACAACAGTGCATTTAAACTGCTGTTTGACGAGAGAAATAGACATTGCGGTGGTACCCAGGTAGCCTCTCGCATATTAGAGACTTACCACCAGTAAATATTATAGTCGAAAATTTAATATTATAGTGGTTATAGGTCGTAATTCCCAGTTACAAAACTAAAGAATATTTGATATACTTGTAATAATGGTCAAAATTTCACAGACTGCACAGATCACGTTTCAGTAGAGGATCTACTGGAGTTCGCCGATCAGAAGCCGTGCGGGCGACAACGCGGCGTCGAGTCCGACGAAGTCAGGATAATGCGGAAAGTGTTGAAGCAGGAAGTTAGTACTATTTATTCTATAGCTTACAATTTACATGCAGGAAAATATTATGTATATTACTGTGTCGGTTATCGAATTTCGGGAAGTTACAGATACGACTAATCGTATAAATTTATGGAAATCTTTCAGTGTATCGTAGACGAATAAGATTGCCGCTAGTCTTTATGCAGTAGTGAATTTCTTATAACGGCGGCTGTTACAATAGGATCATCATTACAGGATCATCTGGATCCTGGTATGATCTTAGTCATCGACCTTACGTACCATAAAGTTTATCGTAATTACTATAAAATGAGCATTTTTACTAAACTTCAAAAAATCATTTTTCCCACGTAATTCAACCATACATTCAAATCACGCGTTTCTCCCAGAAGGGGTAGGCAAGACACCCACGATTAGCCTTTGTTGTTCTGTCCCACGATGTACGAAAATAACTTGTTGATCGTTATAGCTTGGCAAAAAAGTCTGATTTTAATGAGGACGCTAAGATCGTATTCGGTATTAATATTGAGTATTTATTCTTGGTTTCTTTATTTATTTTAAATCACAAAACAAACAAAAGCCGTACGAAAATGTATAGAAATACCTATATTATATAAAATTATTCAACGGACACGATGACATTTTTAATTGAGTTGCCATATTTTTGTTTCTATAATGTCAATTGTCACCGCATCGTACTCTTTTTTGCCAATTTATAATATACGGCAATAAAGTAATTTATTCTCTAGGTAACGCCTGAAGAGTGTCTAGAAGCCCTCGAGCTGAGCGACTGGAACGTGCACTTCGCGATCAAGTTGATGCGCGTGAGAATGTCCGTTGGTGACGTCACTCTCGAAGACTGCTGCGCCGAACTGGGCAAGGCGAATGGAGACATCAACAAGGCCTCCGCTGTACTCGCTGTGTGCAATACTAATAAATAAAGCAAATGCCCAGTTCTGTACCATGCGTTCATAAATATTCTTTCTGAAATAATCACATAAAATAAAAAATAAAAAATCAATTTAAAAATTCAAAATGTTCGAATATTTTAGGTGGCAAAAAGACTAGTTGACGATATGTAAAAAAGGCTAGTGGAACATTTCGACTTTAAATCCCAAATAGACATTTATCTTAATTAAACATAGTTAAAGCTGACTATTACTTAAATAATTACACTTTTCTCTTACTGTTGACGTGTCTACTTTGGGCCCAACGATGTATGAGTTTGGGCATTACCTCCGTTGTTTTTATATATAAGTATCGCCATGATAGACTTAAGACAATAGATTTGAAGCCTTTCATCACATTTTATAAATAAGAATAATTCGCAGTGAACCTGTGATGTCAACTTTGCAGTTTTTGCCATTGATGTCATACTGGATGACGTCAACGGCGAAGCACACTGCAGTCGTAATAAGGTATATATAGGTATTGTATACTAGGTTGTTATAATATTTGTGGGAAAAACGGATACCGACCGCCACACACAATGGTGGAAATTCCGCCATTATAAGCCGCGAGTGGCGCATCGGATAGGCCGAAAACATACTAATACACGATGCGATATAATATGTTATATCAAATCCTACTATTTTCAATGACTAGAACCCAACTGCGAACACCCGTTGCTACGTTGCGTTGCGAGTTCGCAGTTTGGTTCAGTTCATTGAAAATAGTACGATTTGATTTGACTTAACACGTGTCGTGTCGCGTCGAGTCACATGGCGTTTCATTAGTATGTTTTCGGCCTTAGCCAATATATACCCGGTTTTATGTAGGCCGGCGATATATGGTTATCATCGGTGGTCACTCTGTGTGGTCACAATTGTACTTATCATGTGAGTTGTAGTCTTGTATCAATAAAAATACAAAAAGTAATAATATTTCAAAAACATCACAAACTGAAGCACGAGAAAATTGAATGGATCTCCAGTTTTATTTTTGGGATTGACTTATCGTCTTACAAGTTTTATGTAAGCCAGTGTCTTGGTTCCGCCTTTACAGCACTTATTCCAGTATTTGGTAGTAGCGCTCGTGTTCCAGTTAGTATTAAATGCTCACGAACTTACTAGAAGAATCTAGATTCTAGATGTATCGATACACGGGGTGAATTGGGATGCCGGGGTTAATGGATCTTGAGCAGGATGAGCAATTAATTATGGGATATAAGAATTTAATAAAGAAAATAACGAGTATTTTATCCAAATTCAAGTAAGCCAGAACATGTGTTTTAGAAATAAATAACCTTAGATAAGTCCCCATTTTACATATTTACCCTGTGCGACAGTAGTAAGGTGTATGTCGAGTTTACGTATTATCTGAGCTGTAACAAAGAAATATAAATCAACAAATTTTGGTCATTATTAATTAGTATTAAATTGTAGTATTATTTAACAATATTACATTGTGCTTTTTTGAGTGCTAAGTGTGTTTGCCAGCTTGACTTGACACCGCTGACGTCACATGTCGCTTGTTTTAAGCCCAATTTATATAGTAGCACGAAATTAGTTGCATGACAGAATTTCATCAGTCATTAACTTCGTATGAATATGAATAAAACTATATTCATAAATATGAATTCGGCTTAATGACAAGGCGAAAGCGGAGAGGGTCGTCGGCAGCGGGCGGGTGGGATAAATTCCCAGCGGGTCAGTTTGGCGCGCAATTAATATAAGTACTATGTTCATAGTATTCTATGTATTTTGTGTTGTGTATGTAAATAAACGTAACCTTTATTATTTTGTGTTGAGAAAGCACATTGAGAATGGTGCGAATGTACGTAAGGAAGTCGATAATGAATGCATTAACGGGACTGATTAATGTTTAGTGTAATGGACGTATTAAAACGATAGTTATAGATGTGATCGTATACATGTGACTTGTAGTTAATGGAAATACGACGACAATAATTAAAACTACATACATTACATACATTAGCAGTTAGTAAATAAAGATCGTAAAACTTTATTGAATGAATTATATACGTATTTCTTTTTTTGAATTGAAAGACTTGTATAGAAATGTATTCTATCTTCGTTTATAAAATAATGTTTAATGAAATTAAACGTGAAATGTAACAATTTCCAATTATCTCAACCTGGGGCAATTTTGTTGCTGTTTTCACGTTTCCAGTGTATTCATAAGCTTCTCATTTATGTGATGATTTAGCACGAGGGCGTCGAAAAGGCGCAAACACTTATAAAGGCTGCGTTCGGGTCAGTAATTTGGGGCGCACAAGCGGCGCGGAATTGGGTCAATGGAAGTAGATCGCGACGAGTCGCTCCCCACTACACGCGACATCCTCCAAGCGGCCTACACCGCGTCGAACAATCATACGTTGTCGGATATCGACATCAATCCCTCCGCGAATTGACGAAGTAATTACTATTTAAAGTAGGTTTTACAAGCAACATACGTAAGAAATTAAAAAAATGAACATGTAACAGTTAACATCAATAATCTCCAGAAATATACATTTTAGTATATTAATCCATTGACAAATTCCAGAAATAAATATTGGCAGGATTTTCCAATCAATTAAAATATATCCCAAATTAAATAATTATAGTTTCAATAAAATTGACATTTACGATATTTAATGCGGTTATAATTGATTTTATAGATTTTACCTTTGATTGCAAAATAGGTAATTAACACGTACTTGATAAGTTCCCAGTAATTAGTATTGAAGGGTGCGGTCCGCCCTGCCTTACCGCGGTGTAGGCATTAATAGGCGGATAGATGTAAATAACTCTAAGTAGTATAAGACTACTATTTATTAGCTTTATGGTATGAAAAGAGCGAAGGGGAATGTTGAAAGCGAATGATATAGGAAGCGTAATGTTCCTATATTTTCATTTCATATATGTATATTTTATAAACACGTGGCATTGATCCGCTTTTTAAAATACATTATTTAAAAAAGGATATTATTGTTTGTGTATGATAAACTAATTTTTTGTATAATCGTTTTCCTGTAATTCCCCTTACAGTCTGTACGAAATGTCTAAATATACGTTATTTCACAATTAAATTTAGTTTAAAATGCCCAAATGCATACATATTATGTTTTTGAATTGTGATAAGAAAAGTCTGTACTGATTTGGTTAGTGAGATGACAAGACTAATTGGCATGGATTGAAACCTATACGAATTTTAGATATTATAAAAATATGTGACTTGCTTATCTAGTTATAATAGGCTTTGTTTTGAAAGCCTAGCATTTATTGAAGTTTGAAATTTCAGAGCATTTTGATACATTTACACTTCACTAAAATTTACAAACATCCGATTTTTAGACACTTTTTTATAGTTTGTGTAAAACAAATTAGGTTCATAATTGTGTATGTTCTCTGTGTTGGTAAAATTAAGTTCGGTGTGCTAAATGAATTATATAATATTTTTAAGAACAGCCTAGTGAACACTCTCCTTTAATTTTGTAGGTCGGCGTTGAAAGACTCCAATTCACTTAAGATTTTCATAACGGCTTTTGCAGTGGATGGCATGTTTAAAACTGAAATTTGCTTAGTACGTTTTTAATATGCAATGAACGAATTTATAGTAGTGGTTTACGTGTTTCCTTGTCCTTATCACCATTATGTTGAACGCAAACATAAAAAGGAAATGACGTCATGTTATTCATTTTCGCCCGTAGACCGGTAAGCCAGGAATATTGTTTGAGAATACTGGAGTCGCGACACGTGTTTTTTAATTAATATTTCCTTGTTGAGTTGTGATGTTTAACAGTATTTCTGCAATTTCTTGCAGGTACATATTTTATACTTAGGTACTTGATGACGACATGTATTTTAGAGTCATTTTTATGAATGTTACAATTTTATTCATTGTTGCTGGTATAATAGCATAATAAATACACTATAGTAATCCTTTGTTTGAAGTATTCTCAGTGGGAATACACTGATGTAATGTTAATAGTATCCTAATAAAATATGACGTTATATTAATTATTAAACTACATGTTCATACGTAAGTTTACCTAATTTGTAAATTTGATGTCCAGTGAGTATTAATCTTTTAAACGCGTACAAGTAGTATATACCCGTAGTCAAGTATTTAAACGGTAACGGAATTCAGTTTCAATCGATAGTGTTTCTATTGAAGCTGTCACATGTACCCACAGAGCTAATTTAGTTAGTTTAACACGTGGGGAATCCTTAAACACACGAACTACCAATAACATTAGCGGTCGGCCATTTCTACGTCATTTGTTCTCTGTTTTCGCTAATCGGGCCACGGCGGCCGGCATCAACGTGAGCGCCCGTAATTCACGCCCGAAACAAAAGAATTCGCACACAAACAAGAACCGGACATTACGTATTCATGTGCGCGAGCCATTTCCCCGCCTCGACTAGGCTTAATCTTATTTCTTTTACTTTCCACCAGTGGAAAATATCAGCTGGTGTATACACCCTGAGCGAGCCTCGCGGTCACCATCACATAGACGCGTCTATTAGACGTCGAAAGCACACATACACGCATTTGGCTATGTAAGTTACCAAACACGAGTCCATCGTAAGCGGGTCCCCGGAGAGACGGGCGGGCCGTTGTCTCGAGCCGCCGCCTCGCATCCGAACGAGACCAACTTACGCTTGCGATGCCGAAAAGAGACACACATTGGTACATTTTTATGCAACGGGCACAAATTCTTTATGTGCCTTTCCTTTGTTCGTTTCATAATGCCGTTTGAAATTACAGAGAGACTTGATCGCAAGACGCTTGACGTCATTAAATTAAACCGCATGAGTTGCTTTGTGTTCGTTTGTAAATTGCAATTATGTGTATCATGTTATTTGTAGTTCTTAGATAGCTAAATATGAATTTATCACATTCGTCGAGTATGTAATTTTAAACTAGATATTTATGATATATGTTATAATGTTGTATATAGTTTGCTACTGTGTCAATGGTAATGAATAAAATATTAAAATTATAATGTGTTTGTTTTAATAGGTACCTAAATAGGTACCTACAAAATTAGGTAGGTAAATACCTACCTACTTTTGTAACTCATAAACAAACTTCAGTAATGTCGTTAGCGGTTGTTTACTCACGGTTTATATAAATCCAAGGGATGCACTGACTATGAGAGACTCACGATCGCTTTAGTGATAAGTTGTATAATCTGGCAGTCACTGGTTTGTTATCCAAAGAAATATATTTTGCGAGAGTCATTAAATAAAAGGGGAAAATGAAACATTCTGCCTAAACGTAAGCTTACTTCGAGTCTGTTGATTATGATACATCTAGCGTCAAGAAAATACAGAAGAGCGCAAAATATTGCGCTAGTAAGCGGTCGACGGCAAGCCAAATTAATTTACGCCGAGTGATAAAATTATGAGAGTAACCAAGTTAGGTAGCAGCTTCGTATTTATCGCAATTTAGAATCAGAACAATTTAATAATCAGTCCAAAGTACGATTATTATACAGAGTATATCAAGACTGCTACCGAAAACGAAGCCGGGTGGTAGTTTAAGCTACTTCAGACACAATGCAACAGAAAAAGTGGCAAAAAAAAAGCGACAATTTTTTTTATGTTATTTTTTTCCTATGGCCATATTTGGGTTGTAAATACATTTTTTCCTAAAATAATAGTGTATACCCTTTTATTTATAACTAATCTAAGGTATAAAAGTGTTTAAATTATTACTTTGGCAAAAACTATGGATTTACCACCCAAAAATGACGATGTTTAAAAAATCATAATAAATAATTGTCGCGTTTCTATGCGAAATTTTTAGTTGCATTGTGTTTGTAGTCACTAAAACTACCACCCAGCTTCGTTTTCGGTAGCAGTCTTGAGATACCCGGTATTTATGACTAACTGGTATATGAATAGCAGATGAATTGTTACTGCACACTTGAGAACTTGAATAAACTAGGCAGCGATATAATAACATACCAAAGACAATATTAGCAAAGATGTTAGTAACGAAACACCAAATGAAAAAATACATAGTTCAAACCGCTAATATCGTTAAATAAAATAGATAAGAGAGACGATTTCCCATAAAAAAGTCTATTACCCAAGGGAAGTTCGTATGAACTAAGTAGGTACATCCAATATTAGTTGAAATCCAGAAACTAACACTAGCGTTAATAGGACTTTTCTTATGGCAAATATACGTTACAGATAAAGTATTATGGGAGTCTTGGATCCCGAGGGTGTACCTGCGAGTATTTCACCTGCAAGGGCGGATCCAGATTTTACGCCAGGGGGGGTCATATAGTCAGAACACTGGGTCCGATTTCAATACTCCAATTCGCAATAATGACTTTTTAAAGTTTGTTTACAGGCGTGATTTGTGGACACAAACATACTTTTTTACTTTATTTATCGACATACAAAGAATTAAATGTGCTTATAAATTTTTTCAACAAGATAATTAATAATTTTTTTGTCAATCTGGGGCTAGCCCAGGGCGGGGGGTCATGACCCCCAT
The DNA here is from genome assembly GCA_009982885.2 of Hyles vespertilio. Taxonomy (NCBI): domain Eukaryota; kingdom Metazoa; phylum Arthropoda; class Insecta; order Lepidoptera; family Sphingidae; genus Hyles; species Hyles vespertilio. The sequence goes on along the minus strand of CM042833.1, from coordinate 29,343,320 downwards.
GACCCTGGATCCGCTCTTGTTCACCTGACGTAACTACTTAGGTAATCATGGTAAAAGCAACATGAATAGGGCACTTCCTACTCGATCTCATAGCAAATACTTAAATTGGAAAATAAAAAACTTAGCGTTTAAATAAATATTTATGGCTGAAAGAAGTTCAAGGCATTAGCAAAATCACCAATTGCAAGTACTAGCTCTTCAATATTACGCGAGTTAGTAGCTAAATGGCGTAATAATTCCCGTCTCTTTTCTCTCTCGATGTCTTCACTTGCTAATGTTTCCACTTTATTCCTGTAAGCAAAAGAAAATAAAAATCAGTAAACGTGTAAGTAACGTAGCAATGGCTATTTGGTCTGAAATGAATGAATGCGCAGAAAATAGTACAATGTTTGGTTTGCACATATCAAATTAAATGTGTCGCACTAAAACGGTGAAGGAAAACATCGTGAGGAAACCTGCATACCATAGCGATTCATAAGAATTTATATGGTATGTAAGTCCGCCAACCCGCACTAGGCCAGCGTGGTGGACTATATGGCCTAACCACTCTCAATCGTACTCTCGATTGTAGAGTAGGCCCGTGCCCTGCAGTGGGACGTATATGGGCTGATCCAGAAATTAAATGTGTCATTATCTCGTTCCTTTTTCTATAATTATTATGTATGTATGTAAGTTCACCAAAATATTTACAAATAAAATGCTTTACGAATGGTGAGAAAGTGAAAGATCATAATATTATCTGCCATTTGTCTCTCTGTAGTCTCTACCCATTCAGATTATATGCCTAAACTTAAAGCTGGAAATAATATGGTGCATGAATTTACATTGATTGTTACTAAATATTAAGATAGGTATTTAATTTATGTGATTGTTGAAAAATATTTGTAATTATAATTGTATAATTATATACTAACAATGTGTGCCTGATGAGTTTCTGCCGACATTTTATGCACATTTACTATTTTTTAGTTTGGTAAAAATATAAATAAAACTTTTAATTAAACTTGCAAAAACTCATTTATGGTATATAATATACCGGGTATCTCAAGACTGCTACCGAAAACAAAGCCGGGTGGTAGTTTTAGTGACTACAAACACAATGCAACTAAAAATTTCGCAAAGAAACGCGACAATTATTTTTTATGATTTTTTAAATATCGTCCTTTTTGGGTAGTAAATCCATAGTCTTTGCTAAAATAATAATTTAAACACTTTTATACCTTAGATTATTTATAAATAAAAGGGTATATACACTATGATTTTAGGAAAAAAATTACCACCCAAATATGGTCAAAGGAAAAAAATAGCAGAAAAAAATGACGTTTTTTTTTGCAACTTTTTCTGTTGCATTGTGTCTGAAGTCGCTTAAACTACCACCCGGCTTCGTTTTCGGTACCAGTCTTGATATACACTGTATATGATATGAAATTGTCAATAGCTATAAAGGAAGCATACAAAGAAATTCTTTGTGTACCTCGTATTACACAAATAATTTCTTTGCATGCTTCTAGGATCTAGATCCACCACTTTCGTTAATCTAGTACTTAAATAATATTATAATAATAAAATGTACAGTGTTTGATAAAGCCCGCTCGCAAGGATTTCCGCACCGATCTATTAAACGCACTACATCATACAGCAATTCTCCCATAGCAAAAATCAACCATTAGGTACAAACTAAATAAAAGATTCATTAATTCTGCAGGTCTAGCGTTTATATCTCACTGAAACTCAATTTATGTCGCTACCGAGTTCGTAGTAACTCAATATTAGCTCATGTGCCAATTTCATTGATAATTGGAACAAGCTTCATATTGTACTTTCAGTCGCAGTTTTTTATTCAATCTAAGAGACCGTTACTTTAAAAACTTTATCGATATTTTTATATACAACGTGAGTAAATCGATATACCGTCTTACAAATCGAATTACATGTATTTTGAATAATGAAATGGTCTCGGATTACCAACCGATTGTTAGTAATTACACAGCCGTATATCGCAAGAGGTTTAATATAATATGTTAGCTGCCATTAAAAGAAGAGTTATAGTGAAGCCGCATGCGCGAGTTTTTCGGCCTAGTTCTCGGACGAGGCCACACTTGTGTGTGTGCGTGTTTGTGTACTTGTGTGCAGTAGGTCCCTTTGTGGGTGTGCGTTTGGCAGTGGGACGAGGCTCTCGACCTAGATCGCGTTAGTAACGCCCGAGACACACCGCCATCCCGAGCGAACAGCATAACAACAAACATTTCCCACGTACTTGGCTACCAGTATGTCTTTTACCGTTATGGTTTTTGTGATCTAATGTGAAAACCATGCTTACGCGCAGTTAATTTTCGGAACTGGTTTAATAGCAATAAAACATAAAGATTAATCTACAAACGTAATATAACTATGTGACGTATGATAATAATGTACATCTTGACATTTATGTATTTTTCCGTATCTATTTTAGTAGAATTGCGGTTTATTTATTGTTTCTTCTACATTTTTGTTGAAGAAACGTACCGTTATCTTGATTGGATTCAAATTGAAAATATTTTAACCTATAAACAACCCGTATGATGTGTTAAATAATGAGGTAGAGCACATTAATAAACTTTATAATTACCAAAAAGTTTTGTTTTTTTGGAGATTTTAGACCATTTAATCAATTAAAGTTCAGGAAAGGTTATGAAAAATAAATCTTTTAATAATAAGACACACAATCTTGTAATTGTAATTAATGTCATTCACAGCAAGTACAAATACCATATTATACTAATTTTGTCTTACTTAATTACTTTTTTGTTTGTAGCCAAACATCGTCAAATAACCCGACATGCCAGTGAAATGAAGATGGCTTAAAATGTTGGCAGTTGGATTAAATCGCTCTTTTAGATGTATCTCAAACACGACCCAGCGCTGACCCAATTCTGCCCCCAATATATGACAGTAGAGACGTACTGCCGAGCTCGCAGTTTGAATGGCAATTATTTTAATAGAGACTAGCGTTTCCACTTCATATTTTATGACATTTGACCAACGTATTTACGCGTGAATTCAATAAAATTATTTATCGAACTAGAATGCATTCCGCACTAACCCCTCGCGTCGCATGAACAAGAAATGTGAAATATATTTTGGCAGCAAGTCAATAAGTTCATGTGGGCCAGGACGACGAATGAGGTTATTAATTATTAGGCACATTGTGTCAGTAACGATTAGAACAGCAAACAAACTAAGGACGAGTACGATCTACGAGTACGATGTATTTAGGTTGTAGGGTTTCCACGGCGACCGAAATTCATTACATTATTAAATCCGCTAACGTGTCAGCGGCCCTTTTTGTCACGAAACGAAGAATTCGTGGGTAGTTAACTTTTGTGGATTCAGTTTGTTTAAAGCCCGTATTACGCCCTACATTCAAACACGCCTCAATTTTAATATTACTCGGTGCAAGGAATATACGAAAATATGACTTAAGCGAAAAATAAAATTCCTTTATATACGAGCACGTAGATTTCTCGAATGCATTTCAGTAGCGTAGCATTCAATGACATTACCTGGCAAAAGATTGGAGACGTGGATGTATGAGTAGAAACCTTAAATATGGGAAAATATAAGTATATTTTTAGTGTCATTTAACATTGGTACAAAGTTTCCATATGAAATAGCTCACGGAATTTTGTGACGGAGGAACATCTGTTGGATTTTAAATTTATAAATCTAGATTGTTTATTAGTTTTGACTAAACGTTCAGCATGAGAATAACTCATATACAAAGGCTTAATATGTAACTGGTAGAATACATCAATGTCTTATGTCGGTCATATTTGCTTTTCTTTGCTGTAACAGATATGATATAGATTTTATTTGTGCGATCGTCTGTCCCTGCATTTTCGCTCTCCATTGAAGTCATTTTCAATTAACCTCTAATCATAAGAATATAATAGTAGCCATATTTAAAGCTAAGTACCGCCTGATATTCCGAAAAAAAAAAAACATATATAAGAGTAAACAAAAAGTAAAACTCAAAATACTTTTGGGTCATAAATATTATTATGTATTCATAGTTTATAGAGTAGTTATAGTAAGAACGCTTAATTCTACTATTTTTTTAGCAACAACAATGTTATGATAGTAAGGAAACTAATATAATTGGAGTATTGTACTAATGCATGCTGATAAGATAGAAAAAATGGGGGCAAACAGTATGGATACATCACCCAATTACGACACTCATTTCACATGATCTCTGCGGGAAATGTAGAAACATTATTTGCAACAGACACTAAATACGTAATATCGAGTATTTTACAAAAACTAATTGCACTATTTTTCACGTTTGCATTTAGAGTAAAATAACTTCAGAACTTGGCAAACAAATGCTACATTTATTCCATACTGGCTCCCTAGCTGCAAAATCTTGTAAGCAAATCCATTAAAAAGACATAGTAAGTATGTATACATGCTGTTACTTCTAACTAACTCAAGAATAATAGTCTGATCTGAACACATGTAATAACTCAAAATAATAAACGCATATCTATGTATTGTAGATCTAATAGATTTTGCTAGCGCTAAGCTAGTCCAGGACGTGGAAAATTAATAAATTCTTACCAAATTGTAACAAAGAGCTTAATTGTACATTCTCATATTATGATTACCACAAACCGAATACACGAGATGTTTCCAGCGTTTGCGAGTCTAAATAATAGTTGCACAATCGCAACCAAAATGGTGTAATCAAAATAAACATTTAAACTCAACAAACCGCTAAAATATGAAAGCTGTTTTCATAACATTATGATAGAATTTGTAAATACTTCAATGTTTGCAACAGTTACTGTAAACCGTTTCGTGCACGCTTCTCTTGATTCAAAGCAATTTAATGGCTTATCGTGAATAAACCGCCGTTTACGTAGCTTCGTTTGAACAGATGGCACAATAATCCTACTCATCCAATATTACCCATAACGGACCATTTAAACACTGAACATCACCTTTCTGTTTGTAAATGGAGGACGTAAAATATTAATTTTCAATTTTCAATCGTAGTTCCCACGCAAGGAGAAACAAGTCTTCTTGGATTTGATTGAAAATTAAGTACCTAGAAATTATTTAGTATTCGATTGTCCTGCCACAGTTGTTAATGGTACTGTTTTATTAAGTGCCTCGTGTATTCCAGCGCGCCGCAGACGAATAGCCCTGAATTTACCTATTTATGCCCATTAATTGTGTGATTATTGAAGACTGCCTTTCACAAGTAATGGCACCGCGCTCGTTCTCGCACCTTTTATAAGTGGAGAATGTGAGCGCCGGTAATAATCTATAAACATACATCGTGAATGCAACAGTCGCGAAGATCAAACTAGTCTTGTAGACACCATTGTCAGATGATTTATGGAGTGCTTTTTGTCATATTTATTTTACTCTCGTTTTACATGTGCATGACTTTAACGACCGCTTATACCGAACCCTGAGCTGCTTATAACTTGAATTCCAAGGCGAAGACATCTTGTATTATTGAGTAATAGGAATAATATATAATTTTGATACAGTTTTCAAGTATTAGTTGATAAGTGTGTTATTCAATCGATACGTAATTTCGGTTGTTTTCTGGAAGGACTTAAGAAAAATAAAACCTATATTTATGACGCTGATAGTAACTCGTTAAGAAATTTTAGTCAAAAATGATTAATGGTGCAAAAATTCCCAATTAATATTTGTTTTATCGCAATTCCGTAAAATCATGGAAAAGACAACTACAATATTAATTTTAGCCCGCAGACTATTATAAAGGCGACTTACGTATACAGAATATCATTTAACCGTGTACAAAGATGGAGTATGAGCGGGCATGGAAGCCGCCGATTAAGACTCAATTCCCGACGGGATGTACGTTTTCATCTGCGGCCGCTGCGGAGCTCAATCCAGTTTCAAAGACGTTTGCCCTGTGATTTTGTAATTGTTTTTTATTTCTTTGAGTGCGATTCGATTCGTTTGATTCGAGACTTCCTCGCGAATCCGTCTCTCACAGCACTTGAAGTTTTTTTTAAGACTGCTCGTGGTGATAAGGGGGCTTCCCTCTGGTAATTTGCGGATGATAACGGTCAATGACGGTCGTCGGCTATTATTCATATTACTACGTTGTGTACCAATGTCATCTTTTAAAACTTTAATGGATAATAGTGCGGTGTTTAATATATAGGCTGGAAAAATTTAAACGTGATTTGCATTTTACTTCATAGATCTTAAATAAACTCGGTGCACCGTCGATGCCACTAGTGGCCGTTTTACATATCACCTATCTCTTATAGACTCGATTTTATGTACGTATACCAAAAGTAGTATGCGATAAAACATTACAAAAACCAGTAAAAACGAATATAAATAAAAGAAGAAAAATGTTAGTCATACGCAGACGCCGCTGTTAAATAGATAGCTGTTATATAGAAGTGAAATTAATGGTATTGCTATCCTGGGTTCTCAGGCAGTATTAATATGTCCAAAATGACAGACGTATACAGTAGGCCGGATAATTGGGATTAATTCTGCAGGCCGGCATTATTCCGTCGCGTCAAATGGCAAGAGATTCCGTCTGTCGCCAGCCGATACGCTATCTTGACGGACCTATACTTGCCAGATTAATACTGAATTTACGTAGCATTTACTTCGAGCATTTATATCAAATCTAAAAAAGTTGGTTTAGGATATTAGTTGATTCGTAGTCATCAACAAAATTCTCATAAGGTTTTAAGGTCTTTGTGATTTAAAAAATAATTGTATTTATACATAAATACCGGGTATCTCAAGACTGCTACCGAAAACGAAGCCGGGTGGTAGTTTATGTGACTACAAACACAAAGCAACTAAACATTTCGCAAAGAAACGCGACAGTTATTTTTTATGATTTTTTAAATATCGTCATTTTTGGGTGGTAAATCCATAGTTTTTGCTAAAATAATAATTTAAACTCTTTTATACCTTAGATTATTTATAAATAAAAGGGTATTCACTGTTATTTAAGGAAAAAATGCATTTACCACCCAAATATGGTCATAGGAAAAAAAAATATTGTCGCTTTTTTTGCAATTTTTTCTGTTGCATTGTGCCTGAAGTTGCTTAAACAGCCACCCGGCTTCGTTTTCAGTAGCAGTCTTGATATACCCTGTATATACTTATTAAATTTCAAACTTATTTTACGTGATTGATATACGCATGTCGTGAACGCTTTCCTTAATATAGATAAGAAAAAATATTACAACATCTGATAATAGTTTGAATTTCATTTAAACAGGATCCGGAGAAGTAAATGGAATCTAAACTAGTAAAACTGATAAGGACGCACATAATAATGATCGTAGCGGTGAATGTTTCTGTTGTTTCGATTTGAGCCAAGTGGATATTATGCTCACGCCGATAATTTCACATCATAATATTTAGCTGGCTGTTTAAAAAGGAAAAATAGATACTACTAGACTAATAGATAATAGTATCTTTTGAGAGATAGTATCTTTTGAGAATGTGAGAGGCCGCCGACAGATACCACCGCAATGTCTATTTCTCCCGTCAAACAGCAGTGTAAATGCACTGTTGTGTTTCGGTTTGAAGGATATTGTAGTTAGAGCTACTACTGAACATATTGTGACTTAACATCTTAAAACTTATGTCTTAGGATAGCGACCGCAGTGAAATGCCAAGCATTGCTGGGTGATTCAAGGTGCTGTTTGGTTTTGCTACTGTTCATGAGCAGTCGTATCACTTACCATCAGGCGAACGGCATACTCGTCCAGCCAGTCATAGCAATAAAAATAATAGGAGTAGGCAAATATAAAATTAAGAAAAAATGGTGCAAAGCAAAAAATATCAATATTAGCAATATAGGTATTTTGATAATAATAGTATTTCTTCTGATTATATTATATCCATTTAAAACAAAATAGAAATATATCTAACAAGACTACTTTATCTGCTTCCACTGTAATACTATAAACAGCTAGAAGAATTTGTAGAGTAGCCCCCTAGTCCAGACAAAGTTAATAATTCCCTTTGTGCTATGAAAATAGGTCAAACAACAGCCGTTGCCTCCAACAAAGAAAATCATTCCAATTTCATTGCAACTGGTTCCACAGTGCTGAACAATTTCACAAAGGATTCCTGTATTCATCCCGTGATTCATCCCACTGACTTTTGACAGGGTTTTAAAAAGGGATATTTGTATAGATTGGTAAAGAGGTGACTTTATTGTGGGTCTATGTGGATTCTATAAAAAAACGTTTATGTTGTTAACTTTCTTTTAACACTATTATCAACCAGTATACATTCTTTAATAAAAAACAGATAATAAGCATAATTCTTTAGTTGGTGGTTGGTATTATTTGACAATATTTTCTTTTGCCAATTTAAAATTATATTATTTGTGACATTCTGAAGGCGTGACATTCAGAACTGAAAATAATAAGCGGTTGAAAATTACTTTGAACTCAATTAACACAAGGGTTAGGAGTTATTTTGATAACACACTGCGCGGTCGGGAGCGTAATTGCGTAGTTGATAGCCCGCGGCTACAAATTTGAATACTGTTACCCCTGTGTCCTTAGTCTGTTTAACGGATTCGCATAGTCATCATACATCTTTATCGGTAGTTCAGGACACCTCCCTACACTTAGACAAACACGTGTTCAAGGGCCCCAAAAGACTTCAAAGGAATTTCTTCAATGAAACCGGGTTACATTCAATGAAAGATGTATTGTGCTGTTGTTGTTCAACTTTTATAGAAAATTTAATGTTGTGTTTGATATAGAGGATATTTGTGGCAATATTTGAGGTCAAAAGAGTGTTTTTAGATATAATATGCTTCCATTATTATTGAAAATAAGTAAGTAAGGGCATAGGTGTTATACTTATTAGTGTAGCTCACAATAGATACCTTTGAGGGAAGTATATTATGCCCATTTTTTGTGGGTTGGTTGGTGATTGTTAAATATGTTTATGGTCAAAACACATAAATAAAGATCTATGTTATGATATAATATATGAATACCTAAGCAGTAAGCACAAGTATGCCTCATTGATAACGTTTGCTTCTTAAACTTGGTTATTTCGTAAATAAATGAGTTAGTAAATTATGCTCGACCCTCAACGTCGCAACTTTTTCAATCGTACAACTTTTCAGCGCGTTGATAATTGGATTCGGATAAATCATGCGAAGTTAAGGGGGTTCGCACCAAGATTTTTTTGTAATAAAAAATAGCTGTCGACTGCCGTAACTTCGCTGTGGAAGTTTAACTTGAGCCGTAGTATTTATCTTGTTCTATGAAGTTTATTTATGTACTTGTCATATATAAGATTTTATTAACTCTCAACTTACGTCTCTACACCACTCGCGTTGCTTATCGTTAACTGTGAAGTTTTTATGGCGTTTCAAATTGTTTTGCTCATTAATTTTGACCTGGTTTATGTGCGCTGTTTTAAATTTAAACATATGATTTTAAATGACTTTTCCACAGTATCAAACTTTTTTCACTCCTAAAGTTTCAAAAGTTGTAAATAATAATACACGAATCCTATAGTAGCAAATATTATTGTAAATACTTGGCTGAACGTACGCATATCGATATTTTATACAGAAATCGGATAATTGAGTTAATTTTCTATTATTCGAAATTATAACTTGTTGAACGTCAAATAGATGCATCTTGGATTGTTCAATCAACAGACATTTCAGATCTTGTGTAAATTCGACTGTATAAGTCAATGAAAATTCAAAATACTTGGTAAGTCTCGAGGTCAGTCCGTCTGAATTGATGCTTCGGCCAGACTGTATCCATTTACTCCAAAACACAAAATGGGTCAAGGAATTAGCTGAGTCCTTGATAAGTTGCATGGTAGCTCCTTATATGTAGCAGCATAATGTCGGTTAAATTACTAAAGATCTACACTATTTCTTATCTCCGAAAGACACCTTTAAATTACATTTCTCCGCGCTATCTTCACTATAAAATTTATCCGAGAGCAGAAAATCACGATGAATGGTAATCGATTATCATCATTGAAAAATAGTGGAAGAAGAGACAGAGATTTTGATATTAACCTAAAGTTAAAAGGCGTATTAGTGACAATCCCGAGTTCCATAGTAAAATCCATCACGAAGTAATCACTTTGCTTCTGTTCCTGTTAACAACATATAAAAGCACTTCGGTGTAATCTGGACAAACTAGAAAGCTACACACCGATTAAATCGGATAATAAGTTATTCTCAACTAACACGTGAAGTGAATCATACTCTAAATTCTGATACTAAAGGATTAAAACGATACTTTAATAGTCTTCCAAACGTTTTAACTTTAGTTAATTTTATTGATGAGGAATAAATCAAGGTAATTAATAAATTTCTGGATATTTGTGGTACTAAGTACTCACGAATTTGACGAACATATACATGGACCAGTGAATTTCTAATTACGAATTCTTGTTTGTTACCGGTCCTGTGTCGTCAAAATGGTGCCAGGACGTGTTAGATGAATTCGGGAATTCCTTTGTCACAGAAGTGGGGCTTTATTCACTCTGCTGAGTCACAAAGGAGCGTTGATAACTATTACTATCCAGCTAGCATATACGAATGAATAGTGCCAAAATCCAGCGGTATTGGTAAGATTTAAACCAGTGCAGCGGCCAGCACACATCATAACCCCGAGATCGAAGCGGTTAATAAAACCGTACGGGCGGCATTCAATAGTGATATCTAGGCCTCGTTCAGACTGATGGATCCTCAAATTATTTTACAGCGATATGGCTTCGATGAAAAAGCTTTGTGCAGCAGACTCTGTGCACATGTAGGGCACCCAGTTTCCCGACCCGGAAATGCCTCCCGCCACCCTCGCTGCCCGCCACCCCGCGGGAGTCCCGTGGCCCCGCGACCTATTTATTTCCTGGTTTATGTAAGAACGCCCCGCGCGGCCGTCCTTCGTGGGCTGTTGAGTATTCCGTCGATGTGCGAGTGTACTCTCTACTCATATACAGCTACCGTGCCGTTTCCACTGTTTAGCCTTTTTTATTTGCACATTCATAAAGTTCTTTCTTTTATTTCTGATTACGTCTCGTTTGTTTACGTATGAATGGGTAATTTCTGTATTCATAAATGTTATTAAACGGGCGACTTTTTATGATAGATTATACAGAATTTTTTTCAATGGTTAGCTTGTAAATGATTTCTGGAGTCGAAATATGTTTTCATTGATTCAGTTAATAAAACAGTATTATTTAAGGCGCCGTAAAATAATTCATTTGTGTAATAATAATGAATGAATAAATGTTTATGTTTCCCAAAAATAACTTCACCTAATTTACAACCAATAACACAATGTTAACAAACTTCCGAAAATGTAAGCAGGGCCGCGCATTCACAATGCGACCGGTGCACACGAGTGGGTGACTGGGTGTTGTCGAAACTCCAAATGAGAACAAGGGAAAGTGACGAGGTTCGATAAAGTTAAAATTTGAAACGTAAAAAGTTACTTTCTCTTGTGTGGCGATAGGTGTGACCTATATACCGTACTCGTTGAGACAATGAGTGGTTGCCGCTCGGCTGTTGGCAAAGCTAATAATTAATATTGATCCGAACGGACACACGCTTTCATATGAACTAAAAAAACTTGTATGTCGGTAAATTACTTTTATTTACAAAATGAAAAAATAGACAACAAAAACGGAACCTATATTTACAGTACAATTGGCGGTCTTATTGCTGTTAGAGATATCTTCCAGACAATCCGTGGATAGGTTGGAGTAAATGGAACTAGAAAAACGGTTGTAGAAAAGTCTTAAAATTAAAAGAAGAGAGATTGATCTATCATGTAAAAATATAAAAAATAAATAAATAAATAACACCCAACAGTCACATACATAGTCCTGACACACTAAGATCGAGTCTTGTGTCGTGGGTATCAGGCACTATGAGTGACTTTTCGGTCTCACAAATACCCAGACCCGATATAAATATTTGTGGGCCGCACAAACATTTCTAACGGTGCGGGGATCGTACCCGCGGCCTTTCGTTTCACAGGCGGCGTCTAACCGATTGCGCCACAGAGGCTGTCAGTTAGCAATTAATTTCAATTCTTTTATCGATTATGTAAGTTTTAGTTGTAATTAGCGGAAACCAATAGCGTGACAATAGTTATTTTTATTCATGCTTTATAATGTGGTTTCAATATTTAAAAATAATTACAATGGTTGGATTACAAACTCTTATTAATACTAGAAGTTAAGTGATGTAATAAATGATTCTGAAAGGGATTAATAGTTTCGAGTGATATCAAAGGCTTTATGTGGCGTACAATGATATATAATCATGATTATATACATAAACTCAAGCCTTTTCCCAGGTGGGATAAAGTGCTACCAGGACAACCACGATGTTTCATCCCACGATAGAATAGGGTCGAGCTTAACACCATGTCACTCACAAATTCCTAACGCCAAGCTGATAATGATTAATTAAATCCAATATCACCTTGACTGACCCGGGATTCGAACCCGAGACCTCGGGTTTTTGTTCATTTTGATACCCGCGACCCAAAGTTCGATCTTGGTATGGGGTCAGGACTATACAGTCAATATTTCAAGAGGTTGCGGATGGCAAAATTCGAAACTATGAGAAATGGCGAAAAATACTGAAAGGAGCCACGAGCCCGATTTTGATGAAAATTACACATCACATAATTATAATACTTGTACATCGTTTGATTTCAATATTTTAGAAGATATAACAGGATGGTTTAGTTTAGCGTGTGCCGTGTGCTTGAATGCCATAACGTCCTTAATAAAAGCGTGTACACTATTATTTTAGAAAAAACTATGTATTTACCACTCAAATACAACGATAGGAAAAAAATACAAAAAAAATATTGTCGCGTTTTTTGCTAAACTACCACTCGGCTTCGTTTTGGATAGTAGTCTTGATATACCCTGTATGTCAACCCGCCTTAATGAAGGAATAAGAGTCATACCTTAGTAAATGTCCTGAAAATGTGTTCTATGTGTTTATACCAGACTACTAATTACAAACATTTGATTTATTCATCATTAGTCCTTCACGTAGATTAATTGTCATTGCAACTGTTATCTTGAATTCTATAAAATCTTTTTTCTTTTTAAAAAAATAGCGATAAAGACGCAATAAATAACGTCGTATCTAAAACTACAAATAATAAGATAGTCTTTTAAGATGGCATTCACATATTGTTATTGAAATAATTCTACAGATGTTATAATATCGACTGCTTCGGTGGCGTAGTTGTACTACGGTGCGGTTAGAAAGCTTAGGTCTCGGGTTCCAATCCCGAGTCGGACAACGTGATCTTGGATTTTTATATTCATTATCATATGATATGGCGATAGGCTCGCCCTCTATCACCTCGTGGGACGGCACATACAAGGCGAAGTGTGAGTGCCCTGGCACCTCTGGTTACGCCTTCTGAGATCAAAGCGTGACTTTATGTATGTATGTGTATGTTATAATATTGTGATGACCGTCGCTAACAGTAAATGCAATATACAGAAATCGTCCGAGAGTCTCCGAAGCGACCGAAAGAAACCAGAGGATCAATCTCACAGCTCCTACAAACGGATATTGCTTTTTGACTAACTATGTTTGATTCACAAGAACTTCACCTTAGGAACGCAATGACCATTTAATAGCTAAACGTATACATTTTATTAAATTGTAAATGGGTCTATAAATATTCGGTTGGTTAGGCTTTGTATAGTGATATAAGTAAGATTTGTAAGATTTTACACGATGTAAGTTTACTATCATCGCTGGGTTGAAATTTTTGATAAATTTCAAAAATAAAAGTTTTCCACTTCTAAAAAATAATACTATTTTCTATAAAACTTATTACTCTCTACGAACTTAAGGTTACAACTTATTAGACCCACCGGGCATCGCCTCGTCGCTCGCGGCCCACTCATTGTCGCTAATGCAATTACGACGTAGTATAGGAATATTATGTAAAGTATTTAGGTATATTCGTACAGTTTTATGTGCGAATGTGTAACGGTCGAACAGTTATCGTGTTGGACACCAGAGTAACCCGCCTGACCATAGCTCATACAATGCATGGATCCCTAATTCCACTTGCGTAGTACATATACATACAGTAATGAGTATAGCACGATTACTCATTTCTATTACACTTACTCATCAGCTTTATTAGGGACAGCATTTTATTGCATGAAAGAGGTAATCAGTTCACCTGGTTTCCAATAAATCATTCCCAGATATAGTAATTTCAGATGAATGAAAGCCTCAATATTTTTGCTCATCTAAAGCAAAGCTACAAAGCTTTTAAACGAGTTATTTTGCAGGTTCACCTCTTATACAGAGTGAGTATATAGTTCTGAAAGTACTATATATAAGTATATAAAAAATAGAAAGCACTTCACTTTAATATCCTAAAAGCCGGACCAGGCCATCAAATGAATGTCCAATGTAAAATTATATAAATTAATTACACAGTCATAGATCAAAACTGTACATTTTTGTTTCAATTACCTTGAAACCGATGCTACTTTATTAAATGAAATATTCGGAGTCAGCCATTACATGTCGTGTTACAATTTTATAGACATCCGTTGAATGCCTGTCGTGTATTCATATTGCGCTTAATTGATCCTAGGTATTTGTTTGCGAGTCCTTTATGTGCCAAGGGCCATCATGAGGGCTTGCCCGTAATGAAACTATTTCAAACATTATTTAAAATATAAGTTATAACCGATGATGTAAACTCATAAATTAAATCAGATATATTGGGAATATAATATATCGCTTAACTTTTGAGGTTTCATTAGATGTGATTCGCTAATAAATGTCGCGTAATGCCATTCATTTTTACTACAATAGAGGCAACAAATGATAGTTTCTCACCACACGTACGTCAACGGCGCACTGGATTGCTTTTTCAAGCTTATTTTAAAAGCACCGGAAATTAAAAAAGGGGTTAGCACGTGGACTTACCAACTGTTACACAGCTTAATAACTAGACAGGAGTAAAATTGGTAACCTCTTTGGTTCCGAGCGAAGTGAATGTGACCACAAAGCTGTGGTTTTGAAAGTCAGTACGTGAGCTTCTGAAGAAAAGATAATAATTATTACTAATGACTATACTATACTAATGAGACGAACATTCCAATTGACTGATGATAAGCAATAAGACCGCTCATGGACAGTAGCAAAACTAAACATCACTATAAATTAGCAAAGCACTGCTTGGCAATCCACTGTGCTGCCATCCTAAGACATAAGGTGTTAAGTCTCAATAAGTGTAGTAGTTACTCTGGCTACAATTTCCTTCAAACCGGAACACAGCAGTTCATTTACATTGAAGTAGTACGTATTCAAGCGGCCTCTCACATATGAGAGACCTACCAGTGAGTCAGTATATTTTCTTAGTGGTAGAGTTTTGGTGTTAAAGCTCTACCTAATCAAAGTACTTACGGCCTCATTCATAGACCGTTTATGAACCTATTTTATTTACCGAATCTTTTATCCCTTTCGAACGACCTTTGAATTTAATTTGAGCGAAGAAGACAAAAAAATCGATAGCTAAAATAATTATATAAACTGTCTATTAACAAGGCCGAAGATTGGTATCCTAGAGACGGTAAAAGAAAGAAAAGGAAGACGAACTGATATTAACAGTGGGTCCCAACTGGAGAACGGTCGCTAGGGATAGGGACCAATAGAAAATATACATACATACATACATAATCGTTACGCCTCTATCCCATAGGGGTAGGCAGAGATTATAGACTGCCACTGCTCGATCCTGACATACTACTTTCGCTTCATCCACTTTCATGGACCTTTTCATGCATTCTCGTCGGTTCAAGGTACTTTTGACCTGGTCCTTGTTGAAAAAATAGAAAATATTAAAGGAGGTAATTGCCAACAGGCACTCTGAGCTCAGAGATATAGTTTAAAACATGAAACCAACTAATATAATCAGCATGCAATGAGTTTAGATTAAAAGGCTAAATGTTATGTATTGTCAATACGGGAACATTCAATCATGTAAGATTCTAATAGGAATTATAACAAGCCGTAGTTGTAACAAGCTGAATAGTTGTCAGTCCCAATAACAAGAAAATTCCAATAAGTCAATGCAATATGTATGTAGGTATAATTACAATATCATCTTCATCACGCAATGCAATAAAAATAGTAAACAGAGTGCTGCAGATCTATATTACATTCAATTGTCAATTGCGTATAACCATTTGTCTGTCTGTAACTGACTATTATTGCTTGAATTGACTCTTCAGCATATTGGACATGTTTCAATTGTATATCATTAAGAATATTAAATTTCAGATGAGTACTATGAACTCTAATACAGTTTTCGTTTGAGAAGCGACAGTAAACATCATGGAATATAAGCCAGTAAAGAAGAAGATAAATTAAGGGCCGGCTATTGATTTTAGTTTATTGATGATGATGATTTTGCTGTTGGTAGGTATGTGGGAGGTTGCCTGGATAGGTGCTGCATTATCTATCACTCCTGCTAAACGGCAGTTTCAATCCATTGCTGTATTCCGGTTCGAAGGATATTGTAGCCAAAATAACTGTCTGATGTCTTAGGATAGCGCAGTGGAATGGCAAGCATTGCTTTATAAGAAAGAAAAAAAAGAGAGAAAAGTTTATTTTTGGTACAAATACAAAAGCAAAACAAAGAAATTAATATTAATAATAAAAATAATCCAACCCGAGAAAATAAAAGATATAAGGATAGGATAGGATAGTAAAATATATATTATAATAATTCATTCAAAGTTCGTGGTGGCCTGTTGGTAAACGGACTAGACGCGACAACATGTTCACGGTGGTCGCGGGTTAGAATCCCAGGGCACACCTCTGACTTTTCGGAGTCATGTGTGTATTGATAGTCAATCACCACGCACTAAAACAGTGAAGGAAAACATCGTGAGGAAACCTGCATACCATATCGATTTATAAAATTTCTATGGTACATACCATCCAATATCACCAGTCTGCCAACCCGCACTAGGCCAGCGTGGTGGACTATATGGCCTAACCACTCTCAATCGTACTCTCGATTGTAGAGGAGGCCCGTGCCTTACAGTGGGACTTATATGGGCTGATACATCAATAATTCATTGTGTTATTTGGTTTTGCTACTGTCTTTGAGCGGTCATATTTCTTATGATCAGACGAATAACATTATCGTCTCGCCATTCTACGTTATAAAAAAAAGAGAGGAAGGCATGAATATGTTTGATTTTCGGAAATCATTCTAATAGAAACGTAACAGTGGCCCAGAACAAAATATCTCATTAATTTGGCTCCAAAAAAAGCTCGTCGGTCTACCAATAAAAACTCGAAGTTTAAGATACTCGTAAGGAGGCGATGTACATCATACTATTAAGAGTTTCACTTTACTAAAATACTTTAGTCCACCAAAATCCATTGAATTTTTCATAAGCTAAACCAAACAAGGTGGTAGAGTTGATACTCTACCTAATATTTCTTAAGATTTAGATTCTTTTGTAAATAAAGATTATATGTTTTTTCTTATGATATATTGTATATTATACTTTTGTACCAGTTTGTTATTTGTGTACATATTATGTATGTGTAGTAGACAATTATTATAATATATTCATCCATTACCCTAACACTGAATTTCCTTGTGTTGGCAGTGGAACCAACGGAAAATAACCCAAAATTGTCTGGAAATATTATCATCATCAATTATCAGCAACAATAAGCGAATTGTGTAATTTTATAGCATGTAGTTTTGTTTTTTCAAAACCATCAGTTGCGATTTCTAGCTAGGCATATTAATATATCAAAAATCGAAGTGTGCAGATCAAATTTTTATCAAATCGGGCTCGTGACTCCTTTCACAATTTTTCTATATCCTTTCAAAATTTATCATAGTTTTTGGATTTGAAGCCCATTTAAAATATATATACAGTATATACGAGTATACATAGATGAAGTGGTGATGTTATCGTATTAGGCAATTTCTTACAGATAACCATGTGATGGTAGAATACAAAAATTTTTAAACAATTTAGCGACATATCATTATTTCTTTGTTGGACGTGACTGTACAATTTATTATAATAATTGTTAGAGAGGTTTTGTATTTTGGTGCTTACATCACTTTCTACCTGATCAATAAATTATACTCTGGTTTAAAACGAAAGTATTGGACATAAAAACTAAAATTAAACCGGTGATAATGAAGAAACTTTACCTAAGACTAACTAACTACTGACAAAGACTTACAACCCTTCTTTATAACCTATTTTTAACAAGAGTTTATAATAGTTGCTATTACTATGACCGTACAATTCAACGCTTCAACAAACAGAGATAGTCATTTATATTTATCTTACCTAGCTATCTGTAAATACGAGTATTTGCACCAATTTCATATCTACTTCTGTCTTTGTTAACTGACACATAAAATGCATCGAAATATGTAATGAAATCTCTTGTTAAAGATAGATAGATTACAGAGAACGGCTGTAAGACTTCCGCCACATCCAAAGATAGTTTAAGAACCTTTTTTTGTTATCGAATGTTTTGTCCCTTTTGGACGACTTTTGAATTCAGTTTGAGCGAAGAAGACATTTGATATCTAAAATATGTAAAACTGTTTTATAATAAGGCCGTTATTTGAAAATATTTACTAAAAGTTACTCATTTTGTAGTTCACTTTCTAATTTCGAAAGTAATTATACTATGCGATTATAGTATAATGGTTTATTTGTCTTTTAACTATAATACTATCAAATAAATGTATAATTTGCACTTGAATGTATTAGTAGTTTTTTATTATAATGAATGCACTTCAAATGCCTAATTGATATTCATTTTTGCTTAACACGGCAGTATAGGTGTAGATATAGCATGTTTTAATACCATGTACGTTAAACTTCTCTACTTTTCTTAAATTATTCACTTATACCTATTATTATGTGTATAATTTCAAAATATATGTGATATATTATGTATGTCTTCAAAAAATTAAACAATATTTTTTTTTACAGATTTCGTTTTTCGGCAGGTGTCCAAATTCATTAGAAATCTTGTATAAGTTGTGGCGCTCTGTAAGTATAACAAATTGTAAAAATCTACTTAATAATTATTAAGTTCAACAGGGAGCGCAAGCTAATATAGTTATGACTTAAGAGCTACAGAAATTTGTCTTTGACTCTCTTCTACCTAATATCAAACCTTGTGTGTAACCTGAAAACCTTATTACAGCGTAGTACTCAGGCGTTTCACTGGGATAGTAATTTTTACTCGGTTTTTAGTGCTCGAGCTGTTAACGAGCTGCTGTCTCCACCAGCCGTGGATCCCATTACGATGACCTACATTCGATCTCGCTGTGAATAAATTATGTATTTATAGCAACTTTTTCACAATTTGTCCCCAGATGGCATTTAGAGAGAAATTAAAAAGAATAATGAATTGTGCTCATTCAGCGAAGGTTTGTTGTTAGTGCAACTTCTGCGCTGAAATTATTCTCTCTTCCTAATGAGAACGTCCATTATAACGGCTACTGTAGTATTTCTAATTTTAAATCTGCTTTCACAGTGAAGGAGAGTGACCTGATTACTTTTATATAGGTATAAAACAGAGCTGCGGGAGAAAATTATAAAGCCTACTAGGTTATACTTGGCTGACTCGAATGTTCGTATCTGTGTGGATGACGACTATGGACAAATAACATATATGGAGATAAAACGTGGATCAAAATCAGGCTGTATAACATTTTTTATACCTATACATCTTTCGCTACATTTTATAAATTTTCTGAATATTTATTATTTATGCTTTAAACATTTTAAATAATACAAGAGCCTCCAGTTGTTGTTCTTCGGCAGGTGTCTAAATTCATGAATAATCTTTTACATATCAGGATTGGAGCAGGCCAGCAAAATCGTTTCAACAAATGAGAGATCATTACTTATCGTTAGTAATTTTCTAATGGTTCTGAGTGCATTTTCAGTTACATCTACATTGTGGTAACTTATGAGCCATATTAAGCAAAAATATGTACCATTTATTTCTTATTTCCAATGGCGACATGATTTTGAAACTTACTCGCAGGAAATAGAGCGCCTTACTACGGATGAAATCCTATGCACCTTTGATTTCCTAGTATCTTATTGTTACTGATATATTATGATAATATTTCGGCATGAAATTGTCCACATTAATTAATTATCTTCCTTTCCAACATATATTATAATCAATAAAAACATGTGTTATTGGATAATATTTCGCAGTATTTCTACAAGTCGCTACAAAGTCTGACGCTTTTTTTGCTATCGTATTAATTGCGTTTATTGGATCGATCACAGAAATATGTTACAATTAGATTTACAATAAAAATGCCTTTTACCAAACCAGCTCATGAGATCCAGTAAATAATTAA
This sequence comes from Hyles vespertilio, assembly GCA_009982885.2. NCBI lineage: Eukaryota > Metazoa > Arthropoda > Insecta > Lepidoptera > Sphingidae > Hyles > Hyles vespertilio. Next base: position 29,322,861 of record CM042833.1, on the reverse strand, counting down.
AATATATTTTTAGCTTTGGATGGTTATTATGATCAGATATTATTTAAATAAACAAAGTGTTAATTATTCTTTTAAAAATGTAATACAGTTATAAAAGTTATTTATAATATAATAAAAAGGTTTTTAGTTCAGGAAAACCAATTTTTTTTTACAATTTGGCATAAGGTGAATTAATTACTATATAGCCAACGCAACTAAGAACATTTATGTTAATTAGATAACAAAATCTAAATAGTTTTATGTATGAAAAAATTAGCTCCGACTGGGGTGGGCAGCAACTAAAGAGCCCATAATTTGGCGAAATATGTTATAACCACTTCAGTCTACTAACTAACTACTAAGGTCATTGACAATAAAAAAACATGTCATTCTATAAGTCTAGGTTACCTAACATGACTAATCTTCATTATTAATTCTAATACCGCATTACCAATGCAGTGTTGCTAGAGATAAAACTCCGAGCCAATCGCGTTGTTTGAGTGTGATTTGCCTCAGCGTTCAACACTTGGACTTACGACGTTTAGAAGTGCGTGAGGCGGTGAAGGGGGGTAGATGGCACGCGGCGAGCTCGGCGGGAGGCGGGGGGGGGGGGGGGGGGGGGTTGAGCGAGCATGGCATACGTATACACTCAGTATAGTGTATAGAGCACAATGCGGCATCGCTCTGCGTCGACGTGGTACGACGCGCCAGCGTACTAGCCGCCGCGGCCGTCATAAATATACATAACATGGCACCCATCACTGGCACAACACCGGCGGCCGAGCGCGAGAGCCCGCGTGGAGGCCGCCAGCGCCGCCGCCAGCCGCTTCCCGCCAGGTGAGTACCGCTGTGCGCATTTTCTACATATTTTTTCACATAGCGACTTCCCCATTGTGCTGGCGAGATTTCCACGAGGCGATTTTACCGCGCTCTTATCAAACGACGCTGCGTTCTCACCGACGCGGTACGACGGAATTTCAATAATTACCCACATTTCAGTAACGGTTCGCTTTTAATTGTTTAGTTATGTTACATTTTTATTGTAAGACGTCCGAGTTTAGTGAGCGGCACGGAGAGTTCCGCGGTACGTGGTTGCGTGAGATTCGGTTTGAAGTGGCGGCCGGTGGCGGAATGTACCGACGCGACGTATCATGTAGCCAGTACGTGCGTGTCTATACCACGGCGTTATCATCTCATTGCGTATATCGTTATATCCTTATCAAAGTTTGCTGGGTCGTGGTGTGGCGTGTTCAAGGAATTTTCTGTACCTACCTATCGGCGGTACCTACTCGAGTCGCATGTCGCACGGTTAACCTGTTCTTTGCCTAATTACATATTATAATAAATAAACAGTCGTGCATCGCCTATTTACCGACCAAACATCACGCCTCGTTCACGTGGGAGACAGATACAGGCATGATAAGCTGTTTTATCAACATTTCCGTGTAATCTTATTAGATTTTTAGTCATGAGTAGAGTGTTTTTAGATATTTCCTTACATACATTTTATCGTGTGATTAATATAAAGATAACTAGATAATTAGATGACACGTAAATAACGCACGAAGAAATTTATTATGAAACATCATGTTACATTTATTCCGACCCTATTTTAGTATATTTCAATTGCCATACAATCATTTGAGTTTCTAATCTAATTATATGATGTAAGTCTAAATATACGTTGAATATTTGATATGAAGTAACATCCCGCGCTGTTAGCCGCATGAATAAACTACAACGTTGGTATTGTTACGATATGACCACCGGTTTCGTACGTTGAATAATAGATGGCGTTAGTCGCCACCGGACAACAGTCCTAAACAGAATGCACACCTGCTCACGCTCGTATCTAACCTACAAATATTTTATAAGATTTAGCCAATTATGTTATAAGAAACAGTTTTGAGACGAGACGAAACAGGTTGTTAATAGTAAACAATTGGACGAAATTATAGTGAATTGGAACTTATTCCCGCAATTAAGGTTTAATCAGTGGAGACGGAATAATGTTCAGAAACATTCGGCCAAAGATGCAAAGAATAATTAATGAATAGTATAAAATACAAAGCAATATGTATTAATTTTAATTACTTGTCAAGAAAATTATTATTTTATAAATAGAATTATAAAATAACGGCTCTACCACTTAAAATTCCTTCATTTCTTATAAACTCTGTAACAGTTTGTATTTACATAATATATTAGCAAGATATTTCTAGTTAAAACTAACTTTAATTTTTGGTAATAATTGAACATATTTTATCATTATCATTGTTCTTATGTATTCCGCAACGATAGCAAAAATGTAGAGTTTGTATACTTTATGAAAAGTAAGTTATTAAGCATAAAATATTATTTTGACCAATGTCTATTTAAAACATGTACATGTTAAAATAATTATGACGTTCGATACATTAGAGTATTTAAGTAGCATATAAATATGTAAATATATGTAATTACTCTACATAAATAAATTTAGTCACAATTACATACCGGGTATCTCAAGACTGCTACCGAAAACGAAGCCGGGTGGTAGTTTTAGTGACTACAAACACAATGCAATTAAAAATTTCGCAAAGAAACGCGACAATTATTTTTTATGATTTTTTAAATATCGTCATTTTTGGGTGGTAAATCCATAGTTTTTGCTAAAATAATAATTTGAACTATTTTATACCTTAGAGTATTAATAAATAAAAGGGTATACACTATTATTTTAGGAAAAAATGAATTAACCACTCAAATATGGTCATAGGAAAAAAATAACAAAAAAAAATTGTCGCTTTTTTTTTCAACTTTTTCTGTTGCATTGTGTCTGAAGTCGCTTAAACTGCCACCCGGCTTCGTTTTCGGTAGCAGTCTTGATATACCCTGTATAAATATAAAATCGTTTGATACATCCCAAAGTAATTAATAAATATATAAAAATAGAACAAAGATATCGTATTAAAATAATATTGAATATTTAAAATACGTAAAATGAGGCAGACTAGTATTTCAGTTTACAAAAGGGCCATCGGGTTGTGGTGTTCTGTAGATCCGTACATTTCGGGACAGTGTCATTAGGGTGGCAGTACCACTGAACATAATCGGTGGGATGCTGCCCATAGTCATTGCCCGATCAGGGGGGCGAAAACCACCCCGCGTATCGACCGAGGCGGTACCATTTTCACAAGGACGATTACAGTACAACCATTTCGTGAAATTAAAATTTTTTTTTATTCAAACGTATTTTACAAAGGAAATGATTTAAATTAAGGATACTTCATTTTAAACAATACCTAACTGTTTGTTTTGTCGACACTTGTCTTTAAACTGCGTTTTCGGGTTTGCCGGTATATTCAACGATCCAAACAAAACCTAATAAAGTTTGAAGAGGAATTTGTGTTTTCCATTTAGTTGAATCACGGTTTGGCATATAAAGCCCGTTATTCGCCAAAAATGAACGAGTTCCATTCAACAACAGGCGTTTGTTTTAATTAATAATGATACTTAAAGTAAAGCATGTAATAAAAGAATTTAAGTCAGAGCCTAGTTAATTAAATATTCCATATCATACGTCGAGTTTAGTGACCTTACAAATGTCACAGATAAACATATTTATATGAAACATTTGGCATGACATATCGTTTGTGTTTTTAATGACAAAAAGAAAACGAAAAAATATTTTTTGTTCTGTCTTTCATTTTTGAATTTACATAGCACCGATTATATAATCTATTAATTTACATATGTGGTATAATTTTTTTATAATTAATATATTATCCTGATAAATCCCATTGACATTTGAACATAACCAAAATATCTACTTGATATTAAGAATAATTTGTATTGCGATTTCCTAAAAGAGCATGAGCCGCATAACATTTCTATTTAGTTTTGACTTTGTAATTAGTTACCAAAAGCAATTTAACGTCCGTTGCTATGGTACAAAGTTAAATGTGGCCTTTGTGAAGGCAGCCATGTACAAAGAGATACCTTTGTTATTATATATCTTTCATTTGCTAACTAGCAGCTAAATTAACAAAGGATTTTTGTTTAAATAGATACACGCTGTGTATCAGTGAATAATGTTTATATCGATATTAAAATAATCTCTTTGATGTTGGCTAGTTCTATGAAAGCTTGTTTCTTTTCCGAGCTGTTTAGATATTATGACATTAACTACTGCTATGAGATGTATTCGTTTTAAACGAAAGCAGAATTTATTCATATACAAAAATCTAGCTTCGGTATAATTCAAGTTTGGTATATTTTATTTTGTAAAATTTTAAAATATATCTTGTAATGTTTAATAAGGTTTGTCTAAATGTCAATGTGTTCGTTTGATTAAATGGCCGAAGCCTGAATAAATTACTACTCCCCCTCCCCCATACCTTCCCTCCATAATTCTCAAAGGGCGGAAATCATCTAACGTTATATTTGCACGAGAGAAAAATATTAGTAATTTCTACTTAATGTTTATTTTAATTTTTGGTTTATTTACGGCATTCTTTGTTTAGAATTTTAATGAAAAAAACTTAAGATTTTGTTTATTATAAAAGAGTTTTGCGGCAGTAAAGAAAGTACATGATATAAGTTGGCTAATCCGAGTGCGTTACAAGCAAAGCGTGAAACTAGACGTGTATAGATAGATATGTATGTCGCACGACAGTCGGAGGTCGATTTGGGAAACCAACAGCCAAATGACGTAGGCCTCCGGATCTGTCGCGAGTGTTGGGTGGTCGCGGGTCAGCAGGCGCTGGTCGCGGCACGCACAGTTTGGTTGCGTTAGCGGCTGCGCAATAACGGTGCCCTAGTTATTTCGGGTGCTGCCCTACATTGAAACGAGGTCGGAACGCTGTTTTCATCAGCAGTTTGTTTCGATGGGGCCGCGTGGGGCCGCGAGGGGCGCGCTGCCACCGCTCCGACCTCGCACATATCCACTTAGATACTTACACAAGCGCCGTTCACTAACTCTCATTCATATTTGGTACAAGACGCTTCAGAACCGCCCGATATGGACACTATAGTTTACTTGCTCGTGGATGACACTTTATTTCCTTATTGGAATAACAATGGCGATGTATTCACTAAAATAGAGTAAAACATAGAGATGAACTGAACACACAAACATCACTAAACAGCTTCCTATAAATGTGTGACAAATAATAAGGTGAAATATATATTAAAAAAATGCCGCATTAGGACAGAGGGAGGGGCGTTTCTGTCCCGCCCCAAAAAGCAATCCCGATCCCAACGTTGTTTTTCTTTCGACGCTTTTTTTCTTTTTATTGTTTCCGATTTTATTCTCGATTCCGACACGAGTAGTGCAGCGATACATACAACGATGACGTACTTCATTAAAATTAATTATTGATGGGGATTCATAAAAATGTTTGCAGGCTATATTTACTTTGTAGTTATTTTAATATGTTGTTAGCACGCGATAGTCGTCTGTCGTAAAGTAGGGGGTAGGCGACAGCACACAGCACACACAGACGATGCGCCGACGCCGGGTGTCCGCGCTGCCGCTGCGAGCGCGCGCGGCCCACCACGGAGAAGGGGAGGTGTCATGCCATTTGGCCTAAAGTAAGCCAAGGCCGGCGTGGTGGGGATAACGTTTACACGTGTGACCCAGATAGGAGCCGAGGGCCGACGGAAACCGCCGACGGGCCCCGAGTGACCGTCCCGCTCGCTTCTATGATCGATACTCAACTCTACTAATGTTATCTACACGGCACAAATGCTTCATTCTAGTCGGGCCAGTGCGAGTGCGGCGGTGCGCCCGCGCCGGCTCGTCCTGCTAGCGACGAGCACTGAACACTCGGCGACACTCCACGTGGAGCTCAGCACGTGTGTACACGCAGGGTCACTGACCTTAATCAGTCCGCCTTCGCACACTCGCCCTCGCCGACGCCGCGGAGGCTTCCGCACTTTCGCTGTGCCGGATCGATTGGTGGTCAGTGGTAGTGAGAGGGTCCCACGCAGAGGCAGCCGGCCGTCCGGCGTCGTGTCGCGGTGGTGACGCGATGGTGGCGATGGCGTAGCGCGGCTGTTGCGACGCACCGAGCGCGAGCGGAGTGCATCGATCGCGATTACATCACCACTTGCGTCCTTTCTCTGCGCGCGCAGCTCACCCCGCGCCGCCACCAGCGCGCCCCGTGCCCCGCCCCTCGCTCGTCCGCGGCCACTACGGCTCGGCTGCGTGCTACGCGGCTTCATTCGTTCTGTAGTCGTCGTCAGCTTCGGTCGTTCTCTTCCAACCATCCTCACTAGAGTGCAAGTTAAAGTTTACTTCAAAATTTTCAAACTTCGATTTCGACGTGTAACTTGAACCGCGTTCGATTTAACGGGAAATGGACAGCTAGTGTTGATAATAATTCGTTTTAAAGTGACTTTATTGAATTCGAGGAATAGTTTTAAATTTTTGTGAGACGTTCGCGCGACCCACTTTTAAACTTTGACATCCGTAACGCGGTCGGCGGATACTTTGCAGTTTTTTCTGAATAGTTTAAAAGAAGTTTAATTTAGAAGCACACGCGGCGTTTGGTCGACTCTACAACGCAATTAGTCACATTTTTCCTTTTGTCCCGTCATGTGACTCACGTTTGCGAACGACGCTCGAGAAAACGCACCGTGGCGCGCGCTCCTAGTAAAGTTTAAAGTTTCCATTACAGTTGCAGATGAAGATCAACATCAAGAACCAACTCTACATTCCATTCGAGGGAGAAAACTCAATTTGTCAGTTGTATCGGGGGGAGAAATTGACTCGACTTTTCGTATCAGTCAGTCTTTTTCTCTCTCCTATATGATTGGCATAGAAACATCATCATCGGCGGGGCAGCACGCGGCGCGGCTCGACTCGGCCTGTCCGCAGTGACGTCGGGGGTTACGCAAGCTGTTATTTGATTCGGCTGCGAAATCACTGAAATTTCTGCACAAGACAGGGTCACGGTAGCCACATTCCGGCGGCGCGTTCGCTCCACGCGCCGTCACGTGTCGCTGATGTCTCTTATGCCTGAAATATCTGTGTCGTAATCGGTCGGTTTGAGTCAATGTACTGACATGACGAAATCGAAATAATCGTCGGCGCGGCACGCTTGTGGCGGGAATTGGGCAATCCGCGAGCGAGCGGATGTCCCGCCCCGCTCCCCGCACCCCGTCACCGTGTGCCCGCGCCCCGCACCCCGCGCCCCGTACCTCGCGCGCCTCGTGCCTACGCGCCGCGCCGCGCCGTTGCCTAAAATTTCGAACTGGTGCGCCGGAGTTGCGCGAATCCAACCGACCGAATACCAATTTGGAACTTGTTAATTTTTCTTTTTATTGCAGGTGGAGCGGCGGCGTGCGCCTCGCCGCCCGCGCCCACATAGCTGCGCTTGCGATTAATCACTATTTATACTTTGTATATTATGTACTGCTGAGCGAACTGCTATACCCAATAAAATGTTTTGCAACAAATAACTTCTTTTTATACATTTTATATTTTTGTTATCCAGCATGCTCTTTAACTTTCTTTGTTTTGTTAACCTTGATGACTGGCCGAGTGGGGTTTTGTAACTGGCGGCTTCCTATTTACTAGGCCACCATGTTGTTGTGCATGTGAGCGCGGCACATAGTGGCCGCGGCGGGGGTGCGGCGCTACCCCACGCTCCGCCCCGCCGGCCCACCCAGCGAGCCGCCTCGGCCTTGCCCTTGACTGCTTTGTAGCCTTCCTTAAAATCCATCGCACAAAAAACAAAGCATTGCGAATGATCAGTTTAGTGCTCCACACGTAAGGCCACTAACAATGCGACATATTTGTCAAAAAAGCTGATTGCGAATTGCAATTGAAATGTAAATTCAATTGGCTGGGATATTATTCATTGATAAAACTTTAATTGATTCATTGCAAAAATCTTATTCATTTGAACTTGGAACACGGAACTGACGAGAAATAACGCAACATATAATAATATGGCCGTCATCTGATGTTGGAACAAAACAATCATTACACACACTATAACAAGGCAACTAAACTGCAGTGTTGTAACACGTGACACTGAACAACAGGCACTCGGCACTCCGAGTATAAAGTGCATCATTACAAACAGCTAGCTAATAAATTGACTCATCTAACACGCTACTATGCTTACAACAAACACGCTAAACCCTACCATTAATACGTCAAAACAAAGAATATACTCGAGATATAGGTATTCTCTTTATTTTACTACAACTACTGGTTCCAAAAGACATCAGATAGTCATATATTTTGTCTGGCATTCCCGACATATCATAAACCAGTGCTATCAAACGGTCAAAGGCCAATACAAAAATAATGGAAGTTGTAAAATGTATGACGTAACAGTACATGAAAATCAACTATGTAGTACTATGTCTACAAAGATATTTTTTATGTACTGATTTGTAGTACTATTGATACAAACCAAGAAGCCACTGGGCAAAGACCTAAATACTTTTAACAATCATACATATTTTCGGGTCTGCCTCGGAGCTAGTACTCGTCTTGTAGCATGCTTTGGCGTACGATCTTAGCCTTTTAGTCTGAGGAGCTTCCCGGCCCAATTAAATCTTAGTCTTGTGGTCTTTTTGCAGACTTTATTCTAGAATTGTGTTCCCGACACAAAGTCATTTCACACCCGCCGAGCCCGTAAGGACTAACTTTTGGACTTTGTCGCTCGCCCACTTTAGCCAACACAAAACTTGCATTTAAATAGATGAAAAAGAAAAAAAATATTTATTATTACGACGTATGTATTTGTAAATGTTTGTGTAATGACGCGGATATAATAACATATTTGTATAATGCAGAAATTCTGAATCGCGTGCGTGATACGATAATATCGAACGTAAATGACCTAAGACAAAAATATTTCGCCGTCCGTGGCTCAATTAATTTTTAGTTGAAAAGGCCTAGGGGTACGCCTAAGTCACGTCGAGATTAAAAATTAGATTTGATTTGTGCTTGTATGTGTACATGGTTAGTGATTTTCTCGCCCGCACACTTACGAAAGCAATTTCTGTTAGCGTGGACTAAAATTAATTACAATTCTAAAGTAAAGGCTCTTAAGGAAGACTTTTCGTGTGCATTTCTCTAGTTACAGAATATTTTAAATCTTTATATTTAGCTTGTGCTCGTTAATGAAGACGGAGTTCCATTTCTTTATTTTATTCAGATGTTAGTATTGAAAAAGACTAACGAAATGAAAAGTAAAGATAATGAGTATGTATTTGCTAGAAACTACTCAAATAAGATTAATGGGATAAAAGTTTTAAAAAAATTAGAGGAAATATTCACGATTAATACATTCAAAAATTTTCTTAAATTAAACACAATATTTGAAACAATTATTTTATTGTACTTTTAGGCCAGAGTTTTTTACAGAACTTTTATTGATTAGAAGAAAACACTTAAACGGGCTCCCATACAAACCAATTGAAAAAGTACCTACAGACACATACCGACATAGACTAAAGACTAATAAATCACAGTTTCTGGAAACTGCAAATGTGTTTGACCAGGCGTCTTGGTCCGTTCGGTTGACTTGAAACACACCGTACTGCTGAAAAATTTCACAACGGAAATCACGCTCAAATGACGTTGGTAACTTCGAACAAATAATTTTGAAAATATTTTTATGTGCCGTATGCGTTTAATGTAGTAAATTCAAACCTAAATATAAGTGTATCTTGTACGGGAATCGAATTTCTGTATCAGCCCATATACGACCCACTGCAGGGCACGGGCCTCCTCTACAATCGCCAGTACGATTGAAAGTGGTTAGGCCATATAGTCCACCACGCTGGCCTAGTGCGGGTTGGCAGACTTACATACCATATAAATTTTTATAAATCGGCTATGGTATGCAGGTTTCCTCACGATGTTTTCCTTCACCGTTTTAGTGCGTGGTGATTGACTATCAATGACACATGACTCCGAAAAGTCAGAGGTGTGCCCTGGGATTCGATTCGGGTTCGAATCGAATTTGGCTTGTCTTATTCCATTCAGCCAGCTAGACACACCACTATACCCGGGTTTACTATATGCAATTAGGATAGTGTAGGATAGTTGAACCAGTTGAAGTACTTTAAGTGACGTGTTATGGTATTCAAAAGAAGACCTCTACCTACAGGATATTTTTATTCTATTATTACATTTCGGTCGAACTCCTGCGCATTATTAGAGTCGAATATAGCAAATTCAAAATGTTGTCCGGAACTACAATCGGATCTGACGAATTTCGTTCCACCCGTATAATTCTTCCGGTCACTACATCGGTCCACTTATAAACTCCGTATAGTTTGAAATTTAATATTAATATGTTAAGCAGCATGTTGCCGCATTTGGTAGAAAATGTACGCAGTGTCAATATATTTCAAGATTATTATTTTTTAATTTATGTTTTGGCAGAAAATAATAAAATAATAAAAAAATAACACCCAACAGTCACATACATAGTCCTGACCCCACGCTAAGATTGAGTCTTGTGTCGTCGTTTTCGGTCTCAGAAACACCCAGACCCGAAAGAAATATTTGTGGGCCGCACAAACATTTCTCTCGGTGCGGGGTTCGAACTTCGAACCCGCATGAAATGTATAATGTATACAATGTCAATATACATATTCCGAGATTATTATTTTTTAATCACATTGATCCGGCGCGATTTGGACTTCCGCCAATGTTAACATTTATAAGTGTTAATTAAAACTTTAAAAAATATTAGAATTTAATTATAATAAATTTTCTTGATGTTAAAATATTTTATAATTTATTTAAAACTTGATTTGTTAAACAAATTATTTTAAAAATATTTTTAATAGTTAAATATTAATGTCGCAATTTTAAAAGAAATGCTTAAGCCGGTAAATATACTTTGGACTGGTACATCTGGTATATTTTATTATTCAGGGAATCTATAAACTTAATCCCCTCGGTGGCCGTCGCAATTCAAGCGACACTTGATACCTCAGGCGAGAGGCGCCCCAATTCCTTCACAGCAATCGTTAGCGTCGACCCGTGTCTGGTCCCTTCTATTGGGGAACATAATTGTCCCCTACTTACATATCGGTTGGACGCCCCGTTTACATAAATCCAAATATGTAGGTAATATGATATTGATCACAGAAAAGATGAATATAGTTAGAAGGGAAATAGAAGCGTTTGACGCGTCGCAAGGTGGTGCATAAAAAGCATCACTGCCGCGGAACGAATGATCTGTCAAATCAGTCGTTGTCGAAATGCCGTGGAGTGTGGAGCCCCAGGAAAATAGAGTAAAACTATAGATTTGTGCTATTTTATCTCGCATTTCCCTTACTACAGCGTCGAATATCAATAGAGGAAGAATTCAATACCACTATTGAACCCAATTTTATTGATTTTCACCTTTATTTCCAAAAATTGCGTTTTTTAATTACGACATTTTTAAGAGTTCGATAATATGATCGATGAAATAACAAAAACATACATTGCTGATTACTCGTACATACAATGTACTCGAATTACAAGTTCCTACGCAATGCATACGACTTAGTTTTTTTATGTCAACTTCGAAATTTGTCACATGTCACAAAGTGTTGTAGTCATGTACATAGTAACTATTTCGATGTAGTTATAGATTTCGTATACACGTCAATCAATTTTCATAGGCATTAAACAAAGAAAATTAAATCAAGTCCCATAGTAATTTTAAATTGTATTACTCGTAACGTTTGATAACGTTGACGACTATCTTTATATTTTAATGTCATAATTCAGCCAACTTGAAAACAACATACTCGTATATTTGTGTCTGAATATACTTTATAACAGAGACCGAAACCCATTCGACATTACGGTACCGGTATCGACGAATTTCGGTTACCTTTAAGATTTCGGTAACCGCTATGACGCATTATAAAGGTTACCCTTAGATACGGTAACCGTTTTAATACCGGTAACCTAAAAATACCTTGAATGCAAAACAAAATGCGTTGTTGTTGCAAAAAAAATAAATATCATACTTGTCGTGTTGTTTACACAATATCGCTGGATTCGATTCATTTCTTTTTTGGTGTGTAATTCTGTTGAAAAAATCATGAAATGAGTAAAGATAAATGTGTGGTATAGTGCCATAATGTTTAGTAAAGACAAACGGCGGTATAACCACACACAGGCACTGTCCCCGCTTTGACTTATAAGGAACGGCGCATGAAACATAGAGGTAACCCTTATTTCGGTTACCGGTATGATACCGGTTAAATTCTAGGAATCCAATAAAATTGGCGTATAGGTGTTACCTTTAAAAATACCGGTATTATTTTTTTTCGGTTGATACCAAAAAATACCGGTATTTTCGTTACTGGTTTCGGTCCCTGCTTTATAATATTAATTAATTCGTTTGTAGGTTTCCGAGGGTGAGTAGATAAAAGAGACACATAGAGACATCTGATTTCTTACAAAATCCAGTACGATTTGTTCTAAGTATTCATTTTCGTGACATAAAAGACGATAAAAAAACGGTTTCATAATATTCAAACCAAAAATAATTACGGGCAACGCTTATGGAAAAACTGTATCATGGGGGTGAAATAATGAATTATTGTATGAAAAATCAAAACCAGTGAAGCTATTGACGAAAAGAAATCATAATTTTAATGTAATAATTGCATATATGTGCTTTTCCAATGGTCAAAATGTTAATATCTCACACACAGCTGAAAATCTTGAAAATCCTGTACATATAGATTTGTAAAATAGTGTACAAATTAAAATTGACTTTCAATATTAGTCTCATTTATTTTCCGTCCATCAACATAATACTAATTAAATAACTGTATCAGGAAAAAACATTAAGCATATCGATAAAATAAATTCTGGTCTTATAACGAAAACATATTTCAATAGTTTTATCGATCCTTTCTATATTAGATTTGTAGAGGTTTTGTGTTTCGAAAACGACGACACTGGTTTTCATACAATTTGACGGCTATTGCTTTTCTAACCACATTCAACTGTTCTGTGATATTGATAATAACGAATACCTAAGAAATTATAAAATTGTGGTATTGAATAAAGCCAGGTCGTATATTGCTTTATTTCCTAGTTCTCATAACTTCTTCTGAAATAGACTTTACTTTGATTTGATTACACCCAACAGTCTCATACGTTGTTCTTACAATCTGTGGTTTCAAGTTTAGTACGGTTTTCTTTCTTCACTTACGGCCGATGCCAATAATCAATCGAAAAAATTAGATTGAAGTCAAACTGGATTGTTTTTTACTTTTCGATTTGTCATTTACCATGTTGCCATAGTTTTTTCACTACTGAGATTGATTATTGGCAATAAAGTATCAGAAAAAAGATTGAGCTGTCAATCTAAAACGGCAAATTTTGGATTGGGTTTGTTTATTGGCAGCGGCTGATATTTTTCTTCTACCTGCCCAATACTGCACATTTGCTTTCTTGTTGCAAAGACGCAAACATGTCTGGCGCCAAAATCAATGGCCATGGTAACAATATGCTGTTACGTATAAAAAAAAACTTCAAATTTTTTTAGAATTATTTCCGGTCCTCAAGATTTATGGCTATAAGATGTTATACATTTATACGGCATACCTCTGATTTTTCAAACGTTTTTAAGGATAACGTCACGAGAAAACGTTTATAACAAAGACATTTTTACAAAAGAATACAGTTCTAAGTATATGAACCTTCGATCGAATATACACTAGCTTATAAGCAACGGCCTAAAAACGGCAAGAGAAAATAGAAAACAAATAAGTTTGTGGTCCTATTTGATTTTAGTATGGTCCAAAAATATTATAAATCTTAATTCAAAGGAATAAGGTTTATTGTTACCTGAAGTTGGTTATAATTTAAGACTCTTTGCTACATCTCGTAGTGAACACTCCAGTGTGTTGGAATATGGCTTCCATCGTATATTTGGTCGAGTAGACTCGTACTTATCAATGGAAGTGTGATTAGGAATTCGTAGATCACGTGCTGAGTGACAAGAATTACACACTTGGATTTTTGTTTGATATATTGTCACGTATATTTGCTGTACGGAATTTGATTACGTTTTCACAATAGCTTGAATCACAGCGGCACGTCTATTAGTAGTAGTTATCAGGAAAATATGATAACAAAACGTGATACTAGCAGACGCGCTCCGTTCAAAAGGATTACCAAAAACTTTGTCATAGAAAAAAGCCAGTGAGATATTCGTATCTATCTGGATAAATATCACGGAAGGCTTTGACAACAAAAGAGCATTACAATTAAGACATTACCCCAACAAAATCTCCTTGAGATTTATTGAATTATATATTTTTTATCAGATGTCGCTGAGTAAAATTTGGAAACGTTGCTCAACAAACTAAACCCGGTTAAACAACGGCGCATGAGTTGCCGCGGTGAATATGCACAGACATTGCGAATAAACGTATGAAGTTTTTTTTGTTTTTGGAAATACTTGACGACACTACCTATGTCTAGTACAGCCTACGTCAGTAGACGCGTTACCAATCTCAAAATGGGATGGAAAAGGCCAAAAAATCCCGACTGTTCTGGTTAGGAATGGAGAGGACGGGATCAAATTGAACAATTCTTTTTGAGAAATTCTTTTCGGTTTTGAACTGCCAGACAATATGGAAATGATGAATCGTCAAATTAATATTTAATTTTAATGGTGAAACAAATTTTTATATGTGCAACAAACCAACAAGAAAGGATTTTTTCTATGTTAAGAATATTCCTAAGATAAAGCATAAGCAAGCGTCTTGCACAAATTGAAAGCAATACAAATTCGCCTCTTACGCAAAAAAAAAATAAAAGCGCTCAGATTTTACCACATATGTATAAGTCCAATGTATACGAGTAGTTAAACTTCTGTTTTCTTGTGATTGTGTGATCCCTTGGATTCAGACCATAATGCACTCGTTACATCATCATTAACATAGCTGCTACAAAAAATAAGGACATGTTTCCAAAAAAATATCTACCATTTTTAATCCCTGTCAAATTTTCACTGTTTATGCATGGAAAATATTTCAATGGAAAACGCACCAAAAACACACACATTCGTATATATAACCTATTTTCGAGGTAAAGGTTCAGCCAAACAGTTCACCAATACCCAGCGGGCATTTTCATTCTGCTCACCTCTGTTTGCCCTGCGGTTATTTCAACATCAATACATTTATTTCGTTTTATATGCTTTATGAAATTTCGCGTAATTTTTTTTGTATAAGGGATGACAGACATTGATTTTTATTATCGACAGTAATGGCCATGAAAATAATTCAAAACTTAACAAAATTTTGCTCATAGTGCGGTTATTAGTTAAATTGACAACTAATTAGTGCCTAATACGCCAATAAATGTAAGCGATATAAAAATATGTTATCAAAAAGTACACACTCGATGACCGGATTCAAGCCTTCTAGGTAGAGTACCAATGGACAAACATTGATAATCTCGTGCCTTTTGACTCTGTAAGGCCGGCATAGTGTTAAGGATATTTCTAACGTTTCATTTTGAACCGTAACTAAATTATATTTCAAAATGTTAATTATAACAAACACTTATTTTAAAGAAACAAAATTAGTCGTAAAATGACAGAGATATTATTTTAGCAGAAAAGTGAGAAAAATCGCTTTCTCTTTCGCACCTACGCGCCTTATGGAAGATGACGTCAGAGCACGATAGTTGCATCCTTTTCAGTTTCTTCTACCACCAAATTAGAAATAATTTTGAGTTTGTTATTATTATACGGATTAAAAAATCCTATCGCACGATTTCGCATGACGTAATCATCATCATCTTCATATCAGCCACAGGAAGTCCACTGCTGAACATAGGCCTCCCCCAAGGATCTCCACAATGACCTGTTTGAAGCGGCTTGCATCCAGCGACTTCCTGCAACCTTAGCCAGATTGTCCGTCCACCTTGTAGGCGGGCGTCCGACATTTCGCTTGCCTGTACGTGGCCTCCACGACGTAAACTATCGATATAATTTATAAATATTGAGTGTAAATCCCTATGGGCAAAAATACTTTACGAAGAGAAAAATTTTTATACAGTATTTCTCTTTATAGGTACATTTTTGATGGATCGCTTGAAAATACTGTTGACCGTCAGAACGCTGGAATTCAGTTTGCGCGCCTGCACAAATTAAACTTTTACGGAAATATATTTAAGAGCGTTTATACCCTTTGCGCGCTTTTTGGCTAAAAAACAGGACTTTTCAAATGAGTTAATAGCCACCAATAAACAATTTCAAGGAAAAATAATTAGTACTAATTTTAGAAAAGGTTGTCATCTAGGGATTTTGGTGGAAAACATTATAGATTGATGGATAATTTGTGAGTACTATAAGGATTACTGAACACTAGTTTCGTTATTTAGGCTTTAAGTGGCTATTTAGAAGCTTAAGATATCCGAAATCACTAAATATAAGATGAAAATAAAAATATTATCCGACTAATAAGACCCTTATGAAGGGATTTTGCTGAGAAAAATAATCTTTTTATGTTTAGTTCCTGAAAAATAAAAATTTAAACAATGCGATATTATTCAGAAACTCTCGTCAAGAATTTTTTTTTTCACTAACTTATCGTACATAATTTTTTACAGCAATTGCATATTATAATAGAAGAACGTCTTATTGATAAATTGCCATTTTTATATTTTAATAAAATTAGTTTTCATGTTTTCTACATATATTTTAAAAACCACTATAAAACACGCTGTCCGCCGTGCATCAAATCAGACCGCCGCAAGGCCTTCTAGAGGGGGATGTATCGCTCGTCGCTCCGGCCGGGCTGCAGTCGATTTTTGCCGTGCGTCGTAAAAATAGCCACGCGCGGACTGCGATTGCCACATCTTAGTACTTTGGTAGTAAAACGTATTTTTTCTTTTTATTACCTACAATGGTTTTGTAGTGAGTATAAATTATGTTTCAGATAATATAATCGGATGTCATTCCGAGGCTAAATTATGTTATATATTGTAATATAAAATTAAATATATTTCGTAATTGTAAGGGGTTGTAAGGCCCCTTACAACCCCTTACAATTACGAAACTCTTTTCATGTGTTCGAACACGAAATGATTAATAAACGTCCGTAGTGTCTACTGATTGAACACTGATTTGAATGCAACTTAACAATGTAATAATAACGAAAATATGATTATTATCTAAATTTGTATTGTTCATTGCTTGCACAGTAATATTTGTCTACTTATAATGCAAATAAAATATTTTTATGATATAATATTACCAATATATAAATCATAAGTTACATTTCAATTCAATATTAGAATTTTGAAGCGCCCGGATCAAAGTTGGTTGCGCTGACTGTATAGCGAACCGACGCGGCAGCTCTACGCACACAGCTTTGGTCGCTTATGTGTGCGTGAAATTAACGAAGGAATACCTATAGTTGACTTTGCGCGCAAGGTGTAAACGCTCTTAACTTTCCCGAGCATCGGAATATTTGGTAATGCACAAAAGGCGTGGAATATTAATACACGAAAATTTTGCCATGTCAGAGATTTAAAATGTACATTTTAAGAAAGTTAATTTGTTACTTCAAAAACACACATGAATATATGTGACATTGATATATCCGTCAACTAAATATATATTGGCGGATAACAAGGTGGACGGACGGCCTGGCTTAAGTTGCAGGAAGTCGCTGGATGCAGACCGCTTCCAACAGGTCGATGTGGAGGATCCTTGGGGTAGGCCCATGTTTAGCAGTGGACTTCTTGTGGCTGAAATGATAATGATGAAATATATATTTGTAGCTGCAAAATAGATGCAAATGTGGTGTATTCTTTTGAACAAAAATCAGCATATAGAATATAAACAGATGTACCACCCTTAGGGCCCTTAGGTACCACCACACATCGTCGTCCTGCAGACCTATTTTGAGTCAGAAGGTGCTTGGCAAAGTTATCGCATATCTTAAATATTTCAACAACTGTAACTACACTTATGCAACTTCGGAAATAAAAGTAATATTGGAATCGTTTTATTTTAAGAATCACTTGACATAATCACTCGTTACTGACTTCGAGTCAATAAATTCTTCTTAAAAATAATCCCATCAAAAACATCCTGTAAAAAAAAAAATGGTTGCCTGTAAAGTCGGTTTTACGGGCGAAGATTTTACGTGACAACGTCTTTTTCTCGGTAGAATATTTATTGATATGAATATAATTAAATTGCACAATAGGAACAAGGAATTGAATGAAAATAAGAATTGCACAAATTTTAACTATAGAAATATATTTTGTTTACTAAAACATTGTACATGTAATGACGAATCTAAGCACTCCATATTTTCACTACAGACACAGCTGACGATACTTTAACCACACGTGTGAACTTGTATTGTGACGCTTTCTTGTTTTTCCAACGCCAAGAACGTTCGAGAAAGACAAAGACAGAGACACAAGCATGCGCCGATTCAATGCGCCTAATTCTCTAGTGCTGCGCGCGCACCGTTACGTTACCGGGCGTTACACTTTTTCATAAGTGACTCCCAGCCGCAACCTAATTTAAGACGTTGTCACGTCAAAATAAGAAAAATCGTATTTTGCCTGCTCTCGATTGTCGAGCTCGTCAAGACGATTCCTCTGACTCCAAACACGGGGGGTTTACTTTAAGAAATGACGGAGTTATGCCTGGACAAATATTTTAGGGGAGAGAGGGAGGAATTTGGGGATTTGGTTGGGGCCAATCTGTAGAGCTCACCGAGCCGGTTCCAAAGATACCAAACTCGGTGGGTCTACGATCTATATTGGCCGAGATAGGATTGGGGGGGGGGTGAGGTAAATTTTCGGGGTGGGGGTAAGGGAGGGGGGGGGGGAGGAAGGTTTCGTGGGGAGGCTAACTTAAATTAATTTTTTGGAGGTAAAATATTTTTTTTTGGGGGGGTAAATTTTTGCGTAATTTGGGATTTCTGGCGGGGTCAATTTGCAGCCCTCACCAAGACGGTTCCGAGGATACCAAACTCGGTGGGTCTACGACCTATGTTGGCCGAGATAGGATTGGGGGGGGGTGAGGTAAATTTTCGGGGTGGGGGTAGGGGAGGGGGGGGGGGGTAGGCTATATAAAGTTATTACGTTAGATATTACTATATCAATATTAAAAATTCTTTACGTTTTAAATAAATGGATCGACTTGGCCATCGCATGAAAACATAATGTATCGTACAATTTATACATAATGCTGCTGGCCCAGTCGATCTATTTATTTAAAACGTTAAGGACTAAATAAATTAATCGACTTGGTATTACAGGCATCTCACAACTTTTTGCGGTAGAAAACCTGAGCTGCGAGACTTGGAATGTTTTTTACAGGATGTTTTTGATGGGATTTCACGTCTTTTTGTAGAGTCCTACTTTTTTCCTTTTCGGTACTTCTTACTTCTAGAATATCACTAACGATTTTTCTTAAAGCCTCTATCTTATGGATTTTTCTTATTTTTGTAGGTATCAATTTATCACAAATCCGCTATGGATTTGATTATTAATGTTCTTTCTTTCATTGTAATTGATATTTTCGAGCTATTTAGTCTATTTATTTGCAAGTTTTTCTTCGTCATGTTTTTCTAGAGGAATGCTATACAGTTTCATGGCTGAATACACCATTTCCCTCTCTATATCCCCTCCTGTTATGCTTCACATATATAGATATCTATCTACAACTATTATTCCATTATATACGGGTACAATGATTCATTAACTGCAAATGTAACTTTGTAATCCTATACATTTATATAGGGTTACAAAGTTATTCACGCAGTTGGTCTATCTAGAAAACTAGACACAAATTATGAAATGTTTGAATTTTCCCTTACTGTGTCTAAACACTAAACACTAATTATATTCTAAATTTGAAGGTTCTATGTCTGCTAGAAGTGCCTTAGACTTTTGATGATCGGTCAGTCAGTGAGTGACAAAATTAAGAAAGTTTGACTAGTTACAATTATTAAACTACTGGTTCAAATTGAATGAAATTTTAAATATACTGTGTTTACACAATGCCTGCTTAGTAACTGAAAATTCAGGCTTCATGCTTTAGCCACAACGAAGTTATAGGGGGTTGAAAATGGTCTGAATTGCTTCGAGAAAAGGATGTTACGGCCTATAGCTCCACTTGGAGGGGGCTCGGCCGCGCCCCCAGAACTGTACTGATTACACAAGCAGAAAAAAGTTTGTGATTATAATTAGACAAGGAAAAAGAAGGTTGTATTGGCACACAACAGTATTAACCGAACTGTAAATAATTTAAGAACATAACTTTTATTATGTTTTACTGAAAATCATTGTTGTTTTCTTTCACCGGTCGAATTAACGGTTAAGTGGGTTCCTTTATTCTTATTTGTACAAATGGTACTTACATGTTGGAAATCTGTTTTACGAATTTATTTAATACGGATTTCTGTTTTTAATAGTGTTTAAATGTCAATCAGTTTATTTGATTCAATATAGTGTCTGATGAGCCCGGCGTCCACCGCATGCTGAAGAGGCAACGTAGAAAAGGTTACTAAGAGGCATTGGATGCAGGCCGCTTTCAAGAGCTAGAAGCTAAAGAGGTGATAATTATTGTTATTTATATATGGTGTATTTGGTAGGTAGAATTTGTTCAAATAAAATGTATTCTAATAATGATAATTCCTTTAAAAAGTACTCTTAAAAAGTTTATTTTCACTCAACTAATATTTCGACGACTAAGCCGCCTATCTTATAAAACTGTTTCATAACTTATAAATAATAAGGTATAAATGTTAAAATTTAATTGAGGTGCATACTTATTTAATAAAAATTACGTAAACGTATTAAGGATTACCTTTTGCGCTCAGATTTTTGTGTAGGTAAACAGAGTAAAGTTATAAATAACGAATGCCCTTTGAATCATGAACATATCTGTAGAAACAAAAAGAAATCGCGTATGACGCGTACTAGTACAAATAATTACTGTTGTCCAGTTCAATAACAACGTGTGAAAACCGCAATCCCTTTTATCTTCCTACTCCAATTTTAAAAATCCTAGTCTATCCATGTTAATATTTTTCTCGTTACGTCGTTTTTTATGTAGTTCTGTTTTTTATCAATGTACCTTTAGGTTTATGTGACACACTTTATGAATAGTAACTATTATGGTATATAATTTAATAAAGTAATTTCGAGAAAATAAAGTAATTTATGTAAGTCTACCAGTTACCACTAGGTCAAGGGACATTGTGGTGGACTACATGACCTAACCCCTCTCAATCATACACTCGATTGTATATGAGACCTGTGCCCTGCAGTTGGACGCATATGGGCTAATACAAAGTACTAAAGAGAACAAATTACGAAAAATACACGTTGATTTATTAATCTTGGTTCAAGTTCCTAAAGAATATAAGTAAAGAAGATACGTGTTTTTTTGTCTTCATATTTCATATTTCGAAAAATATCGCCAGGCTCTTTAGGTTGAAGGGTATGTCGAATTTAAGGACGAGAACCAAGCAGAGCAGAGCTGTCACTTCATGTCGGGCAATGGTATCGTCGAGTCTACTGCCCAATGCATTCGTACGTAACTATATGGTATATAGACGGTATACTTATTCCATGAGACATACAACGCATATGTATCATGGACGTACTTATAAATCGAATTACAAGCGGTTATCCTCATGCATTGACTAACCCTTAGTCATTAAGGTAATATACGTAGTGCTGTTTCTTCGATCAGGCCCAAAATTACGCAGTTCAGACACTGATGACTGAGTATCATCAAGCCCAAAAATGTCTCTGCTGAAAGTAAGCTGTAACCTCACATCACATGATATTTTGGTACCTCTAGTTTGTGCTGTAACAGCCTGGCGCCTGACGTCAAATAATCAAGGGTTTAAAGTTCAAAATACATATTAAAGTGAATTCCGCAGGTTCAATTGAAAATAATGTTGTTTTTGTTGTTCTATTCATTATTCTTTATTATTTCTGTACGACGGGTGGCGACAGAGTAGACGTTTGCAAACCGAAGGGTTTAACCTTTTTAGGCAGTCGATGTGGGTTTTAGCACGTGCTTCGATTTACAAGTAAACTCGGTTGACCGACGATTAATTTTTCAACCCCCGTACATTATTACAACACATCTATAAACTAAGGTATGGAGCATTGAAATGCAAATCAAATACGCGAGGGGACTCACTTCCCACGTTTATCGCGCAGAAATAAAGATATTACGTTACAAGAACCCTTGGAATAGTTATGCAGAGATCTGTTGCCCGCTGGAAAGTATTGGTGGAATAATATTGGAACTGGATATGTAAAGACTTTTAGTAATAAGACTTGTCAATACAAGTCTGAGACATACGAAGCTTAAAAGCCGGTCTTCATAATACATAAATGGTGTTCTATTTACGAATTTATTTTATGGTAGTATTACTTATTCAGTATTGTCGTTGCGATGTAACATAAATGTAAAATGCATACACGCCCTGATCAGCTATCAGCTAGTAATATTTATCCTTACATAGATTGAACTCGCGATCCATAGGCAGAAAGTCAATGCTTTAATCGTTCCAATCGATTGCCCGTTTGCTTTAAACTAAAGTATTTTTAAATACCTATATCTTTAATAACGAAACTCAAAATATATTTATATGTCTTTCCTTCTCTGTCTCTCATCAGCCGAAAGAAGTCAGCTGTAGCTTTACAAAGTAGAACACTCTCATAGATGTCCAATACGTATTTAGATTATCATACTTTATTTTTATCTCGACACGAGCCTTTAGATCAAACAAAAATCAGATAAATCTAGACGTCAACAATTTCAAATACGAACGGTGCATAAAGTAGTTTTCACTTATAATACCACAAGAGCTTCAAAATTATCGGGTATTTCCCGATAGGTTCGTTGCAAACAAATGAAGGAGTCAAAACTTGACGACTTTATTTGTTTGCAGGGAACCTTGAGGGAAATGCCAGATAATTTTGAAGCTCGTGTGGTATTCGGGGGATTATTTTTCCGTCCCAAATTTTAATTTCAAACTCATTTTCATGCAAAATCTCCAATTTTCACAATTGAATTCAACCTGTCAGTTTGACGTGTGGTTAATTTGACTGGATCATGTTTTGTTTTTTATATATAGCAACTACCAGAGAAAATTTTCAAAAAATTATCAGTATAATACCATGTAGGTTGTACCACGTGACGTCGAATGGTGCAATTCTATTGGTCGATATTTGGGTCGGAAAAATAATCTTGTTTATTTTGTTACACATTGAAATAAGTTGTACGGCCAATTGATTTCATTGTTGTCGCTCGACACTTCGCTTACCAGGCTTATTACTAGGAACACAATTTCCGCGCGGAAGCTCGCTGAGACAGGCAAAGGGAAATTGGCAATCATTTTATCGAATAGGGAAAAATAAATCTGTATGAGATAATACGGTGCCTTTGAACCTGTCTGCTGGTTGTGATCAAAGAGCAAGCGGGTCATATTTTGTCCGTATACTAACCAAAATCGATAGTGAAGTATGAAGCGCACTTCACATTTATAGGTAAATAAAACTTTGTCTTTTTTTTTATTGCAATGAATGACGAGACAAGCAAGCCGTTCGCCTGATGGTAAGCGATACGACCGCTCATAAACAGTAGCAACATTCCACTGCGCTCGCCATCCTGAGGCATAAGATGTGAAATCTCAATATGTCCAGTAGTTACTCTGGCTACAATGTCCTTCAATCCGTAACACAACAGTGCATTACGCAGTGTTGTTTCACGGGAGAAATAGACATTGCGGTGGTACCTACCCAGATGGCCTCTCACATATGAGAGACCTACCATCAGTCTATATTTAGAAGTGAATATTGAGGGGCTACTCTATACTCCGACACGAATTTCGAATGTTCCGACGTTGAACGTCAACATACTGGGTATCTCAAGACTGCTACCGAAAACGAAGCCGGGTGGTAGTTTTAGTGGCTACAAACACAATGCAATTAAAAATTTAGCATAGAAACGCGACAATTATTTTTTATGATTTTATAAATATCGTCATTTTTGGGTGATAAATCCATAGTTTTGCTAAAATAATAATTTAAACTCTTTTATACCTTAGAGTATTTATAAATAAAAGATACACTATTATTTTAGGAAAAAATGTATTTACCACCCAAATATGGCCATAGGAAAAAAATAAAAAATAAATTGTCGCTTTTTTATGCATCTTTTTCTGTTGCATTGTGTCTGAATTCGCTTAAACTACCACCCGGCTTCGTTTTCGGTAGCAGTCTTGATATATCCAGATATAAAAAAGTTTTCCACTTCTAAAAATCAATACTATCCTCTATGAAACTTCTAAGATTCTTCTAAGAACTTTTAAGATTACGATGTACGATACAGAATTCAAGCATTTTGGAAAATATTTAGGCATATTCGTATAGTTTTACGTACGATCTTCGAAAATTCGTCGTCGGGTCGGAGTACAGAGTAACCCCTCTGGATCTAAGCGTCACTTTCACGAATTGATAATCTTTGTCTAGCCGGGATAGCTTCTAGAGTATTTCATATTAGTATATTTGAATAAAGAATATTATGATTGATGTGATTTGAAGTAGTCGTACGTCAGCATACTGACTAAATGCAGGCCATTTTAATGGGTGTTATAGAAATTCTTGTCGAATCATAGAACCTTGAGAAATCAATGCAATCATCATCGTAATCCAATAAAGAGTTAGTCGATATCATTTAAAAATTAATAATAACCTATTTGTAAAAAAATATATAAATAAATAACACCCAAAGACACATACATAGTTCTGACCCCACACTAAGATCGAGTCTCGTGTCGTGAGTATCAGGAACTATGAGATATTTTAGGTATCACAAAGATCCGGACTCGAAAGAAATATTAAATTTAAACAAAAAAACCAGAGATAACTAAGAACATTAAAGAAGAGAGATTAGTTGATGCCAATAACTTTTTACACCTTTTCTTCGTCACAACTAGATGTTCCGAAACAATTATAGTTAATGTAATATTTAAAGACCGCTTACTACTCAAAATGAGCAATATTTTCATTATAATTAGATTTTCCTCGCAGCATGAAATCTAATTAAATGTCAGCTCCAACGTGGTATGGTAATATTACATTAAGCCTGTGTATGACATAAATATTTGTACATTCTCGCAGCTATTCATCCGATACGCCCACTATTATGCCTCCTCTACACGTCAACAGATGCATCTGCAGACGTTGTCTTCGTATGGGTGCTGCGATCGTCCAATGGAACGCATGGTTTGATTCATTAAATAGATTTTAATTATTATTATTATTTTATTTAAACCGTGGGTTCCACTTGACAATCGTAACACCTATCCGAAGACGACGTCTGCAGATGCATCTGTTGACGTGTAATGCAGGCATTACAGCAATTTTGATTGGCGATTTTGATTCAATCTGTACGGATACGGACATGCTGGATGGCTGCGACGCGGTGCCGCCTGTCTATTAAATAATTGCGCACTTACACACTCCTTGTGTTAAAAGAACATTATTTATGTATATGCTAATATTTTTCTCTTCTCTCGTGCTATCTTCAGCAATAGGAGGTCCCCTGCTGAACATAGACGTCCCCCAAAGATTTCTATAGTGATCTGATGGAAACGATCTGCATCTTAAATTTTCCTGCAACCTTTGAAATAACTATACCCCTTAAACCTTAGTATATTTACATAATATATATATCAACTCCCGTCTTTTGCCCAGAATGGGTAGGCAGTGGTGCTACCAGGACAGGTCCAGGTTTCGCCTTGGGTGTTCCGTCCCACGATGTGATAGGGAGAGAGCCTTTCGCTATATCGGGCACAAATCCCTGACTCCGGGGTGATAATACACAGAAAAATCAAGAACAACGCCACTGAGGCAGTAGCATATTTTTTATCATTAAAAAAGTAGATTTTATAACATCGGCCCTAAAAAATGTGATAAACAACATTATAATTAATCGCCTAAAATAATATAAAACTATGCGGTCGTGTGTTGAA
Source organism: Hyles vespertilio (assembly GCA_009982885.2). Classification (NCBI taxonomy): domain Eukaryota; kingdom Metazoa; phylum Arthropoda; class Insecta; order Lepidoptera; family Sphingidae; genus Hyles; species Hyles vespertilio. Next base: position 29,296,860 of record CM042833.1, on the reverse strand, counting down.
ATCCCAGGACACCTCTGAATTCTTTGAGTCATGTTTGTATTGACCTAAGGAATCCTGAATATCATAGTGATTTAAAAAAAAGTGAAATTAATAAATAAAAAAGCAATTTATGTGATAACGACAAAACTACTGTAGGCTAGCGTGGTAGACAATGTCCTAACTTTTCTAAATTGTATAGGAAACCCGTTCACAATATTATAATTATCTTCAAAAATCGGAAGTGCACCGCCCAGTTAAAAAGTGTGTCTGTACACACCCAAGGGCGGATCCAGGGGAGAGGTCATGGGGGTCATGACCCCCTCCCCCGGGCTGGCCTCAGATTGATAAAATTTATTAATTATCATGTTGATGAAATTTATAAGCACGTTTAATTCTTTGTAGGTCGATAAATAAAGTAAAAAAGTATGTGTGTGTTCACAAATCACGCTTGTAACAAACTTTAAAAACTCATCATTACGAATTGGAGTATTGAAATTGGACCCAGTGTTCTGACATGAACTATATGACCCCCCCTGGCGTAAAATCTGACATGAACTATAATGTGACCCCCTCCCCCCCCCCCGTGGCGTAAATTCTGGATCCTTGTACACACCTGGATATGCCTGTGCAAATCCGGGTCATAAAACTATATTTTAGCATTCGTATGTTATTGTGGTGTGTATTATACCAATATAATAACTAATGATCGTTATTTATGATAATGAATGTGGTACATGTGGGGTACGAAATTTTTGTGTAGGAATTGGGCACTTTCGAAGTGCAACAATGTTAAGCTATAAAATGTAGGGTAATTGATAAATACGCATTATTTTTATGTGAACATAAATGTTATGGTATTTTAAATATAACATATAAGTGCAGTTTTTCGAGTAGACTCATTTTTTAAAGTGTCTTGGAAGATCACGAAGAAAAACAATGTCATTGACTTTAAAAATTAAAATGCATTTTTCATATTTTATACATTAATAAGTTAGATTTTGTATCAGATCATTCACTCTTTAAACTGTACAATTACTATAAAAACATTCAAGTTACGATCTATTTAAAGGCCATAGCTGTTTTTTTCCGTTAAAAACATAAACGAGAATGATTTGCTCAAATGCGTGATAAAGTTGAGCAACAAGCAAGCGGGCGTCTGGAAAACTAATATTTTCCATTAAATAAACTGCGCAGCTGAATTTAGATCGTACTGCTGCAGCATATTTAATATCTTACTGCAGGAACATTTCATATTTTAAGCTGCTACAAACATATACGAACGAGTATTACGAATGTACATATACGGTTTTCTATAACCTCAGCCTTTCAGATTTACTACGGTCTAGTCAGTGAGTGGGCAAGAGGCTGTTTGAAAATAGAAAGCACTCAGGGTGTGCCTCCGCGAGAGAAATAAATATGATATGCTCTATTTTGTGCACTTTAAACTATTGAGGCAGCACGTGCCCTGAAAGATCTTTAAAAGAGATTACCATTTACCCTCACAAAGTGTTCTTTCCGAGTTTGCCCTGTTTAATACGAGTAACTACATAAAATCATTATGTGCACGGAATAAGTAATATTTGTCCAGATTGCCTTCTTGTTTCGATGGATGCAAAGGAAATAAGTCATGTACAAAACAACTATAAATAAAACAATATTATTACAACTATAATTAAAGTTACTTATGACTTGATACGCGTGACGCGCGTTCCTTGCACGTCTGAAATAAATTCGCCCAACAGCATTTAAATTTTGACTTAAACGCATTGACGTCGTGCAAGTTAAGTAAAATAAAAATATATAGTTGTATTCTTTGACGCGACAAAAGGACAAGAAATAAGACATTTTTGTAAATTCTTATTTTGCCTTGATAGAGCTCAATATTCTTAGTTACTGCAATAATCAAAAAATCTCTAAATTGCAGATAGCTCTTATTACTTTGTACCCGTCAATTAATCGTATAATTATTTATTACCTATATTGTATTATTATAAAGTATTTTGTATTAGAACACTTTAGTCCCCTTTTTCACACCGAATGTGATCATCGTTTACAGCAATTTTCAGATATAATAATTCGCTCAGAAATGTTATTACTTGGTCAAAATATAAACGTAATTTATTTTTAGGTCTGTTTTTTTCCGTGCCGAGCTGCAGGCTAATTCGCAGGCCAAATAGTACTGAGACGTTGCTCGCAATCTGTGTAGCTTACTTACAAAGCGAAACGCTAAGCCACAAACGCAGTGGCTGAAAAGGCTGACTATATCACTTCTCTTTGAGTAAAAACAAACCAGACTTAAAATGTATGTTGTACCAACAAACCTGAATTTAATATAAATGAAGTCTCATTTATATTAAATTCAGGTTTGTTGATGATGGGCAAAATGTAATTAATTCTCATTTCGTATTTTCAGCATAATATTTAACATTTGAAAGATAATCCACTTAAAACCCTTTAATTACCGTTCGATCGCTAATTCCGTTAATTAATATCGCATTAAAATATTCACAATATTCCCTTCAAAATTATTCGCCCACGCGAACTCATTGCCACAAAACAATTTGTGATCATTAAGCCTTCAGTTGGAAAATTTAAATAGGAGGACCTTGGAGTATTTAAAGAAGCTACATACCACCATTTCTTGCACCATGGAGGTAACCAAATTTTAAGAAATTGCAGTGGTGGCGAGAGGGGTGGAATTTTTCACACTCGTGGCTTCTGTATTGGGTTACAAAGCGGATCTTAAATACATTGACACGAACCGTTTGGTATAGTAATTTGAACTATTAGATTGAATGATGTGGTATTGTGCAGATGCACCAAGCGGGGCAATCAGGACACTACCCGGCGGGATGTCAAGCCCTTATGAACAAGCATCACAATACCTGCCACTTGAACCGACTATAATGGCTTTGTTGGCATCTAGAATGCACTTATGCGTTGCGTATGCTTGGGAGCATTAACCTACTGCAGAAATATAAATAATATTTGTTGAACAGAATGTTTAATGGAAAGGAGACAGAATACAAACAGCAACACCAAATGTTTTATTTTTTGCGCATATATTGGTAATGTTGCTCAGATCAGGAATACCTGGGTGAGTGAGTGCTGACGAGGATTATTGAATGAAAGTATTGAAGAAACGAATTATTTACGATTTTAATGAATGAAATCATCTAAAATATCACCGTGGAAATCTTTTGGGGTAGAGACTAAGTGTATGTCCGGCGCTGGGCTACCTGTGTAAGATGATGATGACAAAGACTAAGGTGATAATATATCATCACGCCAAATCAATGAGGAAGTATTAAAAACCAAATCCAAGTGTATTTTTTTTGATAATAAGACTAGGACTACACTATCTATCTACAATTGTCTCAAGCTTACTAATGGCAGCTATGTATGCATTTGAAAATACAAACGGCAATCCAATTTCATGATACCGTATCTCACTCAAATCTCAAAACCAGTTATTGCACGGTAGATAAATACACAATCTAATTTAAATAAGTTTAATTAATAAAAACATTGAACTATCTGGAGAGAAAAAAAGCAATAAAATCCCATTAATCATCTTGAGCAAAAAGTCTTTTGTAGAAGTTCTCAAAGCGGTCTCAAAGGTAAAGTTTGTGCAGGCAGACAAAGGGAAGTCTGCGTTTTATTTTTCCTTGTCATGACCTGCGGAAGCTTTGGCTTTGATATAATCATATTATTTCCTTTTATAAACAGTGCTAGACCGATGGTCTTTATGAATTAAGAACGCAAAACTCCTAGGTGCTTGTTGGGTCAGAACGGGACCAAACTTACATTTTCTATTGCACAGAACGATAAAATACAACAGAATAGAGCGAATACGGCATCACTGTGCATGTATTAATACAATAGCAATAATACATGTTTCTAGTGACCCCTTTTTCCTTTTACCATAGTTCAGTGTCCTACAATTCTTTTTTTTTTTTTTTTTTTTTTTTTTATTGCGACGAATAGCGAGACGAGCATGCCGTTCACCTGATGGTAAGTGATACGACCGCTCATAAACAGTAGCAAAACCAAACAATACCTTGAATTACAAAGCAATGCTTGGCATTCCACTGCGCTCACCATCCTGAGACATAAGATGTTAAGTCTCAATATGTCCAGTAGTTACTCTGGCTACAATGCCCTTCAATCCGAAACACAACAGTGCATTTACACTGCAATGCAATTCTTTTTTTATTTTATTTTTATTCAACGTGCCTCTTGCCTGATAGTAAGCGACACTACCGACGTATCAAAACCAAACAAAACCTTGAATTGGAAAGCAATGCTAGACATTCCTACATCATTTTTCTTTTCCTTCCTTGTTCCTTAGCATTTATGGAGAAGCACTCTGAACTTTCCGCACTAATAAAATGTTCTTAAATAATCTAACACTCTTCTTCCGCCTCACTACAACATCAATTGTTTATTTAGTGAAATCTCTATTATCCGATCAAAACATTTAAAACTTAGCATATATGCATACAACAAAGTTCAGTCGCTAACCTGACAAAGGCGAAGTTTAATGGATTTGCCGCATTAGCATACCGGGTATATCAAGACTGCTACCGAAAACGAAGCCGGGTGATAGTTTAAGCGACTTCAGACACAATGCAACAGAAAAAGTTGCAAAAAAAAGCGACAATTTTTTTTTTATAATTTTTTTCCTATGGCCATATTTGGGTGGTAAATACATTTTTTCCTAAAATAATAGTGTATATCCTTTTATTTATAAATAATCTAAGGTATAAAAGAGTTTAAATTATTATTTTAGCAAAACTATGGATTTACCACCCAAAATTGACGATATTTAAAAAATCATAAAAAATAATTGTCGCGTTTCTATGCAAAATTTTTAATTGCATTGAGTTTGTAGCCACTAAAACTACCACCCGGCTTCGTTTTCGGTAGCAGTCTTGAGATACCCTGTATAACCCGCACTGCCTCCAATTTTGCTGTAATCGAGGGGCACACATTTTGGTTATGCACGAAATTAGCAGATTCCCGCAGGCCAGCATAATTCGCTGGACCGACTATCTGGAAAATCCATTGGGTGTAAACGTTTCCACGTGTGTACAAAGCCACATAAAAACCGTTATTGTATTAAAGCGCTGAAAATTACATGATTTGGATATTGCATTGCATTGTTTCAGGGAATGCTTTCGAAAGTCTGTTAATTATAAAACAAAGAGCGTTGTTTTTATTTTCTTTTATTTTGGTGCGCGATTGTGCAGCGTTCTGTGAACGTTAGTGCTGCTACGCTATTTTACGGCTCGAAACGTTAAAGAAAAAAACGGTCAAAAAGGAAAATGTTATTATCCAGAAGTGGAAGAAAATCATACTAGAATAATTAATTTAAATATATACTAATATTCTTGACATAAATATTTCACTAGAACAAGCTCATAAGAATAAAACTTACATAGATGAAAGCCTTTCCAACCAAATTAATTTTACGAAACCAAATCGATGTTAGAATGTTAGACTTACCCCCAGTTTCTGAAAGACTAAACGAGAAAATTTACTAACTATCGGTTAATTACTTGTCAAGTACGATTGCAGTGTTTATATTATGAATATAAATTGTATATAATTTTCCGCCCATTAAGTGAAATTATATTTTTTGACAAATAAGCGAGAATATTTAGCACTTTTAATGTTTAGAAAAGATCTCCAGGACTCTTTTGTTTAAAGCATCATATTTATTGACACGCAGATAAGATGTTGAACCTAATATAAGCTCGAAACAAATTTACAGTCATTTTAAACATGTACCGAATGATTAATTACGACGCACTTTACAAGCGATAACGTCTTATAATTTCTGCCAGAAAAGATAAACAAATAGAAATTTTATGTAAATAAACAAAACGTATCAGGACTTGTGAAGTGTAATAGGTGTAGTAGTATTTAATTGATCTACAATCCGAAGCCTTCCAGATCCCAATGCAAAGCCTATTTGTGTACAGTTGGGATCCAATTATTCCAGTTGATGATAACGCAGCACCTCTGCTATGCCGAACAAACTCGGCTCGGAGAGCGTTTACCTGCAGAGCGCCCAGCAGCTGCTATAATCCCGAGTTTCCACAGCCTTATTCCATGTCCATTTGTGTATGAATTTGAAAGGTATCTCTATTGTTGGAAATTATTTAGTGAAGTTAAAAATACAAAATAAATAAATACTAATTTATGACTTGAATAAGAATTTCAAGTTATTAATTTCAGTAAAAACAGTCGGTTAATCGATTTTATTAAGCTAGTTTGTTTGACAGAGCTGTGGTCCTAACACAGTTGCAGATTAATGTTAGGCTATCACAACGTCATAACAATATATATATTAAAAGTGTTTTACATAAGATTATCCCAAAAGGTTCAATGTCAGGACGGCTACCAGTAGTAAAATTATGTATGTGTATAAGCTCTCTGTCTCATTTACGGTACCTTGCCATATTATTAGACCCAAACAAAAAAAATCGATTTTCTCACTTTATAAGACATTAGCGCCATTATAGAGGCGTAACATATGTTAGTTTGTGAAATCCCTTATTCTGACAAAATTTAGCTAAATATATTAATGCTTGCAATACAATAAAAAATAAATAAATATTATTAAAGGCTCGCGAGTGAATTTAGTGCCTCACAACCTAAAAATCTGTTGAAATTAAAAAGGGTTGTTTTTACAAATAACGGTAAGTTTGTGATGAAATTTTAGTTTCATTATGATAGAATATTATTATATTTGTTGTTTTTTGTAATCATATAGCATGTATAGTGAGAAAATTACCCAAAATATGACCTTTTTAAATATTTTAATGGGAATGATGGGAAAAAATCGTAATCTTTCTGCCAAGACAGTTGGGCAAGTACGGGGGCTTTTAAAGACTACTGAATTATCCCAATACCAAATTGCTAAAGCGACGGACATATCGAGAAGTTCGGTGAAGAATGTTTAAAAAAAATGTAATCGCGGGATAACTTTCTTGGCAAAACGAAAAGGTGCGTGTGGACGGAAACGTATTACGACTCTAAGAACAGACAGAAAAATCCGAGATATTTGTATCCAAAATAGAAAATTACCGGTCCGTTTATTAACGTAGAACATTAGGGATGACGGAATACTTATTTCTCATGGAGCTGTGCAGCGACGTCTTGCTGAAAATAAATTGAAGGCGCGTAAATCTGCGCGAAAACGAAAGTTGGCTCTGACTATGATAAAGAAACGACTTGATTGAGCCCGTAAATATAAAAACTTTACCATAGAAGATTGGGAAAAGGTGATAAAATATTTTTCACTATGAGAAGTGAATATAATCAATCAACGAACTACATTTAATAAAAAAATTGATCATAACAGGCTTGTTTCTCTGACGAGGCCGTCTTTCAAGTTTCGATGGAAAAATCAATGTTTGTACGGTGAAGACCACACGAGAAATACAAACCCGACTACATTGTACCTTAAGTAAAACATCCACCTTCTGTTATAGTTTATTCTGTTATATCAGGCAAAGGGACAGGTCGCCTGTATATCGTAGAGAAGACAATGCGCCAGGATCAGTACAAAAAAGTTTTTATAACAAAATGAATACCCCAACTTAAAGACTGGTTCTCTGAAGAAGAAGAACCAATTTTTATGCACGATGGGGCCAATTGCCATAAAGCAAATAGCATTATTAGCTTTTTACAACAGCAACATTTTAAAGTTTTGGAATGGCCTGGAAATTTGCTAGATATGAACACTATCGAGAATGTCTGGCAGCTTCTGAAGAGGAAAATATCAAAATATACAGTTAAAACTAAAAGATAACTCTTAGATAAATTAATTTTGGAGTGGAATTACAATCCTCAGCTTAAAAAATCTATACAGGAATGTATAAAAAGCATGCCTCGAAGAATTAAGGCACTCTTGGCGGCTAAATGAGGGTCAACAAAATACTAACGAAATACTAAATTAGAAGGAAACCGGTGTTATAATTTGTACAAGAATTTGTGTATATAAAATATTTAGCAAAAGTTATTTAATTTTATTAGCATTTGATTAAATTATAGCATCAAAAACTCAAAACAGTAAATAGCACGTAATTTTGACCAATATCAACTCTTGCGATGAAAAAGTAACCTGTTTGCTGCGTGGGTCTAATAATATGGCAAGGGACTGTAAATTTAGTTTGCGCTGACCGTATGAAAATGTGGTATGTAACATCTGATATGATTTCAACCCTTTTTAGAGTAGCCGATTTGGACCAGCTGGTGGATAGGTTTTACGTGTCTTTAAAAGTCTTCTTAGGCCCTTCAAGATATCCAGGTATACTTAGATGTTATCATTCACCGTTATGTAACAATTCAACAACACACAAGTAACATGTAAAATACCCATCATAACTAAGATTATTTCCGTCGATAAAACGTCGACGCTAAGAACCCGAGGAAAATGTGCCGGCCACTTGAAATTTCCCTCCAAGCACTTTGCTAAAGATGTGAAATACGAGCGAATTCCATAATAACCACTTGGGGTTGACAATTGACAAGCAAGTTGGCAAATCGTGAGACGTTTCGATGCAAATTGAAACGTGCCACTTATTGCAGAAGTTGGTGGTTACCTGCACATCACATTTATAGAGCTTGACGTCATCCATTACCTCGTGAGTATAGCGTACTTGGATGTAAACGCGGGAGTAAGTTATCCTTTCACGCATCGCAAATTGATGCCATATGATTTTCCCGTAAAGATTGATTATGAGAGTGACAGTGATAAAAGGTACATATTAACTGGGAATATACTTTGATTCAATAGTAAATAACAAAAATATTTACTGGTGAAATCGTAGTTCGTTTGTTGATTCGTTTCAGACAAGAAGTCCACTCTTGAAGTCCACTCTTGTGTTCATTCGTTTCAGACAAGAAGTCCACTCTTGAACATATGCCAAGTATAGACAAGCGCGGTCTCGGACGCCCGCCTATAAGGTGGACCGACGACTTGGTATGCAGGCCGCTTCTGGTTGAAGATCCTTGGGGTGCCTGTGTTCAGCAGTGGACTTACTTACATGAATTGAGAGAGAGAGAGAGAGAGAGAGAGAGAGAGAGAGAGAGAGAGAGAGAAGACAAGGTTGCAGTAAGTCGCTGGATACAGACCGCTTTCAACAGGTTTATGTAGAGATCATTAAGGGAGGTTATGTTCAGGGCAATGAAATCATAGTACTTAATACTAATAAACAATAGAAAATAATTCATACATCATGCCTGAAAGTGTTTTTGACAATACGTACGTATCCATCCATACGTGACGAAATCTTAAGGCGAGCATGTTAGCAAGCAATCGCAATTTCTGTTAATGTATTGAAAATTTTGACTCTATGGATGTTTAACTTTTTTTCTTTGTTTACCATACGCATTATTGCATAATGATGCATTACTGATTACAATAAAGTCCTTACATCATGAGACGATCCGAGATGAACTGAAGGTTCATTTCTTGTAATACCTATACATTTTCCCCAAATTAAAATATAACATGAGTTCATTGACTAATGCTTTCACCTTATTATTTTAGATTCTAATTAATAAAATATTTTCCGTCCAATGGGAATTGAATGAAAAAAAAAACATTTTTACCACAAGTCTTTGAGGCGTGCGAGTGTCATTTAATAATATCCGATACCAACTCGATTTGGAGAGCTCTTTGAATCGTTGCGCCGTGACTTTTATCAAGCGAAGGGCTATTGCAAGCGTGACAAGAATGGGATTGCGCGTCCTGAAACTGAATTTTCCTTGCCGTTGACAGAGCTTGAGCTCGGAATCAATACGTTTCGATACATATAATTTCGATATATATTCGATACATTCGCGTTAAATTATTGTTTTTTGAATTTGTATTTAAAGTCTCTCCCAATTTCCAAGACACAACACTCGATCTTGGTGTAGGGTCAGGACTATGTTTGTGACTACACATACATAAAACCCATACGTACATTCATAAAACCCACGCCTATATCCCATGGAAGACAGAGCGTTAATGTTATAATATTTATTAATAAGTGGATGAGTCAATTGACTATCTCTTAGGACGGATTTTTCAATCGTAAGATAATTCTTATTTGATGAATATTTTATTCCTTTTTGTGGAAGTGCTGTCAATATGTCAAATTATTCTCCCGATAGCAGTTATCTGATGATCGAAAAGCAGCAAAGTCAAAGCAGTTCTATAATAAATGTTCGTAATGAGTGTCGAAGATATTGAAGTGTCAATTGAATTATAACATCTGATTGATTGTATTTGTTTCTTTTGTTTTGTTTCAACACTTAACATTATAATATTGTATTAATATTAAAACTACACAATGAATAATATCTGAGTTTTAATAGCACACCCCTCTCCTCGTTCAGCCCTTCCATCACCACCCCCTAAAGGTAGCAGCTTGTATTTAAATAAGAATATGCCTAGCTCTTTATCCATTCACATAGGTTTTGGACTACAAGTACGGATATTCCAAGACGCCGCATACTTTCCTCTTCAATTATGGTTATTCGTCCAGTGCATCTGGTACTATTCGCCCCAAAATACTGTACATTTAACTTAAATCGGAGTATCTTCCGTACTATACTTCTCAAAACCTTTTGCCTTTCGGCGATAAGACCGCCAATTGTACTTTTTATATTTGTGATTTCTGTTTGTATTTGTTTTCCTTTTGTGTGCAATAAAGTGTAAATAAATAAATAAATAAAATAAAACACGATATACTGAAAATACCCTTTAATATTACGAGCCACCAAGTACTAAAATCCAATTCTTACATAAACCACGAAGACATGACACAAAACAGTCTGACGCATATAAATATAAGAGTATTAAGAATTCATTCATGAATAGTTTAAAAACATAATTTAATTATCGAATGTTTGTCCCTTTCCAACGACTTTTGAATTCAATTTGAGCGAAGACGACAAAAAATCGACATGCAAAATACGTTTTCAAACTTTTGAATAAGGCTGTTAGTTCGTATTGCTGTGTAACAAATGGCCGCCCAAGGCAGTGACATAGGTACAATGTTCTTTTATAGTGTGCTTTATTTTCAGTAACAGCGATGTCCTCATTCCCCGTGACATTTATACAGCGTAAAATGAAATAATTGCCGCTCCTCCCCAGTGTATACCAGTTGCGAGCACTTTTTTAAATGGAAACATTTATCCAGCTGTATGCCATATGTACTGGGAACTGTATTAATTAAAACCCTTATGTACTATTGGATGTGGCGGTTGAATGATAGTAATACATATGCATTTTTTTTTTAATACACTCAACCTCCTAACTTGACGCTAAGATTGAGTCTTGTGCTTTGGGTATCAGGAACTACAAGAGACATTTCGGTCTCGCAAACACCCAGACCCGAGACAAATACTTTTGGATCACACAAATATTTGTCTCGTTGCGGGGATCGAACCCGCAGCCCCTTGTTTCACAGCCGGTGCAACCGGTTCACACCAACTGCGCCAAGTACGCTGTCTGAGGCAATATTATATTTAGACTGTACGTAAAACATAGTCGGAATATATAATTTGTAACAAAATTGTTGTTACTGATGACTAAGGATATTGTTAGCTTTCCGAAATATTATACACTCGTGCCAAACCAAGAACAAAGCGTTTTGAACCCATAAAATTCAAATAATGGTGATTCCACGAATACAATGTATTTTGTCACTGTACTAATGCGAAAATATGAAATAGAAAGCTTAGAAAACCACAGAAAATATTTTCTAATAAAATTGACTATTAACCCATATTTGAAGATATAATATTCAAATGTAATTTCAAACAAATACCCTACTTATTTCGCGTCAGTTACCGAGAACATTACGAAGAAAACTTTTCTAGGAATAAATCGTAATATCAACGCCAAACTTGGGGATGAGTGTCTGTTCGCAAGAGAATTTTTATAATGCAAGTATAATTGCGAAAGCAGAAAATCTTTTTGTACATCCGTCTTGTCTTTCAGAGAGACGGGATAAATTGGAAAAGATTAATCTGCAACTTTGCGGAGATCTTCATGGCGGATCCAGGCTTGGCAGAGTAAAGAAAGATTCAATGGTGACGTACGAACCATCCAATAAATATTTATCGAGGTTACACTTTACGTCTTTTTAAAGATTTAAAAAACATGAGAAACCATGCGTACCATATAAATCGTAAGAAGATTTTATATACATACATAAACTCACGCCTTTTTTCCCAGAAGGGGTAAATAGACGTGTAACCAAGACACTCAGGTTTCTTCTTTTATTTTCGGTCCCATGATGTGATAGGGGGCGAGCCTTATCGCCATATCAGGCACAAATCTCTGACTGATAATGATCAGAAAAAATCATATCATTTTGCCTGATCCAAGATTTGAACTCGAGACCTAAGCGTTATAATTGTACCATAGTACAACTGCGCCACCGAGGCAGTCGAGGTAAAAAAAAATATGGTATGTGAAATCCGCCAACCAGCACATGGCCTGCGTGGCCTAACGCCTTTCAGGTGAACTTTCGGTTTTAGAAGGGTTACAGTACAGTTCAGCTTTATTCTTTATATATAAATAGAAGTACAAACTAAGCACAAGGAAAACAAAAATTATCTAAGATCGAATACATTTCTAAGAGGCCGTATTTATCGGCGACTTTCTAATGATGGAGTGATTGTTGAAAGTGAATTTGGCCGGCGAAACTAGGGCCCTACTATATTCAACGAAACGAAGTTCGAAACTTCGGATGATCGAAGTTTATATACGATACGAATGCACCTACATATACTTATGGTCGTTATTTACTTATGGTCGTAACCATAAATTATACAAATTCGAACTTTTACAAAGTAGATACATTCGTATCGTATATAAACTTCGATCGTCCGAAGTTTCGAACTTCGTTTCGGATTTATATAGTAGGGCCCCTAATTCTCAAAGGGAATGCAATCTCGGTCACCGGTAATTGTTATTGTATCGATAAATAACCTATAAAATATCTCTCCCGTCTCGGATCCACCGCCATAGTTGCAACTGTTGGTAACTTTTATAGATTTTATTAATCCACTGACTAATGAAAACTTCACGATGGCTTATCAAAGAAGTTCGCTCAGCTTTACCGGCAGTTTTCCTTTACCTCTGCTAATTAACACTCAGGCTAGATTCTATATACAAATGACTAGAAATAGAAACTGTATTTTATGGTATCTCTTGATTTAGTTCAGGAAGCTAACCAACAATTTCTTCTTTTTTTAGCGCGCTGAGTGCACTTTGAGCTCTTTATTTTATAAAATTACTAGCGGCCCGGCCCAGCTTCGCCTGAGTGCATATATTTTTTGATTCCACTCCACACCAAATACATGTTATTTTTCCTATAAACTCTTGTATACCTAAACTTGACGTAGCTGTCCTACTGTCCGGCTCAATCCCGTCTCATCCGTTTGTTCAATCTCTTCCCGATCCGTCCCGTCCTTTCTCTTTATTATCCATCCCGTCTTATAACATGCATTTACATTTCGTCCTATCAAATCTGTCAGCTATCCCAGCCCTCTCCCGTACCTTCCACTCTATTATATCCCGTCTCTCCATATACATGTACATATAAAGATTGCCTTATGAAATTTTGACATTAAAAACTTTAGCGTTTTTTATTGTCCATCCAATATTACGTCCCTTATTTCAGCACCAAAATGCTGTTTTTCCTAATAATATTGCACGCCATTACTTTTTGTTAGTAATAAAGTAATAATAACCATTTAAAAAAAGAATTGGCCAAATTGGTCCAGGCGTTATTGAGTTATGCGCTTACCAACACTTTTTGTGATTCATTTTTATATTATAGAAGAAGATATTATAGTCCACCCTGCTTGCTTAGTGCGAGTTGGCGGATTTTATTTCACGTAGAAATTAATCCGAAAAGTCAGAGGTGTGCCCTGGGATTTGAACCCGTGACCATCGTTAACTTGTTGGCAGTCGCGTCTATTACGTTACCATATACAAATTAATAAAACCTTCATACTGCCTTACCAGGTGACGTAAGTAATAGAACAAATATTAAAAAATATAAAACTGCATATCGTTTCATTATAATGTCTAGATACGGCATCAACGTACCAATATTTTTTTTATTCTTGAGTCTGAAAACAATACTAATGCGAAATTTTAATATGTCCCCCAGCGCATCTAAAAGTATAAATTCAAAAAACAATGTCGTTTATGAAAACGAAAAATTATAATTAGATATATTTTGGTATACTCCGGCAAAACGCTTCGATAGAGTATACTTTGTTTAAAACTGTTGCAATAATCTCAAAAAACAATGGGCGATTTTGGTAGATGTGGACATCGTTTTAATTTACATTTAACAAAATTATGCGCAAGACGCCGTATCTAGATAATATTATATACACGATGTACACATTTTTTGAATTTTGTTCTATTTCGTCAGCCGTCAATGAAAGACAATGGAAAGATAGATCATTTTACGTTGGATGGTAGTTGAAGCTGGACCGTCTTTTACGTCTCCCGTCAAATAAACAAAGATCATCCTATATTGGCTGGACGCATCACGCTTAAACGATACCCAAAAAAAAGGTTTTTAGTATCTTCCTCAGAAATTTTCCTATTTTTCTCACCCCTAAAACCTTCCCAGGACTTCCACGAATATTTCAAGACCAAAATCAGCCAAATTGGTCCAGGCGTTGTTGAATTATGCGGTTACCAACACATTTTGCGATTCATTTTTATATATAAGATTTCTTGATTTAAGTCGATTCTAATATTGTCAATAGTCTCTATTTTCTAAGTGTGCATAATCTCCGCTATTGCACCTGTTTAAATACATTATTCTACGATAACGTGCATTACTAAATATGCTTCATGTAATATTTAAGAGTCTGTATTGACTTTGGGGCCTAATGAAGACTGATATAAAAGCTAATCAACAAATTGATATTATTATTATTCATACTCATTTATAAAATCACGTACCGTACCTATATTTCAATTTATTAAGTAATACATTTGTTTTCCAATACTCGTATACAGTAAAGATCTTAATATACAAAGAAGTTGTTATTTCTAATATCTTCGGAAACATAATATACTTTGTTAGTTAACGATTTACAATTAAAACTGTGGAAGGTATCCTCTTACATTTATTTTACCAAGAAAACTCTCGGAGAAAATTCGCTACGTTTTGGCAAACAAGTTCTTCCCTCATCGCTGTCAGTTATCTAGTCGTCAATGTCAGTATTCGATCTGTAGCCCATTTACACGGTAAGTTTCTAGCCTGATTTCAGGCGAGAATCACATGCCATTATCGCATACGATCATTCACATATGATTATTTCTAATGTTTACACCATCGAACTTATTGATATCCTTACGATAATCGTAACTTCAAGTCGAGTCTTCCAGTGTAAATGGGGCTTTACCTTATTTTTTTTTAAATATCGTGTTCCGGCGTCATTGGCACTAATTAAGTTACATAGTGAATCGGATATCAAGCGTTCTGCACGAGAATTAAAAATGTTCGCAACATTTCGTCTTTTACAGACAAAATATGAATATGAATTTTTAACAACGCTGAAATGTTACGTAATTTGATTATTTGAAATATGTAATTCAGTATTTAAGAGAATTCGCAAACACCAAATATTTCCGAATGTTATGCTTTTGCGGTCCATGTTTTCACGATGCGAGTAGTTAACTCGAATGCCCTAATTTAATTCACAAATTAAACCAAAGTAGATTTAGTCCAACCATGATGGGAAATACCTACTTATGTGTTGAAGCTATATCAATATGAAGCTTAAAGCATTTCAACTATTATTCAAAATATTCAACACTTTTTATTTAAGCAGACTTTTTTAGACATATACCGGGTATCTCAAGACTGCTACCGAAAACGAAGCCGGGTGGTAGTTTTAGTGACTACAAACACAATGCAACTAAAAATTTCGCATAGAAACACGACAATTATTTTTTATGATTTTTTAAACATCGTCATTTTTGGGTGGTAAGTCCATAGTTTTTGCTAAAGTTATAATTTAAACACTTTTATACCTTAGATTAGTTATAAATAAATGGGTATACACTATTATTTTAGGAAAAAATGTATTTACCACCCAAATATGGTCATAGGAAAAAAATAACAAAAAAAAAATTGTCGCTTTTTTTTGCAACTTTTTCTATTGCATTGTGTCTGAAGTAGCTTAAACTACCACCCGGCTTCGTTTTCGGTAGCAGTCTTGATATACCCTGTATATGGGCGTTTCTCTGTAAACTGGGCAACTCGTTCTAAGAAAACTGTCTAGGCAACTTTTTTGCTCATAATGTAATCAATTTTATTCAGGGAACAAGTATCTGTCTATTTATTAATATAGGGCAGATGAACCACACATATTGCCCTTACTTTAGAAAATATTAAGCATTTTCTGAAAAATGCATACAGGGGACTGTTGTCGAAGCCAGGGGACTGTGATCGAAATTAAATGTTTTTTTTTTATTATAATAAACTTTGGAGCTTAAGAATTAAGTGATTGAATAATAAAAAAATAAAGAATCAACTATCTTAATATAATATTGCACTTAGCACTGTAATATTAATATTTACTCTACATTAAGTTTTTGCTTGTCTTTATAAATTATTTTTCCGATATAAAAGTGCATACAGCAGTCACTGTCGCAAAAGCAGCTTAAATTTTTCATCACTATCTCAGCAAAATTTAATTTTATTCCCATTGAATTAAAGAATTTTTCATTGACTTGATGGACTTTGAGGGTGCCAACAAAATTTTTCATTTTGGTTACTTCTCGATCGATTCAGCGCTCATTTCTTTAATCGCTTCATCTGGTATAATGCTCAAACTAATTGCAGGACATCTTTTTCAATGGCTTCTACAATTTTTTCCAGATTTTCGACATCGCCTCCAGTAGCAACCAGGGTATCTGCAGTCCTCTTGCAAGTAGCTCCAACGCCGTCTGGAGCGCCTTTACCATGGCCACTTTCCGTATAGTTCCAAGTAAAATTTTGCACATGTGGAAACCTTTTCGGTATTCTCGTTGCCATAATGTAAAACATGCTTTTATTTCTGTATTGGGTAACTGGTCCATCACTCAAAAATGCAGGTGTTTAATTTGAAGTGGCAAGGAATTAAAATCGGATTAAGATGAGCCCAAATGGCTGCTGGAGAATGAGAAACATTCGTAGAAATTGTGCAGTAAGATTTTGTTGTGTCTTTCAAATATACTACGACCGTGTGCAGGCTTATTTGTGTGCGTGAACCTCCAAAATGAAAAGCTTGAATTTCTTGAGAATATTTGGTTAAATAATTTTCAGAAAAGTCCATGTGAATAAGAGCGTCTTCTTCTGTCAGTGTACTTTTAAGTTTCTTAATTGCATTGAACTGGTGTACAATATTTCTTTCGTGACGAAAAAATGTTTCGAGCTCATCTTGCAATTCTATGATGAGGTCGCGCGGTTTCACATCAAAGGATTTCTTAACGTATTTGGTTACTCGACGAGTCTTTTTGGATTTTGAGTCTATGAAATCAACTTTTTCACATATCCATTTCTTGCAATTGATATGTCTTATATTATCAAATTCTTTATAAGAAGGAATCTTATCAACACACTTTTGACAGTCTCTAGATAAACATTTCTCATTATAGCGATCACAACACAGCTCCTGAAGCAATCTCTGATAGCTGTTATAATTTAAAATTTTTGCATTGAATAAAGCAGGTACTTTTAAATCTATGTTTGCGTGAGTCATGCACAAACAAGTATCACGTTTATTAACTTTGAGCATGACAATCCAAAACGGTCGCAGTCTGCAAAAAGTTGGGTAACTTAGGGTGAAATTTCCCATCTCTTGTTTGAATTTTTTGTACAACCCTAGTAGTGAGTCAAGCATGTATCGTTTTTGTTTTCGTTCTGATTTTCTTGTTATAAATTCTTTCTTTCCCGCTCCTAGCCTACTATTGGAATCATCTTCATAGAAATTAACAACTGCTCTTACACATGCATCTGACATTTTGTTTCTTCTTTCCAATCGATGGCCCATTTTTGCCTTTTTTATTCTTTTGTAGCTTACCACACCGGTGTTGTTCATTCGCTATTACTTATATTTATCAACTGTTTTTCCAGTAACCATTTTTGTTAAAAGTCTTTTTTCTTTTGCGGTTTTCATCCCTGAAAAATTTTCTTGCATTTGTTGTTTTAGAACTTCTCCGAAAAGTGCTTTTTTGACTAGATCTTTCCTTGATTCTAGAGTATCTGCCATTTTTTGTAATTTTGTATTTGGTGTATCTTTGGGCTTTATATTTATACTCTTTTTTAGTCGCGATAAACGTTTCTTGTACTTTAATACTTTCTTCTGCATTTCTTTAATTTCTTTATCTTTTTTCTTCTTTATTTTATATGCAAGCATCTTTTCTTTATTTTTATTAATTCTTCCAGCAACTTCAGGACATTTGAAATGAAGTAGATACATCAGAATCTGGAGTATTTTCTTTAATAAATGAGTTATTAATATTTGCTAATACTTTTTTCTTATTGCGATACTTGGTGCAATGCTCTTTCCACTTCTTCTTGGCATTTCGGTGTTCTCGTGGAGTCATATTCTCAACAAGCTTTCTAGTTCCCTTTTCTTTTTTTTTTAAGGTACTTGAGGCGTTCTTTTTCTTTATGTTCTTCCTTTTTCTGAGGGTCATTTTTAATCTTCTCATATCTCTTTCGCTCTGCTTCCCTTTTTTTTTGTAGAATCTCTTCTTTAGTGGCTTTTTTTCTTTGGTGCCATTCTCAAAACAAACCTAAAACAATAACAAATATAATTTAGACAGTCCCCTGGATGCTAAAACAGTCCCCTGTCTTTTAGAGAGACAGGGGACTGTTTAATTTGATTTCATTGATGAGTAGCACAAAATGTAATTGATATATGCTACTTTGCTGCACATAGGAAGTATGTATCTATTGTAACAATTTAAATATTTGAAGGAATCATTAAAATACATAAATAGAAGTAAAATAATCCTTACCAGAGGACTGTTGGCTGTCAGGTTACAACGCGACTTCCACGGAAGGACGCTCGAACACTCAAAGCGAACACTACTAAATAAGATGGCGTTCGAGTCGTCTTGGCGGCAACCGCGCAAACTTCAAACTTGTTGCGTTTCGTTACACGCATAAAAGGCGTTGTTTAACCTTTCGGCTACGTGACACGTAATTTAAAATATAGACAGGGGGACTGTTCACTAAATGGGAAGACAACATTTCATTGCCTTTCTTTAAATTGTAAAATAATATTTATGTAAAATAAATAGGTCTCATTGACAATCAAACAGTATTGATTTAATAATACAACAATTCGATTAATTTCAATAGATACTGTCTCGATTAATTTAGTCTGAAGTAACTATACTGCTTTGGTGACATGCCAGGGGACTGGTTTTTAAGAACTATAAAAACGTTTTTAGTATAATAAAGTTTATTTTAGTGGATTTTTCATGTTGAGCAGCGGTAGATTAAGGTATTGCTTTTTGGACTTATGTACGAAATATTTACGGTCTTTTATTTTTTTAACAAAATCAGCCTGGGACAATGAGTTGCCCAGTTTCTAGAGAAACGCCCATATATATATATTTGACCGAAAAATATTTTGCTAACTAAATAAAGAGAAAAAACTCTATGTAGTTTAATAATGTAATCTTAAGTCATTCCGCCGAAGTGTGAAGAGGCATCTTAGCAGGCAGGACTCTGTCTTGACGTCATTTTCCCTTACCGTCATGTGTAGGCAGTCATTATGCCGTGCTAGAGTAAAAAAAATAGAACGACACAACGCAACAAATAATTTTAAGACAAGAAGAGCAAGGAATATATACTGTATACGAATATTTAAGGGTTGTCAAACCAAGAGCCTCCGTATTAAAATTGTTTAAATAAATTGGATAGGCCTGTTCCTCTGTGACACTCAGTTTATAACCAAAGGAAATTACACTTTCGGTGTAATTATGCGCTCAGCGGCTCATACATATGTACACTTCACGCTCCGCTCGCCAATGCTGTAATTACACACTTATTCACATTTCACAGGAGTCTGATTGACAGCGGGCATATAATCAGGGAATTCAAATATTGACGCTTATTAAAAATATATGAGGAAATATGTATGCCAATTTAAATTATTTCTGCGAATTTTGACACATGGCCACGTTGGCGGCGATTTTAACTCGTTAAATTAGTTCATGATTACGACTATATTTGTGGTTACGACATTGAAATTGAGTGATCAATTTCTAATTTTTACATTGTAGTGAGAGAAGACATTCTGGGCCTGAAGATAAGGACTGTAATGGGCTGTTGGAACAACTATATGTTAAGTTAAAGATTAAATAAGACGACTACTAAAATCTAAAACTAAATACATTTATTATTTTACAAAATAATCAATTACTTATTTTGTAAAAATAGAATAAGTAACTATGTATTGACTTGGCATAAGAGCTGTAAATTGCCTATATGATCAATAAACCAATTTCATTTCATATTTATTGGAATATTTCCAACAGAATATTGTATACATAACATTATTATATCAACATTTCATAAAAGTAAACAATCCGCATGTTTTTTCAACTGCCGGAAATCATAGCATACTCGACACATTCAATTATAACAAAAAATGACTAAATCGTTCATTCTGCTTGAGCGTTATCTGGGCCGCTTTCTAGCTTCTCTTCCATTTCACCCAGTCTTTGGCATCCTCAATAGTAAGGATATTGACTCTCATATCTTCTTTGAAATCATGAACCCAGCGCTTCTTCGGTCTGTTCTCGGTCGAGGACCTAGCAAGTTGAGGTTCAGGCGCACATAGCCGACGATCATTAATCATACCATCTTAAGTGTCATTCCTGGAGTTTATCTGCTATATGTAAACTTCAAGGCTGCCGCTGACACCAAGACTTGAAGAAATAGGAATGTAACTTAATATTGGTATGTAACAATAGTTACGAAAAGAAATAAATTAATTAAATGTCAAAAAAATAACGACGAAATGTTTCCTAATATTATTGTTCCCTCATTTGTAAGCACTGCATAGATCCAACAAAACCATGGAATAGTGCAAAACGGGCATGACATTTATGAACCGTTGGAATATCGGTATGAGATTCGCAACCGTAGGCAAATCCGCGAACCGTGCTACAAGCCGAAATAGCTCAGTTTGGTAGAGCGTAGGGTTGTAATGCCTTGATGACCCTGGTAAAAATCCAGGTTTCGGCATTGGTTGCAATTCATTGCTTTTTTTTCATTAAGAGGGAGTTTAAACTTTAGAAATGTATTCGTCGAAAAAAACAGCAGACAAAAAAAATAAAATTCGTTGTAAAATTTATTTGAAGAAATATATTTCAAGTCCTTGTACATCCCACGGAAAAAATACATTTCGGAATAAAAAATAATCTATGTGTTAATCCAGGGTAGCTACCTACATAAGATTAGCACGCACAAAGGCACAGACAAAAACATTTAAACATTATTGTAAATATTATAAGATGTGTTTGTTTTAATCTTAATGTCAAAGTAAGAAACTATTAAAAATATTAATTGATAATTATGATATAAATCACCAACATAGACTAGATTTTTTATACATACATTCATACAAAATCGTCACTCCTGTACCCCAAAGAGGTAGACAGAGCCTAGAGTCTCCCACTTTGCTCGATCCTGACATATTATTTTAGCTTCATCCATTTTCATCGCCTCATTTTCACACCTCTTCATGCGTTCTCGTCGGTTCAGGGCACTTTTGACCAGACCCTTGTTGAGGGTATCACCGATTTGGATTGTGGAGGTTCGGTGAGGTCGACCCCTCCCAACTGTTGTATCCACACTCACCTTGTAAAGCTTTGTTAGTCTCCTGAAGCTCCTCCTCCAGAGACCAGAACCCGTGGTCTCTCGTTTTACAGTCGGCGTCTAAAATGCCACGGAGGCTGTCCAATAAATCAATAATTCACCAACCAAAGTCGAGGAGAATAAGCCCATTAACATTGGAAGTTGTCAAAAATATCAGAGCGACCACTACGACTACTAAGTAATAATGTTAACATTGAATTAGGACAATTAACGTCCTTAAATATTCTAATTCAATTCAAGTCTCTTGAGTGGGTTGGGAGAGCTCTAAGGACTTAAATAAGCGTTTCCGAGCAAACTAGACGCAAAGAATTTGATAAAATGTCGATAATGCCGTCCGTAGTTGTGCCGCGCCGAGCCACATTATTCGGTAAATCGGCAATGGACTGTGAATTATTGACAAGGGCACGGTAGTTCAAACGCTGCGATATATCGTGGAAACCACGTGATATGTTATGTAAGACTACACACTCTGGGCAAGGACCTGTACTATCGACTACAAATAATAAAACCCATTCGATACTTACACTTTTGTCTGTGTTTACATATTTACTATAAAATCCAGTTTATCACATTGAGTGGAACTAATTCATACTTCTATAGTGTAATAGTCACTATTTACGGTTAATATGTGTAACATTGTAGTAGAATACAATTATTAATATGAAAGCGGGCGGAACGCCGGTACTGAAAGTCCTTCAGAGGCTCTTCAATTCCGTTCTCCTCGAGGGCTCAACGCCGGAGGCATGGAGCAGGAGCGTGGTGGTACTGTTCTTCAAAAAAGGTGATAACACTTTGCTGAAGAACTACAGGCCCATCTCGCTCCTGAGCCATGTCTATAAGTTGTTTTCAAGGGTCATCACAAATCGTCTCGAAGGCAGGTTTGATGACTTCCAGCCTCCCGAACAAGCCGGTTTCCGAAAAGGCTTTAGTACCATAGACCATATTCATACGCTACGGCAGGTTATACAAAAAACCGAGGAGTATAACTTGCCGCTTTGTTTAGCGTTTGTGGACTATGAGAAAGCCTTTGATTCGATCGAGACCTGGGCTGTGCTACAGTCTCTTCAGCGGTGCCACATAGACTATCGGTACATCGAAGTGTTGAGGTGTATATACAACAACGCCACCATGTCGGTCCGAGTACAGGATCAGAGCACGAAGGCTATTCCACTACAGAGAGGCGTGAGACAGGGAGATGTCATATCTCCGAAACTGTTCACTGCCGCGCTGGAAAATGCCTTCAAGCTCTTGCAGTGGAAAGGATTCGGCATCAACATCAACGGCGAGTATATTACTCACCTTCGATTTGCCGACGATATTGTAGTCTTGGCAGAATCGCTGGAAGACCTTAGCACTATGCTCGAAGACCTTAATCGAGTTTCCCAACAGGTGGGTCTTAAAATGAACATGGATAAAACGAAGATCATGTCGAATATCCATGTTGTGCCCACCCCCATTGGAGTTGGGGGCTCGACTCTCGAAGTTGTAGACGAATATGTCTATTTAGGACAAGTGGTCCGGTTAGGCAGGTCCAACTTCGAGAGAGAGGTCAATCGTCGAATCCAACTCGGTTGGGCAGCGTTCGGGAAACTTCGCGACGTCTTCTCGTCCAAAATACCTCAGTGCCTAAAATCGAAAGTCTTCGATAGTTGTGTGTTACCAGTGATGACATACGGCACCGAGACGTGGCCTCTCACTGTGGGCCTCATTAAAAGGCTCAAAGTCACTCAACGAGCCATGGAGCGGGCTATGCTCGGTGTTTCCCTACGAGATCGAATCAGAAATGAGGAGATCCGTAGGAGAACCAAGGTTACCGACATAGCCTATAGGATTGGCAAGTTGAAGTGGCAGTGGGCCGGGCACATAGCTCGTAGAACCAATGGCCGTTGGGGCCGAAAGGTTCTCGAGTGGAGGCCACGTACAGGCAAGCGAAGTGTTGGACGCCCGCCTACAAGGTGGACGGACGATCTGACTAAGGTCGCAGGAAGTCGCTGGATGCAGGCCGCTTCCAACAGGTCATTGTGGAGATCATTGGGGGAGGCCTATGTTCAGCAGTGGACTTCCTGTGGCTGATATGATGATGATGATGATGATTAATATTTATCGGCTCGTTTGCTATACACCACGTCATCACACCCCGTTCCGTCCTCCACGTCTATGATTTATCTCCTTCTATATCTATCTCACTCACCCTTGGTTCGCGTAGTGTATAGTTCGAGACGACATATGCTAAGAGTATGAATTTATCAATACACTACATATAGATATAATCTTTATACCATATTATAAATTGTCTTAAATGGAGAACTAAATCCCTTTAATTGCATTTCTGCAACATTTCTTTTTCAAAATCCGTAACCAAGTGCGTTATTTCCAAACAATCATTTTATAATCTGTCAATCTATTATGCGTTTGCCAGTACTTTTGGAAATATCTTTTGATTAAAACCTAACAGTTATTTGGGGTTATACTGAACGAGTGTGCACAAGTACTACGAACTGTCGTAGTATATATTTAAGACTTAATAATTATATATTCGGGTTTATTTTCTTTGTTTTTTATTGCGATCATTGGTGAGACGTGCATACCACTCGCCTGATGGTAACTGATACGACCGCTCATGGACAGTAGCAAAACCAAACAACACCATGAATTACAAAGCAATGCTTGGCATTCCAGTGCTCTCGCCTCCTGAAACATAGGTGTGAAGTCACAATATCTCCAGTAGTTTCTCTAGCTACAGTGTTTTTCAATACTGGACACAACAGCTTTTTGTTTTATCTCATACTCAGTGACCAACGTTTATTCTACCCATAATTAACAAATTCGAAGAGTTAGGAACGGGATCTTTCTTTGGCATCTTACATATTAACCTCCTAAACATGTCGGCTAAGGACTAGCCACGCTTCGATAACCGTTTATAAACTTATGTGGAAAATAAAAATATAATTAATAAGAATAAAAATACCAATCCGGTATCACATATTAATTCAAATAAAATGCTGGTTGAAGGGCAAGCTTAGGTAAATATTATTCAATACCTATGTAATTAATGAAACACGCACAAAGGAACTCACAGCAAATAATTAAAACGTGGGAAATATAATTAATTGTATTACATTACTTGAACGATAAAACGCTGCGGTCAAATCCCTTGTGGTTTGTGAATTGTTTTACGCTCATAAAATACCAAATTGTATTGAATTTGTTCACAATGCCGACGGAACTCCGCGTGCAGTCAAACTTTTAATGAAGTAAGTTTTCATAAAAATTCCTGTAAATAATTTTCAAGTTATATTAAATAAAGTCGTATGTGGAAAAGTTTATGCGTTGAGAATTTCTTACATACATACGAATATCCTTATAGCAGAAGGTTAACCAAAACCTATGGATTTACATTTGGCGTGTCGTGATAGGTCTACATTTTTTTACGAAGGTCTCGCATCAAGGAATCAACGCCTAAAACGTCTCGGTTGCCATATAGGCCCATTACAATGGCCACGATGGAGGTCCGGTGAATAGCGCCCGGTGTTTATTCTCAGCCGCCACGTGCGACTTCGAGACATGGTCTTAAAATGAGGGACGCAGGTGCGTCCCAATAGCTTTGTTCCGAAGCCGGTTAAGTCATGGATATTCAAGACGTCTGAGGTCACTTCGACGCTCCTAGCGACACCAAAAGTCATATTACAACAGGCAGACGGTGGCGCGGAGTGGAAGTATTCTGATGTTTCTTTTCAAGTATATAGCAAAAGGTAATCTTAACCAGACCCTTACTTAATAACTTACTTGGCTGGCCCAGGTTCAAATGCGTCATTTATCGCAACATCGATTTTTTTGGTATTTACTATGTACATTATAGTCATTATGGACAACCTTCCTCCTGCCATTGATGTCTTTTTTAAAGTGATTTGCGTTGGCCATTTGCCAATCGAAATCAGGTTCTACATGCAAGCTACATTTATAACATACAACCATTCGGCCTTTCTGGATGATTGATAACGTATAGGAATGCAATTGAACTGTTAACGCGTACATCGCTATTTAATATATTTTCACATGTCCCCTACCATCCTGAACACAATATATTCAATTTCATATACGTGAATACGGTAGGGCAAGCTGCAAAAATGCAGCGAGCCTGAATTGTTCGTATCCATTTCCATTTAAATATCACGAAAAATTGAAGCTTGCCGAATGTTTTCACTAAAAACATTCACCGAGCGATTTCATAGGCGGCTATATTTATTTACTTTGTTTCAGCTATTTTAAGGCTAAAATACGGTTTTACTACATTTAATCTTTGATAGCAATCAGAATTTAATACATTTGATCTGTGAGCAAACTTATGAACAATGTTATTAATACACATAATTTGATAGAAATCTTATATCATTATCGATGTATTTGAAAACGAAATTAAATTATTTATTTTTGAATTATAAATTGTACTACCATACATGCTTTGTAATCAAATAACTTGTATCTCGCTTTTTCCTTCAGTATAAAGATCTTTATATTTTTGTTATAAATAATAAGGTTATTAGTCGCGGACGTCTAACTTTACGAACCTACCTAATATAATTTTGTACATAAAACTCTTATCGTCTCTATTACTATTATTACCTCAAGGACTTCAAATTAATCAGCAGGAATCGGGTTTCATATTGTTGTGTAGGTTCTAAATCATAATGAAATAAGATACAACATTTTCTTCGTGAAACACAATACCTTCTCCTATTATTTGTGCTAAAGTAAACTTTATATTAGTAGTTATTTATATTAATTTCTGTGGTATAATATTTTAATATATTGGTATGTCTCAGTGGTGTTTGCCGCTTGAGCAACAGTGGTGTGTATGAAAACGGCCTCAGCTACTTGGGCACATCGCGTACCTTAAGCTATTCTCAAAAAATCGTCAGTTTCCGCTATTTTTAGAAACCTGTCCGACAAGTTCGGTCCTGTCTGGAGCCGAATAGAGGTGAACCGTGTCTGAATGAGATGACAACATCGCCATAACGGGTAGAAATAGGATGGACGATTCGCGAAATTCTCTTTCGGAATGATTGCGGCCAGCTTTGGGCCCGAGCCGGGGCCGAAATGTAGAATGTTCACAGTTATAATGACTACTGATCGAACACGCGCTTGAGCGTTATGTTGTGCGTGCATACTCCATGAGGTTTTTAACCTTACAATTTAAAACTGTTAGAATATTTCATCTTACAACGAATGCTATACATTGCACATGACAATGAATCCACGTTTGCGTACTGCATTGTATACAGCAATCGTCTGCTGTAAATATTTGCCTCAGTAGTTCAGCTCGAATGTGTGTTATGTTGGGGCTTGGCAAATTTGAAGCAAGTCAGTATAGTGAATAGGAGCTAGTTATGACCTCGCGATGGCATGATCATTAAACCGTCTTCATTTTAGCGTGAAATTACTTTGTACCTTCATTATCACAGTTCATCAGGAGAGCTCATAATCGCTACCTTTCGACAGGGCTCAGGCCAGAGTCAATCGTGTTGGCTTGTTGTAGGTAGATAATCATAATTAAAAGATTGTAAGTCATAATATAAAAATACAATAAAACCAGATACGTATGGAAATATCATGATTTCTAAAACCCGTGTCATTTCACCTGACGTCATTGTAGATTATTCACCATATTTAAGCCCAACATTGAAGCCGTTGAAAGATGGCGATTGATATTCGAACAACTCGTTAAAATAACCTAATAATAGGTCCGCGTGGTGAGTTTAAAATGTAAAGCTGCGTACCGTTTGACTTAACCTGTTTAAAATTTGAATTCACTCGACCAAATTGATCGTTGGAAGTTGGAACCGTTAAAAAGTGGTAATTAATATTAATGTTTAGAACTTATGGTGGTATTCATACCCAAATATTGACGGGAAGTGAGGTTTGAAGCCTAATTAATTGAAAACGTCGCGTCGGTGCAAGTGAGACAGAAATTCGGAAAGCGTAAGTAAAAAAATGCGTGTCGGTTGTCGGTTGTTAAAACAAGCCTGGGTACTTGTTGCCAAGCGGGCCTGGCCGTTCTAAACTATTTGGCAATGCCAAAAAAGACCCGCTCACTGCCAACGTTAACTTTCACTCTAATAGTCACCCGTGAAAAATGTACAAACCTTTCTAAAGGCAGCGGGAAGAATATACGCTCGACAGACGCGGTATTTTAGATTTTTTCTAATTGTACTTTTTTTACACAATAAAAAATAGTTTATACGCATTACTATATTTATCATGTGGGAAGCAAACAGAAAATATTACATAGAAATAACAGAATGATGAGTTTCAGAATTCACTTAAGTTTCCACAAATAAATAAAACGCGTATGAAAATAGTGAACAGTAATTTTATTTAAAATACAATTAAATAAAGGTAAGGAAAATAAGATAAAGTCAAATTTCAAAGAATGCAAATTACCAAGCAAATGTTAGCGATGTACAATTTAACAAGACATAATCATTAGCTCATGAATAGACCCAGCAGGGGCAGATAGAAATGTTATTTATACTTTCAAATATAAGCACACTATGTTCTTATTGGCCACACAGCTCTCACGTTGAACAAAAAACGCACTGAAATACTATTACCACTCGTAGCTCGCTCGGTCTTATTTTTGACCCAAGTTGTGGTAGGGGACGAAGCCTTTTGCTTCGGTCGGAAATTTCATAGCGCTCCACAATTAAATTAAAAATATTATCAGTTATAACAGTTTAAATCCTAATTTAGATTTCGAATATTTTGTCCCTTTCGAATGACTTTTGAATTAAGTTGGAGTGAAGAAGATAAAACATTCGATAACTAAATCAATTTTATAAACTATGAATAATGTCGATATTTAAAGATCAATTATTGGAATTGATATAGTATTTGCTGTTTAGTCTATTCACATTATCGCATCTTACATAACTGTATTGAATAGTTATATTATTGTCATTGTAAAAACGTAAACAGAATTCAATTGTATTGAATATAAAATGGTAAGACTAAAAAGTTATGAAAAATATAAGTATCACTTTACAATAAAATAACAGTATTATTAAGACTCTGAAATTGTAGCATGCACTAATTAATAAAAAGAAGAAATAAGTACTATTGGTATGATCCAGCGCGGCCTTAGTTTATAAAATACCATTATTTTAAACCTTGTAACACTTACTACTGAAACAAAATATACCCTATGTTCATCCAGACTGAGGCATATGAACTCTTGGTGAATTTGGCTAGTCTTAACCGACCAGCAGATTTATCATTTGCAAAAGTGGTTAATTTATTACGTCAACACCTATCACCAAATCCTGCAGCGTTGGCAGAAAGGTATAGTTTTCGCTAACGTAGACAAAATAGCACCGAAAATATAAATGCTTTCGTAGCGGAGTTAAAAAAGTTATCCAGGTTTTGCAAATTTGGAAATTCCTTAGACGCAAATTTACGTATCGTACGAATAGGGATCGCATCGAAGAGGCACTGGATGCCATGCTGCGCGACGGCATCATAGAGCCGGTAGAATTTTCCGACTGGGCTACACCTTTGGTAACCGTAAATAAACCAGATGGTTCGCTAAGAATCTGTGCGGATTACAAGGCTACTTTAAATCCGGTTTTGTTGGTTGATCGATATCCACTACCTAAAATCAATGATATTCTTGTAGCGCTGAATGGAAGTCAATATTTTAGTAAATTAGACTAATCACAAGCGTACAATCAGATAGAGTTGGACGAATCAAAAATGTATACGGTTATAAATACTCACAAAGGTTTATATAAGTATAATAGATTAGTTTTTGGCTTAGCATCGAATCCTGGAATATTCCAGCGTATAATGAATAGGGTTTTGCAACGCATCCCTAATGTGCAGGTTTTCTTAGATGATGTGATTATTGGGGGTGTTACAAAACCGGAGCACTTGAAGACTTTGCAGGCAGTTTTTGAAAGGATATTGCAAAACGGTTTGAAACTTAAGAAATCTAAATGTATTTTCTTTGTTAAAGAAATTTCGTATTTGGGTTATATAGTATCTAAGGACGGTGTTAAGGTAGATCCCGCGAAGATAGAAGCTATTAATAAGATGCAAAGACCAAATAATGTTTCCAAACTGCGGTCGTTCTTAGGAATGGTTAATTCCTTTGCAAAATTTATAAGAAATTTTAGTGCCCGATTAGTACCTTTATTTAATTTATTGAAAGTTAAAGCTGCATGGAAATGGGATGAAGAGTGCGAGCGTACATTTTTAGATTTTAAAAGGCTTCTTATTAGTACAAAAGTTTTAGCTCATTATGATCCAAACAAAACTTTAATTCTAACATGTGATGCGAGTGCACGAGGCATTGGTGGAGTATTATCTCAGCCAGGTGTGGATGGGGAGCGTCCTATTGCTTACGTTTCTCGGACTCTCAATTCCGCAGAGAAAAAATATTCTCAGATACTTGCCATTATTTTTTGCGTTACGAAATTTCATCAATAGGTACTTGTACGGCCGGCATTTTATTTTACGTACGGATCATAAGCCGTTGGTATCTATATTCGGACCAAACAAGGGTATACCATCAATGGCAGCTAGCAGGATGATTCGCTGGGCAATCATTTTATCACGCCTTCCAATATATGGAAATATGCAAGAAACGATACCAGAGCAAACATTCTTGCATTTTGCACAAGATGCCTTATTACTTGACTATAATGAAATTAAGAAGCACACTCAGAAGGATACAACTCTTGCTAGAGTTCTGAGTTATGTTAGAGATGGTTGGCCGGAAACCTTGGAAATTGCCGAAACAAAACCTTTTTTTAGAAGCAAATCGGAGTTATATGAGGAATTAGGTTGTCTTATGTGGGGGCATCGGCTTGTTATTCCGTTATCCTGTAGAGAAAAAGTAATTCAGCTAATCCATGAACCACATATGGGAATAGTAAAGCTAGACTTTACTATTGGCTTTGGCTCGTTGCTATGTCTGGTGGCCAGGGATTGACGAGGCAGTGGAGGCGGTTTGCCGAAATTGCGTATCGTATGCTGTTTATGCAGATGCACCGCCGCGACACACGCCACAGGTTTGGCCATGGTATAGTCGCCCATGGATCAGAATCCATTTAGATTTTTTGGGGCCTATATTCGGTAAGTTATATTTAGTAATCATTGGTTCTTCATCTAAATCGATAGAGATATTTTGTGTTCCCAGTACATCTGCTAAAATAACAATAACTAAATTGAAAGAGCTCTGGAGTCGTTGGGGTATTCCGAAACAGGTAGTTACAGATAATGGGCCACCTTTCACAAGTGAGGAATTTTCTACCTTCCTGAAGAGTTACGGAACGGAACATATCCGTATTGCTCCATATCATCTTCAAATGGAGCAGCAGAAAATGCTGTCAAAATGTTAAAAAGAGTTATTAATAAAGCACACAAAGAAGATCAAATCATTGAGGATGCTATAAATAATGTTTTTCTGTACTATAGGAATGTGGAACACGCTTCCACGGGAGAATGTCCGGCTACTTTAATGATAGGTAGACGGGTAAGGACACGGTTAGATGTCCTCAAACCTGATAGGGAAGGCTGTGTTAGGAAAGCACAGCAACGTCAGTCAAAAGCTGTAGGTGGTAGGGACCGAAGTTTCCATCAAGGCGATGAGATATGGTATCGTCAGTATCACAAAAGTAACAGATGGCTGCCGGGAAAAATTGACACAGGATTAGGTTCCACCGATTACAAGGTAGTGGATTCAGATGGACAATTACTTCATCGACACGTTTAAACACGGAGCCACAATCGGGAAGTTCTACGCGTTCCCTTGAGTCGCCGACGGGCTTGGCAGTTAGTGGCACCTCACATACGCCACCTATCCTTTCGGGAATAGGAAATAACTTGGCAGTCGCTTCACCCAAAAGTGTGCCGGTTCAGACTCGTCCAGTCAGGGCATGTCGACTTAAAAAGTCACCTGTATATAAATAATGTTAGAATAGATATTAAGTTATGTTACTAGCGTATTTCTCTTTTTTTAAATGTAAATGTTATATATTTGTTTTCTTGATTTTGCAAATTGTAATGACCATTTAAGAGAGAGGATATGTGGAGTTTATGTTAGTTTTATCTATGCGTATTCGAGTTGTCATGACAACGTTATTATATTAAAATGTAATATACAAATTGTCACCTTATTTTATTACTTCGCAATATGCCCCGAAGTACGTATTTTACACAGACTAATTTATCTTTCAAATCGTGTCAACAAAACTCAAGCAAGTGCATTTCCGAAGATAGCTCCATACAACATAAAAACATAACGTCATTTAAATATGAGTATAGAATATAGATAAACAGGTCTTGATGATTTCAGCAACAACAATCCGGATAGGCCGCAGAGGCTATCAGCTTGACCGCTTCTACGAGAATATAATTGCACATCTTGTGATTCAACTCCAAACACTGTAAAACAAATCGCATAATAATCTTTTACGACATGAAATGGTAATAAAGTAATAATTAATTATAGAAAATGCAACATGAGAGCGCATTGTTTGTTATGCTCATTAAAGCGAAAGTTATTTCGGAATGTTAATTATTTACTTTAATTTCGTGCTATAAAAGAGAGTATTCCGAATGAAATAACTCAAAGTATTTTAATTGGCTCGGACATGGCGTACAACCGAACCTCGTTGGAAACCTCCGACCATCCAAAAGCCATATACCACAATTTGATGTGTAATCAACTTTGAGTATTTAACGACCATACGGTTTTGTCCATTTGACGACTGAAATGCATTGTTACCATAATGCTTGCTTTTCCAAATTGTTTTGTTTAAATGCCATCACGCTAGGTATTAATTATTTTGAGTACCATCATGCTAATAGTGGTATTTGCAAAATAAATTACTAAAGTATATGACAGAACGCGGTTCAGCCTGGCTTTGACAGGGTGCAGATATTTTTGACTCCCGTCCACTTTAGTTACACAGAAACTATTTCGCGTGATAACTCTTTTAAATATATAAACTCAGTGTTACTGCCGTGCTTTTAAACTTCCCATCTCCCTTCCCTTGCTTTGAGTATGAAAGAGTATCGAATATATTTCAATTTGGAGCACATCCCACGGTAACATTACTTTTCTTGCGATAAAACACTTTTTGTCCTAAAGACTAAGCCTAAGCCTATGTGTTAATCTAGTGTCAGCTATCTTAATACCAAATCTCATCCAAAATTGGTCTAATAGTTTAAGCGTGAAGAGGTAACAAACACAAACATTAACACTTTTTTTATTAATAGGATACTCGCATGTCAATGCAGTACCTACACATATTTACGGCGGGTTATTATTAGCTGCTGACAAGTTCTAGTTAACATGACAGCAGTAAAACCACATAAAAACAAAATTAAAGTAACTGTAGGGAAAACCGTCCATGCACATTTCCCTCACAGACATTGCAATATGAATGGTACAAAAGGACTTGAAAAATTCGCGAGATATTAAAATGGCTTCTTAGAAACTGGGAGTTTTCAATACAAAATCATTTAATAAATTAATTTCATTAAATGGATTCTGTCCCTGGATGGCGTCTAGGGATAAGATAAGTCCCGTTGCAGTTGTCGGTTACCGTATGTTCGCAGAAATGAGGGATATACGGACAATATAGAACGTAATTTAAAAGAAAATAGTCTGGATTGAAATATTAAATGAGAAAAACGTCATGATCATGGTAGAGTAATTGCTATTACATACAAACCGAAAATTTGAAGAATTAATTTTAGTAGAGAGGAAGTCGAGCGCAATTGGATTTTTTACGGACAAGCAAGTAATTTATATTGTACTAGCGGCCCGACCCAGCTTCGCCTGGGTGCATATATTTTTTGATTCCACTCTACACCAGAAACATGTTCTTTTTCGTATAAATTCTTGTATATCTAAACTTTACGTAGCTATCCTACTGTCCGGCTCAATCCCGTCTCATCCGCCTGTTCAGTCTCTTCCCAATCCGTCCCGTCCCTTCTCTTTATTATCCATCCCGTTTTATAACGTGCATTTACATTCGTCCTAACAAATCTGTCAGCTATCCCAGCCCTCTCCCGTATCTTCCATTCTATTTTATTTTATGTCCCTTCTCTCCATACACATCCATATATACCGGGTATCTCAAGACTGCTACCGAAAACGAAGCCGGGTGGTAGTTTTAGTGGCTACAAACACATTCTCTGGATTTTTACGAAATCAGTCTCATTTAATATGATATTATCAGAATATTAAAATTAAAACATAAAACGTTTCCTCGATTAGGCTAAAAAATGAAAGTATAATATTTTTTTTCGAGCACAGAAGGGTGTTGTGTTTACACAAAAGAACAAACATATCAAAAATAGTTACAAAGCAAGTGTCTCCATCGCTGAATTTATTTTTTGTTTTTTCGATGGTGCAATTGAGTTATCTGAATCACTAAAATTAAAGAATGATGAACGGCATTCACATAATTCGCTATCATATGGAACATGGTTTTATTCCGATACTGAGTAATAATTTAATATTATTATAAGCTAAATACATTACTATCGAGCCCACAGCACTCCACGTCTACGTTTACAGGCAAGCAAAATACTGCTTTACTTGTTAAATCATTATTACTTATTTTTTTCTGTAGACATTGTCTTTCGTGTGGACTTATAAATCCACAGAAAAGATGTCCACAAAAAGGACTTTCTTTAAAAAAAATTAGCAATGCTAATTTAGTTTTGAGGGTAGCCAAGTAGGTAAATTTATTCCACAACTACTCCCCTTAAGCTATTTCGGCAGCATGTGAATTAATAAAACTAATAATTATTTACTCAAGTACACAAGGAACAGAAAAGAAGCACCGATCTTTGACAATAACACTATTAAAGATCTCAATATCTTAATGAAGAACCTACGCTGGGCTCAGTCATTAAATCCAATGTGACCGATGCCACCCGTCAGTGTGGCCAGTTTAATTTTTTTTTTGTAAAATAGTATTTTATTCAGGCCAATTTATTCGGTTGAATTTAAGGTCCACAGAAAAGTCGCAGTACCGTGTAACCAACAGTTTATTGAAATTTTTGTGGAGTCACTTTAGCATATATTAATTTACTCAGTAAAATTTTAATAGTCAGTATATATACTAATGATATTTAATATAACTTAAATAGATAACGCATATCAAGTATGAGAAATATCTATCAAAATATGCCAAGTGCGTTTTTCAGACATTTGAGGAAATTTTTGTTGTTATATTAATCATTTCTGAAGATAATTCATTATTTGGTATATGTCTTAATAGTAATACTTGTAAGTCATTTACCAAAATTAAGTCAGAGAATCAATCCAGAAATTTGAAGATAATATTCATTCTGAACATGCGTATGTGTATGACCCGTGAAAATTATTTATTTCATTGTCCTATATTAATGTAGCTAGATATATTCTCCTTAGTTTATACAAAAAAAAATTCTGAACGCATGCATAAACAATTAAAATCAATTAAAATGTCAATCCATTTTCACTACTGTCAATATTTTACTTCTTTAAAATCTAAAATACGCCATTAATCGAATATTGTGGATATATGTTTTCGATTCGAAACCTTTATTTAAATACGTTCTTTAATTTGAGGGCAGAGTTTACCATATCGACAGGGTGAAAATTAAATGTTTGACAGTTACAAACCCATGAAAATATTGTATGGGAAAATCACGCACATTGTTTTGATAGATATGATTGAATTTAAATTTTGTATAGCGGTAATAAAGTGCAAATTGACTCTTTGACGTTAGGAACATACCTACATTGTTTAAACAACAGTGAGTGCTTGGAATTTAATATGAACTTTATACAATAGCAATAAGGCTCAAATTGACTCAACGTTTTAGTTAGAAAACGTTTGTATGGGGTAAAGAAAAGGGCTGTTTTTAGGACTTTTCTGGCAATTATTCGAAATTTTCTCGCCGTAAAAACCATCCTTGGACTTCCACAAACATTTTAAAAAAATAATTATCGAAATCAGTTCAGCCGTTCACACGTGATGCCGTGACAACGCGAAACGGGTTTCATTTTTATATACAGGGTATATCAAGACTGCTACCGAAAACGAAGCCGGGTGGTAGTCTAAGCGACTTCAGACACAATGCAACAGAAAAAGTTGCAAAAAAAAGCGACAATTTTTTTTGTTATATTTTTCCTATATTTGGGTGGTAAATACATTTTTTCCTAAAATAATAGTGTATACCCTTTTATTTATAAATACTCTAAGGTATAAAAGAGATTAAATTATTATTTTAGCAAAAACTATGGATTTACCACCCAAAAATGACGATATTTAAAAAATCATAAAATATAATTGTCGCGTTTCTATGCGAAATTTTTAATTGCATTGTGTTTGTAGCCACTAAAACTACCACCCGGCTTCGTTTTCGGTAGCAGTCTTGAGATACCCGGTATATATAGATTGATTTTAAAACAAAAGACAGTGTGTATAACTATAGTAGGTTGATATAATGATTATAACCTTATGGTTACCTTATCAAATTATTTTGATCATCACTCTACTGTTAGTCGCTTTTAATAGATCGCTAAGGCCATCCTTTGAGAAGATCTGTGTTCTGCCGCAGAATTTCTAAAGACGACTAAAGTTCACTCCTAAACAAAGACTCCCAATCTGTTACCGATCCAATAATTCCAAACAAATGAACACAATAACCAGAGCACGTGCTATACGTAGGCATAAATGTATAGATATCACGTTCTGTTTTATTTGGAGTTCTGTGAGACGCAACGTGGCTCGGTGCCACTAATCACTATTGTGTCGCAACTAGCAAGCTTGTGACGTGAGACGAACCCGCTTCACCTCCTAACGGTTAAGGTATAGTACCTAAGTACTTATGGAGTTTATTACTGGCCTTGTTTTTTGTTACATTGGGAAGTGTTGGTCAATGACGACGCTTTGAACAGGTCTTTGTTAGGGTATTTGTAGAAACATTTATCAGTGATTCAGACGCTGATCGATTTAGTTAAAGTGCGGCTTCATATACTATTTTTTCTTAATTTTCTCATGTATTTAGTAGTTTCACGATTATAGATACGTATTATACAAATTATACACATATGGCTAACGGCATGCCTTCGGTTACTGTTACTGATGGTAGGTCTCTCATATGTCCATTTAGGTAGCTACCGCTGCAGTGTACTTTCTTCTGTGTAAATAGCAGTGTAAATGGACTGCTGTATTCTGGTTAGAAGAACATTGTAGCCTGATTAGCTACAGGACATAATAAGACTTAACATCTTATGTCTCAGGCGAGCGCAATGGAATACAAAGCATTAATTTGTAATTGTGTTTGGTTTTGCTATTGTAAATAAGCGGTTGTTTCGCTTACCACCATGTGAATTGTATGCTCGTCACGCTATAAATCGCAATAAAAATGTCATGAGTGTATCCCACAGGGGTAGGCGGAGAATAAAAAATCTACTATGCTCGGTACTAACAAATCACATTCACTTACTCCCTGTTTACCACATGAATTCGAAGGCCAAAAGTTGTCAAACGTTCGTGTAACGAAAACATTTCGAGTCAGTGAGATCAAGATTAGAAGTAGTTTTAGGCATCTTACAAAAGGTCAGGTATTTAAATTTGCGACCGAAAGAAAACAATCATTTGATGGGGAAATTGGTATGCCTAACTCTAAAAAACGTTTAAGGTGTCGCGAATATGAAATTTTTTAAGACAAACCTAATGTAAAGTCTGGAATGTTTGGACATACAAACTAGTCTCTCGTACTCAAATTCCCTGTTCGTGGATTCGCAGACGTCTTCTCGCTTTCAACCCTTCTTAGTAATAATCATACAATCATACGTAATTACTTTATACTACACCCCTTCATTGTTTTTCGTTCTGAAATAATAAATACATATTTAATAATAATAATAAAACTCTTTATTATTGCACCACAAAACATAAAATAAAAATATGAAACAGAAGAACATTTGGTGAAACAATCGGCGGCCTTATCACTAAAAGCGATCTCTTCCAGACAACCATTAATCAGGTAAAAATGCCAGGAGACATTGGCGGTGTTTTATGTTATAAACTTGCATAAAGAATACATACATACATATATAGTATATATTTATTTGCCAATATAAGTCCAATTTAATTAACTTTGTATGCGATATACTGGGTATCTCAAGACTGCTACCGAAAACGAAGCCGGGTGGTAGTTTTAGTGACTACAAACACAATGCATCTAAAAATTTCGCAAAGAAACGCGACAATTATATTTTATGATTTTTTAAATATCGTCATTTTTGGGTGGTAAATCCATAGTTTTTGCTAAAATAATAATTTAAACACTTTTATACCTTAGATTATTTATATTTAAAAGGGTATACACTATTATTTTAGGAAAAAATGTATTTACCACTCAAATATGGTCATAGGAAAAAAATAACAAAAAAAAAGGTGTCGACGCATTTCAATAATAATCGATCAATTTATTAATACCTCGAACACACAAAATGCGACTGCAGATTTATTTAATGTATATTGAAATTCGTTGATTATTTTATTTATATGCGAATACTTTTAAATTGGAATTGATGATTTATAAATCAATATGGGTAATCAAGAATCTGCCATTAACGTATAAGTAGGCAAATCAGAGTTCATATAGAAAATAAAAAGAATTTTATGATAAGATAAAAATTGTTCAGAAACAACGGAAGTCCTTTGAACAATCGGGTGTGTACTGTGATAAATGAAAACGCCTAAAAAGTCTTTCAGTATTTATCTTGTTAACTAAGGCACCACACATGCGATAACCTACTTTGATTAACTAGAGGGCTATCATCTACACACGACACCCAGTAATTACAGCATCAGCTGATTTACACTCATTTAAAATTTAAATGGCGCTTCATTGCTTAATCAAGACTCCATTGGTTCTATTTACGGCTATTGTGGCGAACGGACGATTAAACGAAACTCCTTTAAAAATTACAACACAAACAATTCTTTTAAACCGTTAAACACTCGTGTATTTATAAGTAAATGAATCAATAAAACGTATGCGTTATACGTCGATACATCCGATGTTCACTAAAACGTTATATTCAGAGACAAAGTAGATATATACATGGAATTAGGTCTCTCGGTACGTGTCTAGCATACGAGTAGAATAGAATATTTTCTTATCTGTAGAAAAGAGGCCGCGTGTGCCCGCGCCGAAAATCGTCGGTGTCATCGCACTTAGGTAGCCTACTTACCACGATATTTCGATAGGAGCCACGACTGCGCTCCCCCCGCCCCGCGCGCCGAATTTGCTCACTTTTATTCTGTTCACGACGGTTTTTTAACGAACACGTCATCACCTGGCCCGGCTTACAAATTCGATGCCGCTTCCGGACTGCGCCGAGTGTTCGATACCTATCTGCTGGCGTCGCCGACCCGTTTATATTCCCTTCCTTCTAACTACACACAATGTGATTCCACACAAATTAAACGACGTTGAGCATTCCGACAATCCAAACTCATTGCTAAATTATAAATGCTGTATTTTATGGATAACAAACTTCTTTGTAAACGTTTGTAATGGCTTGAATAAGAACTTACTTATTTTGAGTTACGCAATTCATTGCACGTAGCGAGACAATGTACACCTGTTAACATCTAATGTTTCATTTGCAATGCAATAGCGAGAAAATGTGCGCGTATATCTCCTGTTAATAACACTTACAGGAGTTTCACTGTCTGCCTACAACTCGGCCGGGTCACGGGTGTCGCTCTATGTTTCCAACACGCCAATGTATACCTACGCACACTAACTTTGTAATAAGGATTCAACCATAAACGCTCAAATAATGAAATTACTATCGACACTCGATACATCGGAGTAAGTATTATTATCTGGACACTCCACCAATCTTAGAAATAAAAAACTTGTAACACTCCCTTCTTCGTACATATAAAATATATCAGGAAGCGGAGTGCGACGACCCAGTAAATTCTAGAACACTAGACTGTTAAATACGTTATTTTTTACGATCGTGGGAGTGGATTAGCTCATGGTGAAAACTTTAGGTGAATTGTGTAAGACGGCAAATATACATTTCCTAATTATAATATTGAGGGGAACAGCGGCGTTGTCGCAGTCGCGCGCGCGTGGCGGTTGGCGGCCCTCCAGTTTTATATTTAAACGGACCAGCATCAACTGACATTTTATGAAGGAGTTTTGAAACATTTCAAATTGTGCCACGGTTGTAAAACGTGGCCATATTGCCGACACGATTGGCGTGCCGACTTAAACTCTTGCCGGCACGTAATGCTCCTTTTATAACATTATAAAATTTAAATATGGAATATGAATATCTCAATATATTTGAATAGGTATCGATCCAACAGAGACTAACAAGCGTGGCAAACTTGGTTTATTTATTTTTAATTTATTGGAGTAAGATCTATTTAGTTGTATTAAACCTGGATATCATTCTAAAACTAGTATACTCAGGTGTAAGTTCTCTGAGTCGTATATTAATTAATAGCGGGTAATTCCAAGCTATCGGCGGTAACTGTGCAAATGATGCTATAATAATTGTACTATTGATGAGATGCAGGGAACTCCTGCTGCGACTGCCAATAGATTACATATAATGTGCTAGAGTAATATATTTGCTAGTAAAAAGCTGCGGCTACTAATTTCCACGAGTAATTATTAGTTTCTTTATTTTCCGTCCCCTAATTACCATCCTGAAAATACCAGTCCCAGTGTAAGAAAAAACAAATTCATTCATTTACTTCCGTTTTAATAATAATAATAATACATGATTTAATTTTTTTTGTTTATTATATCTTATATATTTCACTGAAACTATTAAGATTATAGTTCACGTGTACATACTAGATACTGTGATATTCCTGGTTTGCAACCCGCAGAAATATCAGGATTAATAATTTATTAAAAGAATCGCGACTGACGTAAATATATTTTATTATGAAACTGACATAAATGCTATTCATACCTTCCCTATACATATTATGTACCTAGAATGTATATTACTTCACACTTATAATTTATACAGTGACAATAAAATAGCCTACATATTGTGTTTCGTAACAATATCGCAAATATATCAAGAGTAAGGAAAAAACACTATAAAATACTCTACCTATACCAAATTGCAAAGTAAGTAAAAAACATTAGATGTCAGCATGCTCGGGGCAGACATGTCGTAAGCAACGTGGACGATAAACATTCGCATACAAACAAGGGACATGACAAATTGAATACATTTTTTTAAAATTATCCTCATATTATATACTGGTGGTAGGTGGGTCTCTGATATGTGTAAGGCTGGTGGTATGTGTAGGCTACTTGTGGTCTCTCATAGGGGAGAGGCCGCCTGGGTATTTACCACTGCAATGTATGTATATCTCTCCCTTCAAACAAAAGTATACATGCACTGCTGTTTTCCCATTTAAAGGATATTGTAGCCAGAGTAACTATGGAGGTATTGAGACTTAACATATGTCTCAGGATGGCGAGTGCAGTGCATAA
The DNA here is from genome assembly GCA_009982885.2 of Hyles vespertilio. Taxonomy (NCBI): domain Eukaryota; kingdom Metazoa; phylum Arthropoda; class Insecta; order Lepidoptera; family Sphingidae; genus Hyles; species Hyles vespertilio. The sequence continues at coordinate 29,255,386 of CM042833.1, read as the reverse complement.
CCAAAGTTTTGCTACTATCCATGCGCGGCTGTTTGGTATGCCATCCGTTGAATAGTACATACTTGTCTCGACATTCACTGAAAAAAATACATAAGTAAATTACTCTGCATAAATCGGTGCAATATTATTTATGCTCACCCTTAAGATTCTGTGAAATCAATAGCGGGCTCTTCGTTATCCTACTGATGAATGTTACAAAGCTTTCAATCGATCCCCGCATCAAGAAAAATGTTTATGAGGCCAGGAAGTATTTGTCTCGGGTATGGGTGTTTGTGAGCGGAAAAGCCTCTTGTAGTTCCTGATACCCGCGACACCAGATTGAATTGATCGTAATGTGGAGTCATGACTAGGTATGTGATTGTTGGGTGTATTTATTTATTTATTTAATGATGGTAATCCCATACTTGTTCCTCATTCAAGCACACTTCACACCGATGACTGCCCTTTCTATCTTTTTCTTATTCCCATCCAAAGTTTGGCAGTATGATATTGCTTAGTGCAATGAGTCCGTCAACTGTAAAAATTTTAGATATTGTTACAATTTTTCCTGGTGTATGTATATAAAGTTTTGTTTCGACAGGTTAATGGAATTCTCGTGTAAAAGTTGGCGGCCATTCTGAATTTGCCTTATTGTCTAAACTTCACCGACTTCTTTAACACTCCAGAAACCAGTTAAAATTCGAAACTTGTAAATAAGAAATATCACCGATAGTTGTGGCAAAAAGTTCAAAGACGTATTTTTGCGGATTCGCACATTATTACAGTCATAATAAGCCACAAATATTTCGCAGTAGAACACAGGTATCCAATGACAAAACTTTCTAGTATCTATTGAATAAATGGGTGTCTTAATACCTTTAACAAAATTCTAAACTGTATTCATAAAGTAAATGTAAAAAATTCATGAAACGAAATGAAGTATTGAAAGAAAACAAACATATCGAATGGTTAAAAAATTGCACTTGGTTATTAATATTCTTTAATATTCTTATTCCATTCATTCCATTAATATTCTTTATTGAATTATGGTAAAAACAATTTTATCCCACAAGCGTTAGGCATCAATAATACAACTTAAAAGGAGTTAGAAAACTGTTCCTAAAAATATGAATGGCTTACAGACATAGTAGACAATACACTGCATACAAAAACACATTTTAGAAACTGGTATTTTAGTTTTAAAAATGTTATCGACATTAGTTAATTAATGGCAAGACTATTTCAATATCAGTTTCCTGCAGCCGCCGGTTATTCCGTTAGTTCGATAACAGTCGCTGAATTGTAACTATTTGCAGCGAAACATAACAGACTTGTTTCTCACCGCGAAATCCTAATTGATCCACCGACACCACAAATGAAATAATAGCTGGTGCAACCTGCCAACTGCGCTTTTCAATTGACTACTAACTGAGTGCCGTAACAAAGTTACCCCACTACGGCAGGAATAAAGGATTTCCATAACCATTTCATTGTAAGGACAGCCATTCAGCTCACAAGGGGTTTGTCCTCATTAAAAGTGGTACATAACTGGGATTATTGACGCGATTTGTTTGTCCATATTATTGAATTATACTTTATAGTGATGGTTTGAAATCTATATTGCAACCATTATAGTCTATTAACTTCCTAAATAGGTTCAGGTTTTTTATATTGTCTCAATCTAATAAATAAATTTCTATACCCAGTGGCGTCTGACGTTTCGGAGTCATGTGTGTATTGATAATAATCAATCACCACGCACTAAAACGGTGAAGGCAAACATCGTGAGGAAACCTGCATACCATAGCGATTTATAAAAATTTCTATGGTATGTAAGTCTGCCAACCCGCACTAGGCCAGCGTGGTGGACTATATGGCCTAACCACTCTCAATCGTACTTACGATTGTAGAGTAGGCCCGTACCCTGCAGTGGGACGTATATGGGCTGATACAGTACAGTGGCCAGTAGTCACATACATAGTCTTAATCCACACTATGAGCTAGTGTCGTGGGTATTAGAGACTATGAGAAACGTTTGGGTCTCATAACCACCCAGACCCGAAACAAATACATGTGGGTCGCACAAATATTTGTCTCAATGCGGAGATCGAACCGGTGGCCTCTAGTTTCAATTTGCTTCTACGTTCTAACCAACTGCGCCACGGAGGCTTTCAATTTATGAATCGCATCAATCAATAATTCTGGGTTGATAATATAACTAATTTTAACGGTTGCTTCCAGTTGCAATAGATTCTGACTAAAACCTAAAGGTCCACTTACGACATGATACTTTAAATACAGATAACTGCTAACTAATTCCACAAACGTTGGCTCGGCAGAAAATACATTGTATTTAACGTGCTAATATTTATCTCACCTACATCATGTGTGTATTGTGTACACTATACTCTATATATTATCTAACACGTGATCTCGTAACAAGTGCGTGTTATGTGCAACTGAAAATACAACTGGGAATGTTTTCAAGGAAAAATCAACACCATAATATAAAAATTCACCATATATCCTAATCCGTCTACACCTTGTGTGTTTAAATTCCAATTACTACCCTTTCTCTCTCCTTTCTCTTATTTCCGACCAAAGGTCGCCAATTATAATCGATTTCAGGTAATAATAAATTCCATTCCTTTTTTTTCTCTCTTTATTGGTTAGGGGTTTTTATCCACACGGATACGCCAACCCCATTGTACCTTAAAATTCTATTCCTTTAAATTAAGATTTAATATGTTTTGGGCCATGCTAAAAGAAGAACACGTGCTTATTTGTGCTCTTATTTCTATTGCTGTTTTTTAGTCCGTTACTTATAATCTATACTCCATCGGTTTAGGTACTTAACTAAATGTAAACAAACCAGAACATGTGACGCATGGTTGTTCAACATTTTATTGCACTGTCCAATTTACGAATAATTTCTTAGTCAACCAAGCAACATGTATTAACAACAATTAACAGCAGCTTATAACAAATAATAACTAAAACAGAGTAAAGAAGAACGATGAACACTTCCAAACACTTCACCACTTCACGAAAACAGTAAGTACATTAACGCAATGAATAATAATTGGCTGCCATAGATAACATATGCTGATGCTTAGTTATCCGACCAAACGCATTATCTTTCATTTAAATGGTCGCATTACAGTAAAGTCGTACTTCTAGATTTTGTAGCATATTATTTCTTGTAGCTTTTATTAAAATGTTTTGGATGCCTGACTGTTTGGGTCTTTTTTATAGACAGATTGCATGATGTAAAATTAGATAATTTAATTTAGATAATTTAATTATGATCTTTATTCGATAGTTGTGTGTTACCAGTGATAACATACGGCACCGAGACGTGGCCTCTCATTGTGGACCTCATTAAAAGGCTCAAAGTCACTCAACGAGCCATGGAGTGGGCTATGCTCGGTGTTTCCCTACGAGATCGAATCAGAAATGAGGAGATCCGTAGGAGGACCAAGGTTACCGACATAACCCATAGGATTGGCAAGTTGAAGTGGCAGTAGGCCGGGCACATAGCTCGTAGAACCGATGGCCGTTGGGGCCGAAAGGTTCTTGAGTGGAGGCCACGTACAGGCTAGCGAAATGTCGGACGCCCGCCTACAAGGTGGACGGACGATCTGGCTAAGTTTGCAGGAAGTCGCTGGATGCAGGCCGCTTCCAACAGGTCATTGTGGAGATACTTGGGGGAGGCCTATGTTCAGCAGTGGACTTCCTGTGGCTGATATGATGATGATGATGATGATGAATTATAATCTTACATAATTTAATTATTTCCAAGCTCACACATACATAATTATAATCGTTATAATAAATTTGAACATATATTGCATGTTTTATACAGTTTTACATTTACGTAAAGTTTTTTTTTGTCTTCAATTTATTTAGAAATGAGAAATGGCAATGTTAAATAACCTTTTTTATGGTTTGTTTACATTTACTTAAGTACCTAAACCGATGGAGTATAGTGTATATTTGATCGAAGCTAGTGCAATAAGGCCGCCTATTGTACATACTCTAAATCCAGCCTCAATTGTTTTGAAGTATAATTGTATGTCCAATAAAGAGATAAATAAACATCGACGAAGCTACACACGCAATTTTGTACACATCATAGTCAGCGTCATAGCCACAAAAAGCAAAAGATGATCCTATTAGGAAGGGATCTAAAAACGCGATAATCCTAATAGGGTTTCATCCCCGACGATAATTACCTATATAGGTCGGATTTTAGGTAAGCATTTTCAGAACGACATTACGTCATGATCGTAATAACATTATCGTCGACGGAGGGATGCTGATGGTCGTTCCGGCGCTACCCTTCCTATTATCGAACGTCTAGCTTGTAGGAAATTTGCAAGCGCTGCTTTACGATATTATACATCGCTGCACGGTAAGCTGGAGCTTGCATGCTGTAAGAATGTTCACACAGCATCGTACTCCACATTAGAAATGCTTTTATCACGTATTGTTTGCTTTTTCCTAACATCTTAAATACAGGGAATATCAAGACTGCTATCGAAAACCAAGTCGGGTGGTAGTTTAAGCGACTTCAGGCATAAGGCAACAGAAAACGTTGCAAAAAAAAGCCACAATTTTTTTGTAATTTTTTTCCTATTGTCGTATTTTACTAAAGTAATAATGTATACCCTTTTATTTATAAATAATCTAAGGTATAAAAACCTTAAAATTATTATTTTTGCAAAAACTATGGATTTACCACCCAAAAATGATGATATTCAAAAAAATCATTAAAAGTAATTATCGCGTTTCTTTGAGAAAATTTTAGTTGCATTGTGCTTGTAGTCACTAAAACTGCCACCCTGCTTCTTTTTCGGTAGCAATCTTGATATACCCGGTATATATGGATATTGGATACATACGCATTTTTATTCATTACTAGCGGTCCGGTCCGACACTTTTCAAAATGGCGGCCAAAATGTTTGGTAATGATAAGCGATAATTCCGCTCGTGGGCACAGCCAACCAACCAACTACAGTAAATTATAATTGCAATGCCTGGAATTCAACAGCTGTCTCGCTATATCCAGTAGTTACTCTGGCTACAATGTCCATCAAACCAGAACACAACAGTGCTTTTACACAACTTTTTGACGGGAGAAATTGAGAATGCGGAGGTACCCACCCTGGTAGGAAGGTGGGCCTCTCACATATGAGAGACCTCCATTCCTACAAGGCCTTCGTCCCTTTTGTGCAATATCCGATTTTATAGAATTAAGTAAAAAATTTCCTCCAGAATCAAAAGTATAATAAAAAAAGTACATTAGTTTAATTGAACGGCTGTAAACGAATCTTAGCGTGTTAATTCCGAACACTCAGATACAAATCAAGTGGCCCAACAGATCGTGGCAGCTGGTTACTCTTGGACGTAGACTGAGAGCACAAAAACTTAATTCCGAGGGTGGTGAGCGACTGAATGTGCAAATCAGACCAATTTGTTAACAGACAAGGGACGTATTAATTAAAGCCCGCACGATGCTAGAATCAGTAATGTGAATTGCATTTTCGCATAACGAGTCAGATTTGATAGTGATTAAAAAAGTAAAAGTTTTTTTAATTCATTAGCCCTAAACCTGAACTGTTATAATAATAGAAAACAACTTGTATTAACTGGAGATATAAATATTAATATCGCTAACGCTGACGAAACTGTTTGTTCAGAATATTTATGTCTAATGGCAGAATATGGAATGATTCCATTTCCATAACCAAACCAACTAGGGGTTCATCGATACTAGATCACTTCTTTGTTAGGACCAACTTAGCAGCTTTAGGAATAGTATGTCGATTAGATTTGACTGATCATGATTTAACAATATTAGGTATTAAGCAATTAGAAACTACAAAACAAAAACCAAGAAAGACTAGGTTAAGAAGAGACTACGAAGGTATAGAAAAAGAACTCGCTCAAATAAATTGGACAAGTTGCTTAGATCAGACAAATGTCGATAACGCCGCTAATGAATTTATGACTACCCTGTTGAATGTAGTCAGTAAATACACAACTTCAACCGTAGTTAGTCGCTCTAGACGAAATATTAAACCTTGGGTGACACCGGGTTTAATGCGTTGCTCTCGACACAAAGATCGGCTTCACATGCATACAAAAAATAATCCCAATGACCCTATAGCTAAACTTATATACAATCGCTACCGAAATCATTACATAGATATAATTAGAAAAGTTAAAGCAGACTATGACAATAAGAAACTAATGGACAGTAAAAATAACAAAAAGCAATTATGGAAAGCTATAAGAGACATATGCCATATATCCTCTAGTAAAAAAGACTCCATTGAATTACTCTCCGTACCAGGAACAGTTAATTGGAAACAATCACTTAATGCATGTAATAATCATTTCTGTTGTGTTGGATATAATTTAGCAAACAGAATACTAGAATCCTTAGATATAACTGAGGACGCTCTTGCAGCTAAAGCAAACATACTGAAATCACCTGCTTCATCTTTCTTCCTACAACCTACAGATAGTGATGAAATTAATACGTTAATTAATAATTTATCTAATGACAAAGCTCCTGGTCTTGATTCAATTAATAATGTCTTAGTCAAATTTATCAAAAATGTCATACTTGAACCACTAACAAATATTTTTAATTTAAGTATATCGTCGGGTACCTTCGCCACCATCTGGAAAACTGGAACAAAGGATTCTCCTGATAACTACCGTCCAATTTCTCTTCTAGGAGTATTTTCAAAACTACTAGAGAAAATCATAAGTAAGAGACTCGTAAAGTATCTTGAGGATAATAATCTGATATCTGAAAAACAGTACGGTTTCCGGCAAGGTAGGTCCACCAATGATGCTGTTACTAAACTCACAACTTCAGTTGCCTTCCATCTTGATAGATCCGAAAAATGCATTGGTGTTTTCCTAGATTTGTCAAAGGCCTTCGACACTGTCTCTGTCCCTATACTCTTAAAAAAGTTGGAAAGCAAGGGTATCAGAGGAATTCCTCTAATGTGGTTTAAAAGTTATCTATTGGGACGAAGGCAGTGTGTTAAGGTCTCTGATTATCTGAGTGACTTTCAATCTATTACTTTTGGTGTTCCACAAGGCAGCATATTAGGACCTACCCTATTTAACATTTATATGGATGACTTACACAACCTAGCACTCAATGATACAGAAATAATATGTTATGCAGACGATACTACTATAATTTTCCACGGAAGTTCTTGGGAAAATGTCCTTAACAACGCTGAGAGTGGCATGGCTGCAATTTCCAGGTGGCTAAGTAATAATCTTCTTACTTTAAATATAAATAATACCAACTACATGTGTTTCCATAAAACATCACATACAGCACCCCCACAATCCATAAAGCTTAAAATACACATATGCAGCATCATGTCTGGCACTTGCTTGTGTGAAATTTTAGGTCGTTCAGAAGTTGTAAGATATCTAGGAGTATTGATAGATTACCGCGGTTTCAAATAGAGTCAGAAAGACAATAAGTGTAATGAGACGTCTTCGTGATGTAGCCAATATTAATACATTAAAATCAACTTATTTTGCATTAACACAATCTTTAATCACTTACTGTTTACCTGTATGGGGTGGTGCCGCCAAAACACGCATGTTAGAATTAGAACGCGCACATAGATCAGTTCTCAAAACCATGTTTAAGAAACCGCGACTATACCCAACCACTAAACTCTATGAAGAACAAAAATTGTTAAGTGTACGTAAGCTCTTCATACTGGCCACCACATTAATTGTACATAAGAAAGTCTTGCTCTCCGCTGACTACTCTGACTTGGTCAAACAGAGAGTTTTTAAGGTTCCATTGCCCTATGTTAAAACCACTTTTTCCAAACGCTTTAACCCGTTTATATCCGCATATGTATACAATAACCTCATAAAGTTATGTGACTTTAAACACCTTCCCATGCGAGAGACTAAAAATAAGTTGCAAAGCCTGCTTTTAAGTTTAACATATGATGATGGAGAAAATATCATTAGTAAATTGTCTTGATCTTATTAATCCTTGAAAAGAATAATTTCGTTAAATTGTAACAATCCATGCATATGAAAGTATATTAGTTGAGAGTAAATTCAAATTTAACATTTATTTATTTTTGTTTGTCATTAGTATTTTATTTACGTTATTATTTTTATTTGTCATTGTGTTGATCTCTTTGATTTATAACGCTTGTTATTGTTATGATTGTTTAATTTTTATATTTTATTAAATGTCTAATCTACGTGCTGTGCAACATGATGCTGGTCTTTGTATGTTTGGTGCCCCCGATCCAGGCATGCCTAGTGGGGGACCATGGTTAAAATGTTTAGATGTTAAATTGTAAACCTATTCTAAGATTGTAAAAAAGTAATTGTAATTGTAATAATAAATAAAAATAAAATACAATAAATAAATAAATAAATTTCCCGACCATTTTGTTTACTTTATGTTTGCAATGTGAAGTCACTGGATATAATTGAAGAAATGTATTCGTTTATTCTTAACGGCCCCGATTAACATGTTACAATTTATTTCACTTATACGCTATCTTACAAAAAGGAATGGATCAGAAAAACTCCTTTCGCCTTTGTTAAAGAGCTCAAATAATATCTTCGAATAATATAATCGTAAGACATATCACTGACCGATCGTCTGGTTAGTTTCAAAACCTTGTATTCGCATCAAGATATATTAAGTCGAAAATATTTTGTGATAAAAATACACCGAAACAAGAAGGATCGTACGAACTATGAACCATCATTTTTCCAAAGCACGTAGGGATAGTTACGGGCAAAATCCAATTTCCGACATAATAACAAGTCATTTGGTACAGCTTCGTTGACGGACAGACGCGTTCAGGGAGAATATGAGTTGTCTAGACTACATCTAATGGAGGTTGGATGCAGCTACCACGACTTGGTCAGGCGACGCGCTGCGGAATCAAATTGCCACGTCAGACGTTTATGTTTACCGCATTAAAGATACTGCTGATTGATTCAATCTCGTAAATAGGATTTAGTTTCAAAAGTGCTAGCATTATTCCGTGCAAATGCTGGAGTATGTAATTGTGACGTATTAGATTTCCACCACTCGACGAAATTAACCTTACATCTACTTTGCGAGCCTTTTTTTTAACGAGAATAAAGCTCCTTTAGCCTTCCTTCCGATACTCGGAGGTGGACCGGAAGGGGCATGTCGGGGTCTCCGGCCTTCCAGCCTGGGACGCGGGGACAGTAGTCCGCACTGCGCAGATGTTGTATCCAGGCTGGGTCCCTACCGAGATCTAAGAAGATCTATTGCCGGCATACCGACTAAAACCTCTCGGTGGCCATCACGCGCTTAATGGATGACAGGCGATGTGCACTGGCGAATGGCGCCCATTTAACTCGCCGTACCACCCGGCGCACTGCCAAATATGACTCCTCCCAGCTTGGGGGGGCGCAGATGCCACCACTTTCCCTACTTCGGACGCCCATGGTGACATGAGCGTCCGCGACAGATTCGAGGCCACACGTTCTGCCGCCCATCTCGGAGCCACTCCTGACATGAGCGCACAGCCCCCGCTGTGTGCTTAGCGACCCCGATGACCCCTATTAGTCGCCTCTTACGACAGCCTTTGCCATCAACATGTTTATTATTAAAGAATAATGTATAATATGAATTTTCATACAAATGTTATGTGCTCCAAAGGCATAAAATCACCTTAATAGGGATTGCTTTCAAGAACTTTATGAAAAGGTTTTACAATAAATTTGCTATTTTACCTTTTCAAGTTTCATGTTTGAGTATGGATTATCATGTTCAGGAGGTTTCAATGAATACGTAAATGTATTGGTTTGAAATAATTGGTAGGTATAATGTGCCTAATATATGGCCCAACGTCTAACCCCTCTCAATTGCTCTTTCGGTTGTAGAGCAAGCCCGTGCCCTGCAATTGGACGTTTATAGACTGATACGGTTGGATACTTTTTTATAATTTGCCTTACACTTTTTATAGAGCGGACCTAGTGGCACTGGTTAGATATTATTTTTCACTGCTAAATCGGGTTCATTAAAAATTAGTTTGAAAAATTTTGAAATATTATTACACGAAAATAGACGTACTGGAATGTATGGGCACACTCTACTCGACTTTTTTATGGTATGGTCTATGGACTGCCTCGGTGGTGCACAAAGGTCTCAGGTTCTAATCTCGGGTCCGGCAGTGATATTTGGTTTTTTCTATTTGTTATAATCAGCCCGGATTCAGGAATTTGTGCTTGATATGGCTATTAAGTTTGCCCCTTATCACATCGAGAGATGAAACATACAAGGTGAAATGTTGGAGTCTTGGTAGCACCTTTGTATAGGAATAATTCCTGAGTTTATGTATGTGTCTGATGCTTTTTATTTTTCACCTTTATACACATAGTTCATACTCAATTATATTTTGCTATACATTGTTGTCAAACATTGAAATACAGTATTGAAGTTAAAGATCCACCCTATGTGGGTTTTATTTTCGCCGAACACTCAACTGAATTGAACATATACAGGCAAGTAAGTAGGAATTGTAATCTGAAGTCGCGAAACGGCGTGACATGCGCTTGCAGATAAGAACTCCACCCAGATTTTTTAAGAATGAACGTATTTTACAATACAAGATAGGTACTTTCTGGGTCACTTATCAGCGACTTAAAACACCCACATTTTTTGTAAATGTAATTGAAAATTTGCGATAAGTATTGGATATTTATAAAAGGGGTCAAATGCGCTAATTGGCGTATCAATATTGTATTATTGATCTGAACACGTCATTACATCAGTTTCAATATATAATTAAACATGTAGATTACATGTAGGTAATGTGTGGCGAGGCGAGCTTGCCGTTCACCTGATGGTAAACGATACACCCGCTCATGAACAGTAGCAAAACCAAACAACACCTTGAATTACAAAGAAATGCTTAGCATTCCACTCCGTTCGCCATCCTGAGACATTAGATGTAAAGTCTCAATATGTCCAGTTGTTACTCAGGTACAATATTGCAGGAAAAGTGGAAACCATTGAATGCTGAGGTAAATAATATGAAGATTGCCGACGCACGTGTTTCCTTCTTCCTATTACTACGGGAAGTACATAGAATACTGAATACCTATTGCACATTTGTCGAGGTAAGCATAATTGTGTTACATGGTGATAGAATCCAACAAAATATTTGATTAAAGAAATATATTACGTATTGTACATAACATACATTTTGTCATCGTTAGCCTATACTGTTGTACACTGCTGGATATAGGCCTCCTCCAAATTGCGCCATTTCACCCTTCGGCTTGTCGCATCCAACATCTGCCAGCGACCTTTCGCAAATCGTCACTCCATTATGAGAGCATTAGGAGGGCGTCCTACACTACATACATTTTGCAGGTATATCATTTTCTATAGGTCTGGTATAGATCACTCAGATATTCAGTTCAGTTTTTTATAAAAGGCAAGCAGTGCCGATGTCGACAATTCTGACAATGTGCGATGAGTACTCGTAATTTTGGTAGGCTATGAATTCGAAATAAATTCGTTTCATTTCGGTTGCTTTGAGTGTTGAGTAATGGACGAGACGTGAATATAATCAATATCACTAAATATCCTGTACTGCACTATACAGTATCGTATTATAAACCTCACAAAGGGCACGGGCCTCCTCAACAATCAAAAGTACGGCGGAGAAAGGTTATACCATAATATAGTCCACCACGCTATCCTATTGCGAGTTCGATATCATTATCAACAGAAAATATTTTTCACCCTGGAACCACATAAAGGACATTGCAATAACGTTCATAATTCTAACATGGGAAAATTCCATTACATAATTTCGCAGTTATTATTACTAATAGACTGGGGCAGCGACTAGGTCGGCGTAGGAAACGGACGACAGTACTATGACGACCTAGCCCACGTACATCGTAGTAGGTACTATTGGACGGCGGCGAGGCACAAGGCGACTACCCACGCTGCGAACATGGCCGCTTCTCACAAGGTCGCTGTTGAGGAAGTGCGCGAGAACCCGCCTTTATCTACAAGATAATTCAAATACGACGATATGTGTGAACAATACTTTTAGTGTAACATTAATTCATATATGAGTATTCAGAATTAAGTGAATCTAAAAATGTACTTTATATGCACAACGACGATTACTCACAGTCGAAAGGTTATTTATTCGTCAAATCTATGTCACCAAAAATATTTCTTATGTATGTACAAGAAACAATTATAAATATGATTTAGTCATAACTATTATATTCTTGATACATAGTTCAAAGAAAAAATCAATTCCTACGTTTAACCTATGACTATTTATGCTATAGCGACATGCAATAAAAGTTTCCAAATGCAAACATGAAATGACGTTCATTGAATATTATAATACTTCACATTATTGGCATTTCAACGCAAACATGTCTCTATAATAATGAAATAATATTCAATGATGCGTAAAGTAACATCGATGTACAGCCGAACCCACGTAACCGATAATTTTTTCAGCTGAGTGCTTCGAACATCAATCTAATTATAGATAATTTGTTTAGGTTCGTGGGTTGAAAATTACAAACCTTTTTGAAATTATACAGCTTAATATTGACATATGATAATTAATTTAAACCACATGTTCTTAACTTTCTTAAAGGCAACAAATATCGCGATTTTTTTTCAAATACCACGATTTTTGTTTTCAAGTATTTTAATCAACCCATGTAGGTACTTTTTACGCCTCAGGTAAGTCACCGAACCGAATTGAAGTTCAAATACCGATAAAGAATAATAAAACCCAACATTTTCCAGTTGGAGCTAAAATAATTTGAAGAACATTTTACAATTTTGTAAAATAATAAAAAACTCATATTATATTACAAAACAATAATTTTACTGTTTTTATTCATGAAAACATCGGCATCCCCCACCATCCATTAAGACCATCACTCATAAATACCGAAACTCAGTCACGATACAAAAATATGGGCACAACTTCGGTGAGATCACGTCAGTTTATTTACGCAGACTATATCCAGCTGTGAGTATGACCATGCGTCATTCCGTGATAGCTTCACAGTCATCGCAGTGGCAGTTGCGAGTACGGAATGACCTTGTGCCAACACTCGCGCTACACTGTCAACTTATACAGTATACACTATACTCGTATATATATGTACATATATACATATACAGTATATACTAGCCTCGATGATCTACTTCAACACCATTCGCTCTTGTACCTCTAACGTGTAATTTTCTGTCAATCATAATGTCTGTCGAGGTCCTTGGACACGGCAATTGGACGGGAGGTGCGTTAGTGTATTCATCCTGTTTGTATAATGGAAAAATGCTCGCAACTCTCTTTGTGTTTTGCGTTTAGATTGAATTATTTCATTTCTTATGTTTTTAATTACTTTTTTATTTGGTTATGGGTAATGACAACCTTGGATTTTGTTATTTAGCAATAATAGTAGTCGTTAATATGACGAAAATTTTATTAGGGACTATTTTGTCCACACATCTATCACTACAAGTATAGCTTCTATTAATCAGGGTTAATACCAGGTTTTTGACAAAATTAGGGGTTAGCAGATAGAAAAAAATATATCTTACTCTATCTATTTTAATTGGTAATACCATTTCGTAGAATTTATTCTTCTTTACTTTACCATGTCAATAACTTTACTTTTACCAAAATATAAATAAGTTTCTTAAATGCAAAATCTTATCTTAATATCAACAAAAATATTAATGGGATCGCCAGCATACTGATGTACTAGGGCAAAATAAAAGTCGAAGAGTATAAGCGCTTAATTTGGGCGCTTTCCAGTCGGGGTTCTTCCATAAGCCAGAAAACAGCGGCATCGACCTGCAGCTACCCTCTAAATTACTAACTAAATCAAATTACATTGAATATCTCATAACATAAACAATTCGCTCAAATCTCCTAACTCGCAACAATAATAATGTCCAATTAATTTGCCATCAGATGAAGGCTGTCTGTAATTATCTTCGTAACTTTCTTCGATACTTGAAAAAACAATAATACTGTTAATTTACTAATAATAATATAGTTTTATATTTCCACTTGTTTGTCGTTAGATGAAATAATGATCGGACGTTTTACATCAGCAGATAAAGGTGATTTCCAATAATTCTTTGAAGCATTAACAAAACATCCTCAGAATTAGTGTGGGCGTAAAGAAAAACTAAGAGAACAAAGGTCATAGAGGACAAAATACTTTTGTTTAACTTTTGTTTCACTATTCCAATTATTTCTAATAAGTATATTAATATGAAAAATATACGTAAGTATAGATACGTAGATAAAGATGAAGCCGAGTGGGAATATATCCTATTTTAATAGCGTTTTGAATTATCATAAAAATGCCAATGGCAGTGTTACGCCATTGCCGATGACGTCACGTAATTGAAGGCAGCAAAAATGTAATTACAATTACAATTCAAATTAGTTGTGTAATATTATGAATGCAACGCCTGTTCCAGACACTAGGCAGTGTTGTGGCTCTTGCGTACTTAAATTATTATCAAATCGCAACCATTACTACTCACATATGCGTCGACATTCCATTACTAATTGTTTAGACTTTTATTGCCAATATACTGGCTGACTAGAAAATACTTAGAAAAAATGAACAAAGGAAATATACATTATGTATACTTGAATACTGAAATTTATAGGTGATAAGTAATAACTAACATTTGTGAGAAGATATTCTTAGAACAATTGTGTTGTGAAGCCAGTGGTAATTGTCGCTCGGACGAAATAACCAGACGTGTGATAGAGACATCCTGGCTTGATCTAAATCACCTGCCGGCCTTGCTAACACGAACCCTTTTCAACTTCGAGTAGCTGTCTGTGACATCGGTTCAAACGAGTACTTTGAAAACACATACATCCCAGTTTCTAAAAAAAACGTTACAATTACAAATGCTTTAGCAACGGCTGTGTCGCTTCCATCGGTCATTCCAATACAACATTGTATTTGCCGTTTTGAAATCTTGTTAACGCTATAGCAGGTGCTGGAATCGAAAATTTCGGCGGCACCATTAATTTTGTCTTTTTGTTTAATGCGTCCATTTAATCACCGAACTACCTCATCACCCTGCACGCTTTTGGGAATAGTCGAATATGGTATGCGCCAGATGATTTCGGAGATCTATTTAATCTGGACAAATTCCTGGCACAATTACCACGTGGAGTTTTGCAAAAAAAAAGTTATATTTAATAATATCACAAAATATCCAGTTTATGGACTGTGTTAATTAAACTAGTTACAAAAGGTATGAGATCAATGAGAACTTCAATCATCTGCATAAATATAATATTTCATTTACAAATCGATTTATTGCACGAATGTGATGCGGAAAATACAATCCAATTTTTTTCAACTGCCAAAATATTTGGTTATCCCCTACAGTTTTTAGCCCATAAACGCCCTGCAAACAACAAACTACAGGGCACGGACCTCCTCTATAATCGAGAGTACGATTGAGAGGACTTAGGTCTTATAATCCACCACCCTGGCCTAGTGTTGGTTGGGGAAATTTACATACCCTAGAAATTCTTACAAATCTCTATGGTATGCAGATTTCTTCGTGAATGTGCTGGCATGGGAGAATTCTGACCAAAAAACAAAAAGAGTGTTACAAAACAAACAGAAAAAAGAAATCGAAAATTTAAAATATACACTTGAGAAAGCTTGTAACTTGAAATTATATTGATGTTGATGTTAATGGGAATAATTTTAAAATTTAGCGGATTATATATGTTATGGGCCAAGTGATTAATGCGGGCAGTATGAATATTGCCGAGCCATATCGGGCCAAGTGATTAAATACAATCTAAACTCACCTATTTATCACATTGCCCGGGAATTATGAATATGGCTACATGATGATCGGGCAATGTGATTAATAGGTGATTTTTTACGTGGTGCGCTGCCGCATTGTCGCATCTGCGATAGACCCATAAATTAGAAAGGTTGAATTGATCTGCTTATGTTTAGTTGTTTTTTAACGTCCGAAACATTATCTTCAGAAGGAAATAAGTGTACCCACTTTATGGATCAGTTAGGTCGACTGTGCCCCAAAACCGACTCGGAACACCCCGACTTCACGTAGTCTTTTGGCTACCGACCCTAGAGTGTATATAAAAAGCCGGAGACGTGGAGGGAGAGCAGCCGCCGCCCGCTGTAACGAAGGATAGGCAACCGTGCGAGCTGTAGCGGCTGAGGCTGCAGCAGCAAGCCGAAGCTGCCGAGGTGAGCATGGGTGCCTATCTTCTGTTATGCAAGGGCGAATAGGCTGAACTTCCCATAGCGCCGGAGACGATGCAGAAGCTAATTTGTATTGGCAACAAGTGTTTTAAGGGTTAGGTTGATATAATAGATATTTCTCAGGAATAGTGCGTTATCTTTTCATAGGAGTGGTACCAGGGGAGGTGCGACACTCCCCCTCCCACTCCACTCCTCCGAACCCACCTCCTCGTGCCCTATTCTAAATTCTACCACTTCGGCTCATTGTTTTGATTTTGATTCGCTTCACATCACTCTGCCCAATAGGCACTTGGCATTATTCATAATGTCCCGGCAATGTGATAAATTGATTGGTTATAATCACATTGCCCGCTCTTATTGGGCAGTATTCATATTGCCCGGGCATTATGAATAATGCCCGATTAATCACTTGGCCCATAACATATATACTCGTAGATCCGAATAATTAAACATGTTTCGTGCGAAATAGAAATCATAGTCACAGAAAGTCCACAGCAATTATTTGACAAACAGACTGTAACTACAAAAACTCCGCATAGACAAAGAAAAAATAAAACTTGGTATACATAAATACGTAATGTAAAATATCGTAGGATTTGCATGAGTTTACTAGTCGGATACATAAAGTGCTTCTTATCTCCGCCTATGATAAGGATTATCTCGTAGACTACGCTAAAGAAATCAGGATAAAAGCATTATTATCTATAATAGATACCACTTTTGCACTAGTTGAAGGTTCAATACTAAGTAATATTGAAAGAGAAATTCACCAAGACTTGTTCATAATAATATCATGAGTCAGGGTTGTTCGATCGCTACTAAATGTAAGTAGAATATTCCCAAAGGATTTTCAAAGTAACTTATGAAAAATAATATTTTGGCTTATGATTTCAGGTCAGGATCATCTGACTGGCGTCTTTCGCCGTTTTTGTATAAGTCTTTACTCTAAAATAAATAACGCACTATAACAGTGAAGGAACACGTCGTGAGGAAACTTGACAATTTGCAAGAATTTTAAAGTCTGCAAACCTTCACCAAGCCAGATTGGTTTAACTATGTGGCCCAACCCTTTTCAGTCGTACTCTCGATTATAGAGGAGGCTCGTGTCATGCAAAGGGACGTATATGGACTGATAAAATGTAGCTTGTCAAAAAAGAGTCTGGTTTTAATGAGGACGCTAAGATCGAATTTGATATAAATATGGCAACCCGATGTACTATCAAGGAAAATGGTTAGATACTATTTGTTATTTTTCTTTATTGTCGTTAATCTTTGTTTATTTTAAATCATAACAAAAACAAAAACCTCACGAAAATTTATAGCAATTCCTACTTATAAAATTATTCAATAAACACAATAACATTTTAATAGTGCTGCCATGATTGTTTTTCTTTAATGCCAATTGTTACCGTATCTTACTCTTTTTTGCCATGCTATGCAGTAAAATACTCTATGATATCTCATTGATTACCTTCAGGTATTTAGGTCATTTAATTAAGTTGCCACTTGACTTTGAACTTTTATATAAATGAAACTTGTTTAAAATCTAGGTAGAGAGTCATAAAGAATGCGCAGTTTGGGTGAAAAGGATGAATGACGATGATGTCATTAATGGATTTGTAAAGACCAAAGAAAATTATGATTTAATGAATAAAGAACAGCATGTTACATAATATGTCAAATATATTGCAAATGGAATATATTTAAGAGTATTTAAGTAAAAGCTAACCAAATACTTCCATAAAAACAGAAAACATCATTTTGGATTTCATTTTCATGACCAACACTGGCGAATCATGCACACAAGCGTTAAATTCATTAAAGTATAATCCGATCCCCGGGAATTAAGCTCTTGCATTGTCACCTGTTGTTAATCTCGCTCGCTTTGCCAACCTTGTTGGTTCTTTTCTAAGCACATTGAAGCTACTCACTTTTGCCACTTTTTTGCACTGAATTAAGGAAAATATCGCAAGCTCTGTGAGTCACTTCCACTTAGGCAGTGAATAAATTTCAACGAGTTTTTCGGAAGATACTTTGCTTCATACAGATACTTTTTAGAAGAGAAATGTGAAAAAATGACTCTTGTGAATTATCAGATATTGATGTTGAAAGCATTAGTCTTGCTGCTGTTAAGCTATATTATACATTTTTCTCATTTATTTTCCATTTACAGACATCGATCGGTAACAAACATAATACATATATGTATAAATATACTATAAATTAAGGGGTTAGTGGTGGTGCTTGTGTCTGACTAGAAATCGAGATTCATTAACAAAGCTGTTGCGTTTCGTTTGATGAACGTAGCTCTATGTCCAAGAAGAGTTTCTCGCCTACAAGATGCGAGTATCGTAAGGAAATAAAAACTAAAATAAGCATATTTCTAAAATTAAATCACCAAATTTAATTTCGCAATTATTTTTACGTATATTATTAAATATACGTTTTATATTTACATTATGAATTTCGTTTACCAAAACCAAAATCCTAGGTTTTCATCTTTCCAGAACACTAAAATTGTCGATTTTAGATATCAGAAAAATGGTACAAAACAATACAGAGAGGTAAAAATGGCCCATGAGGGGATCGAACCCGCGACCTTCGCGTTATTAGCACGACGCTCTAACCAACTGAGCTAATGGGCCGGTAGTTGACTCGTCGAAATAACTGTACGGATGCTGAATTAGATTCATCATATGTATAAGAGTATAAACAAAATGTTTTCAGCATATGAACTATACGCAAACAGCCCATGTCGCGCCACCCAACACATCGCAAACTCTCCATACAATTACAATTATTATATTGAACCTGATATTTTTTGTCCAACTCCCAAATCTTGCTATTTTTTAATATTTAGCCGACTTTAAAAAAAAGAAAGAGGTTCTCAATTTGACTTGTTCTTGTTTGTTTATTTCAAGTAGCATCACGAAAGGACTAATTTAAGCAATACCAACAGAACAAAAAGGAAAACTACTGTTATTTTGTTTAGAATTTAGATCTTTATGCCATTTTTTTTATTACATTGAATGGCGAGACGAGCATGCCGCCTAATGGTAAGCGATGCGACCGCTCATGAACAGTAGCAAAACCAAACAACAACTTGAATTACAAAGCAATGCTTGGCATTCCACTGCGCTCGCCATCCTGAGACACAAGATGTTAAGTCTCAATATGTCCAGTAGTTACTCTGGCCAATAAAATTAATAAAATTCATTAAAACACATTGCTGCAACAAGCCGTTAAGACTCCGGCGATATGGACGAAGTCTACAGAATAGTTCGTGATGTTTGCAACGCAATTAATGTCTGAATCAAGATTTTAATAATACCCAACAATTTTCAGAAGATTGACTCATTTCAAAAGTATTTAACACCTGTTTTCCACAAGCTAGGAGATTGAACGCGGATTTTGAGAATTGTGCAATATATCTGAGCCATTTCCATTTAAAATTTCTAACTTCTAGACTTTTTTAAACATTGCTTACTAAAAATTCAATTACTAAAAATTGGCAAGTGCATAATTTTACTATTTTTACTTTATCATCCTTGATCACATTTTATACTAGGAAACGTAACATTTTTAAATAAGTTACCTTCATTTAGAAAATACTAATTCCAATCTCCGCGCATCGGTCTACATTCAGTAAATATTCTTAATGCTTTTTAAAGTAATTGTAAAGCGCTGTCCTTGGCCGTGATTCCATGACGCTACCTATGTATAGGTATATTGATTGTACGAACGCCTACCCAACTTGAGCCTCAATTCTCCAGGGCTTAGTTCACGGCTAATACGACAGGTGAGGGACAGAAAGACGTACCAGTTGCTACTACAGACCTTACCGGAAATCTTAGTAATTATTTAACTTAGTTACCACGATGAACTATCTAGTAGATTAGAATTAGGGCAGGTGTTATTTGCACGGTTTTTTATAACAAAGTCCTAAACATTTTGATCAGCCGCCTGATTAGCCGACATTTTTAAAGCGCTGACAAAAAAAATAATATAATGGATTAGTGATAAACTGGTAAAATTACAAACCTAAATGTGGGTTCTTGAATAGCTTCAATTAGAAATGCTGTTTCGAGATGTTTTTTCTTCGAAGATATTGAAAATATGTTTCGGCTTTATTGAACTCAAGATTACATTATTTTTCTCGTCACAATAAAAGTGATTAATTTTATTATAAATGTTAAATAAAATCATTTTTTGATGTTATCCGCGCCTTAAGCCACAACAAAATTAATTAGGGTGAAGGAAGCGATATCAGATATGCTTTAAATACTAGTGTTAACACAACGTGACATTTTAAAGAAAGGAGGTTCAAGATACCATGAAGCTTATAACGCAGTTTTTTACGGATGTTAAAGATTCTGAAGCGCTGCTAGTATTAATGCATTTTGTAAAGGATTATTTGTATACCGAATTAATTTTGAATTTCACACGAGATTTTTATCAAATTTATTCACTTAATATAAAATTAATCTTCTATGTGAGAGGCGGCCTGGTTCACTGATATCACCGCAATGTCTTTTTTGTTCCGTCAAACAGCAGCAAAAATTGACCGTTTGCCGTATTTTATTGATTTATTATGGTTTAACAAACATTTGCGCTTTGGCCGCCCAGCACAGTACTATTGAGTATTTATTGATTAACGGTGTGGTGCGGGCCGTCACACGAATGAAAATCAGGGTAGGTACTTGTCGTACTAAGATGTGTGATCACATTTCTTACATTTTACTCAGGGGGCTTACGGTCATAATACTCATATAAAAACGTCTGAAAACTCATGAAGCTTCACTACTATTACAGGGCTGGAAATTAAGTTTAGGACTCTACACTTCATAAAGTGTAGGTTCCTGATACACAATACATTGTCATTAGACCAAAGCTTAAATGTGAAATAATGCTATTTTACATATTATATTATACTGGTTTGGACTAGTTTATAACTAAAGTTGTTCAGACAAATTAATAATTAAAGATATCTAATATATATATCTATATTATTGCAATGAATGGCGAGACGAGCAAGCCGTTCGCCTGATGGTAAGCGATACGACCGCTCATAAACAGTAGCAACATTCAGTACTGGACATATTGAGAAGTTAAGTCTCAATATGTCCAGTAGTTACTCTGGCTACAATGTCCTACAATCCGAAACACAACAGTGCATTTACGCAGTGTTGTTTCACGGAAGAAATAGACATTGCGGTGGTACCCACCCAGATGGCCTCTCACATATGAGAGACCTACCACCAGTTAATTGGCGCTAAAGCGGTATTAAAATTTAAAACCATAAAAAGTCGGCCATGTATCACTATGACTCATATACGAAGGGTTCCACAGTCTTGTTAACAAGAATACATTGAAAAAATATTGAAGCTAAGAAACTATTCCGGGTATATTTAGATTGCGACCGAAAACGAAGGTAGGAGGTAGTTTTAGTGACTTCCGACACAATGCAATCAGGAAATTCGCAAAAGAGCGATTAATTTATTCGTATTTCCTATCATCGTCGTTGGATTGTAAATCGATAGTGTTTACAAAAATAATAAAAAACGCCCTTTAAATAAATTCGAATGTTACACAAAGCATTTAAGTTATTTATTTATTAATTATATTTGAATAAATCCTTGCGTACTATTTCATACTTTTTTAAACGATGTACTTTATTATTTTAGCAAAAAATATGTAAAACTTCTAAACTTCAGTCTACATATACCCGAAACAGGATGCACTTTTACAGTTCTGTTCCCGCACATACTAAAGAAATGAAAAGAACAAAATCTTTTTAATCTGATCTGATTTTTGAATTCACTACAAAAAACTTAAAAATAGGGTTTAATAATGCAATTATATTTTTATTCAGTAATTTGCTACACTCTCTGACACCAAACGGGTGTTGTATTAATTTGTTGTAATGTCTAAAAGTATTGTGTTACGTATGGATGTAGTATAGAATTTAAATTATAACACACGCCTATGATATCGTACGCGTCTTTTTATATCCCTTTGCCTGAGAAACTTATTTCATAATACGACATGATAAATGGAAAAAAAAAATAAAAATGATAAATGAGATACAAAGTTATACAACATTATTCAAATGTAAGCGACGAGTAACACCCAGATGTATGAGTCCTGTAGTATTTTTCATAAAAATGCGCTAGCCATCCATATTTCAAATTTCGAACAGGTGAATTCGAAATTTGAATAGCGTATCGGTTGATACCTTATACTCTAGTCGACAAGTTGAAAATGGTACAAAATAGAGATACTGCTCTTAAAGTTATGTGCGATAGCTCATTGGATCCGGAATGACGTCTAGAAAAATGTGCCAAAAGCGTGTATTAGCACATAAAAAATTGCAAAAGTTATTAACAATTAAAGATGAAAAAAAATGGCATTGTTTTTTAACAACATTACTTGGATTTTTTAGTATTTGTTTAAGTTAAAAAAATGTTATATACAAAGTATAAATATTTTTTAAACTTTTATATTTTTGAAATTTCTTAAATATTAATAGTTTATTAAATATTGGCAAAAAACGAAATGCCTTTTTTTTCATCTTTAATTGTTTATAACTTTTGCAATTTTTTATGTGCTAATACACGCTTTTGGCACATTTTTCTAGACGTCATTCCGGATCCAATGAGCTATCGCACATA
Source organism: Hyles vespertilio (assembly GCA_009982885.2). Classification (NCBI taxonomy): domain Eukaryota; kingdom Metazoa; phylum Arthropoda; class Insecta; order Lepidoptera; family Sphingidae; genus Hyles; species Hyles vespertilio. The sequence goes on along the minus strand of CM042833.1, from coordinate 29,232,392 downwards.
ATTTTAAGAGCAGTATCTCTATTTTGTACCATTTGCAACTTGTCGACTAGACTATTACCCCCTTCGCACACGGAGCTACTCAAACATCATGAAACTAATCAGCAACTTCAAATTACAAATCAGTTAGAAACTGTACTTCGCACACGACGCTGCTCAAATTGCAAGATTTCAGTCACTTCTTTTATTTCTATGTACAAAAGCACCGAGCAACAAGGAGTAAACATTATGGAATATTCGCAAGATTTGGGCTCACACGTATGTGTACTCGAAATAATATGAAATGCAAATTATCATTTGCAGCTTAATAGCTGTGTGAAACAGATAAAAAATTATAGAAGTCTATAGATTGTCCAAGCAAAGCTATTTCAATTTGGTACTGTTATATCTCCTATAGTAATTAATACAAAATGAGTATTTAGTTGATCATTCATTTTTATACACAGTCAGGTCATAAGTATTGTCACACAGTAAAAACTTTTCTTTTAGAATGCTGGCCACAAAAAAGTTTATTGAATTCGAATTTCGAATTGTTTATGAAAATATTAATTAAATTTTTACTAATATAGGAGCGCTACCAACATTACGAACAAGAAAATATCTACGTTTTTCAAATCGCAAATGTATGGCAGCGCTCCCTCTATATATAAATACTCTAAGAATGAAAAATAGAGTTCATTTAAAAAATGAATCATTGTGATCCTTTATAATTTTAGCATTGAACTTTAATAATTCGGGTCCGAAGATAATTATTCAATTTTACGACTTTTTATGTAGTATGTCTTTTCGTTTTTCCGATAAAAATCTCCTCAAAGCTGCCGGAGATATTAAGTACACCTATGTATGGTAATTATTCGTCACCCTGTCACCTCTGCACCTTCTTCACTCCCTTTTCGTAATAAAACATAAAAACTGAACCTAATGGAAGAAGAATCATTGCGTTTCTGCAAATTTTTGAGGTATTCTGCTCTTCAGATATGTACTTATTCATCACATCTTCACCATTTTTTATATGACCAACATTACATATCATTAGTTCCGAAGAAAAGTTACTTCAAATCTGTTATGCACTGTCGCAGATATTAAGTATTTATATTTGTATATATACCCCTTTAGACCCCTTTAGACTTTAGGGCTATTAAGTTCCACTCAAACTCGTTTTAAAAGTATAATAGCCAAATATAATTCCGGTAATCAAAGAAATTTGTAGCAGTTGATCGCTAAATAATTAATTCAATTTTCACTAATATGTATAGGAGCGCTATCAACATTACGAATAGGAAATTATCTACGTTTTTCAATACGCGAATGTATTTTTTTTTTTTTTTTTTTTATTGCATTGAATGGCGAGACGAGCAAGCCGTTCGCCTGATGGTAAGCGATACGACCGCTCATAAACAGTAGCAATATTCCACTGCGCTCGCCATCCTGAGACATAAGATGTTAAGTCTCAATATGTCCAGTAGTTGCTCTGGCTACAATGTCCTTCAATCCGAAACACAACAGTGCATTTAAGCAGTGTTGTTTGTGTATGACAGCGCTCCCTCTATATTATAAATACTGTTATGGTTGTGATAATAATTGTTTCGCATGGAGAACAGTGTAATCTGTGCACTTAAAGATACAGACATAATAAACATGTTATCAGTTGTTTATTATTATCAATAACTATTTGAATGCTTTAACAAATTGCCATAATTTGCAATAAATAATTTAATGTTACGCACTAGGCCAGCGTGGTGGACTATATGGCCTAACCACTCTCAATCGTACTGTCGATTGTAGAGGAGGCCCGTGCCCTGCAGTGGGACGTATATGGGCTAATACAGAATTTAATGTTACTATGTATCACAGGTCATTTTGCTCGGTACATTAAAATAATATGGAAGCATGTTTGAAAATGTACAGCCCATATACGTCGCGTCGCAATGTTGGGCACAAGCTTCCACTACAATCGAGAATACGATTAATAGGGGTAAGGCCATATAATCCACCACGCTGACCTAATAGGGGTTAGCGGATTTTATATACCATAGAAATTCGTACTAATCTCTATAGTATGCAGGTTTCTCAATGATGTTTTCCTTCACCATTATAGTGCGTGGTAATTGAATATCAATAGGGTATTTGAATCCAATATTTTTATATAATAAATACCAAAAATCGATAATAGTCAAATACCCTATTCTACTGATTTATTAATCGACTGCTTTATTCAACTATGGTTGATGCGGTACCTCCTTCCGTTAGCGATTTAGACGCTTTCTATTGCAACATATTTATCTAGTTAGTTGTTACCGTGAACTTAATAGTATTATGACATATTGTGACATCATGAAAAAACTTTTAAAAGATACGCTACACGTAACTGAAACATTGGACTAAAAATAAAACACTATTGTAAAAAACATACAATCGAATAGAGAACCTCTTACTATTTTTATTCAAGTCGGTTAGTAAAAAATAGCGTTTAAGTATTCAACAAATGTGAAGTAACACAGACGCTTAATTATAACAAAAATATACAAAGAAATGATATTGAAAATATCTATACCCGTCTCGGGCATTTTAAATTGTTTTGTACATTAAAAATTCCAGAGGTGCCTGAAATTCCTTTGTTTATGAATACATTTGCTCGTCATCACAGCCGTGAGCACATAATCAAAATAGCGAGATTTCGGCTTACTCTAAGACATTAAAACATATACATATTATATGGCGAATTGCAGCTGTTAAAGTAGTGCAGATGGCGGGGTACATCAAATTTCCATTAACTGAATATTCAAACGCTAAGGATGTAGTCACTACCCGTATACAATGTATATTTACGGAGATGCTTCGAGAGCCAAGCAATTACCCGGTGAGAACATCTCAAGAGCAGGTTCAACGGGCTGGCTCTTAGACTTGCCGTCTGGTGGACTTCAAGAGGCAAGAGGCTGTTAATTAATAAGACAGCGGCTTTCATTCATATCGCGTTTAAATTTATTTTAATAATTTATAATTAGAAAATATTGAAAAATCGCACCTGTTTTTAACCCCTGAATATAAATTAAAATGTGGGCTAGATTATTTTTGATACCTGAAACCAAAAGGGCAAACCAAAGATTAGCGCCCACAATGTTAAAGTGTTAAGACTTTTATGTAAGCAGTGGGCGGCATTCATTTTGCGAGACACTCGGTCCCACAAGAACAGTTTTTTAATCCCACCTCTCCTATTTGCGACGTCCCTTAGGGTTTCACATAAGGTTGTGAGCGGCACAGAAGGTTGTGGGCGGTCGCCCACAATCGCCCTGATGAACCCAACCTCATATGAAACCTGTCAAAATTAATTTACGAATAATAAAAACCCTAACTGGATTCACTCACTCTATGCAGTTGGACCCTCGTGAATGAGGATCGTGGTCATCGTTGGATATACCGCATTTAGAGAAGCAGCACCAATCCTCCAATGGTGTCCAAAATAGAATAAAAGGAAGAGAGAAAGACAATGCCTTAGATGGGAAGACGATATTCCATAACTGGCTGGTGCGACCTGAAACAGAATAACTCAAAATCTGAAAATATGGCAGGCTCTTTGGGAGGCCTATGCGGAAACGCAGGATAATCTCAATACCGGTATCTAATAATTTACTTTTATTGTTATAGTTTGTAAGATTGTTAAATAAAGATTATTATTATTATTATTTATCTCCACCTGCTTCTGTTCATCACTTGTTCCACTAGTTTGTGGAACTTGATGGCAGACGATTCCTTAATCTGGTCTGTCCATCAGGTTGGCATTCAGCTTCGAGAACGTTTGCCAACATTCACAAGGATTGATTTCTTGGATTGATTCGATTCACAAGGTAAGTAAAATCAGCGACGAACTAAAACTGAACTGGCTCGGTTAGCTAGTTGTAATACGTTACGATCACGAAGTTGCGATCTCGGTTTCGAATCTTGGGTCGAGCAGAGTGATATTGGAGTCGTCTATTCACTATTATCCTGGAGTCAGGAATCTATGCTGGATATGGTGATAGGCTAGCCAGCTTTTTTTTTTATTGCAATGAGTGGCGAGACGAGCAAGCCGTTCGCCTGATGGTAAGCGATACGACCGCTCATAAACAGTAGCAACATTCCACTGCGCTCGCCATCCTGAGACATAAGATGTTAAGTCTCAATATGTCCAGTAGTTACTCTGGCTACAATGTCCTTCAATCCGAAACACAAAAGTGCATTTAAACTGCTGTTTGACGGGAGAAATAGACATTGCGGTGGTACCCACCCAGGCAGCCTCTCACATATGAGAGACCTTCCACCAGTAAAAACCTATTCACACAAGCCTACATCTTCTTGAGTGAGTTTATGTACTATAGGTATGTAAAATCGGTGGCACATGACAGCACTCGTTTCAATTTTTCAATTGGGTGTGAAACTAACACCAACTAATTCAATTTAAATTTGGCCGTCACCGTTCATCGTGGAATCGTATAATTGTAATTATTATGTGGCGGTTGCAATACGCCAACTTAGATATAGCTTTTAAAGCGGTAGCAATACTATTCGATTTAGCTTATAAAATAACACGCTTATTATTTGTAATTTGAACATTATTTAAACACGCATTTCATTTTAAGATATGACTGCAGATGTTTAACCAAAAAACATCTGCGAGTCGTTTTATTTAAGTAAGAATTTTTGTGTACCTTATTGTATAATATTAGTTAAAAAGATGCTGTTCTAAATTATTGTTTCCTAATTGTAATGACCCGTTCATACCGGGGCAATAAAACTGTATTATTATAGTTAAGTTCTTTAGTGGCGGCAATCCTTTGCGACAAATTTATGTTTTTTAGACAATAGTACACATGTTTTGTAAACCTTTCGGTTTGGACAATAGCCCAGATGTTTGGGCAGACCTTCATTTTTAGTTGAAAGGATAGACCCTATTTTATGGCTTAAATATATTTTCTGTAAGATTTATCCCCACCGATCCTCATTCGGGTAGTCCTATAAAAGGGTCGGTTTATTTGGATGAAAAGACGGTCTGCCATCTCTCGTCACGAGCACATCTCGCTCCGAGTCGCATAATTATAATTTTACTCTGTCTGTGAATGTATTAAGTGTTAATTTACAAAATATACAATAGTAAGTTCCTGGAAGTGAGTGCTTATTCTAATACCTACACTTATAACTACCAAAATTATTTAAATCTTTAATGTAGGTACACATTAGAAAAAACAATAAATAGAAACAAAAATTAAAAATATACAAAGTACAAATGGCGGTCTTATCGCTTAAAGCAGGGGTTCCCAAAGTGTGCGCCGCGGCACCCCGGTGCGCCGTAGTAAGTAAGGAGGGACGCCTTAATGAGAATAGCGGTATTCAAGCCTTATTCCCCGTTTTGAAAAGATGTGTAAAGATCACCAAGCTCACCCTTCACATTTATTTGACTGAATGTTTTTGTGATTAAGCTTTGTTTCCTAAATTTTCTCTTTCAATTAAAATTCGTCACAAATATATTTCAAAAGTCAGTTTTAAACTGTGATTTTTTCCGTACCTATCTACCTGACTACTATTATTGTAGGTTCCTATTTATTTTGATTGACTCGATATCAACTACAGTCGACTCTCGTTAATTCGAAACTCGAGGGACTCTTAAAATACTACGAATTATCGAGTGTTCGAAATATCAAAAGGTTCAAACTTTGTGAGAGAAAGTAAATACAACTGAATTATTAAGTGTTGATCAATTATTATTTATTAACTGCTATTCAATAACAATGACAAAACTTTAGAGGTACATTTGTGTACATACAGGTATTCATAATTTGAATTAATTAATATTTCTAAAGAACTATGTTATACTGGTTTTCCTCTTTCTCTCTAAAACTTTGAATTGCCGAGTGTTGGAAGCCGTTGAGTTCGAATTAACGCGTCGTTTTGTTATACAGCAAAGGTTTTTTTCGTTCGAATTACCAAGTGCATAAAAATGTATTGATTTAGTTCGAAATATAAAGAGATTTTGTAGGGAACTCGTGATAACTTTGAATTATAGAGAGGTTCGAATTATCGCAGGTTGGAATTAACGAGAGTCGACTGTACATGGTTAAGGTAGGGAGTCGTGACAAAATAATAAACTTTTAAGTGCGCCGCCGACTGAAAAAGATTGGGAACCCCTGGCTTAAAGCAATCCCATCAAAAACATCCTGTAAAAAAATTCCAAGTCTCGCAGCTCAGTTTTTTCTACCGCAAAAAGTTGTGAGATGCATGTAATACCAAGTCGATTAATTTATTTAGTCCTTGCTTAAGGGACCTTCTGTATAAAGTTATTACGTAAGTTCTTATCATATCAATATTAAAAATTATTTACGTTGTAAATAAATAGATCTTGGAATTTTTTTAATAAATCGAATAAACAAATCTAATTTCATTATGGTCTTTTTTAATTTATAAAAAAACTGCACATTTGAAGCAGTTTCAAAATATGTAGGAAAAAGGAATAGACGTGGTTATTGGTGTAAAGAATATATATAATTTTTGTTTTAATTTTATTAAGAAATAAAATTACATCAAGAATTATAATAGATCGTGTATGCAGGTTTGCAAATTAATACTAATTACCTAATGCCAGATCTTAAAATACGAAAAATGTTTTGTAGAATGTAATTATTGTAAAGCGTTCTAGATTTATGCGGCTGATGATTATTTTATGTCACCATATTCAACAGCTAGACTTTATATGTATGTTCATATATAATTATTATTTAATCGTTTTTCGTGGTGGTACTAACTCTACTTAGTATGTGCCATCAAATTCTAACACTTTTCATATTATTAACTTTAAATTTTAATCCTAAATTGGCTTACAAATAATGTAATTACCTTATAGAACATAAACACTTACAGAATTAAAATAATATTTTTCTTTTGGCATTTAAAAACCTAATCCGTGTAATTAGTCCATTAAAATGTATTTTTAGGCCTAAGTGTGCGTTTTAACGCAACCCTAAACTTTTCAATGGACTTAATTCCTAATCACACATAATAAAATTTGGAAACCCGTGCGCAACCATATTACGGTGCCAACAATTGCCATGCATGAATTGAGACAATTTTGGCGCTACAATTATACAGGCACATTACAACGAGCGTTCTTAATTTTTCCTACAGACATGCGGCTGCGATGGCTCGTATTCAGGCCAAGGGCGCGATAACAGGCCACAGCCGGCTTATCATGTAACAAGCTATCGACCTTTACAATGCGCCGCGCCGGTAATATGAGATTAATCTAACGCGTTTAGCTGTACTGGCGACTAAATATTTGAATTTAGAATAGTTTTAAAAGCAAATTTAAGATTTATTGGCGAGCAAATATTCGAATTTAGAATTGATGCAAGAAAATATCGAGAATCGAATAATCATTATTGAATTTTACTGAATCGGAATATATTTTACTTTTTTTTGTTTACTCGCGTGGTAATAATAATATTATGTTTGTTTAATGCAATGGCCTGGCCATCATTTTTATAAACATTCTGAACGAGACCGCCTTCGAACAGCCTCGTTCAATTGTAGAATATGTTCGGGGGTGCTGGCTGCGTGGTAAATAATACCAGTGATTAGAAAGTAGAAACTTTATTCGCACTGAGAAGTACGTTTTACAAGTGACGTAATTGCGGCGTAATTACGACACGTAACTGCGGCACCGTCGTGATGTAGCTGCAGAGCTTCGTTCTGGTATCTCCCGGCAGCGATTCTGCTTATTCTTCACTACTTGCTGACTTGCTGACTACTTGCTGACTTGCTGACTACTTGCTGACTTGCTGACTTCTTGATGTTTTCTTCACTGTAGGCCGGAACCGAACTGATTTGCCCAATCAATCGTAGATCTTCACGCACGCACGAGTTCCACGCAGGCATGGAACCGCACGTGGCGGAAACTAAACCAGGGCGTGTGCCCTCTGGTTGTGGTCTTCTGTGCAATCCGTGACGACGGATTGATCCTTGCTCCTTGTCGATATATATATGATATATACGATTTTTGACTTCACTTTCTCGTTGTTCTGTTGGTCGCTCTTGCGGTTCGAGTTCGATGAGAAAAAGAACTCGAGGATGTTTCGATGAGGCCGCGTGTGTCGTCGAAGTGTGGGTATCCCCGGTGCCGTCGTGATTCTTCTTGTCGTCTGGGCGATCTGGTCCCAGCCAGGTGGATCCCGTTGGGGAAGCCCGGCTAGGCGATCAGCGACCGGACGACGTAATCACGAGGCCCGCAGTTCAACCCGCTCCTTCAGACGGCGGAGTGTCAGTTGGTGTTGGCGGAATTGTCTTCCGCTAGGAGATCGCGTAGAATCGCCGTTGCGGACGGCGAGGGTCTTTCGTCGATCTTCATACAGGTGCAGTTTCACGCAGGCATGGAACCGCACGTGTTGGAGACTCAACCAGGGTGTGTACGTACACTCTGGTTGTGGTGTTCTGTGCTGTGATGTGATGGTAGTGCTGATGGTGTTGCAGGTCGCTCTCGAGGTTCGCATCTTGCGGATGGTGGATATTCAGTGAGGCCGTGTGTGCGCGCGTTGAAGTGTGGGTATCCCCGGTGCCGTCGTGATTCTTCTTGTCGTCTGGGCGATCTGGTCCCAGCCAGGTGGATCCCGTTGGGGAAGCCCAGCTAGGCGATCAGCGACCGGACGACGTAATCACGAGGCCCGCAGTTCAACCCGCTCCTTCAGACGGCGGCGGTGTCGTCGTTTGGTGTCAGCGGAGTTGTCGTCCGCTGTGGAGATCACGTTGAGGCGGCGGCGTGGCCGGCGATGGTCGATCGTCGATCTCCACACACGCGCAGTTCTATGCACGCATGGAACCGCTTGTGGTGGAGATTAAACCAGGGCGTGTGCTCTCTGGTTTGTGGTCTTTTCTGTAGTGATGGTCGTCGTACTGGTGTTGCGGGTCGCTCTTGTGGTTCGAATCGAATCGTGGAGAAACTCGAGGGTGCTCGGAGAGAAGTGTGGGTATTCCTGGTGCCATCGTGATTCTTCTTGTCGTCTGGGCGATCTGGTCCCAGCCAGGTGGATCCCGTTGGGGAAGCCCGGCTAGGCGATCAGCGGCCGGACGACGATATCACGAGGCCCGCAGTTCAACCCGCTCCTTCAGGCGTTGTTAGCGGAATTGTTTTCCGCTAGGAGGTCACGTGGCAGTGCCGGCACAGGTTGTTCCGGCGGGCGAGCATGAAGCGGCGCCAGGTTCTGGAGATGAGGCCAGTCCGAGGCGTCGGCGCGTTCGAACATCTTCGTCGAGAGGCGTTGGACGAAATCGTCCAGGCTCTCGATGCGGAGATCCCTCTGGATGGTGGAGTTTCTCACGTAACGCGGGGCGTTAACGATCTTCCGGAGCGTCTTTGACTGGACGACCCGCAGTTTCTGACGCGCGGTAGCGCCAGTGAGCGCGTACCACGCGGGCGCTGCGTACGTGAGGCGTGATCGTATGTACAGCTTGTACACAGATACCTTCACGTTCAGCGGGAGTCTCGAGGAGAAGACTGGGCGAAGTTTCGCGGCGGCGCTCCTCGTCTGGTTGGCGATGGCTTCGGCGTGTTTGTTCATCCGAAGATTCTTGTGTATGCTGATCCCGAGATATTTGGCTGAGACAGCCCAGGGAATTCGTTGATCTTGCATCTTGATGTGTAATGATCTCGTCGGGTTGTTCCTCGTTATGTGGTTGGAACGCTTGATCAATAGGGCCTGTGTCTTTCCGACGTTCACTGTCAGTTTCCACTTGGAAAACCAGGCAGGGAGTTCGTCCAGGTTGCGCTGGAGCTTGGTGATGGCGTGCTTCGGCGACACGGAGGATGTGTAGAGCGCTATGTCGTCCGCGTACAGCGCTAGGTGGACGTCTTCCCTCACAGGAATGTCGTCGGTGTAGCAAGCGTACAGGACCGGAGATAGGCAGCTTCCTTGAGGTACTCCGGCGGCGATGGTGCGCTCGCCGGAGAGCTTGCCTTCGATCATCACGTGGAATCTTCTGTCTTCTAGAAATGACTGGATCGATCTGGTGATGCGACGGGGCGAGTCGGACAGGGCTACCTTGTGTACAAGGCCGCGGTGCCAGACTCGGTCGAACGCTTTCTCCATATCCAGGAATACTGCGACAGTGTTTTCACGCCGTAGTTTGGCCATCGTGAAATCGTGCAGTACCCTGGTCAGTTGCAGCGTGGTGCTGTGGTCTGATCTGAATCCGAACTGTTCTTGTCGTGGTGTCAGGAACGGCACCAGACGTTGTAGCAGGAGTTTCTCGAACACTTTTGAGGTTGTCGACAGGAGTGTGATGGGTCTGTAGCTTTCCGGCTTCAGGATGTTCTTGTTGGGCTTGGGCAGCATGATGACTCTGCCGGATTTCCACTGTTGAGGAAAGTGTCCCGTGCGCATGATACCGTTGAAGAGCCGCGTCATCGCGGCCACAGTCCTCTGTGGCAGGCGACGGAGCGTACTGTTCTTGATGCCATCCGCGCCGGGTGCTTTCCTCGGCTTCGTCTTGAGAATCATCTTCCGCACTTGTCCAGGCGAGAAGAAGATTGGATCCTCTTCGGGAGTCACGACTTCCGTGAAGTAGTCCTCGAGATGTCGTTCTACTTCTGCTTCGTGTCCGGTGTTGGTTGTCGGATTCGGTTGAAACTGGCGTTCTAGATGTTCGGCGAAGATCTCTGCACGGTCTTCGGCGACGTATCTCGGTGTCCCGTCGCTGTGCAGAAGTGGGCGCACTGGTTCTGGTGTGTTGGTTACGTATCGACATAACCGGTAGAGGGCGGGCCAATCGTCCCCTGTGGAGTCGACGTAACGTTCCCAGCGGTCGGTGTTGTAGGCTTCGAGTTCGGCTTTCACCTGCTCTATAAGACGATTTAATCTCGTCTTGAGCTGTGGGCAGCGGTTGTGTTGCCATTGTACTCGGACTTTCCTCTTCTCATCGATGAGATTTCGAATGTGTCGAGGGAGGTCCGGCATTCTGTTCACGGCCTTCCGCGTAGTCTTTGCCGCTTCAAAGGCTTCTTGGATTCTGGTCGTGAGCTCGTTGGCGAGCATGTCCACATCTGCGGGGCAGGTGATCGGTCGCGTCGGTGTGCAGGCCTGCAACTCTTCTGCGAAGGTGTTCCAGTTGATGTTGTAGCGTGGTGCCGGCGGGTTGACTCTCACCGGTAGTTCAGGAACGACGACTAGTACAGGCTGATGGTCAGATTGTAGATAGTCGTGTAGAACTTCTTGCGTCGGCTGGCTTCGGAGTCCTCGGTGTATGATAATGTCGATGGTGGACGGGCTGAACGCACTGCCCGTTGGGTAGCGCGTTGGCGTGTCCGGCCCTTCGACTGCGTATCCGTGTGTCTGCGAGTCGTTGAAAAGCTTCCTTCCGTCCGAGTCCATGTTGGATGTCGGGTCCCATGATGGGTGTTTGGCGTTCAAGTCTCCGGCGATGATAGTCGGATTCGGCGAGGCGAGCAAGGCATGGATATCGGCTCTCGCCAATCTCGATCCCGGCGGCTTGTAGGCGGCAAACAACCAGTGTGGGTTGCCTGCGATGCACACTTCCACACCAAGTCCGTACATCGAACGGAGCTGTTGTTGCGGTAGTGCTTGGTGAAGGAGTCTTCTTTTAACGGCTACTAGCAAGCCTCTGTAGGCTCTGTTGTGCGGTGAGAGTTCGTCTTGCCGGTAAATGAAGTATCCTGGTAGTCTGCAGATGTCCGTAGGTCCCAGGTGCGTTTCATTTATCAGCACAACATCGATGTCCTGTTCTCGTAGGAGCGGCTTGAGATGAACGATCTTGTTTCGAAGACCGTTGGCGTTCCAGTGTAGTATTCTCAGCGGTTTAGACATAGTGGGCTAAACGCTGAGCGATGATGGCGGAGATGTCTTCTCCGCCCTTGAAGGCAGTCAGTATCCTAAGGAGAGTACTGATCTCTTCAAGTTGGCTTGTTGTTCCTGTAGTTTGTGCAGGAACCTCGTTTCTTGCGGTGGGCGTGGTCTTAGCCGGGGCCGCCGGAGTCGTTTTTGTTGTCGGCGCTGGTGCCGTCTGATTCTTCCTCTTCTTTTTGCCCCCTTTGCCTCGCTTCTTAGCGGGCTGGCGTCTTTCATGAGGGTTGTTTGCGGCGGCCATCAGCGTTGTGTTGCCGGTGGCCGCGGTCGTGGTGTCCTTGATGATGTTGCTCGTCTTGTTTGTTGTCGGCAGGCGTGTGGAGATTGCCACTGTGCCTGCCTTCTTGTTCCGGGCTTCTCTCCGGAACACTGGGCATGCAGTGTAGCATGCCGGGTGTGCGCCACCACAGTTTGCGCATGTGGCGGGTTCCTCCTTCGGGCGCGGGCAGTCTCGGGCGGTGTGTTGTTCACCGCATCGGACGCAGGCCAGTTGCCTGTGACAGTTATGGCTTGAGTGCCTAAACTGTTGGCAACGATGGCATTGAGCGGGGCCTTTCTTGCCTCGCCATGGCTCCACCTTTATGGAGGGCAGCGCCATAAGTTCCGAGATTTTGAATATCTCGGAGATATTCGATGTCCTCTTCAGGATGACCAGGTAGATACATCCTGATCTACCTTGTCGTGCTTTGATGGGTCTGACATACTCCGGTGTGAAACCCAGAGTTTCCAGCTCCGTCTGGATTGCGTCGATTTCAGTGTCTACTGGCAGTCCGCGGATAGCGACCTTGACGCTCTTCTCCGCCGGCAGCGAGTAGGAAAACCACGAGATCTTCTCTGTTTTCTCTAGCTCTGCTAGGTACCGCTGTACCGTGCGGTATTCGTCTTCCGACCTCGGCAAGAATTTGAGGCCTTTGCCGAGGTGCGTGTGGGCGTTTGGTGCGTGGCCGAGCTTGCGCTTCAAGGCCTGCGCATGGTGTGCCCAATTTGGGAGCGATTCCACAATGAGTGGTGGATATCGCGGGCGCTTGTCAGCCGGCTTCTGCGCGGCTGGCGCCTGTGCTGGCGTCTGCACCGGTTTGTTGGTCGGTGGCAGCGGCAGCGCGGGTTTTGTCTGCACTGTTGTTGGTGCAGTCTTCGGCGTCGTTGTTGGTGAAGAGGGCGTCGAGTTGATAGTACGTGTCAACTTTGCCCTCTTTTTGTTTTTATTGCTCGTCGCGGCGCCGTTGTCGGTGTCGGCTGACGTCCTGCGGCGGCGATGGAAGTCTTCTTCCTCTTCGGGGCTTCTGGGGCGCCTGATTGAGGTCTGTGTGACCTCCATCGGCTCTGGTTCTGGGTCCGCTTCCTCTTCGGATGAGTTGGTGTCGTCCGAGTCTTCTTTCAGGCGGTCGAGTGTGCCGCGGATGGACCGGTCGATCCACTCGACCATCTGCAGTTGCAGCATGCCGCACAAGTTGTTAATCGCCGTGTCGTTCTGCATGGCCTGCTGAAACAGATAAGGGCGATTTGCGTAGTACGGGTGTCGGCCCACAAAATGTCGCACCACTGATGCCAGTGGGTGCGACGGCCGACAGTCGGGGTCGGGGGAGGCGGGTTGGCCCAGCGATACAACTGGGGGATTGGGGCTACGGGCAGGTCCAAACGCGACTGCTTGCGAGAAGCCGGGCGGGACGCCCTGCGAAATGCCGGGGTTTTCACCCACGGCGACGGAGCGGGGCAAAGTGCCCTGCTGTACTCCGTTCGAGCCATGAGACTCAGAACGGGGAGAGTGGAGAGATTGGTCCTGAAAAGGACCGTTGGGTTGACCTCGTGAGAGGCCGGCAGATGAGCCCTCCGTGGGGAGGCTCATCTCTCCTCGTTGCGAAGCGCCGCGACCCTCTGGCGAACGTGCGAGACGTCCGACAGCAGTCAAGCGACTAATCCCCCGCACCGAAGCGCGGTCCGTTCGTCGACTCGGCAGGTTCCGAAAAACCTGAGAACCAATAAACGGTGGGATTAAAATCAGGTCCGAGCGGTAGTAAACGTGTGCTTACTACGCTTCGCAAGCTGATCCAAGATTTGCCCGACCCAGGGTGCCGATCTATATTCCCAATTTTGGGCTAATCCCTAGGGTCGGGTCCGCGATCGTCACAGGCGCGCTCGGCGAATGGGAGCGCGCGCTGCGGGGTGTCGCTGTAGCGACTTGCGGGGTGGTAGCTCGGTCATGCGGGGAGTGCGGGGCCGCGAGGTGTAACTCCGCACCGAATTTGTGGGAGGCACCTAAGTTCGGCGGACCTCGCACCCGACATCATGCTTAAATCAGTATATATACTAGGTTTTGACAATATTGTTCTAACTACTCAATCATTATATAATCTCTGGTACATAAATACTCTAGTATATAGACTTATGACAAACTATTACAATTCCGAACGATATAAATTAACACAACAATTCACATAATTATAACAAATATGAGATTTTACACATTTACACATAACAAATTCACATAATATTGCACATTAGGCTAACACATGATACATAACAAAGTATATACTCAAATTATAGATTATAGTTCTATACAGCTTATATGTGTAAGCTTATTTCTAAGGGAACGTTCTATCTTTATTTATTAACATTACAACATAAGAACATTTACAAACTGATAACTATTTACTAGTAACATGATACACTTAACTATTAAAAATTAGTCTTCGTCCTGCACACATTCTAATATAGCTTCCCCGATAATTTCCATTCTCACTACACCCGTGAAGTAAATTGGTTATGTCGCATTGCCTAGGTACTTTTTAAAAATTACACCGTATTCAAATATACACCAAATATATTACTCAAATATATTTAAAAATTATTATTACCAATTTTCCAGCTATAAATCAAATTTCGCTGTTCAATCGCCGCCATTTTAATCCCTAAAAGGTTGATGGGAGGCAATCGCTTGTAAAATTACATGCCTAATCATTTTGCAACAAGGGTTAACAGTTATTATATGGCGATATAATATAAATATGATTAAACTTGTGGAAGGTCTCTCATATGTGAGAGGCCATCTGGGTGGGTACCACCGCAATGTCTGATCCTCCCGTCAAACAGCAGTGTAAATGCACTGTTGTGTTTCGGATTGAAGGACATTGTAGCCAGAGTAATTAATGGACATATTGAGACTTAACATCTTATGTCTCAGGATGGCGAGCGCAGTGGAATGTTGTTACTGTTTATGAGGGGTCGTATCGCTTACCATCAGGCGAATGGATTGCCGCCTCGCCATTCATTGCAAAAAAAAAAATCTAAGATAGTCAGGCAGAAGAACTCTCGCCTTTTTCGCCTCATGTATTAAGATAAATTATATTCACCAATAGATGTCTCAATAAATAATTCTTTCGTTGCCACAAGATCCTGTAATAATTTCATGTTTGTAATGTGTATTACATTCAGAATGCCATAAAAGAGTACACGTCTCAAAATTTTATGGTAACAGCCTACCAAGAGCCAGACTGGACAATAGACTGGCTTAGTGAGGCCTTTACTAGCATATTCCACAAGGGTTATATAGGGTATATCAAGACTGCTACCGAAAACGAAGCCGGATGGTAGTTGAAGCGACTTCAGACACAATCCAAAAGAAAAAGTTGCAAAAAAAGGCGACAATTTTTTTTATTATTTTTTTCCTATGGCCATATTTGGGTGGTAAATACATTTTTTCCTAAAATAATAGTGTACACCCTTTTATTTATAAATACTCAAAGGTATAAAAGAGTTTTAATTATTATTTTAGCAAAAACTATGGATTTACCACCCAAAAATGACAATATTCAAAAAATCATAAAATATAATTGTCGCGTTTCTTCGCGAAATTTTTAGTTGCATTGTTTTGTAGTCACTAAAACTACCACCCGGCTTCGTTTTCAGTAGCAGTCTTGAGATACCCAGTATAACAGAATTAAGCAATCCCTTAAGACTCCAAAAGAAAATGAAGTGCGTGGTGGCCTGTTGGTAAACGGACTAGACGCGGCTGCCAACATATTCACGATAGTCAATCACCACGCACAAAAACGGTGAAGGAAAACATCGTGAGGAAACCTGCATACCATAGCGATTTATAAAATGTTCTATGGTATGTAAGTCCGCCAACCCGCACTAGGCCAGCGTGGTGGACTATATGGCCTAACCACTCTCAATCGTACTCTCGATTGTAAAGTAGGCCCGTGCCCTGCAGTGGGACGTTTATGGGCTGATACGATAAGATTCCAATTAATCCTCGAATAGTTTCTTATATATCTAGCAACACAACGAGTAAATTCTCTATTTTTCCATTATTATTATAAACATTAGGTTAATACTAGGTAAAAATAATTATTTGTGTACAGATTGATGTGGAAAAGCAAAAAGGTTGAATTCTAAGCCAGTGAGTGATCAAGAGTATTTGAAAATAAAAGCATATAAAAAGAATAATTCCATAAAGAAAAACGAAACAGAAAACTAAAATAAAATGTAGGAACTCCTTTTTAAATAGTGTTTCTTTTGAGAGCAGAGTTTACTTCAATAGCTATTACATAAAGTACGAGTTAATTTTGCAGGTCTGCGTACCCGAAGCTATTATCACAATTTTTACACGTCACGACAATTTATTTAGATACTGGCTGCGTTCATAAAAAAATAACTCCATGACGTAACGCATTCGCAATTCAAATAAATTTCAAAATTAGAATCGATTGTCAAAGCTACACACGTATTGCATTTTATAATTTCCAATCTCTTTGGATAAAATCCTTATTTCAGCACAGGTATCAAGAAACGTGCAATGGAAACCCACAACTAGTTTTATAATTTTCAGCCACGTTTCAGGAAGCTGCTTCGAACGTGATGTGACTGCAATTTAAAACGCTTTCAAGCCATTTTTTTAAACAGAGAGCTAATGCAGTTCCACTGTATTCCTTTCAACTGTCTCTCCTCCTGTAATTGAAGTCTTCGTTGAAATAATTGTCTGTTTAAAACACATTTCAATTTGCTTAGTACGGGAGATTGAGTAATAAAATAATACCTAAATAATATTAATTTAGGTATTATTTTTATTACTCAGGAGTGTTAAGTAAAAAAACAACAGTTTCGGAGATTATTAGATTATAGAATAGTATTATAAATATAATTATTTGCAACATAAAAGAAAAATATTAATCTTTCACTACTTTTGTTGGGCTTATTTCGCCTAAAACAAGACAGCTCCTACTTTCTACAGGCTAAATGCGTAGTGCTACCGAAAACGAAACCAGTCGGTAGTTTAGTGACTTCAAACATAATTTAATTAAAAATGTCGCCAAAAACGCGACGATAATTTTTTGTAATTTTTTAACTATCGTCGTGTTTGGGTAGTAATCCGAAGTTTTTCCTAAAATAATTATGTATACCCATTTATTTTGAACATGTAATGGTACGGAAGGGTTTGAATTATTTTACCAAAACCTACATGTTTACTGCCCAAACAGGACGATAGTTGAAAAAATTTATAAAAAAATGTCGCAAAACCTTAAAAGGGGCCCGAAAAAAACAATGAAGACACCTGCAATTTGCACCTGCAAATATTATCGACACGAAAATTACTTTAATATAATTTTATTTTGCGTTAAATGGCGAGACGAGCCTGCCATTAGCCTGATGGTGAGTGATACGACGGCTCATGGGCAGTAGGAAAACTAAACAACCCTATGAATTCGAAGCAATGCTTGACATTCTAATTTGCTCGCCATCCTGAGAGACTAAAATATTATGATATAAATATTTCCAGTAGTTACTCTAGGCTACGATTTTCTTCAAACCGGAACACAATGCATTTACACTGCTGTGTGTTGAGAGAAAAAGTCATTTCGGTGGGGTACCTACCCAGACGACCTCTCACATATGAGAGGATATACAACTTTATTTATCAGAAGTCTCTAAATTCAACAGCTACGGGATCATGATACTGCCTACAATTAGCGATTGGCACACCCTCTATCACATTCGGGCGACAATAAAATCAACGAAATGTAGGTGCTACACTGCTACCAATAGCACCTCTGGGTATCCTTTAGGAACTCCGCCGTGTATTTAGTCAAATATACAATAACATCTTGATAGTGTAATGAGTAAACAAATAAGGTACTTTTGCTCTAGATTATTAGTGAAAAATGTACCTGTAACACAGCAAAAGACCCAGGGGTTTCAATAAGTTAATGTACGTGAACTTATCGGCCAATAAAGATAATTATTATTAAAAAAATGATTAAGGCTAGGTACTAGGTACTATTTGTGTCCCTCATTCCCACAACAATATCTAATAGAACTATGTTCGTTAACAATAGGATGCAGTGCTTTTGAAGCGTGTTGTACCGGGTCGCCGGTGCCACTTCCGCTTTCTGAGAACTGTTTCACTTCCTACTAATATCTGAGCCTTGTGGCATAGCCGTGACTTTCCTATGGCTTTACATATGGCAAATGTTGTACCATTGAATATTACCTTAAATAACTTTATTAAAAACTAGCGGCCCAGCCCGGCTTCGCCTGGGTGCAAATACAGATTCCAGTCCATATTTTATTTAAAATCAACATGACTGCCGTTGTCTAAACTGCTTATCCAATCGCATCCTATACCTATTCTTGTGTCCTGTTTTATCCACCT
Source organism: Hyles vespertilio (assembly GCA_009982885.2). Taxonomy (NCBI): domain Eukaryota; kingdom Metazoa; phylum Arthropoda; class Insecta; order Lepidoptera; family Sphingidae; genus Hyles; species Hyles vespertilio. The sequence continues at coordinate 29,213,864 of CM042833.1, read as the reverse complement.
TATATTCTATTCTATCCCATCTCTCCAGATTTAAATCATTTTTTTGCTACGGAGATATTATAATAACACTGTTAATACTCCTACGACATTCATTGAAATCAATTAATATATTATATGATAGCTGACCCGGGGAACTTCGTATCGCCACATTTTTTGCCATCAATACTGTTTACAATACAAACTAATTAATTTATTGCATTGTAATGAACAAAATTTTTCGTTTTTCCTTCCGGAGAGAAAACAAATAGTGCTGTTATTATATTAGGCCATATAGTCCACCCCGCTGGCTTAGTGCGGGTTGGCGGATTTTATTTAACGTAGAAATTACTCCAAAAAGTCAGAGGTGTGCCCTGGGATTTGAACCCGTGACCATCGTAAACTTGTTGGCAGTCGCGTTTGGTATGTTACTAACGGGCAACCACGCGGTTCTGTGAATTACTTTTATTTATTTGAGAAGATCTATACATATACAAATTAATAAAACCTTCATACTGCCTTACCAGGTGACGTAAGTAATAAAAAAATATATTTTGAAAATATAAAACTGCATATCGTTTCATTATAATGTCTAGATGCGGCATCAACGTACCAATACTTTTATTATTCTTGAGTCTGAAAACAATACTAATGCGGAATTTAAAATTATCCCCCAGCGCATCTAATAGTATCAATTAAAAAAACTGTCCTTTATGAAAACGAAAAATTATAATTCGATATATTTTGGTATACTCCGGCAACACGCTTCGATAGAGTTATACCTTTTTTAAAACTGTTGCAATAATCTCAAAAAACGATAGGCTATTTTTGTAGATATGGACATTGTTTTATTTTACATTTAATAAATTACGCGAAAGACGCCGTATCTAGATATTATATGTATATACAATGTACACATTTTTTTAAATTTTGTTCTATTTCGTCAGCCTATATGAAAGACAATGGAAAGATAGATCATTCTACGTTGGTTGGTAGTTGAAGCTTGACCGTCTTTTACGTCTCCCGTCAGCCAAACAAAGATCATCCTATATTGGCTGGTCGCGTCATGCTTGAACAATTAAAAAAAAAGGCTTTTCCTTGCTATTATTCCATTTTTTCTCACCGTTTAAACCTTCCTTGGACTTCCACGAATATTTGAAGACCAAAATTAAGAAAATCGGTTTCGCCGTTCTCGAGTTTTAGCGAGACTAACGAACAGCAATTCATTTTTATATATATAGATATAATCGTCTTGTGTCCTGGCACCTCTGCCTACCCCTTCTGGGAAAAAGGCGTGAGTTTATATAGTTTATGAGTGTCTTGTATTTTTGTTTACCGCCCTCATGGGTGTAATATAGTGCTTAATGACACAGAATTGATTAACAATGTCGGTATTATTTTAATTTATGTCGCTAAAAGTATATACGGTATAAATAATATTTTTTTTTGAATTAGTTCTTGTCATTCAACCTGTCGAGTGCGTTATCGTAAATAACAGCTACTTCAATTTGCCCCAGCTTGTCGTATTTTCTGCGTGCTCAAATTGATTAACACATAAACGCAAGGACGACAATTCTATGTAATATGTATAGATATTATATAGAAGTATGATATTGATATGTCTTTCTGTCTCTCCCTCTTATGTCCCAGGAAATCCGCTGCTGAACATGGCCTTATGATTTACATAATTGGAAACTGTCTGCATCTATCGACTTCCTCTAACCTCAGCTAAATTGGTCATTGAAGTAACTTTGTAACTGTATTAAGGAAAAATGGTTAAAAACCATAATATTAAAAGCCTACAATCCTTAGTTAAACATAATCTCTCTTATAGTCCCGTCAAGCATAATTCGCACTGATATGTTCCATAGAGGTATTTTAGTAGTGGTAAGTCTCTTGTATGTGAGGGGCCACCATCAGGCTAATGACAAGCTCGTCTCGCCATTCACTGCAATAACAACGACAAACACCAGGTTATCAAAAACTTAATAACCAGTGACAGGAGTTACGTTACGGCGATCGGGAATAGGGTTTTTAAAAATGAATAATTTAATATTAACTAATACAATGTTTATTCCCGAAAGGTTTATACAAGACTAAAATTAAATGAATATAAAATCATACGATACAAATGATAGGTATTTCATAGTCAGCGGAATTGGTTGCTGTCGTTGCTGATGTCGCGTTCTTGTCGGTGTTACGCCTTGCTAACTCCTCCCTCCCCAAGACGGAAGCGAGGGCTGGAGCTTCCGGCAGCGTCCTCGCTGCTGCTGGTGTCCGCCGGTGGTCGTGAAGTTCGCCATTTATACAGCTTCCAACTGATTGTGCCTCCTAACAGGATGTAGAGTAGTAGCGTGCTCCAGCTCGGTATTGCCATCATGGTTGCCCAGCTGTTGTCTTCATTGTGGAGGGTGATGTCATTCGCCGTATTAATAAGTTCGTGGATGCTATCGAGCTCAATATCTTCTAAGTGCAGCTCGTACTTGATGGACTCTTCGGCTATTTGGGTTTTCATTGGCAGGGGAACGATTTCGTCGAAAGTCTTTGTCTTAGAGTATGTCCGTAAGGTTTCGTTGAGAAGATGTACTTGGCAGTCATCTGTGATCGTCGTAATGTGGACTCCTCTAATATTTTTGTATTCAATTTTCTTGCCGCATTGCGTTTTAATGACTTCATCTTCGAGCAATATCACCAGCCAGCTGTTTTGTCTGATCTTTTGTATTTTCCCTCTGGCGAGATTCATTTTGGCATACGTGCAGTTGGGTTTTTGATGTTGAATTAATGATGTAATGCAGTCTTCCGCAGCATCCATTCGCTGGACTTCCAATGTTGTGCAGAACTGGGTGTCTTCAGTGATCGCTTGGCAGCTTTCCTTCATATAGGCATACTCGTCGCTTCCAAGTGCGAGGTATTTGGATTTTGGAATAATCGTAAGAAAATTTGGGTCTGGGATGGAATAAAGGTGTATTAGGTCGTATGTTTTGGTATCAATAGAAGGGATTTCCAAGATAAAGTTTATTGAATGTGTAGTACTATATGCTTTCACGCGTATAGCCTTCTCTATTATATGAATGTTTGAAATATCTATGTCTGCTACTAGTTTAATTGAGTACATATTACGCATAATTACAAGCTCTTCAAGGAGGTTATGTGGGCTTATCACACTAGGATGCAAGGTTCCTAATTGGGCGAACGTTATTGCGTCTTCCAACATCATCAGCTTATCTAATAATATTTGTAAACTAAGGTTTATTTGTATATAAAACTCTAAGAAATGTAAACTATCTACGACTCCGTTAGAGTAGCGTGTAATATTCTCAAGTGATTTGGCAAGGGTTTTCTGGTTATCGTCTAATTTGCTAATTTGGTTACTAAATTCTTTAATTGTACTTTCTGCTAGGATGAGAGACTTTCGTTGTGTTCTTTCCACATTATTAAATTTACCTTTTACCTCCGTTATTTCTCTCTCAAATCTAACAGCATCATTTTGGTCTAAGTTGCCTGTTATTGCTTTTATTACTGATCCTAATCCATCTATAATTCCGCGTTTGACTCTAACGGGTGGGCTTAAAAACGCTAGTTTCTTATGTATTAAATTAATGCTATATTTTATCTGGTCATAGTGAGACTTATACTTATTAGTTGCTGTAGTAGAATTCTCGACTAATTTTGCGCTTAAGAATAAAGACGTTAATTTGTTTGTTGCCAGCTGCAAATTGGTTAAGTTATACACGCAAGCTAGGTTGAAATATTCCGTTTGCCTTAGCAATTGGCCCTGCTTAAGAAGGAGAACTCCATTGTCTCTGTTTACGGGTTGGAAGGTAACGGCGGCGGATGTGCAGAGCATGATGGCTCCTGCGACAAAGGTCCTGGAACAAGATGAGGCCTACGTAACAGTTTGAAGTGGACCCGAATAGATTTCGAATTTGGGTGATTGCCTATGATCTCTGCAATGTTATTAGGATGAAGATGAATAATTTTATATGGTCCCTTAAATACCGGTTTGGTCTTGTCGTTCCGTGCTGTCTTCGCCACCTGTTTATAGACGATTTCACCTACCTTAAAACTAACTTCTTCAGCATCCTTGTTACGCTTTGCTATAACCTGTTCCTTATTCGTTGACATATGTGCAGTGACACATTCCTGCACTGCTTCGGCATTTGCTCGATGCTTTAGCACATAGTCTTGATAGAATTCCCTTGGATAGTACATTTCCAGTGGATTTCTAGATGCTGTGTGTCCGAATAAGAGCTCATGTGGTGTGTATCCTGTGACAGAGTGTATGGCGTTGTTGTACGCTATAATGGAATATTTCATTATTGATTGTATAGGGTCGTCTTTGTTTGTTATCCGCTTTATCCGAATTATTTCAGCTAGTGTCGAGTGTAAGCGTTCTACGGGAGAGTTGGAATTGGGGTTGTAAGGGGTAGTAAAGTGGATATGAATATCGTGTAACGCGCATATTTCCTTTACAACGTCGTTATCAAACTTACTATCGGAATCCGTTGTTATTTTATAGGGTAATCTAAGTACTGATATGACCTGTAGCAGTGCTTCTGCAATATGGACGCTACTGCAGGCACTTAGTGGGAGAGCCTGGGCATATTTTGAGAAGTTGTCGATAACAGTAAGGAATGTACAGCCTCCCGTGGAATATAAATCCATGAACAAGTGTTCCATGGGTTTCCGAGGTGTGTCTGTGAGAGCCAATGGTGGTTTCAACGGATTTCGTTCGTATTTTGATTTTAAACATATATCGCAGTTGTTAATGTATCGTTGGATTGTTAACAACATATGTGGCCAATGGTAGTTGCGATGGAGTTGCTTCTAAGTTTCCTGGATACCACGGTGAGCAGTTTTGCCCTCATAGTGTTTTTTAATAAGCTCTTGTTGTTCGGCTTTATTTTCTACCATGGTGACGCGGGAGGTGCATTTAATCAACTTGGGGCCTCTATCGTTAAATACTGTAGTGTATACTCTAGAGAAAGCTAAATACAGGCTTTCGTCATGAAAGAAACAGTGGAATGTTCGGTCAGCTATCGTATGTTCCTTAAGGAATTTAATAATTTCTGTTTCGGTATTATTTACTGGTATGAACACATCCTTGATTACCGTTCTCGAATTTGTTGATCTATCGTCTACCCTGTAGGATGTGCCTGGTCTGGATCTTATATGAAACTGTTTTAATTGCCTGTCTATTGCATCGGTTACTATTGGGATTCCGTTGTTTTCATTATCGGGTTGTGTATGGTTTGTGGGCACTAAGTCATCTGGATTGCTTGCGGCTATGCTCATGCTATCTGATTCTATTCCTACTTGGGATTCTGGTGCGACGTTGTAATCAGAGCGTGTTACAGTTTCCGCTTCCCTACGTGCGTTTTCGAAGATTCTGTTAATAATTTCATCATCTTCGTTATCGTCTAAGTTGACCGCGAGGGACTCTATGCTTTTGTGAAAAATTTTTGCTCGTGATAAAGCATCGGCGTTTGTGTTCTGGCGTCCCTTTTTATATACGACCTGATAGTCGTATTCGGCTAGCTTAAGTCGCCACCTAGTTAATTTGGAATTCGGATCCTTCATTGACATGAGCCAAGTGAGGGGTCGGTGGTCGGTATATATAGTGAATTTTCTGCCGTAGAGATAGGGGCGGAAGTATTTTATAGCCCATATTATTGCGAGCAACTCCTTCTCTATAGTTGAGTACCGTGTTTCTGTATCGGATAGGGTTCTAGACGCGTATGCTACCGGCTTATCTGATCCTACTTTGCCTTGGGATAGAACCGCGCCTAAAGCTATGTCTGATGCATCAGTTGTTAGGATAAACGTGTCGTCAAAGTTGGGATACTGCAGGATAGGGGCATTCGTTAAAATTTGTTTACACTTATTGAACGCTTCTAGGAACTCTGGGGAGTGAATTACTTTATTGTTTTTCTTAAGGCAAAGTGTTAGAGGCTTGGTAAGTTTCGCGAAATCTTTGATAAATTTCCTGTAATATCCTACGAGTCCTAAAAATGACTTAATTTCTTTTTGCGATTTTGGGAGGGGAAAGTTTAAAACGGCTTTTATTTTATCTTGGTTGGGTTTAAGTCCTTTATCGGTTAATTCATGGCCTAAAAATGTGACATGTTTTTGCAAAAACTTGGATTTCTCCAACTGAACTTTCAGATTGTGTGTTTGAAAGCGCTCGAATACTTGTTTTGATTTATCTACATGTTCTTGTAAGGATGTAGAAATTATTATTACATCGTCTAGGTACGTGTAAACGTTATCGATTCCTCGCAAAATGTGGTCCATGAGGCGCTGAAAAGTACTTGGAGCATTTTTCAGGCCAAAGGGCATGCGTAGAAACTCGTAATGGCCTCTTTCAGTGGTAAATGCAGTTTTTTCAATGTCTTTGGGGTGCATTTCCACCTGGTGGTATCCGCTAGCGAGGTCTAGGGTCGTGAAGTATTGAGCGCGGCCCAACCTATCAAGTATATCGTGGATGTTAGGGAGTGGGTACTTGTCCTCGATTATTCGATCGTTTAATCTCCTATAATCTATAACAAGTCTCCAGTTAATTTTTCCGTTACAATCAGGTTTTTTAGGGACTATATGGACAGGACATGACCAAGGAGAAATGCTTTCTCGAATGATTCCCTGTTTCAAGAGATTGTCTACCTGACTCTGAATTTCCCTACGTTGTTGCGGGGCTTGTCTATAGCTTCTAACAAATACCGGTGTTTCGTTTGTTAGTCGTAGTTCGTGTTTGACAGTGTGTGTGAATGTTAGGGGTAGCTTCTCTGAGTAGAATATATTCCTATAATTGTAACAAAGTCTCTGTATTTCGCGTTTTTCTTCCTCGTTCATGTGAGAGGTGTCAATTTTTTTTAAATTTTCGCGAAGTTCACTATCCACATCGCTGTGGGTTTGGATCGCGTTTAGCTTGTAAGTGTTGTGGCTATCCGTATAACTTGAGAAGTGTTCTAAGCGAATTGGGGGTTTCATTGGAACGTATTTCTTACTGTCGCTGTAATTTATGACAGAGGTCCTAAAGGTACCGTTCTTTACGCTGACTATCGCTGCAGGCGATCTTACGTTATCAGTCCAAAAAAAATCATCGTGTAAATACTGACCATCTTGATAATGTGTTTTGACCGTAATTAATCTTTCGCATCTGGGTTCAAGTTTGAGTTTCTGGGAAGGGTAGTTAAAATAGATGGGTATATCTGCTGCAAGCGTATGTAGTACATTATTATTTAAATCTATGTTACTTTTTAGTCTGCGCAGGATATCGCAACCGATAAGTCCCTTATATTTAGAGTCAAAGTCAAATATTAAAAATCGGTGTGTTAAGTTCCTATTGAAAACCGATGGTAATGGTAAGTAGACTACATAGTTATGGTGAGAAATACCATGTGCTGTTGATATTTGGAAGGGTTCGTGAACTACGTCACGTTCAAAAATACTTCCCTTAATAACGTCGGGCGAGATGGCGGAGTGGCTTGCACCTGTGTCGATAAAAAATTTACCTTTGTATTCCGGAAGCTCGATGTATGGAAGATGTTCTTTGTCGTGTAAATTTATTTCTATCAGCTCCGGTCGTCTTGGTTCTCCTCCAAGGAAAAATCCTCATTTGCGGCAGCCTGCTCGTTCCCTTCGTCAATTTCGAAGTCATTTTCGGTATGTGATAAATTATTGTAGTACTCACCTTCTTCGGAGTAATGAGGCGGGAAATTACTTGGCGTATAGAACAATTGTTCGGCTGCAAATTGCGGTTTCGCTGGTTTGTCTACAGATCTCATGGTGACATCAGATACTATCTGTGGGGAATTTACCTGCGGTCTCGGTATATTCGGCTGGGCTTTAAAATTAGTATTTCTGGTGTTGCCTGAGCCAGTTGTTCTATAATTACCTGATGCTGAGCGGTTCTTCCAGGGTAGTGATGGTTGCGCCCATGCTTGTCGTTGATCCGGAGTAAAACTGTTAGGTTGGGGACCTACATTATACGAGGGTTGCATTGGGCGGGGAACTATATTTAGTTGCGGCAAATGATTTCTATTATTATGGTTATCATAGGAGTTGACGCTAAGATTCTGTCTAGGCAATTCCTTATTCCTAGTCTGTGAAGTGGACGGCATATTATTATTATTGACAAGACGATTATACGCAAGCCTAGTCTCCTCTTGCCTAGCGGTTGTAATAGCAAGATCTAGTGTCTCTGGTTTGGCTATTCTAACGCCCAGGGATACATGGAAATCAAGCTGGTTAATATATTGTTCTATTACCATCTTTTCATAATAGCTTTTATTACTATGCTCGCCAACTGAATAAAGGGTATCTAGTAATTCGCGCAACCGTTTCCCAAAGGTTTCAGCGTCTTCTTGCTTAGCGCGACGCGTCCGAGTGAGTTCTTGCATGACTTGAATCTCGTTGCGAGGCTCGCGGAGTCGCCTTATCAGGGCTCCTTTGATCGCTTCCCATGTATCGAGCCTTTCCTCATACGCGAGCGCATCAATGGCGGTTTTACTGAGCCTACTTTTAACTAAACATATTAGTGCGGGATGTTCGCGGTCGTCGGGTGCTAATAGCCCAAGGATATTTTCAACTTCTCTAATATAAAAATTTAATAATTTCGCATTTCCATCGAATTTCGGCATTAAGTCCGCAATCAATTTGAAGCTGGCATCGCAATCTTTAATTGACATATTTATGATTTTACTTTCACGTACTTAGCTCAATAAAATGTTAAACAATAAATTCCTAAGACACGGAATTTGTAAATCGATACCTAATAGCGCGATGAGTCACTGAGGCGCCGTATGATATGTGGAGTGTCTGCCGCGATTCTAGCTAACTGACAAACGCACTTGTTTATTACTATACTGTTAATCTTTACGTTTATGGGATTTGTATGTGAATTGTCTATCGCGATATTAGCATATAGATAAACACAAACATTAAATAAAAATAAAATAATAATAGGAAAATAGGACAGGAAATAGAGCAGGAACACTTGGCAATAGCGAGAGTACTCACCCCAGTAGTAGCTGCATCTCCTGACGAGTCTTGTGTACCGATGATCCTCGATCGCACGTCGTAGGTTCTTCAGGATCGCGACGGGACGATTTGAGAACCGTCACTCCGTATCGTACAACGCGTAGTTTTCGTACCGAAGTGTCGCGATCCTACCGACTGCGCCAGTTACGTTACGGCGATCGGGAATAGGGTTTTTAAAAATGAATAATTTAATATTAACTAATACAATGTTTATTCCCGAAAGGTTTATACAAGACTAAAATTAAATGAATATAAAATCAATCGATACAAATGATAGGTATTTCATAGTCAGCGGAATTGGTTGCTGTCGTTGCTGATGTCGCGTTCTTGTCGGTGTTACGCCTTGCTAACTCAGGGCTTTCAGTTTTTTTTACACATCTTAAATCTGTTGTATAGCAGCCAAATCTAGTCAGTTGTCGCTAAAGTAATTTGTATCGCAATACGGCGAAAGCCCTTTCATCCGATGTAGTTCGCAATTAGCGTAACTGGAAAGGGTTTGTATTTGGTATTTTGGTAAATGTATGTTATAGCTTCAGAGACTTTTGACGTTATTAATCTGTGAATTGATTTTTCAATAATGTAAATATCTATTTAGTATCTATCGTCAGCCTCGGCGAGGTAACTGTACTACCGTACGGTTACAAAGCTGAGGTCTCGGGTTTGAATTGCAGGTCGGGCAAAGTGATATTTGATTTATCTAATCATTATCAGCCCGGAGTCAGAAGTTTGTGCCAGATACGGCGATAGGCTCGCCCTCCATCGCATCACGGGATAGAATTAACAAGACGAGATATGGGTGTCTTGGGAGCACCTCTGCCTACCCTCTGCCTCTGACTATTGAGGCTAAAAGAAATTATGATAGATTCCTACGTAACCTTCCTACAAGGTCAAATTGTTACCGACTGTAAAATATGGTGAGGATACTTCCATAAGTATGTAAGTCCGCCAACCCGCACTAGGCCAGCGTGGTGGACTATATGGCCTAACCACTCTCAATCGTACTCTCGATTCTAGAGGAGGCCCGTGCCCTGCAGTGGGACGTTTATGGGCTGATACAATACAATACAATACTTCCATAAGTACAGTAGTAGTATATACAGGGTATATCAAGACTGCTACCGAAAACGAAGCCGGGTGGTAGTTTAAGCGACTTCAGACACAATGCAACAGAAAAAGTTGCAAAAAAAAGCGACAATCTTTTTTTTTGTAATTTTTTCCTATTGCCCTATTTTGGTGGTAAATACATTTTTTCCTAAAATCATAGTGTATACCCTTTAATTTATAAATACTCTAAGATATAAGAGAGTTAAAATTATTATTTTAGCAAAAACTATGGATTTATCACCCAAAAATGACGATATTTAAAAAATCATAAAAAATAATTGTCGCGTTTCTATGCGAAATTTTTAATTGCATTGTGTTTGTAGCCACTAAAACTACCACCCGGCTTCGTTTTCGGTAGCAGTCTTGAGATACCCGGTATGTACATATATAGTTGCAAGAGTTTCCTGGATATATTCAGACCGCGAATCCACAATAATTAACGTGATGGACTATATAGCCCCCTCCCAATCGATTATAGTGGACCTTTTAGACCCTTTTCGGCTCGTAAACAAACCTGCGATGCACTGTCGCGTCACATCGTAAAGATATACGGGCTCTTACGAAGCATCGTAGAACTTGCGAATTCACTCGCATCGCGCATTCTGCAAGAAATCGTATTGCAGTTACTTGCGTTGCGAATTCGCATAGCGCCGATTCGCACTTGTGTGATTGAGCCCATATACAGCAGTTCGCATTTTGAGTTGATTATTATTCTGTTTCATAACTCCTACAGCTAGTATGAGTGACAAATGCTTCAGTCGGAATATACAGCAGCGAGAGATGTGGCATCTGTCGGTCACCACAATTACGTCGGCCGTCGGCGCACCAAGCCGCCACTTCACGCTTCACTTAAGGAACTCTGTAATGCAATAACGCTACGCAATAAGGCACACGACAATCAACAGCTAACTAATTCATATTACAGTGATACTGCATGACTTAACCACCAATAATGACGAAAAAAGTAACAACACTTTTTCGTTCAATGTTGTATTAAATGTAATAGATATTTTGTTATGTTTACAGTGACTGTAAGAAGCAATGTTGTACTTGTACTTAGTCTGTCCCGGGGGCGCAGTTGTACTGCAAAGCTGAGGTCTTAGATTTGAATCCCGGGTCGGGTAAAGTGGTATTGGATTTTTCTATTCAGCCCGCAATCAGAAATTTGTGCCCGATATGCCGATAGGCTCGCCCTCTTCACATCATGGGATGGAATATTCAAGACGAATTGCGGATGTCCTGGTTGTACTTCTGCATTCCTCTTCTGGAAAGGAGGCGTGAATTTATGTACGTATGTTTTTTATTTATTTATTAATGAAGTACAAATAGTAATAGTAGTTATTTTGAATAGGGGCACGCCATTGATTCTACTGGTATAGGCCAATTAGTGAGCAATATGAACTGTTCATTACTACTGGACGTAAAAATGACGACCTATTAAAAAGATTCAAATCTACTGCGGCGCTTCAAGGCACGCAACATACATTGATCACACCAGCAGATTTACCCAGTATGTGCATTAGTCATCATCTATTTAGATTCCAGAAGGTAAACTAGGCACTGTTTACTTAATATATACCTGTTAATATTAACGTCTGTCGCCCGAGTAATTAAGTAAATAGGTACCCAGCTTCCGTTCAATACGCTGTTCAGTTCTGTGACCTAGCAAACTGTACATTGCATATCAACTCATCCTTATTACAATGGTATAGAAATTGTTTTTCTTTATCAATTATTCCCCAGCCATTGCAAGCACTAGTTGAGTGTCGACCACGACTAAATTGGGTCTGATTGAAATGCTCCAGATTTCGTGGTGTGTGTATAAACGTCACTTCGATGCTGAATTATCTAATCATGTTCTAAGTGTACAGCGTCCCTTTGTTCCAAGCGCATATCAATCGTAATTTTCTCGTGTGGAAGTTTGACACACTATCAGTTATAAAACTTAGCATAATTTAGTACCCCAATAAGCCGTACTAATAATTAGAGTCTCTTAAAGACCAGTCGGTACAGTAGAAAATTTCAAAATATGTGTAATATCGGAATTATAAAATAAGCAATATCACTTGATGATGCATACTGGTAGTAGGAGTCTCATTTGAGAGGTCGCCTAGGTAGATATCACTGCAATATATATTTATTCAGCTAAATATCAGTGTAAATGGACTGTTGTGCTCTGGTTTGAAGGAAGTAATCGAGTAACTAAAGCACGTATTGAGACTTAACATCTTATGTCTCAGGATGGCAAGCATAGTGGAATACTTGGTATATTGCTTTGCAATTCATGGTGTTGTTTCGTTTTGCTACAGAATAGCATTATCATCTAGCTATTCATATAAAATAAAATAAAAAATTGCATAAAGAAATTTCCAATTGTTGATGAAGGAAGAGGTATACATGAACTGTAACAGTTGGCCCTTTCTATAGTCTCTGCCTATACAGATGAGACAAAAGCTCTCAATTCACCATCTGAGCGAAAAACTCCACAAAAGTCTGTCTGTTCCAGTTAAAGTCTATTTGAGAAGGTGCGTACTTACAGAAGTAATTATAGTTTAATGAAAAAGACGAAGACATCTTTCACAATGCGTTTACTTGGACTGTTCCAATAACAATAATAGTTCTACAAATATCAATAACAATGGAGAACTTTGAAAACAGCAATGTCTAAGCTCTTGTACTGAGAATCAAACAAGTACAAACAAGCTGACTGAACCAATCATTTTGTAGGCGTTCACCTGAGACTACAGGAAAAATATACTAGTGAAAAAAAACTCTTGTTATTCTATACAAATGGCAAGATGAAATGTATCAGTTCAGAGTGGTTTAAACTAAGTTAAGTCGATGTGAAATTCAGTAATGCAATATTGAATGAAATATATGAAATGAAATTGGTTTATTTGTTAAGTAGGCAATTAAATAGCTCTTATGACATGTCAATATCAATTTATTATATATGGTATGGTAGTATTCATATTTATAGCAAGTAAAATGTTATTCTAGAAAATACCTACATTATTTACATTTTTAATCAATATTTTAGTGGATATTTAAGTGGTGTATTATTATAACGACGGGCAGCGATTTAAAGTCACCACCGGATCCAACGCAGCCCCTGCGTGATAAGACCAGGCAAACAAACTCAGTGGGCTTACATTACCACTGTAACTATGCGGCACGACCCAGTTCTGAGTATATCCATCGAATAAAACTCGGAGTCTTCTTTTAGCTCTAATCGATTAAATAACCACGATGAGTATTTCCGAAAATATAAAATAAAGTCTGTTAAATGTATTTGAAAAACATTGCGTCAAAGGAATCAAAAATTAGACGTTTCCGTCCCACAACTCAGACCAAAAAGAAAGGGTACTTGTGGTACTCATAAACATTTTTCTAAGTGTAGAAATTAAACGCATGGTCTTTAATTTAACAACCACTTTTAAACTATCATACTTCTATTTGTCTTATTGAAATTATTCCACTTTAAACCTAACAGAAAATAACTTGTACTCGTATGCAGCCAAAAATATTTGCATTCTGATCACTGTCAGGCGTAGACGAAAGTGAAATTCACTCGTAGAGGTGCGTTGTTTACTAACAACAGTTAGAATACCGCTACTTTTTCTCCTTTTTTACATTGGCATTGTTATATCTAGATAAAAAAATATACATATAACCATTATGCCGCTATCTCAAAGTGGGAGGGAGTAGTGTTCCCAAGTACGTACGGTAAGTAAGTACGGTTCCCGATTTATCTGAGCCTTCGGGCATAGAACTTGATAGTTTTGTTTCATCCACTTTTTTATGATCGACTGATGTTCGATCGATCGGGGTACTTCAACCGATCTATTTGACTAGGGAAAAATTATAATAATACACTCAACAGTCACATAGGTACGTAGTCTTGACCCCACATGAAGATCAATTATGACTTGTGTCTTGGGTATTAGAAACTACAAAACACTTTTCGGTCACACAAATAACCAGACCTGAGACAAATACTTGAGAGCCGCACAAACATTTGTCTCGGTGCAGGTCGAATCCGCGGCCTCTTGTATCCCAGCTGGCGGTAAACCAACTGTGCCATGTGGCGTGGTGGTGACGAATAGACCCCTATCGATTCTTCCATCCACACATGCTAAGTGTATCTCTTAGAGTATTTATATATAGAAGGAGCGCTGTCATACATTCGCGATTTGAAAAACGTAGATATTTTCTTGTTCATAATGTTGGTAGCGCACCTATATTAGTAAAAATTTAATTAATTATTTAGCAATAAATTTCTATAAATTCCTTTATTAGCCGAAATTATACTTAGCTATTATCCTTTTAAAATGAGTTTGAGTGGAATTAAATAGACCTAAACTATTTTTTTTTTTCAAATAATTTATGTATGTTGCACAACCTGTTCCAATATTAGCCAATAGGAGGGCAGAAAAAGGAGGCCCGGCACCACCATTTTTATCTACGTTTTTGAAGTACCAGCGCTCCCTCTATATAAGTATATATACTCTAAGGTGTATCTATATGTTACTTGCCTTTTATCTATCGTATCTTCTTGACTAAACCATATTCCTTTCTCAAGGTAGTTCATACAAATACATATAAACTGCTATATTTAGTATTTAAATAATTCATTCCCCACAGCCACGAATAACCGCACTATTTAATATAAAAGAAACAGTCTACGCCAAGGATTCTGAAGTGCGTTCTTTGTTAAATACATTACGGCGCGATGGCAACATATGTAGCTAAGTAGGCATAAAGGTTGGTTGCCGTACGCGCCGCTTTGTAACTGGGTCAAGATGATTTTAGAATCAATACTCGGCGCCTCTTCGTGCCGCAACCGACTCCAATATAATTGCTACCGGGTTGCCAGTTGCCACAGAGAATATTTTTTAATACATAGCCCCATAGAGAATATTGCGCAATAGTATTGCAAAATTGTATAGAGTAAGAGACAAATCGATTATCCTTTTATTACTATGAAACTACGATGCAGATTAGCCGCTATCACTTGTCCGAACATTTTTATGGAAGACAGTCTTCAATCAATAAAAGCTGAATAGGAATGCAAAGATGAAATTTCAGTTTTTTTTTAATGAATATTACCAGCTAGTATTCAGTTTAAAAATATTTACCTTTTTATATAAAATTTAAATTTGGAATCACACTGCCAGAATGAATTCACGTAATCCTAAATCCAATAATAATTAGTCAATTTGTTTATCTCTCTCAAACTATAAAAATTAACTTTTATTCTCCTAAAGGCGAACTTGAACACATAGTAACACTAAAGTGTTATGTTTACGCAACTTTTGATCTTAATATGAAAGCAGTAAAGGTTAATTTTGAAGGGAGTTGATGTTCGAGAAGGAGTAGCATACTGCCGCCCTCACTCCTTGCGAATAATAAAGAACATCCGGACGATCAAGGAATACTGACGGCCGGTACAGACGACGTCCCATTAGGTTAAAAGGCCAATAACAGCATTCCAACTGATGACCTACAATTGCAGTGACTGTGATCAGTTCTAAGTTGATTTAATATAAATCAACTAGATCCCACAGTCGCCATTAACGATTAAAATTAAAATAAATAAAGGCTTAATTCTGTACCTCATTTTGTGTTTCAATCGTGTGAATTTGATTGATTTTAGGAACGATCATTACGATTTCATGTTCGTATACAATTAGTTAGCTATTTAATATTGAATTTGTATAAACTTTGATATACACAAGTTATTTGTAAATTTAACATTGATTGTATAGACAAATGGAAGTAAATTGTTATTTTTGCCAACTCGTTTTCTGATTTCTAATAGCTAAGTTAAATTAAATTTATTATTTTATAATTAAAATGTTTCCAGTCTCGTCCTAAAATAAAATATTCTTGTCCGGATTTTAATATTTGCTCGTCACGGCGCAGCTAGATTTGGATCCGAATCGCCGCCAGGGACCATTACTAACTCGTCAATGATGAAAGCAATTTAAAAGTTATTCTGCTGCCTCACCCTTTGCAATCAATTACTGTTTCGTATCCAAATTTTCCACTCGCAGACCGTAGTATAGATTAATAAAAGGGCTATGTATGCCCTTGAAAAACCTTCTCGGTTACAATACGCAACTAGCAACAATATTTCGTTAATCCTTTTTTATGAAAGTAAATTAACTCCTTGTTATAAATAGGACGCAGAATTTGAAACAAAGCGTTGTGTTCCAGGCCTTCATTTGATTAAACAAATGATTGAAAACTAAAAACAAAATTGAAATGTTTTATTGATACCGTTTCACTGGCTTCATTTGATAACATGAAATCACTATAATAAAACCAATGAAGTATAAAACTAATACATATTAACTTATAAAGTTTCGGGTTTAATTAAATACAGCGGTGCTCATTCTAAATACGTGGAAGTTATAAGCTGTAATATGAAACAATTTTATTAGAGAACGTACTCTCATTTACTATTAAATAAATTATACTTAAATTAAATGATTCGAATGTGATAAATGTTTTACTAAATCCGATATCACAATGAATAATCTTCTTGGATCAGGTTACCAATGCGCTGAAGTTTCTAATGCAGCCAGTGGAAAAAGTCATTAGTATAATTGAAAGCGACCGTCCTCAATAATGAGGGATCGACTGAAGAGCGATCTCTCTCTCCCTCGTCAAATATTCAATTTTGTTTTAACACAGGGAACAACTGTACTATATACATTTTATTTCGTTTGCTTTGGCTTACGGTTAAACAACCGTCATCTGTACGAGGCAGTTTTGCAGAGTCAGTTGAGGTATTTTTGTGAAGATCAAAATAGTGATCGCGTCCATAATTCTTGACTGTTTAACGCGCGCTTTATTCCATCGGAACGACTTCAAACGTATCTAGAATGCGCAGCCAACGGGCCCGGCCTTCCACTGACATCACCCATCTTACGTCATCGCACCACGCACATGCTCATAGTGTAACTATAATTAAACACGCTAAACCGGACCATTATTAATCTAATTTTAGTCCTAACATGTCGGCCAACTTTATTTGCGAGCTACGCTCTCGTGGAATTCTCGACGGACAAAGAAATAATGAGTTTAATTATGTAAAAAAAAGTGTACAACTAGTTTATCCTCTCCGTTGATTTATTAGGCATTGAACGGCGTGCAATCAGTATTGAGAGACGTGTGCGGTGCGGCGGAGAGTTGATGGACTGATATTGTGTGATCTAACAGGAGAATGACAGCGCTTGCGAGTGCCAACAAGTTTCATCCGCTCCCAGCGAGCACGTCCAGAGCACGCTGCACGGCTCGAGTGATCCACGCTTCCTATAAATTATGGACAACGCGCGGCGCTCGCTCTATGAAGGCCTTGTGACGTTGGAATTTAAAACTTCCTGTTAGAATACACCTTGAAATGTACTTGTTTGTACCTACTACCTAGCCACTTGATTGACTGATTCCTCTGTGAATGAGTTTTGTTTGTAGAACTTGTTGTGGTATTCGTTGTATAAGTGTGAAATAGATGCCCAATGTGCTTATATGTGTGAGTGGCCTTGCACAAATGCGCAATACGTTTGCGCCTTGACTGATGTACCCGCTATACGTACAAAAGAGAATAAAAATATTACTTACACATACATAAGACTTTATACAAAATTGCTGGAGTAAATATTTATAAAAAATGTTTATCAGTATTTAAATTATTATAAGAAGATGTGGCGAAAATCATTAGCACCATAATTTAAATACTTATAAAGGAAAATTGAATGGACGACGTTTTCATTATTGCTTTATCTATAGCTGTTCTGATTAGCTGAGAAGAATACCTTTCGAATTTCGAGACGATTTACCGCAACTTTCATTTGTCAAGTTAAAGCACCTTGTACAGTAAATGTCTACGAGATACAAAGCCATTTTATAATTGAAAACCCGCAGTTTCAACCTCAACAGAGAGTTGTAGGAGCAACTTGCTTAGTTGGTACTGTTGTGTTACTAAGCTGTTCTTTTACCTACTGTCTGAGAAACAAATTCGTAATTACAATATCTACAATCTTACCTTGCCTTTGTTTATCATTCCTTTTGTACATTGATGACGTACTCTGTTTAAATTCTGTCTGTTGGATATTTGGCCTTTACATATGTTTTTTTTTTTTTTTTTTTATTGCATTGAATGGCGAGACGAGCAAGCCGTTCGCCTGATGGTAAGCGATACGACCGCTCATAAACAGTAGCAATATTCCACTGCGCTCGCCATCCTGAGACATAAGATGTTAAGTCTCAATATGTCCAGTAGTTGCTCTGGCTACAATGTCCTTCAATCCGAAACACAACAGTGCATTTAAGCAGTGTTGTTTCACGGGAGAAATAGACATTGCGGTGGTACCTACCCAGATGGCTTCTCACATATGAGAGACCTACCACCAGTTATATGTATACATTATACGTGTATAAGTGAAATAATGAATAAAAGGCTACCGCTATGTTATGCTAAAAATTTCAGTCATTTCAAATAACACTGTTCGAACTCCAAGCAAACTGTATATACATATATGATGGACAAGGATGCGGCTCAGAGAGTTGAGAAGATGATAATGATGACATAGTGATGTGAAGGAGATAATGAAGGTGACGCTAGTGTCAGGCTGATGACAGGCGTCAACACGAAGAGCTACATATTTTAATCCTTCCACTGACAACTAGGGTACTAAAATGTATCGCTTACAGTTATATTACTGCCGTACTACAGAGACATTCAATGTCAATTAATTAATTACGCAGTGTAGATTTTACGAAAAGAACCTATGTGATTGACATTAAATATCACTTTTGCAGGTTGCAGGAAGTCGTTGGATGCAGGCCACTTCCAACAGATATAAGTATGTGGAGATCATTGAGGGAAGCCTATGTTCAGCAGTGGACTTCCTGTGGCTGAAACAAAAGTCTATGAGTGCGGCCATTAATACAACCTATTCAGGCCATTATCTAGGTACAACGATCGATTGAAATAACCTTTAAGGCCGGTATAAATGTTGATGGAACCCACTTATACCCTATTATCAACAAATAGAACTGCAATAATGCTCACAACAATTGCGAATTTACTTTCGGCACGTGGATACGAGTTTGTTTCTTTTTTTCACGCCACGCCATTGTTCTCTATTTCCTCAATAGATTATCGTTTAGCGCCCGCCATAATACATCGAATTTTCCTTGTGTGTTACTATGGGCGATTTTCTACGTGGGAAGCGCTTCTAATACAGCCCGAAGCGAGATGTAATCCACATTTATGCTCGTTAAGGTCTCGTTTTTCGCCTTTCAATTTCATGTATTTGAAGTTTTATTACTTATTTTCTAATGTGTTACAATCAAATTACTTCTTTAGACTTTTGACGGGACTTTACATATTTTACTGGGTGTTATGGAAGTATGGATTTATTATCCATATTGTCGTCGATTTTTTCAATAATCTGGTTTAATCCAGACGACTTTTTTTTTTTAAATTTCTTTTTGTTGTTATGATATTGAATAAAGTATATAAATTATGTATAAGATGTAGAGTTATTAACATATCATTGACTAAGATTATGTCAGTATATAAATTTATGACTCATTTGACTTCACCGCCAATGGAAATAGAATTAAAAAAAAAACAAAAATGATTATACATTAGAAGGTAGCGATGTACCACTAGGCAAGAGGAATTAGAAAATTCATGTATGTACAGTTGTGAAAATAACAGTGAATCTTCCATAAGGACCTACATTTTATTATTCCTCCTTGCTGTATGCAAAAAGTAGAATATATTTGCTAAAATTTATTATTATTCATTTTGAATAAAACATGTATGCGAAATGAAAAACGCACAATGACCCGTAACGGCAGTTCATATCCGTCACTTCAGCGCTATTAAATTTATAGAAAAACATTTGTAAACACTATAAATCAGTAAATCTACAATAGAATTTTCAAATTTCGCATATTGTAAGTTGTATCACATTGTACAGAAGCACGTGCGATGTAAGTGGCGCGATCTAGCGGCGACGATGACAACTGTTCCAAGGTTTCAAAATATGTTCAACGTATTTCGGCTGACCAACAATGCGGAGAACACGGTACCTCTACGCGGATCTTAAATATCGTGAAAACTACAGAAATCCGCATGCGGCAGACAGTCCGCAGTACTTCAGTTCGATGAATGTATTTTATAGAGAATTTTACTACTCCGATATGAGTGTGTTTAGGTATTTCTTGACTAGACTGATAAAAAATGTTTACAAAAAATACCGTTATGAGTTCATTGAATAGGCATAGACTGCTTAATGTGCAAACGGTACTGATTTAGGTAATGTCGAATATGAATAAAATCACAACATACTTAGAGCGGGCATGAATGATGGATGAAAGAGCTCGGAGGAAGACAAAGACTCAACTCGCGCGGATCGATGACCTGAATCGGCCGTGGCGCGAATTTTGCCAATTATGCTGAGACACTTCACACGACACGTACCACTGGCGACAGACAGAAGGCGAAAACTGTGAGCCAGCATTTATTATTGTGATAAACAAACAAAAATACAGAAAAATAAAATAAAAACTACCTTCGCCACATGCAAGAATACTATTAGCGATCGATATCCAACCGATGCTAATTGATACTAAAATATTCATTGTAGAAAAGTACATGAAGAAAATGGAAACCTTCTCTATCTGACCTAATTCAATAAAGTACTCGTAGTAAAATATAAGGCCATTGGCGCACGCTAGTTCAGCCCTTGATAGCAAGACAAATAGACTGTAGCCTTTCAATTGCATACAGAATTGTTAACCATTTTCCCCTTGAAACGTTCAGAAGCATGAAAAAAATATGGTATTATGTAACGACTATTATTTTGTTTTTCTCGTGACACTGTATGAATTTCTGAATATATAAATATGCTTCTGCACTATCGCTTTTGTATGAGATTTTCGATACGAAATCATGGTTATGTGTAATTTGAGGTTTTCACGAAAGGATTGACATCGAGCTGGCATTCGATCTAAATACATTAATTATAAGAGTGAAGCAATCAATCATGTTACACCAAACGGCTGTGGGATAATAGAAAGTACATTTAAAGATGAAAACTTATACCTAATTGTAAATTATTATAATATTGTTGTAAATAAAAAACTACCGATACGGGATCGTTTGATAGTCGGCAAGGTTATGATAGCTATCTAAAAAACCGAGTCAACAACAAAAACAGTAACATTGATTTAGTAGGTTTTGGAAATTATCTTTTATAAACGTATGGTACTCAGTTTTCATGATTCCTTATTCAGACATAAGTGCTAAATAAAAGGATCGATCTATAGTTAATTTTGTAAACACACTAGAAAGCAAAATTGTTAATAATATAGAAGTACGCTCAAGTATTTAGTACTTAAACGTTTCCGCAGATATTTAAGGGCTTGACATTTGATGCTAATGTAGTAACACAAAGCCGAAATGCATTTAGCCATCTCAGCATGAGCCCGGGCGCTTCGCATGCACTAATCCAATTTCATATCAAAGCAAATTGATTGGCGCCAAATGAAACCGTTGATTAGCTTACACAGGCGACTAGTCTAACACATGATGCATTTGGAGAACTGGTAATTTTATACACCACGTCCTTAACTCGAGTATTTGCAATACAAAGCGCCCATTCACAAAATATTTCATACGTTTAAGTTTCATTTACGTAATACATCATCCGCAGGGGCCTTGGAATTCGTTTTGTCTGAATGAACTTCAATGTCGACTCAGGTGCGCTAGATATTTGAAGGCAAATTGAGATTGAATTTTTCCCAGTTTCCTTCATATTTTTCTGTAGCTTTTTTTCGATGTGCAGGATTTTATGAAAATTGCAGCTCGGTATTATAAATCAAGTCTTAAAGCTCAAAAGATAAAAGGACTAAAAAAAAAGTAAACGCAATACAATACATTTGAATTGGATTGAGTTCAATTGGTGTGTATTAAGTGAAAGCGATGTCAACTAGTGATTGAAGAATGATCAACATATTTGCTATCACAAGTACAACGACACGTTCGTTATTGAAGAATGCGATCAATATGCCGCAGCCGTGTTCGATCCCAACCGTTTCCAACTAAATAGAGGTAGGTACCTATATCGAAATACTATTCGACATCTACTATTTATCTATTTGTAGCAATATTATTGAACTTAGAATAGATACAAAGATTCAGTTGCTTTAAATCCTGTAAAAAATATATAATGCATGCTCGTAAATCAATTACTTCGAAACTGAAATATTCTCCCAGGTCTTAGTTTGTATTAGAAGTACACGTCATAATTTATATATTTTCCAAAGTCCATAATACGGTGCGGCAAAAAACGCAATTCAAGTCACGAAACTCGCTCTAATAATGCTCATTGATGGCCTCAAAATTACGTCGGTAGTGGTAGATACGAAGTATTACGTCTCCCTCACTGTTATGAGGGTTTTTGGGCGCTAGACAAGGACAGTCGGGGTCGATTTCACACGTAACACTGCCGATGAGGTGTGTGAAGAAAATAAGAAAGTCGACGGAATAAGTACGAAAACGTAATTGCGAGTTCTTTATGAATAAACAAATTATATTCATGATTACATTTTGATTCTGGCACTTGCGTTCGCTATGGGTTATGAAAGTGTTTCGTAACATTACAATCGATTTCATGGTGACGATGCAGCGAAATATGGTGAGAAAGAATATTATTCAATGCTTTCTATTCGGAGTTGCAACCTTACGGACGAAAAGACGTAGAGCTAGAGATTCATATAGGTTTATCACTCTATTACACTCTTTCATGTATTTTAGGTTAATGGCAACATATTAGAATGGCGACTATAATATACACTATGTACTGTCCACAATACCATTTTTATTTTAATCCAATGGCGAAGCATGCGGCATAAACAGAAAACATTAATCTTTTATTAAATGTATGTGTATCTATAAATATATGCAATTACATTTCAATACCAACATTTATGTTTATAATATTATTGGTACTGTTTTACGCCCTAATATGGATTTACCATAACAGACACTAACCTACAGGAATATAGAATACCGTAGATAAAATACAGAATCATTTTTGTTGCAGAAAACAGTCCATCGTGTATATGTAAAATTCGCTCTCGTTTTAGAAAAAGGGCTACGTTGCATGACTCCGTCATAACTTAAAGACTTAGTAACGTATTTCGTCTTGGCAAACTCTTTCTATGATAGCTACTGTCAGGCTTGTTTTGTCTGGGCATTTTTACTGGTGCGAATATCTGACACCACTGCCTCGGATTGCAAATGGAGTGCCATCTGAAGATCGACAATTACACCGGCCTGCTTGAAATCAAATGCATCTTGGCTGACGGCTTCTCTAGTCTTCACCAGCGTATTGGTCTGATGGTCGTTATCCGGATGTCAATATTATGCTACTAATTTTCTCCAAAATATATACTCGAATGCTGCAAATTTTAATGAGTAGGTGATTTAATAGATGCTGTAGGCATAGATTATTATATTATACAGAGATATATGCGCAACTCTTTTATTTTCGATTTTTCGACGTATTTTCGCCATCAGAGGGCGTGTCAGGCAAACGCGCAAAATTTCGTCAATATACCAAAAGTTATATCTTCCGAAAAGTCCTGTAATTTTAATATTGTTTCAATTTGTCATTGGTTAAATTTACAGAAGTTTATAATATCAACATAAAAAACTAACTTGCTTTGAAGTTATGCGTTTGGTATTTAGGTATTATTAGTTTAGAAAATTAGAGTGCAGGGAATCCTTTGGATTTTTAAGAATAATAATGGGGAAAAGATTTTTTGGGAAGGACTGATTACAAAAAGTATGGTTTCGATTTATATACATTTATTCAATAATCATATTGTATTGGTACTGTACCGCCATCTAACAATTCAATTTAAACTACTTTCACGATAATTTCTCGTTCTCACCAGAGCGTGGCGCTAGAATCAAAATAGTCGTTTCCAATATTTTTCATGTACGAACAACGAAGCCGCAACCCTACGACGCGCCACGTCTGAACGTGGTTACTACATAATTTTAGATATTTAGCGTGCACCTAAATGTATCCTATATTTTTAAACAGCGCAGAATGTAGAATAAGAATAACATTATTTTAAAAATATACATTTTCTATAAACAATAATAATAGTTGTAGCAGTATTTAATTCTAGATGAGAAGTCGTGTTCATCTTAAGAGACACTATTTGGAATAAAGCCCTTGTTCACAAACCATTCCGCCTTTCATTCCCAAAACCACTTTTAGGGAGACCCGAGACATCAAAGCATTGACCTACTTGTCCTGTTCCAACCGCATTCATTTAATTAAATATAATTAATCCAATAAGTAAAATACAATTCATCTTTGAGGAAGACTTGTGTTTAGCAATAAATTTTCTGTGACCGAAGATGTCGGCAAACCCAATTAAGTTTTAAATGCCACTTAACAGTATTTCGGAATCTCAATTTTCGTCGCTCTAAATAAGTGAAGAACTGGAGTGTGTTATTAATTAATTGTACCACTATAGAATACCGACGCGATTGAAACCAGTATATTCGTAAAAATAATGAAGAATGTTATTAATAATGTAAAACATATTAAAATTAGGTACAAATCACTTCTATGCCAGTAGGAAACATGTATTGTCAGGATAGTAAGATGTATCACATAGTACGCGCGAAACTACCAACGTAGCTTCTAAATTTAGAAATATACCCGACATCCTATTCATACAAAATGACTTGATAAATATTTCAGCGAACTCAGCACTACGTATTCATGTGATTCACGGCAAGACAGATATCATTTTCTAAACAAAACCAAGTCGCAGGAATTAAATCCACTTTAGCCTGATAAAAGTGTTTTCGTGTCGCGCGGAGTTTCCGATTTAAAGTTTTTACTGTTAAAATAACAAATGGGATTCCAAGGTTTAACTGGTATTTAACAATTACTGCACTCAAAAAATTGCGAGATAAAATTGCGAACTGTAATGTTAAGCGTTGAATAAAATATTCTTTTGTTAGAAGACGTTCGCATTGTCCTACGTAATACAGGGCACATTTTTGTTGGAAGATGTTTCCTCTGAAATTTTCGGCGAAGGCACGCAGCGAGAAAGCAGGATCGATACGGCGTTCGTGAAATGGTTACCATGGTGATAGCGCCTCCGTGCCCGAGATTCCGCAGATGACTCCGCCGAAAAAGAAACGCAGCTGATGTCCACTTATTAAAATATTACTTTCTTGAATAACGCCTAATGATTCACATCATATTATAATAAATAAGCCTCTCACACCTTTTCGAGTATATCCAATATAAATTCTATCTACGCTGTTGAAAGAGTTTCTATGAATGTCCTTATTTAGATTAATATAGATTTTCACATAATATTTCTAAAAGTAAGAAAAACCATCGCAAAACATTTATAAAATTTAGATTATATCTGAGACACTCTGAAAATATTATAGAACAAAATTCTGTTTAAAAAGAACGTACTCTTAAGGCCCTGAGAGCAGAAGGCAATCGGATTGTTATCGTTGACTGATGGAAATATATCAAATATTTACTGCGAAATATTGTTGTTCTACTTTTTCCCAAATACTTCTAGGAACAGCCAATTAATATCCCCATACGCCCTTGGCAGATCGTTACGGTTGCTCTTGTGCACTTGTCTCGTTTATTCCTTTGTGACAACGTTAGGCGGTACTTCAATGTATTGTGGCTGTTGGCTATCACCCATGGCAACCCACATAAGGTTCTACGAATTACATAGCTCTATACGATTAATTAAGCACCCAGTGTTCACTGAACTTCCCACATTTTATTTATCTCTCATTTATGTGTAACAAAACTTATTTGTTGTAATTAGTTTTGGATTACATGTATATTATACTCTTTATTTTAGATCTTTTTTTTACATTTTTATATATATATATATATATTATATTAAAAAACAAAATACATATAAAAATACAAAAAGTTATCCAACGATGGCGAGGCTCGAGACCCAAGCCACCGGTGGTTAGGAGCCCAAAGTGAGGAACCGCCTCACATTACGTGCCGTGTCAAGCAATACTGCCTTCTGAATCTGACTCCTGACCCAACAGTCGATTGAGAGCCTCTGTAGATGTTGGTCGAGGCTTTTTGGTATCAACCCATGGGCAGAAAAGACAATCGGGACAATAATTGTTGAGTCGACATCCCACATGTCGGTAACCTCGTGTGCAAATCTAAATATTTAGACATTTTGTCTTTTTCAGCTTTGACAAGGTTATCGTCATGCGGGATGGTGACGTCAACAAGTATAGCCCGGCGCGCCAATCGATCTATTATCACAATGTTAATATTACTCTTATTATTATCTATTATTATTATCTTATTACTAGCGGCCCGGCCCAGCTTCGCCTGGGTGCATATATTTTTTGATTCCACTCCACACCAAATACATGTTATTTTTCCTATAAACTCTTGTATACCTAAACTTGACGTAGCTGTCCTACTGTCCGGCTCCATCCCGTCTCATCCGTCTGTTCAATCTCTTCCCGATCCGTCCCGTCCTTTCTCTTTATTATCCATCCACCACCATCCCGTCTTATAACGTGCATTTACATTTGGTCCTATCAAATCTGTCAGCTATCCCAGTCCTCTCCCGTACCTTCCACTCTATTATATCCCGTCTCTCCATATACATGTACATATAAAGATTGCCTTATGAAATTTTGACATTAAAAACTTAAGCGTTTTTTATTGTTCATCCAATATTCCTTCCCTTAATTCAGCACCAAAATGCTGTTTTTCCAAATAATATTGCACGCCATTACTTTTTGTTAGTAATAAAGTAATAATAAACATTAAAAAAACAGAATTGGCCAAATTGGTCCAGGCGTTGTTGAGTTTTGCGCTTACCAACACATTTTGCGATTCATTTTTATATTATAGAAGAAGAAGATATAGTCCACCCCGCTGCCTTAGTGCGGGTTGGCGGATTTTATTTCACGTAGAAATTAATCCGATAAGTCAGAGGTGTGCCCTGGGATTTGAACCCGTGACCATCGTAAACTTGTTGGCAGTCGCGTTTAGTACGTTCATCATCATCATCTTCATATCAGCCACAGGAAGTCCACTGCTGAACATAGGCCTCCCCCAATGATCTCCACAATGACCTGTTGGAAGCGGCCTGCATCCAGCGACTTCCTGCGACCTTAGTCAGATCGTCCGTCCACCTTCTAGTACGTTACCATATACAAATTAATAAAACCTTCATACTGCCTTACCAGGTGACATAAGTAATAAAACAAATATTTAAAAATATAAAACTGCATATCGTTTCATTATAATGTCTAGATACGGCATCAACGTACCATTTTTTTTTATACTTGAGTCTGAAAACAACACTAATGCGGAATTTAAATTTGTCCCCCAGCGCATCTAAAAGTATCAATTCAAAAAACAATGTCATTTATGAAAACGAAAAATTATAATTAGATATATTTTGGTGTACTCCGGCAAAACGTTTCGATAGAGTATACCTTGTTTAAAACTGTTGCAATAATCTAAAAAAACAATGGGCTATTTTGGTACATATGGACATCGTTTTATTTTACATTTAACAAAATTACGCGCAAGACGCCGTATCTAGATAATATTATATACACGTTGTACACATTTTTTTTATTTTGTTCTATTTCGTCAGCCGTCAATGAAAGACAATGGAAAGATAGATCATTTTACGTTGGATGGTAGTTGAAGCTGGACCGTCTTTTACGTCTCCCGTGAAATAAACAAAGATCATCCTATATTGGCTGGACGCATCACGCTTGAACGATACCCAAAAAAAAGGTTTTTAGTATCTTCCTTAGAAATTTTCCAATTTTTCTCACTCCTAAAACCTTCCCAGAACTTTTACGAATATTTCAAGACCAAAATAAGCCAAATCGGTTCAGCCGTTTACACGTGATGCCGTGACAACGCGAAACGGGTTTCATTTTTATATATATAGATTATTATTTCAGGTTATTATTATTAACTTAACATATATGAATGAATGAAAAATATTTCCAATTACTTACCATACTAACGACAAGGGGACTAGTAATTAATATACTTTCCCTAAGAAATAGCCTTAATTAATAGCAGCTATTCTTCTTCTGTATCAGCCCATATACATACGTCCCACTGCAGGGCACGGGCCTCCTCTATAATCGACAGTACGATTGAGAGTGGTTAGGCCATATAGTCCACCATGCTGGCCTAGTGCGGGTTGGCGGACTTACATACCATCCAATTTTTTTTTATGATTCGTCATGTCATGCAGTTTTCCTCACGATGTTTTCCTTCACCGTTTTCGTGCGTACATTAAATACAATAGCAGCCATTGCTATAAACATACCGGGTATCTCAAGACTGCTACCGAAAACGAAGCTGGGTGGTAGTTTTAGTGACTACAAACACAATGCAACTAAAAATTTCGCAAAGAAACGCGACAATGATTTTTTATGATTTTTTAAATATCGTCATTTTTGGGTGGTAAATCCATAGTTTTTGCTAAAATAATAATTTAAACACTTTTATACCTTAGATTATTTATAAATAAAAGGGTATACACTATTATTTTAGTAAAAAATGTATTTACCATCAAATATGGTCATAGGAAAAAAATATCAAAAAAAAAATTTTCGCTTTTTTTTGCAACTTTTTCTGTTGCATTGTGTCTGAAGTCGCTTTAACTACCACCCGGCTTCGTTTTCGGTAGCAGTCTTGATATACCCTGTATATCTTGACTCGACAGACTTTTTTATACCGGGTATATCAAGACTGCTACCGAAAACGAAGCCGGGTGATAGTTTAAGCGACTTCAGACACAATCCAACAGAAAAACTTGCAAAAAAAAGCGACAAATTTTTTTTTGTTATTTTTTTCCTATGGCCATATTTGGGTGGTAAATACATTTTTTTCCTAAAATAATAGTGTATATCCTTTTATTTATAAATACTCTAAGGTATAAAAGAGTTTAAATTATTATTTTAGCAAAAACTATGAATTTACCACCCAAAATTGACGATATTTAAAAAATCATAAAAAATAATTGTCGCGTTTCTATGCGAAATTTTTAATTGCATTGTGTTTGTAGCCACTAAAACTACCACCCGGCTTCGTTTTCGGTAGCAGTCTTGAGATACCCTGTATTAATGCTTATAACATGATAGGTAACTTAAACGATCGTATGCTATACGGAAATAGTAGAATCTAGTACCGATTTTCGTACCTATTGTTGGAACCAAACTTAACAGCTTATATTATTTGACTACAATTTAGCGAATTATAACAACATTTTATTTATATTATCATATTTTAAAAACTGCTAGCGACAGTCTGATGTAATCCCCTTTGAAAAATATCAATAAAGCATTTCTACACCTGATGTATGGAAATATGACTACCATTATATACATCTGCGCCTTCTAAGTGATTAATACATCATGCATCTTTACTCAACACCCGACCAGGTCGTGACCCGTCAACTAGTTTATGGTTTGTTTAAGTCTCCAAGCAACCAATTCTATATATTGATCCAACCAATCAGCCATGCCAAGGTGAACTAGCTCCCTTTTAATTCATAATATATCTGTTATTACTTACTCAATTACTGCTAACTACGTCTGGCTCGTTTCGGGGAAGTAATAGCTATAGGCTTTGTTACAATTGTACTAACACGTGTATTTTCAACAAACTTAACAAATTGTAATAACACGTGTATTTTCCCATGGCTACTTTCTTTGCGACACCTTGGAATTCAACCTGTTATTTTAATGGTTTACAAGTACAACTACTGGACCACTAAAGATGTTACTTGTACCTTATCTGATGGAAAGTCACTTTTGACTCCCATTTTACTTTGGCAGATGTGTTGTTATTCTTAAACTATTGCCGTCTTAAGAATATTAATTATTCTTACATTACGACATGAAGAAAGTGAATAGTAGGTATTTTATGAGACTAAGCACTTACACACACACATAAATGACGATAAACTGATCCATTAAATAAATTGTATGTGATCCAGTGTTCTTAAATACTATCAGTTACTAGGATCATAAAACATTTACAGTATCACATTGGAAGAGGAAGTAATGAGGTTCTTTTAAATTATTAATATCAATATTAGGCTCTTTCTATTGTTCGTTGAGACGCCGTTAAAAACAATAAAATATACATTCTTTTGGTACACAGAACAGATGAATATGGTTTTTGGTAGAATACTTCATGACTAAATAAAAATCTTTCATCATCATCATAAAACCTATTTTAGTTTTCAAATGTTTTGTCTTAATCACTCAAACTGGCATTTAAAAGTAGTTCGAAAAAGACCAAACATTCGATAGGTAACTAAAATAGGTTTTTAAACTCTATATAAAAACCGGCCAAGTGCGGAAGGGTCCCGTACCACCTATAAAAGAAATCCAAAAAACTCCGTCTGTTCTTGTTTAGTAAGCTCGAGTTAAAAATTACGTTTGTTGTATGGGAGCTAGCTCCCTTTTAATATTAACATTATTTTTATACACAACTAAATATTCCACGAAATGTTTAAGTGTCTACCTATTACCGTTATTAATATAAAAGAAATTAATAAAAAAAAAAGAATGTGTGTACTCATGTACACGCGTTAGAAGTTATACTTCTTTGGCGTATAGAAAAAACAAAAATATTACGCCATTACTTTTTGTTAGTAATAAAGAGATGAAATATAATTTTTCATATAAAAACACTCACGCTCACATACACAATTAATGTAATAATAATATCATGGTTTTTTTAATTATTTGTTACATCAATACCAATTTTAATTTCAATTTAGTTTGCCAATTTGTTTTAATTTAATTTTATATTCATTTTTGGTGAGCATACTTTGAGCTTGTTGTGATTTTTTATAGCTGAGGAAACACGCTGATTGTTTACTTTATGATATTATTTATTTTAATCATTATGGGAAATCCTTTCATTAAATAAAATGAAGTTTTCGTAGAAAATATGCGACGAGTATTTTTTATTTTCATCTCTCATCTCGTTTGGGCGGATACATAGAGATTTTCCTGTAACAATTATATAAACCTTTACATACCGCTGCGTTTTATAAAATAAAGCTTGTACACTGTTAAATTAGCAAGACCTATGTACTCGTATTTACAAACCAAATAAGATGATAAATAAACACAAAAACATTTTCTTTTTTTTTGCCGAAATTTTGTTACATTTGGCAGGAATCACAAAAACTACAAACTATCTTCGCTTTCGGTCACAGCCTGATACCCAGTGTGTTGAAAATAAAGAAGTAATAGTCCCAGAGATGACGACCAAAACCATGTATGCAATACGGTCGAAACTGTATAAAATCGTTAAATTATGTTTTTTTTATTATTTTTTTATTGCATTGAATGGCGAGACGAGCAAGCCGTTCGCCTGATGGTAAGCGATACGACCGCTCATAAACAGTAGCAACATTCCACTGCGCTCGCCATCCTGAGACATAAGATGTTAAGTCTCAATATGTCCAGTAGTTGCTCTGGCTACAATGTCCTTCAATCCGAAATACAACAGTGCATTTAAGCAGTGTTGTTTCACGGGAGAAATAGACATTGCGGTGGTACCTACCCAGATGGCCTCTCACATATGAGAGACCTACCACCAGTAAATTATGTAATTCTGAACCCGACTAGGTAGGCAGTAACGGTCAAAAATGTAGCAATTGCATGTGAGGCTATTTCTGCTGTGTCCAAAAAAAGGCAGTCGGTATCATAGCAATACGTCTGATATTGGAAATGTACATAGATTTAATAATTTTATGACGAATAAGTTAGTTTCCAGACATTTTGCGCGTAGTATGTACTTGTAGCTGAAGCGAATTTTTGAAAATGTCAACAAATTTAGCCGACCTGTATTATAGCAATCCGAAATGAATTTTTTTCTACCGTTCATAAATAAGGCAGGATTGCAAAGAGAAAAGAACGTTTTGGAGTCGCTTGGCCGATGCCTGAGCGCTTCTTACGTTCCTGCTGCGGTGGGAATGGTTTTTTGCATATTATGCTCCTGCCACCAGCTGTCCTAACCGTTGAAATGACGCTCACTTAAAGTGACAACAAACTATAAGTTGCTCAGGTGGACGTGGGTGTGTCGCTGGATGTCCGAGTGCTCGCGGATGTTTTTTTTTCTTCTATTCCCAATGATAAGGCATGGTTTGCTCATCTGCCATTGACGAAGTTTTCGGGGATGGAAGAGTAGGTTTTTAAGAATTCAAAATTATCAATTATAATAGACGTGTTTATAGCATAGATACGTTGTCAACACGGTCGATATCGAAAAGTTGTCTGATAAAGGAGGTGCTACACTAAATTCTTCTGATATAATTTTTTTTTACATCTGGTTAATTCATTTCATCAAGTTCAACAATTTTCAGACAGATTGCTATGATACCGATCGGTAAAACTCCTTAACATATTTAGAATGGTCTCAAAATTTAATGCATACAAATTTCCTTCTGAAAATATTTTTTTTCCTTTTAACTAATCCTAATTTACCCGTAAAGAATTGTTAGAATTCATTCATATTATTTGTATGAAAATAAAATTAGCGCCTTACTCAATTTTTATTTATAATATTAGTCTGAACATTTATATTGTCTTTGCTTTATATTCATTTTCTTGTCTGTGTGTTTTCTCTATTCTTTGTGGTAACCGGTGTAACTGAGGGTGTAACTAATATGTAATATTCTTGCTGTAATACTTAAAATTAGTAAAATAAAAGTAATCCAACAACAAGATAATATTTAATTCAAGAAGAATATTTTCAGACGGATTGCTATCTTCATATTTTTAACCGACTTCAAAAAAAGGAGGAGGTTCTCAATTCGACTGTATGTTGCTTTTTTTTTTATGTTTGTTACCTCGTTTCTCTGTACTGTGTGAACCGATTTCGACCATTCTTTCTTTGATTGAAAGCTGATGCTTGTCATTTGGTCCCATAAAAATATGGTGAAAATCTGAGCAATATCTTCGGACCTGGAGAGGGGAACTCCTTAAAATTAAGTAGGATTCCAATGGTTCTTTTTGCATTAGGTTCATTATAAAAGTTAATTTACAGAGAGAGAGGAAAAAAGGGGTGGGGGTGAGGGGGGGTAGGTGATAAAATTAAAATACACGTAAATTCTAATATCTTCGGCAGGATTTAACCGATTTTAGTGATTTCTTTTTCATTGGAAAGAATGTATTGACAGGTTGATCTCAGGAACACAACATGGAGATCTGATGATCATTTTCGGACCTGGAGTGTAGAACTCTTCAAACTTTAGTAGGATTCCAATGGTTCTTTTTGCATTGGGTTCAGTATAAAAGCTAAGCTACAGTGGTGGTGGGAAAAGGGGGTAGGGGCAAAGGGAGGGGGGGAGAAAAAATAATAAACATATGAATACTCCAATATCTTTGGCAGCTTTTAGCCGATTTTAGCGATTTCATTATCATCGGAAAGAACATATTCCTTGTGGGGACCAAATCTTCTTCATTTTGATTCCTATCAACACTAAAAAGATAAAAATAACCAAAAATTTTAATAAAAAAATAAAACCCGACTTCAAAACAAAAAACCGCTAAAAACCAAAAAATAACTAAATAATAAGTACCACTGCAAAGCAAAAAAATAATATTTGTTTCATGGAACTTGCGCTTGTTGATTAATTTGCTTAATGACTTGACTAGCCAACATATCAAAATATATGCATAACATATTGAAGGCGGGTCGCCCAGTACCAAACATATAGATATTTAAATTAATATAAGGCACAGGTCCTACATGTTTGGTACTTGGCGGCCCGCCTTCGATATGTTATGCATATATTTTGATTTGTTGGCTAGTCAAGTCATTAAGCAAATTAATCAACAAGCGCAAGTTCCATGAAACAAATATTATTTTTTTGCTTTGCAGTGGTACTTATTATTTAGTTATTTTTTGGTTTTTAGCGGTTTTTTGTTTTGAAGTCGGGTTTTATTTTTTTATTAAAATTTTTGGTTATTTTTTGTGATAAGTAAAAGGTACAATCAATAGCACGAGTATATAAATACAATTAATAATTTTCCTTAAGTATGTATTTGATTGATTTTACGATTGTATAACGATTTAATTCGTGTAATTTTGTAATGAATACGAAACTAAAATAAAATACACGAATATTAATAAAAAAAATATATGAGTCCAATTTAAATCGAGAAATAGTTCATATATCACTCTATTCGCTACGGAAGCGTAGTTATCCAATAAAGTCCATCTCATAACTTAGAAACAAAACTGATTTCATCGGTAATAAACAATTTCCTGAATAAGTTCTTGATGCAGTCACCTGGAACGGAACATTATTACATTTATCACTTTATCAATATTAAAACATTTTGTTCAACAAGTGTTAAAGTTGCAGATGTTTTATTCAGTCAGAAAATGCGTTTTAGTATCTAACTTGCGGCCCGGCCCAGCTTCGCCCGGGTACAAATAGATTTGTGTACAATAATATGTACGTATTATACATATAAACCTTCCTCTTGAATAACTCTATCTATTAAAAAAACCGCATCAAAATCCGTTGCGTAGTTTTAAAGATTTAAGCATACAAAGGGACATACGTACACAGGGACAGAGAAAGAGACTTTGTTTTATACTATGTAGTGATGGTGCTTTGTAGAACACACTTGTTCTATGACCAAAATCATGAATTTAGTGATCAAAGGATGATTTTTTTGTTTTGCAAAACTTTTTACGCAGTTTTACGAGGTTGTTTGAGTTACGAGGTTTTAGTAATTTTATTTGTTTCTTTAAATCGATATTCAGGATTTTGTAATAACTCTAATCACTGTACTTCTGTACCAATATTATTAATACAAAGCATTTGTAACGAATAAATTCAAATACTCGAAAAGTATACAGATAATATTTTGTATCCCGTAACATATTATAAAGTAAGTGGGTACCTACCAGACCGCGAGATTCGTGGTGGGTCTTACTTTTTCAGGAAAATCACCTATTTCAGCCTTCAAGTTCTTTAAATAAAAACTTAATTGGAGTTCTGTCTAGTTTTCCTTAACGGGTGGAATATAATTTCTCGTTTTCATTCCTATCTTCTTTAACCTCTTACTTATTTCGACCTTCACGTCAAATCCCGTATAATTGGTCTAAGTACAGGGAGATCTCGGGCATACTTAGAAACCGCCGGATGCTGATGAGGTTCAAGGGTCTCATCTATAAAATCATCGTGCGACCTGTGCTCCTGTATGGTTCTGAGACGTGGCCTGCCATATGTGCAGGACGTCCACGTCGCGGTGATGAAAATGCTACGGTGGATATCCAACGTTACGCGGTTGGACAGAATCCGTAACAATTTCATGCGCGGCCGTCTTGGTATCCGCGATGTGGTAGATAAATTCCAAGAGTGTCGCTTGAGAGGGTATGGTCACGTGCTAAGGAAAGCACGGATAACGCAAGGTAGAAGAAAGAAGAAGAAGAAGAAAGGCAACAATCAAAATTATTATCAAAAATTATTTCTAAAATTGCTTTTTGCATGGATCCAATAAAACCAAGAAACCGTAATAAAACAGGCACGACATTTCTGAAAGTGATGTTACGAAATACCATAGTTTGGTAGAACGTAAGCTTGGAGGGCCTTGATGTCCCTGGTTCAAATCCAAGTTTCGGCATTGGTTGCAATTTATTTTGCTAGTACGCAATATGGCACCTATTTTAAAATCGTAAATACATCACGAGAAAATAATCACCTCAACCAAAACCTGATTACTTAAACTCAGCGCTATGAGCGCTAGTCACAACTCAGCATTATCAGTATACATAATATATTTTTTGATAATTCATTTGTTACGTTCACCCTGGGTTACTTTTATCCCTGGTCTCCTTCATGCCTACTACATAACGAAATATGAAATCTTCAATATAGATACAACTTGGTGACTCAAAAACATCGTAAAGGAAGTGTACATGACAGCTTATATTCTGAAACAAACACTTACCAAGAAAATTTTAAGCAAATATTATATAATTACTACCTATAACATTTTCCTTAATAGCAGCCATTCTTTGAATTCTTTGAAATTCATCAAGAATAATAATACCATACATTTACCCTAAATAACTTTTTTCAGCCGCTCCAGGAGGCGTTTTAATCTCTTTTGAAGATTTTATTTCGTATAAATTCATTTATAAATCATAATAGACCGCGGTGCTGTCGGACGCAGCTGTTGGGTGGCGGTGATCGGCGGAATTCACTCGACGCATGGGTACGTGTGGCTATTAAATTAAAAAACTGGGCCACCCGGCACAGCGTTCACTGATTAATTCACGCTTCGCTTGTATACTGAAGATATTATTTGAGACAATGTAGTAATAAATTCAGAACAATCGAAATAATTATCACAGCGTTTAATTGTTCAATTTGCTATTTTAAATACATAAGGTGGATACTTTGTATGTTTATCATGGGGCATGTACTTTTGTGATCCAACCCTCTAGGATCAATAATGAACAAAAAAAAATGAATTAACATACGTGTTGCAGATCCTCAGTTCGATTCCCGGATAGGTTATAGATAATAGAGTGAAAGTTCTTCACTGGCGAGATTAAAATTTTCCAGGCCCGGATCTAGGGGGGGGGGAGGGGCAAAACGGGGTGTGTGCCCCAGGCTGCAAGTTCAGGGGGCGGCATTTTGAATCTTGGGAGACAACTATACAAGTCATCAATAACGTAACACCACTTATACGGACATTGCGGAACTGTTTTTTCGCAGGGCGCGAATCATAATGAATATGCGATACGGGCGCTTAAAAAAAAGTTGAAGCAATATTTGGAAACTCCTTCGCCGATCTCAATGACTATGTTTAGTTTCAAAAATTCAATTTGTGTTTCCTAGCTAGTTTCAGTTGATTAATCGAACAAAGAAGAACGAACATATTTTATGTGATTGTGTTCTATCTCTGTTCTATGTGGCATAGCAATGAGTGTTGCCTAGCGACAACATATCATTGATGTGCAGAAAAAACAGGTTGGGCGGCATTGTCGAGCCCTGAGGAACTCCGGCATTTTACTGAGATGAGCGCCTAACCGTGTCCGTGGACGGCGAAATGTATTCTACGGCCATGCAGAAAGCCGGAAACCCACGAACACAGATTGTCGGGCAAACCGTGTGCCGGATTTTTGGAAAGAAGACCACGGTGCCAGACCCTATCAAAAGCCTTAGCTATGTCAAGGCTCACAGCAAGAGCATCGCCACGCCGGTCAATCGCCTCACCCCAGCGATGCAGAATAAACGCTAGAAGATCACCCGTTGATCGATTTTGACGGAATCCGTATTGTCTGTCACTGATCAACGAGTTATCCTCCAGGTAGCGGATCTCCACAATGACCTGTTATCGTCGGCCTGCATCCAGCGACTTCCTGCAACCTTAGCCAGATCGTCCGTCCACCTTTTAGGCAGGCGTCCGACATTTCGCTTGCCTGTACGTGGCTTCCACTCAAGAATCTTTCGGCCCTAACGGCCATCGGTTCTACGAGTTATGTGCCCGACCCACTACCACTTCCACTTGCCAATCCTATGGGCTATGTCGGTAACCTTCGGATCTCCTCATTTCTGATTCGATCTCGTAGGGAAACAACGAGCATAGCCCTCTCCATGGCTCGTTGGGTGACTTTGAGTCTTTTAATAGGGCCCACAGTGGGCGACCACGTCTCGGTGCCGTATGTCATCACTATCAGTGAACACACAACTATCGAAGACTTTCGATTTTCAGCACTGAGGTATTTTGGGACGAGAAGACGTCGCGAAGTTTCCCGAACGCTGCCCAACCGAGTTGGATTCGACGATTGACCTCTCTCTCGAAATTGGACCTGCCTAACCGGACCACTTGTCCTAAATAGACATATTCGTCAACAACTTCGAGAGTCAAGTCCCAACTCCAATGTGGGTGGGCACAACATGGATATTCTACATGATCTTCGTTTTATCCATGTTCATTTTAAGACCCACCTGTTGGGAGACTCGATTAAGGTCTTCGAGCATAGTGCTAAGGTCTTCAAGCGATTCTGCCAAGACTACAATATCGTCGGCAAATCAAAGGTGAGTAATATACTCGCCGTTGATGTTGATGCCGAATCCTTTCTACGTTTCCACGGCGTTTTCCAGCGCAGCAGTAAACAATTTGGGAGATATGACATCTCCCTGTCTCACGCCTTTCTGTAGTAGAATAGCCTGCGTGCTCTGATCTTGTACTCGGAGCGACATGGTAGCGTTGTTGTATTTATAATACACCTCAACACTTCGATGTACCGATAGTCTATGTGGCACCGCTGAAGAGACTGTAGCACAGCCCAGGACTTATCGAATCAAAGGCTTTCTCATAGTCCACCAACGCTAAACAAAGCGGCAAGTTATATTCCTCGTTTTTTTGTATAACCTGCCGTAGCGTATGAATATGGTCTATGGTACACAGTACCATACCATGCTCCTGCTCCATGCCTCTGGCGTTGAGCCCTCGAGGAGAACGGAATTGAAGAGCCTCTGAAGGACTTTCAGTATCGGTGTTCCGCCCGCTTTCAAAAACTCTGAAGTGATTCCGTCCTCACCCGGCGCCTTGTTGTTTTTAAGTTGTTTAAGGGCCATCTCTATCTCACACAGGCTGATGTCCAGGATATCATCGCTAAAGTGTCGGATCAACTCGGCTCTCGGGTCTTCGGCCGAGCTAACAGTAGGTTCAGCAACCGAGGTGTAAAGCTGTCCGTAGAACCTCTCGATCTCCCTTAATACCTCTGCCCTCGTCGATACCACGCGGCCGTATCGCGACAAGCTACATTCAAATGAAACTAATATAAAGCGTGTAAAGTTGCTTAAAATTATGGTAAAATAGCGTTCTATCCCGAAAGATTGTGTTACCAATGGGCGTCTGGTTGCTAAAAATGATGATGATGATAAAGATAAAACTATAGGCAGGCGGGGGCGGCATTCTTCAGTTTTTGCCCCGCCTCGAAAAATATCTATATCTGGCGCTGAAATTTTCTAGCGCTACAAAAAATTATGACCGCCTAAAAAACTTCCTTGTGAGAAACTGCTGAGACTTTTTAAAGAATTAATAAGACTAAACGTCGAATTGTGCGAATACATACATACCTACATCAATTACAACATGCATGATGAGATGATTATCGTCAGATACATGGACACGATTTTTTAAAATTAAATGTTCCATGCATAGTTCCATGTCATTTATAATTTGATAACTATGAATACCAAAAATAACTAGTGAAATATCTAGGTTTTAGATGGTTCATAATATTTTAAGTAAGTAGCGACATCTAGAAACTATAAGAAATACTTTTAGTGTTCAAGGGAAAACGTGTTTAAATTATTTTTTGATAGATGTCGTAGAAATAAATTATATTATAACCTAACTTAAAAAAACGTAAATTATTAAGGGTTTTGTAAACTAATCTCATATGTATTTTGAAGTGGATCGGAGATTTTGCTCACTGCATATTCGCCTTACATTGGTCTCAACCTAATGTTATCTTACCAGTATGCCAAACAAACTAGCGCCATCTATTCAATATTCTCTTAACTGCGTGGCTAACACACGCTTAAACTAGTTCTTTTAAATCTTTAATTACTATCATGAAGTCGATATTTAAAACAAAGTTAAAAAACATACTGGATGAATAACTTTATATCTAACATTTAATGTGTACCTAATAATTATATTATCTATATGGGAAATTCTAACTTGTTTATCCCAGGGTGTACCTACTAAAACGTTGCATATATGTTAATAAATATTTATTGTACAAAAAATCTAACATGAAAAAAACAAATTTAACAGGACACATGCATTTAACATTAACATAATTGATACCACATGGAAATATTCATTTTAGATTTAGTGGTCCAAAATTTATAAATAATTTTAGCAGGAACATAAAACATACAGGTATTATAAAAGTAAAAAATTCAATACTTTTTAAAAATTAAGAACTACTTTTACAATAATTGGTAATTAATCTGTAAAACCATCAGTAAATGCATCGAGTAATATTCGTTCAAACCAACGTAATCCACTGTTGCCTTGA
Organism: Hyles vespertilio; assembly: GCA_009982885.2. NCBI lineage: Eukaryota > Metazoa > Arthropoda > Insecta > Lepidoptera > Sphingidae > Hyles > Hyles vespertilio. The sequence continues at coordinate 29,173,545 of CM042833.1, read as the reverse complement.
GATTCATCTATAGTTTCGAACACCTTTTGAGCCTGTCTTTGAAAAGTCCACCAAAACCAATCCATCATTAATTGTATAAAAGGGTTAGAATATTCAAGTTCAACATCCTTTATTGTCACTCTTTGTAACACATCTAAAACTGTTGTGTACAAAATTGACTGCCGGGTGGCTGGCTTACATATAGATAAGTGGTCTAATGGCAACTGATAAAATGTACCACGCCCCAAATCTGCTGAACACGATTCCACAAAATGTATTGGGACTTTAAATGCAGTGACCAAAGTAGGCATCATTTCAGCAAAACTTATAGTCTCCCAACAATGAGTATCCGCAACCTTTATAAAATGCTGATGGAGATCTAACAATGTTGGTGAATTTTCTTGCAATTGTCTCACATCATTTGATGGCCAGAGGACTGCTGCAGCTGCTCGTGGCATGGTTGCCAAAGCACTACCTTTATGTGGAGTGCTAAAGAATAATACTGCCTTAGTATTGTCAGCTAGCTTTTTGAAATTCTTGTCAGTACTGTATGCTGCATCAGTAAGCAATTGTTTAACAATAAGACCACCCATTGAATGTGCTAGCCACACAACTGGTATGTGTTTCTTTCCCACACCTGCATCAACTAAAGTGGGAGCTAATTCTGCAGCCCTCTTCGCAATATCAGCAGTTTGTAAGGGACACCGTTCAAGCCATTCTGACAATGAACTCCAATAGTTGACACCCAATATTCTCAAATTACGGCAATCTTTTGGCAGCCAGTCTTTAGGCCAGCAGAAAGTATAGTTACATCTGTCTTGTTCCTCTTGTATAAGAGCAAGCCGTTTTCTGTAAGCTGTATATGAACTTTCCTGAACTGGTACCCTCTTGGCTTCAACTGGTAAGTCATGAAGAACAACTTCCAAATCAGACAATAAGGCTTCATCATCAAATTCATTAAGATCTTCCATTACTTGTTGAAGTTCTGGATCTATGTATTTTGTGTCCGTGGTTTGTTCTTCACATGGATCACAGTCAACATCATTAATAGTAACTTCAATAATACCAACAGGTTCTGCACATTTCTTATCCCTTTGCCTCCAAGTAACAAATACTCCACCTCTCAAGCCGTGCACCAAAAGAGTATCACAAGATTGAGGTGTTGTTGTTCTATATAATGGATGGAGAAGATAAAGTCCAGGTCTGTAGCAATACTCTCCAGATAAATTTGCAAGACAAACAGCTGCAGAACTAGACAGACGGACATCTTTGGACCTCAAAAGGCGGGACAACTCTCTAATGAGACCATTTTCAAAGAAATCACCTAATAAATTAGTATGTACACTTAATACTGTAAGAATTTTTAGCACAGCCAAATCTAAATCTACATCATTTTTGTTTCGTACCATTAACTCGGCTAATTTTGGCAATAGACCCATATTAATCAGAGCAATTGTTGAGGAATCATCTTCATAATTATTTGTATGAAAAAGACTTAGATGATGATGTAGAGCATCAAGGCATAAAATACAAAGGTCTTTTTCACTAATACTGTCTGGTTTAGCTGGAAAAATATCAGCGTCCATGACTTGTTCTTGAACATTTGCAAAATACTTGGAAAGGAAATGTTGTATGCAACTATGAGGATTAATAGACTGAAGTGTCAAGGCCATGTCTCGAAACGTGAAAGACAATAGCTCTGACGTCAATGCAGCTCTTCTTATATGTATTGGCGGTGGCAGAAAATACCTGAGATCGGCACCACGAGTGCGAGCAAGTAATACTGCTGTGTTTTTATCCATCGCTTGAGCAAGTTTCAAACAGTCCCATTTTTTATTGTTTTTAAAAGCCGCTAGCTGCACCAGTGCGATGTTTCTTTGCTCCTTATTTCCGTGGCGGCAAAGCCACAAGAGTCTCCACGCCAGAGAATGTTTGAGACTTTTCCAGATACGAGCGAAGCCCACCGACTGCCGAGACTCTTTAGACTGTTCCTTTTTAAGCTGATCATTGTACGTAGGGTCCTCGATGTAAATATATTCCGGTGTGTGTTTCTTTTCTCTATCTAGAACGTTTGTACTGACCACTTTACTCAACGATTTGTATGTTTGAGTGATGTGATAGGCAATAAATAGACCACCAGTTCCCCACAATGAAGTTCGTTTAAGTATTTTCAAAATTGGTTTTAATTTATCTTGAAGACTCATTATTTATTCAATTTTCATAACCAATGTATGTATACTATTCGCTATCGTAATTATTTGTTTTTGTTGTGCAAATATTTTAAAATGTCACTTGTCATCTCCAGTTTGGCACCTGTTGAAGTGTTGACATATATTTTTTCCCAGAACAATGAGTAACATAGAAGTAACACTATTGACATTTCAACGTACACTCTAATTTTGATAATTGTGCTGTGATCTCTTCTGATAGTTTATCGATATCGATACATGAACTTTATTTATAGCAAGTTCGTAGACACAGTGTTAGATATTCATACATGAATCATTATTATTTATTTCAAATCCATAGCCATTTTTTTTTATTCATTAAAAACTTGTATCTTATCTTTGTAGCTACAGAACAAAAATATATTACAATGATCTACTTTTTTTGAAAAGGTGTTCTCTGATGTCCTCAGTTGTTACTAAGATAAAAAAAAGAAACTAGCAAAAATATAAGATAACATGAAAACCCATTTTGAATTAGCAGTTGAAACTTCCGCATGTAAGTGTAAAAAAAACATTACATGTGTGATTGCGTTACTCTGCTAGTATGCAAAGCCTCTAAAGATATTTTTTTTGCTATGGACATGATGATATCGAAAATTATAAAGAGTATCCTAGACCACAGCCCTTGTGCAGTGGCCGAGCGCTTTTTGCCACTACACTACCGGGTAGGTATTTTAAAGTACAAGCCAATTTATGTAACATGGGTAGTAAACTAAAATATACATTATTTATATTATCGATAAAATGTGCAGCATATCACTATTGAATATGTCGTAACTAAATTGTGTCGGCGCTTTGGCCGTTTGTAACATTTGACATAACTGCACTTTTTATTTCGGTCGCGTAATCATACCCAACATAGCAATTTGACGTTTCATGAGTAAACATGAACCGTCTTTAGCACATACTATTTGTCTAATTCTCTCCCATGATTTGTCCCATTGGAAAAAACAGGATAAGTATATGAGTAATTTTCAGGCTCTTTCTATGTTGCTCATTGTTCTGAGTATTTTTTTATGTTTTATATTTCTCTATGGTACTTAATGGATACTTGTTAAATAGCCAGTGAACCTGAGTTAAAAACTTGTATAATTATTATATATTTATTATTATATTTCTATATATTATAATACAAAATATCCGGTTACTTCACTTTTATATTTTTTTCGAATTAGAATCTTGTTTCAAAGTCTTTTCATGCGCCAACAGCGTTTACAGCCATCTATACACATCAATAGGAACTAAGAATTGGATTTATTCTACCATTAGTTAACACCATGGTTAACACATTTTTGCAGAAGAGAGCTCTGCAAACATCTGGGGGCACGGCAGTGCCTCCTCCAAGTCGAGCTAAAAAGTGGCACAGTCGTACCATCCTTTTCTCGAAGCAATTCAGACCATTTTCAACCCCCTATAACTTCGTTGTGGTTAAAGCAAGAAGCCTGAATTTTCAGTTACTAAGCAGGCATTGTGTAAACACGGTATATTTAAAATTTCATTCAATTTGAACCAGTAGTTTAATAATTGTAACGAGTCAAACTTTCTTAATTTTGTCACTCACTGACTGACTGACCGATCATCAAAAGTCTAAGGCACTTCTAGCAGACATAGAACCTTCAAAGTTAGAATATAATTAGTGTTTAATGTCTAAAGTCAGGGAAAATTCAAACATTTCATAATTTGTGTCTAGTTTTCTAGATAGACCAACTGCGTGAATAACTTTGTAATCCCATACAAATGTATAAGATTAGAAAGTTACATTTGCAGTCAATGAATCATTGTACCCGTATATAATGGAATAACAGTTGTAGATCTATTTATATGTGGCATAACAGGAGGGGGTATAAAGAGAGAAAGGGTGTATTCAGCCCATGAAACTGTACAACATTCCTCTAAAAAAACATGACGAAGAAAAACTTGCAAATAAATAAACTAAATAGCTCGAAAATATCAATTACCATGAAAGAAAAAACATTAATAATCAAATCCGCTATATATGTGATAAATTGATACTTACAAAAATAAGAAAAATACATAAGACAGAGGCTTTAAGAAAAATCGTTAGTGATATTCTAGAAGTAAAAAGTACCGAAAAAGAAAAAAGTAGGACTCTACAAAAAGACGTGAGATGACATCAAAAACATCCTGTAAAAAATTCCAAGTCTCGCAGCCCAGGTTTTCTACCGCAAAAAGTTGTGAGATGCATGTAATACCAAGTCGATTAATTTATTTAGTCCTTGCTTAAGGGATCTTCTGTATAAAGTTATTACGTAAGTTATTATCATATCAATATTAAAAATTCTTTACGCGTTAAATAAATAGATCGACTTGGCCAGCAGCATTATGTATAAATTGTACGATACATTATGTTTTCATGCGATGCATCTCACAACTTTTTGCGGTAGAAAACCTGAGGCCTGAGCTGAGAGACTTGGAACTTTTTTACAGGATGTTTTTGATGGTTTTGTTTGCAGTGTCCCCTCTAGTATATTATTTATTTATTTATTTAAATGCTTTATATACAAAGTATAAAGGCGGACTTAATGCCTGAGGCATTCTCTCCCAGTCAACCTTTGGGTGGTGCAGAGAAATCAAAGTAGGCGCATCTCTAAATAATAATAAAATAAAAATTCCGGTGTAAACTAATATCAGAAGAATATATTATATATACATAAATGAATATGATTATAGTCTGTATATTATATAAATAAATAAAAATACATACATAAATATACAAAATTACATATATTTTATACTTATAGATACATATACTACATAAAACATACTAAGATTATTCTGCCAATTTATCAATTAAATGTTGTCGGACTTTCGCTTATTATCTCAATGGTCCAAGTAAAGCCTTGTCCTCTTCATCGAAATGCACAATTCTGGAGTACCTGTGCGATCAAATATATCAGGGGCGTATGTCAAAAAAAAATCATTTAACTAAAATACGCTTTAGTAAAAGATCCAACTAAACTGAAAAATAATGGTCTAAAAGAAAGAGTACAGTACAACAATAACATTTCCATGATTATAAAATTGAGGGAATGTAACATTCAGTATATAATTTCTCAGTTTATAATATACGGTAGTATTATATACAGGGTATATCAAGACTGCTACCGAAAACGAAGCCGGGTGTTAGTTAAAGCGACTTCAGACACAATGCAACAGAAAAAGTTGCAAAAAAAAGCGACAAAATATTTTTTGTTTTTTTTTCCTATGACCATATTTGGGTGGTAAATACATTTTTTCCTAAAATAACAGTGTATATCGTTTTATTTATAAATAATCTAAGATATAAAAGTGTTTAAATTATTATTTTAGCAAAAACTATGGATTTACCACCCAAAAATGACGATATTTAAAAAATCATAAAAAATCATTGTCGCGTTTCTTTGCGAAATTTTTAGTTGCATTGTGTTTGTAGTCACTAAAACTACCACCCGGCTTCGTTTTCGGTAGCAGTCTTGAGATACCCGGTATAAAATACATTATTTATAAAAATCTAAAAAAAGTTTACTATTGCAACATAGATGGCGGTACCTGTATATTATATTGTTGTATATTTGGAAAGAGCTTTAGAGCAAGCAGCGCTACGTTGTTCAGTGGTTCCCTCTGTACGCAAATTAATGTGTTTGGACTTTGGTTGGAGCGTAGACGGATGGTTGTAGTCTGGACATAGTTAGAGAAACTCGAACAGAACATACTTACTTTGTTCTGCTTAGTAGTAGGTATGATTAGGAGTTGTTAGTATACATCAGATAGCCAAAAAGACTGTTTCAGAATAGTGTAAAAAATTAAAATAGCCGAAATAATAAGTTAAAGACACTCACTGGTGGTAGGTCTCTCATATGTGAGAGGCTGCCTGGGTGGGTTTAAATGCACTGTTGTGTTTCGGATTGAAGGACATTGTAGAGACTTAACATCTTATGTCTAAGGATGGCGAGCGCAGTGGAATGCCAAGCATGGCTTTGTAATTCAAGGTGTTGTTTGGTTTTGCTACTGTTCATGAGCGGTCGCATCGCTTACCATCAGGCAGTGGCGTAACAATAGGGTGGCAGAGTGCGCCAAATGCCACGGGCCCCCGACCTAAGGGGCCCCGCGTCCCGGTCCGGTAGGGCCTGGTCCGACAGGATCTCGGGCCCAACAAGGCCCTGGCGCGATAGGGCCTCGAGCTCAAGCTCGACAGAGTGTAAGCAGAGAATTATGTAGCACTTACAACGAAAGTAATAACAATAAATAATTGGCTACATTTTAAACATGACAACCATTTCATCATAATATTTGATTTAAATGTTTTGTTTTGGTTTTCATTATAGTATCCCTCTCAGTGATGCAATTAATAAAACGTTTCCTAAAATAAGTCAGTACTAACGGAACGAGAAAGTTATTGATGAAAATCATGAAAATGCAAGTGAACAGAGGCTGAAAAATAAACAAATGGATGGGTGAATATTCAGACTTAATACAACCACAATCAATTACGAGCAAAAATGAATTTAAACCGTATTAATAAGAGTGGGAAATATGAAATCTCCATACGTTACAGATACGTGTAATTTAAAAAATTACGGTGTGAAACGATTTGTGATTGAGAAAGGTCACTTTAAGCCCAATGTCCCCTTCGTAAGAGACAGTGACGATAAATAATAAAATAATTAAATATTATATTAAACAAACGCTCCTACGTTTCGCTGACGATAATATAGTCTGGATGGCAAAATTTCTGGGGGAGCTGCAACAGTTGCTGGATGGACGGCCTGGCTTCAGTCTCACAGCGATATGTCTTAACATTTACATAGCCAAACCAAAGTAATTACCAACCAGCACCCTGATGTTACTGTATGTGGCCACCAGATTTAAGTTGTTTCCAAATATACCTACCTAAGGCATACCCTTTAACTAGGTACAAACAAGTTTGAGAAAGAGACTACGAGGAGGATCTAGAGTGTACTACGTCAAGTCTTCTCGTCACTTTACCACAAAGCTTGTAAATGAAAATTTTCAACCAGTGCGTCCTACCTGTCATGACCTACAGTGCTGAGACTTGGACACTTACAGTACGACTGGTCTACTAGCTTATAGTTGTTCATCGACCTATCGAGCGTGCTATGCCCGGTGTCGTTTTGAAGGATAAGATCCGTAACGAGCTTATCCGACAGAGAACCAAAGTTATAGCAAATAGGATTAGCAAGCTGATGTGACAGTGCGCTGGCCGCATCTGTCGAAGAATTGATAACCGTTGGAATAAACGCGTTCTAGAGTGGAGACCGCGTCTTTTCTAACGTAGTGTAGAACGCCCTCCAACCAGATGGGATGATGACTTCTGTTGTGAAATAGCCTTCGTGCTCTAAAGCCTTTTTGGAAACCGGCTTTAAGTTATTAAACTTGCGTTCGAGACGATTTGTGATGACCCTCGAAAACAACTTATAGACATGGCTCAAGAGCGAGATGGGCCTGTAATTCGTCAACAAAGTGTTATCATCTTTTTTGAAGAACAGTACCACCACGCTCCTGTTCCATGCCTCTGGCGTTGAGCCCTCGGGGAGAACGGAATTGAAGAGCCTCTGAAGGACTTTCAGTATCGGCGATCCGCCCAGTTTCAGAAGCTCTGATGTGATTCCGTACCCGGTCCCGGCGCGTCGTCTTGTTGTTCTTAAGTTGCTTCAGGGCCGTCGCAATCTCGCACAGGCTGATGTCCGGGATATCGTGGCTAAAGTATCGGATCAACTCGGCATTCGGGTCTTCGGCCGAGGTAACAGTAGGTTCGGCAACCGAGGTGTAAAGCTGTTCGTAGAACCTCTCGATCTACCTTAATACCTCTGCCCTCGTCGATACCACGAGGCCGTGGTCCGTCTTCAGCCTAGACAACTCTCTTTTCCCAATAGACAAGTCTCTTGCAAATACTTTGGAGCCTCCGTTCCGCTCAATCGTCTGTTTAATGCTCACAGTATTGTGAGCATGGACATTGTGTCGCAAGGACTTCCAGATTCGTCTATTGAGTCTCCGATATGCCTCAGCGTCATCGGAAGACTGCAGTGCCAAAGATCGACGTTCGCCATTCGGTCAAGAGTGTGGATCGAGAGTTTTTGTGGTCTATCTCTACGGCGAAGTCTAAAATACTTAGATCCCACCGTATGGACAGCTTCTACCAAACCGCTGCTTGGCTCGTCCACTGCAAGGTTTTCTTTTAGACAATCAAAGCAATTTGTCTGTTCAAGTTGAAAGCTCTCGGGGTTTTGGTTTGGGTTTGGGTTTTCATCAAGCGACGCTTTTCTAATTGGCAGTTGATATTCAATGTGCCCCTAACCATTTGGTGATTACTTTTTTTTTAAACTGACCCGGCATAGTGGCGGTATTGCACCTGATGGTAAGCGCAAATGCCGCCCAGGCAGAGTATCCATTGGCATCGGACGGCAGTCCCATGCCAATGGGAACAATTATGCCAGCCTGCTAAGGTGCCTCTTCACGCTACGGCGGAAGGACCCAGGATTGTAGGAAGGAGGGAACACATGAGACGGCAAACAATTCCACAGCCTGACGGTGCGGCACTAAAAAGAATTAGAGAATCGTTTGGTTCGAGCCGGGATGGTGTGGACCGACAAGCTATGGCTTCGCAAACCAGCACGCGTGGTTCTGGTTAGGAACGGAGAGGAGGGGATCAAGTTGAACAATTCCTCAGAGCATTCACCGTGATACAGGCGGTAGAACACGCTTAGAGTGGCGACATCCCTGCGGAGTTGTAGCGACTCCAAGTTGCTCGTAACGTCTGCATCATTCACAATGCGGATGGCCCGCCGCTGCAATCCATCCAAGGCATCGAGCAAGTACTGGGCGGATCCATCTCAGAGGTGCGAACAGTATTCCATACCCGGCCGGATCTGCGCTTTATACAAACGATAAAGCTGACCGGGCGTGAAGAACCGACGCACCCTGTTCAGGACTCCTACCCTGCGTGATGTGGCAGATATTACGCCTTCGTTTCTCGTAGAACAGTCAGGATTCAACCAGGTTCATTTCCTGTGAGGCGATTTCTGGAAAAAAGAGTTCATCGCAAAGAGTCCCTCTTTTTCCAGAGGGTCGGCCAGCACCTTAAAAAAGATTCATAAAAATGAAATTACAATGTTAATTTTTTTTACATTTACGAGGGGCCCCATATGATGAACTTTGCCACGGGCCCCCGATGGGGTAGTTACGTCACTGCCATCAGGCGAACGGCATGCTCGTCTCGCCATTCACTGCAATAAAAAAAGACAATGACGAAGAGTATGTAGCACAGATTACTTTGTTATGTAGGAAGCATGTAGGTATTCTGATTAGTAAATGACTTCTTGGGAGCATATTTCCGTATGCCGCATAATGCACATTTTTTTCATTGGTGGTTTCACAGTTCATTGAAAGGTGCGCATGTAAGTATCTTCTGTCATTGGGATTATATTATGATTGGGAAATTAATTTCTATAGGATTATCCAGCTATAATTTTAAAATATTTTTTTTATATAATTATTAGATATGAAAAAAACGCGTCGGTTTTTAAGATAAAAATTACTTTCACACGATTTTTTTGCAAGGTCATTCTCTCTACGATAGTATTATATTTGTAATTCTGAATTACATAAGTACGTGTATACCGGGTATATCAAGAGTGCTACCGAAAACGAAACCGATTGGTAGTTTAAGTGAGTACAAAACAAACACATGTAACTCAAAATTTCGCAAAGAAACGCGACAATTTTTTAAATTTCGTCGAATTTTGGGTGGTAAATCCATAGACCATAGTTTTTGCTAAAATCATAATTTGAAGTCTTGCGTACTATAGCGTGTTTAAAAATAAAAGTGTGTACTGTATTATTCAAGAAAAACCTATGTATTTACCACCCTAACACGACGATAGAAAAAAATTACAAAAAAAAAATAGTAGTAATTTTTTGCAAAAAATGTAGTTGCATTGTGTCTGAAGTCACTAAAACTATCACCCAGCTTCGTTTTCGGTAGCAGTCTTGATATACCCTGTATTTATAAATAAAATATTTTTTTTATGCTTCATCGATGTATCAAAATATAAAACTATAAATACTCTAAGTATAAAACGTATTTTATTCCTAACAAGCCATAAGAGGTGGAACATCAAAAATGGAATTAATACAAGCAATAATAATATTACCCAATATTGAACTTCTTTTTCAATTGGCGTATTACATACTAAAAGTGTACTTGTTATACCGGGTATCTCAAGACTGCTACCGAAAACGAAGCCGGGTGGTAGTTTTAGTGGCTACAAACACAATGCAATTAAAAATTTCGCATAGAAACGCGACAATTATTTTTTATGATTTTTAAATATCGTCATTTTTGGGTGGTAAAGCCATAGTTTTTGCTAAAATAATAATTTAAACTCTCTTATATCTTAGAGTATTTATAAATTAAAGAGTATACACTATTATTTTAGGAAAAAATGTATTTACCACCAAAATATAGCAATAGTAAAAAAATTACAAAAAAAAATTGTCGCTTTTTTTTTGCAACTTTTTCTGTTGCATTGTGTCTGAAGTCGCTTAAACTACCACCCGGCTTCGTTTTCGGTAGCAGTCTTGATATACCCTGTATGAGTATACCATCTATGATAAAAACCCAAACTCTTGACACTGGCCAGTTGCTTAGCTTTAGTTGTAAAGCAGATCATAAAATTATAGTATGATGTTGTAGGACCCAAAATATTGAGCACTAAAAAAATTCTCCTTCAAAAATTCCTAGTACTAAAAACTCATTTAATTTTAAAATTATGATGATTCTGCTAATATCGCCAATAGAGTTACCTGCTAAGAACAAAAATATCTCCGCCAACTTCAACCGTTCCTGGTACTTAAAAAACTTCATCATGTCGCTTTTTTGGATGTCGGTGTACGCGCGCATCATAAAAATTATACTCTCATAATTTTTCCATACGCCCTAAAGAAGTATAATTTCAATAACATTATTTATAGTGTTTAGATCTGAAAGATGTTTAAAACTTCTTCATAAGCTTTTGCATGATATTACGGGTTGGAACTTGGAGCAAATGTTAACCTTCGTCTTCGATATACAAAGCGTCAATGTACATACCTATACCGTAGCGTTTAAAACATTACAATAATCTATGCAAAATAGCACGAAGTTTAAACCGCGTGTAAAATTTGCTCCAATAAAACATAGGATAAACTCCGGGGTTGTCACTAAATATTGCCTGTCTGCCTCCGCAGCGCCACTTGTAGCACGTGTAGATACGTTCGATAGATAAACAGAGCTACCCCAAATTAATATCTATGTAAAAACAAGCAAACACGTCTGGTAAACTTACGTTCGGTGCGTCGTACAAACATTATCGCGCCGCTGTCATCAGCTGCCACTGTTTCGCGATAGATAAGTGCCTCAGACTGCTCCTTTTAAATCGGGAATTTAAATAGTAGCTGGCCTACTAATTGTACTCGATTTTATGTTAGTTTTAGGATCGAGTTTTCATTTTGCTACTATTGAATCTATAGTGCACATGATTGTTATTTTTTCCTTAAAGCCTCCTTTATACTAGGAGAGAAGATGCAATTCTCGTAAAGTTAGGTATACAATAACAATTCTCAAAATAATATGGCGGTTAAAAGCCGCGACAAAATCCTCATGTAAATTGACTTTAGATACTTTTAGGATTATGATCGACAATTTTTCATTCCGGTAGGTGCTAATGAAAACGATAGTAGTGTACAATGTAATGTAGTACAGTTCACTATTTAACTTCATCACAAATTTTAAATGAAACGTGTGAAAAATTGGTAGGCCAGTATCAACTACCGATAAACATTGGATAGTATTTTTTCAGAACGGTGTGTAAGGAATGGACAGATTTTATTGTGTTTAATGATTATAGCATGGAAATCTATTCAAGCATAGTGATTTTATTTCAAAGCATGCATACTGCTGAATTATGGAATTATGAGATGTTGTTATTGTTGAGTGTCCTGGTTGCACCTCTGCCTACCACTTCTGGGAAAAAGGCGTGGGTTTATGTATGTATGAGATGTTGTTTTTAATTTCATAGAACATAAAATTGGTTATGTTCTTAAACAAAACCTACGAAATTAAATTCTTTCTCCAAATTGAAATCGTTCCACTGTACGTACACCATACAAGTATATAAAAATAAAAGACAAAAGTAAATAAAGATAATTTATTTAAAAAGAACAAGCTTAAAACTAAGAATAAATCATTTGTGTTGTAGATATGGCACCTGCGACCAATATATTTGTGAAAAATATAATTGCGAGTTTTGCTTTCTCGCATTCATTATTCTAGCAAATACTAATTAAGTCAATTATGTGTTCATCATATACGCACTTAGATAATCTATTTATATCATTATAATGACTACGTTCGGTAGAATATATTTATATAAAACAAGTGACTAAAACAGTACACACGCATCTGAAATCTTACGTGAAATATCTGACAACAAAAACGCTTTCCTAATTCACACTTGTAAAAATATAGTGATGAATGTATAACTATTTTAAAATAAACATATTCCCCTAAATACTTACAATGTTACTGATAAATAATAACATTGAATAGGTATATACATATCTAATACTTATTTATACTTAGATAGAATTAAGCATAATGATCACTAAAGTATGTCGCTCTCAATACGATTTTAAACATTGCGTAGTTTCAAGTAATATTAAACCATGTTCATAACAAACATAATACTTGTCCATTTATTTCTACTTATTAAAATTAATAAGATAGATGCTTCAAACAACACACAGAAACATCTTGTTACGTCGAAATCATTGAAGACTGGATTCAAAGGGAACGGAAAATGTAAAAAGCATCAGGTCAAAAAGCTTACAATTTTTATACAGAACTACATTTATACATCTGAAGGTAATTAATATAACGATGAAATTAAATATTCTGCAAATAATATTGAAATAAAATATTAAAGTACGCGCAATTTTAGAAATATATTAATTCCAGCCCTAACTATAGTAGTTTTACTGTAGGTATACATTATTCATTCTATAACATTTACATTTCGCAAATCTCTTTAAAATTGTAGAAATATCAAACATTTTTCTCAAACATTTCATGTCTATATAGTACAGCCTATATCTTGGCCTCAGCTCAATTTATTCGTTATACAATCTGTGTGGTATTGTCGGACATCAGTTGATAAGAACCAGATTCCTTAGTCTGACCTTAATAGCGCACTAGACAGATAAATTACGGTAAAAGTAAAAAAAAGTTGTAGCTAAAAATGAAAGATGCGCTGCGGTCTCGCTGTACGAAATACTAGTTATTATTTTTTACTACTAAGCAGTAAGTACCTACAAATATATCTCGAAAAATATTTAGAAATATAGTGAAAATTAAAATTAATATATCTGACATAGGAGTGGGAATAGTTAAATGATTAATCGGTCAATTAAATTCAATTATGTTGGTACACAAATTTAGCTAAACTATTTAATATGTTCTTATAAATAACCTATTGATGTTTAATATTCTTGTAGACAACAATCCAGTTTGATTAGTGAAGATTGGATTGAAAAATACTATTTTTTACTCTTTTCTTCTACTGACTGTAGCAAAGCATTATACTAAATGAATAATTAAAAAATCAACTACATAGCATATTTCGGATTTCTTTGGATTGATCGTAGGAGGACGAATAGATTCATTTGTGCCGAAATGGCATTACTTTATTAAGCAAAATCACATGAAAATATGTTTTGTCATGTTGTTCGGTTGATTGACTAAGAATTACATCTATTAAATAATTAAGCATCTATTAGAAGCAACTCATCGCGAAAGGAATTATTCAGACTCTATTTTTTGAGAAGTTCTCTCCTATCACTTTGAATTCCATGGTCCTGATGAAAACGTAGCTTGATGCGATGTTGAACCACCAGGAAAAGGTACCATGAAGATACATTCATAAAGAAATAACTTATTCACAATTATACTTAAAGATATGTATTTATAATAAAGAGTTATTGACCATGATTTAAAAAAGCAAGGTTATTCCAAAATCTTTAGGCTGAGTTACGGTACCAGTTGTGATATTTTTCTTTGGTATGTTTATTATATTAATGAGATATCGAATACCTTAATAACTAAAATAATTGTCTGGATTGCCGGTTTTAAAACACGGTGCAATAAATACAAGCTCACCCGTGTATTTGCTTCTAGATTTATTAAACAAAAACCTATTTATTTACTAATATGATATAGAACAAGCGAATATCTCATACATAAATCCAATGCTTAGCAATTGAGTAATAGGGTTTAAAGTTATAATGTTTCGTATAGGAAACTGTATAATTCTCTTTCCCTCTCACCACAACCTTCACTAGTAAACGTTTTTTAAACAATAATTGATTAATCACCGCTGTGTCCCTTTCTATGAACTTCACAAATTACTGTGATCACAATAAGAAGATTTGGCCAGTATCGAAAGAAATCATTGGAGGCCTGAGTTCAGCACTTGACTTCCTGAGACTGAAGAGGCAGGAAGATAAATTATTTCGATTATCTGTTACCACTTGACACCACTTCGCTTGGCTGTTTGAAGCTAGTTATACAGAAGCTGATTCCTGCCACACAATTTCCAGGCTTATTGACAGGTTGAAATCTTTTGATACTACAGAGAGACACAAAACAATGATAACGTTCATAATTAAGTAATATTACACTGATGAGTTGTATGGAGTCTGTTTGAATCCTGCCGAGTGACCGGCTCCTAGTTTAGTTATAGTAATGTACTGTGGTGGAGGTGGACGGCGGCGCCGGCGTGGGCGCGATTGAGGCTGGCGAGGGCAGCGCGGGCAGCGGCGTCGGCGGCGGCGTGGAGTACACCTTGCGGTCCGGCGGCAGCGTGGGCAGCGGCGACGACAGACCGAAGCCCCCGAGACTGGAGATCGAAGAGCTGCCCGACAGCATCTGCCCGTGGACGCCGCGCATACCCGCGAACATTGGTGCCGAACCTGGACAAAAAAATAACGTCTATTACAGGTCGATGAAAATGTAATCATTTCGTAAATAGAAGGAATCTTAATTGAATGAGTTTTGCTGCTGATACAAAAAAAATCGCTGGTAAAGTTTATTTGGATATGATATAATAACTGAGGAAACATTCGCAATAGCAATAGGAAAATAATATTAAAATACAGAGAGCAAACTCTCTGTATTTTGTTTATTTCAAATTCCTTTCCTATGTTGTAGGACAGTCGAAAATGTACGAGAAACATCTATTTTCGCGTAAATACCTCCTACATTTGACTATACAAAACGCACACTTGATACAAAATAATCGTTGGTCTACTTATGCCGCCCTCAAACAAAATGGCGTAGATGGAGTAAATCCTGCTACGATGTTTCTGAATGTAAGCTATAATTGCACACTAAATCGGCAAATTCCGAAACCGCCGCTAACAATACTTGCGGCGGTACAATCCGAATGCCTTCTGAAATTTGCCAAGTTATAGTTCCCATCCATAGCGGCTCGCCTGGTGCTCGTCTGTTGTCGGCCACATGCACGCTTCTGGTACCTAATAGCTATAATTTAAACAAACCAACGGATCCCAATTGTACGTCTTTAGGAATAAAATCTTACACGGACGTTACCGTTTTCTGAGAATTTCCAAACGCACATGTTACGATACGAGGTGCATTGATTCATTAGGTTTCATACTCACAACCGACATTTTTAATACTCACAACCGATGTTTAATTATACACAGCTATCTCCGACTCATTTTTATTCTCCGGTACTTTACATATTGAAAGTAGCCGAGGTTGAAATATTACTTCGGTGTTAATTTTTAATGATGCGCGCGCGCCGTCGCCTCACTAATAGTTGTTATCAATGACATTACTACAAATGAATCCAGACGAGTTACTGAAAAGTATATTTTTTTTATACAAATGAAATAAAACCGGACTCAAAATCAGTCAACATATAAACAAAGATAATGCTATTTTCAAACAAGGCCCTGATTTACGTACAGTAGGCGCAGACGGCACTAAGATATAATTTGCCAAGACTAATAGCCTGGTTAATTTCATATTTGTTGAATGTGATTTCTTTCAGTTTTATGTGCATACACCTTCCATTTTATTAGCAGCGAGGTACTGACGAAGTTATGGGTTACGTCGGCGGTAAAAAATTGCGTACTAAACCAGATTCACTCCGTGCACGTTACCATTGCGTTCCTTTTAATTAGGCAAATGATGTGGTAGTCGAAAATAAAAGAGAGCAAGCACTCTGCAGTGCGTGCAGACGTTTCACAAGCCACGCTCCAGTACTTGTCATCACTTTTTAAAGCTCGTAGATCACGACCGAGAGGGCCTTGGCGATAGAATAAATTGCTTTCAAGTTGGCAGGCGACGAGAGACGCGGGCCGGCGCGGCGGTGCGCCGCTCCAGCCCACCGCCAGCCGCCAGCCGCGCAGCGCGGTTACCACACTACATTACATTAAGCGTTTAACTATAGATTTATTGGGATTTAAGTGGTACAGGTAACAGATGGCACTTATGTGGCCGATGACCTAGCCGCGAAATGTATTCCCGTGACTCATAGCGCCGACGAAATTCTCTGTAACGTCGAGTAAACAAACGTTGACGTGGCCATTAATAGTTACAGAAACACGACGTTGTCGGCGCTGGGTAAAGGTCATAACGAATAGTATAAAAATATTTCGCATAAGTCGCACAGCTATCGCAGAAGTAAACAGAAATAAGAGAAAAAAATAAAATTTTCGCCAGCGAATTATGTGAATCCTGAATGCCGGAAATTTACGATGGTAATCAAAAATATTTTAATGTCACTAGAGCAATAAAACAGGATTATTCATTTAATATTAGCCCGTGCATGTTTCTCTAATTACATTCATTTACGACTTATAAAATGTAACTGTGAATTCTGTGTTTTATTTTAAAAATGAATGGTTCACGTGCAGCCGGATACGAGTCATGATATTAATTTTGACATTAAGGATTCACGAGGACGCAATATTCCAGAAAATAAAAACATTAATCACAAAATTCAGTAAATCACAAATTGAAAAGCTAAGGTATACTGAACACCTCAATATCGGTAAAATATTTTAACGTGCAATTATTCGGTAAAAATACATAGAAATGTTTTAGATAAATAAAAATTCGCGATAATTGCTTTAAGGTGTTTTGTACCTGATTGTAAATCGTTGATTAAACCATTTTCTCAAGTGACGGGTGTATAATACGGTGGATGATAATCTGGTATTGCGCCATCGATCCTCCCTAAATCAAGCAAAATAGGATCTTAAGTCAATTATTTTACTTATTCGTAGAATTATGTACAGGCAGGACAGTCATAAATGTATAAAGGGAATAAAACGAAACGGGCAACCCTAACACTAAATAGGTCGGCGTTCCGAGATAATTTTAATTGGTAATCATAGTTACTTGTAGAAATATTAAAACACACAAACAAAAATTTTAGACTTAAAAATAAATTGCTACCATTTATTGGTAAACTTTGCCCTTTAACCGATAATGCATAAATTTATGTAAAAAAAGTAAATTTACTAATGTACATATTTCTGAACACTTGACCGACTTTTTATCTGAACTGTATAATTTATTTATTCTTTCCTCTGAGGAGCTAGTACTATAATAAATTTAACTGAGTTTCTTTCAACTGGGTATGATAATGTTAATTATATATACCTTTAAATATTTCTCAACAACTGTAAAAGAAACATACGAAACCAAAAGCAAAGTAATTTCCTTTCACCCGCCCTAACTTACTTTTTAGGCCGTCGTGGTGGACTATATGGCCTAACCCCTCTTAATCGGACTCTCGATTGTAGACGAGGCTCATGCCCTGAAGTGGGACGTATACAGCCGACGACTTCTTTCAAATAATATAATACACAATTCAAAATCGCTTATTGTAGTGGGTTGCCGAGTTGAGGGTTAAGGAATAATCCCTGTATCACATCTGTCAGCATCATTTAGGCATTTTATCCATTGAAAATAATGATTTTGGTGATGAAGATACTTAAGCCAGTAATAATGACTATTGTGGCGTACTCGGTTTCATACAAATTAATAGTTCTCATGGATGAAATGCAAAACGATGTTGTTAAACAGTATATAAAAATCTGACGTTAAAATTCACACTGTTTACAATCTACACCTTACACCCAGTGCCATCAGTATGACAATGGGGCTATTAAATAATAATTATTAAAAAATAATATTTACTGGATTTAACTGCACAAATATGTTAATCGGCGCTGTATTTTGGCACCATATTTTTATGCATTCTTAACATATTGTATTACAACACAAAAAATGGCAGGCCACACGGGTCAAAACTTAAAGGGTGGAGGGTTTTTACAACATGTTCCGGCATCGGTGATCGGAGCGAACATATTTTTTGCTAGAATAAACCCACGTTTGTTTTCTTACGCGGTTGTAAAAGTTTTTGCGCAACGAAAAACTGCCGGGATCTTTGCAACGCACAAAAAATATGTTGTAGTTTTTGTATTGGGGACTGAAATTAATTTAGGTCAATTATTTTGGTTTTTTTTTTTGTAAAAGTATCAATGCATTTAAATGTCTTATTATAATTTAAAACAAGATCTTTCTACATTAGGAAATTGTTGGAGTGTGTATTTTCTTGTCTTTTGATTATAATAATAATTATTATTATTATTTGTATATTTATTTATCTCGAAATATACGTACATATATTTCGGTTTAATGACACTACACACGGGCGAATCATTTTGAGAAGGAGCATTTGTGTCTTCTTGTAGAAATTTTCTTACAACCCGATATGTATTAAGTAATGCAGCTTTCTGCATAGTTATATAAATATTCTCTGGAATATGAAGTATTCTATGGTAATGATGGAGACATTTTGGAATCGCACCCGTGCTGGAGTTCACCAGCGGCACAATTAATACTTTGTTGAGTTTCCAGATTCGTATAATTTCTTCTTTGAGCTCAAAGAAGTGCATTTATTTATTTTGTCTGTTACGGTTTTTTGCAAATTATGTGTATTTGGTACGGCAATATCTACTAGATAAGCGATTTTATTGGTTTTATCTATTAAAGTAATGTCCGATCTATTATTGTGAATTGTTTTGTCAGTGAGCAAAGCCCTTCAAAGTTCAAAGTATATTCTGTGACTCCTGCTCTCCAACACAGATTTGTGGAATATTGATAGTACGGCATAGGTTTCTCGAGAATTAATTTTGTGTTTTTGATGGATTATATGTGCGACCTGGTTGTGTCTGTGTGTGTAGTCATTTTGAGTTAAGCTTAAATAAGCGCTTATAATATGCTGTATTGTTTCAGGCATACGGTAACATTTTCTGCATTTATCATTCTGAATGGTTGGATCTTTTAAAATAAATTTTCTATAGTTCCTTGCGTTAATCACCTGATCTTGGATCGCCACCATAAATCCTTCAGTTTCCGGAAAAAGAGAACTACATTCTTGCCATTTATTAGAGGCCTGTATATCTACGTGGGGCTTTATCTAAGCCGAAGGACATGTTAATATATTTACTAAATATAGCAGTATTTTCTATTAGGGTTAGCATTTCTTTTTCGGGCATCGCAAAGAGTTTGGCGGCCATATCGCATTGAGAGATTTCTTCCTGGCAACCTTTCGATAGACAGGTATCTAGGATTGTGGGCTTGACGTGTAATAAGAGATAACTAACCACAGCAAACCAAAAAAAAAAAACTTGATTATTAACGTTGAGCATGTTTGATATTTTGGAATGGTTAGGGAATAATTTTGCACCAATTGCTTTATCAGTATAAAAGTACTATCATTTATGTGGTAGAATACAATATTCATTTATTGCGCTATCGTACACAAACATGACAATTTATATTACATTAAAAATGTAACACTTTAAAACTATTACAATTATTTTACATTAAAAAGTTTATCTCTCCGAAAAGTCAACTTTCATCCATAATTTCAACGACTTTTTCAACATCATCATTACCAGAACTATCATCGCCAATCTCTAAAACTGATACGATAGGTTTATGGTAGCTGAAGTAAGAAACGAACAGTTTTGATTCGAACCTATTTAAATGTCTAATAAAGACCGCATCAATAGTAGTTTTGTATTTCGTTGTGCTAAGATTGCGATCATTCGACATAGTTAAACCAAATTCATTATTTAAAAATTCAATTAATAGTTGATTTTTATCGTCTGCGAAGTTTATGTTGAAATCTCCACTCAAAATCATTGGCAATTCATCAAAGCTTTATAAACTGACAGCTAACTGACAGCTGTCTACTCTCCATCCGTCTTACGCTTTTCGTCTTACGATCAGGTCACGTGTCCTGACGCGAGTTTAAGATTTTATACCCATTACAGAAAAAATGCTCAACGCCGCTAAAGAAGTTTTCACTTCAAAAATATTTCATGGAACTCGTGCATGTTGATTCATTTGCTTAATGACTTGACTAGCCAACAAATCAAAATATATGCGTAACATATTGAAGGCCGGCCGCCAAGTACCAATCAGATCTTAATGTTGTGTTCCTGGGATCAACCTGTTAATACGTTCTTTCCAATGAAAAAGAAATCACTAAAATCGGTTATAAACTGCTGAAGATATTAGTATTTAAGTGTATTTTAATTTTATCGCCCACCCCCCTCACCCCTACCCTTTATCCCCTCCCTCACTGTAGCTTAACTTTTATAATAAACCTAATGCAAAAAGAACCATTGGAATCCTACGAAATTTTGAAGAGTTCTACTCTCCAGGTCCGAACATAATCATCAGATCTTCATGTTGTATTTCTGGGATCTACCTGTCAATATTTTTTCTAATGAAAAAGAAAACACTAAAATCGGTTAAAAGCTGCCGAAGATATTAGAATTTACGTGTATTTTAATTTTATCACCCACCCCCCTTCACCGCCACCCCTTTATCCTTCTCTCACTGTAACTTAACTTTTCTAATGAACGTAATGCAACAAGAACCATTGCAATTCTCCTTAATTTTGTGAAGTTCCCCTCTCCAGGTCCGAAGATATTCATCAGATCTTCACTAAATTTTCATAAGACAAACCACAAGCACCAGCTTTCAATCAAAGAAAGAATGATCGAAATCGGTTCACACAGTACAGAGAAACGAGGTAACAAACATAAAAAAAATAAAAAAAGCAACATACAGTCGAATTGAGAACCTCCTCCTTTTTTTGAAGTCGGTTCAAAAGTAAATGAACAGACAAAATTAATTAATAATATATAGAATTACTTAAATAGTTTAAATACAAATACATACTACATAAACTTAATACATGGTAAATATACAAAAAGACACACACATAATATATCTTAGATAATAAGATTATCTCTTACTTGACTTAGCAATATTTAACGGCAAGGCATTCCACAACCTAGCTGCTTGAACAGTGAAAGATTTATCTAGATACACTGTAGTGTTGTTTGGTATATGCAGCTGAAGATTTTCTGATGATCTCGGGGAGCTCGTATGTCTATGGCTGACGATTGAAATCGTTCTTTAAGATATGGAGTAGAAAGAGTATATTATAAGTAACGAAAGTATATGAGCATTCCGGCGAAGGCGAATTGGTAACCACTTGAGCTTAGCGCGGAATGTAATGTAATTATGTTGATGACTAAGCATAAGGTAAAATAGACTGACATTAATTTCCAACTATTTATAAGTTCATACATAATAAACTAATAACAAAACGATTTTTGAACGTTTTTACAAGTTGTCTATCACCTCCGCATTATTGATGTTCACATATGAAAAGTTGGTATACATTTTTGAAACTTTTAATCTAACCCTGCTAAGGTAAAAAGAAAAAAATCCTTGTAAAACTTACGCTGCGTGTAAATAACGGTCCAAAAGACCGCACACAACGCGTCGAACGTCGATCTGTGTCAATTACTGCCACTATTTTTAACGGGTTGGAAATAGAACAATCCTTTATTGGTGTGTATATTATATTCAAATAAAAAACCAACACGTGTTATGTGATATTGATTTCAAATTAAACGAATAAAAGCAAGGGTGCCTTTTAGCAGCGACTATTACAGCTACAGTATTATTTAGTGTCATAAAGAGTTTAATGTAAATAAAATAATTGATAAAACGTTACCTTTATTTGTTATACAGGGTGAATAAGATTATAATGTATTCGTCGGTTAATTTAACTGTGGTAGGAAATTTCCTTTCAATCGTTTTCTTAATTCTGTTGATAAAATCACAGGTAACATAATCATCATTAACGACCGGATAGCAAAAATGATAATATTTACCAAAATAAAATGTTCTATATTTTAACTTTATTTTTAATTCAACAAAATCAGTTGATTGGCTTTTAATTGATAATTTAACAACCTCATAGACTATCACCCTTCAGTTCAGAAGTTTCAAATGGCTTTAATATGAGCTGACACAAAAACGTTATTCATAGACGTCATAAATCACTAATCAGCTATATAATAGCTCCTTAATATTTAAATAGAAGTCATTAGAGAGTGGACAGGGATTGCGAGCGTCGCAGAAATATTTCGCCTCGCACGAGACAAGGGACAGTATGCTGAGCTGACTGCCAACCTTCACTAGTTGTAGGGGCACTACAAGAAGAAGAACATTCAAGTAGCCGAGACCCTTGTTTATGCAAATGGTAAGCAGAAAAATTACCTTCTCTTAACATAATGAATAATAATAATGAATAAAACGTTTATGTGGTTGATTAGAGTTTTTTTATTATAAATAAGGAGGTAAAGATTAAAATGCATAATTATAGATAATATTCGTACATTATATGAAAGAAACCTGCATACCATAGCGATTTATAAGAATTTCTATGGTATGTAAGTCCGCCAACCCGCACTAGGCCAGAGCGTGGTGAGCTATATGGTCTAACCACCCTCAATCGTACTTTCGATTGTAAAGTAGGCCCTTGCCCTGCAGTGGGATGTATATGGGCTGATACAGATACAGATATAATTGAACTAACAATTATTTATATTATAAATTTTAATTATGATAAACAATCATATATTTTCCTAAGAGTTCAGTACTAAGACTATGTTTTTTATAATTAATAACAGCCTTATACTTAAGCGGAAAAGTATATTTTTCCATGCAAGAGGATAACTAGCCACCGGACTGTGTTTGAAGTTGATTTAACACTTATCAATAGAATAAACTATTGAACAATTTAGTAAATACAGCGAAATTATGCCATTATTACAAAATTTTGGACAATATACCTATTACCTACCAACATTGCAATTATCGCTGAAAATGGGGTGAATATGCAATAGCCTAAAAATCTGGTGTTTAAATTTATTTTCATTATAAGCCTTTTGTCTTTACACAAGAATCTTCAGTCACAGGACGTCCAATGCTGAACGTAACCCTCTAAAAAGGTAATTTTACTTCATTACGATCATTAAAATATTCCGGTATTATTCGTGTCAGAAGGCTTTATATTTAAGATATATAATAATTATAGTACTTAGAATCGACGGTCCTTACGTAAACTATCTAAATAATTATACTTAATATCTAAACTATCCAAACCATTAAGTCACTACTTAACACCAATAACATTGTATGTGGCAAATTACATAAATATTTTATTATGTTCATATTATGCACTTTCAATTTTATTCGATTGAAAAACAGTTGGCCGTATATTTGTATATAATATTTTATTGTAAAGAATTATATCTAAATATTTATATGTTCTTGCAATTGGTGAAATAAAACAAAAATCACTTTTATCAGTTTCGATAGTTTAGTATGTAGGGCGCTTCAAGGTATTGTTTTGTGTGTACATCGCTGAAATAAATGCTTTATAAACGCAACGGCATTTTCACAAGCTACCATTCCAACTCGGACTTTACACTGGCCCGACATAATGACCACACTGCAGCTGATGGTGAGCGCAAAAGCCGTCCAGGCATTGTATCGAAAGGCAACAGACGGCAGTCCTAAGCCATTAGTACAATTATACCGGCCTGCTAAGATGCCTCTCCACACTACTTGAGTGGACCATCGTAGGCTAGCACGCGTGGTTATGTTTCGGACATCGATCAAGTTATATACAAACCCAAATTATTCAAAATTTAGTTACTACGTTTCACTGTTGAAATACCGGGTATAGCCAGACTACGACAGAAAACGTAGCCGTAGTTTTAGTGACTTCAGACACAAAGCAACTAAAATTTCTCAAATAACCAAACATGACAATATAATATAGGTTAAATTTCGTCGTTTTTTGCATTTAACTTTCTATCGCGACAATTAAACACTGAGCCTTTTGGTTGCATCTTGCAATTTTATCGAACTCTGTATCTGCAACTAAAGTTGCTCTGTGTGCACAACGCCTTAAGTAATGATTGTTATTTGTTATTGTAGAGAGTAGATCTCTACTCACAAACTATTCAGATTTAATAAACTAGTAGATATATATCTACTAGCATATTAAAGCTGAATAGTTTGTTTGCTTGTACGCGTTGATCTCTAGAACTACTAAAATACTGGATATTTCTTTTTATTTTTGATAACCCATTTCTTGAGGTAGGTTCATACCTACCTCAGAATTAAGCATATTCTTTTTAATATTACACTACGATACCTATATATACTACCTATACTACGAGGTGATTTTCCTCACTTAAATAAATCAAATAATAACCTAAATCAAAGACTTGTATGGAAAATATGATTTGGCCATATTTGTTACAAAATTCATAGTTATTAGTTGGAAGATTATTATGATATGATATTTTCACTGGTGGTAGGTCTCTCATATGTGAGAGGCTGCCTGGGTGGGTACCACCGCAATGTCTATTTCTCCCGTCAAACAGCAGTTTAAATGCACTGTTGTGTTTCGGATTGAAGGACATTGTAGCCAGAGTAACTACTGGACATATTGAGACTTAACATCTTATGTCTCAGGATGGCGAGCGCAGTGAAATGCCAAGCATTGCTTTATAGTTCAAGATGTTGTTTGGTTTTGCTACTGTTCATGAGCGGTCGCATCGCTTACCATCAGGCGAACGGCATGCTCGTCTCGCCATTCACAGAAATAAAAAAAAAAAAAAAAAGATACGTGTATTGAGAGATGGGCTATGGATGGATATATCGATTTGGCCATATAGTCCACCACGATGGCCTTATTGGCAGAATTTACATACCTAACATATAAACAAATAGATTTATTATAAGTATCATAAAAACCTCTTGCTATTCAACATAATCTGCTTAAGGTTAGACAGAAACCGAAGAATGCGTATTAGGTTGTATGAACCTGCAACAAACTTGCGTAGCTCACGAAGACGGGTTTCCATCATCGTGGGCGGTGGTAGTAATTGCTGGTTATAACTAACTATACTCAACAGTCACTCAGATAGTCCTGACCCCCTATTAAGAGTGATTTGTGTGGGTATCAGTAAATTCGAGGGACTTCTTCGACACAATAACCTAGACGCGAAACTAATACCTGTGGTTCACACAAATAAGAATTTGTCTCGGTGCGGGGAACGAACTGGCGGCCTCTCGTTTCACAGCCGGTGTCAAACCAACTGCGCCACTGAGGCTGTCATAGTTACATTAAATAGGTTTATTTTACGATTTATTTTTTGATTTTACGCTAAACACGATCACCGGCGATCCCGACATTTCATTGGAATAAATCACTAACGTGTGAATAATAAGACATTTCGCGGTCGACCACCAAGTCTAGCCGAGAGCAATCAGCGGTTGATGCAACGTCTATAATTAATTATGGCGGACGTTTACAGCAACATACTCACAAAGAATTGTGTTACCAACAGCCAAAGTGCTTCTATTATTACGTACGCACTACTTTTATCTCGTTGTCAATGAGTTCCTTTAATCTTGTAAAGTAAGCAGTCTCGACTCTCGGTCGATCTAACGCCTTTGTTTTGCACAATCGACTACACTTTGTCTTTTATTCGCTGAGCTAAATCAATCTCAGTCGATAGTTTGTTTGTTGCGTAATTGGCATGAGAAAATCTATTAACACTATTATTAACAATGTGTCAATTATCTATTTTTCAAAACACTAATATTTGTAAATGTGATCCAATACCCGTCGCACAGTGTAAGCGCCGCGTATTCAATTTCCATAACTAGGAGCAATGTTCAGGCCCTACAGATCGTAAAATATTGATAGATACCACAATTCAACACGATATTATCTCGTGTCATTACATTTATCTGTTTTCCAAGTCCGGAACCACAGCAGACGATTCAAGTATTTGTAACAAAGGCCATAGCCCTGGCGGTAGAGACTCGCGCCAGCCCTGCACAAATTCAAAAGCAACCGTTATGAGTCACCTCGCACGTCGTAGAAGGGATGATCTGCAGACTACACTAAATTAAAAATTTCAAACATACGTCAGTTACTTTAAATCAAAAAATGCTCATAAACGGAGCACCTATAGCCGAGAATAAACAGAGCATCAAGGTTGTCGTTCTTAAAAATCATTTTCGATTTTTTTATTAAAGCGAACGTTAGAGTTCCGCCGACGGCGATATTTTTGAAATACCTACCTATTGCATTTATAAAGATCAAACGATTTGAACAAACGGGCGTTCGTGTAAACATCGTACTGCGTGTGCTCGGCAGTCGGCAGTGCTGGCGCGGCCCACATGTCGACGCGCTCCTCTGCTGCGCGGAGCTTCTTGCTCCGTACTCTCAGTATAGCGTACCACGTACACTAAACTTTGCGCCATTACACGTACTTTATACTCCGTAGATTCTACTCTTTACGTAAAACGAAACATGAAAACACATGCCAGTCGCACTGGTTTCATGTCAAAACTCGATTCTAAAATATTTGATTTTGAGTTAGTCTTACGAAAATTGTACATAGTTAATTTTTATACTATAGAATATGTATACATGGATCATTTTCATCTGTGATGTAAATGATTTCTAACAAAACTGAGGAACAAAGTTGTGGAATGTCACGAATATAAATTAGGGAAGAACTGGGAATAAATAGCTCCCAAAATTTGGAAATATGATCATTTGGAACTCTATAGCAAATATGTAATCTATGTGGAGCGACTTATAACACAGTTAGCTATAAGACATTGCGGGTATATTAGCTTGAAAACAAACGCGAGGCCGCGGGTTCGATTCCGTCATCAAAACAAACGTCGCGTGGTGCATAAGCTTGATGTATTTTTACGAGACGTAGGTCACTCGATTCTTATCTTCGCTTCTCAGCTCAGAAATATACGTTTGACAATTGGGTGATTTTTTTTTGCGATTTAGCGACTGCTTTTTTCATTATTCGTTTATTTTATTTCTATGTTGTAAAAAATACAACAATAATAATTATAACTTTATTAAATAATGATTGGTCTAGACTCTAGAGTCTAGGCAAGCATTTATAAACAACCTTTGAATAGACATAAGAGAAAGGAGAGCTAATTGTTGTTTTCATTGGTTATTGAACATATTTAAAACTAAAGAATCCTGTAATGAAAATGGAATTTGAGTGTTTCATCAAAAATGTTAAAAATATATTGATCAAAATATGTTTTTTTTAATATACTCGTGATTTTATCATTAAATAATTATATCATATCAAGTAGCTTAATACAATGAAATAATGTTAGAATGATTTATGAACCCATCTTAACTTTGCCTCGCCAGCTCTCTAGGATAACTCTATCTTTCAAGGGGGCTATACAATTTATCCTTCATAGTTGTTGTACGTTTTTTAACTTTTAATAAATATTAAATTACCTTTTCAATTCAATTTAAATATAAATATATTTTAGAACAACGAGCAAAATAAATTACCACAAAATGGAGCAACATATTACAAAAAAAGTAACATAGTATCTCGACAGTTTTTTGATTTACATCACTGACCGAAAACTAAACCATGTGACTAGTACTCTTCGATTACGTTCGGCAGTAAAGTAGCTATTCCGCGTTATGAAAGGTAGATCTGTGGCCCGAGCACGAATTACTATCGAAAAAGTATTCGTATCGAAATCGAATAATTTTGTATGAGATTTGTACAGCGCCTCTATCGTGCGTAAAAGGAACTAATTTTGCGAGCACGAAGCATTGTAACTTACTTTCGTATCGAAATCGAGACGTAATGTAAACAAAACTCGAGTTAAATAAACAATTTTGCGAGCACGAACGTTGATTTGACATACGGTATCGTAAGTTTCGAAGGCTGGCTATCGAGAATTGTCGAATGTTTTCTCACTTAAATTTTTTCGGTGAGAAAGGTTTCGAAACTTATTATAATAATGTTTTAATCGTGATTATAGTTTTGTTTAAGTTGATTATTGTATAGAAATTTGTTCTAATACTATTCTTAAGTTATTAAAACAATCAAGTGCTTAAAATCACCTATAATGCAAAGATTGTCCCTAAATGAACGTAGTGCTTTATAATGCATTTCTTGCTGGAAGTTCAATTGAAAATGAATATAAATCCAGAGAAACTGAGTTTGAGGAATTAAATCATGTTTTATTTATTTATTTACTAAGTTCAAAAATGAATTAAAAAATATATATACTTTATATGTTTTTATTGCAGTGAAAAAGAAATACCAAAAACCCTATGGATATAAATGACAACAACATTCGAAACATAAAAAAATAATTTCATGCTTTTATAGTAAACTCCTTCCATTTTGCTCGAATGTAATTGCGACCTCTCGGGGCGCTAGAAGATTTAGAGTTTAGACAAATCTCCATTTCTGGAATAGAAATTGCTAAATTGAAATACCTACTTTATTTAAAATTATTTATGATTTATATTTTACTCACATTAATTAATTATCTTGCACACTCAAGTAAACGTTCAAATTAATTAGAACTTTTCACTCACACGCTCATTAATTCCACCAACATTTAGTATTGCAAAATATTTGATACGTAATGGATGCATATTAAATATTTTAATTATTTAATGAAAATAACTAACAAGAACATTTTCGCTGTTAACTTATAAAAACATCAACAAACTCAACCTTGGTTTGGCGTCTCGTCGATGTCAAGTGGAGTCGTTCGGAACACGTATAATATTTTTTTGGTATCTAAAAATCTTAGTTATTTCTTCAACGATAACGTCACTTTTTAATTTCCAATAGCTCGCTTTTAATGTTTTATTCACTGTAAATGCATATTCTAAATTAAATGTCCTATAAGTAAACGGTGGAGTCAAGTTTTTAAGATCTTTCTACCACCTTTATGCAGATGATCTCCAAATCTATTCTCAGGCACCTCTTCTCCAGTTAAATGATGCTGTCTGGGCAGTTAATAAGGATATTCAACTCATAAGTGACTGGAGTAAAGAATATGGACTTATGATAAATCCTTCCAAAACGCAGGTCATTGTAGTCGGCAGCCCCAGGTTGATTTCTAAAATCAACTGGTCGTTCATTTCACCTGTTATCTGTAATGGAGTAACTATTCCCTACAGTGACAGCGTCAGAAACCTTGGCATTACCATTGATCAAAATCTCACCTGGGGTCCGCAACTCCGAGAGTTGAGTAGGAAGCTATTCGCCTCGGCTGGGTCCTTGCGGAGATTGCGTAATTTTCTACCAATTTCCACGAAAATATCGCTCGCTCAATCCCTTCTTCTCCCCATCCTTGATTATGCGGATGTCAGTTATCTTGATGTCACTGAGGAGCAACTTAATAAACTTGAGCGTCTTCAAAACTTTTGTATCAGATTTATATTTGGATTACGCAAATATGATCATGTTTCCGATTTTCGTACAAAGCTTAAGTGGCTACCAATAAGGCTTCGCCGGAATACACACATTCTTTATCTTCTCTATAATATACTTTTTAATCCCCTCACTCCCTCATATCTCAAAAATCGCTTTGAATACCTTCATGATACGCATTCGAGGTCTCTTAGGTCATCGGAGAACTTAAGGCTGAAAATCCCCGCGCATTCCACTTCCTTCATAGACAGATCTTTCTCCGTACAAGCTGCCAGGTTGTGGAATGCTTTGCCAGTAACGGTGAGACGGGCTAAATCTCTGCCCATCTTTAAAAAATTGGTTAAAGAACACTACTTTCAGGTTCTATGAAGATATTGGACTTGTTCACATTTTCCTTTGTTTATTATTTATTTATATCGCTTTTATATTTATTTTTTTATATTATTTATGTATATATACCAGGTATCTCAAGACTGCTACCGAAAACGAAGCCGGGTGGTAGTTTTAGTGACTACAAACACAATGCAACTAAAAATTTCGCAAAGAAACGCGACAATGATATTTTATGATTTTTTAAATATCGTCATTTTTGGGTGGTAAATCCATAGTTTTTGCTAAAATAATAATTTAAACACTTTTATATCTTAGATTATTTATAAATAAAAGGATATACACTGTTATTTTAGGAAAAAATGTATTTACCACCCAAATATGGTCATAGAAAAAAAATAACAAAAAAAAAATGGTCGCTTTTTTTTGCAACTTTTTCTGTTGCATTGTGTCTGAAGTCGCTTTAACTACCACCCGGCTTCGTTTTCGGTAGCAGTCTTGATATACCCTGTATTATATGTGTATTTTGTGTATTTATATGTTTATTCAACATATATATGTATGTTTATATATAAACTTAATAATATTATATAAATATTAGTAATATTACTATATAAATTGAATTATTCGTACACCTGAAGCCCCAACGTTACGTTCTTATCGTTTATCCATCCCATGGTTGTCTGGCAGAGATTGCTTCAAGCAATAAGACCGCCACTTGTGCATTTTTTTTTTCATGTTGTTTTGTAATTTTTATGTATATATGGTGTACAATAAAGTGTTAAATAAATAAATAAATAAATATTTTAAATTTGATATGGTATTCGAACGCATCATTCATTCAACAAGTCGCTCATTATGCTCTTAAAGCAACATCACTGCTTACATTAGGATGACGTCACTAACGTATTCGTATCGAGCTCTCGATAGTCGACAGAAAGTGCTTCGTGCTATGTACTATCGACATACTCTGGTAAACGTATCGAGAACTCGATACGTTTACGTTACGAATTCGATAGTTTTTCGTGCTCGGCCTACTGAAGCGTTTTGTTTCATGAATAGTATAAAGCGATCGGGCAGCAGAACTGTCGGTGCAGGCGCTGGCATTGCACATGTTACCGCAGCTTTTACGAGCGTCGTAAGGGAGTGTTGGTGCTTCTTAGAAACGGGCCGCGGCGCACATGGGAGGCAATAAATCCCCGATTATCCGGCCCTGCGTCCGACACCGGCTATTTATTGGCCCGTGTACCCCTTAATCTTTTGGCCGGTTTATTGGCAATGGATTATGTTTGAATTTAACAGTTCGTTAAATGAAAATCTTATTTGGTGTTAGCGTGACGTAGTTTCGATTTTGATAACAGCTGGTGCTGTCGTGTGATTGTTGCCTATTATTTGATAGCTTCGGTGAAATACACAGTCAGGTCATAAGTATTGTCACACAGTAAAAACTTTTCTTTTAGAATGCTGGCCACAAAAAAGTTTATTGAATTCGAATTTCAAATTGTTCATGAAAATAAAAATGTATACTTTGTAGAATTTTACTCATTTTTAAATATGGAGTGAACGCTTAAAGAAGACCGTGTTGCAGTTATTGCGTTGCATCGTTGCGGTTACGCGCCAAGTCAAATTTTTGACATACTGAAAAATTTTAATATAACCAAAAGATTCGTTTATCTTACCATCAAACGATACAATGAAGGCTCTAGTATAGATGACAGGTCAAGAAGTGGTCGCCCTCGGTCTGTTAGGACTCCAGCAGTGATAAAAGCTGTGAAGGCGCGAATTCCCAAACGAAAGAAATCCCAAACGTAAGCAGAAACTGTTGCCCTTTCAGATGGGGTTAAGCAGAACCACGGTGAAAAGGGTGTTAAATGAAGACTTAGGGCTTCGGGCATATCGATGAAAAACAGGACATTGTTTGAATGCTCGTCTAATGGACCTGAGACTGAAGAGATGCCGCGCTTTGTTGAAGCGGTACGCGGGAAAAAAATATCGGAAAATTCTTTTTTCAGATGAAAAAATTTTTACCGTAGAAGAGAGCTACAACAAACAAAATGATAAGGTGTACGCACACAGTAGTGAAGAAGCGAGCAACCGTATTCCGCGTGTCCAACGAAGTCATTTTCCATCCTAGCTCATGGTATGATTGGGAGTTTCTTATTGGGGCTTAACAGAGGTACATTTTTTTGAGAAAGGTGTAAAAACGAATGCAGTTGTGTATCAAAATACAGTCCTGACGAACGTTGTGGAACCTGTTTCTCATAGCATGTTCAATAACAGGCACTGGGTATTCCAACAAGATTCGGCGCCAGCTCATAGAGCGAAGAGCACACAAGACTGGCTGGCGGCGCGTGAAATCGACTTCATCCGGCACGAAGACTGGCCCTCCTCCAGTCCAGATTTGAATCCGTTAGATTACAAGATATGGCAACACTTGGAGGAAAAGGCGTGCTCAAAGCCTCATCCCAATTTGGAGTCACTCAAGACATCCTTGATTAAGGCAGCCGCCGATATTGACATGGACCTCGTTCGTGCTGTGATAGGCCGCGCAGATTGAAGGCCTGTATTCAAAATCACGGAGGTCATTTTGAATAAACTTTAGTGTCATAAGAATCTATGTTTTGTTAAGTTCATTTTGCTATATAAATGGTTACATAATGAATAAACTTGTTTCAATTATTTTATATTAAGCATGTGACAGAATTTATGACCTGACTAGGTATACAGGGTATATCAAGACTGCTACCGAAAACGAAGCCGGGTGGTAGTTTAAGCGACTTCAGACACAATGAAACAGAAAAAGTTGCAAAAAAAAGCGACAATTTTTTTTTGTAATTTTTTCGAATTACCCTATTTTGGTGGTAAATACATTTTTTCCTAAAATCATAGTGTATACCCTTTAATTTATAAATACTCTAAGATATAAGAGAGTTAAAATTATTATTTTAGCAAAAACTATGGATTTACCACCCAAAAATGACGATATTTAAAAAATCATAAAAAATAATTGTCGCGTTTCTATGCGAAATTTTTAATTGCATTGTGTTTGTAGCCGCTAAAACTACCACCCGGCTTCGTTTTCGGTAGCAGTCTTGAGATACCCGGTATAACTATAGTAGATACAGGGTCTGCTACAAAATCACACGCGAATAGTGGCCGAGGTTGCTTATAAGCAACCTCGGCTGATGGTAAGCGATGCGACCGCTCATGAACAGTAGCAAAACCAAACAACACCTTGAATTACAAAGCAATGCTTGGCATTCCACTGCGCTCGCCATCCTGAGACGTAAGATGTTAAGTCTCAATATGTCCAGTAGTTACTCTGGCTACAATGTCCTTCAATCCGAAACACAACAGTGCATTTAAACTGCTGTTTGACGAGAGAAATATTTGTGATTCGAAGTGTTGTTTGGTTCTGCTACTGTTTATGAGCTGTCGTATCGTTTACCATCAGGCGAACGGCATGCTCGTCTCGCCATTCATTGGAATAAAAAAAATAAACCCACCCAGGCAGCCTCTCACATATGAGAGACCTACCACCAGTAAAACACACTGATATAAAACTCGTCATACTAACTCCTGCAAATGGGTCGTGTTTCGTGTTAAGTCTGAGTTCTCCTCCCAGCTTCGAACAATGCGGCTTAATCGTGAATAATCTCTCCCTACTGCACTGTTCGAGCCATCAGGTGCAGTACCATCACTCTCTCATACCAGTGCAAAGTAATAAAACAAATAAAAAGTTGCGTGACCACTGACCACTGCATCGGCGGTGCAGCGTCGCAGACGAGACGCTAGATATCTAGGTCGCGCAGTCTGTACGCCACGCTACTATACAAAGCTAATTTCTAGTTCTTTAATACGTATCTAGTTTTATCTTGTAGCTTCACTTGCTCTGTTGCAAAGGTCCTATACCGGGTATCTCAAGACTGCTACCGAAAACGAAGCCGGGTGATAGTTTTACTAACTACAAACACAATGCAACCAAAAATTTCGAGAAGAAACGCCACAATTATTTTTTATGATTTTTTAAATATCGTCATTTTTGGGTGGTAAATCCATAGTTTTTGCTAAAATAATAATTTAAACACTTTTATACCTTAGATTATTTATAAATAAAAGGGTATACACTATTATTTTAGGAAAAAATGTATTTACTACCCAATTATGGTGATAAGAAAAAAATAACAAAAAAAATTGTCGCTTTTTTTTGCAACTTTTTCTGTTGCATTGCGTCTGGAGTCGCTTAAACTACCATCCGGCTTCGTTTTCGGTAGCAGTCTTGATATATCCTATATATATTGTCACTCCTATTTATTCGGAATATGAGGTCTCATAGGTCATACCCAAAAAAATGATGGTTAGACATTTTGGCTGATTGTCGAATTTAAGGTAGCTGCCGCCCTGGACTAACATATATGTAGGCTACTTTTAATCCTAAAAAATATAGTGGTCCCGTGAGATAACTAAGGAATTTAAATATATTCGGTGCCCTTTTTAAGTAAGATATTCACTGGTGGTAGGTCTCTCATATGTGAGAGGCTGCCTGGGTGGGTACCACCGGAATGTCTATTTCTCCCGTCAAACAGCAGTTTAAATGCACTGTTGTGTTTCGGATTGAAGGACATTGTAGCCAGAGTAACTACTGGACATATTGAGACTTAACATCTTATGTCTCAGGATGGCGAGCGCAGTGGAATGCCAAGCATTGCTTTATAGTTCAAGATGTTGTTTGGTTTTGCTACTGTTCATGAGCGGTCGCATCTCTTACCATCAGGCGAACGGCATGCCCGTCTCGCCATTCAATGCAATAAAAAAAAAGATATTTAATTTCATATTATTTTATAGGTGTTGATCATTATTTTAAGTTCATTGTGTTTTTTGCTTTTAATCATTATTAGTACATAAAAACATAAAACACCATTTTGTCAGAAAACGTAAGTAGAAGTTTTTATTGTTCCCTTATCCGTTGTTACGTGAAAGAAAGAAAACCTAACAAAAGATTAATTAAATTAAAAGGAAAATCCTTCAGTGTTATAGAAATTCATATATCTATTGGTCAATGAGCAGAGATTGAGTAAACAAGTAATAACTAAATTGTGAGAGGAGGACCAGCCAGTGTAATAATATACAAAATACAACACTAAATTACCAGCTGTCTTTTAAGTAGTAAAAAATATACCAATGGTCCATGAGGGGATCGAACCCGCGACCTTCGCGTTATTAGCACGACGCTCTAACCAACTGAGCTAATGGGCCGGTAGTAAGACCAATGAAAATCTTGTATACCTGCTGTTTCAAGGCATTTTTTAATAGAAGATTGAAGTATCTATAATCAAATTGTGATTATCGCAGCCTATGTCGCTCTACTCTACATATTTTTTTCAGGATTCGCAAGTACATGACTTCATCATGTCTCAAAATCAGAATCTGTCTTTAATACAGCAACAGCAATCTTATGTAAAATAAATTCAACTACGAGTATAATGTACCTAATAATACGGCGACAATGCAATCATTTTAATTTATAGATAATGTACTTAAAAGATTATTTATTACTTTAATAAAAAACATTCTACGAATTTTATCGCTGTTTAATGTTGAAAACCAAAATATTTTGTTTGTCGGAGATTCAAAAATGGTGGTTGGACAATGAATATAATTGTGAAGAAATGCCAAGAGGTCATCTATTTTCAAGGGGATGGATTGCGTTGCAACCATTTTAAATTTTCAAATCCATTTCAGCTACATTTTCGCGTTAGCCTAAATAATAGTGAGGTATAAAGGTACTGTAAATTATACAGTATAAACTACGAAAAAGTTGTGTTTAGAAAATTAAACTAGTTCTTTTATGTAGAATATACAAAGAATAAAGGAACAACGTTAGGTTCCTGTTGGAATGTAAGCAAAAACATTCTGAACTAATTAGTTTTGGATACTTATGAAATCGCATAGCGCATCTTTCATATTAATTGCATAATTTTGATTATCATTCGTGTGCAAAATAATAGTAAATCTCATCTATGATCGTCTGCCTCCCGTGTCTATCTCGGAAAGCATTGTTGTGAAAAGTCATTAATTCGTTTTTCTCTCTTCACTATCGATTACGAGTTTAATTGCTTGTCGTTTATATTATGACAACATGTCTCAATATCATAAAACATATATTCGTAATTTTATTTTTAATTCTGAATAAAGCGATAACTCAA
The DNA here is from genome assembly GCA_009982885.2 of Hyles vespertilio. Lineage (NCBI taxonomy): Eukaryota > Metazoa > Arthropoda > Insecta > Lepidoptera > Sphingidae > Hyles > Hyles vespertilio. The sequence continues at coordinate 29,137,004 of CM042833.1, read as the reverse complement.
GGTAGATGCCATATGTATTACAATAGTATATAATAACTACGTTAGAAGTTGTCGACACAATGGTCGTCAAACGCCACCCCTCCGCAAATCAATAAGCCGCGTGTAACCTAGACTGCGCAATGCCAACTGCACACGGACTAGGTACGCTGTATTGACAAACCTAGGTCTCAAACATCTGCGGTACCAGGGCGACATGAAACGATAGAACCTAAGCGTTTACATTCACGTTGTCAATGTTAGGCGATCGTCATTATTACTATAGTTGGCTGGTATCAGTTATACCTTATCAAATAAGTAGCTATGAGTATTAAGATGAATAGCAAAATATTTCTGACGGAACATTAAAAAAACATTGAAAAAATAAACAATGTAAGTTTTATATTAACAGTCAACAAAGCATTTTATTTGTTTGTAAAAACATTTGATGACTTCTCTAGTTCATAATTGTATAGAAAACGGTTCAACCTAGTTTCAATTATCTTTGTACCTAAGAAAGTTGAATACGGAAATTTTACCGAAGTGCATCTGACACTCAGTATGACGTAGCGGGCCACTTTTACTTTCAATATGCGCAGCTCTGTTATTGATTAGTTTCATATATGCAGCTAGCTGTGGTCTAGACTTCATAAATAATGTAGTAAGCTCGACCAGTGAGCTAACTCCTACGATGTCATGCGTTCCGAGTACAACGGCATCGTAAAATGCACCGATTGCAAGCTGCATCTATGCAGATTCCAAATGTATTATTTTCATTCGAATTAATTTGTGCATATACAAAAAACATTCAGAAAATTGTTTTTTAATAATTTGGTAAAATTTAAGATAAATTACATATTATTATATTTTTATTTATTTCATCAGGATTTTTTATAGAATATTATAATAATCACATCAGTTGGTCCTTCATTCCAATATTTCTCCTGCACACTAGCTTGAAAATACATTTTACATAAGTCATTTCGACACATTTATACCATCTTTAAATTTTTCATTTTAAATTCTCCCAAGGTTATGAAACGACGTGTAACGCTGTTTTAAATAAATTGAACAGCGTACTGTATGGTTTTCCTTTTCACACTTTTCTTTTTCCAACGGTCATTATGGTTGTTTCACTTGGGCGAGAATATAGGAGTTCTGTGTCCTAAATCACAAGGTAAGTATTTACGGTACAGACCGAAATTTTCATAAATATTTCATATTTCTCGGAAACGGTGCTTTTCAAGAATATACTTAGTCTCAACATCTTAAGGATTATTTGCGATTTCATGATATCACCTCTTATTTTTGTTGTCCTGGTACTCAGTGGTTTTTAGAAGCCAAAGGTCAAAACATTTAGTTAGGGCGACGTTGATCTTGGAACAAACCCGAAACAAAATTCGATTCCCTTATGGGTCACTGATATTCATCTTATTTTAATATTTTTCTCGCCTTATTGAATTATTAATATTACAGTGATCAGGCTCCGGTATGCCTGGCACTACTTACTCAATAATTGTTTATAAACACTTAATTTGAGAATTTAATAGCTTTAAATAATTTATTATAGAGAATAATATTAATATTTCTCAGTTATTCAATCAAGAATTTCCTAAATTAGTTTTTTTGACCCACGGCGTTGCTGAGGTTTAGCAAATATATTTATTTGAGGGAAATTACCGGTCACTGTGCAATTTCCGTAGTCACTGGGATGCTATTATTGCAGCAATTGAAATGAAAACTATTGTTGATCCTTTAATTTCATTCATTTATTTTGTTATCTTTCTTTCACGGATTACTCAATCATTGATCATACTGATATAATAAGCAATAAAGGATGAATTTTTCGCATGGGCATAATTGGTAAATAAATAAAAATGATAAACACTCTAGAAGTCGAGAACCCGAATTTGATTTATATTAAAACTGTGTGCTTAATATTTAAATTATCAACATGGGTACGAAGCGAGGAATCGAACTCAATGTACACCTATAATATTACAATATTTGGTAGTGTTTGTAACACAGAAAAAAAAAGAGATTATTTTTAGAATGAAATATTTTGTTTCTTCTCTTAACAACTTGTACCCCTATACGAGTATTAGAGTAGAATTTTAGAATGTTATTATTATGAATAGTATCAACATGGGCTCGGAGTTGGAATTTGCACCTTATGATTCTGAATAAATTGAACGAATAATATGGGACCTTTCCAACTGAACAAGTGAAGCTACAAGCTAAAGCTAGATACGTATTAAAAGAACTAGAAATTGGCTTTGTATAGTAGTGTGGCGTACAGACTGCGCGACCTAGATATCTAGCGTCTCGTCTGCGACGCTGCACCGCCGATGCAGCGGTCAGTGGTCACACTACTTTTTATTTGTTTTATTACTTTGCACTGGTATGAGAAAGTGACTACAGTGCAATCATAATATCACAAGCCTCAATATAACGAACTCCTTGATATAACGAATTTTCGCCATCTTCTAGTACTCGTCATACTTCTTTACATTACGAATGCATTTAGCGATTTTTTTTTACAGTTTCATAATGAGTATAGAAATAATAATTGACCACTGCTTAATTTTTTATATCTTATAACCTTTACGTAGCGAATTTAATCAATAATTTAAATAATTCAACTATCTTCACGTCTCAGAAAATTAAGCCACGTTCAAACTTGGTAATTCAGTTATTAGTATTTGTACTAAGTAAGGTAAACACTGCTGTTTATATTCTGGTTTGTTTAAGGCACTGTTACATAAACTAAGTTTGACGATAATTTTAACAATGTCATCATTATTGCCACTACTCATGTATGGGTATTGACATTTTCAAAGTCAAAGTTATAGGCAAAGTTAGTTTCTGCAATTGGGCCTTAAACTTGTAATTGCTATGAAACGGTAACAAGTTTTGTTACCTTGCTATACCAAATTATAGCCCAACTTGACCTATGTAAGTAGATAGTCATAACAAATCTCATTGTACCGAATTACTGTAGTATAGCGAATATTTTCTAATCCCTTTCAGTTCTGGGGGAACGGCAGTGCCCCCTCCAAGTCAAGCTAAAAAGCGGCACTGTCGTACCATCCTTTTCTCGAAGCAATTCAGACCATTTTCTACCCTCTATAACTTCGTTGTGGTTAAAGCAAGAAGCCTGAATTTTCAGTTACTATGCAGGCATTGTATAAACACGGTATATATAAATGCCAGCAGCATTATGTATAAATTGTACAATACATTATGTTTTCATGCGATGGCCAAGTCGATCTATTTATTTACAACGTAAATAATTTTTAATATTGATATGATACTAACTTACGTAATAACTTTATACAGAAGATCCCTTAAGCAAGGACTAAATAAATTAATCGACTTGGTATTACATGCATCTCACAACCTTTTGCGGTAGAAAACCTGAGCTGCGAGACTTGGATTTTTTTTACAGGATGTTTTTAATGGGATTAATTATATTGAGGTTGCATTGTAGATTGGACCTGATGGCGCGAACAGCGCAGAAAGGAGAGATTATCTACGACTGTGCGACCTTGTTCGAATGTCGAAGCAATACTCAGGATAAAACCTAAACTCGACACCTTTTGCAGGAGTTAGTATGATGAGTGGATTAGTGTAAACTGGATCCATTCTTCCACCTTTACAATCAAATACAGACACAGGGTTTATCTGTCCAAAATGTGGCCGTATTTGCCACGAAAGAATCGGTCTAATTAGTCACAAGCGTAGGTGTACTTTCCAATCCTAACATCTCCAATAAATGCTATCTTTTCATCTCACGTAGATGTAATTGCTAACGATGACTGTGGCCTATCCTGGCGTATACTCAAATTGTAGCAAATGTCTTACAACAAATTGAAAATTAAATTCCTGTATTTTATACTTAATATTTTAACGAAGGTGAACATCTATGGTTTTGTTTTAATTTGTTTTCCTACAAGCGCATAAAAAAATATTGCGTTTTCTTATGTGTGATTAGAGTATAGATATGAGGCTATCATAAAAAATAATACTATTGAAAGAAATAACTGTGTTTTATAAAAAAATATAACTCTAAAATACACAAAAATAAAATTTAAGCTTGAAATGTAAAATTTTCTTTTAAATCACGAATTTTCTTTTAAATAATCATCCTTATTTGTTCGTGTATTGAAAGTACACAATTAATCCAATTTGTTTAGCTGTTTATTTTTTATAAATTATTTTGTTTAGAAGTGCACTGTTTGGGTGCACGAATGGCATGACATGACAAAACCAGTTTCAATGTCTAGGTCATTTAGAATCAAAAGTGGATATTGCTATCTTTCTCGCGTGTTGTCTGGCTTAGACAAGCTATTTTCCTGTTTAGCATTATAAACACTTTTAAAAAGTACAATAATCGAAACAAACCGTTTACATCACTACATAGTATCAAACAAAGTCGCTTTCTCTGTCCCTATGTCCCTTTGTATGCTTAAATCTTTAAAACCACGCAACGGATTTTAATGCGGTTTTTTTTAAATAGATAGAGTGATTCAAGAGAAAGGTTTATATGTATAATACGTACATATTATTGCACAGAAATCTATTTGTACCCGGGCGAAGCTGGGCCGGGCCGCTAGTTCTAAATAATTAGCTCATAAGTAACAGAGTTGTTTTAAACAGATGGTTCTGGTCTCGTAAGTTTGCGCTTTTTTTATTGTAATAAATGGCGGGATAAGCTAGTGGTTCGCCTGATGGTAAGAAATAGGTACGCCTATTCATTAACATTAGCCACACCAAACAATGCCTTGAATTACAAAGCAATACTTGATATTCCACTGCGCTCGCCGTCCTGAGACGTAAGATGTTAACTCTCAATATGTCCAGTAGGTTATTAGTACTCTGGCTACAATGTCCTTCAATCCGAAACACAACAGTGCATTTACAGTGCTGTTTCGATGATGGTACCTACCCAGGCAGCCTCTCTCATATGAGAGACCTACCACCAGTTTGTTAATTCGTTTGTATTCATTGATTTGTATTGTTTCATTTTCTTTGGTATGTGAAGTACGCCAACTCACACTAGGCTAGCGTGGTAGACACTAGACTATGGTCAATAACAAAAAGGGAAGTTAAAGTGGGGTGTCGTGCCCAGCTGTGAGCAATTACGAGCTGTTCTAGTTTTCTTACAATTTAGTATTTAAATATGGTAACAAAACTAAAATTAAGAATTTATGGAGTAGATTAGTGTTCAAAGTACATCGTAGTTGAAGGGAGCAAAGCAGTGTGGTAAAATAATTTTCTCTCAAGTGAAATGAGATCAGCCGCTATTCTTGAATATATGTACTTAGTGTTAACTGATAAGTAAGTTGTTAATAGCTATTTAATATTCCATACTGCTTGCAACACTGAGAAGTCGCGTCGGTACTAGGATATTTTGCTATCCTGTTAGGTACTATAACATAAATCTCATGTAAATCAGCTTTGAAAATTGGCAATATAAAAATGAATTATAATATATTTAATACAATTAATAATATTGTGTAAATTAGTGTAGAATCCGATTGGACAATGCAACGCTACGGCTCAAGATGCAAAAACGAAGGAACGCCGTAGATGTAGTTTTTACTTTATCTTATATTTTCGTGTGTTTCGATGGACAATAGGGGGCGCAGTAACAACTACAGCTGTTATCCTATAACCGGCACTGTAAATTGGTATGACTCAATTACGACGCACCAAGCAACTTTTCGTATTCCAATTATTTTGACCAACTTGTTACAAGAAGTTTGACGGATATTTAGTATTATTTCCTGAAGTGCTCCAGAGTGGAGACACTTGAGATGACGAGACGCAGAGTCGCGTCATAAGTTACTTCGCTGAGGGTATCGACAGGCTTCTAGTGTTCCGCATAGAAGCAGCGGCGCAAGGCGTTAGTGATGTGGGTAAGGACCCACGACTTCGGAGAAAAAAGGGTTTTGTAACTAATATAGTAATATAGTTTAAGTAAGCTTGTGTATATGCATATATATTTATCATATGTACTGAGATTGTTAAATCACTACAGCATAGTCAGTTTTTTATAAATGGCAAGCAAGGCCGATGTCGACAATTGTGCCATACAGCATGCTCAGTATTAAATGATATCATTGCATACGTAGACAGCCCCAATTTGCAAATTTGCACAAGACCGTGAAAGTAGAAACTAAGGTAAGAGGTCTTTACCCAGTATTGAGATACTATCGGCTACAATAACAATAACAAAATTATAAATCTAGCAATATTGGGCTAGTTTTAACTGACTATATTGATTTTACAATCCAAACCATAAGAGAATCGCAAAATTTATTCAGCCTACATGAGGTGTTCTGGGTCCGCATGGCTCCACCGCGTGCCCCTTATTTGCGGCTGATTAACTATTCCTAAGAGAGTGGGTGGCGATTAATTCGGCCAATTGAAAAACGTGTTTAAAATCCCAGACGCAATATCTTTCTCCGATATCTTAACTGCCAGCGGGAAATGTTGTACATTTCGATATGTTTATGAGTATTATTTTATCCTGAGGCGGGATTGTCTTGTATTCTACATCGCCATGTGTACTTTCACGAATCTATTTCATCCGGAAACCGTTTTTTTTTTTCCAAACTGAAGCAATTCCACATTTAAGTTGTTAGGTGTTTAGTTTTGATTATGCTAAATGCATAAAGCATAAATAAACTGGCATGGTATAAATAAACAGAAACTTTATCTACTGCGTAGAATGCAAGTTTACTCTATTTTATTTAAATACTAGCTGCCCGCGACTTCGTCTGCGTGGAATTTAACAAAAAAGTTAATTAGTTCGTTCAGTTGTTTTTTTGGTTTTTGCATTTTTATTTTAATTATCAACTTTGTAACGAAACCATACCGCAATCTAATTCTATGGTGACGCCATCTCTCAGCGAGCGGCGGTAAACTCCCGTTACACATTTATTGTCAGTTTTTTGTATTAACTTTATTAAAAAAAATCTTTATATACAATATTTTGTAAATGTGATCTTGATTCGTTGGTGGGAGAACTGGTGGGAGGCGCCTGACGTGACGGCCCAGTGTTGGCATGCGCGTGAGCTGCGCGCGGTACTGGACTGTACTACTTTATTTATCTAAAATAAATGTAGCCTAAGTTACTCCTTATTATATCAGCTACCTGACAAAAAAAGTCCCGTAAAAATCGGTCCAGCCATTTCAGAGGTTAGCCGGAAGTCGGAACAAATAGACAGACAGACAGACAAAAAATTTAAATATCATTTTCGGCACAGGTATCGTGTATATAACGATAATATGTAGTTGGTTTTTTTATTTTATTTTCACTTTTAAAACAGACACTTCAATTTTATTTATATGTGCATGCACCCCACGCTTTTTTTACAATAAAAAATATATTTTTTTATTAATTTTTTACACTACCCTTAATTCAGTATTATTAAAATTTATTTTCTATTTTTTAGTTGGGTTTTCTATATAAAGCGTGTTTTTTAGTTTTTTTAAACTATTATTTATTTTCTACTTTTTAGTTTGGTTTATTTATAAGAGCGTTTTTTCTTATTTTCAAATGTCTGTCTTATCAACTGTCGATGGTAGGTTTTAGGCCGACATCTATGTATGTATACGAAACAAGACGCAATTACCATAAGAGTCCCTACGCGCATGCGTAGTTCGCGCACTAGCCCTCTCTCTTACTGTCATGCAAAGGATCCGGAACGAAATTAATGAATTCTGGCGAATATAATCAGGATAATCATATATTTTAATCGAATTATTGTATTGTCATCGGTCTTTGACAGGTGTGCAAAATTTGAATGAAATCTGTCCGTTTAAAGTGGGTCAAAATCGCGTCTAAAGGAGTCGTTTACAAACATACAAACATACAAACAAACATACAAGTGAAGCTAATATAAAGCGTGTAAAAAACAGCCGTGGCTGGCACCGCATATCGGATACCGCAGCGTCGCGCGTGTTGATCAAGATATCGGACCAACGACTGAGATAAGGGGAAAAGACGAAGCTACGATCCCCCATATGGTCCTATGTCATGATGCGCCGATATAGAGAAGAGCTAAAGAAACGCCGCTGAATCATAATAATCGAGAATATTTAGACGCACTATTTACATTTCAGTTTGCTAACCTCACTTAAATATTATATATCGATTTCGTAGACTTTTCTTCTTTTTTTTTAATAATAGATTAACTTCGTTTGTAAATCAAAATCTTGCATGATTCCGAATGCGATACGATCAAAGATAAGCCTCTTTGCTGCAAATTTTATGTATCCGACTAGGCTTTTAGTCATTACAATAACAAAATATTTATACCTAAAATGTAATGATTGCACGCCTGAATGTGAAATAGTTAAAATAGAGCAGTATGATAGAAAAGTGCGTGGTGGCCTATTGATACGCGGATCAGACACGGCTGCCAACATGCTTACGGTGGTCGCGGGTTCGAATCCCAGGACACAACTCTGACTTTTCGGGAGTCATGTGTGTGTTGATAGTCAATCACCACGCACTATACCGGTGAAGAAAAACATCGTGAGGAAGCCTGCATACCATAGCGATATCTAAGAATTTCTATGGTATGTAAAGTTAGTCAACCCGCTAGGCCCGGGTGGTGGACTATTTGGCCTAACCATCACTCACTATCGTACTCTCGATTGTAGTGGGATCTACGTTGAGGTGGAACGTATGTATATGGGCTGATGCAGAGCAGTATCAGAAATAGAAGTAAAACATTATATTTTATATTTCTTATAATCCTAGTTTATTGAACTCAAAATTAATTAAAAACAAAATGTTGTATCTTATTTGATTGAAAAATATAATTAAAAGCTGAAAGTAAAATGAGATAAAATACAATTGTTCTCTGCACGGATGAGCGATGTTTTATAGCACGTATTTTTTTCAACTTAAGATTATCTTATGTTTTTCGCACAGTGACTATAATGATACTAAAAACCCTACCGACTGTCTTGCATCCAAATAATACACCATCTCAGTACTGCCAGCCACGCAAACCTAATCTTTTAATAGTACATCATGTCTTCCATCTTGGTTTAAAACATTCGGTTTCTGTAATAACTGATGTTCCGATTTAACAATAAGTTTCTTACAAAATCTAGTACTGTGATTTATTTGTAACTCTAATCGATTCACCGGGAGATACACAAAGGTGTCCTGATAGAAAATATTTCCTGATAATATTTATTAATATACCCAGACGAGAATATATAAATTGGTATGTCTTAATTTTTTAATGCTTTGTGCAACTGCTAGATGCCCACGGTTACATCGATCGATATACGGAAAATACGGTTTTTACACTGAAAATGAGAAAATGAAAAATGAAAATATAATTGAACCCATTCAATACCATAGATTATGTAGAGTCAGTCGCTTTTTTTTTCACAACCACCCGGTTCACAAGGCTATTTTCACCAGAGAAGAACGAGCATGCAACTCTAGCGGTTCGCTTTTCAAAAGAAGTTTACAAGATAGTGTTATATAAGAGGCGTAGCTTAGTTGAATTCAGAGTAGTTCATTTAATAATTTATAAATATATAAAATAATATTGGTTGATTGATTTGTGCGGCCGAGTTAAGTGATGTCGCCCAGAACTTGGAATCAATATACACTGTTCTTCTAAAGGAATTAATACTTATAAGTTTTAGAGTAATTAAAAGTAATCATTATAAGAAAATCGAATAGACCAGTCCACAAAAACAGCATTCGTTAGCACAATATTGACAATTTTTGAGGTCGGTACGTTCTCTTCTGTTTCTTTAGGCAAAGGATGACATATATTAGAAACCACAGCCCTTTGCAGCTCATCAGCACCCAGGCTGATATGTTTACAGTCTACTCCACCCGAGAAACATCTTATTCCCGTTTGTACTTTTGTATTTCTTCCCCCTTAGCAAGTTACCATCTATTTTCTTTTTACAATCGTTAACGCCTTGACGTAAGTGATGACGTTTGTACATAGTACAACGCCATTGGCTAACTCCCATACAAATGCTATCCAACATGCAATTAGATTGGCGCAAACGAAACGTTATCGCTTACGTCATGGCGTTTACGATAGTAGAAAGAGAATAGCTTGTAACTTGGCTAAGCGGGCTGAACTCAACCTAAGTACCCCACAGTCCTTTTTCCTTCTATCACATCCCATACAATCCTATCCAATCCAGACTTATCTGGCTGCTTTCAACTTTTATAATACTCCGTTCAACATCCTTAATTTTTTCGTTCACAGGAACGTTCTCCTGACAATAAAACAAACACAACAAGAACAAAATAATCGCGAAATTGGTCTAACCTTAGTACCATGACCACAAGAAATAGGAATTAAGTTTCGAACATATAATAGATTAAGATTACTGTGAAACTGTTGGGCAACCGACACTTCGCTTGACTGTAAGTGATCTCCACTCTAGAATTTTTGTCCCCAACGGTCATTGGACTTATTTTATCCGATAGTGAAAAGACCCCTGAGCCCTGATCATGTTTATACATAGTGTCACAAATGTATATTCCAGACTAGCAATAATTTTAGTGTAATTTCTGTTGATGAATAAATAAATAAATTGCTTTGATAATGACTATTGGAGTATTAGGTCAGAATAAAAAAAATAACTTAAAGAGCGGTAGTACTGGAAACGAGTTTTTTTTTGCATGTTGACTTTTCTAACGCAAACTTACATCAAACATCTAGCCATAATCAACTGATAATCTTTGTTTACCTAAAACTTGCTGACAACGAAGTAATACTACTAAATCGATGTTTACCAAAACAGTAAATAAATGCAACAATATATTTAAAAGTGACATGCACAGCCCTTACCATGTACTAAGTGTTTAGTTTTGATCGATATGAATTGGAAACTAGGAAAGTCTTTTCATTGTAACAAAGTCTTAGACCCGAACCAAATACTTGTGGAGCGCACAAATATTTAGATTAATTACAGTTTTAATATACATATACGGCCTAACTCAAAAAGTTTTAAACTCTACTTTTTAGTTATCGAATGACTTTTGAATTAAGTTGAGGGGTAGGTCCCTCTTATATAAAAGTGAGTAGATATCACCGCAATGTCTATTTTCTAATTATCTCGCCAATCAGCTTGTAAATACACTGTTATGTTTCGGTTAGAAGGGCATTGTAGCTAGAGTAACTACTGAACATATCCAGAATTGACATCTTATGTCTCAGGAAGGCGGGCGCAGTGGAATGCCAAGCATTAATTTGTTACTCATGGTGTTGTTTGGTTTTGCTACTCTCCATGAGCGGTCATATCGCTTACCATCAGGCAAGTGGCATGCCCGTCTTGCCGTCCATCCAAATAAAAATATTAATTAAAATAAAGTTTGAGAGCAGAAGTCAAAATATTCGATAACTAAAATAAGTTTTAAAACTGGTTTTGAATAAGGCCGAAAGTATATTATTAGGAAAAAGACAGCATCCGTTGCGCAGTTAGTTAGACGCCGGCCGTATAACGAGAGGCCATGGATTCGATTCTCGCACCGAAACAAATGTTTTTCTGAACCACAAGAACTTATTTTTGTCGGGACTAGGTGTTTACTGTTTGCGAGACCCAAAAGTCTCTCGTAGTATCTGATACCCGCGACACAAGACTCGATCTTAGTGTGGGGCACAGATCACTCCGTGGTGTGGGGTCAGGACTATGTACCTATGTGGGTATTTTTTTATTGCAATGAATAGCGAGACGAGCAAGCCGTTCGCCTGATGGTAAGCGATACGACCGCTCATAAACAGTAGCAACATTCCACTGCGCTCGCCATCCTGAGACATAATATGTTAAGTCTCAATATGTCCAGTAGTTACTCTGGATGCAATGTCCTTCAAGCCGAAACACAACAATGCATTTACACTGCTGCTTCACGGAAGAAATAGACATTGCGATGGTACCTACCCAGATGGCCTCTCACACATGAGAGACCTTCCACCAGTAAGGCTGTTAGGTTTATTTATTATTTATAATAATATCTTGAAATTGGTACGAATAGTTATTTCTAACACTTCATTACAAATGTTTGGCTTTATCAGTTTACATTGACAAAGCTAACTGCTTGTTTAAGATTATTAATATATTTTTGGAGGCGCTTAATAGTAGAAAACACGTAAAGCGCATAATTTATCGTTTAGCGCACAGTTCAAAAGCGCGAATGATGCTACACAAATGCCTCCATTATATCAAAGAACTCAAATCAGAGAATACAACAACAATTTACTGAAATAATTAATAAAATATATTAATGATTAATGTTTTGTCAATCTACCGGCTGGATATGCGTGTGCAACTAAGACTTCCTGTTGAAAATCAGCTCTGCAATGTTGCTTTTGCCATACTGCAGCATAAAGCTGAATGGGAGGCCCATTGTGGGCGCAACAGTTTTTTAGATTTTGTTAGCATAATAATACTTTGAATTCTTTTATTTTTATTTCATCTTATTTTCGGATTATGTTACTTGCGAATCTCAATAAATGTATTTATATCTTCTTTCTTTCAACTTGGTATGAAATTTAAAAAACGATCTAAAAAATTGTGAAAAATTCTAAAAAAACGCACAACACAGGCAGGCTAGGTTAAGATAATGGAAGAAAAAAAATGAATTTTGTTTAAAATGACCTCTTTCATTTAGTTTGCCGTATGTCGTTACTTCTTAAAATTGTATCCTAATTAGCAACGTTACCGAACAGTGTAATAATACAGCATGTGTTTTTTTCTTCATCGGTTTTCACCCTTCGTTAGGAAAATTGATTTATCAAAAATCCAAACATAAGATTTTAGTTTTTACCAAAATCTGGGTCGTGACTCCTTTTAGTATATTTCGCCATTCCTCATAGTTTCGGAACTGACCAACCTCGCTCACTTGAAAAATTCAAATGTATTTTTTTTTAATTACTTATTATATGTTCGACGAAGTTTTCAACAATTTACCATGAGGTTTAAAATGGGCCCAAAAAGATCTTTTATTTACATTTTTGCCTCTAATTCAATACCCGAATTTAATAAAATCGATTCGAGAGTCTGTGGTCTGATGTAAGGTAGGTAGGTACCTAATTAAAGCAAAAATCATTGTTATTTAATAGTTTAAAACACAAGAGACATGCCTATTCCATTAATCTACAACATCATCCATCATAGGAAGACTACTGAATAAATAATACTATGTGAAAAAAAAACACTATCAAGTTATTTTTAATTCGATAATACTGATTAATTAAGGTTATTTTTGTTATATATTATTATGCAAACTCTTAAAATTATAAACGTATGTGTATATTTGCTCTATAGAATAATTGAATACATGTTGATGATTGATGTTCATGTCGTTTATACCATTGAAAATAGAAAGCTCATTTATCGAAAACTTTCAAGCATTTCAAATACACTGGCTTTTCATACTTAACTATAGATACTAATAGGAAAACACACAGTGAGATTTTTTTGCAAAAAATAAACTATGTTGAAATACCTATTATACATCTCTTCCGTCGATATCCCACGGCCTATAAGAAGGGGTTACAGGATCGTAATAATAGCTCAAACATAGTAACCAGGGCCCATTTTTTATTTTTTTTATTTTTGTGTTATTTTAAAGCGACACTCAAATAATGTGCTTTTCTTAGCTTCGATCGTATGTAAGTAATATAATCTTTGAAGTCAATTTTTGAGCGCTTCAAAACGTAATCCGACGTTTTGAAGCGCTTTGAAATGTTGCACACATAACAACGGCCGATTACAATATAATACGAGAAAGATATGAAATTGATAGGCATGTACTCACCATGGTCATTGGCGACGGCGTACTGGTAGTTTGGCATGAGCTCTGGCAGGTCGTGGTGCGGCGGTGGCGAGCTGGGCGGCGGCCGGTAGCCCGTCTCCACGGCGCCGTACGGCAGCGGCCACTCGCGCTCGCCCATGGCGCCGTACGCGCAGTACTCGCCGCCGTAGCCCAGCTGCTGGCCCGCCGAGCTGGCGTGCGAGTACGCGCACGCGCCGTAGTCCAGCGTGGGGCCGCCGCCGCTCGCCGAGCCGCTGCCGCCCGCCAGCTCGTAGCCCGGCGGCTGCGACGCGGGCAGCGCCGGCACGCTGCCGCCGCACAGATACCCGCCGCTGCCGAACTGCGGCTTCAGCGCTTGACACTTGCGTCGGAACCCGCGCGGCCTCCGCCGGAACGAACCCTCTTCGAACATGAACTCCGAAGAAGGATCTATAGTCCAGTAGTGACCCTTTCCGGGTCGACCTAATCCTTTAGGTAACTTCACGAAGCATTCGTTCAGACTCAGGTTGTGGCGCACAGAGTTCTTCCAGCCCTGGTAGGAGCTGCGGAAGAAGGGGAACTGTTGTTGCAGGAAGGCGTATATCTCGCTGAGCGTGAGCCGCTTGTTGGGCGAGTGTCGTATCGCCATGACTATGAGGGCGATGTAGGAGAAGGGCGGTTTTTCCTGGCGGCGCGTGGCTGGCGGCCGGCGCGCTGCCTCCTCGGTCGTTTGTTCCTCGGTCTTCATGCGTGGCGGTGCGCGTGTCGTGCGCGTCGGTGCGCTGGCAGGCGAACAGTGCGCGCGCGCCGCCGCCTACAGCGCGACCCAGCCCGCGCCGCCCAACGCCGCGCCCCGCCGCCATGCCGCCATGCCGCCCCACCGCCTCGCGCACGCACACCCACGACCGCCTCTCCACTGCCTGCTCTGTCGTTCCCGCAGGACACGCAGCACCGCACTTCCCGAGTCCCGACCCGCCACTCATTACAATGGTACAAAGTACAAAGACAACTCGCACTCGCAATACCTTATAATCGATTAAAGTAAACGCCGCCACTGAAATTCATTGTGTAAGCGATATCGACGGCTAGAATTATTTATGAGAGTGCGACCCGCTCGCAGCACATAGGCGCCGACGTCAAGGCTCGTCGTTATAGACTCTGAGTTAGAAACAATGTAGACGAAATATATGCATTCGCACCAGTAGGTTGTGGTTGAGGAGTGGCGGTCGTTGCACTCGCGGATCCCACGGTCTGTATCATCCACATACTCATACAAACACCCAAACAGAGGAAAACCCGCTTAGACAATAATATTTACTCGTCGCAAGGACGGCTGTCGAACGCCCGCTCTTGACCTAGCACAATTAAACCAAACATTTTACTAGAACTATAAAACAGTTATACGACGTACACCAAATATTTACCATAAAGCGTAAACCAAAAGTTTTGCATTAAACTTGCCGGATTTATTTACTCGCACTCGTGTAAACCATGGCTCGTGTTGCAATTGGGACCTTCTTCTATTGTGATACGGTCGCGTTTACAATATGCAGGGTATGGAGTCAATGGCGTCCGCCACTTCCTCATAGAGCTTATTCGGTGTGGAAAATCATTGTAACAAACAATATTACAAACTTTATTGACGTTACATTATACAATAATGATACGACGCAACACATAAAGGCTTTCTTTATCATTTCCCATCTTAGCTTCAGTCAAAAATTAAGGGAAGGACTAATATTATTCTCCATTGATGATGTTCCTAAATTTTATACAAACATGTTTGTACTGTATGTCTGACAGCAGAAATTAACAATTAATTTCGATGATAACATTTATGTCAGATAATTTTCAGTGCACACATTTTGACTACAAAAAGTTTAAGAAGAGCATCAAACAGAGTTACTCTTAATTTAAAATGCTCTTACATTACAATGTTTTAATTTACTATCATATCAATAGAGATACCTACCTATATCTTTTTTTTTTTTTTTTTTTATTGCCTTGTAGGCAGACGAGCTAGCGGCCCGCCTGATGGTAAGCGGCTACCGCTGCTCATGGACCTTCGTAGTGCCAGGGGACCAGCACAACAAAGTCGCTGCCTACCTCGAGGAAAGTACTCTCCTTAAACCTCGTTTGAAGAAGGACAGGTCATAGCGCTGAGGAAACACCGATGCAGGGAGTTCATTCCAGAGCTTGCACGTACGTGGTAGAAAAGAACGCTGGAAACGTACCGTTCGGGAACGGTACGCCTCCAGGTGGTGGGAATGAACTCTACTGCGGAAACGTGTGGTGCGATGGTACATAGGCGACGGTGGTACCAACTCAAACAACTCCTCGGAGCACTCCCCATGGAACAAACGATAGAACACACAGAGAGATCCGAAGTCTCTCCGCAGTCCTAACGGTTCCAATTTGTCCGTGAGATCGGGATCATTGACTATTCGACAAGCTCGTCGCTGCAAGGAGTCAAGTGGGTCGAGCTGGTATTTTGGGGCACCTGCCCAGAGGTGGGAGCAGTACTCCACGTGGGGCCGGATTTGCGCTTTATCTATTGCTTTTGCTATCTATTGTAAAATAAAAAGACAAATTGTAAGTAATACTAAGTGTACTTTTAAAATTAAATAAAAGAATGAATTTACTGATTAAGCATCTTTTCCAACAACAATAATACAATTTTGATAAACTAGTGGAATTAAATTTCTGTGAAATATTAAAAAAATGAAAATGTTTTGAAGTACAGTAGTGGAGAACAAAGAAGAAAAATCATCTGATATGTATGTGAGGAAATGAAGGAATTATTACCTAAAATAAAATTCACACAGTAAAAATCAAAATCCCGACGGATTTAAATACATATATAATGATTTTAAATATTTTTCATGGTAACAATTGATTGATTATAATATAGGAGACTGATTTCATTTACAAAGAATAATCTGGTTTTGGTAGGAACTAGGAACGCAGCGGACGGAGCAGCGGCGCGGCGGCGTGGTACGCGGCCCGAGCGTTTGGTTGTTTGTAGACGTTTCATTTTTCGTCAGTTGTGTTCAGTTGCGATGCGGTGACGTAATTTAATGTCATGATAAATAAATAAATCATTATTATCGAATGGTGCTATAAATACGAGGTCGGTGGTGACGGGACGCGCGCCCGCGCCGCGCCGCGCCGGGTTGCTGATCTCTCCTATAAACAATCGCTGCTGCTGTAGTAAACATTAATACTATCACTATTGTAGCATATTTAACATTTAAACTGTAATTGTTTCGTGCGTATTTTTATTTTTTTCTGTACATCGCAGCATTTTTTCGAAATTGTTAGCTTTGAACTGCATTTGAGCGTGTAGAACATTCCTATGATTTAATGAGCAAGAACATGATATATTTATTTAAAGCCAGAGCAACTTCTTTATCTACACAAGTGGTAATTGCTACATTAAACATTTTCAGCCTCATTCGTGACGTTGATTAAATATAAACATTTTTTTCTTCCAAACGTACTCCACATGAATTCCTTTAACCAATTCTGGAATTTGTAAAGCAGGTACGTCTCGTATGACACCTACCGAAGATACATAAGACACGGATGCTTCAATATTTAAAGCTACTTTTCTCTTTCCAACACTACATGGCGAAGCTTGACGGGACTGAAAGGCAGATGCGCTGGGCGCCGCGGCAGCGCGGAGGCCCCGCCCACAACATGGCGCGCGTCGCGTCGCCGCGCACGCACTCGCCGCTACATGTGCGCAAGCGCCGAACACCATTGCCTGATCTTGAACCCTCCATTCATCACCTTTTACGAGCTAGCGATGTTTGCTTTGAGGTTTTTACGGTTTCGCCTTAATTTTTGGTGTGCAATTAGACATTTTATTGCTTCAGTTTAATTGATTTTCCGACCGTTATTGTAAACCGAAAAATTCGAGAAATTCACACCTACCGACAATGCCGAATTCTTAAATTTTATCGTCGATGTTTTGATTGCGGCGTGTAACGGTCGGGGCTTTGAGACACCTCAAACTGCGCACTCGCAAGACAAAGTACGTGAGATAACGTTCTCGTATCCTGTTCTTAATGCCATTGAGATTAGTCTCTGAGAAACCGCTCATTATACGAATCAGCACTATACATTATTGGTTACTTTTTGCTGAACAAGTCACGCTTGGAATTTAGGAGTCAAGTTATCATAATTATCATAATTCATTAATTATTTAACCTAACCTTTAATAAAAATATATTTTGACTGTCTCGCCCTACGACCTACCACTATAGTCTGTAACTCTTGTTAGCAAGGATCTACTCGTACAGTGGCAAGCATTGTAACGATACCGAGTATTGAAGCTCGGCAAGTTTTTGGGAATGTCTAACATGTCTTTAACCCGCAACGAAATCAATTAGAAAGTTAAATTAAAGGAGGGGTTGGCAATAAATTATTGTCCACTTCCCTAAGCGGATGACATAAAAATATATTTACAAATATTTTTCTTAATCGACCAAAGGTTGTCTATACAGTATGCTATCAGTCTTTTATCCAAAATGATGTTTACCTTAAGTTTCAACAACATAAAATACAAACATAGTCCGTCACCGCATCAAAAATAAGAGACTGAATAATTTATCCAAAGAGATCCGATTTAGAGAATTCCTGAAATTGCTGATCTCCTGGTACCACAGCCTAGTGATATCAGTCAATCGCGTAATGTGGAATTTTTTCGAATCGCATTTGAATAAGTTATGAAAATGTATTGAATTCATTGAACGTTTTGAAACAATTTAAATTAATTTATTCCGTAAGCACATGCCATCCAAATGTTGTGAATTTTGCTCTTTTATTCAATCATCGTTTAATAAAAACTCAAAACAAAGCAACGTGCATAAAATTCGATATTTCAATGTCGATCAACACTGTTTACATGAAATAATCATATTTAACATTTTCTCACAGGGCTTGAGTTATTCTTGCTAACAGCATGGGACCGTAACACGAGTTCGTTTACTGTAAACTTGATGACAAATTATCAACACTACACAAAATACGAATCGTTGCTTACAATAGCCCATACCTTTTAGTCGGCAACACATACCGACCTTTGAATAATACAAAATAGTAAGTAAGTCAGAGGAGATAATTTTAGTAAAATTGTTGTACTTACATCCGATAAAGTATTGTCACCAAACGTATGTACTGTGGCTGTGTGATAGACAGCAATAGGTACCAAATCTCTCGGATACGCATTCTATAATGTAGTCTTAATGATGACAATAAAAAATGACAGGAAATGTGCTTGCTATTCGTAACCACAACTCTGAATAAATCGGTCTTTTACAGCTTAAGTGGCTAGCGGCAAAATGATAGATATCCTGGGTTCGATTGCCAGGCCAAGCAGCTTTGTGTGAGTTTTACAGCACGGGGAAATTGGCTGGTAGCTACTGCAATTTGTGACCGATATCGTGATAACTCTTCAAACTGTAAATGCACTTAGTAATCTTCGTCTACCCCCATACTGATGTAGTCGTGAGCTTATGCATTGAACATGGCGTAAATATAAAAGTAAAATAAAGGACTGCAGTAATGGTAGGTCGTGACGTATACAATCATATGGTGATGTGATGGCTGATGCTAATTTATTGCCTCATCGATTATACATGAGACAAATGAATTCATTCAGTAACAAAAACAGCTTGAGGTCAAATTTTACGTTCGTTTTCTTACCAGTCAAATCTTCAAATCTCAGGTGACCACCATGCTTACCTATAGTAAAAATTTCATTAGCAAAACATGGTTAGTTGTTTGCCATCTATGAAAATATTCTTTGTTCAAAAATTTTCATAGGATCATTTGAACCGTTAATTGTATCGCAACATTTAGTGGTTGCAAAAATAAACAGAGCAAGAAACTCAGAGGCTAAATCCGAAGTATCCTGATCCAACAAAAATACATGAAGAGTTGATGAAAGATGAAGCGAGAGCAATATGTCAGGATTCTGGATCGTGCAAAATTGAAATTCTTAGTCTCTGCCTACCCCTATGGGATTCAGACAAGATGCTAATGCATGTCTTATTCTACTTCTTCCTCTTCTTCTACCTGACGTTATCCCGACCGGTTCCAGGGTCCGTCTTTAATCTAATTCTCCATTCTCGATCTTCGGCATCAAAGTATCGGGCTCGTTATATATATTTTTATCGCTATGAATAGCGAAACGAGCATGCCGTTCGCCTGATGGTAAGCGATAGGACCGCTCATGAACAGTTGCTAAACCAAACAACACTTTGAGTAACAATGCAATGCTTGGCATTCCACTGCGCTTACCATCCTGAGACATGAAATGCTAAGTCTCAATATGTTCAGTAGTTACTCTGGCTACAGTGTCCCTCAATTTTTTTGTAGGAGAAACAGAAATTAATGCACTTATGTATGTATTTTATTAAATTTACCGTATCAGTGTGCGGTTATAATTTTGTTACCTGAATTAAAAAACTACCCTGGTGTTCAATAACCTAAGATTAAAATACAATAATGTGGTATAATGAAAGCTAGTCTGATGATGGAGCTGGAAGGTGGCTCCATTTATTCTTAAACTGAAAAGTAAGTCCATATTGTTGAACAGCTGCAGATTATTTTATTAGGCATTATTTTCGTACATTTTCAACCAACCATATCGTTATCATTGTTTCTTTTTGTGCAAGAGAAAATGTATTATTAGCTCCCCTTTCGGTTTTCCGGGGGCGAGAACCAAAACTTGCCTAACCAATTTACAAATCATACATTAGCTTTCGCACAATAATAACGCATGTAGAAGACTGACCTTTGATGCTTAAATTGTGAATATTTAAAACTTTTTGAGTAATGTTTAATTAGAGCTGACAACGGTTTTATTAAGATATGGTTTTATTACAGTTGTCCAGAGCGAAACCATCCTTTATATATTCATTTTATATTAAAAAAATAGTGTTTTTCAACCAGTCGTCGCTACCTCTGAATTTGATAGGGTCGTGAAGTATTACTCAAGGGGTCGTTATTCTTACCGAGTCTATTTCTTCTTTTACTACTTGGCGGTATGTCGGCCGGTGCCAGGGTCTGCTTTCCAGCTAAATTCTTCTCCATTTCGCCCAGTCTTTGACTATAAATAATTAATCTATTGATGATTGATTTTCGGCATCCTCAATAGTAAGGCTTTTCTTACAGACAACCTACCTATAGGTCCTAATAAAAAATATAGGTACCAAAGTAAAGTTGTCTGTCTGTGACCCAAGGGGGTCGCCAGAAGTTTTCAACCTGAAAGGGGTCACGTATTCAGAAAGCGATATCTAAGTATTTTTTCATTTGTGTTATCACGTTATATCTTTTTATTCGTTTTATTAAAAATATATTTTCTTTGGTTTAATTAGAAAGATAGTCCGGCAACACGAAGGTCGAAGACTTGAAATTGATACTAATTCATCAGTTAATAAATATGTGCATTGGTGTAAACAAAGAGTCTGCGAATTCTTCATTTCCAATAAGTTATTTGCATATTTATCATTTGGCTTATTAAAAAACACTGAAAATATTGTTTTAAAATAAATAACTTACTTACTTACTTATGAATAAATTACAAAATAAGGACTATTTTTGAAACGAAAGACATTGAAAGAAACACCTTGAAGTTATGTAAATTGTTTTAGGAATACTTGTAAGTAAGTGCTAGATTTACTCTCAAAAGAGCTAACTTTGACTAGGCAGACTTTACTGGTGGTAGGTCTCTCATATGTGAAAGGCTGCCTGGGTGGGTACCACCGCAATGTCTATTTCTCCCGTCAAACAGCAGTTTAAATGCACTGTTGTGTTTCGGATTGAAGGACATTGTAGCCAGAGTAACTACTGGACATATTGAGACTTAACATCTTATGTCTCAGGATGGCGAGCGCAGTGGAATGCCAAGCATTGCTTTGTAACTCAAGGTGTTGTTTGGTTGTACTACTGTTCATGAGCGGTCGTATCGCTTACCATTAGGCGAACGGCATGCTCGTATCGCCATTCACTGCAATAAAAAAAAAAAAAAAAAAAGGCAGTGAGAAATATGAGTAACAATCATTTTTGAGCGCACAAAATCATATCATAATGTTGCAGGCGGTCTCTAGAATCTTTGAAACAGTTTTGTAATTAACGAAATATATTTAATATATTATAAATAAATAAAATAATTTTGCGTTTGTATGGCAGAAGGGCTAGGCCTCGATTATTTCCGGGTAACTCTGAGTCGCCCTATTCCCATTCCGGGTATAATAATTAATATCTAATATTTTATCCTGAAATAATCACTAAAAATCGGAGCAATGAAGTGACTTGATATTATTAAATATTCTCAAAATATAATTGATGTTTTATACACGTCATAAAAAAACTGATAATTTTTTATTTAGTCACTTGGTGAAGATTTTTTTAGCATTATTGCCTATGACATTAAATTAAAAAATTGTAATAAATCACACTTTCATAATGAAAAGCTTTTCTATCTCATAGATATACCAATTTTGTTCGTATTTTCTACATCGCATTTTTCAGAACATTTCTTATTCATTCTTATTTCCTAACATATCACATAAGGGTTTTTCTTAAAATAGGCAATTTAAACAAAAGGAAACATACATGTAATAATAAAAAGCAAATCTTATTAAGGAACGAATTTTCAGAGATTATTTGGTGTTCAACCGTCGGAAAATAAAGAAAACTATAAATCTACACACAAGGACGTATTCACAAAGTTAGCTTTAAGATGAAACATTGAACAATACACAAAAGCTAAAGACTAGAGCAAAGGCGAAACGGCTGAATCGTAGCCATAAATTATATTTTATGACGACGACGTGGCAATGTGCGTAGTGTCCATCGACAGCGGGAAACAAGCAGACAAATTCGCGGGATTCGAACAGAACTCTGTACACCACAGAGTGCTAAACCAACTAGAATGACTTTCACTGACGCTGCACACAATTTTGATTATTTAATTATTTAACTAAGTTTTTAAATAAGAAGATTCTTTCTACTTTATAATTAAACAACATCTGAAGAGGAAGGTTAGGTTGAAAACCACAATTTGTTTGGTAAAAGCCATATAATTTGCTGCTGAATTTGTTTTTTTCTTCCTTATATTTCATGGCTTATTATCATAGATTCCTTTTTATAAAAATCTATATTTGAATGTTAGTCTAACACTGCATATCATATTCAAAGTAAACGTGAAAGATACACTTACGAGAGTTGTAAACTTTAAGCGCTTTATGATAAGTTAAAAGTACAATAATCTTCAAAGCCAATGATTTGAGTATGCGAGCAATGTCTAATCAATCATATACATTGTATACATCGAGTGATAGCCGATCGTACAACGCCATTGTGTTATATGTTTTACAACTTGAGAACGAGGTAATTACTTTGCAATTCCAAACAATTGCTCGCTTTACAGAGGATATCATGCGGCGCGTTAACAAACTACGTACGGCAGCTGTGAAATTAATTTGTATCTAAAGTAAGCGTTGTGTCAATCAATTGATTTTCGGCAACCATTTTTATATATAATGGACGATTCGCTCCTGTTTTCCGACGAACACATGGATCTTCTGATCGAACATAATATGTTTGGACGCCTCGGCATTTTTCCAACGAAAATACACAGCCAATATCGATATTCTATATCGACTTATCTGCACTCCAAAATCCAAATGTATGTATGCATACTTTAGTTGAATTGCCGGCGCATTGTGTGGCCACGGGGTTTTGTATATCAATGGTGGCCACTCAAACTATTACTAACGGGGATTGAATGTGCGGTAATAAGTTATGTCAGTTTTTTTTATTTGTATCGTAGGCAGACGGCATATCGATGGTGACTTGGTGAGTGGTCACCGCCACTCAAGGATATTGATAATCTCAGAAGTACAACCTAACCCGATGCCTATCATTTGCTGGACAATTTTTTATGCCACATACAAAGAAAGCCAGATCATAGCGCAGACAACATCGAAGTAGCGAGAATTCCATAACTTGCAGGTTCATTGGTAGAAAACGAAGGAAACATCATTAAATGTGTATTATAAGAGCGGGGACAATTCAATTAAGAAATGGATGAACATGATATGGCTCCTAATGAACTCATCTTAAATAATTTCCCAGAAAATACACTTACTTGTACTTATATTTGCGTATATGCATTATGTTTATTATATATATGTATATATATATATATATATATATATACATATATATATATAATATATATATATATATACCTGGTATCTCAAGACTGCTACCGAAAACGAAGCCGGGTGGTAGTTTTAGTGACTACAAACACAAAGCAACTAAAAATTTCGCAAAGAAACGCGACAGTTATTTTTTATGATTTTTTAAACATCGTCATTTTTTGGTGGTAAATCCCTAGTTTTAGCTAAAATAATAATTTCAACTCTTTTATACCTTAGATTATTTATAAATAAAAGGGTATACACTGTTATTTTAGGAAAAAATGCATTTACCACCCAAATATGGTCAAAGGAAAAAAATAACAAAAAAAATTGTCGCTTTTTTTTGCCACTTTTTCTGTTGTATTGTGTCTGAAGTCGCTTAAACTACCACCCGGCTTCGTTTTCGGTAGCAGTCTTGATATACCCTGTATATATATTTAAATATGTATTTTCTCATATATTTTTTTGCACTTCGTTATACTATTAACACCTACTTTGTTCAATCTTTGCATCACCCAAAGGTTGACTGGTAGAGAATGCCTTAGGCATTAAGTCCGCCTTTATACGAATTAATGTATTAAAAGCTTAATAAAAAAAAAATACGCGAAAAGACCCGAGGTCTCACCACAGTCCTAACGGTTCCAGTTTGTCTGTAACATTATCATCGTCAACGATTCGAAGGACTCGTTACTTTAGAGGGTGAATCTTCAATCTGTTAAAATTATTTTTAAAATAATTTATAAAGCAATAAAGCATTCTTATAGTAAAGAAAACGGATACTTATTAGTGTGAACAAGCATGAAAAAATACTTGCTGATAATTATGAGAATTCTAATTCATGTGATTTCTATAAGTCACAACTAGCCTTTCTGTAACCAAAATTCATGTTATTCCCAAGTTGTTCCAGTAATAAATAAACATAATGTAAAGTAAGGTCCCTATTTATTGTCATGCATAAGTCATATCTGCAGCAGTTTCATTAAGAAATTACAGACATAAAAATATTATTATGAATTTTAAATGAATGTTGACGACGCAGAATTTTGTAGCCGGCTTTAACAATATCTATATCCTACGACAATAATTAATTAGTTTTGACATATTTAAGCATTATAGTTACTAAACTATTTATTTTTAATTTTATATTGAATATATGATATCCATATTAAAAATCTTTCATCACGGTATCACGAAAGATCCCAACAGAGTTTTTACCTTTGGCATATCAGGGTGCAAAATGCGAAACATTGAAAAATACTGTTGGTGGTCAGTTTCAATATTTGTCATTATTGATGACGGACAAGAATTGCAGTGGACCAGTTGACTCTTCCAATAAAGTTTACAAGATTTTTGTGTTCTATATAAATAAATAATATATATCCAATTTTAATATCCCTGCAATAGTCTACAGCGAAATAACTCCATAGCACTTCAAAAGGGCCAGCCACAATGGCGGTCTAACTAAAACGTTAGCAGGAAACCGGCACACACATTTATGATATTAGTTGAACGTTGCGCCCGCGCAGTAATATTAGATGTACTCGTACTTCTATCACTACGCTTACATTTGCATGGCACAGAATCCATTAACAGTCCGCCAATGTAAACAACGCAGTCGTCTGACGGCGACTTAAAAGGCGTTAGGGGAATTTAAATCTTTCAAAAGCTTTTTGTGCCCGCCGCACATGTAGATTGAGACAATGTAGGTACCTACGCAACACTGATCGGGTTACTAGAGGTGTCGCTTGCGTTTTATTGGCACTCAAGATATAGCATTTTTATTTATTGATAGCTTGGTGTATATAGCTTGCGGAGAGCGGATATCAACCACGAAATGTAGCGAAGAAGACCTGATGCATATAGATTATAGTTGCTCTAATTGGGTCTAAATATATTTTTTATTGCAAACGACTAGTGAAGTAACTAATGGGTCACTTTTAAGTGGCACCCCCGCGGGCCATTACCATAAGCATAGCTTGGGGCTAGGGCAATTAAAGGTATGATATTTAGTAGCGACAGAATCGATACAAAGACTGAAAATGGTTGCGTTGCTGATTCTATTGGTTTTATCAAAAGGAATAATTCATATAAAAAAATAACACACTTTGGTTAGTACGACATGAAAATGTATATGTAGATATTTATAATATGGTTACAGAGTATAAATATGTATCACAAAGTTTATGCCTACTATTTTGTATTATTATTCTCCCTAAGTTCGCTTTAGGAAAGAAGACAAAATTTACTTGTGGATTTATTTTTTATCAAAACTGGCATCATGTTTAATTCATTTAGAACGTGTCCCGTTTGGGATGCAACCCTTATAATATCACAAGGTAGCGTTTAACCCTTGGACGGCGGATGTAAACAACATGTAAATCACGCCGCGCCGGCATGCCATCGGCCACATGTGTGTTGTCAGTTTAAAAAACTCCTGCGTACATCGAACACTTACAAAAAACGCAGTTTTACAATACGTCTGGTAAAAGATAAGCTTACAGCTCTGGGTGCGAACAGACCTCTGCGAATAGATAAAACTCTCAACAAAAACTTGACAAACTTGAAAAAACAACGGGTGGGTAATTAGGTGCTATAAATATACCACATGTATTTTTAAATCACCTTACAAGGATTAAATGTAATGGAAATTTGAATAAGTGATATTTACATTAAAGTAGATACTTAATTTTTGTGTGAATATCATTATTTCAATCACATCCCGATGTCTCGGCCGTACAAAATGGTCCATGACAATCAACGGCACCTAATTACAGTGTTTATTTTTTCTAATCTAAGACAGGACATATGAAAGGTCAAATCGAGACAAAAGGGTGGTATTCTCAGGATGCAGCCATCAGTCAGTTCCCTTTGTTTTCACTGACGTTCCATGCGCGGCCTTAACAAAATATACAAAAGACCGAAATGTAACCATCGTGCCGCGCCCACACGCCGACCAATACGTGTTTTGACGACCGACACATCATCGGCCGAATACCTTTGTCCAAATAACGCTTAGTGTGCATCCATCTAAACAAATGCACTGAACAAGCTTCCGCAATAACTGACTGACTATAAATCATCATTTTGATAACTACGGAGGACAGCCCACCATTATCATACTAGACAAATTATTCTCACTTGTTTATCGTAGTTTCTTTCATGTCTCTTCGTCATTAAGCTCGGTCGCGCTGCTACTATTGTATTTATAACACGTTGAATATTTTGATTGACGGAAATAACTTTTACCTAATCATCATTGCAATGTCGCGCTTTAAATACAGTTCGTATAAAAATAGTTTAAATATTTTATAAACTTATACGTCGAATGCAAATTGGATTTACCTGTTCGCCATCAACCTGCATCATGCATGCCATATTGAACGCATATTATAAAGCAATGCGGCAATGCGCAATCTCGTCCATTAATTCCTACGACCAATTGGGAGAGCGTGCAAGCAGGAACAAACTATTCAGTATTCATGCACTTGGCAGTGGTCTGTGCGAGATGCAGCTATCGCACATAGTTTTACATTCTAGATGACATCTAGTTGCTACATATAACTCCTCGGTCGCTATGATCGCCTAGTACGCTGGATGCACCGATTTGCTATATGCAGGGATATTTAGATGGACCAATAAATTTATTATATATCTAGTGTATTTTAAATAAAGTGCATGGTGGCATTTTAGTAAACGTACCAGACTGCAAATTTGTTCACGGTGGTCGCGGGTTCGAATCACAGAGCACACCTCTTGACTGACTTTACGGAGTAATGTGTATATTGATAGCCAATTACCAAATACTATAACGGTGAAAGAAAACATCGTGAGGAAACCTGCATATCAAAGCGATTTATAAAAAATTCTATGTTATGTAAACTCCGCCAACCCGCACTAGGCCAGCGTGGTGAACACAGAGTACTTTGTATATGTGGTGAACTATATGGCCTAACCACCACTCACTATCGTACTCTCGAGTGTAGAGGAGGCCCGTGCCCTGCAGTGGGACGTATATGGGCTGATACAGTGCAGTACAGTATTTTAAATTTTAGGCATTGTAGGAATACTAAATAAAACACTCAAATTAGCTTATGTATACATTTTATTTTAAACTTAAATTATTCCAATTGAAACCAAATCATGCAATCATTCTTCAAATCGTAAGTACACTTTCGGGAGCAACCATTTGAGGTTGATATGGATACGAATTCTGATACGACTCAGGCGCTGCCAGTTCCGCCGCGTAGTACAAAGTCTCTCCGTCCTGCACGGGCTGAAGGTTGGCGAAGTTCAGGAAGTCAATTTGTTGATTATGTTGCACAGCCTGTGCGTATTTGTCCACGGCGAGCGTTCCATCGCCGATGTGCGAACGCATGTGGAAGTTGAGATGGCTGCTCTGTTTGAACCTCCTGCCGCATACGGAGCATTCGAACGGCTGAATGTTGGTATGCGTGCGCATGTGTTGCCTCAGATGCACGGACTGCGAGAAGCACTTGCTGCATATGACGCACTTGAAAGGCTTCACCTTAGTGTGAGTGCGGAGGTGCTGATCCAAGCCCGCCTTCTGTGTGAACGCTTTAGGGCAGAATGTGCACGCGAACGGACGAATGCCAGTATGCATGCGCATGTGTTGTTGCAACCCCCCTTGTTGGGTGAATCGCTTCGCGCATATAGAACACTGGTGAGGTTTCATTTTGGCGTGAACGATGCGGTTGTGCTCGTCGTAGTCCGCGCTGCGTAGAAACGTGAGGCCACAGAACCGACACGAGAAAGTCAACCGATTCACAGCTTGAATTTGCGCCACTGTGTTTTGCGAGTAGCCGTCCCTGTCTAGTCGTTTCTCGCACACTTGGCAACGGAGGGCCGCCTTCCGCCGCTTGGTGTGTTCCTCGCGGTAGTGCAGCGAGTAGTCGCAGCAGTTGAAGAATATCTGCCGGCACTGCAAGTCCGGACGCATTGTTGACGGGAACGTGCACGTAAACGGCCCCCTGGACCAAACGCTTTGTGTTATTAACTTGACTTCCTTTTACAAAATACTATTAATAAAGATTAATAACCCAGCGAGATGATATTTAATCAAACTATTTGATCCAATTTTTACTAGTGTTAGATCTCTCATATGCGAGATGTCTCCTGGGTAAGTACCACCGCAATGTCTATTTCTCCCACCAAAAAGCAGTGTAAATGCACTGTTGTGTTTCGGATTGAAGGACATTGTAGCCAGAGTAACTACTGAACATATTGATACTTAACATCTTATGTCTCAGGATATCGAGCGCTGGAATACCAAGAATTGCTTTGTAACATGGTTTTGCTACTGTCCATGAGAGATTATATTGCTTACCATCAGGCTAATGGCATGCTAGTGTCATCGTTCATGCAAATAAAAAATAGAAATAAACTCTGATGGCCTATCGCTAACCCCTTACCAGAAGGTTTACCATTCACACCTTGATAAAAAAGTGAATATCGATGATTTAAAACAACGTACCTCAAGTCGACCGGCTGCTTGGGCTTCAGTTGAGTTCGTTTTACTACTCCGTCGAGACGGGACCGCTTCATGGCGTCGGAGTCGACGTCATCACTCAGCTTCACGATGAGATAGCTCGTGTCCACCGAGAATAGCCTAGTGGTCAACCCATCCACGGTCGTCATCTTGTCATTCTCACTACTCTTTAAGGGGATGAACTTGAAACTTCCCGTGAAACTCTAGATAACAAGACGACAATAATAATAATAACACCCAACAGTCACTACGACAGACTTTTCGGTCTCACAAACACCCAGACCCGCAACAAAATATATTGTCGGCCGCACAAATATTTCTATCGTTGCGGGGATCGAACCCATGGCCTCTCATTTCCTAAGCGGCGTCTGGCCGACTGCAAAGCGGAGGCTGTTGCCTGTTAGTAATAATATTAATCATTGCGACGATATCTCTGGTTGTGTGGGTGGTCATGAACGCTAGGAACTATTTATCATGCGGGAGTCCGTCTGCTCCTGTCCATATTATACTAAAATATTTAAATTATTACATACATACTTAAACTCACGCATTTTACTAAGACGGGGAAGTCAGAGGTCATTATTACCAGGACAACCACATTCCACCTTGTATGTTCCATCCCACGACGTGATAGGGGGGCGAACCTATCGTCATATCGAGCACAAATTCCTGACTCCGGGCTGATAATGAATTGAGAAATAAAATATGTATCACCATGCCCGATCTGGGATTCGAACCCAAACCCTCAGCGTTGCAATCATACTGCAGTACAACTGCGTCACCAAGGCACCATATTTAAATTATTGTAAGTTAAATATCTCGGCGGTCGAACGTATCCAAAACGTCGCGTTGAAAGTCACCAACCTAAATTATAAATTTCGATGATTATATTTTTATTACAAATATGGTGTAGTGACTATGGAAAGTTCTGAAGAGTCTGATTTATATCTTATTGAATCGCATTATAATAATTATTAAACTAAGTAACACTTGTATGCCAAAAAACAGATCAAAGAGCGCTTCATAATGTAACCAATTTACCGACTACATGACCTGTGTGTCACAAGCAAATAAATGATGATGATAATGATGGAAAGCGTTAGGATAGGTCTAGAGTTCAGTGAAGAGGATAACGAGTATATTTCTGTTGCCAAGCGATGCTCTATCTATTAGAATGACGTTTAAAGTCACATTTTCGAGCCGGGATGAAACGCCTTAACGTCTTTACTGGTGTTAGTACTCTCATATGCGAGATGTCTCCTGGGTAAGTACCACCGCAATGTCTATTTCCCCCACCAAAAAGCAGTGTAAATGCACTGTTGTGTTTCGGATTGAAGGACATTGTAGCCAGAGTAACTACTGGACGTATTGAGACTTAACATCTTTTGTCTCAGGATGGCGAGCGCAGTGGAATGCCAAGCATTGCGTTGTTTGGTTTTGCGACTGCTCATGTGCGGTCGTATCGCTTACCATCAGGCGAACGGCAAGCTCGTCTCGCCATTCATTGAAATAAAAAATAAAAAAGTTCACCTGTTCTGCGCAGGAAGAGGTTTCCTTGTCGTCATCACTGCACGAGCCGTGAGTGTCGTGCTGTGTGTTCTTATGATTCTGCAGCGCGTTGCCATTGTAAAACGTTTTTTTGCACAAACGACACACGTATTTGGGAACCGGCACCTCTTCCCAACGTATATTCTACAATTCATAATGCTTTTCATAGATTTACGCGAATGTGACACATTGAAATAAAACTATTATTGCTTGCACCATGTTGCATGCATGGGATGCAATTCTAGACTTAATTAAATCGGAACCCAAAGGACCAACTGCCAGACCTCAAGATACAGTGAGCTCCATCTAGGTGCATAGATCGGAACGCAAGAACAAATAAACTTTTTAAATAAACTTTTTAATTTAATAATTGTTAATTAAAGGTAATTAAATTGTAACAGTCACTGAGCGAATGATAATACCTCATACTTAAAATCCGCGATAAAATGCGTAACCAATAGTTTTACTTCTAGAATTCATTCCGAAAAGAATTGAAGAGCGTGTTACATAGAGGAAAATTATTTAATTCGTTAATTTTATTTATGTATCCTGTAAAAATACTGGTATGGATTGTGACGAATTTCCAATTCAATTTAAAGGAAGGAGTTTTGGTAGGCGGTATTTATTATGTATATTGGAAGATATCCCCGCTAATATCAGTGTTTTTTTTATCACGATAAATATTATACCTATTTCGTTTTATTATCTTTAAATAGAATAGAGAATAAGTAAAGAAGACAACCCGCACTAGGCCAGCGTGGTGGACTATATGGCCTAACCACTCTCAATCGTACTGTCGATTGTAGAGGAGGCCCGTGCCCTGCAGTGGGACGTATATGGGCTGATACGGAAAGAAGACAACATCACGAATAAATGTGTATGGCCGCCAGATATTTATACCAAATTTATTGTAATCATAATATTGTCCATAATAAAAAAATAATTTTAAAAAGACTGTATATTAGCTCTTATGATAAGTTAGCCAAGAGTGCGTGAGACTCGTGCGCTGACTTCTGAGGTTTCTATAATATGTCAAATTGAATTAAATCAACATAAGGTAATCGACAAAAACCTTTTACAGAGAGCAATAGTAAAGTTAAGAGTAAAGTTTTGGCTTATAAAAGTAAATTTCAAAAACAGTCCTTTGTCTCCAATTGGTAATCTTATAAAAAATAAGGGATAAATTTATATTTAAATAGTCTAAATCAAAACCATTTATAGTTGCTTCGTGAATAACAAAAAAATACAATGTAAAATAATAATGGTAATTCGAGTACTGAAAAAAAAACCAGATTGTTCACAAACATCTAAGTAAATCTGTTTCATCATATCATCATCATATCAGCCACAGGAAGTCCACTGCTGAACATAGGCCTCCCCCAAGGATCTCCACAATGACCTGTTGGAAGCGGCCTGCATCCAGCGACTTCCTGCAACCTTAGTCAGATCGTCCGTCCACCTTGTAGGCGGGCGTCCGACCTTTCGCTTGCCTGTACGTGGCCTCTGTTTACTAGAATATATTTCGTAATTTTACCTGGGTTAGCTGTGCATTGTTTGTTTCTGATGGTTGAAAAGAATTTTGTCCAACTTCTCCCATAATACAGTCAGCATAATCCTTAAAAATCTAAATTTTTATGTTAATGAAGTATTCAAAAGAGGCAGAAAAATATGTTAAATCAATATTATCCAGATTGTTAATTATGTTATACCAATGATTATACCTGTACACATGTAAAGTTTGTGAGCCTAATCGGGAAAATACCGAGATTCCATTTTAATAAACTACTTTTGAAAAAAGCGCCATTGCCTCGCATGAAAACTGAGAAAACTCAATAAGAAGCAGAGACAAGTAGAGGACTTAATAGGGATCTCCCTAGGCAGGCGAGTAGTCGACTTAGCCGGGCGATTTCTATTAGTACTATTATTGGGTCGCTGTGCATGTCTAGAATGTCAGCCAAAAACTAAATCAGTTAAATCCGGGGTTCTTTTCTTGGCAAATTATGTTATTATGCTATAATGATTGGCGGCGCGGCGCTTCCCAATTCTAAAAGAAACATCACATTAATTGGAAAAATATTTATGTATTTTGCCACACGAAATTTTTCAATTTAATTAAATTGCTTTACTTCTGAAATTCATATGAGTAAAATTGTGTTAATTTTATGGTTTATTTTGAAACTTTGCAAATTACTACTTAATTATGAAACAACTGTACTATCAATCCTTACTAATATTATAAAGGTGAAAGTTTGTATGTATGTATGGATGTTTGTTACTCTTTCATGAAAAAAACGGCTCAACAGATTTTGATGAAATTTGGTATAGTGATAGCTGACACCCTGGATTAACACATAGGCTACTTTTTATCCCGAAAAATGTAGTGTTCCCGTGGGATGAGTCAGGAAACCATCCTTACTAATATTATAAAGGTGAAAGTTTGTATGTATGTATGGATGTTTGTTACTCTTTCATGAAAAAACGGCTCAACAGATTTTGATGAAATTTGGTATAGTGATAGCTGACACCCTGGATTAACACATAGGCTACTTTTATCCCGAAAAATGTAGTGTTCCCGTGGGATGAGTCAGGAAACCAAATATACATATTTTCTACTCTTTCAAATTCAAATTGTTGGCACGGGATGTCCTCTCCTACGGAAGGGAAATATAGTCGACGGCACGCGGGAAATATAGTTAGTAGACACGCGAAATAATATGTTCTTGATGTGGATTGGACTCAAAAACTATCTGCACCCGGGCGAAGCCGGGCCCGACAGCTAGTTAATTCATAATTTTAATAGCCGCATGGTATACTGTTGGCAACGAACCAACGTGACGTGGCTGCCAACACGTTTAATTCCAAGTACCCACCTCTGAATTAACATAGCATCACCATCATTAGTCCGTTGCAATTCATTGCTGGATCTTAGAGTAATTATAATATAGAGGGAGCGCTGTCATACATTTGCGTCTTGAAAAACGTAGATATTTTCTTGTTCGTTATGTTGGTACCACTCCTATATTAGTGGAAATTGAATTAATTATTTAGCAATAAATTGTTATAAATTCCTTTGATAACCGAAATTATATTAAGCTATTGTCCTTTTAAAACTAGTTTGACTGGAATTAAATAGCTCTAAACTATTTATTTTAATTTCCTTTAGCAAGTAATTCATGTATGTTGGACAACCTGTCAAATATCAGCCAATAGGAGGGCAGAAAAAGGTGGCCCGGCACCACCATTTTTATCTACGTTTTTGAAGTACCAGCGCTCCCTCTAAGTGCTGGATGTAGGCATCTTCCAAGGTATGCCACAGAACCCGGTCTATAGCTTTATACATCCAGTCACTGACAGCCTTCTCGTAAAAATCGTCATGCAAATGGGCAGAGGGCATTGATTGATATATGTATTTATAATAATTTCTATAGTATGTGTAATCTGCCACCTACTCTAGGCTCAGCTTAGTCAACCATTAATGGGACTCTTGATGGCAGAGACGGCCCGTGTACTGCAGTGGGACATATATGGGCTGTCTTATTATTATATATAGTTCCCCCACTTATTGTTTGGATGATTTAATGTTAAAAAGCTAATTCCGAAATATTTCAGTGCATTTTGGCATTTCAAAAACTACCCGCAATGTTTCGTAGTTATTTAGCTCTGCAATTATTTATGCATGACACCTACAGTAGTTTTCAGTATTGTAACGATAAACATATTTGGAAAGAAATATTCAATTAATATATATATTTTTTTTGTACGTACCTTGTTTATTGTTGCACATTGATTGTGATTAAATCATATCATTAATTACAAAAATCGATGATCGAACTTTACTAACGAGAGTGTCATCATTTAATTAATTTAATCGACTAAATAATGCATATTGAGATATTGAGGCAATCTCCGGAGTCCGGGGTGATTGACATTTGAATTTTGAAGTTACAAATTGTCCATAAATTGTCACACATTTGTCACATCACATTACGAGGTGCTACGCGTTCACTATTACTTTAATTTAAATGAATACCTAGGTATGTCTATGTAGTCTGTGCCTAGGTATATTTGTGATTTGTACAATTTTGCTCAATAGTAGAATAATATATACATTGCCATTGATAGCACTTTTAACGACAATCATTAGTTAATGATAATGCGCCGTCGTTTTCGTTCACTGTGAATCAATTTTTAGGAAATACATGTTTCTTGATCTCCTTTTGTAATTAACTAGTATTATTTATTAAATTGAACATTTTTTGTCTCAAGTAAATATGGCTGGGTCAGCTTTGAGACGGTTGATGGCCGAATACAAACGTAAGTCGACGATATTGTGGTTTAATGGAACTAATAATTAGATGTTGTTAACTGTTACAATATTTTATTTCCAGAGCTAACTCTGAATCCCCCGGAGGGTATAATCGCTGGGCCAATAAACGAAGAGAATTTCTTTGAATGGGAAGCACTCATAACGTAAGAAATTTCATGTAATAATTCTGTAGAATTCTGATCTCAAACAAAATTATAATATTTACTGCGGCGAAAAATACATTTGCCTTCTATTTTACCCGCTATTGGGTCTCTTGATTTACTTATCACTTTTATTATCCATGTTACACCATATTGCTAGGTTGAAAGGACATAGCCTGGATTCAATCAGACTAGTTGAAAAATGTGCATCCTTGTTTTCATTATAGAAAATAATTTTAAAATAGTTATGGTCCTATAAAAGCAATTTTAATAAAGTCCAAGAAGGATGTCACAGCATAAAATCAACTTAACTATATTTTATTCAATCTAACTCATGAATTAAAGTACCTATGCAGCCTATTGCTCTAACTTGTCTTATAGCTTTTGGATGCATCCAAGACCAGTGTCATTCAAAAAGCATTTGAGCTCATAACACAGTCAGCATGCATCCTGTGTTTTTTGTATAAATTATGCTGTTATTGCAAAGTATCCCATTTAAATACTATTACATATTTAAAATACATACTGTACTATTACAAATTTAAAATACATACATTTAAATACTATTACATATTTGTAATAGTATTTAAATGGGATACTTTATAGATCATATTATCATAGATTTTGTTCATGTAATATGTATAATTCATTTTACTGATATTAAATTCTGATGACCAGCTATATACTGCTTTTATTTAAAAAACTGTTGTAAATCTTAGGATCTTTAATGTGTTATCAGTTAGTATGTGTTTGCTTGAAGTGCTGCAGAATTTAACTAAATTCCAAATTTCACATGACTATTGCCAATATGGTATATGACTAGGCCAGTGTGGTGGACTATATGGCCTAACAACTCTCAATCGTACTGTCGATTGTAGAGTAGGCCCGTGCCCTGCAGTGGGACGTATATGGGCTGATACAGATTGCCGATATTAAATAATGCTGGCTTTTTACGACATTTCGACTGCAGCCTATATTTTTATTACAGTGGTCCAGAAGGGACTTGCTTCGAAGGTGGGATATTTCCAGCTAAACTGATCTTCCCTCCAGATTACCCTCTGAGCCCTCCGAAGATGCAGTTCATTTGCGATATGTTTCATCCTAACAGTAAGTTATGTCTTTCATAATAGGTGATTGAATTTGCATTTATGATTGTAGTAGAAATATGAACTGTTTTGCACTTTGATAAAGACAATAAATTTGAATGATATGGAGTTCCTCGAAAAGACCTGGCCCAGATTTTCACTTTTCAATCTTATTTTACTTAAAATGTATGCCCTTAAATCCTAAAAATGTGCTTAATATTACAAATCCATTAATATAATAGCACATTTGTGCACATGCAAGTTCCATTTTCAATTTAGCCAGTGTTTGTTAATTTTCAAGCAGGTTAGCATATCTAAGGGTGAAAGGCAATCAACTTCTACTAGTGGATACTTTGTAATTACTTTACATGTATTTACTAATGTATAGTTAGTTGTTTTTGTTTTCTCTATTATTTTTGGCTTGCATTGAGTGTGGAACTAGATTATTTTTAATGTAGAGATGAGCATTTCTATATGCACTGGAGTTATTTAAAACTGTAGCATCTATAACTGCTATTCAAAATAATTTGTATGTATGTGAATTCCTTTTATTTTCTTGTATGTGTTTCTTGCTCCGCATAAACTGTTATTATTATTTTACATCATATTACTCTAGCTATGTAAAATGACGTTACTAACTATCTAGATTCCAGAACATTGAAGTGACTCCTTATATCATGCATGTTATACCAGTGTAAAAAAAATGATTATGTCCTTTTCGAAGTGAGTTTACATATTGCCACATAAAAGAAATGATGAAATAACAGGAATTCCTATATTAATGACATGTTGCAAATTCAAAGAACATTAATTAGAATTGTTGCATGAGTAAAATATAAGATATTTCTTGTTTTCTTTTCAGTATATGCTGATGGTCGTGTGTGCATATCCATTTTGCATGCACCTGGAGATGATCCGATGGGGTACGAAAGCAGCGCTGAGAGATGGTCACCTGTGCAAAGTGTGGAAAAAATATTGCTGTCCGTAGTCAGCATGTTAGCTGGTATACACACAATTTATGACAATAGAGCAAAGTATTCTTTATTTAAATATATTTAGTAAATTGAATACATTTTAGATTTTTTCAAAGACATTGTTTTATATGCATTTCAGAGTCAACTTGTTTGGTTAATTATTATTACACTACAATGCCATACTTAGAGCCAGTTAACATCAATTAAATAGTTCCTTTGTGTTCTTTTGGTTTCAGAACCGAACGACGAGAGTGGTGCCAATGTAGATGCGGCTAAGATGTGGAGGGAGGATCGTGAACAATTCAACAAGATTGCCGAGCAACTCGTCAGGAAGACCCTTGGCCTACCACCTCCGTAAAATACTCTAAAAATAACAATTAACATAGTTTTTCAAAGGTAATCACTATTATTTTCTCAATGGAACATTTTTGACATGTACACATTTTATTACATTTTTAATCATTTACTGTGTATAGGATTTCAATATCTTGTGTTATTTTAAAATTTACTCAATAATCTTTTAATGCACAAAATAGTAATCAATTTTAAACATCTAATAGTTTTGCTGTTTGCAGCATCAGTATATGTGGAATATTGTAATGAAATATCTTTGACAATGTATGATGTCTTGTCTTTCAATAAAAACTTAGAATGTTTACACTCAATTAGAATATAAGGTATTGGAACATTTTACATTTTGGAAGTTTTGCTATACATAAGTAGGCTTAATCATTTTACAGTAATGGTTCTTTTAAATAATGAAATCAGTTTGATAAATGTTTGAAATGTGCCAGCAATGTCAAATTAAAAACTTGTGGAATTGTATAACATTTTGTATCAGCCTTAAACCTTAGTGAGAAATAAATATTTATTAAACTATATTTTATAAAATATTTCATATTAGTATCTAATGTTCTTCGTTTGCTCAATAGTTTAGTTTTCAATTGAAGTGTTATAAGCTTAATCATATGCTAAGCGAGGTAATGCAGCGGCTTGCGAATTTATATTTTGTGATATAATTTAATTGCTCCGCTGGATTATTAACATTTTTTACATCTTGTACTAAAAGCAACTGGTCTGTGCATTATCTTTCTTAGCATATGCATGTGAGGGTTTTCATTTTCCAAATGAATGCAATGTATGAAGCATTTTTGGACAAATATGACCTTCAAAAAGAGTGTATTCCAGCCTTAAAGGTCGGCATTGCATCTCTATGCCCTACCATGTTGTAGATGTTTATGATTGGCAGTGATCACTTACCATCAGATGAACCGAATGCTCGTTTGCGCCTTATAATGTAAAAAGGAAAGTCAGTAAAAAAATCGGTTGATAAATAACAATTGTGTGTTTTTTCGTCAAATCTTACAGTCCATTTGCAATATTTTATTTTCTTTAAAAAATTTCACATTACCTATTAAATATTTCAAAATACAATTATTTGAATTTGGTGAAAGTAACTTTTTAGAGATAATTTGGAGAATTTGTGTACTTGTTTCTTAAACAGTCTTAAAATATATTTTAGTTATGATATATTTTTTCTTCCTCGCTCAAACTGAATTCAAAAGTCGTTCGAAACACATCCGATAATTAAATTAAGTTTAAGAACTGTTTATGAATATGGCTATTAATATTAAAGTTTTAAAGTTATTATTTAGTAAAGAGGAAGTCGTGATTATCGTGTAAATGGGGACCCTCAGCATATTAAATTAGTCATGTTTTAATATTATGTCATTACTTCCAGACTTTTTCCACGATACCAACGTATCTACTTTATTGAAGTTAGTCATACAAATAGTGCCGAAATGTACCCAAAGCTCAGTTAGGAACATAGTTCATTTGAAATGTATTTTATTTGGTATTTAGGTCCTTAAAATGCAGTATATTTATTATTTTATCATTGAAATTATTTGGTATTTATTTCCTATCTAACTTGAGGTTAAATAAACAGACGCTAGACTAATTTATTTATTGTCTCTGAGTACAGAGTGGTGCGATATTTTATTTTATTTGCGTGGGTCACAGCTATATACGTTTAGTGTAGGGACTTGATAATTCAAGTGTTTATTTTTGTTTTTTTTTTTTACTCTGGCTGGGCATAATGGCGGCATTGCACCTGATTGTAAGCGCAAATGCCGCCCAGGCAGAGTATCTGTTTCAATTGGCATGGGACTGCCGTCCGATGCCAATGGAAACAATTATGACGGCCTGCTAAGGTGCCTCTTCACACTACGGCGGAAGGACCCAGGATTGTAGGAAGGAGGGAACACGTGAGACGGCAAACAATTACACAGCCTGACGGTGCGGCACAAAAAAGAATTAGAGAACCATTTGGTTCGCGCCGGGATGGTGTGGACCGTCAAGCTATGGCTTCGCAAGCCATATTCGAGAAGTCACGGGCGGTCGCCACAATCTCTTCATTATACACACCTCATTTAAAATACGTAGGAATTTTACAGATATCTGAAAGAACTATGTTTGTAACCGAGCTGCTGTTATTTTCCCTCGTATAGTGAACTTGGACTGCCTATTTCTATCTACCTGATAATAAAAAATTGGCGCCGAAATGTGACACATGAAACGACCCTACGGCAATAACCTGCAATCTTGATTCTTTAAATTCTAAAATCTTGGTAATACCTTTAGCAGTCCATGTTCATAATATGTCCATTTTACGGAGTTTTGGTATTTTGTAGACAGTAATAATTCAGGTGTTTTTTTAGAAAGTACAGTTGCCCTATATAAACCTTCATGTTTATGAATACTGTTTGCCTTCAATTTTATTGAAATTGTACGAGCCCCGATGCAAAATAGTTCGTCTAGTGTGAATTTTTTTCTGTAAGTTTTTTTCTAACTTCATTATTTTTGTATATCTATGTAAAATATTAAGCTGTTCTACTATCATATGTCGCGTTACTTATGCCATTTTTTAATTATGAACCAATAAACTATTTTAGCTTTTTAAATTTATACATATCCTGTTTTAAATTCGTAGAAGTTATAAGCAAAATAGTTCGTCCAAATGTTAATCGATGCAAAAGAGTTCGTCTATCGGTGAGATAAATAAGATTATTTCTTCTTTGTACAATTATGTTGCATTATTTAAATTTCTAAAAGTAATTCTGTGTCATTTGTTAAGTGAGACAGTATAAATTCTGAAAAATTTACTGTCTCACTTAACAAAGTTTTTTTCATTAGTTTTTAAATAACAATGGGTCGTGGCAAACCCGTGTGTGAAGAGCTTCGAAAGCGAATAGTTTGTGGGGTCGATGCTGGCAAATCAAGTTATCAAATATCTAAAGACTTGATACTTCCCAGGTCTACTGTCCAATCTATCATTCGGCACTATAAAAGAATAGAACGACTTCTTGTTTGAAGAAAACTGGTCGACCACGCATCACAAGTGCAGTAGAAAACAGAATCCTGAAGAAAATTATCAAAAATAATCGTCGTGCTCGAGCTGGAGAACACACGGTGCAATGAAAGGACATGATTCACAAAGACGTCTCAGTTGATACTTGCAAAAGAGTCCTAAAAAGAATGGGTTACGGATTTTACACGGCTAAGGAGAAACCACTGTTGACTGCAGACTGCTGTACAAAAGAAAAAGAGGTTGAAGTATGCTCGTGATCATTTAAATTGGACTTCCGATCAGTCATCAGTATCAGCGTAGTATCATTTGAAGTGACAGTCAGCGATGAAAGGAAAACAGTGATTCGGGATAAAAATGAGTCATTTCATATTGATTGTCTCAAACGCATAGTGATGTTTCCGGCGTCTCTTATGATATGGGGCTGCATGTCTGCACAAGGTGTTGGTGGTATGCAGTTTGTGGATGGTTCTATCTATGCTGCAAGGTATCAAAATCTTTTGTAAGAGAATTTTCTGCCCTTTATTCCGTCACTTAAGCATCAAGATTCCTTCATTTTTAACAGGATGGTGCTTCCTGCCATATTGCTAGGACAACAAAGAAGTGGCTACTGGCGAAAAGCATCCCTGCAATCGAATGGCCATCTAACAGCTCGGACTTGTCGCCGATTGAAACCCTATGGTGGAAAATGAAAAAAGTTCTCCGTAAAAATCCATCAAGATCGAAGAGCGACTTAAAGGCTAAACTCTTGGCTGTCTGAGAGTCAATTACGCCTGAGGAGTGTGCAGCGTTGGTTGCAACCATGCCTCGCATTTCGCATTAAAGCTGTCATTGAGAGCAAAGGCTAAAAACTAAGTGGTAGACGAACTATTTTGCGTGAGTGACAAGGGTAGACGAATGCTTTTGCGTTATGATTTTTAGAATATTTTTTAATTTTTTTTATGTTATGTAAAGTCATGAAAGAATTTCAGTTATTTTAAAATCAACTTTAAAATGTTCCTCAAATTATGGTTTACTATTTATTAAAAGTTCTTCATTATTTTACCAATATTTACTTTCTATATTTTAGGCTTGCACTCATTTTCATACTAGACGAACTATTTTGCATCGGGGCTCATATAACATATTATAATACGCGTAGTATGTGAATTATGCATGATCCGATGTGTATGAATACGGACTGTGTCTTTTTATAAAGAATAAAATTAAATTCATGAATTTATAAGATTTTTATTGTGAGAATAAAATACAGAAAGATTGTTAATACTACAGCATTCAAAGCTATTAATATGTATTA
Source organism: Hyles vespertilio (assembly GCA_009982885.2). Classification (NCBI taxonomy): domain Eukaryota; kingdom Metazoa; phylum Arthropoda; class Insecta; order Lepidoptera; family Sphingidae; genus Hyles; species Hyles vespertilio. The sequence continues at coordinate 29,094,766 of CM042833.1, read as the reverse complement.
GATTCCGTAATAACTCATTTATCTACTGTTTGTTTTCTTAAAGCCATATTTTTTCGGAATTCAGGGCTGGGATAGTTTGGCTTTCTCTCTAACGGTCGTTCTCTATAACCTATCTATCTTTAACAAGAGGACAAAATAGTTACCATTACTATGTCGGTAAAATTGTACGCTTCATTTAACAGAAATGGTCATATATTTATCTTAGTAGCTACCTATAAATATTTGCACCATATCCATAACTCTCTATCTTTGTTAGCTGAAACATAAAATGCATCGAAATATGAAGTGAAATATCTCGTTAAAGATAGATAGATTATAGAGAACGGAAAGCTCGAAGAGACGATATTCCAAGGAGGCCACTGTGGTACTTGACGAAAAAAGCCGACTATCATTCTCAACGCCTCTTGTGGAAACTGATAGGTAATTGAGGAGTGTTGTACTGTTGATTATTCAAATATTTATCTGTTCGAGGATCAGAGCCAATGTTAGCAAAGAATGTCATTAACGCGGCCGTTGCGCTAATCGATGTACAAATGTGATAAATATATTTAATTCAATTATTAAATATAGCAAAAAAATGCGATAAATCGATTTGCATTAATAATATGATGTGAGTTATTCAGATACAGAACGAAGAAAAGCGAAGTACGAGAACGAAGTCTTGAGGATCTGAAAAGTAGATATTTAATTATAAATATTAATTGCAACTATATTTTTTATACACAACTCGGAGACCATGAGACTTATTTCAGAGCTTAATTTTAAAAATGCATTTTTGGGATTAGTAGTATAAGATGTATTAAATAAAGCAGGCGTAATTGGTACCATGTAAATGAACACATTTCTAAGTTTCAGAGCAAATTCGACTTTTGAATTAAATGAGCTGCATATACAATGTCTAAAAATCATCTTCAACAGAACAGCCCAATATACTTATAACCTAGTCAAAGAACCTACTAAAATGTTTGTAGTCATTGTCAATTAAAAACACATTTATCACTATTAGTTATAATGAAAAATCTATTTACCGCTGCCATGGAGGTGACGCCTACTTTAGCCAGACCCAGTGCGTTGACGTGCAATGGTTCTTGCACGTTGCACATAAATATTACCACGGTCTTTCTGTTCTTCGTGTTCATATACTCCCAGGGCACGCTGTATACTGCATCCTTGATTTTCTCTGTCTGCAAAATCAAATAAATAAATAACACCCAACAGTCACATACATAGTCCTGACCCTACAGTAAGATCGAATCTTGTGTCGCAGGTATCAGGAACTACGAGAGACTTTTCAGTCTCACAAACACCCAGACCCGAAAGAAATATTTGTGATTAATAAAAAGTATACCTTTATACTCCAGAACTTACCACAGTACCGATGGACTCTATAATGAACGACAGCTGAATGAGCAATTGAAATAGTGCCAACGTTAATGGTCCGTAGCGTATAAAAGCTATCGCGTTCTGAAAGAAAATGTAATATGTATACAAACTTAACTTTAAAAATGTATAATAGTCATAGGACATAGACTTATTCGCAGTCAGTTTATAAATCTGTTTTATTTATCCAATTATATTTTGCTCCTTTACTGATAAATAGACAGTATAAGAAAAGAAGATAAAATATTAGGTAGCTAAAATAGGTTTTAAAACGTATATATGAATAAGGTTCATGTTAGACCTTTAGATAAGTTAGCAAATAAAATAAATAAATGACCCCAAACTAAGATCGACTCTTGTGTCGTGCGTATCAAGAAATACGAGAGCCTTCGGTCTCACAAACACTCGGACTCGAAATAAATATTTGAACCCGCGGCTTCTCGTTAAAGAGACGGCGACAAAACGATTGAGCCACGAAGGCTGTCAGTTATAAATAGATACTTTCCAGAAAATAGTGTGGGCTAATGCATCCTGCAAAATATAATCACTAACGGTCTACGGCAGTCAAATAGTGTATCTAAACTATAGATCAATGGTAACGGACAAAAAATATATAGTTGCTTCTGTATATATGTGACTGCTTAAAATTCGATGACGGAAAACTCGATAGAATTGTCAGACCTTAAACAAAAGTTTATGATAAGACCACGAACCAAAATTGAGCCATCTTGGTAAGTACCTATTTTATTTTCTTAGCACCTTGAATATTTAAAGTCCATACAGAATTGCACCATAATATAATAAAACGTGCTATAGATAGGTAAGTATTTATAAGCCAGATACCTAGGTTTCTTGAGGAATTTCTGATTTAAGTCTATTATTATTTGTCCGTACTGATTAGCGCTAAACAAAAACAAACCATTTGAGATATTTCCAACAGCAAAAGACATCCGCTGACTTGATGAAACATATAATACACAAACAGCATTGGACCGAATCCTTCTGAAATTTCATTGGTGAATCTGTAAAAACAAAATGGATCGGCTATGAGGAGATCCTTAAATCTATACTAATATATACTTACTCCTTAGTCTGTGCTGAAGAGTTACTTTGTTACCTCTAATCTCAAGAACTACTGGTTCGAATAAAAAAATATTTTTGTTTTAGATAGGTAATTTATAGAGGAATGGAGGCTATATATTATCACGCTATGACATATAGGAGGGGGACAGTAGTAAAAGTTGCTGCCATATCTTATTCGTAGCCCATAGCAAGTTGAAATGACAGTGTAGGACAGGAGAATTGACAGCTAACAGCCAACGGCAAGTGGGCCGCACAATTCTCGGATGAAGACCACGTACAGATAAGTGTAATATGGGACGCCCACCAATAATATGGCCAGACGTTGTAATAAAGGTTGCAAAAGTTGCGGTATGTAGCGGCTTATTAGTTCATCCACTTACCCCAAAAGCATGCGATGGTAATCAATACACTCCTTCAATTTTTTTTCAACCATGGCCATTTCTTGTTCAGAATATAGTGTCGTTTCCGTCACCTTTTTGATATCATCAGTATATGTCGACGGCAATGGGAAGTTATTTAAATTATAAATTAATATTTTAAAATGTCCGCGAAGGTGAAATACCAGTACGAATATTACCAAATCGAACATGCAAAAGCAACTTGCGCAAATATATGTTGCATACCTGAAAAAGATAATAAAATATGTTTGTAAACCAACAGTGGGTCGACTTAAGAAACACAAAGTTTTTTTGTGTATTATGTTCAAAGATTATGTTCGATAAACTTGTGATATGGAAATGCTACATCATGCCAAAATGTTATTTCGAGAAAATAGCATAAAAGTTTTATATCAATATTTTTGTCCAATGTTTAAGAATTACAAAAGTTGGCACTTAGGAAATTAAATGGTCGCACCTAGGATCAAGGCGAATAACTAAACACAATACAATTATTCTGACAAAAAAAATATATTACTCACCAATTGAAAATAGTGATAAAAATACACCCCTTCATGTTAGTGTTTGTGTCAAAAGGTAACTCGTAATATATAGACAGCTCAAATGTTATATTATTTTATTTTTAGGGTCAAACTTCCCATTGTGATAATTATTGTACAAGGGCAGAAGATTGAACATAATTATTCCCCATATGAGCAGTGCATTCAGGTATATTGCGAAAAAGTATGATATTTTATGCACTTTAATATGAGTCTGAAAAATAAAACGTTCATTTTCTTTATTATCATTATTTTTTTAAACATTAATGTTGCATGTGTGGTGGGCTATTGGTACTACAAGGTGCGCGGCTGCCTATACGTTCACGGTTGTCGCAGGTTTAAATCCCAGGAAATGTGGGTATTGATAGTCAATTACCTCGCACTATAACGGTGAAGGAAAACAACTTGAGAAAACCTGCACACTATGTTTTTTTGAAACAGAAGCCAAAAGAATTTTGATCTAGGTATAATAGATTTTAAGGTTTATCGATCAAGTAAGAATGATCTAAAAGAAAACTTTTACATCCTTTGAGTTGCTAATTGTTAGTACCTAGTTAAGACACTGATTCCAATAGAATTAGCACAAGCCATATTTAATATTCTGTAGTTCATTTATGCACTATCTGTATTGAACATTGGGATTCGCTGTAACATTTCCCGAGTAAATATTGTTATATTTTAATGGGAAAGCTAACTGTAAGATTTCCCGAGTTTTGTTTTGTTTCAACGTATGCTTTGAATGAAACTTCTTTCTATTGAATGTTCTAACCAGTTAAAATATCCGATGTCTGAAGTTAAGTTAAGTTATGTCTGGGCTTGATAATATCTGAATTAAAATGAAACTCTTAAAATACTTACCTCGGTGGCAAATTCAGATTCATCTTTAAAATAAAATAGATGCATTTCTTCAACAAATCGTTTTATAATTCTGTGATACTTCTTAGTCAGAGACAACGTAGTCAGGCGAGACTGTAATTAAAAATGAATGTATCCCCAATTAGACAATTGCAAAATGTTTCTTACTTATTTTTCAGTCTCCTATTACATCATGCTACAGAAATAAGCTTAGAAAATATGAGTACAATATGTGTTTTTTGAAACTTATATTGTCCTATTGCTGCACAAACGTCTTCGTTAGCTGTATATTACAATGATATTTGAGTACCTAATTAAAACGGAACTTATGGGTGAAAATGCTCAACAGCAATTACTCGACGTCGTGTGCCCCTTTTCCTTGTTTTCGACATTTTAATCTAAACGAATATAGCAATTATTTAAATTAAGATTTTAAAAACCCCAAAATACTTACTATTGTCACAAAAGTCATAAAGAAAGTGATGTAGTTGTGTCCGATCTCCAAGAAAGGCAACGTTTTAGAATGCAATTTCAAATATAAGAAACTCAAATAGACACTCGTAACTTTAATAAATAGAAGGAAGTATGCAGGCCCTGTGTGGTACCTGGTTTTTGATTCCCCCAGTTCGTAGGTAGGCCATGCTCCCATTAATCTCAACGTGAGCCTCAATATTCTCATGTAACGGTATTCACGAGGATCTTTGACTGTCCTGTAATATTAAATTGCGTAAACTATGCAGCTGACTCCCATATTTCGCATAAACAATATCGAAAATAGCGAATTGATTTACTATATTTTTCTATAGTTACTTACTTCAGCGCATCACTCGGGCTTAACAGTTCAAAAAACATGTTGAAATTTTAACTAAACCTTTAAAAAACCATATTCATGAATGAATAAAAAATACGAGAAAAATAATAATTTCTAATTTATATATAATTTCCTTCAGGGTCGAATGAAAAAGAAATTAATATTATAATTATCTTTTCACCGGTAAGTACTTAATTTTAAATAATAATTATGCATATTTATTAAATGTCGGTAAAGCGTAACGTGAGTTCAATATCATGTTTATCTAATATTAAAAATTAGTCAGTTGAAAGCACCGATGGCCTCCACCACCGGATAAGTTTGTTTTGTGAAAACACAGTGGATATGGAAGAGGAGCCTACCATAACTAACAATTAGGTCAGTGACTGGGGTGGATGGAATCTGAGGCTTTTTGACATCCCAAAGTAAGAAATGCATTAATGTTTCAACATATTTTTTAGAATACGATTTAAATTTTCAAGCGGAGAAGAAAACAAAAGCTAGGCTTTTATAATCACTTCGGTAAACCATAATTAATTCAATATAGCAATTATTCGCAATTATATTGACGACAGGTTTTATAGCAACATATGCATGATGCATAAGCAATGGCTTTCTGTGAGGAAATGTTTTCATATTGACTTACTGACTTGATTTTATTAAATTATCGTCACAGTAAGAGTCAAGCATCATAAAAATGGAGATCTAAGGACATAAAGTCACTGCAGAAGAACTAGACTTATTACGAAAATAAAGTATGTTCTACGGCACGCAGAAAACCAAAAACATCAGGGGCTACCCGACGAATCATCAATCTTGGAAAAAAGTAAATCGTAGAAATAAATGAAAAAGTAATAAAATATTCATGTTAGAAATAACATAACTGCAATAAGTGTAAAAAGTAAAAAAAACATTCAGATTTTAGGAAATCGAGCAGAGAGAAAAACCGGGTTGACCCATAAAAAACAACAACAAGGAAAGACCGGCCGCTTTACCGACCTGGAGCTTTGTACCAGGTTAATAATAAACTGCAGACTAAACTAAGATTTGGCAGAATAATGTTATCGGTGAGATAAAGACTCGTTGTTCACGCGAGTCAGTGATTAGCGTGAGGTGGTGCAGAATTAAGACAGCTGAAAAACTCTCGTTCCGACCTCAGCTGGCTCAACGATCCTAAGTGGTCAAGAACCACATCGCTGAGCCAGCTGAGTTGGTAAATTTTATAGTCAAACAGAAACGAAGACTAAAATTGGTATCTTTCCAATACACCCCCCAATCGATGCAGACATAATTTTCATTCAGACTACTTATTTGTCTGGTCCAGTTTAACCCGATCGGTGAGAAAAAAGAAATGCAATTGCAATAGGAAATGAATACCATTTTAACACATTATACGGTTAAGAAGATAACTGACAAAAATAAAGAAGATATTCATGATATTCATGTTAGCTAATTCGGGTGTGATCGCATATGTAGACGCCGTACCGTACTAATTAATTATTTTAGGTGCATTTTTTTTCGATCGAGGGGAAATGCTATTCAACTCCAGTATCGGAACCCCGGGGGGCAGTAAGAAGGTCACTCGTCTTCGCACGCTTTGCTTCGCCAGTATGCTGCAGATGTTGCCACCGAGGCGGGTCCCTTACAAAACTTACGTCAGGATACTGACCACAAAATACTCTGTTATACTGACTGAATCTCTTCGGTGACGGTCACACGCATTATGGGCAGCATCGGGCATCCTATCGGCGCAAATCTATTTCTAGTATCTGTAATAAGGACCACGGATGCCTTCCTCTTACAACTGTTTTGGACACCCATTTAAGATATACATCCGCGAAAGAGGCGAGGCCATAGGGTGCCCAGCGACCTCTTTCATAGTCTCCTGCCTGGATAGCGAATTCCATTTTTTCGTGGTTTGATTTCTTATAGGGGAGTGGGTGGCATAATGAGGACGAACATTAACGAAAATACACAGTAAAATAATCAACGAAATGTATGTATTAATTAAAACGAATCACAACACTTTGGTTACTTATTTTAAACTATAATTTGTCATAGAATTAGGTGATGTAAATAATTATATGACACAACAATTCTTACTTGATTCTCTGTCGAAGAAATATTAGCGTAGGAGACATATAAGTTCCTGCTGCATTTAAATATACCTCAACCGTATCTGTCTACCCTCATTCTGCTGAAGAAAGCGTTCCTACCTGTTTTCTCCCCTTTTCTGCAATATTTATTTATTTATTTATTGTTATTTATTTATTTAAATGCTTTATTGTACACTAAGTTAACTTAATTACAGAACATTATATTACATAGTGGTACAAAAGGCGGTCGTATCGCTCGAGGCAATCTCTTACCGACTACCTTGGGATGGACAGTAAGAGATGGAAAAAAAGAGAGGGCAGTCAATAGTGTACCAAGTAAGATAAAGATTGACTAAAGAAAAAAGATATTAAATAAAATCATATATGCAAAAAACGTGACATACGAATATAATTAAAAATTAACAAACATAACATATACTAGATACATAAATAAATATATAAATACATGTATATACATATACAAGTGGACAGATATCATAATAATATATACAAATACATACATAATATACAAACAATCAATCACTTGAGTAATGTAGTAGTTAAAGGGACAGGTAGTGTTCTTTAACCATTTTCTTAAAGGCAAAAAGACGTAGAGCAATAATTTTGCTCTACGTCTTTAAGACGCATGATATGCCAATATGAGTCTCATCGCAATTAAAAATTCTGTGTGGCGTCAAATTATGTTTGTCATATACTTCCCCGAGCAGAAAATAATATTTACCCACAGCCACTTTGTTAAAGCCCATTGCTCGAGCTGTCGAAGTTGTTTCCGGTTATCGGATAGATAAATATGGATGGCGATTTAAGCATTCCTTTAACCAATTTACGACAGCTATCTTTTAATCGTGATTAAAATTGTGAGCTTTGCCATTTTTTTTCCGCTGGTTGATAAGCTAGCTTCCATAGTGCGATAGTGGTTAATCCAAATAAACGTTTCTCCATTTCTTTAATGTACCTTACCAGCCTCTCTTCTTCTTCTTCTTCAGAAATCACGGGCTTGAAGTTACCTGGAGTAGAGTCAGCAGAAAGCTCGCCTTTCTTTATTTTAGCGACGTGACGCTTTAATTTGGTCTGTGGTACACTACACAGATGAGCTGATTTCTATAGCCAATAGTTTTGCTTAAGACTGCATCGATTGCCTGTTCATGATGTCAAACCCATGACAATGATTCTAAATAAACACTCACTTAGCCTATGATACTGTATCAGCCCTTATACGTCCCACTGCAGGGCACGGGCCTCCTCTACAATCGAGAGTACGATTGGGAGTAGTTAGGCCATATAGTCCACCACGCTGGCCTAGTGCGGGTTGGCGGACTTACATACCATAGAAATTTTATAAATCGCTATGGTATGCAGGTTTCCTCACGATGTTTTCCTTCACCGTTTTAGTGCGTGGTGATTGACTATCAATACACACATGACTCCGAAAAGTCAGAAGTGTGCCCTGGGATTCGAACCCACGACCACCGTGAACATGTTGGCAGTCGCATCTAGTCCGTTTACCAACAGGCCAACACGCACTTCCTATGATACTACTAGTGTATAATTAACTACTTAAACATGAACAGGTTAAGTGATGAAAGCGATATACTTATTATAATTACTGCTAGATAATAACAGACTTCGTTGATTTTCAGACTCAGTGGCACCTGGCTTAGTACTTATTAAACATTAATAGTTAATTTCCTCAATATTCTGATAGAATTCCACAATATTGTTTTTTTTCCTGAGGTCGGCTTATTTTTGTACGTCAAAAAATTAATTAGGTATTCAAACAATTGACTACGTGCCTACCTGTTTCTGTGCTATAGCCTATAGGCATAGATATTGAGGAGAATAGACCCTTGCCCTTCTAGGGGACATTTATTGTGCTGATACCATGGCTGATACAGATACATGAAGACATTGATATATTATCTTTAAATCAATGGCTATAAGTACGTTTTTTTAAATTTTATTCTTATAGGCAGACAAGCATCCGACCCGCCTAATGGTAAGCGGTCACTGCCGCTCATGCTCATGCCGCTCGGTCATCATGTTGCTTAGATCCTGGTTCAGCACTTATGCAATTCTTCAAACGACAATTTGCTGCTATAAAACCATGGTCACTGCTTGGTGATCTGGTACCGGCTTATATATAATTTATCACAGCTTCTTACTCATTGATACTAGCAATACTGCGAATGTGTTCTTTGAGGAATTGGACACAATGACACAGAAACTCGCAAAAAGTCGTTGGTATACAGTGTACGGCAGCATCGTATGCCTGGGCCTCAACATTCTCGTACCTAGACTGAAGGATAAGACAAAGAAGAGCTAGCTAGATGACGCCAAGAAAAATATCAATCAATATCAATGTCCATACAACTTGGATACCGAACTGTCAGCCGAAAGGTGGACTCTGGTATAGGTCTACCAGAATCTCATGGCAAAAAATTACAAAAAAACATAATGATTTTTATGTGGCAATACCATCGGTCAACAGCTGATTCAAAACTTGAGTTATGTCATTCGATATGAATATTTTAAGATTTCCATCCTTTCTTAGCGAAAATGTACAAATTAGTTTTACAATCACAAGTGCGACACATTGTTTACAGGGTTTATCGCCAGATCCGTGAATAATTTGGTCAAATTTAAACAAAATCGACGATTTTAAAATCGACGTCGTTTTAACAAGTAAGTCGGAGTGAATAGTTTTGATACTTTATTTTTTTTATTAGTGTTAGATACAGGGTATATCAAGACTGCTACCGAAAATGAAGCCGAGTGGTAGTTTAAACGACTTCAGACACAATGCAACAGAAAAAGTTGCAAAAAAAAAGCGACAATTTTTTTTTCCTATGGCCATATTTGGATGGTAAATACATTTTTTCCTAAAATAATAGTGTATACCCTTTTATTTATAAGTAATCTAAGGTATAAAAGGGTTTAAATTATTATTTTAGCAAACACTATGGATTTACCACCCAAAAATTACGATATTTAAAAAATCATAAGAAATAATTGTCGCGTTCGGCCTCGTTTCGTTTTCGGTAGCAGTCTTGAGGTACCCAGTATTTGCATGTGTTTTATCGTATATACTTTAATATCATTTTTTGAAACTAAACAGTAATGCATTAAATACCTATTTACAGGAGTTTCCAGAGATTTTAGATAAGGAACGGTTTATTATCCTTTTATTTACCTTTATCTTCATCGTCTTCATCAGAAGATGTACAGGAAGAGTATTTAGAAATAAGCTCTGACTAAAGTGTTAATGAAATAAAGAAGACTGAAAATAAAATTATACGTTTTTATTTTACAATCTTGCATCTTTCCTATAACATTTATCGAATCTAATAATTATTTAAATAAATAATTATTAGACATTTACATTGATTTTACAATTTGGAAATTGAAAGTTGTTTGATTAAGTTAGAACTAATAAGAAGAGAGAATTAAAACGAAACTGGTGGCTTGGAACCACCATTTTTATCTACGTTTTGATAGTACTAGCGCTCCCTCTATATTATAAATACTCGTAAGGCACGTATGTATATTATAATTCAAAATTGAAAAAAATCTTATTTGCCTATTTTAATTGGTTATTAATCTAAAAGTACAATTTTGAAGTAATTTTAATGTTTAAATAACCTATATATTTTTACTTAAAACATTATGTACTTTATTTACAAAGTTATACTAAAAAAATAATGTCAATTTGAAATAATAATTACTTACAATTATTGAAAGTATCAAAATATGTTCATCCAATTACCCCAGTGTTGCAATGCGTAAATTCAAATTTCCCAAAATGCCATGAGATTCTGGTAGACCTATACCGGCAGTAATAACGCCTAAGTTGAATGAATTATTCAATTTCTTATATGTATTCTAATTGACAAAGTAAAATATTGCATAGAACGAAACGTAAATTTGTGTATATCTATGAACTTGACACAAAGCTCCACCAATTAAATTAAAGAAAGCAATTTAATCATTCGAAAATAAGCCAATGCCTACACGCCTAATAAAAGACTCGAATATTTTCCACCAATCAAAAATTAAACTTAGATATCTAGTTCATGGAAATTCCGGATTAGTATTAATTTAACCTTTTTGTAGGAGATGTTGCTTATTTATAATATTTATTGTATTAAAACAATAAATCCAAGTTTTACCATTTAATCAGAAATTATAACATTGCCATGTTTAACATAGGTTTATTTTGGAAAGAATATGTACTTTAACTCCTGTGCCGTGTCCACTGCGTATATGAGCAAAATAATCCGTGTATAAATAAGTTCAGACGTGTTTTTTTTTTCTTATAAAATGGCAACGTCCAATACGGATATACAGGAACGTTACAGACTGTACAAGTTTACAAAAGTGCTAACTCTAAAAGTGGCACAGATCGTGGTCCAGAGCCGACAAGGGAAGAAAATAAGCCATGACTGCATCCCGAAGGCTGATAATGGCTTAGAAACTGCGCCTCCTTTGCAATGGGTGGGTTATTTTTCATGCCGACTAATTACTCCTATAAATTGCGAATTTTAAATGAATCAATGAATTAATAAAATTAATGAATGTATATTATCTTTTACAAAAATACTGTGAGGTACACCTTACAGGCAGCCTCTTGCTATGCATTTAGAGTGAATAAATTAGTAGGTAAATAAATATTTTTAATATTGAGAGGCCTATGTCCAGCAGTGGACTGCAACATATTAGCACATACACATCCCACTGCTGGGGCCATATCTACACATGCTTTCTTTATGTTTAAAGTCTTAATCTAGTATGCTACACTAATTTGTGTTGTTGGGCTTTACATATCTTACAAATTCTTGGGAGAACTCCAAGATATGGAAGTGTCCTGACTAAGTTTGATGAATGTTGAACGAATGAATTATTTTTTTGTAATATAGTTTAATTAGCCTTTATGCTCTGCTGCTGGACATAAGACCTTCACAATTTCTAATACCTTGTTATTATAACATACATAGATGTGCATTTGTCTTGGGTTCAAACTTTGAAGCTCTGATTTGATCAGCAGGAACTCTGGTTAACAAAGCATACAATAAACATCCTTAAATGTGTTTACTATATTGAGTGTCTTAAACCATCTTGTGTCAACACATAGTATAATAATAGAGAGACAGCTAGGAAAAAAAAATGTTGTATGTTCTTATTGTAAACAATGTATATTTGCTTATTCACAATTGTTTGATGTATAATGATGCTTGCTTGCAATTGTTATTTGTTTACAAGCTATGCGAGTTGCAGTTTAAAGTATTTATGAATTATCCAATACTGTTCTGTAATGTATCAACATCATACATCCTGCTGCAGGGCAAGGGGCTTTTCTACAATTGAGAATATAATTGAGAGTTATTAAGCCATATAGTCAACTGCACTAGATGCAACTCACTAAATATTCTCAGTTACTGAGAAGACAGGGACACTGAGCAAAATTGCTGTGGATCATGCAATCCCATGTCAAAGAATAATATATATTGTCCTATGATAGTTGTTCATTCTAGAGCCCTAAATAGCTTTTCAAAAGGACGTTACCTTAAAGCCAAAACTAACTGTGCTACCATGTTAAAACAATAAAAACCTGTCCATAAGAATTATTTTGTCATCTCTTTGTTCATAATATGATTTAAGTTAAACTTTCATGGGACAACATTTCCTGTTTTCTAAACTACACATGTTTCAACAGCTTGTTACTAAATACCAACTGCTTTTATTAATATAACACTACTAAGAAGAATCCAATATCTGAATGTCCCGTGATTGTTGACATTTTGTGGATCTACTTGGTATCTTATGAGCAATATTATATAGGTGCAGATATTAAATATTTCCAAACATTCCACTTCACCATAGTTGGTTTCTGATATCAATGATTCGGCCTACAATAATACTTATGTGTAAACACTCACACAATGTCTGTGTCATGTACATAATAGTGTGTAATTTATGCTTATGCAAACAATTTGTGATACATTACTATGTTTATAAAGCATTGTAAGGACTGAAGTATCATTAGCTACTTTGTTATGTTATGATGTCATCATATCTTATTATTTGTTGATAGTACCAAGGTTATTGTAGATTTGTAGGTTTTAATAGGGTTGCTCAGCTTACAAATGATGCTAGGGGTATAATTATTTTTAAGATTGCAATGCAATATTTTTCTTTAACTATAGAAAATACATGATTCACTTCACAAGAATTTCAACAGTAACTTTTTGTAAGCAATTTGCATTCAGCGACTTCATAACATGGTTATCATAATTTCTGCTTTGTGTAACAATCTTGTACATTTATAGTTCAATCTATCGATACCTGACGAACCAAGAGTGAACGAAGAAACGAAACGAGTTCTCAACGGAGAAGTTATAGATGCACTTACAAAAGTATTGTGCATAGAAATATATTTACGTACAAATGATGGCGATGAGATGATCCTTGAGTTGTGGACGGTAAAGTTAATGCCAGGATGTGATGTGTGCTCGCCTTCCATGGTATATTACCGGATGAGTGTGATGTTGAAGTCAACATTGACAATATCCAGAATAACACCAGCTTATAAACTAGCGCGGGCGCAACACAAAGAGTCGTACAAGATTTATCACAAAATATATGGTGGAGAACCTAACTACCAGATATTAGGTAATTTCTTCAATTTTTTATTGAAATGTTAAAATCCTACAGTCTCCTAGTTTTCGATAATCTTTTAACCCATTGCACCAAATAAACTAGCAGTCATCTAAATAAGCGGAAACGTATAAAACAGATATTGTATTCCTTGCAAACAACCTTTAGCAAAACATCTCAAATGACTCCATGTAATTTAACATGACATCTAAACTACCAAACCATAATAAGTTCAATTTTATTCAAGGTAGCATTAACTAAAGATACTTCAGTAGGTGATCCATTGTCTGTAGAATATTTAATGAAGATATCATTTTGTAAATTGTAGGTGAGAAGTACAAAGCAGTGAAGGTGAGCGAGCTGCGCACGCCAATCGGTACAATACTTATAGAAGTATCGTACAGGACTAAAATGACTATACTGCCTGAGGACAGAGTGCAGTATATGCAGAAGAAACAGATCAACAGCGACATCATGGTCAAAAGTGATCACTTCCACAATGACAGCCCTAAGATTGTTAGGTAATATGATTTTAATGTGTAAGCTTTGTTCTAAAAGTTTTTAAATTTCTTAATAAGGTGTGATGTAATCATATTAAATTATGGTATTGCTATAATTTTGATTTCTATTTCAGAAGACCTCACAATGAGAAGAAGGAGTTGGACTTGACGAAGCCACTTACTGCTGGTGCGTTTGTGGATCACGCGAAAATGAAAGAGTTGCACGAATCGCTGAGTCAGCAACTACCGCCCGAGCCACCCATGGCGTGGTTGCTGGCTGAAAAAGAAAGGATGGAAAATGTATGTAACTTAATTGATTTTAGAATGTAGATTCGTATGATTCTAGATTCAACAGTCCGACAGGGTTTCAGGCCCGACAGGGCCCCGGTTTGATAGGGCCTCGGGCTCAAGTCCGACAGGGCGTAAGCAGAGAATAATGTAACATTAATAACGAAATTAATTAATAAGAATAAATAATTGGCTATATTTTAAACATGACAAACATTTCACCATAATATTTGATTTAAATGTTTTTGTTTTTGTTTCAATATAATATAATGGAAAATATTAAATTCCCATATGTAACACACAGGTGTAATTTAAAAAAAATTAAAACTCGAAGTGAAACGATTTGTGATTTAGATAACTGTTAGCCCAATGGACCCTTCGTATGAGACAGTGACAAGAAATAATAAAATAATAAACAAACGCAGAAGACATTTCAACAGATGCTGCACGACCTGGCTTCAGCCTGACAGCAAATACAAATGACAAAATTGATTTTGACAAAACCAAAGTAATGAGCAACAACCACCTTGATCTAACCTGTCGCTTTATGCGGCCACCAGATCGAATTTGTTTTCAAATATGCCAACCTGGGACAGACCTTTTAACAAGGTAGAAATAACTGAGGAACAGACTATGAGGAGGTGGCTGTAT
Organism: Hyles vespertilio; assembly: GCA_009982885.2. Classification (NCBI taxonomy): domain Eukaryota; kingdom Metazoa; phylum Arthropoda; class Insecta; order Lepidoptera; family Sphingidae; genus Hyles; species Hyles vespertilio. Next base: position 29,079,493 of record CM042833.1, on the reverse strand, counting down.
ATGGACTGGGCAGCATTTGGTAAACTACGTCGAGTCTTCTCGTCGCCTTTACCACAAAGCTTGAAAACGAAAGTTTTCAAACAGTGCGTCCTACCTGCCATAACCTACGGTGCTGAGACTTGAACACTCGCAGTACGACTGGTGGACAAAAAAAGGATAAAGATGAATAAATTTCGGTCTCCCGATATGCGGAAAGCCAGTGGTCCGGATGGAATACCGGCGGTGGTTTTAAGAGCTTGTGTAGCGGAGTTGCCTCCTACACTGACTCGGCTCTAATGAGCGCCCTACCGGACAGCAGTTGTGCCTGAATCTTGCACGGAGGCCAATGTGCAACCGATCCCCAAAAAGTGTGATCGGTCAGACCCTCACAATTATAGCCCTATCGCTATCACCTCAGTGATTTGTAAGGTCATGGAGCGGATCATAAAAGCTCAGTTGATCCGCTACCTGGAGGATCACTCGTTGATACTGATCAAGTCTGTCACTGGACAGACCATACGGATTCCGTCAAAACCGATCAACGGGAGATATTTAGCGTTTATTCTGCATCGCTAAGGTGAGGCGATTGACCGGCGTGGCGATGCTCTTGTTGTGAAAAATATGAAATCATATCATTAAAACAAGTTCTGTAATGTATCGTATCAACTCCTAATAGTCACGCGCTGACCTAGTGCGGGCTGGATGAATTAATACCATACCACATGCCATAGAAACTCTTACAAATCGCTATGGTATGTAGGTTTCCTCACGATGTTTTCCTTCACCATCATAGTGCGTGGTGATTGAAAACACACAATATACGCATGATTTCGAAAATTCATAGGTGTGCCCTGGGATTCGATTCCGAGACGACCATGAACATGTCGGCAGCCGCGTCTGGTCCGTTTACAAATAAAGGCCACCTTAGAAAAATATGAAATAAAACGAAATTACAATGTTCTTTTTACATATACGAAGGGCCCCTTTTGATGAACTTTGCCACGGGCCCCCGATGGGGTAGTTACGCCACTGCAAATTCTAAAATGGTTTGCGACCCCAGGCGGGCAAATCATAAAAACCCCACGGTCCGCTTGTTCAGTATAGCTTATCTAGATAAATCAATGTACGTGGCGAGTTGTAACGTATGTATGGTGGTACATACAGATTAAGGGTGAATGAAAACATCTTGAGTAAGCCTGCATCAGGCTTCAAGCAAAAGACAAACTTACCATAATAGGCTAGCGTAGTGGACTGTGGTCTAAGCTCTCTCAAATGTAGAGGAGGTTCTTATCCTGCACTGGGGCAAATCTTCCAAAGGGCAAAGTCTAGCATCCGAATATAAAAGCCTCTAATTCCTCTGGTATGTGATGTGTTGGATGACTTCTGCTATTAGAACCACAGGAATAGTTATGTTGAAATAATCATTTACAGGTGGTAGGTCTCTCATATATCAGAGGCCGCCTGTTGTGTGCCAGTTAAAGGAAATTGTGGCCAGCCTAATTATTAATGGACTTATTGACACTGAGCGCAGTGCGAGCCAAGCATTGCTTTGTAATTCATGGTGTTTTTTGGTTTTGCTACTGTCCATGAGCGGTCGTATCACTTACCATCAAGCGTATGGCACGCTCGTATCCATTCACAGAAAAAAAATATTACCATAAAATATTAAAGATTTAATTTTTTTTATTGCAGTGAATGGCGAGACGAGCGTGCCGTTCGCCTGATGGTAGGCGATGCGACCGCTCATGAACAGTAGTAAAGCCAAACAACACCTTGAATTACAAAGCAATGCTTGACACGCCACTGCGCTCGCCAACCTGAGACATAAGATGTTAAGTCTCAATATGTCCAGTAGTTACTCTGGCTACAACGTCCTTCAATCCGAAACACAACAGTGCATTTAAACTGTTGTTTGACGGGAGAAATAGACATTGCGGCCGGCTGGAGGCCATTCCTACATTAGAATTGGTTATGCTACCCCAGTAGTACCACTAACACGTAAGCTATTAAAACCTTCATCTTACGTCGATTTAATTATTGTTACAGAAAATGAAGAAGTTAGCGTTAATTGAGCGTCAGAGACTGGAACAGCCGGGGCCAAGTGAAGCGTCGACGTCTTCAGCCCATGTCATCAGCAAAGCCATAGAAGTGCCCAAACCCAAGAATACTGACAAATACTCCGGTTTAATGGTAATGGTTGAGAGTATACATGTGAAAATATATTTTTTGTTGTTGGTTTGATCCAATGGTATTTAAAATACTCAAGGGTATAATTCGTGTTTGGAAGTTATAATGAAAATTACAAGAAATTGTTCGATGCTTGATTCTATGCAACAGATACTCAAATCGCTGTGGTAATAATTCTTAGGGGAACCTTAAATTGTGCAGTACCTCTGACCAATGTGGTAATGTATGGAAATTGGGAGGGCTCAAGTCTAATTTAGATGCTCTCTTCACACTCATATCTGCTATTAAATCAATTAGTAGCAGCTACGAAAAAAATTTCATCATAATATATTAATCTGTCTCAAAAAAATATTCCAGGAATTCCCATTTGCCGACGGCAGTCCAATAGCCGAACTGGCAAACTTCTACCAAGAGTGTTTGCAAGCGAGATCAGTCAGTGACGAATGGACCGAGCTTCTGAAAGGTTCCGTCTCAACCGACTCAGAAACACTTTCCAAACAACTCAAGATGTTTGAAGACGCAGTCCCAGAATTCGACAGTATGGTTGCCTCAATGTTCAGCAACTCAGAAAATGGGTCTGAAAATTTTTAAGGTACATCTATATGCCATGTCATTGTACATAATATTCACTTTATAGTAATGTCGTTATTGCAGTCTAATAGTGTTGTGGTTTATAGAGGACTAGTTGTTACCATTAAGAGAATACGATATTCGTCATATATGGGTGCCATTTAAATAAGTTACATCGACAATCTTCATATGAGCAGCAATGAGTTACCTACTGCTATTCAAACCTATAAAGTTTAGCAAAATGTAGGCCTAACAGCTTTGTTTGATTTTCACCCTGTCAAATTAATAATTTTGACTCGTCTGAAATAACTAATAGCACACGAACAAGTTCGCAAGTAAATGTCGCGTGTTATTATTGGCGAGCATGAGAATATATCCTTGCGTATAAAAAAAATTTTCATCTCTACAACTACATCGTGCAACATATTTAAATGGTACTACAGTACTTTCTTTTGCTGATGATATTGATTTTCGAAGTTTTATTTATTTGAACACTTGTGTTGATGCCACAACTATTTTATTTTTGCTTTTGCCTTGTTGTATAATTCTTACTATGTTATATTATGACGCGGAGATGTAAAAAGTGTGTATTAAGTTAGTTGGTGTATAAATTAATTCTCTAAGTCATAATAGTAAGACTGAGATAACAAGTGAAGGTTAAATACTATACAAAGAAATAATGGAAATGTGGACTGAAATTTGGACTTATTAATATGCTATGTGTACTAATTTTCAAATTATTGTTGGGTTATAGATAAATTAATATATATCATGTTATATGTCAAATTATTCAATAGGACATAGTACATATTAGCTTTACGCGTTAAAATAATTGGTGTAGATATATTTGTTGAATTGACATAATCTATTTAAAATTTTAATGTAACGATGTTGATAGTACTTAAAGATATTGGCATTTGGTGAGTGTTTGTGCGAGCTCTATATTGTTCAACTTGTGCTGTCATTAAAATTTAATATGCAGGCTTAATTACTATGTTCACAGTTGTAGGCCTATCAAAACATTTCTTCATACATACAGAATTTAGTTAATATGAGTGTAGTTTTATGTAATTTAGCAGTTAGTAAAAAGGTCTCTAAATATTACCATTGTGCCATTACATTCAATCTGTTTGGAACTTTTAAAATCTTAAGGTATTTTTACTAGAAAAAATATGTATTGAAATGTTCTGGACGAGGCGTTCAAGAAATAATCTTATCAATAGGTTTGTACGAGGTTGATGGATCTCTTATAACCCCCGATAGCGACCCTAAATATCTGCCTCTTCATTACCATGTCCAGTAATTATCTGTCACCTGTTATAATTTTAAGTGGACAATGCACTTATTATGACAAGCAGGATAGACACAAAGTTATAGCAATAAAAAAGATCCTTGTATTATTATAAACTACCGTATAGCAATGATTTACAGTGTCTATGTCAACTCCACACTGTTGAGTGCCTTACACGAGTAACTTGTAAACATGCTTATAGTGCCAATTAAATATTAAGAAAATGAAGTCCTAGGCGTTTCCTATATCAGAGATTACAAGGGACTGGTCTCGTCATATATTTGTTGAACGCTGAGGTTTCGGGTTCGAATCCCGAGTCGGGCAGTGATATTGGATTTTTCTAATTTATCAGCCCGAAGTCAGGAATTTGTGCCCGATATGTTGAGAGGATCGTTCCCTATCATATCGTGGGACGGAGCATACAAGGCGATATTTAGTCCTGGTAGCAACTCTGCCTACGTCTTCTGGGAAAAAGGCGTGAGTCTATGTATGTACGGTCCCGTCATACCAATCCCGTGGATATAATATGTGTGTGTGACCTTCTCGTTTGCCAAGCTACTTTAGTATATCCCTAGAAACTTTCGAGGTAATCTTTTCTACGTGCGATATTCATGCCAGGCATGAATAAGTTTGTAAGTCAATAAATCAAGCTTTTCTTTTTAAACATAGTATTTTAATATCAATCTAGCGTACACAACAGAAAATAGATTTTAATGTTAGACATAGTTGTGTGCTGTCTGCAGACATATTGCGATTATTTTCAAGGTTAGTAATGTGTAATTCAGGCACTAGTTAGTTATGTTAAAATAGTTACATAATGGGGACAAAGATTTGGTTGAGATAATATTAACGAAAAATAAAAATTATCAAAGAGCCTTCGTCTTGTATTTATGTGAATGTTTATATCATTATTTTCAGGTTTTGAAAGTTTCTGAACCCCATTTCCTTAGAGACATGTGAATACAGACTTAAGAAATTATTTTTTTAAGTAAATATGATTTTATCAACACCAATAATTTGAATACAATAAATATTATTACATGTATCCCATTTTTCACTATGCTGATTGAATATTTGTGTATTCAGCTGGACTGTACTTTCTTTTATAAAATTCTTTATATTGAATCAGTGTTTGTCAACATTTTATTCTATGTGAGTTTTTTTTATTATATTTGTTGTTCAATGATTTTGAATATTTTATGATACAGTTGTAAAATAACTAAATATTGAGATTTAACCAAATGTTGTCAAACACTGCTTCATTGTGTGACACGATGTGTATACTTCATATTGTATGTGTTTATATAATTACTTTCAATTTGTACTTGTTTACAAAAATCGATTTTAATTTAGGACAATTATTGATTCACTTTTATTTCATGACATATAAGGTAATTGTATCTGTTTATTAGAAATACCGTAGCTATATTATATTTCGTTTCAGCATATATTGTTTTCAATTATATAACATTTTTTTTATTGAATTGGATTGTTCAGCTGAACTAAGTAATCAAAAGTTTAATTTATAACCGTAATAAAAGGTTGGGTTTTATGAGTAGGATATCTCTGTTACATGTTTACATGTATTTATCGAAAATACATAATAATTGGGTTCAAAAATGTATGTAGCCGTAGGGTTTTACACCCCTATTTATGTATGAAAAGCCTATTGGATGGGAGAGTGTTGTGCAGGACGCAAATAAATATTATTCTCAATAAGTAATAATGTTATTTCAAAATATTATATTGTAGTCACTATGTTATCAAGCGCAACGTTGCAATAACTGTATTTAAAAGCACCATAGAAAAAACTTAATATTTTTTGAATATATAAATCCAAGTGAAATCATATTCTGACTCCTATGTAAGCTGAGTCCACACTTATTCTTGTGAGATTTTATAAAAATGTAGAAATAAGATGGTGAATAGGCGACCTAATACATATTCCATGAAGTCGCTGCTTGCATGTCCCTACTACAAAGAAAATTCTTGAAGCAGCCATATAACGATGTCGAAGATAATAAAAAAGATTATTTCCACTAAGATTAAAATTGGGTTGGATCTCTTCCGCGAAAGAACGACCATTTAGCCATGTAGGAACAACATATAGCTAGCATTTAATGCGTTTTTTACAATATCCTGAGAACACCAATAATACCGACATACATTAATTACATATAGTCATTGAAATGTTACATGAGCTTTACATTCTTTAGAGGACGCAATTTTATTTTTGGGATATGTGTGGGCGGTCAATAGAAGCTTAACCTCAAGTTTGTGCCGCCATTTTGGAAAAAGGGGTGAAAACACTTTTTTCGCGTTATCTCGTAAATTATACGTCATACGAAAAATTTGTAAAAACATAATTTGTAGCTAATTGTATTGCCTACAAATATGCTTATTTCACTTTTTGCCCTAAATTAAAAATTAAAGAAGTTATAAGCAAAAAAGTGAGTAAATTATAAAATTTTTTTTGCTCTATAACTTTTTATTAAAAAAATCTCACTTTTTTGCTATTTTTTTATTTTTATTAACCTATTCTGTGCCACTGATGGGCAAAGATCTCCCTCAACTCCTTCCACTTATCCCTATCAGTTGCTGATGCCATCCAAGTGCTGCTAAATTGGTTGAGATCGTCGCGCCACCTTTTCCGAAGCCTGCTGCGTGGCCTCTCGCCATCCTTAGGCATCCATTGATTGGCAATCTTTGCCCACCTCTTCGGGTGCATCCGGGTGGCCCGCCCAATCCCAGTTTAGTTTAGCTGATTTCTGTGCAACATTCTTGACTCTGGTTATGGAGCGCAAGCTGTTAGTGGGTACTCTGTCCATGCGTGTTACAGCTAGCATCCTATGCTCCATAGCTTTTGGACAAACCCGGGCCTGGACCTCTGAAGTTCGGTCAAAGACCAGGATTGAGCACTGTATGTGAGAATTGATAAGATACAAGTCGAAGAGTCTACTTTTAAGAGAAACGGGAAGATTTTCCTTAAGAAATTTCTTCTTTACTTTTTTTCTTATAACTTCTTTAATTTTAATTTAGGGCAAAGAGTGAAATAAGCATATTTGTAGGCAAAACAATTTATTACAAATTATGTCCTTACAATTTTTTTGTAAGACGCATAGTTTCCGAGTTATCGCGAAAAAAGTGTTTTCACCCCTTTTTCCAAGATGGTGACCGGGGGACAAGGGTGGCGACCCCACAAACTTGAGGTTAAGCTTCTATAGACCCCCCAAACATGTCCCAAAAATAAAATTGCGTCCTCTAAGAAATGCAATATTCGGTCCTTAAATTGTAACATTTCAATGAACTAATAGTATAAAACAAAAAGCAATATAAATGTTACAATGCAGAAAATATTTTAAATCACTAATATTATGTTAGTATAGTTGATAGGCGTTATAGTTCATATTAGACTAAAAATGAGAATACAAAGAAGCCCACAAGATGCTTACTGGTTCATATACAGAGAAATAAAGAGGAATGCCCGGTTTAGCCATTAATTTATATAGAAAAAGAAGACTGTCTAGTTCCAATACAATAATGTCCAAAAAATATCTGATATTCCATTAATTCTGTGGCGCACATCGTAAGTGGCTAAGATGTAAAAAATCCCAATGAATCCGATTGACTTTAAGACCATATTTCTCAAGAATAACATTGTCAATATTTTTTTATGAAGCACCGTTTTACTACTCCCAAAAATATCACCAATTTTGTATTTTCCTTGGACCAATCAATGGAAATTGTGCATTCCTCTTTCATACTAATATCTTTTCAACACTTAATAAGTCTATTCATGGTTTAAAAAATGTTTTATCACTGCACTCTATTGCCTGTCTCCCCTTGTCTATACGTTGCGTTCCTATCACATGCAAGAACCCTCAATCTAAATAGGTACATAACGAACCGCCTCCATTTTTTTTTTTGCGGATTTTTTGTATTTTGCTATGTCTCAATATACTAATTCGAACTATATGGCGTATTTTTTAGTCGAATTACCAATTTAAACACATGACAGGTCATGATTGCTTGTAACTATAAAAATATGCGTAAAAAATAATAATGTTAAATGACAGAGTAAATATCAATTATTTTTCCTAAAAGTCCTAAGTGTGGGTACCCTTGTGCTCCCTTCTTGTAACTACGTTTTTGCGTACACTGAGGGCAGAATAGGATGTGCGGGAGTACCTCTTGTTGACAAGCGACAAAACAAGAAAAAAAGGCGGAGCTTGGACAGGGGACACCGCGAGTTTTTATAGAAGAATTGTGTTGGAACATATTTTGCCGCGCACAGCGCTACGTTTTCAAACTCAGTGTCTGAAAATAATATTTTTAATGGAAATTCCCTTTTAAAAATAGGGTAGTATAATAATTAATATACATATATTTGATATAGGTAACGAAAACTGAGTAGCCTCCTTAAATAGGTAATTCGACCAACCAAACATGCTGTATAGTGTAAACGGGCAATATATGTTCTAACATTCGAAAAATAACTACATATAGAGTACAAATAATTATATATAGAATTTCATATTTATCGCTAAATAGACACCGTTTGGCTGTCTTTTTTCCCCACTGCCATGTTGCCTATGCAAAATCTAAATGCAAATTCTAAATATTATACTTCAATGTTGTAGTAGAAGGTTGAACTGTAAGTAGAAAATTATTTTAGGGCTAAATTTACAGCTTATAAACTATATATCAGTTTTTTACGCAATCAAATAACTTTAATATTAATTTTGGCATATTTTAACATGATTTATAAAACACTTGATACGACTATTCTATCTGCTAATGACCTTATTAATAGACAGTATACGACTATATAAAGCTATGTCAGTTATATAATGTTTAGACTTATTCCTCAAATTGTATTAAAAAATCATTCAAAAGGAACAGATACAATTGAAAACTAAAAAAATAAACTTACCATGAATGAAGTCGAAGGGCTTACAAGATGTTGGTGAGAGTTTGCATAAAAATATTTTACGAAAGATCTTATTATCTCGGCAAATGAATAATATTAAAAAATGACTTATTAACGTCACAAACATTATAAAATATATTCAGAAAAATTCTGTCCATTGCGAGACCGCTGACGAAAACTTTTATAGTCATAAATTGAAATGAGTAGACATTGGTACAGTCTTACAAAAGATCAGAACATTCCGATATTACACAAAAAATACTACTAAAATGTAATTAATAAGCAATATTGTACTGCAATATTTTGTTATAATTGCAAAATATACAATTTATTATAAGCTTATATGCTCTATCTATCGTAGCCGCATCTCTTAATTTTATACAAGATATTCTAATTATATTCACAATGGTTGTTGATTACATCATTTGTGTATCGATTTGGTTTAGTGATAAATATAATGAAATATATCATGCTTCTTAAGTACTCGTTTAAGCAAATATATTATTGTAATTGTTATTTAGAGACGATATTCTACTACAGTGTTAAGTAAACTGGCGCAAGTGGATAATATTTTTCAATATTTTTCTCTTGGAGTAAAAGATAGGGCACACACTGCAAATTTTAATCAAAAGCGGTTACGCGCCGCCATATTTCATGCTCTTAAAAAACATGTATGCAGCGAAAAATACTCAAGATATTACAGATTTTAAAAGCTTGCACTGTGCAATCGCAGTCTCTATTGTAGAGGAGACCCGAGCCCTGCAGTGGGACGTATATGGGCTGATACAGATACAGTGTGCGCCATTCTTAACCTTACAAAAACAGACAGTTTTAAAAATAAAATAGTCGTAATTTTTTTGTCTTCTTCATTCAAACACAGTTCACAAGTGGTTTGAAAGAAAACAAAGATTTGAGAACTAAAATAGTTTTTAAAACTGTCTATGAATAAGGATGTATATGGCTTGATTAAATATATGGCACTTTTAGAGTGAATTCAGCTTTCAATAGTCTGTTGCTAATTCGTATAGTTGAGAATACTTGCACCAGTTTAGAAGCACTATTCCTGTGATTTAGTCAAAGGTTGTCTACAGTGTCTTCTCTGCATATGCTTGCAGTATTCACATAACTTGATAAGTATAAAAATATATTGAGAGCATTTAATTCATTGCTGATAATTTCAGTTGATAATATGCTTGATTGTATATGAACGTTATATCTAAGTTGAGTTTATATAGAGCGCATATTTTATATATTTTCAATGTAAATAATAAATGTGTAATTTATCCACTTTTTATAGTTGGATAGCTGGGAATTCTCACAGTAAATGAGTATATAGCGTGTATAGCTTGATATCAATTATGTTATAAAATTGTTTTATATTAAAATAAATACAAGTTTAGCGTGAATAGTATGTTTTATTTAAATATAATTAGTTTATAAGAAGATTAAATTAGATTTTCTCGACGCTTGTCGCCGATGATAGGTCGTCTATTTGTATTGGTTTTCCTTTGGGGTGAATGCTGGTTATTTTCACATACTGACCGGTGACATTCTGCAAAGTAAACAGGAAGGTAAGTAGTATTAAGTATATTGTCTTTTATGTGATTATTTTCCCGTAGCTCCTGATACCCACCATACAAGACTCGATTTTTGTGTGGGGTCAGGTCTATGTATGTGACTGTTAGCTGTTATTTTTGTTATTGTTATATTATTCACCTGATCATCCAGCGCAGGCCCATAGGTCCTAAGCACTTGTCCACTGAGTCTCTTGGCGAACACCGACCTGCGATGATGCGCGCGAACCGCGTCATGTAACAGCGCGTGTGTCATGCGCGCGCGGTCAGCCGAACGCGCGACGCAACGCACTTCCCGCAACGCGTCCAGGGCTATGTTCAAACGAACCCTGCCTAGAAATGCGTATAGAGAGCATTCCTCTTCACGCTCCTGTAATACAGTAAAAGTTATTTAAGTTGTATGCAAGTATAGTGGATTAGGCCGGAAACATACTACTGAAACGCCACGCCCACCCGACGCGACGCGCCACGTGTTGAATAATCGTAGTATTTTGTATGATTAGAACTAAACTACGAACACATCACGCAACGTAGCATCGCGTGTTCGTAGGATGGTAATGGTCATAGATTCAACGCGTGTCGCGTCGGGTCGGGTCGCGGGGAGTTTCAGTTGTGTTTGGGGCCTTACTCTTCGGTCATCTCACATCTGTTATAGAGATCGGGTAGATATTAATTAATTTTGAAAACACAATATATTTGACATCTAATATTGTAACTTTAACAGCGAAATTCATGTTAAAAACATCCGGAAACATTTTAACCTACTAGAATTAAATACATACGCAACACTAATTTGAGCCTTTATATAAAAATTGTATACTATCGTTGGTTTAAAATTTCGCTTAATAAACAATATTCAGACCGGATGTTTTTTTGTATTTTAATGATTTGGTAATGTTTACCTTCTTGCAGTCGTTTTCAATTACATCCTCTTGTTGGCGTTTTATTTCTTTTGCCCATCCTCTGAAATCATAACGCATAATATAAATATTAATGAATAATTAGTGACCAGACATGAATATATCGCCTTTTTAACACGGCATATTGTTCATTGGGTGTATTTATATTAATTTGTCTCTATCCATTATAAATTAACAGTACTATTCTGCAATTAAGAACTTCTAATTATAATACTCCTCAGGAATTAAATTAATACATATACCTACTTACACATAATTTCATCAAAGCATTGTAGTGGGAAGTAAAAAGCAAATATAAGATACAAATAAAACTCTTCCTACTTTATTAATGAGTAGGTAATTACTATAATTTGATGAAGTTTGTACAAAGTTACGTACTTGCTAATATGCAAAAACTCTTCGAGCGTATCCTCGTCTTGCGACAATAAGCCCACGTTTTGAATCTTCGTCTCTGCCCATACTTCATTTAGCTTTAATGTCAGGTAGTGAAAACATAGCACCAGGATGCTCTGTCAAAATTAAACACGTTATTAAGCGTAAATAATGCAACGGTTAAGCAATTAGTGTATTTGTACTACAGTCTATTTGGACTGTACTGCACTTTCCATAAAGTACTACATTGTTGAATGTATTCAGTTGGACTTGAAAATAAAATGTTAGAAAATGAAATGGTCCCACTAACCTCATCTTCAGGTGTGAGTACAATATTCTTGTATAGATTATAAGCTTCATCTGCTAAAGAGACTCTATGTTCCAAATCTTCTGATAACATATGCAGCAAAGCATACGCCTGCAAACGTAACTGCTTAAGACCCACTGCTGGACTTAAGCCTCTTGAAAGTGAGGACATTTTGGAATTTTTAAATGTCAACTTCTATACTGAGTCGCTGGGAATAGATCTGTATCAGCCTATATACTTCCGAATGCAGGGCACGAGTCTCCTCTACAATCAAAAGTACGATTGAGGGGGGTTAGGTCATATAGTCCAACAGGCTGGCCTTGTGCAGGTTCGCAGACTTTACATACCATATAAATTCTCACAACTCGCTGTAGGTAGGAATGCAGGTTTATTCACGATGTTTTCCTTCACAGATATAATGCGTGGTGATGAAATATCAAAACACACATAACTTGACGTCGACGGGGATTTTAAAGTTAAGCCACAGAATACTAACAGAAGTCAAGCTTGTGTATGTACTTCACTTTTGTTGCCACACTCACACTACGCTCGGCGTTCGCGCAAGGGTGTTAACTCTGGCTTATGCGAAAACACGTATCGTGTTAATAGCACTCTCTCGTATCGTTTGACTGAATTTTTAAAATAAAATATATAAAACACAATAATACAATAAACAAATTTTAATTTTATTTATGAACTCGCTGAGAATGTGTATGTCATTATTCTAAGTCTTTTTTTTTAATTGTTTTTGTATAATATATGTTTTCTTAATGACATTTATATTCAATTATTATAAATCTGGTGTTTTATATATAAGTGTAATAACTTTTATTCATTTGTTCCATCTGTGCACAAAACATCTCACTATTTGCGTGCCCGAAGCGGGCGACACTCGCGCTCGCAGTGGTCTCGACTGGTTTGAAATATCGTGTCGGTGAACGCTGTCAATGTGTACGTTGATTTAGCGCGCTTTTTATGGAGCTTGACTTCTGTTAGTTAAGTATTCTGTGGTTAAGCCCAAGACCACCGTAAACTTGTCGGAAGATACGTCTGATCCTTAACCAACAGGAATGTATAAGCTGTATTCAAGATTACACTTATGCTCTACTCCTTAGTTCTTTTGTCTTTCGTTATTCCACATATGTTAAGCCATGTTCCAAAATTATTTGCTTATAATATTACAACCGGCCATTAGTCAAATAATTAGGTTAGATACATAACTTCATAACCCGATGGATATTATTCTTGAATTTTACCTTAGACATTCTAGATCCCGCCATATCCGAAGCCGCCAAACATACTGGAGTTCTTTCACTAAAACTCTCACGAAAATTAGGATCATTCATTTCTTTACGAACTTCTAGCGCCATTAGTGGACAATCCATGTCTAATAATAATATTTTGATATTTTAATTACACAAATCATCACATCATTTTTAATCAATACCAGAAAATAGTGCTCGCTGTGTTACCATATTAACAAATTTGGCAAATTACCTACCTTGTATGAAACCGTATTCATTTAGTCTGACGCCACTTCTCTTACATTCGTCACGAAATATGGCAGCTAAGAGACTAGCAATAGTTGATCCTTGACTTACTACGTTTGGATACTGCAAATTAAATAGTCCCGATAAAAAAGGTAACTGGATCATGCATTTCAGTTATTAACAATATTCTACAGTTTTATTTAAAGTATAATAATATATATTATATAAGGGATCACAGACACACAAAAACATAATTCCGAGACACTCATCACTCAAATGATATATGCTTAGAATGAACAAATATAATATACATATGTATATAACTACTGAGTGGCAGACAAGGGAACGTCCAAAGCGGTACAAAGGTATAGAAGCATACTAATTGAGACAGGAGTTTAAAATATTTATTATAAGTTATATCTAAAAAATGTGTACCGCATTTGTGGCAGCTAGATTGGCGCGCCATGATACCAGCTGCCCCAAACCGTCACCGGCCCGAGCGATGTCGCATATCAGAGCGAGAACTATGCATTGAACAGGAGGCCGCGTCATCTGGAAACATACTACCATCAATAATGTGATGTATGTACGTGTCAATGTGCATACACGTAAAAATAAGCAAAATGTATCCTGTATGTTATGATATCACAATCTTTAACACACATAAAATTGCTTCTGTTAAATCGTTTCTATGAGTTTGTCAAAACAGGATGCGTACAACCCATAATGCCTCTTCTTAGCTATTGTAAGAAGTCACAAAGTTGCAGATTGAGAAACAAGCCGGGTATACAATCCCAAGCTAATTATTTTTTTTTAAAACAATTTACGAAAATTTATTATCAAAAGTTACACCATTTAAGATCATGACACGAGCTGGCAAACATCACAAGAAACTATAAAACAAATCATTTCCAATATAGGCTTATCCAACTCCCCACTCGAACTGTTTAGCATTTTTACAGAAAACAATTGTTCCTTACAAACAATGGACACAATATCCTAGACCCAACACAGATTCCAAATAGAGCATGAAATCGATAAGAATCAACTTTTGTCTCCAACTATGAAACGCGTCCTAAGAAACGGTCGCCAGACAATCAGCGCTTGATTGAATGGAGTAGGAAATCACGCTCCCCTTCTTGAACAAACCATTCGCAGCCTGTCGGTTATTCTAAGCGATAGAAATTGACATAAGTGCTCTAACGTACCGCTGCGGTCACTAGTAACTACCAATTGCAAAACAACCGTTATATTAATAAGTTGATTACTCCCTGCCGCACTTTTTATTGTCTTTTCGGGTCCCCTTGTCTCAACTGTCAAGAGATCTAAACACTAAACAACAGGAGTTGATAAATTGATCTGGAATAAATCCTACAAGAAAAACCGTTATTTGAAACTAGCAGAAATTACATCCTATTCAATGAATATATACCTATGTATATATTAATATTTTAATGAATAGCGAGACAAGCGTGCCATTCGTCTGACGGTAATGGAAACGACCGCTCATGAAACGTAGTAAAACCAAACAAAATCATGAATAACAAAGCAATACTTGGCATTCCACTGCGCTCGACATCCTTATACGTAAGGTGGTAAATCTCAATATATCCAGCAGTTACTCTGCTTAGAGCTCTATCAAAATATAATATATATACTTTCATACCATAGGATAACACATCACCAATACGTGGTCTGCTACTAAACTATAAAGATAAGTGCACAGTAATAATATTGTTTTAAAATCCTTCTGTCCATTTCCTTACAAAGTGTGATGCCAAGAGACTCCCTGAGTATGGTTATTTTGTAAGCCCCTGTTGTGGCTGGATGAGAGTTGTCGCACCGGCACTGTCGATAATATTATAGTTTCTGCTTTCTAGGCTGATTTTAAAAGATACAGTAAACCAGTTATACATTTAACATCCCATACTTACAGTTATTATGTCCAATAATTTGTATATACCATTGTTAGCTACAAATATTTTTCTGTAATCAGGCTTCCATACTATCCCTTCCCAGATGAAGTTCAAAAGTGAAACTAATAATCTGGTGGAGGAAAATATTATTTTCTTTTTGTTTCTCAAGACTATATGTCACACAAGTGTTGGGACTATGGTATATATATATATATATATATATATATGTATATATATATACCATACACTACATTTGTTTTCACTCGCATTTGAAAGTCAATTTTGAATATTTGCTTGTCTTTTGTTTTTGTCTATGAAGTTTGAATGATTTATTAGTGTTAAATTAAATATGTTGACTCTTGATGATTCACAATGTTTGTAACTAGTAATCTAGGAATTGGAAGATTTTAAAATGCGAATCTCAAGAGGATACAAATCTTTGCAAGTATAATTTATACAATACAATATTTGGCCTAACCGCTTTCAATCATATTCTCGATTGTTGAGGAAGGCTGTACTCAGCAGTGGGACGTATATGCTCTGATACAGACACAGTATAGTACATTACTTGTTATATATATATATATATATATATAACGTGAGATAGTCCCGCTTTCAGAAAGTCTGTCCCGGTGTCCCCAGCAAGGCCGACATAGTCCCGCTCTTGCAAACAGACAAAACGATAATTTAAAATGTATTTCTCGCTCGAAATGCTTTACCGAACTACTGCTAAAAACAGTGGGGTCGAATTATTCCAGCACTTTCGTAAATACAATCTTGAATTATAATACTTTTCCACAATTGTTTTAACACAACCTTGTGGAATACGCAAATATTTGTCTCGGTGCGAAGATAGAACCCACGCCCTTATTTCAGACCAGCTAACAACCATCCACCAACCGTCATATTTAAATTATTAATTGATTAATAACCTGTTGCTAACAATGAAGTTCTTATCCAGCGAGTAGAGAAACACATCGAGGGTCCTTCTAGCCAGAGTGTTTATAGCCGCGGGCCACGTGATGTTCGGATACACGCAGCAATACACTTGTCTTTCGGCTTCTACTGCGCTGGTCAACAATCGGATACACACGGCTAGGATAGCCTGACTCTTCTCCACTGGTGGTAGCTTCTGCTCAAGCAAGGTGTAGCATAGTCCTGTGAAAAACCGTAATTATATTTTGTTGATGGAGATTAATCTATAAACTGAAACGGGAAGTAAAATTGAAATCAGCCAAATAAAAAAAATAGGATTAACCCACCACGTATCAGTGGTCGCATTCGCTAATTTCGCTGTTTGAATCAACGTTATTTACAGCTCATTTTAAGGTTGAAGTTAAAATTCGTGAGAGACAGGAAAAATCCAATCCTCCAAAAGTATATGAAAAATAGGTATGTGACGTCCACCAACCCGCACAATACTAGCGTTTTTGACCTAATCATTCGAAGAGGAGGCCCGTACTCAGGCATTTCGACTATAATATTTATTTATTTATTATTACATTTTTATTACAGTTATTATATCATCAAGAGACAACTTATCGTCGTGTTTTAAAAGTAATAATAAATCATAAAAATTTACGAAGCCTCGCACACCGTTTATCAATTTTAATTAACACTTTAAATACCTACTGATGATAATTATTATTCCGTGGGTATCAAACAAATCTTTCAACGTGGTCTTTCGTGCCTTCCGGTCCAACCTTCTTTGGTATATAGCGACTTGTAATAACCGCACACACCAGTACAAGACGGGCAATTCATAAGGACTTTCTGAATACCATTCGATGTACCACATAATTCTAAAAGTATTGCAAAATAGAAAGATTATAGTGCGGGCTACGTCGTCACGTTCGTCGCCTCACGTGGGCTTGTGAAAGCAAAACAAAGAGTACCTTTAACTTATGACGTCAAACCAGACACAGATTGTGTGAAACAATTTGCTATCTATTGCAATGTTTCTTAATTCGTGCATTGGAATTATTATATTCTGATAAAGTTTAGTTTTTGAATTTCTTAATTTTGATGATAAAATCATGACACATATGAGAATAAAATGATATGGTTTAGTTTCAATAAGAGTTTCTACATTACATAGAACTGATTTATATGTGGAGAAGCTAATGACAGTAATAGTAATAGCAAATAACCCATTGAGCAAAAATATAATAACAGATATTCTTACAATTTGTCGCAATTCAATTTGCAATTCATGTCGCTCTTGTTTTCTAATAGAATTGATCATTACAAATAACATTTAAGTATAGATCTATTTAAACACGGTATATTAAACAGTACACATACCGCCTGATTAAACCATACTCTTTAGTCAGTCTAACAGGGATGAAGGGTAGAGTACACACTAAAGCTTGAAGGGCGGTTTTTCGAATGTCGGCGAAAAGTGCTGGCGACCAGCGCGCCCTAAGGTTACATAGACCTGGGTCCAGCAAATACATCAAGCCCAATAACCAATATCGTAACTCGACCAACTGCAATATTCAGAAAGTTAGACTTGCTACATAAAAGTCTTGGTAACAATATAGGTACTAATAATAGGCCATCCTAAAGATATTCGCAGCTATCTGTTGGAAGTGGTCTACATCCAAAGACTTCCTGCAACCGCTGAAGCCTGTAAATGCAAATTTATTACGTAAGAAAAATATGATATACGTAAATCTTTTTAATTTAAATTAAAGTTTCCTCGAGCGTACTAGCAAAACCACAAAACATTTAGTATAATAAAATCAGCACTATAAATTAAACACTTACTTTTACTGGTGGTAGGTCTCTCATAATGTGAGAGGCTGCCTGGGTGGGTACCACCACAATGTCTATTTCTCCCGTCAAACAGCAGTTTAAATGCACTGTTGTGTTTTGGATTGAAGGACATTGTAGCCAGAGTAACTACTGGACATATTGAGACTAAACATGTTATGTCTCAGGATGGCGAACGCAGTGGAATGCCAAGCATTGCTTTGTAATTCAAGGTGTTGTTTGGTTTTGCTACTGTTCATGAGCGGTCGCATTGCTTACCATCAGGCGAACGGCATGCTCGTCTCGTCATTCACAGCAATAAAAAACAAACTTACGTATCTGTTATAAGGAAAGACTTTAAGAAAATCAACACTCAAATATATAAGAATTTTCTTAAATTGCACATCTGACAGGCCAGTTGTGAAATTTACGGTACGGATCCAATCGTTTCTTGGAGGTAATTCTGTGAAAACAGCTAATGAAAAAACATCTGCAAATACAAGTTATATAAATACGGAAACTGGAGAAAATATTGAACTGTTAAAATAAACAGCAAGGTTGCAACCTGGCATGAGAAGTGAGGAAAATATGTGAAGTCTATTTCCAAAACAGTATAACAGGACATGCGCGACGACTGTGAGCGAGATTCTCTCGTGACGGTGTTCCCTCGCGCGGCACTCATACCGATAAGCCCACACGAAACATCTGCCCAAATAAAATATGTTTACTTCATTCGTAGTACAAATATCTGTCTCTATCTCTCTCTTCAGCTGAAGGAAGTCCATTGCTGAACATAGGGCTCCCCCATGGCCACATAGGCCTGTTGGAAGCGGCCTGCATCCAGCGACTTAGATACACAATTCATATCATATTATAATTGTATGGGTATATCTAAAAACTAGTCCTAGAAAACCATTAAAACAGTCTTCTAATATAGGTAAATAAACTCCTTTCCTAGAGTTCTGAGTTTTAAAACATCAATTACGTATAGGTAAGTATTTCAATTAAATAGGGTTGGGTCAAAAAAATATTTTTACCTTTGTCCATAATTATCAGGACAAGGAAGTATTGTACGTTGCTTAGGATTTTCATCCACATATTTCTTTATAGCATTAACTAGGACTAGAAGTAATGATAGCGTTAATTTCATATTCATGCTGCTGTCACCTGTAACAAAGTGTTTTACAGCCTTTCAACCAGTATTACAAGCTACATTTGATATGAACCAATATTACCTAATTTCACATTGAAGTCATCAAGGTCGGCAGGATTAATGTCATACTCTGGCAGTTTCCGCTCCGGAAAGTATGGATTGAAACGGTAGAATATATTGTCCAAAATATTTTCATTAATCATTTCGATACCTGCAAGCCCAATTTCACTCAGTTAATTTTGGAATTCTAGAGCTAACATGTTTTTTTTTCTGGCCTGTTTTGTCCCACTGCAGGGCAAAGGCCTCCCTTTCCTTCTTATACCCGTCTCTATCCAAGGCTTTCATCCGCCAGTTGTTATGAAAAGGATTCAAGTCATCTTGATTAATTCAAATAATATAAAATCAGCTCTAGACTAGACAGTAACATAGTCCCTACCCCGAAGTATCATAAACTTGGCGATACTTTTGGGTCTCACAACATCCAGACCAAAAATACTACGCAATAACATTTGGCTGAGGGAAGGAATGGAACCCGTGGCACACATACATTAAAAATAAATAAAATGACTTTTTCATTACGATGATTACGTAACACATGTTCAACTTAATTTCCCATGAGAAACAACCAATAAGCGAAAAGAATTTAATATAAACAACGCACAGTTCTCCATGGTATCACAGGCGAGTATCAAGGCTATTTCCAGGAAGGTTGGGAAGCGGTGCGATGTCGCCACTGCCAGCATCCTCACTGTGGTCTGATACAGCACTGGAGCCGCAGCAGCGAGCGCGTGACGCCTGTGCAACGCGTCTGGCGCACGTATGGAGTCAGGAGCTGAGAGCTGCCAAATAATCCCCTTGGACACCAAATCGAAGAACTCGTCGTCCTGAACCCGCATCAGCAAATACCCTACAGTATTTTATATGAGAATTTAATAATTCATTAATAAATACAGTCGAATTGAGACTCTCCTCCTCCTTTTTTGAAGTCTGTTATACTCGTAAATATTAAATAGGTGAGAATATAAGTCCCACTGAATGGACATACTTTAATGTCCAGAAGATTCAGGCCATTGCAGTACGCTGTACGCTGATCTATGGCGGATTTGTCATTTGAATACTTCGAAATTTATGGTATGACTGTATTATTTTTTATAGGCTTAAACAAGTGATGCAAGACCAAACACAACATGAAATTTTCAAAACAGGGTATAGAAACATATATATATTTTTTAATCAAAAGCTAAATATTTAAATCCTAAGAGACTAACTAACAAAGTCCGTGAATAATTTCACACTACCGATCAGTTATAAACTGTCACACATAGGCGGTACATAAGAAATTAGCGGCAAGAGAAATCAGTATGTATGACGCATATGCCATCCATAACTGGACCCACGAAAGGAGTAAAACTCCCTGGAGCGACGCTGACATTGTCCCCATTACCTACCGTTATGGCACGCAATTAAATAAATATTATCGAGTCGTATCTAATGTGGGCTCATTGGCCCATCGACGGCGTAGGTGCGAATTGTGTTGTGTATTCTACTCCTTTAAATTATTGCAAAGATAAAAAAGATTTACACAAATGTGAGATCTAGCGAGCCCTAAATTACAGCCCTGTCTTGAAAAAATAATCGTATTTGAAATATTATTTTGTTACTCTAAAACTCCGAACAAATTAAAAACTTAAGATTTATCGGTAAATCCTACGATTCATCAACTCCTAAAACCAAATGTGCCACATATTCGATGTTGGCAATTAATTATAGATAACTTAAATGTGCAGTTAAAACATAACGATGAAATGAATAATTATTATGTTGTTTATTATACACACAATTTCTAACGCTAATAATGTGGTGATAGTAAACATCGAGAGGTGTTCTAAAACATGGTAAGCCTTGAATTTATTGCAACAGAACGTGCTAAGGGGCACGTATAATTCAACTACAAATTAAATCAATGAAATTTAAGAGACGTAACGACAAGTCTTTATCTGTATCAGCCCATATACGTCCAACTGCAGGGCACGGGCCTCCTCTACAATCGAGAGAGAGAGAGTACGATTGAGAGTGGTTAGGCCATATAGTCCACCACGCTGGCCTAGTGCGGGTTGGCGGACTTACATACCATAGACATTTTATAAATCGCTATGGTATGCAGGTTTCCTCACGATGTTTTCCTTCACCGTTTTAGTGCGTGGTGATTGACTATCAATACACACATGACTCCGAAAAGTCAGAGGTGTGCCCTGGGATTCGAACCCGCAACCACCGTGAACATGTTGGCAGTCGCGTCTAGTCCGTTTATCAACAGGCCACCACGCACTTCAATAAGTATTTTATTTCGTTATAAATAAATTTTCCTTTCTAGAATTTTGCTCCTAATTGTGTAATTGTGTGTGTAATCCAAACTCTTGTAGTTATTAGTTGAGGAATTTAAAAATTCTCCACGGCATCCCGTCTCGTCGTGAGCGGCAACGTAGAGAAGTCTCGAGGTTGATGGTACTAAGGTCGCCCTCAAAATCATTAAACAATGTCACAAACATGGTTGTAAGTTAGCTGGATGGACATTGACACCGTCATAAACTCACGATAGGTTTCTTCGCGTGAAAGAAAACTTATAGGTCAATACTACAGCAAATAAATTTTTCGACAGTTCACTCCTCTTTAAAAGAAAGCACGTTTTCGCACATGGTTTGCAAGCAACACATAAATGAGCGATATTAGATACCTACCATGAATTTAAGTAGAAAGTTGTAGTCACTAGACAGTTCTCTGTTTAAACACTAGACTCCAATCCAGTGTCTACCACTCACCCAAAAATCCAATGTAGTCTCTTATAGAATCAAAATGCTTTATCGCATCCGAAGCCGCTATTAGTAGTATTGGCTTGCTCAGATTTGCTAGCATCGTTTCTAGAGATGGTCTTAAATTAGGCATTTGAGGCAAGGTCTCCACGAGATAATCTATCACGGTGGCCACAGCTTCCAAAGTATCAATCCTCTGGATACATCAATTAAGAAAATTATGTACATACAATCTTTAGTAGCTTATGTAGATACGATTTAGTCTATAGATGGTTCTGGGATATTCGGAGCCATTAGGATAATGACAGCTGTACGCGGTGGTGAAAATCCCATCATACTGACCCATGCAGCTAGCAGCAGCCCAACAACAGTGTAAATGCACTGTTGTGTTCCAGTTTGAAGAACATTGCAGTCAGAGTAACTACTGGACATATTGAGACTTAACATCTTATGTGTCAGTATGCTCGTCTGGCCATTCATTTCAATAAGAAAAATATTTGCATGTGTGTCATATTGCATTCCGTCTGCATAGATCAGAATTTGACCAGATCTCTTGAGTAGCGGTGTTCAATTTGGACTGCATTGCAGTCACCATCAGATGCACTGTAGCCACTTTGTTGTAGCAGTATAAAAACATCGTGATTGATTGAAACATTCCTGATTCATTATCAATTCCATTACGAATACTTTCATGACACATAATTATGTTTAATTTCAGTTGTTACTATAACGCATGATACGTGTTTACATACTGTAAAAGTTATGATGTAAACTGTATATTAAACATGGCACACATTTCGAGGATACATAATATCATCATCCTAAAACACAAGAATTTCTGGTACTCGTGGACTTGTTTAGTTACTGAACTGCTTCTATATATTGAAAAGTAAAAAAATACACTTAAGACTTTCCTTTCTTTTTTTCCTTCTCTTATGTCCACCCCATGGTAGTCGGTAAGAGGTTGCCTCGAGCGATACGACTTTTGTACTCTTATGTTAAATATTTGTTTTTTATTTGGTGTACAAAAAATAATCAAATATTTAATTATATTTTAAAGGATACGTATCCGTATCTGCTGATAATAGCGAAATCCCGAAGGTGGGTTTCTAGACGCGCCTTCTGTTGGTTTACCGTCGGGTCCATCACGAGGAATTGCAGTTTTTTGGCGATACTCTCATCCCATGAAGGCGGACACCCTTCGGTCCACTTGGGATCTGGAAAGAACACATAAGACATCATTCTAAAAAGTATATACAGTCAGGTCATAAGTATTGTCACACAGTAAAAACTTTTCTTTTAGAATGCTGGCCACAAAAAAGTTTATTGAAATGAAATGAAAATATTTATTGAATCCATAAAATGTCATACACTATTTAGATTCAGTCACTTTTTTTTCCACTACCACCCAGTTCACAAGGCTGTTTTCGCCAGAGACGAACGGGCAAGAAACTCTAGCGTTGCTCTTTTCAAAATAAGTTTACAATACAGTGATCATACAGGAGTTGAAATTCAGAGCAGTTCATAAATTATTCATAATAATAATTATATTGTACGGCTGAGTTAAGTGTGGTCGCCCTGACCGCGGAATCGGTATACACTGTTCAGCAAAAGCAATGAAAGGCAATAAAAAAAAGTAATTTAATATTATCATTATAAGCAAATTGAGCAGACCAGTCTACACAAGCAGCACCCGTTCACGAGTATGACCCATGTGCCAGCCATCTCCTCAACCGTGTTATAGGGAAGTGACCGACCCGGCACACGACGCCGCCACAAGCACAGACCTTTAAGCGAGCATGATGTACGCAAATTGCCTACAACTATGGTGAAACAAGTGGGATAATTATTTTAACTATATTTAACAGAGTACACACACATCCGGTTCTGGGACTTATATTATGTTTTATTCCCACGCCTTACTATCTTCTAAGTATTCTGAAATTTTATAATATGTTTTATTACACAACTGTCGTTTAATATTAGATTTAAATTAATTTATAGTTAAGGCTTTTATGTGAGTGGGAACTTTATTATAGAAATTTATACAGTAACCCTTAAAAGATTTGCTAATTTTCTGGAGCCTGGACTTATGACTGACTAGAATATTGAATTCGAATTTCGAATTGTTCATGAAAATAAAAATGTATACTTTTTAGAATTTTACTCATTTTAAAATATGGAGTGGACGCTTAAAGAATTGCATGTGCCGTGTTGCAGTTATTGCGTTGCACCGTTGCGGTTACGCGCCGATTCAAATTTTTGACATACTGAAAAATTTGAATATAACCAAAAGATTCGTTTATCGTACCATCAAACGATACAATGAAGACTCTAGTGTAGATGACAGGTCAAGAAGTGGTCGCCCTCGGTCTGTTAGGACTCCACCAATGATAAAAGCTGTGAAGGCGCGAATTCAAAGAAATCCCAAACGTAAGCAGAAACTGTTGGCCCTTCAGATGGGGTTAAGCATAACCACGGTGAAAAGGGTGTTAAATGAAGACTTAGGGCTTCGAGCATATCAAAGAAAAATAGGACATCATTTGAATGCTCGTCTAATGGACCTGAGACCGAAGAGATGCCGCGCTTTGTTGAAGCGGTACGCGGGAAAAAAATATCGGGAAATTCTTTTTTCAGATGAAAAAAATTTTACCGTAGAAGAGAGCTACGACAAACAAAATGATAAGGTGTACGCACACAGTAGTGAAGAAGCGAGCTACCGTATTCCGCGTGTCCAACGAGGTCATTTTCCATCCTCGCTCATGGTATGGTTGGGAGTTTCTTATTGGGGCTTAACAGAGGTACATTTTTGTAAGAAAGGTGTAAAAACGAATGCAGTTGTGTATCAAAATACAGTCCTGACGAACCTTGTGGAACCTGTTTCTCATACCATGTTCAATAACAGGCACTGGGTATCCCAACAAGATTCGGCGCCAGCTCATAGAGCGAAGAGCACACAAGACTGGCTGGCGGCGCGTGAAATCGACTTCATCCGGCACGAAGACTGGCCCCCCTCCAGTCCAGATTTGAATCCGTTAGATTACAAGATATGGCAACACTTGGAGGAAAAGGCGTGCTCAAAGCCTCATCCCAATTTGGAGTCACTCAAGACATCCTTGATTAAGGCAGCCGCCGATATTGACATGGACCTCATTCGTGCTGCGATAGACAACTGGCCGCGCAGATTAAAGGCCTGTATTCAAAATCACGGAGGTCATTTTGAATAAACTTTAGTGTCATAAGAATCTATGTTTTGTTAAGTTCATTTTGGTATATAAATGTTTACATAATGAATAAACTTGTTTCAATTATTTTATATTAAACATGTGACAGAATTTATGACCTGACTAGGTAAACCCACAAAGAAAAGACGGGTATATCATTTTTTTTAATGTAAAATTCTAAAGTTTCCTATGTATTTCCTGAATCAGTAAAAATATTTTTGTTTCTGACATATTCCTTATTAATATTCCATCAATGATTGAAAAGAGCAACACTAGAGTTTCTTGCCCATTCTTCTCTAGTGAAAGCCGCTTTCCGAACCGGGTGGTAGATAAAAAAATGACTGAATCTAAATGATGTAGAAAATCATAATGGATTCAATAAAATATCTTCGTTTTCATTCAAATATTGTTTTAAATTGTACCACTTTAGAGTAGGAGCAACTGTCACATTAAAACATTTCTCGGGCCAAGGCGAAGTTAATGGCTAACCTTAACAGATTGAACTAGAATAGAAATTCATGAATATAATTAAGTTAGTGGCGGTGTTTATGAACGCTGAGCATGCAACACTTGTGTTCTAAGAAGTGGTTTCAATTTAATGACCATGGCTGGTAATTATTTTAACTGTTGCATCCTGACGTGAACACCAATTAGAAATCGTGAATAATATCAGTCTAAATTATTATGTAAATTTATCTCTGAGGAATCCTTGGTAATCAATAATAGAATCGTTTCAAAATCATTAAAATAACTAATTGGTGTAAAATCGTTACAATAGTAAAGAAACATAAAACTTGGAATCTGGGTTGCTCAATAGGCTCAAAATATTTGTGGGTCACAAAAACATTTGCCTCATTGCAGTGCGTGGATTGAATCCGAGGCCTCTCATGCTCGCTCTCAGCAACAGATTATATCGATCTAGGAATATACAATGTTTATGTCTCCTAGGTATACCTGCATGCCTAGGTTTAATAGCCTGTGTTTAGTTATGTACTATTTCTATGGTACAGAAAGTATTGGTGGTCAATACAAATAAAAGTAATTAAAACATCGCGTCGCTTCGAGAAGATAGTTACTCTAAAAATTAAAATAATAAATTCATATCCGTAATAACAGTTTTGGTTAAAAATGTCAAAATCCGAACGTTTACGAAGCATGTGGCATTGAACGGGCCTACAAACATCCACAAATGGCTTTAATTTACTATTAAACCCATAAACAAAACCTTACAAGTCAACCCATGCCTACTAAACCACCCACAAAAAATAACACTCCGTTGCGTGAGATCCTAAATCCTCATTGCTTTGACAGCTTATATCGGATTACCAAGCGCCAAAAGATCGACGGCTATAATGAAAGTATAGATTATGATAACCGAACAATGGGTTTGCGGGTCGACAGGAGAAATTAATTTGATCAAAAGGGTAAGTGGGCGAGGGAAAGCTATTCTGGTTTTTAGAAGGACATACCTCCTAATAACGCGCTGTACTTTCATCAACAATCGTGTCGATTGCTATTTGTAGATACCATACTATATTATGTATACATACTATTATAAATTTTATAAAATTATCAAAGATTAGCAGAAACAAATAATATGACATCATTAGCATTTGGTAGGTATGGCAAACAACGAAATAAAATGTAGATTACGTACATTTGTGTGAATACTATTGATCAATAGTTAAGGTTTATTGATCAATAGTTTAGGGTTTAGACAAATTTATCATTCGGCAGAATTAGACTGAGTTGCAGTTATTGTTCTGTCTCGTATGAATGAAATCATGGACTTTAGTGCAAAACAGCAAAATGCGTGATATAATTACCTACAGGTGCTGAGTCCAATACTTTTAAAATGTTCCTTTTGAGTAATCCTTTATCGGAATATTTTTTCCCCTCGGGTCCATGAACGCATCCAAACGTATCCGAAGATCCAGATATGGATTCAGACATTCCAATGTACTGGTCTCTTGTAATTTTCTCATGTTTTGCTTCGTGCCGCGACTGCCTTACAAAGTGAGTATGGGACGAATTCGAGGATTCACCCGTAAACTTCCCTTTAGAACAATCTTCTTTCTTAGCGTCTGTCTTTAAAGTATCTAAAACGGGACGTTTCTTGTCCATGTTTACAAATTCCTATTCACTGTCGACCGTAAAATGTGCAATTTGTTATTCTAATGATGTAACATAGGTTTGACATTTTCAAACTCGCTTGAGTTCAACAGTTTTATTTTCGTTAATAGAACCTTATTTCGCCTTCATTTATGTGTTTAGATCAGAATATAAGCCTCTTTGCTTTACGTTTCCCAATTCCCATTACTTGGTATTATATCATAGTTGTTATGAATTTAATTAAGTTATGTGTATAAACATAAACATCCTTGAAAAACCATTATAATGTACCTTCACGTGCAGTGTTCTCCGTATTTCGGGCGAATTATTTAAACATTTTAAATCCAGTATGAAAAAATATAAAATTGTTTCCGTTCTGATTAAATAATATTTTTACTTCGTTTGGCTCGCTTCAGCTGTTCAAAGATTACGAAACCTTTCAAGATTCGTTTGCATAATGCCGTATTATTCCTAGTTCAAAAATAGGTCATAATTATGGATGGTATTATGCAATGTATTGTGAAGTAGCTATCGGTGACATCTCTTGTATGAGTGGTGGTAAGCGAGGCAAATCGGTCAGGTCCCCTGCGCCGGCGCTGTTCCGTCCGGCTCGGTGCGCCGCACGTGAGACCAACGCGACGGTGAACACTGAACAGTGAACACTCACTCGCTGCCCGTTCTGCCCAGTTGCACCTCGGCTTCGGTCGTCGTCGGTCGTGCGTTGTCTATATATTGAATTGTGCGATAATTCATTAGTTTTCCCCACGAGAAAACCAAGTGAAATAAAAAATAACAAACAGACGTAACGCGTCTCTGGACATTCCTGTGAGTGGCTTTGTAGTTGTAAATCGTGTGTATATTTACGGCAGATTTTACTATTTCGGTGAGTATTTCGTGCAAGATTTTCTGTGCCGGACGAGGCGAGACGTTTTGTTTTGTTGACATTATTACGTATGTTGTGTTGATAATGGAAATTTTGCCAACGGTTGTGTCTTTCAAATTTTTATGCGTACGGTCTTTTTGAAGAAGCCTTTTTATTTTCTTACTGTTGTTGTGTTAGAATCCGAGTCAATTTCTTTAATAATTACGACTCGAAAGTTCTCAGTTCAATGTACACAGCCCTAGATACACGGTAAATAAAAAGGCGCTATTAAAATACAGATAAAACCAACGGACAGTTAATAGAATGGCGTTACAGCAATTGTTGCAAATTGAATGACAGGTGTATGAATAGGACGGTGTGATGACTTGATGACGCAAGTACCAACTCATTTTATATTACCAAACGAAGAATGTAATGTACATTAAACGTTCTCATGCGTTCATTATAAACTGTATTACAATTAATTAAGATCCAGATTGGTATGATCTGAAGGCTGTGCGGTCGGAAACGGCGCAATGGATGGAAAACGATTTGCAACCGCCGCGCCGTCTATGTATCGGACTTATTCGAACAAGCAATAAACGTATTAATAATCGTTATTTAAAATTATTGAGTTGTTTAAATAGACATGTATTATTAGCACTACTCATGTGTCTTAAAATGATTTATGTTCATACCATCTCCATACCACCATGTATAATACTTACTTCTTTCAATATACATGCACATACATATTTTCAGCTATTAGAATTACAATAGGCAAACATATATATAGTCCTTTACAATAATTTATATTTCGTTTGAAAGTAAACATAATTAGTATCCTTGGTTAAAGAATATAAGCATTGTAATCTGGAATAACATCTATCCTTGTGCAAGGTTTCGTATTACTGTAGGTCATTCATATATCCAGTTATGTGTTATTATGAACGATTATTATTGTTTTGAAAGGTAGTTTTAATGATGTTCAGAAATGTATAAGTGTTAACACCAAGAAAATAAGGCTTACAGTAAAGCAATGAAATAAAAACTATCTTTGTAATGGCCAAACCTTATGGACTTTATTCGGATTAACATCACTTACATCATCATGATATCCTTATCATCATCACCTCGTCACTTATACGTCTACTAATATACACAGGCCTTTCTTCCAAAGATCATCATCATCTATACCAACAGGGTATTGATTTCCTTGTGGTCATTCCATGATTGATCATTCCATGTGGTCCGCAGCGCCATGCTTAAAATAATTTTATGCATGTTTTACTTATGGATAAATAGAAAAACCCCTCTACTTACTTATATTTCTGTACAGTATTAACACACAATCAAACCAGTCAACCAACTTGGTGGTCAATGGCTAGAGACAAATTTTGTCAAATGGTCGCTTATGACTAAAAGGCTAACGCCCGAATACTGGAGCACCATTCAAATAATAAGCTCTTAACAGTGCACGGCCCACTTAGCCAGTACATTTAATCGGGATTTACGTAGTTAAGCGCAACTTATTTTTAAGTTGCGTTCCAGTATTCGGGCGTTAGAGCCATTGGCATACAGCAACCACCGATATACTCGTACCAATATAATTTACTTAGTCTTAATTCAGATGGAAAACATAAGTTTAACTTTGTTTATCTACCGAGTGTCGTGAGACAGGTCAACCGGCCCTGTAATAGAGGAAGTGACCTAGTAACCCCATTCATCTAACTTCAGTTGTGTTATCGAAATATTATCTGTGAGGAAGTCTGTACCCAGCATATTATTACTCATTATATTTTCTAAAGCTCGTTTGTGGCATGTAGATTTGACGATAATTTTGAATTTTGATGAGGTGATAACTTTATATTTGTTAGCAAATATCGTCAAAGTTACTTTACGCTACCCAGCCAAAGAGTTCATAATTCATCAATCGTTTTATTTTGCACATTGTACAAGAATTAAGTTAAATACCGATAAACAAACTTTCAAATTATATTCAGTTAGGAATCATGTACTACTACGTATTAATATTAATGGAATAATTACCCAAGACTCAATTATCAAGACATGTTATTACCATTTCGTAATTGTGTAGTATGCGTTGCTGTATGTTGCCATTTTATTTATATGTATATAATATCGTCGTTTATGATTGATAAATCACGAACGATTGTTTTTAAAACACAACGAAGCGCATAGTCCCACATATTTAATTAATGTTTTGTGTAGTAAATATATCTGTAAATCTCCATATGTCATGTGCTAAGAAAAACATCTATATGATATTACAATCATTCATGAAAACCAACGCAAAATAGATAGTTAAAATCCTGTTCGACTTTGCGGAGTTCCCTGCTGTATCTCAGAAGTCTAAAGTCTAACAATGATTAAATTAAAATAGGACCAATTTGGTTTCATACTTAATCAAGTATCCAAGAATCATCTAAATCGGTCCACGAAGAAAAAAAAAGATTAACATATATATAAACTCAGTTTTGTCGGTTGTAGGGTATTCATATCCGCTCGGAACACGAATACCGTAAGCAATAAGCATGGTATACAACACGTCGGAGTGAACTACGGAAGTTTGCGGCGTTCTGGACTCAGCCAGTGTAGTTCCGGTTTGGACAGTCGGTATACATGCGGCGGTCAATGAGGGGCAGACCTCTTTCGTCATTTGATACTCATATCTTTGCACCTAACTTCAAAGGCATTTTGATGAATAAAAAATTGATGATTCAGGTTTACACTTCTTCCATAGTCACAGGAAGTCCATACATAATATGCTGACTCTAAACTAATATGTTAATGGAAATATTTACATATAAAACGTGTACAAGTTAATTTATTTTGTCATCACACACATATGTCTCTGGCTTACATGTATGTTTAATTAGGACAATTATCTATGTGCCAATTTTATGAGAGCGTCGTCCTCTTAACACAGGTGCCGAAAGCACAATGGCAGCAAAATTAGGCGCATCACTTTTGTTCTATTTTGGTGCTATATCAAAATATATTTATTTATTGATACTTTATTGTACACCACACAACTTAAAAAACATTTCAAAACAAAGCGCTTATACATATATGTGTAACAAGCGGCGGTCTTATCGTTATCAGCGATTTCTTCCAGGTGGACTGGAATGAACGGAAGCACGGAAGAAATGGGTGGTCACGGTATAGCGAAAAAGAGTACAAAGAAACAAAAAAGGATTTAAAGGTGAAAAAAAAACTTTTTTTCATAAACATAAATAGACTACTTATAATATCAATATGATAATATACTACATAAACTATAATAAATATGATACGTAAAATAATAATATAGGAGTTTTTTAATCAAAGTGATAAGTAATGTGATCTAAGATGCTTTTTAAATATGGGTAGAGATATGGCTGATTTGAATATATAACAGCTTTGACCTATAAACCCTGAGGGGTTGAAAGTGGATTACGACCCAAATCATAATATCAGTCTCTCGCGACTAAACCCATCCCTGATTGGTGTAACTTTGACGTAATTCTCCGATAAGAGTGGTAATGTTTTTGTTTTGCTCCTCAGTTACCGGACTAAAACTGTTACCAAAGTAAAACATCATTATATCATGGAGATCCATGGAAGAGGCCTATGTTCAGAAGAGAACTACTTACTACTACTTACTATGGCTGAAAAGAAAGAGAGAGAGAATGTATCTTACCAAAGGTCCTCCGCTAGAAAGTACTTCTGAATTTGCTACTGAATGGGTTCTCTGTTGGTTTGATTCAGTACTTGAGGTAAGCAGAGGTGCCACTAGTACCACGTTTCGCTGAGCTTTAACGGAATTGGTCCAAAAGAGTTTATAGACATTTAATCAACCGTAATGTTACGCAAGCAAAACTTATCCTTTCTACTGCGAAAATCAAACGTAATTAAAAAACTAAATTAACTTTGTCATGTGACATTTTGCCTTTATCTTCGCTATTATTTTCATTAAACATAACATACCCAAAAAAATAGGATAAACATTATCAGAATATAATATTATTAACAAGTCATGAAGAGAGAAAGATAATAATAAACAACACGGTCTTAAAATTGTGAATGTTAAATCTGGGGGCGCGGCCGAGCCCCCTCCAAGTCGAGCTATAGGCCGTAACATCCTTTTCTCGAAGCAATTCAGACCATTTTCAACCCCCCATAACTTCGTTGTGGTTAAAGCAAGAAGCCTGTATTTTCAGTTACTAAGTAGGCATTGTGTAAACACGGTATATTTAAAATTTCATTCAATTTGAACTAGTAGTTTAAGAGTTATAATGTGTCAAACTTTCGTAATTTTGTCACTCACTGACTGACTGACCGATCATCAAAAGTCTAAGGCACTTCTAGCAGACATAGAACCTTCAAATTTAGAATATAATTAGTGTTTAGTGTCTAAATTAAGGGAAAATTCAAACATTTCATAATTTGTGTCTAGTTTTCTAGATAGACCAACTGCGTGAATAACTTTGTAATCACATATAAATGTATAGGATTACAAAGTAACATTTGCAGTTCATGAATCATTGTACCCGTAGATAGTGGAATAATAGTTGTAGATATATATTTATATACATGAGGCATAATAGGAGGGGATATAGAGAGGGAAATGGTGTATTCAGCCCATGAAACTGTACAACATTTCTCTAGATAAACATGACGAAGAAAAACTTGCAAATAAATAGATTAAATAACTCGAAAATATCAATTACAATGAAAGAAAGAACATTAATAATCAAATCCGCTATATTTGTGATAAATTGATACCTACAAAAATAAGAAAAATCCATAAGACAGAGGCTTTAAGAAAAATCGTTAGTGATATTCTAGAAGTAAGAAGTACCGAAAAGGAAAAAAAAAGTAGGATTCTACAAAAAGACGTGAGATCCCATCAAAAACATCCTGTAAAAAAATTCCAAGTCTCGCAGCTCAGGTTTTCTACCGCAAAAAGTTGTGAGATGCATGTAATACCAAGTCGATTAATTTATTTAGTCCTTAAGGGACCTTCTATAGAAAGTTATTACGTTAGTTATTACCATATCAATATTAAAAATTCTTTACGTTTTAAATAAATAGATCGACTTGGCCAGTAGCATTATGTATAAATTGTACGATACATTATGTTTTCATGCGATGGCCAAGTCGATCCATTTATTTAAAACGTAAAGAATTTTTAATATTGATATGGTAATAACTAACGTAATAACTTTCTATAGAAGGTCCCTTAAGGACTAAATAAATTAATCGACTTGGTATTACATGCATCTCACAACTTTTTGCGGTAGAAAACCTGAGCTGCGAGACTTGGAATTTTCTTACAGGATGTTTTTGATGGAATAAAACTGTGGGATAGAATGTGACAGAAATAATAACTAAATAGAAAAATACAGTTAATTCATATTTGCGTTCGAAGTGATTGCAGTTAATACACACGAGACTGTCACAAGAAAACGCTGAATGTGCCGGAAGCGAAAGAAATTGCGAGATGCGAGGCGAGATCAAATAGTAATGGTTTATTTTTATCTTACAACGTGAATGACAAGAATTGAGCGATAATAACGCAAAACTAACGTCACGTTTATATCTCGAAAGAGGTACGCAGGGACATACATTAGGTTTTTGATCGATCAGTATATTTTAGCATGTAGTAGAGACTAGATCAGTAACAAGATTCCCATAGGTAGAAATTCTACTGATGATCTATAGATTTTCTTAATTCCTTTATACTGCAGTGAAGTGAGTTCGATTTTAAATTGATGAGCATCTACGTTTGATGACCAAGACCCTGAGGATATAGTGGATCAGGGGCGAATTACTCCGGTTTTAATCACTACTAAGTTTCAATGGCAGCAAGTTCTACACCGCCGGAACTAGACGGGTAAGAAAAAAATCGATTCACTGTCTCTAGTTTTTACCGACTTCAAAAAAAGGAGGAGGTTTTCTATTCGACTGTGTTTTTTTATGTTTGTTACCTACCTCATAACTCCCTACTTGGTGACCCGATTTTGTATAATCCAGATGTTTGTATAAATGCATTGGGTTTCATTGGGCATATTATATTCTGTCCTAGATCTAATCCGAATCTCAGGTAGTCGAACTAAGTTACTAGAATGACGAGCCGAAGTTTTCTTTAGGAGATAGATGCGGTACAGCCAGATTGTAGATTTAGTGAGCAATAGCAAAGCTACCCGTTCAGAAAAAAAACATCTTCAAACATATCGATAGATGTAGAAATTTATTCAGTTTTGGAGGAAGGAGACTTGGTTTTAAGGGTTGTGACGGATGGCCTCTGCTAATTTGCAGTTCTAAATAATTTAAGACAAAAGTCAAGAGAAATGTAACGTAGAGTTATAGTTAGAATCAATATTTTATGTGTCTCATAATGGAGACTTTCTCGGCAAACATTATGTATGCAATCAGCTTGCAGGTAACGCAAACTTAATTTATATATTTACATTTGACATTCCATTAAAAACACCTTCAGATAACAATTAGATGTTACATGCACACATCAAATTGGATAAATTATGCATAAGTGTTGGTATCCTCGGTATGGTGGTTGAGTAAGTGAAACTTTGCTAAATATTACATTACCTTAATGCAGAGTTTCTAATACAAAGTCATTGTTGGTAACGAGCCAATAGAATTGTTTGTCATTACGTAAATGATAATAACAGTTGGACTGCACAACGTTCTGCCCGTCTACTCGGCTCTTTGTTTTTCGATTGATAAAGATCGAAATAAAAAAAATATATAAGCGGTTAATATTGTGGGAATAATGCAATGCCGTCGATGTTGATTTTGTAAATAATCTTGCATCATTGTCCAGCGGCGACGCCATTGACAATCATATTTTTTTCTTGTAAAATTCCCTCGCAATCTATGGTAATGACCCAATGGTTTTTTGTTTCTGTTTATAATGATTACTTAGTGAATTAATTACCTTTGAGTACTTTTATTGTTTAGGGTTGATACTCTGTTATTTTAGCAATTGATACAGTAGATTTTAAGTTGTTAATAACTGCGGATATTTAATTATCCTTACTTAATGTTGATGAATAACGATAATGTTCTGGTTCGACGACCAATTTAAACCTTCAGTTGCATTGTTTGAAGACAATAAGCATGGTAAGGACACGCAAGCAGTCAGTATAAGTAGCATAGCCTCGGTCACATGACACCCGGCCTGACCGCAGACCGCCAACGACTCGTTTTAAGGTTTTATTCCCTTTTTGTGTTTGTTTCCACGTGATGCTACAATGGGAGCTATCATCATTATCAATACACGGCGAGATAACATGTCACCATGATTGACGTGTTGTTTCAAGATTATAGCGGTGATAAAACATTAAGAAAACTCCGATCTGTCATGATAAAACTTCTCGAGAGATAAATGCAGGCAGTTTCGGCCGGTGAACGGCTTTGTTCGGTTCGCGCAAAAATGTTTGATTAATTTCGCAGTTATAGTGTCATCAATTATGGCTAATCTTTTAAAAAGGTAAACATTAGATATTTTTTATGCTATAATTAAATTTGCAAGGTGCAAAGATTGCCGAATTAAAAAATTGCACAGACAGGACGCAAATTAATTACGCGATATTGGCCATTCCGATAAAATGTTATGAACTTTAGTACAATAGAAACCAGTTATCGTTCCCCGCCGATTTCAAACGATCGATTTGTAATAATATAATGGGTGTACTCATCTATTTTATGTATTATTCACGACTTTGTAAAATTACATTCGTCTTATTAGGAGACCATTGTATGATTATGTTTAAGATACTATTGTATAAACCCATTAAAATGAATCTCGATTTATTAACTAAGCCGATCGATATTCATGTTGATATGAACTAAAAATTCAGAGAATTAAGACGTTCTAACGTTAGTATCCTTCTCTGTGTGTATATTTTAGTTTGTTTCGACATAAAATATAAAATTACAGAGATTAGGACAGATTAATACAAATATATAGCTATATGTATAACAATGATTCTCATCCGTAATTTATTCACTTGACAGATTTTATAATCTATATTGCAAGTCATCATTCCATAATAAATTGCGCAAAAAAGTCAGTTGCTATTTACATTTTCTCTAGATTTGATATCGTATCGTATCAGCCCATATATGTATATACGTCCCACTGCAGGGCACGGGCCTACTCTACAATCGAGAATACGATTGAGAGTGGTTAGGCCATATAGTCCACTACGCTGGCCTAGTGCGGGTTGGTAGATTACTTAATAATAATTTGATGAAATTATTTTATTCCTGAAGAATACCACGTATGTAATTATTATCTTCAAAAAAATATGAATCAACACAACAGCTGTATCAAGATTTTTAAATTCAATGCTTAAATATAGCTATTATAGTAGCACGTATAACGTAATTACGAAGTGCCGCTCATGTCGGTATAATCACGCCATTTCCTCGATTAAGTGGACAGATAGAGAACATAATACACATGTCTACTGTTACGTTTAGAGTCTCACGGAGATTCCGTTACAGGCTCCGGTAGTGAGTGTCAAGAGCCGTTGCACACGACAGTGGCGACCTGATTCACTAAACTATATTTAAAAATATGTGGGGGGATGAATGAAACCTACAAATAATTAAT
Organism: Hyles vespertilio; assembly: GCA_009982885.2. Lineage (NCBI taxonomy): Eukaryota > Metazoa > Arthropoda > Insecta > Lepidoptera > Sphingidae > Hyles > Hyles vespertilio. The sequence continues at coordinate 29,042,395 of CM042833.1, read as the reverse complement.
AAATAATACATAACGCCCAACAAAACAACATCATACTTCATTGATTCTCAATGGTCACATGGATCACTCAAGCCTAGTCCTTAAATAAATCAATAGTAAACACAACCACCAGTCACATATGTAGTCCTGACTCCACACTTGGATCGAGTCTTGTGTCGTGGGTACTTCGAGCGACTTCGGGATCGCGATACCCAGACCTGGAACAAATACTTGTTATTCACACAAATATTTATTTCGGTGCGGTGATCGAACCAGTAGCCTATCTTTCCACACACGGCTTCTAACCAACCGCGCCATGAAGGCTTCCGTATAGTTACATAATGACAGATATAATAAACAAACCACAAATAACATATAGTTTGTTTATTATTAGTTATAAAATAGACAGACTGAAACGTTATGGCATACTTTCAAAATATGTCTGTCTGATGTCTATCAATATGTCCAAACCGCCTTTCTGGGACTACTGTCGATGTCGACTTTAAAGGACTGTCCGCATCATTAAAGTCTCAAACATTTACGCCCGAATACTGGAACGCAACATAAATATTATGTTGCACTTAACTACGTAAATCTCGCTTAAATGTACTGGCTAAGTGGGTCGTGCGCTGTTAAGAGCAACTTATTAATTGAATGGCCTTCAAAGGGTGTACTTACTCTTAAGTTATTTATGTATATTTTATTAGTCTAAGTTATATTGTAACAACCACTGGCTGTCCTAAATAAATAAAATATAATAAAATGGCGTTCGGGCGTTAAACGTGTATGAATTTTGCTTTGCAATCAACAAATATATTTTTCATCATAATTTCATTAGTGGGTATTGGGTATGCTAGATTCAGCACATTTTTAATTGCGATGTATGGCGGGCATCCCATTCGCCTGATGGCAACCGGGACGACCGCTCGTGGAAAGTAGCAAAACTAAACAACACCGTGAATTACAAAGCTATGCTTGACATGTGATTTTAAGTCTTAATATATATCTACAGTGCATTTATTATGCTGTTAGGCGCAAGAAATTAACATTGCGGTGGTACCCAACCAAGGTAGCGGAAAGCGCAGCGTGAGACGTCCACCCACAAGGCGGTCAGACGACCTGGTAAAGGTCGGGGGACGTCGCTGGATGCAGGCTGCCTCCAACAGGTTTCTGTGGAAATCATTGGGGGAGGCCTATGTTCAGCAGTGGACTTCCTTTGGCTGATGGATGGATGATGGATGGATGGTACCCAACCAGGTGGCCTCTCATATATGAGAAACTCTCCTCCAGTGGCAATTTTTTTATACATTTACAATATTTTGTATGTATATTGTTCTAAATGATTGTTACACCTGCCAACCCTATTCACAGTGATAGTATACTGGGAGGACGCTTAATGTCACGTCTCATTGTTACCATTAATTAGCGAATACATTATAAGCCCAGGTTGCGCACTTACCACACTCACGTTTAAGCAAATACACACCTATTATATTTCACAAGGCAATTTTGACATCACTAAAAGAGGCACCGTGTAAACACGAGGTTTGAGGCACTATTGTGTGTCTTTGAAAAGTTCTGGTGGTAGGTTTCTCATATGTGAGAAGCCGTCTTTGTAGACACCACCGCAATTATTATTTCTCCCGTCATACAGCAGTGTAAATGCACTGCTGAGTTCCGGTTTGAAGGACATTGTAGCAAAAGTAACTACTGGATATATTGAGACTTATTCTTATGTCTCAGGATGACGAGCGCAGTGGAATGCCAAGCAATGATGTTTTGGAATTTATGGTATTATTTGATTTTGCTACTGTCCATGAGTGGTCGAATAGCTCACCGGCGAATGATATGCTCGTCTCGCCATTCGTTTCATTAAAAAAGAGTTATGATAGCGATTGTGGGATGAATTCGTAGTATTGTCAGTGTAGATCGAGTAGGTCAAATATCAATAAACAAGATTACATCCTATTTTCTCCGTAGTATGTCAATGTGTATGTCAATATTCTGAACCTGTCTTAGTATATATTAATGTCTCACAAGATAGTGCCGTCCACTAATTTAAAACAGTTGGTGTCTTCATATTTGAATAACCGTAATAAATAATCAGCACATTAACGCCCGAATACTGGAACGCCATTCAAGTAATAAGTTGCTCTTAACAGCACACGGCCCACTTACGCCCGAATACTGCAACACCATTCAAATAATAAGTTGCTCTTAACAGCGCACGGCCCACTTAGCCAGTACATTTAATCGGGATTAACGTAGTTAAGCGCCATTTATATTTAAGTTGCGTTCCAGTATTTGGGCGTTAGTCAGTACATTTAAACGGGATTAACGTAGTTAAGCGCAACTTATATTTAAGTTGCGCTCCAGTATTCGGGCGTAAGGGGCTTATTAATAAACTCGGATTAGCGAGGGATTAACTTTAGCCCAAAGTTTTAAAACTGACTCGATTATTTTGTTCTTTCTTTTAATTTCAAAATCAATGGACTGACATAACCGGATTTTCATGTTAAGCCAAAGAACAAAGCCTTGGACTAAGGTTAATACCTCATTCGAGTTTATTAATAAGGCCCTAAGTGTTAGCGGGTTTTCCACCCATACGTCGCGTCACGTCAAACTATCTGCAACAAAAGTTTCAAATATGACTTTTTATCGCACAATTGTTAATTACAACCTTGTCGTAAATCGGGTAAATCCTAAAATATACTAGGTACACAAAGTAGATAAGTCATTACTTATAACAAAACCCTTTACATAAAAAAATGCTATAGTTGGAGAGAATGTGTACTGAACAAATGATGAAAGTTTGCAGTATTGTAGTTTTATAGTAGTGCGGCGCGTAAATCATAATAGTGACATGAAAATATATATAATGGACTGCGTTTGAAATAAATTTAAATTACTTAAATTAATAAATAGAACATTTTAGTTTGCTTACATAATAGCCGCAAAAAGTGACACATGGAAGTAATAAAAAATCGTGTGGGTTCGAAGTCCTCCACTCCTTCCTACACAATACACATAATTACTCATACCATTAGTATTGTAATCATGTTTTTATCACCGTATTTTCACTTTTAAATTTTAACTCAGTGTGGAGAAATGCTAATAATATATCTGTATCGAAAATCTCGAATTAGCGCCGTGAGGTATTTATAGCGGATTCGACGTTGCGGGTGATAATTACGCGGGGAATACTCGAGTTTGTAAATAGATCAACTGTACTGCACGCTTATAATAAGTGAGTCCTTTTTTTCATCTACTAAAATGCATAGTGGAAACCACAGTGGAAACGCAGTGACGTCAGTGATAGATAAAGATCTCTTTCACATCACACAGTTCTGCTGGTATGCTTAAAACTCCAAACTTTGTTACCTGAAAATGTAATACCAATTTTATGAGACTCCAATAAAATGAATTATACAATCCAAATATTTATGGATATTATTTTATTTTATTAAAATGGCTACATGTGAGTAATTCGTTAGTCATATGGCGCTACCGTTCATGGTAATAATTATTCACTTCACTCACGTCACTAAAAGCATTTTAATATTTTTAAATACAAATCGTAGATTCCTAGGATGCACTGGTTTATTTTTAACTAGGTACTATACCAAATTGATTATTGCTATTTAGGACTGTGGCATTGTATCAATTGTTTTATGCATTTTATTACCTTAAATTTCAACTTTAAACGCTTTTGCGACGAAATTTATATATTGGCGATTATCCTTATTTGTATTAGTCACAACAGTTTTAGGAAAATAAATAAATAATTTCGGTATGTTATGATAATTTCCTTTTCACTCATGGAGCCATAATTATATAATACGGTAGTTATTGCTTAGAGTACCAAATTATATTTATTCAATTTTAAGAATATTGAGTACAAACTAATGCTAACATATCACCTTCGTAAAGGTCGCTGGTGGGTAGCGCATGCCCACTAATCTACTGCTGGTAGAACGAGTAATTCGTTTTAATTCGTTCGTTAAAAACCTTTCGAATATTCGTTAATTAGATTCCTTATTAATTAAAAACAAATTTGAACGGCACCTTGTTTATTTGAGGTAGTTATTACGGACGAACAATTTGAAGGCAATCATACTAAGGATCTTGTGTTGGCATCCATAAGTAAGATATCTTTTAGTGAATGCCGACCTTGTAGTGAATCATATCGCAACGTCGCTTATAGCATTTGAGCTCTCGGTTGTACTGCGTATTTTCCTGGTGGCTATACTGTAGTGCTGACCGCTTTCCAAACCATATTTCTGCCATCATCCAGTGGGAAGCCAGGCTATTTACTAAGCCCATAAGTTGTATCACTATACACATTGATCGGTATAAACCGTCTCACAATTTTGCTTTATAAAACTGCCGCTTTTCCGTTAACCATAACCATTTCAAAAAAGTAAATTAAGTATTTTGGATTGACTTTAATTACCATCACCAATCAATATATTTGTTTTCATATAATTGAATCTCTTTCTTTAGCGACAGCAAGTGCTGAACATAGGCCTCTCCCATCGACCCTATTTTATATTATAATCCCCAATAATTTAGTAAAAAACGTAAACATATTTTATATGTAAAACTCTAAAATGTTTCTTTTTTTATTAGCTAAGTTCTCCTAATCAGTAGTTACTCTACATCGGTCTGTTGCATCTACAGTCAGGAATTATTCTAAAGTGCAAATGTGTCGAACCTACCGCAGAGCACATAACAAATTACACCAGCATAAGAAACAAATTACAATGTAATGTTCACTAATGATACTTTGCCCATATTTTCTTGTATGAATGAAGTGTTTTTACGGATACTTCACTTTGTTGTTATGTTCGGATCACAATCATTTAACAAGGATGTTATGGGATAGTTGGCGCTTAAACCAATCCGATTGCTGTTTGTTTCAGTTTCATAATTATCATTCACAGTGATTTATTCTTACTGGTAGTATGAATGCACAACCGATTTTTGAATACAATTTGCCTAGGTTTTGTTTTTTTCTACTTCAGAATTCATTTACAACCTAATAGGTACGTTTTTATTTTGTTGCTGGGATTTGAGAATATACTTCTGAATATACTTTCTCTATAGTGTACGTCTGGGACGTATTGTTTATTTCAGAATTCATCCAAGCCTGGCCTGCAATAAAAATAATTTCACAGCAGATATGTAACAGCTTGGTTTCCTATGATGCCTGCGGGTGCATAGGACAGAGTATAAAAAACGCCAAGGATATCTTAATCTTTACAACTACCATCATAATAATTCGAAAACAGGACTGCTTTTAATACGAGCATTATTTATAGTTGACAGTTTATACATTATTCCCAAAGTGGCCCGACTGAGAATCGTCAAGGCAGTTGAGTGTTATTTTAACATTGAGCACCAAACGCAAGTACGAAAAATTAATTATCCCTGTATTAATTGAATGCTGACCTTCAATGTTAGTAGGAAATAATTTCATTTATTTGTGCTCTTTGATAATACCAATTACTGCATAATAATCGTAGTAATAAACTAGTTCTAATCATTTAGGTAATGCTTTAAGGTCGGTCGTCAATGTGCCTAGCACGCTTCTTTTCATTGTTAGACCTAATTTAACAGCAGTAAAGTCAACGTGACTTATCTCACGTGTCTTTGGATCCTTTAAATGTTTAATTTCAATTATTATCCTCAGTAATTTGCATGATAAAAAGCTTCAATGTAAAATGATCTTAATTTAATCTTCAATACTTAATGGACACGATTTGAAAGGATGGCTGCTACCGGACTTAAAACAAATATCACAATAATGACATCACTGCAGACCTTTTTAATTGAAGCTCGCTGAATATCGATAATACCAAGGAACTGACTTAAAAACTGTAAATTAATTTATTTCACTTTATTATATTCTCTTGGATTAATAGATGTAGTGGGCCTTACGTCTTAAATGTGTGTTTTTCTTTTTTAAATTTGGCTCTTACATGTCTTCGAAAACACATCTAAATTATTTTATTTTTTAAAATGATTATAATTGTTATAAGATACTAATCACTAAGATGAACTGCGTTGCGTACGGGTGTGTGTGTGATAGGTTTGCTTTGAATTATAGTCCAAAAATTTTTGCTGTGGCTGAAACGTTCCTAGCGCGATCATGCTATGTTGAATGGTCAGAGACCTTAACGTTGAATTATCTGAAGCAATACCAGGTTCGTAATTAGTCTCTTGCGCTCGTAAAAGAAAAGTATTTCAAAAGCAAACATTACGTAACAAAGAACACGCGGACTCGAGCGGTTCGCCTAGTTACAGACTACGTAAGACAATCGGGTACCACTACAAAAGGGCACTTGAATAAATTTCATTGACCCAGGAACTGATAACTCCGAGGCACGTAGCCCTCAGTTCACTACCGGATTGTTTTGGAGTCAAACTCTAAATAATTTCCCTCACAATTTGTGTCAGACTATTTTCAGTTGAAGATAATATAATTATTTTGTTGAACATTAGCTTGCGAAATTGAATGACAAAGGGTGTAGAAAGATATGTGCTATAAATTACATTGTGTTTTATGTAATTTATGACCTATAAATATGATAGCTTAGACGAAATAAATATATTGTGGAAACATAAATAAAAATTTAAATGTTTGAAATTGAAATGAATTCACATCTAGGGCGAAGTTGTCATCAGTATTAAATAATATATGTATATATGTCAACTTTGTACTGTTTGTCGCTGCGTAAGAATCAATCTCCGTTTCGTGAGATGTAATGGAAGCCGAGAGAATCTCTCGTTCTATTTGCTGGCGTAGTGGGGCATAATCAACGCATAGTCGGTATCAAATGGACCGGAGATTCTATTTGAAATACATTTATGATGGTTTGCACAATTACCGTAATTCGAGGCACAAATTATCCATAATTTATCGACGAATAGAAATCGAGGTCTGAACATACTCAATTACTAAGTGAAATGAATAAAGACCATTTGTATGAGACCATACTACATATTATACATCCACCGCTGAAACTTCTGGAAGCTAGTTAGAGCTCTGCAAATGTCATTGATTTATGGGTGTTGGCGCATTTTGATAACCCGTGTTTGTCTCCAAATTAGGATCGTCGAATATAATATAGAAAAGAAAAGACTAAGTAATATCTAGTATCTAAAGTATTGCCACAGAAAATTTATTCCGAAACGTTGCACACAGATGTTCACATACAATTTAGTAAATAATTAATATGTGACGAGTTGCCATTTAGCCTGAGGTTATAGGAATTCTTGAACACATTAGCGACTGTTGATTGACAGGGAAGTTGCGTGGTTGAATAACAAAACTCTAACCATCTCGATTGCTACATCAGCCTTAAACTATATATGTGATAGATTATTACCGCATCGCAGTACTAAGTACAGCGGCAATGCCCTATAATCGGATGGCATTAGGATGGCAATCGATTAGTCTGCCAGTCAGTCTGTCGGCCTAGAGCGAATTACGTAAATTCAATAACGTTGCCAAATATTGCTCAAGTAGTAGAACAGCCATTAAAATTTTATTGAGCATCCTAAATTGTTTCGTCAGTTATTAGTAGTTAATATAGTTTAAGATAAAAGCAGTCGTATTGCTGAGATAAATGCTTCGAGATACGATCTCTTAGCGGTTTGTCGACGTAACCGTTTGTGTTGCAGGCACAGCACTCGAATAGTGCGTGTTTGTACTCGAATCATCGCTTATTTCACAAGGTTCAGAGAGCAGACTGTATTGGCAACATCTATTTATTGTTTTGATAAGTAAGTAGCCGATATTACTGTAACCTGACTTTTTTTACCAAATGTTGCAATATGCCCATTTGAACTTGCGTGTTTCCAATAAAACAGGCAGAGTCCAGTCCACATCAGGCACATGATTATTATTTTGCGAATTATATTTTATATTTAAACTCATCATGACTACCTTCCTTTATACTGCTTTTCCCATCACGTCCCATTATATTTATTTATATAAAAAGTAGCCTATGTTTTAAATGTTAATCCAGGGTATCACCTACCTTCGTACCAAAATTCATGAAAATTAGTCCAGCCGTTTGAGTGTGAAGAAGTAACAAACACACAAACTTTCAACTTTATAATCTTAGTAGGATTCTGATAATCTCATTGCGACTTTACTCGAAACCTTAATTGTTATTGCCCCTGCAGACACATTGCATCGGCAATATCTTATGCCGTGTTGCGTCTGTCCTAAGTTTATACATCCTCTTATGTTAGCATATATATTTTATTTATAGATAAGATATCAGCATCGAACTTATCTATCGCTATACACATTTAAATAAAGGAATAGCTGATAGTAAACATGAAGGCTTTGTAAAAAATATAAATTGTACAAATACGCCTTGTACTTGGAACTCTCACGGCATTATTCAGACAGTTTTAAAACCTATTTTTGCCATCGAATGTTCTTCGCTCAAAGTGAATTCAAAATCTCAGTTTGGAAAAATATTTGTTTATCATTCATAAATTGTCAAGACACGGCGTTTATTACAGCCGGAATACTCGTTATTAAATAAGCTGTAAAGTGGTGTAAAACGCGTTTATCACCTGGCAACCCTAGGCTAAATTTTACCGTGTCAGCAGCTCAGTCATTTTACTTAATCATACTAATTATATCAGTAGAAAGCAGATATATAATTATGATATACTCGTACCTACACGCAAGTGACGTGATACTTTTCTCAGATACCCGCTCGTAAGTTTGTCTTTCTTTGTTTGTCAATCGTTAAAGCGATGCCGCTGTTGGCTGTACGTCAGCGCCAATGTTTGCGAATATTTCTAATCGTGTTTAAGGCAGGTGTTTTTATAGGAAAAAAGTAATTAAAACCTCCACTAGTTGCTCTTGATTGCGCAATGGTAATCGGTACCGACTTTAGTAAATATAAAACAATTTTAATTAGTATAAACTATGTGCTACTTTTATTACGGCTTTAACACAAAAACTGATCAGTTTTAAATTTTTATTCCTATTTAAGTTATTATTTTACACACTATACGTTAACTGGTGTATATGATAATAGACATAATATATAATTTTCAAGACTTACATAGACATACATAATATATATTTTTCTCTACTCTTTGAAATGTTACTAATATTCGTACTCGTATATGCCGGGATAGCGACCTCACGCAATTGAGCTACGTTCTGGGTTCAGACAAATAGATCTATTGTTCAGCGGGCCCCCACTCCAAATTACTCTATTTTAGTGTCAAAACTCTATTTTAGCTGCACTTAAAATCGGTCGCCGGCTGTGAAACGGCCCGCACCGTGCTAGATGTTCGTGTGAACTACAAGTATTTGTGTCGAAGTCTCCCGTAGTTTCTGATACCCTCGACACGAGACTGGTATCATAGTAAGTGGTCAGAACTATGTATGTATCCGCAGCGTGCCAGGCTGGAAGGCCAGTGACACTGACATACCCCTTCTGGCCTCCTCCAAGGTACCAAAAGGGAAGATTTACAGCTTTTCCTCTTGACACAACGAACTATGTATGTATATATGTGACTGTTGGGTGTATTATTTATTTATCACATGTTCTAATTTCTTTCCTCATGACTAGTATATTAGCACCTATGTACCTCTGTGACGTTGGTATATACAGTTATGTTTACAATGCGAGCTACATTGTCCACGCTTCGTAACGATGATATGTTTGTTACTTGTGATAAAATTTAACGCACCATGAACTGGCACGTCAGTTATTTTTATAAAAATAACTGCTTATACTTTGTAGGACAATGTAACGGGTTGTAAAAACATTTTTATATTTTCCTGAAATTATTATGGTGATACCACGAATATTGGAATTGACAGTCCCTACATTAACCATTGAAACTGAAAAAATGCACTAATTGAAAGTAGAGTTAAATATTTATAATTCTTTACATTCATACATAATCGTCACGCCTGTACCCCATAGTTAGAATTTTATTTTATTTCTTTATAAAAAAAAATATACCCCTCAACCGGCACGGAAGCCGTACTATGGTTTTTCGGCTTTCAAGCAATAAAACAGCCTAATGTCATTGAAATAGCGCCTATTTTAAATCAAGGCCACAATATGAAGCTTATGTCAGTCGAGGGGTAGATACATATGTATATATTCTTAAATATACATTATTGCATTAATTTTTTTAAATAAACTTATAAACTGCATAAAATGTACATTATAAAAGACCTAATTTGCCAATTTAAATGTTATTGGTGTAGTAAAGTAGCGAATTTACAGTATCGAAAGTTTACATAGGGACCATCGAAATATTTACTGGCCCCTAATTAACTTGGCAATATACATATGTGATCCGTGAGGTAGCAATGTTATAGAAAGGAACACGTAATGTTGACTTGTAAGTTCCCAAAATCTGGGCCTAATAGCGCTTTGAAAAAACTGGTATTATGTTAAGAAGTATTCTCATAATACTCATCCGTCTATTTTACACTATTGGGCCATTAAGATCTTATCATCTTTTCTCTTCGTACTCAATATTATGAAGAGAAAATCCGAGTTATTGAGGTTAACATTTTCGATAGCAAAGTAAATTGGTAGATTGACAAATGGATACAAAAAAAAAACCATTGACATGTTTTTTATACGGGCATGTAATTTATGAGCCACAGAGTACATAGGGTACTTTTTATCCCAGAATAGTGCCACGATAATTGATTTAAAAACTAAAGATAGGCCCTTCAGAGCATTTGGGGTTTGAAAAAATGACCGTGAAAATCGCGCCATATATTAAATTAACTTAATTTAATCGATTTCGTCTAAACGGTATTATAATAAATGTTAAATATTATCTTCATTTTTACTAAGGTTCTGCCATAATACAAGCAAGCTTTTTGACAATCATTGCGAGGACGACTTATTTCAGTAAGGCTCCACTAAAGTATGTACTGGAGCGCGCGCACCACTTACTTGGGGATACTACGCACTTTCCGCACTGTACATAATTATAATTATGTCAATGTCTAAGATTCAATAGTTTCTATATCTATTTTTATAATTGGATATTCCTGAGCACTACACACGTTTGCTCATATAGCGATGCAGTAAACCAGTCTGGTATGTTTTGTAAACATATTATTAGACGGTCATTGTAATCGATTGTGATGAAGTCAGGAAAGTTGTGTAATTGTCAACAAGTTGCAATGGTTTGTTTGTTATTGTTAAGTAGATATCACGTTTACCATCTACTGGTTCTGCAATCTGTAATTGGCTGTCTTTAATCCACGTTAAAATGTTTCAGATAGTCTCTATGTCTGGAATAACATGTATATACAACAATAACCGAACTTTTTGCAAAATTCCTTGGTATTATTTGGGTCTCAGTCAAAAAATGGAGGGGAATGTACGTAAACAAGTCATTAATTACTACGGGTTTAATAATAACGAACTTATTTAACACCTTTAATGATTGTCTAATCACACAGAAATAACAACTTTTTAATGATTAAATTCGCAAAGAACAAGTTTTAAAAGGTTAATGAAATACAACTTTCCTTAACATAAGCTAATTATCATGGCAATGCTCAAAATAATTTACTTTATATACATATACATTGCAGACGGTTTATAGTATGTCCACACGCGACAACAGATATCAATGTTCCAAGTATAATCTGGCCGACACCTTTCTAAATCGCGTCCAGCGCTCCAGTTACACCTCATCTGACTAAACACTCGCAACTCGCAACTGCCCTACATTCTGTATTAAAACAATATCGCCTTGTCTATATTGAATAACTGGTACTGTTTGTATGGCGAACATTTTTGTCTCCATTGTTTTATTGGTAATATTGTAGGCATTTATTATATTTATGAGTTTACTAGGAGCTTCGATGGTAATAATTTTGTATTGTCTGAGTATCATCAAAAAGTCACAAACTGTTTGAAATATAAAGAGGACACAAATTGACCTCAACAAGTTGGCCTATTTAGGTATTTTAGATCTATCAAAAGATTGATTTTATTTCCCTTTTTTTTTATTACAATTTTGATGATGGTTTATTTATTTATTATTTTTTGTTACATATAAATTAAGTAAGTAATCATAGATCACAAATGCTGCAATATATTAGAAATCGAACAATTTATTCTTATACTTTCTGCTACTGTTACTTTAGGAGCGGTCCGTAAGGAGTTATTGTTCAGAACTTCGCTCAACAACGGGGGGTTACTCTATGATCCGAAACAAAGTCCGAATGTTTTAACATCGTACGTAAAACTGTACGAATGTGTCTAGACTCTAGACGCTCCACGAATTGCTCAAATCCTCTATCGCACGTCGTAACTACAGGCTAAGTTCGGAAGAAATGATATGTATATTATAGAGAATAGTATTGATTTTACGAAATGGAAAAAATTAACTTGCTTCGAACGTCGAACGCACGAAAATTCGGACATCATTTCAGATAGTTGGACCCTCTGGGGTGTCCCTTATTCAGTGAGAAAAAAATAAACAAACCTAAAAACATAATATGCAATATTTGAAGTTTCGATGAAATTCGATGAAAAAGTGTTTCATAGATCAATATTTACATACATACATAAACTCACGCCTTTTTCCCAGAAGGGGTAGGCAGAGTTGCCAGGACACCCACATTTTGCCTTGTATGTTCCGTCCCACGATGTGATAGGTGGCGAGCCTATCGCCATATCGGGCACAAATTCCTGATTTTGGGCTGATAATGAATAGAAAAATCCAATATCACTTTGCCCAACCCGAGATTCGAACCGGAGACCTCTTTGTAACCGTACCGTATTACAACTACGCCACCGAGGCAGTCAATATCATCATCCAGCAATCAATATTAAAAACGCTGTATTAAGGGATAAGTCAATTAACTTTTAGCAAAACTAATCCTTTTGTATTATCCAACCGATCCAGAACTTCGATAACTAGACTGTAAGCCGAAATAGCTCAGCCTGGAAGAGCATTAGATCTTGTGGTCTAGCGGTCCCTGGTTCAAATCCGGGTTTCGGTAGGTTGGCGAAGTACACGAGTTGTAAATTTTTGTTTTCTTTTTAATGATAAGTAGTTTATTTTTGCAAATTTAGGTACTATTTTGTTATTATAAAATAAAATCTCAATAATGACTGAACTATTGTTTCAGAGTTCTATGTGAATAATATTAGAGAAAATTAATATTATAATGAATTTGTTGTAGGGTCATACCTATTTTCGTTGACAACATTTTAATTGTGGATTACCGCTTATAACATATATTTACACATGTGGTGTAATATTCCATCTGTATTATTAAAAAAATATTATTTTAATATAGAATTGTACTCTTGTTGGGAGCGAAAATGAAAACCGACGGTTTGACCGGTTGATGGTTCTGGCCGTGGCTCGATTCCTGGCCACGCCGCATTTTCCAAATAACTTGATTTTTTTAAATTAGGACTTTGAATGTGTTTAAATGTTATTTCTTTTAATGACCCAGAAGAATTAAAAAAAATCCTCCGTTGAAATTACATTCAGTACAGCTAAATATGTCGATACTAAACCGCATTTATAGTTAACCCGTATCCAAAGACAGCAGATTATTTACTTATTGTATTGCTTTGTTCCCCCGTCAATTACAGTGCTCAAAACAGTTTCCATTCGCCCTAATAGCACATTTGTGGACGGCAAATAAGTACTTTTATTTATTCAAGTTCAAAGCGTTCGTGCAGCGCAGTCCGTGGCCTCGATAGCGGCATTAGCGTCTCCACGACATCTGTCATCCGTCAACTGTCTGTTTTAGGCTGATTGCACGCGTGCTTATGTTTTGCTGTGTCTTTTTTACGAATTCTATGCGGTAAAATTCACGAAAAGTAATAAAACATCCGAAGAATTGATAACACTCTCCATTTTTTAAGTCGGTTAAAAATTGATTGACTTAGAAATGTGTAACAATTGCGTAAATATAAAAACCATTGTTCGTTCGTAGGCATTTCCAATCGATATAATGCACTACGTGTGAGATCGAAAAGGTTTGTGAATTAGGGATTTCAATCTTTTAAATTGCATATTTATTTTCAATATCATCTTATATCTCAATCAATTTTTAGGGTTCAAATGACATTTTTATTGAATTACATAAAAAAGTAAACACAGGCTGTCTAAAGAGTTGGGTATGTAATATTTTTTTCAAACTCTATACTGATTGCTAAGCAAAGGATCATTGAATAAGGCACGATATATAAGTATAACTTATTCGTGAAAAATTAAAATTCATCTAATTTATTCGTACTTTAATCCTTAAAGTAAACCATACGAGAATTGTTTTTATCTTATACGATCCTATTATGGTACACTTCGTTGTACTCAATAATGGGTAGAGACTAGAAGCCCTAACAGAATTTCAAAATTCTGTAAAATATCGGCAGAACAGTTTCAAAGCCGTAAATATCACTCGGAGACCACCTGAAATCGATACCTAACTAACAGAACGTAATGCAAAAGTTTTTGCCGAGGGCTTTCACGCAGATTTTCCACTGAGATTGTCTTATAAATTAGTGTCACTGCCCTTTGGCTCAAATGCAATCTATATGCGGTCCGAACGACTTGCTAATGAAACGGTTGCGACACCAGCTCGCATTAGATTGCGATGTTCCGACAACTGGTGTTTCATAGCTCATACTACGCGTCGCTTGACAATTTTGTACGGAAAATTTGGTATTTCATTGTTTTATAAATATTCAGAATTAGCAAAGAAATGGTACAGATTTAAACTTTACTTTTTATTATTATTGTTATTTGAAGAAATTTGATGTGGTCTATTTAATAATAAATGATAATAATGAATAAATGGTAATAAAACAATAAAGTAATAATTGCATTTGTAGCCATATCATATGTCTCGACAAAGTATTAAAAGCTAGTGACAAACTATACTTACCTTGTCCTATCCCCTCATCAGCTTTTTATACTGTGGCAATACTTGAAAGTTTGTCAATTACTTCGATTAATTCTACTAGATAGTAAATAAAAACTTAATTTTCCACGTTCATTGATTGTTGTGTCGAAAAAAGGTCACACTTTTACTCGTCCTTTAATAAATATTAACCCTGCATAACTTCCTACATTCTTAATTTACCCAATTAAAATAACATTCATATATTTAAAAATATATTTTATCAAGGGAAGTTTGTAACATTCTACAATTATTTGTTCGAAAGTCGTACTTATGACATCGGCATAAAATGAAACCACACAGGGTTCGGAGATCTATAGCAATCACCGTTGAGACAATAATGTCATTTACCTCCAGGCCACTTTCCACAATTGAAGATACCTTTCTCTATAATAGAGAAAATACTTGACGGTAAATACTATAATAATGTGTAGCAACATTTTACATGCATAACATGAAAGTCACGACACTACA
Organism: Hyles vespertilio; assembly: GCA_009982885.2. Lineage (NCBI taxonomy): Eukaryota > Metazoa > Arthropoda > Insecta > Lepidoptera > Sphingidae > Hyles > Hyles vespertilio. The sequence continues at coordinate 29,026,989 of CM042833.1, read as the reverse complement.
TAGTTTAGAAACCTTTAGAGCTCTCGACTTGATATAGTTATAATAAACTTCATCTGTGTATTTGTTTTTTTGGTGTGACTATCATGTTGCTTTGTCATCACACCGAACTTAGAAGTTTTTCTAGTAAAGATGTAATGAAGGAAACTGGCACGAACATAAAAAAGCGATTTAATTTAATGTGGATATAACTGGGTCGGTTTCAGCTCGCTCTAACACGAGTCATCGCATTGCAGTAAATTGCTGAAATTGTTTCGACTTTCTCCATTTGACAGTAGTTGGGGTCAGCGTATGGAGCGTGCCTAATGAAATTATTTGACCTTTCAATTCATGTCAAATGACTTTATTACCGCAAGAACCGTACTTCATCTATCAAATTAATGGTTATGAAGATTTAGTCCTTTGAGTCATGGATGGTTCAACGGTTTTTATAAGCAACCATTTTGGTTAGTTTTACGAAATATGCTGCACTTAAATATACCAAATACACCGATGTAACGTATAAAATTATAAATGAAGTACATTTAATACCTTCATCAAATACATACTTCATAGTTCAATACTTTAAATGTACTCTATAATATCCTCGTGGCGCCCAGAGATTTTATGGCTTGCTTTGGATTACGGCCCGACTGTACTTCTAATAGGACAAAATTGTTATAGTCATATCTGCCCAAGATTTTGTGTCGATTTGTTTTTGTGTTAGAGTTACCAGTTTGAAATGAAACTTTCAGGATATAATTATAATTATACTAACATGTGTTTTTAATTAAAATTAGTTGTTTATTTTTTGTTCTTTACAAAGGACATTGGGCTGCAATGACTTGACTGAAAGGAATTATTAGGTGATGTAAAATTATACAAAATATGTAGGAATTATACCGGGTATCTCAAGACTGCTACCGAAAACGAAGCCGGGTGGTAGTTTTAGTGGCTACAAACACAATGCAATTAAAAATTTCGCATAGAAACGCGACAATTATTTTTTATGATTTTTTAAATATCGCCATTTTTGGGTGGTAAATCCATAGTTTTTGCTAAAATAATAATTTAAACTCTTTTATACCTTAGAGTATTTATAAATAAAAGGGTATACACTATTATTTTAGGAAAAAATGTATTTACCACCCAAATAAGGCCATAGGAAAAAAATAACAAAAAAAAAAATTGTCGCTTTTTTTTGCATCTTTTTCTGTTGCATTGTGTCTGAAGTCGCTTAGACTACCACCCGGCTTCGTTTTCGGTAGCAGTCTTGATATACCCTGTATGTTTATTTCGATTATTATTCAATCTCTTAACCAAAATACACATACATAATGAACCAGCGTAACAAAGACAAAATAGAATGTCAAACAAAATATATAAAAACAGTCTTAAAAGGAACAGTCTCAAATTTAAACCTTAATCACTAACAGTAATCCATAAATTTTAATCATCATTGCAATCTTTCGATATATTCAAGTTTTTATGCAGTTTAGGAGTGAAAATCCTTGAAACATTTTCTGTTTCTTGTAAAACATAGATTTAAATTGCACTTAGTACACATCACATTAGTTTTCATTTTGTGGCATCTTCTGCATCGTCTTTGGTCCCCTGTTATTTCCGGTAGGTGCTTGGCACCTTTTCGTCGCAATCTTTCAAACGGAACTTGGACTAACGTCAGACGTCCTCTACCTCTTGTCAATTCTTAACACGGACAATAATCTGTCCGCCAAATCTTAAGATTATTCATACTAATTTCAACCCAACAGCCTTTATAAAGGCATAATATTTCAGCACGAGATTAGAAAAAAAAATAGCGGTAAAAAATCTAAATAATTGACTCCATTCAAGTGGTTCTTATTAATTAGCAACTTTTTGCATGAATACATACTTGATAGTCAAGGATTATAGTTAAAAAATACGATTTACTTACCACGTTGTCGTGAGACAGTCTTACAGCCGTCAATTTTCTTAAAAATAACTTCTGTCAATTATCACAGCCAATGGTAGCATACCGGAAACTGTTCTCTAATATTTCGTTTACAAATTAAATAAAGCTATTTGTATATCCCGCAAAAATTTAAAAATCTATACAGATTTTTATAATATGGCTTTCTGAAAGGTGCTTGGGCGGTAATTGAAAGTTATTTAAAAAATATTCTGGGCTGTAGTCACCATGTTTATTTTGGGTTATCAAAAGGCGCGTGGGCGCTACGAGGATATGTATAATGTACATATTTATGATGATTAAGTTAAAGTTTACTTAAGAAATTTAATTCCTTATTGAATAATTAATTTTATTTGAACTTTCTTATGCCGTTTAGTTTTGTTATTTTATACTTTACCGCTGTGTTAATAAACTGTTAGGCAGAAAACAGCCTTCACAAAATAATATAAATGATGAATATTTATGAATTCGTTTTCAATGTACACTTAATTTATTTTGGAGGAGATTGAAGCTTTTCTTATCAGTAGAATTATAGAAATGCGAGACTAAACGATCCCACAAATATAATTGAGATCCTCCGTTATTTCGGAGTCTGTTAAAAATATCAACATAAATAGGTGGTTTTGGACATCCTTTAGGTTCAGCAGTTTCCTGTGGCTTAAGATGATGATGATGATGATGATGACTAGGTAGCAGTGTCGCCACGAGTAGTTATTACTGGAACGTTTATTTTATTGTGAAACGTTTGGCCCGCTAGACGCGTGATGCGATGGCAACACACGCGTCATTAGCGCAATTGACGTGTCATTAGGGCGGCGGGAACGCTGACGATTTTTCACGTGCTCCACATATTATATGGCGAAATAACTTCTCATCAACACACTAAAAACTCGTGCCTCGAAATATGTTAGAATAATGTAATCGTTTAGGAATATTTATTTTGTACGGCACGAAAGACTGCAATCGACCTGTATGACAAGTGTCGTGTGACTCCGAATTGATAATAATATAATACATGTATTTTTAATTTTGAGTAAAATGGCATTAAGTATGCTTCGCCTAACCTAGTAACACCTTGGCCAGTGGTTGATTTTTGTTTAATTATTTGGGGAATCATGGTCGAATTCTAATTGGATAGAAATATTTCACTACCAATTTTAAACTCAAGAATTAGTTATGAAGACATTTTGATTTGAGGTGTAAAGAATTCAAAGTCGAGTGACTACTGAAGGTAGAGCTCTGATAATAGATAGCATCGTGGATACTGGATACCTAGATAAAATTTTACGCTACATGGTTCTGGCCGACATATCGATTAAAGTGTTTATTTAATTCATCTAATTTTAAGATCATTTCTAATAAAATTTGGGGGTTAATCACTGGTATTTAAAATTTACATCTTCTTTCATAATATGGTGTTTAATAATTGTTTCTTTCTTTGTTTTCAGGTACGTAATTCAATACACATAAGACTAAGATAAGGGCGTATTTGCGAGGTAATGGTAATTTCATGTAAAATGTTATCTATTTTCTCAGCTGATAGATTTAAGTTGAAGTGTTTGAGTTGAAGAAGTGTGAAAGGCACTTATTAAATTATTCATATTAATAAGCGTAAGTTTATATCACTACTTTAAGTTTGGAAATTCGTTGAAAACTAAGTTCTAATTACCAACTCTTTTACGAATATGTTCGAAACGATGTTCCTTATTTTTATATTTTATCAATTTCAAAATTGTGATCAACTTATTTTGAGTGTAATGTTAACCGATTTTAAGTTAGGCTCTAATCAAAACATCGAGAAAAATGTTTTATCTCCAAATGAGATATAAATAATATTGCAAACATTTTGCAGTCGTGTCCTAATATTTACAATGTCTGTTCATGCTAAGCAGCGTCAAAGACTTTAGATAAGGTTTAAAAATTCCCACATCAACTTATAGTTGGACACAGGCTTCTCCATTTGAACGCCATCGAATCCGATTCTCAACTCTCTCATCCATCCCCACAAAAACAATCTGGAAAGGTAATAATAATTAATTAAAAGAAAATACTATGAGACAGCAATAGGCCATTCAGAAAATTTGTCTCTAATGGGACCTTTTAAACATAGATTTACTACATACATATTATTATCGCGGTGCATTTCACATTATTTTGATCTTTATAAATAATCATCTCCTCTTGTAGCCCTTCATTTTCCTGCAATTTTAAAAATATTTGATCATTCTCTACAGACTATTATTTAAGCATCTTTCTTATTTTTCGCATTATGTTAAAAAAGTGTATATTTAATATCCCATCTTGCCTAATATTTTCTTTCATAAGGTTTTTTATCTTCATGACTATGAATATCGAATATATTTCAAATGTAACAGTGGATATAACACTTAAAACATCCGCTGGATACACTTGCACAAACTGCGAAGGAAATTAATTATCACGTCTAATAAATAATAGTAATTGATATAGGCTGTAACAATCGACTGCCATATTGCAATCGTGTTCCAATAAATCAATTAATATTTTTCTATTCCGAGACGGAAAGTATTTTTTCTTGTAGTCTCTACATCGTATAACCGATTATGAAAGATTGGAAGTAATTAACATAAGTAGATACTTTTAATGTCATATATACCGTAAATAATCGTCATGCGAAGGAAACCAGAATTCCCCAGGGATTTGTAAAGCGACTTCCCGCAATCTTTATTAATTCATCCGTGCACCTTACCTCAGATGTAATCGAAAACAAAATTGATTTCACTTCATTGACATTATGAGAGAAATGTCTTTTATTTCCCATAGCCAGTAGAGAAAGAAAAATCTTATGTTTTTCTTACGTAACTCCATAATAGCTGGCGGAGACATTAGCGAATCTGCATAAAGTGCGGAAGCAACGTGTGTAATATAATATGGCATAATTGCCGACTGTACGACGCACAAATAGTTATGAATGACTTTCCCTGACACCAGGGCTGTATTCTGGAAAAATGAAACGACCCACTGTCCACGAATGATTTAATTTTCCGTCTCTTTTTTTAAGATATTTTTTGTTCGAACGTGTAGCGTATGTCCTGTCTTAATTTTTATATTCTTAAAATTAGTCATTATTATGATTAGTACCCTAAATATCCTAGTAATATGTATACTAGATTAAAGATATACGACCTTTATTGAATTACATCGGAGTACATAAAATGACCAGCATTACTTTCAATTACACTGTCAGGAAGTTTTTCACTGCGGTTGGAAAGTTTAGAAATATGCATAGATTATGATGGACATGTTAATAGATTCAATCAGAGAACAAATGCATAATAGCGGTCTCAAGAACGGTCCCCGAGCCACGATCGCTTTAGAACGCAATTTTATTATGTATTTCCTTTTAAATATAATTATATTACCTACTTGTATTTTCTACCGTAAAATTATTAAATATTTTTTTATTATACCAGTTGTGAACATTAAATATTACTTTTTTGACCCACGTATGGTGTTCGTAATCCGGCAATGGTCAGTACAGATGACATTAAGCGTAATAATAAGCCAGAGACAATGCGAGTGACGGCAGGTGGTGTGATGGAAGGGATAAAGTAGTGAAAGCATTGCTTTATTACCTTGACGAATGACTTTTGTTTTTTTCGTCGGCAACGGTAATTTGATCAGAATTCGTGGCATGTAAACTTATACTATTGAATTTATGAATATAGAATTTCATTTCGTTTGTGATAAATGTGATGAATTATGTGATAGAAATGTACGTAATATGTAGTTTTAATAGATTTTGTGTATGTACGTATAACACACGGGTCATTATCATTAAATCTGTGTTTAATCCAAACAATAACCTCGTTCTTGTCCATTGCGCAAACTAACGCAAATATAGCGTCAATTAATCTTAAATATGTAGGCAATACCCAAAGTAAATAATTTACTTTGGGTATTGTCTACATATTTACAAGAAAAATGAACTGGATATAAGTCAACTAGTTCGCTATGCGTGGCAAATTGACCAATTTACAAACAAAATCAGAAACAGATATTAAATGGCAAAAACCTTACGAGCGACGGCATTATATTTATGCGTAACAATTTATTGTTATTGATTTGTGAAGGTCTCCCATTGTTAACGAAGGCAAACTGTTGTCGATCATAAAAAATATGAATTACAAGCAAGAGTTCAGGGAATGAGTTATCTGTAATTTTCACCGCAATGAAGCAAAATAAATCAGACGTTTTAGTGCTCGATATTATTTATACTTTACTACACATACATACGATATGTATGGATATTTCTATAATAATTCATTGAAATTTATTGACATCACGGAATATTATTGCAATTAACTTGCTCTACCTATTCACTTTACTGGTATGAAAATACTTATATTTGTGTCGTAGTTTACAGAAAATATTATGTATATCTCATATACATATTGAGTCATATACAAATTTATATTGGATTTTTCTATTCATTATCACCCGGAGTCAGGAATTTGTGCCCGATATGGCGATATACCTATTATAGCGTGGGACGGAGTATACAAGGCGAGATATATGTGTCCTGGTAACACCTCTGCTTACCCCTTCTGGGAAAAACGCGTGAGTTTATATTATGTATATATCTGATATTGTTCTCTAATTCTTAAGGCAAAGAAATGCTAATTATTACATAATGAGCTCTGTCTCTCAAATGTAAGGCAATGACAACATTAAATTCAAGCTTAGGTATCATTAGTAACTAGATGCATCCTAGTCAGCATATACAATATATACCTCTATACAGCAGATATGGGAAGAAAGCTGTGATGTTCAGGGTCCTATCTAACCATTAGAGCGATAATCATGAGATGTGGGTAACGGGTGAGGAGCCGTCTCGCTCCACTGGCTATCTCCACGGAAAAACATAACTCGTACAAGAACAAGCGCCCACTCAACTGTATTACTTATTATCATTATAAGCTATTTAGTATGCATAAGCAAGAACATCTTTCAGGTATTTCATTGAAATAAGTTGAGGTGTTAATATTACTACCTATGTTATTTGAGTTTATTTTCGTCTCATATAAGATTGAAAATTCGACCTCTGGCTTTATTAGTTTCATACTTCAACTAGTGAGTAGACTCGAGCAATGAGACAGTTTATAGATATGTATGATAGTATTAGTAAAAATACTGGGTTATTAGGGTACAACATCTGATTATTACAACGAAAATCTTTTTTTTTATTTTATTTCAATGAATAGCTAGACTCATTTGCCAATCGGGTGATGGTCAGCGATACGACCGCTCATGGACAGCAGCAAAACATTAATTACAATTCTTTCGAAACGAAACAAACAGTGCATTTACATTGCTGTTTGGCGGGTGACAGGGAATAGACACTGCTGTGGTACCAACCCAGGCTACCTCTCATAAGTCATAATATGAGAGACCTACCACCAATACATCCGTTTAACAATCAAGCGGTATCCAATTTGTTTAAAATAGAATGTTACAAATGTTCATTCATTTGTATATTCAATGGAAATCAAGTATGTTTCAATCATTAATAACTATTATATTAACAAAATCAATTATACAATATCAATTTAACACCTGAATGAGCACATTAACTGCAATAATAACTTCCTGCAGAGATTGCTGACTGCTCGCTATCCGATGGTCATCTTATCGTGCATCGACGAGGCCGAATCAAAAGCCTGTAAAGGACGCTTTCGGACTTAAAGGTTATGTTATTTCTTACACACGTCACATATGTATATATACAGGGTATATCAAGACTGCTACCGAAAACGAAGCAGGGTGGTAGTTTTAGTGAGTACAAACACAATGTAACTAAAATTTTCTCAAAAAAAAAGCGACTATTTTTTATGATTTGTTAAATATCGTAATTTTTGGGTGGTAAATCCATAGTTTTTGCTAAAATAATAACCTAAACTCTTTTATACCTTAGAGTCCCTATAAATAAGAGGTTACACACTATTATTTTAGGAAAAAAATGTATTTACCATCTAAATAAGACCATAGGAAAAAAATAACAAAAAAAAAATCGTCGCTTTTTTATTTAACATTTTCTGTTGCAATGTGTCTGAAGCCACTAAAACTACTACCCGGCTTCGTTTTCGGTAGCAGTCTTGAGATACCCTGTATGTATCTCTCAGATTTAAATTAAGATTTGGATATGAAGAAATGATAGATATAATGAACTCCACATATACGGCGGGTGTAAATGGAAGAGTTGACCTCATCGGACCTACCTCAACCAGATGGAAGGCACCCTAGGCAAGGGTCATGTTGAGAGTACACTGTAGTAACAGACGAGAATGTAGATGAAGCGAAAGTAGTGCCAGGATTTAGCAACGTAAAGATCTATAGTCTCTGCCTCCCCCTACGGTATATAGGCATGATATTTAGGTATGTATCTACATAAAGGTTGTGTGAGAAAATATGGGTAGTCCTTGTCACTCAGAAGAGCGAACAATTATACCGGGTATCTCAAGACTGCTACCGGAAACGAAGCTGGGTGGTAGTTTTAGTGGCTACAAACACAATGCAATTAAAAATTTCGCATAGAAACGCGACAATTATTTATTATGATTTTTTAAATATCGTCATTTTTGGGTGGTAAATCCTTAGTTTTTGCTAAAATAATTATTTAAACACTTTTATACCTTAGATTGTTTATAAATAAAAGGGTATACACTATTATTTTAGGAAAAAAAATACATTTACCACCCAAATATGGTCATAGGAAAAAAATAACAAAAAAAAAATTGTCGCTCTTTTTTGCAATTTTTTCTATTGCATTGTGTCTGAAGTCGCTTAAACTACCACCCGGCTTCGTTTTCGGTAGCAGTCTTGATATACCCTGTATAATTGGGAAAATTAAGGGAGCGAAGAAGGCTTTATTTAACTAGAGTATTAAGTACACATATATTTTTAGTTTTAGATAAAACTGTACTGTATCAGCCCATAAACGTCCCACTGTAGGGCACGGGCCTACTCTACAATCGAGAATACGATTGATTGATTTATATTGGAGTAATAATTTTAGATAATATCAAATATAAATTAAAATATACACTCAGACATACGGAGTCCGCAAGAAAACATGGTTTGCAAAAGTAAAGGTCATTGACACAGACAATGTGATAGGATAAAGTAAATCACACAGTCAACGTTTTTTAGACTTTCTCTGTTATGTATCAGTCATGTATATTTTAATCAGTGTTTATGTAAGTTTCTCATTGAAAACAAAGTAAATTGCCCGACCTGGGAATTCAATTCAAAGTCTCACAATCCACAGTCCATCAGTAGCGTTTTAAGCACTAATGACTTAGATTATATACTCGTCTAGATGACACATCACACCTCACCGCGCGGCTCAAAAAAAGTCTACCAAATTTGGTAGACTCGCTTCTCACGTACGTCAGTGTCATTTGAACTACATATGGATAACGTGCTCCCGAAAAATAATTAATTATGCCGGTTTGTGCTGTCGAATTGTATCGCAATTGTGTGGGAAAACTGTATAATAATACCAATATCACTTTCTATCGGTAACGTTATTGTTAAACCACTATTATTTGAAGAAAACATGAACTTTTAATTCATTATTTTGAAGATGAGTTTCATTGGCCAGTGTTGTCAATTTATTACTAGGAAAATTTGTTGAAACTATGGGAGAAACTATAAAACACAAATATCATTACATAATATTTCGAGCAGAATAACAACAAGAAGAATGGCATTATTTATTGAATGAGTAAATAAAACTTACGTACACGATATTAATGAAACCCACGACGACATGCACTTCATAGTAATTTTATTAATTCTTTGCCTTGCATGTACCATTCAAAATTTCATAAACGGGGTACTGCTATTGTCATCTTTGAAGAAACAGCGAGAACTTATTCAAGGTCCTAATAATATTTTTAGACTTCCTACGGATTCCGTACTAGCAAATTGCTGGAGAGACATTACACAGCGGAAACGAAAAGAAGACCATTCGTAGCCTCACATGACTTCAGTTGTGTGTTCCGAACATTTTACTTATGATGATTTATATTTTACATAAATACAGAAATCAGATAACAGCCCAGGCAATAAATCCAAAGAGTTAATTCTATTCGGAAACAAACACTAGGAGATGGGTTTAGATCTTTATTGTTTTTACTAAAATGCGTTATAAATATAATTAATAGTATGATTACCTTAAATAAAGAAAAAATATTTTATTTAACCTATTTTGTATATCAAATAATGGGGAAAAGTTAAGTTAATAATCTGGAGTAGGCATCCCTAAACACACACACCTTGACAGTTGGATTACAATAATTACACGACCCGTACTCACACATATCAACGAAAGTGAGGACACTTTTAGCGCATCGTTTGTTGACATTGCTCAATCTAGACGAGTATATAATCTAAGCACTAATGACTTCCCTAGGCGAGATTTCTACCATACATACCATATCTATAAGTACACATTCATTTCCAGAACTAGTCAAGTCTTATTCCGATAAGAATGTGTCTATTGTAGGTATATTTTAAAGAATTTTAATACTAAGAGTTACTTTGTTTTGTGTCAGGAAGCTGTCTTGACTTTTTTACAAACAGATGTAAAGACATGAGCGTCGACATCTGCTTGGTTCATGTGCGGTCATAACATTTACATTTTAAAGATAGCAGCTATTTGTTAATCAAATTTAAATGCTTATTAGCCATTACAATAGTAATACCACGCCATTGATGTATAAAATATTATATAAGCTCGTTACCTACAAGCATAATACAATATTTGTTTACCTGTGCGGTGACCAAACATGTAACTTCCTACGCAGAAAGCTTACTCATAGATAGCCTTTGTGCCCGATGTTAATGAGACCCCAACGCTAAACTACTGTATAATATAATATCCTAAATAAAAATAACTTAAATATTGGGGTCTTCTTTCTTATATTTGTATATATGTTATGGGCCAAGTGATTAATGCGGGCAGTATTCATAATGCCCGGGCAGTATGAATATTGCCGAGCCATATCGGGCCAAGTGATTAATAGGTGATTTTTTACGTGGTGTGCTGCCGCATTGTCGCATCTGCGATAGACCCATAAATTAGAAAGGTTGAACTGCTTATGTTTAGTTGTTGTTAACGTCCGAAACATTATCTTCAGAAGAAAATTAGTGTGTACCCACTTTATGGATCAGTTAGGTCGACTGTGCCCCAAAGCCGATTCGGAACACCCCGACTTCACGTAGTCTTTTGGCTACCAACCCTAAAGTGTACATAAAAAGCCGGAGGCGCGGAGGGAGAGCAGCCCCCGCCCACTGTAACGAAGGATAGGCAACCGGGCGAGCCGTAGCGGCTCGCCGGAGGCGACCAGCAAGCCGAACCTGCGGAGGTGAGCATAGTTGCCTATCTTTTGTTACGCAAGGGCGAAGGGGCTGAACTTCCCGTAGCGCCGGAAACGATGCAGAAGCTAATTTGTATTGACAACAAGTGTTTTAAGGGTTAGGTTGCTATAATAGATATTTCTCAGGAATGGTGCGTTACCTTTTCATGGGAGATTTTTCTTTTCATGTGGGAGGTGCGACACTCCCTCGTGCTGCTCTATTCTAAATTCAACCACTTCGGCTCATTGTTTTGATTTTGATTCGCTTTACATCACTCTGCCCAATAGGTACTTAGCTTTATTCATAATGCCCGGGCAATGTGATAAATTGATTGTTTATAATCACATTTCCCGTTCTTATTGGGCATTATTCGTATTGCCCGGGCATTATGAATAATGCTCGATTAATCACTTGGCCCATAACATATACATTTAAGTCATATGTGTGGTTACTGAAACATCACATTTCCGAGTAACTTCACTCACATGTAATTGCTTAAATTCAAGTTGCCAGTATATCAAACCCTTTAAAATCTTATTATTATATCCAAAAGCCCCGTAAAATTAAATGTTGTAGGATAAAGATCGCTTCCAAATTTAAAATGCGAACGTTAAAGTTACGTTTCGATTTAAACAAGTCACGCAACAATGTGTACGCGACCTATCAGTTTTCTCATTTAATTCATAACGTGTGCCAAGGTCACTGCCGTTGCTCACCTTTTTAACTTTACATTTATGTTGGTTTTATACAATTTTTATTTGTAATAGCTAATAATACTGCACTATGATTGTGTTTTGTTTGCGCAGAAGCCGTTCGCAAGGACAAAACAAATCCGTCTCAATGTTTACTTACACTGGCGATAAAATGTTGAATAACTGAGCCTGGCGCAACACGCGTCACTATGCAAATAGTAAATACGGAGGAGACATTTTATAATTGTGTAAAACTTTACTATTGTTAATATTTCTATCGCAAATATTGTGAATTGAAACGTGTAAGAGACGTCCGGACGTGGATTAAATAATAAAATTAATTCCTTCCAATATGAAGACACCGTAAAATCTCGACTAGTAATTCTGTGCATTTTGGATTTGGGTGGTGCGTCAATATGATTTTTTTTCTGTGAGTTTAGTCCTCATATTGTGATTCAGTTTTGTTTCCCTGTGTAAGGTGAGTGACATAGACCTACGGCCGTTCTCTATATCCAATCCATATTTAACAAGAGGTTAAAATAACTACCATTACTATATCAGTACAATTATACGATTCATTAAACAAAGATAGACATATATATTTATCCTAATTAGCTATTTATAAATATATGTACCATATCTCTACCTCTCTATCTTTGTTAACTGAACATAAAATGCATCTAAATATCTAATGAAATCTCTTGTTAAAGATAGATAGATTATTATTGAGAACGGCTGCTAGTGGTACCTACAAATCTATCCAATATTTATAAATGACAGTATGTGTTGGTATACCAGAGCTTTTAAAAATGCTATCTGTATCGAATACAATTCGACAAGTGAACGAAAAAAAAATGTTCTACATACTTATTTAGTTTTACACCCTTAATCCCAATATTTCTATCTCCTTTTATGGTTTGGAGGAAAATTGGAATTATCTAAATGTAACCAAATATCAAATAATCCAATTTCCCATGTTTATTTAATGGTTTTCCACAAACTTGTTAAAATAACTTTTTCTCCCCAAGAATAAATTCAATCTATTTTGCTCGGTATCAAATCAATTTGTGTTACTCTATATCCTGGCTTTTAGGAGTAGCACACCCAAATTAATTCACTTCTGGTTGACTTCGAGTAATACAATTATTTTATATGGATCAATATCAATCATGTACATTACATAAGTAGGCATTGACGATTAAAATAGGGATTCTTTACACTATTATTAGATTAAGTAAAATTTGTATAACAGCTGTTCCTACAATTATAATCCAATAATAATGATTGCGTCATGCCGCATAGCGTAGTTATTGATTGGTCATGTCAGAGATATATTAGCGTATTAATTCTTAATTACATTTTTATTTTTAATTACTACTACACTGGTGGTAGGTCTCTCATATGTGAGAGACCATCTGGGTAGGTACCACCGCAATGTCTATTTCTCCTGTGAAACAGCAGTGTTAATGCACTGGTGTATTTCGGATTGAAGGAAATTGTAGCCAGAGAAACTACTGGACATATTGAGACTTAATATCTTAAATATCTTATGTGTCAGGATGGAGCGTGCAGTGGAATTTTGCTACTGTTTATGAGCGGTCATATCGCTTACCATCAGGCGAACAGTTTACTCGTCTCGCCAATCGTGGCAATAAAAAATAATATGTTTTTTTTATCATTCTATCTAGACCAGTTAATGTATGTGATATATCGTGCTTCTAGGCGTGGGTCAAAATATGATAATAGGGACTTGGTCTTTCTTGATCACACTGATTTGGTGTGGGAATTATCTTGGATTCGCCACGATGATTTTTCATCCCCAATCATTCATCGATAAAATAATAGGTATTAAGTGCTAGTGTTTTCGTACCACTTAATACAACGCAAACACCTTAATAACTTAATTTAACAATCACCCAAGCGAAGCCTTGCCGTTACAAAGTATATTAATTTTAAACCTAAAAGCGCCCTCATCTATTTGGTATCGCCATTGTGACTGGTATCATATTCGCGTTTTATCAATTCTATCCGGTTGTAGTCAAAGCTAATAATGGCCTATTAGTGTCGAATATTCGAGTGTTATACACCATATTCCGGTGGAGATTTGTCCGTGAACATAATACAATGGTTGTGTTGTATTGTGAGGGTCCACGGACATTACAATTAAATGAAAGGAAAAACCTACCCGTTCCACTGGAAATATCGGTCATGAACACATCTGATCGGCATAGAAGGTTAAACCTACATCTGTACTAATTTGTTGATCCGACATCGTATTGTAGATAATGTATTTTTAGGTTAAGTGACTAAAACACTATTGGTCTCATTCATAAACAGATCTAAAACGTATTTTAGTTATCGCATGTTTTGTCTACTTCGCTCAAATTAAATTCAAAAGTCGTTCCAAAGTTAAGTGAAGACTATCAATTGAAAATAAACTTAATTACATAATAAATTATAGAAATGATGTCTGTTTAATGTAAATAATTACTTGTGAGGTGAAATTTTCGCAAAAGTAAACTGATTTGTAGGGAAATAAAATTTATATTTTAAATAAATCAATAGTGATCGAATAATTTAAATGAACGAAATTGTAGTTTTTTTAATAATCAAGATATTTTATGTTAATAACAATTTGTTCCAGTTCAGTTTATAATTTTCGTCCCATATGTACATATGTGTAGTTAAACATTGAAATAAAAAACACATCAAGTTAATTTACGGCGCACGTATTTTAAATTATTTATGTTTAATATAAAACCGTCCAATACATAAGTGTTATAAATGAGACATAAAACATGTTATTTAGTGATACATGCACGCGCTCTCCTTTATTTACTTTGTTGCTTTATATTTCGTTGATTTCGAGGCGTAAGAAATGTGCGATATAACATAAATACCTTTTTTTTTTTCAAAATAAGAGATAGGAATTAGTACAAACGACTCAAATATTTATTGCGCACAGAAAAATTTTCGTGGGAATGAAAACAGGTTAATCGTCTGTGACAAAATCTATGCTTGCTATTATATAGATAATTTTTATTGGGGGAAAGGACATAAAACTTATTATAACCCAGCAACATTTCCTTCTCCTTGGGAAAACAATCCGATAATATTAATCGGAGTTTTCTATGCAGGTTACATTAAAGTTGTTTTAGTTTACTACTTTCTACTCTATTCTCACATATGTACATACATAAACTCACGGCATTTTTCCCAGAAAGGCAGGGAGAGGTTCCTCTGGTAGCACACCCACATTTCGTCTTGTCGGCCACAAATTCCCATGACTCCGCGCAAAGCGATATTGAATTTTTAAAGTAGTGTAATGTAGTTTTTTAGTATCGAACTGAACTCTATTATTAGTTATTAAAATTTGATGTAATCAATGTCAAGTTAACCGATAGTTATTATTAGAAAAATATATTAAATGGCAAGGTGTAGAAAGAGTGTATATTATTATCGATGTACATAATTATACATGACATATGCAAAAGGTCAGATATTTTGAGATAAGCATGAATCTTATCGAACTAGTTGAGCGTTTATTTAGCGACGTTTTTACTTCGTATACTAGTTTTTTAACTAAAAAAAGAAAACAAAAAATCGACTAAAGCCATGTTTCTTAGGCGAATTCTGTAATATAAATTTAATTATATTGTATATCAGTTATATTTATACTGTATTCCATGGAATTCAATAATAATCATATTTTTTACTATTTTAAGTTTTACCGTCGCGTGATGACTGTCTCTCGCCGGTCTACTAAATTATGTCGACCTGATTGTATCGGATTATAATATGATGTTCACGCGAAACACTTACATGGATCAAATGTGTAAGTAGAGTACAACAGCAGACAATATAGTTTAATATAACATCTAAATGTCTATACAACTTAGTAGATACAATTCAAAATTCCAATTGCTTAGAAGAGAACAGTTCAAGAAAAATCTTCTCATCTGAGTCCTATAAAACAGTTTCATTTATTCCCAACATTGCTTGCAAGGTCTTATATATGTCCACAGCCCTAACAAATGTTTGTTGAACAATTAAACTGCTATTGAATTCGTTCTTTAACACTAGGAAGTTAGATAGTATCACTAAGTAACAATTGAAATAGCTGCAACCCTGGGGGGTTACTCTGTACTCCGACACGACGACGAATGTTCGAAAATCGCACGTAAAACTGTACGAATATGCCTAAATACTTTACAAAATAAATAATAAATAAACAAATAACATCCAACAGTCACATACCTAGTCCTGACCACACACAGATCGAATCCTGTGTCGTGGATATCACGAACTACGAGAGACTTGTCGGTCTCACAAACACCCAGACCCGGAAGAAATATTTGAGGGCCGCACAAACATTTCTCTCAAAAATTTTCGAACAAAACAACACATTAATGTGCATAATGCTCGAGTCCTCTATCCTAAATCATAATTTTAGACTAAGTTCGAAGTGAATGATAAATAAGAGAACAGTAATGATTTTTAGAAGTGTAAAACTTTTATCTTATATGTATGTTGACATTCAACGTCCGAACATTCGAATTCCATGTTGGAGTATAGAGTAACCCCCGGCCAACGGTTTCAATAAGCTTTGATTTTCACGATAACTACAACTCGGACACCGGTGTGCATTTGGTTATTGAGTGTTTTAAATTGAGAATTGAAATAAATTAGCTATGCTTATGAGTTATAACGCCTTGGTATAACGGTTTGATTGTTGTGATTGTAAATTTATATTGCCTTTGATTTACTTAAGTAAGATGAATAAATGTTACGACGACATAAGTTATATGTAAAATATTAGTCCGTAAACAGTGTAGTCCACCTGTTCTGATACCTCCCTATTCTTCCGTATCTCTTCTTCTCATTAACCGTTCAAGAATTACATAACATTAACCTCTTCCAATGATTTCTATTGCAATTTGTAAAAAATTGCCTGCATCCAGCAAAGGACATATTATGATGGCCGATTCGTCCAAAAAAATCTCGACTGACGCCACGTGCTTGCAAGCTAAGTATCAGATACCTACAAGGTTGACAGAGGACCAAGTTCATGTTCCGTTATTTGCTAGTCAATAATTCGATAAACTATCGATACGATTTTACATCCGCTCTTGTTAAACTCATTCGACCTTAGTGACTACTTCTCGAAGCTTTAGCTAACAATAGGTATTTTTATTTTATGCTTTGAGTGGCGGCCGACGATTGTTTTTGTCACTTGTATCTTTCAATCGACAGCAGGAAGTTGCCAGCACATTGAACAGTGCCATGAAATCACAATATTGTCAATACGACCTTATTTTAATTAAATTAGACAATTTAGGACCAAGGGGATATGTGTACCTAAGTTTAAAAGCATAAATTTAAATAGGTATAATATACCAGTTTTTTAAATAAAATTTAACGACTTTGAGCGGGTAGGAGTAACCGGTTTTCACATTTTGTTGAAACACTTCTGTTGAAGACTTCGTTTTCATCTTGAATCTATTTAAGTAAATCGGAGATAGCTATTTTGAGCTTCTGTTTTTATTATAGCTATTATTACTGCAGCCACTAACAGTTCTCAATCGATCCCCTTCCACAGACACCAGAACTGTTAACCGAAACATTTCTATACATTATACGAATAAACTTGGCCTATTTTGGAAATACGTTTTAGTTCAGAAATTTGTATGGGGGAAACGAAAGCACCAACTAAAATATACTTTGTAGTTTATTCCATCAAAAGTACACATTCGGTTCACTTGCACTTAACTTGCCCATTCTCTGAATATCTATCTATAAATATATCGCAAATTAATATTAGAATGTTATGTTTGAAGTTTCTTTATAAGTCTTTATGTCACTTCTTTTTTTTTTAAATATTGGAACGAAGTTCCTTATCGCGCGGTGTGAAAGAGGGCTAGACGGAAAAAATTCTCACCAAAAGTTGGCACGACACTTTAAAACATTTGACAATCGTTTTTTATTTCTTTATTTGAAAATGATGTAATACATTTTATTTAACCCTACTAGAGGCAATAAAATATACAAATACATATTAATATGTTAAAGGCTATTGTAAAAACTAAGAATACGCTGAAGCCCAAAATTATGTGGGAAAACGTTGCGACAATTTCTAATTTTCATCAAATGTCATAAATCAAATTGGTACAAAAGAAACACAAATTGCATAAATATGTGAAAAAAAAACATAATGATGGTGATACCCAAATGATTCTTTTGGTAGTGACATTTAATGAAAATTACATAATAAAACCGTAATACATTGATTTTCGATCCTCCTTAATAAATTTATTATTATTTACAATTTTAGTTTGTTACCCTGCTGTCAATCATCAACCCTTCATTTGACTATGTATCTTTGCCAATTATTACTAAAATTTAGCTTACTGATTAAGTTTATATAACATTATATTTGTTAATAATCATCATCATCATCATATTAGCCACAGGAAGTCCACTGCTGAACATAGGCCTCCCCCAATGATCTCCACAATGACCTGTTGGAAGCGGCCTGCATCCAGCGACTTCCTGCAACCTTAGTCAGATCATCCGTCCATCTTGTAGGCGGGCGTCCGACATTTCGCTTGCCTGTACGTGGCCTCCACTCGAGAACCTTTCGGCCCCAACGGCCATCGGTTCTACGAGCTATGTGCCCGGCCCACTGCCACTTCAACTTGCCAATCCTATGGGCTATGTCGGTAACCTTGGTTCTCCTACGGATCTCCTCATTTCTGATTCGATCTCGTAGGGAAACTCCGAGCATAGCCCGCTCCATGGCTCGTTGAGTGACTTTGAGCCTTTTAATGAGGCCCACAGTGAGAGGCCACGTCTCGGTGCCGTATGTCATCACTTGTTGAAAGGTTTTTTTTTATAACTTTTATTATTTACAATTTTAGCTTGTTACCCTGCTGTCAATCATCAACCCTAGATTTGACTATGTATATTTACCAATTATTACTACAATTGAGCCTACTGATTAAGTTTATATTACATTATATTTGTTAATAATAAAAAAAATAGTATTTTTATAACTTAAGAAATAAAATTTTATTACAATTCCTTCACTAATTAATCGAAAGGAACTTCGTTCCATCCGGGTGTCCGCTGACACCTCTCAAGTTTTTTTTTTATTTCATTGTTGAAATCTGCCTGCTACCAGCAACTGATAGTTTAATTATTTATTATACTCTATAAACGTTTGCTTGTTATTGTAATTGGGACATAAATATCGAAAATTGGTTAATATAAATTCAGGGCCTTTGTCCATTCCCTTAGTAAATAGCCTCCATAAGCATAACATATTAGGTATTTAACAAGCGAACTCAAAAGCTTACGAAATGTTTCGTTATAATATGTTAATTTTATTACTATATTTATAAATTATAACATAATAATGTAAATGGAATCACGTTAGTAAGAAAAGGAGCCGAAATCGTACGTTGCAGTTCAAAATAATATTAATGTTAATGTTTTTCCATATATTAATTTAATAATTACCATAATAATTTATAAAATAATATAGGAAAGAAGGGGGATGCAAGGATACACACATTAATTGTCTTAACTATAAGAAATATAGAAATAATAAATACAGATATTACGTAATTATCTTTTGCCTTCGGATACTGTATGGACAGTGTAAACGTAATCGTCAGATGCATTACAATAATAAATAAATAAATTGGATTGTACAAGTATAAATAAATTAAAAACATTATTAGTGTTAAACAAAATATGTACTTACAATATTCTTCAAAGCAAAAACACTGAAACATTCGACAAATAATTTGTTGTTCTTTTCCAATGATTGTATGACTGTAGTTACTTGCAAAATTTATAAAAAAACGTCTTGACAGTACAAAATTATTGCAATAATATTTTTCGTGAAAGTGTAAATCATCTTCGGTCCGCCAAACAACAGCTCACACCGTATTTGGTAATGTTATCATTAATTAGATTAATATGCATTACACTTTCCAATGGTTTTCGACGTTTTGGTGCCATCATAAACTGTTCGGGATTATAAGAGAAACTCGGTACGCGAAAATGCATTTAATGGTTTGGTTCGGCAAAACATCGTTACATAATCTGAATTAATAATGGTAATACACAGTAGGGTCATATCACATATGATCATCATTATACCATATACGGCCAACACATGCATACCTAGCCGTGACCCAACAATAACATCGAGTCTTTGTTGTCACAAACACCCAGACCCGACATAAATATTTGTGGTTCAAACATTTGTCTCATGGCAGGAATCGAACCTACTGCCTCTCGTTTGGATGTCCACTGCTGTATACTAAAATCTTGGCCATCTATAGATTGCCAGTGAGAAATCGCTTAATGGCATATCGCCGTTTATTGTAGCATGTGTTAATTTGCTATATTTTGAAATTAATACCTATGATCATAGCTAAGATATAGTAGAAATATGTGAATAATATCTCTCCAAGGATTTTCATCACACGTATCTTGACGATGTGTTTTTTTGTATTTTGATTTTTACCTACATCTATTATTTATATACTAGGTTCCTGCAAACGAGCACACAGTTCACCTGATGGTAGGTGATTACGGCCGCCCATGAACATCCACACAACTTGGTTCATAGATATGTTACCACCCCATCATATCAAAAGAAAGCTGGGAAGGAAAGTCGATGGCAAGAGGAGGAGGAGGAAGGTATTGGGCATCCGGCAATCTTATTCACCGAACGAAACACTGTTAGTTTAAGTCGATCTCGTGTGAGGCAGTGGTACTGCCCTGGACGTGCCTGCCCACTCATGCTGAGTCATGATTGTCTATAGCGTGGCTCTATAAACTGATACATGGTATATTAATCGTCTACTTGAATATTAAGAAGTATCTTGCTGAGTCATTCATGGGCGCTAGAATCACTAATTAGTATCGACACGTAAGCGTCAAGAATATTAAAAGTAGAACTAATTTAATAGACGTCCGTGCACTAATTTCTGCAATGGGGTTCAGTATTTAATTTACTTATTACTAGCGACCTGGCCCAGTTGTGACCGGGCGCAGAGAGAATCATAACAATCAAAACGTAGATATATAGTTGGCTTGATACCTTTAGGATACCGGAGCTGACATCGCAATTATAATGTTTGTACCTAACAGATATTGTAGGCACTGGGCACTGATCTTCAGGTCTTACAGTCGACCATGACTGTTTGAAGCCCTTTAGACCATTTCAGAAGAATAATAAGTTGGGGTGATGTTTTATAATTCAATCAAAGATGATTTAATTATAGCAACGAAATCATTTTGACCATGCAGTTGATACATTATTTTTATCGTCTTTCACTTTTTCGCCATAGTATCGTTATGGGTGGACAGATCATTTTAACGTATGCCTTAATATGGTCCAGTATGCGTCAATATCTTAAATAAAGACAACAATTACGTTTATGTTCTTCGAATTTTTACTCGCTAAACCACGTCATTTGAAATACGTGTTGAACTTGATACTAAATTAATGGCAATAACTCACATAAAAAAACATTGGTCACGCAATTTTTGCCCTACAAAAAATTGAATTTGAACTTTCGACACGGTTCAATAGTTTAAGGTTTTCGCGTTGCATACACGCGAGATTGTTAAGGACTCTTACATATGAGTGTGTTTGTATCGTCTGTGTGTCAATTGTAGTGGTCACCATCGGGTAAGTGGCGAAATTACTTTGCATACCATTCATATAAATATTTTTAAATTGTATTGAACCATTTCCTTACGAAATGTGCACTTAAATATGACGCTTTATCGGATAAGGAAAACAGTGACATTTCAATACGATACAGAATCTATATAATTGTAATATTGTGAATGTACAGCAAAAATATACCAACAAGGTCAAAAGAGTCAATATTTTTACAGTGAACACTTATTTAAAGGAAAAACGATTTAATAGGCTACCTGTTGAGCATGTTAAAAAATCGGAGCATAAAAATTTCTGTATAGATGGATATGAGAGACCAGTCATTGTACAAACTTGTATAAGACTCATTTTGATAGTTCCAAAAAGGTCTTTATTGGAGCAAAAAACAAATGAAGATTGCGATTGGTCGCCGTTGAAAGCGATTGAAGCGAAAAACGCGCACGCACATTTTACTTTCACACTGATCTCGGTACTATTGCGTCTTCATTACGTTTTTATGTTTATTGTATACTTTTATATTGAATTTATGAACATAAATTGGGATTAAGTATTTGTGAAAAGTATTTAAGTGTGCGATTACGTCGTTTTTTTGATTATCTGTGGTTTTAAGTTTCGAATTTTCATTACTTTAATTGCTATTTGTTGTCAATATTTTTAGATAATATAATAATGTTTGCTAGAATAATTGTAGATTTGTTCAGTTTTCCGTGCTTTAAAATCTGTAGGTATTGTAACTGGCCCATTTGCGTCAAAGGACTCTCGGACGATTCGTTTTCGATAAAAAGGGTTGCTTCAAGGTTTAATGAACACAGGTAGGGACTAAGGACCTTTACGGTGCGCCGAAACCTGTTCAATGTTTTAATTTTTGTTTTTGATTCCATGGACCTAGTTTAAACAAATCATGAATAAAATGCCCAACGATGTTATCTAGTGAATAATGATTGTTTATTCCGAAATGAAGCTGTAAGTGAATAAGAATAAAACTGTCATTAACTTACACAAATTCTGATAGAATACTTTTTTCGATAATATCTCGTTATGGTATTTAACAGTTGAGCATTGAGGAATAAATTTAGTCATTTAGAGAAATTTACTACATTGAGCAATTGAATCAATATAAACTACCAATATAGTTCGCGAGTTTGTCATAAATAATTATGGCTGTATACATATTAATAATTAAAAAAATGCTGTGGTTTAGCAATTTTCTTCCTACAAGCTGTTAGTTAATTCCTGTTGGCATAATCTACAGTCATTACTTCTCCGTCCAAACCTCTCCCGTATGTGATTCCAAAGGTCTGCAAAATTTGTATCACAATTTGCCGTTTGCCAGTAATATACAAAACTAGAATTTATTGCCCGTCCTTTCTGACGATAACTGCCAGGTGGGCCAGATGGTAGAGGAAAGTAACAATCGAAATATAAATAATGTGTAGCATTTTAGAGATTCAATAATCAATGTTCATTTTTATATATTTATTTTATTAAATCCCTCGAGACCTTCCCAAGTGCGTGCCTCACAAAAGGCGACCTTTGGGATTCGTTCGGTTTTTAGTTGTGAAATCTTATATGGAAGATTGCTTGACAATGCGCGCCGTACGCACCGCCGTCGGCCCAAATAAAACTTAATTATATCTGCTCGTTTACTGCGTCACACATATTTCTGTGAAACAAGAGCAACGGTTTTAAATGATATTGAACTTAATTACAGCGGTTTTTAATTTATGGCACCTTATATGATAAACCTTATATACGTCTTTGTGTTTATAAGTAGTTGATATGGTCGCCTCTATGTTCTAGCTAGTGGCATAATCTGTGCAGTAATGCATTAGTTCCTCAGTTTGATTAAATTCTATGGGAGTGTTCGAAAATTCAGGTCCAATGATAGCAATGTACCACCTGCCTAACCCTCAAAGCCCACAAGCGTTTGCTATTTTTTGAAATATATAATATTATTAATATCTTTAGTGTAAAATTCAAACAGTTGATTAAACGTTCTATCAGCGTATCATCACGGCGGCGTACAGCCTAACAGGCCTGTGTTTACCGTCACGGACCAACCCTCTAGGCCAGTAATTACACATCAGAGAAACACTCAATTACGTTACGTCTTACGATTACACAGCGTGCGCTTGCGATGTGATGGCGATGAAGTAATTTAATTATTTACTATGAGTAAAATTACATTAAGTGCGTGCTTACCTGTTGGAAAAGGTCCAGACGCGGCATAATGTAGACAGTGGTCGCAGGTCAAATCCCAAGGCACACCTTTGACTTTTCGGAGTAATGTTTATATTGGTTGTTGATCACCACTACGCACTACCGGTGAAGGAAAATACTGTCAGGAAATCTACATACCATACCGAATGTATGTATAGGTATGTGAAGTCCGCCTACCCGCACTAGGCCTGGGTGGTGGCCTAACATTATGTGGCCTATCTCGTCTAAATGGTATTCTCGATTGTATAAGAGAATGTATTTCGGTTGACACAAATACAGATTTAGGTATATAAATTACAATAATGAATAGAAAAAAATATAGATAAATAATGGCAACGCTTCAGCTTAGTCAATCTCTACTATTTATAATATCTAACCGTGCCAAAAAGCTCATACCGAAAGATTATTAACATAGTAATTTCTTGATTATATTTCATTCATCTTGGGTGGTATTTTTTAATATTTATACATTTAAAAAACAGATTAATTTGTTGAGTTTTTAATGAACGTGAATTTTAAAAGTTAGCACCTTTCCTCGCCACACAAATCACTAGCATTAATATTTTTGTTTTCTGTATTTAAGTTTCTATTTTGTTTCTATTGTAACCAAATTATTTAAAATAAATGAAATATCCTATGGCCCAGTACATGTTGGTGTCACAGCTCGCTCGTTCTCTATGGAAGCGGCTCGTGACGTCACTTCCACCGACAATTATTTGACATTGACACACTGTTTTATCTATCGCTCAGTGTTAAGTTGCTAGTGCAATAGTGTACGACGCGATGTGAAAATGTGCACGTATTTTCCTTTAAACTCGATATGATTGTAAATAATGACACATAGACACAATACAGTTCCTTCTGCATTAGCCCATATGTCGTCCTATTGCAGGGTACGGGACTTTAGAGGATACCGAACGGTCTCCTACGAGGCGGCCACGGTATTGGCAGGATTTCCACCCTGGGATTTGGAGGCGAAAGCTCTTGCGACGTTGTACCAATGGCGCAAGGAGGCTATAATGCATGGCTTACGACCTGCAACTAAGGAAATTAAAAAGTTAATACTTTATCAGGCGTTGGTTGTACAGTGGAGTAGACGACTTGAGAACCCTAGCTCAGGCATAGCGACAATTTCAGCAATTCGGCCTATCTTGGCCGAGTGACTTCAAAGACGGCATGGCGCTCTGGCGTTCAGAACGACACAGGTGCTTACGGGACACGGTTGTTTTGGGAAGTACTTGTGTCGTATAAGACGCGAGCAAACGCCTGTGTGTCATAATTGTGGATGTGAGGAGGACTCGGCACAACACACACTAGCTGATTGTCCCATTTTTGACTCGTTTCGTCGTGATCTTGTGACAACAATTGGGAATGATCTTTCTCTCCCGGTTGTGGCTCAGGCTATGGTGGAAAGTGAAAGAGGCGTGAATGCCGTCGCCTCATTTTGCGAATAGGTTATAGCACTGAAAGAGGCAGCGGGGAGAGAGCGAGAGCGGACGGGTAGAGTCTTGCCTCGTACGCGGCGTGCTCGCAATCGGAGAGACGATCTCGTGCCTCCAGAAGTTAACTTATAAGAGCCGCAATCTCGCATCGCGCGGTACTTCACGTCTTGGTCAAAACGTATTTAAGGATAGAGGTTAAAAGCTCAAAATACAACGAGTCCTCTTTGAGGACCAACTCCTGGGGGGTTGCGGTTGCATGCTCGCGCGTATCCCACAACCCTTGTTCTAGAGGAGATAGCGGTATATCACGGGGTTTTAGTCGGTAGGACGTTCTATTGGCCTTATATAAGAACGGTGAGCCCGACATACCTAAATGGATCCATAAAGGGATTTCCTCGTGTAAGAAAAAAAAAGGGTACTCCTCTAAAATTCAAACTACAATTAAGAGAGTTTAGGTCATGTACTCCACCGTGCTGGTCTAGTACGGGTTGCCAAACTTTTGATAGAAATTAGTGCACATCGATAGCGGTAGTGATGGTGTGCAGGTATTCACGGCGTTTTCCTTCATCGTTGTAGTGCATGGTGATTGACTATCAATACAAATATGTCTCCGAAAGGACTGGTATACCCTGGGATTTGAACCCGCGACTACCGTGAGCATATTGGCAGTCGCTTTTGGTCCCTAACAAACAAGCGACCACGCACGATAACACTAAAACTCTTAGTTCAAATTCTTTCTCTAAGATAAATGCATTTTGTTACTGATATAATAAAAAATAACATTTTCGTCTTAATACATACAATCAAACCTTATATGATTCACGGCCTCAGTGGTGCGGTTAGAGTTAGACTCCAGCTGTGATTCGGGAGGCCGCGGCTTCGACTCCTGCAACGAAACAAATGTATGTGTGAGCACACACCACAGGTATTTATTTCTGGTCTGTGTGTTTGTTAGACCGAAATATCTCGTAGATTCTGATGTCCAAGACTCAAGATTTGATGTTAGAGTGAATTGGGTGTTCAGAACTGTTTATGTGACTTTTGGGCACATTTATTTCTTATCACCCAAGCTCTTTTTCTAAGTACAGGGATAAAAACAGGAGGCGTCTCGTTTCGCGATAGTGAACTGGAAATCCTTACTAATATTACAAATCCGAAAGCGAGTTTATTTGTTACGCTTTAATAATTCAACTACTGAAAAACTCTAATAATAATAAGTTAATCGAGATATTATACGAGTACTTACATGTCATCAGAGGTGTAAAAGAGGACATGATACCTTTTCATCAAAACAAGTACTGTCATCGAGGGAAAGGAAAATAACTATAAGACAGTTAACAGCAAAATATGATTAAATAGAAAGTTACGCCTTAGTGATAGACATAGGGATCTGTGGTCATCTTAGATAAACATTTTGTATTTGCGAAATACACTGTTCCTGAGTTTTCGTAAATGACACGAATGTGCCGTGAGCAACGGTTAGTAGTAAATGTAATAAACACGACAAAAACGCAGTTGGCTTAATATTTTTTATTACAGGAAGTATAAATATTTAAAAAAAATTACGAAACTCGATTAAAAAAAAACCAGTGTCTATTCTAGTTTTTGCAGAATGCGAGTTATTGCTAATGTTAATGACGTTTTTTTTTTTATTTCAATTGACGATATTACACCTACAAATACTACTTATTGCTAAACAAACTAATAAATTGACTTTTTTATAATTCGTTAGCGCGTTAATCGCTGCTTAATAAAATCCATTGAACAATGTATTGTAGGGAGTAATTTAATATAACACTTCTGCTCTTACCGAATGTGTATTCCAATAACTTTTTTATAACATAGGTCCTGCAAACGAGCGAACAGGTCACTTGATGGTAAGTTATCACTGCCGCCCTGAACATACCAAATAGTCCATGCTCACCCAGTACTGCCTGCCAGACTTGTCTATGAACATTCACAACGCTTGAATCATTTATGTGTGGGAAGCATGGAGAAAAGCGGAAAGGAAAAAGGACGGGAAGAGAAAAGGGGTATAGGTATAAAGGTTACCTGTGTACCATTATACTTAGAAAGTTGATATAGGTCTATCAGAATCTCATGGCATTTTGGGAACTTTGAATTTACGCATCGCAACACTGGGGTAATTGGATGAACATATTTTGATACTTTCAATAATTGTAATTTATTATTATTTCAAATTAACATGATTTTTTAATAAAATTAAAATAAGTAAATAAGTTTTTTCTCAGTTCTAAATTATAAAATACATACGTGCCTTCCGAGTATATATAATATAGAAGGACCGCTGGTACTTCCAAAACGTAAATAAAAATGGTGGTACCGAGCCACCAGTTTCGTTTTAATTCCCTCTTGTTATTAGTTTGCACTTAATCAAACAACTTTAAATTTCTAAATTATAAGTACGATCTGGCTAAGGTCGAAGGAAGTCGCTGGATGCAGGCCGCTTCCAACAGGTCATTGTGGATATACTTGGGGGAGGCCTATGTTCAGCAGTGGACTTCCTGTGGCTGATATGATGAAGTAGTTTAATTATGAGCCGGTGTTATTTAAATAATTATTAGATTCCAAAAATGTTATACGAAAGATGCAAGATTGTAAAATAAAAAATGTATAATTTTATTTTCAGTCGTCTTTATTTCATTAACTAAAGATTGAACTTACTTCTAAATACTCTTCCTGTACATCTTCTGGTGAAGACGATGAAGATGAAGGATTAATAATAAACAGTTCCTTGTCTAAAATCTCTGGCAACTCCTGTAAATAGGTATTTAATGCATTACTGTTTGTATCAAAAAATGATATCAAAGTATATACGATAAACCACATGCACATATCTAACACTAACCAAAAAATTAAGTATCAAAACTATTCACTCCGACTTACTGGTTAAAATGACGTCGATTTTAAAATCGACGATTTTGTTTAAATTTGACCAAATTATTCACGGATCTGGCGATAAGTCTTGTAAACAATATGTCGCACTTGTGATCGTAGAACTAATTTGTATATTTTCGATAAGAAATTATAGAAATCTTAAAATATTCACATCGAGTGACATAACGCAAGTTTTGAATCAGCTGTTGACCGATGGTATTGCCATATAAAAAACATTATGTTTGTTTTTAACTTTATGCCAAGAGATTCTGGTACACCTATAGTTGGATAGTTCGTACCGATGATAGACTTCACGAAAGGAGACATCTGTATAAAACTACGAGGTATTATCCTCCGAAATAAGTACAAACGACTGGAGAAACTATGCGATAAGTCTCCCATTATTTCACAAAGCGTATATTACATTAATGTCAGGCTCTAGTAGACTTTGCATTGCGCGTCGGTGGAACAGATTGCGGAGTCCAGGCAGCATGTAGCCTGTCATCACGTGGATGGCATCATTACTGTGACACAATTGTTGCCGGCAGCAGGCGCCGGTCGTGCTCCAATGGCAGCTCCACAGCTCAGCGACTCAGTCATGAGAGTCGGTTGCGATACCCGCGTAACTTTAGCCAATTCAATTCAAATGTAGTATATTAATAATTTCTATTAGAAAATTTTTATTTGCTTTCGTGTAGTATGAAGTAAAATTCTCGTAGTTTATGTTTGCGTATTACCTAAAAACGTATTGGCAAACGTGTGGTTCCTTAAACATTACTTATTGTGTCTTGGCGTATCTTCTATTAATTAAGGAGGGTTTTTATTCTAATACGACAAATGTCTATTCTAGAATAATTCTTAAAACAATTCCGATTGATCTATACCGGGTATATCAAGACTGCTACCGAAAACGAAGCCAGGTTGTAGTTTTAGTGACTACAAACACAAAGCAACTAAAAATTTCGCTAAGAAACCCGACAATTTTTTTTTATTACTTTTTAAATATCGTCGAGTTTGGGTGGTAAATCCATAGTTCTTGCTAAAATAATTATTTAAAGCCTTGCATACCATAGCGTCTTTAAAAATAAAAGGATGTACACTAATATTTAAGAAAAATCTATGTATTTACCACCCTAATACGTAATAGAAAAAAAATAACAAAAAAAAATCGTCATAAATTTTGGCATAAAATTTGGTTGCATTGTGTCTGAAGTCATTAAAACTACCACCCAGCTTCGTTTTCGGTAGCAGTCTTGATATACCCTGTATTACGTACATATACTGGGTATCTCAAGACTGCTACCGAAAACGAAGCCGGGTGGTAGTTTCAGTGGCTACAAACACAATGCAATTAAAAATTTTGCATAGAAACAAGACAATTATTTTTTATGATTTTTTAAATATCGTCATTTTTGGGTGGTAAATCCATAGTTTTTGCTAAAATATTAGTTTAAACTCTTTTATACCTTAGAGTTATTTATAAATAAAAGGGTATACACTATTATTTTAGGAAAAAATGTATTTACCACCCAAATATGGCCATAGGAAAAAAATATCAAAAATAAAATTATCGCTTTTTTTTGCAACTTTTTCTGTTGCATTGTGTCTGAAGTCGCTTAAACTACCACCCGGCTTCGTTTTCGGTAGCAGTCTTGATATACCCTGTATATACGTAGAATATATTAATAGATCGTCCCCGATCTTCAGTCGCCGAAAGCGCTGTTGTCAAAATACGAGTATAAATAGTTTTCCTCTCTTCACAATTTATTACATTGTCATTTACTATTAGATTACGGGTATAAATGCTTCTTGTTTATAATATGAAAACATAACAAAAAATGCAATATTTTTTTTTTAATTTTATTTTTAGTTGCAAATCTCGCCACCTGCTAATAGATTTAGATGATCTGTACTTGTTAAACCTGTCTGTTTAAATTTAATTTTAAATACGTTATTATGTTAATAGTACAGGCAACGAAGCATTTTTTCCTGCATAATTTGCCAGGAGTTTTTTGTTTTCATGAAGAGGTGGCATATGACCCCAGTAAGTTAAAAACCCAAAATACTTACAAAAATGGCGTCCGCTAGAGCCGCCATTTTGGAAAACGCGTTTGAAGCCATATCTCCGGAACCGTCCACTTTAGGCCCATCATGCTAAGGACCTTTCTTGTAGATAATTAAATTTCCCATCTTTTTTGTTCAGTATTTTTTTTTTACCATTAACCGTTCGCGATTTACAATGTTATTAATATTCGTTTCATGCCTTTTTGCCGATATCTTTGTTAATAATTGTTTAAACAAAAAAATTGTTAATGACTAAACTTTTAAATCAATAAATTCTTAACAACTTTTCACCCATACTTTTTTTCTCTAAAATCAATATTTTAGAAGTTATCGCGCGTTGAATGGTGTACTACCGAATCAAGGTCAATGGAAACGAAGGATGCATAGCGTAATTATGAAATCCAATGATTTCTCCATGATTATCACGTAAATTATTAAATACTGATGGCATAAGGGAACAAAGCAATGAGGAAATAGTAAATTTTGTTAAAAATCCATGTAAAAATTATTATAAAAAAGGTATAAAATGAAAATTAATAACATTGTAAATCGCGAACGGTTAATGGTACAAAAAAAATATAATAAATAAATAATAAATAACACCCAACAGTCACATACATAGTCCTGACCCCACACTAAGATCGAGTCTTGCATAGATTTAGTATAAAACATAGATCGGCAATGTGAAAGAGGTAGAATAATTTAACTCATATGTTAAACCGAGATGCATGATGCGACCATGCGTTTACACAGGAGTAGCCTGCAGTGACCCAGAGTCAAAATATGTCAAACTAAGCGAGCAACAAAATTCGCTTAATTTCATAATTTATTTAATTTTACAGTACTTGGTTATATTTATTAAACGTAGTTTATTATAGTGCATTGTGCAGTGCCAAGGTGTGGTTCATGCAGGCGTAAAAATCCGAAATAATTAAAGTTTTCACAGGTACCGGCCACTTTTGCACAATACTATTTTGTGACGATATTATAGAATTAAATGGAAATCCGTGTATACATATCGGTAGAAAAGAATATAGTATTTCATTATATAAATACGCTGAAAGCATCCATTGCGTATAAAAAATAATATCAAATACGTGAATTTACAATCATTTCAACCAAAAGTTGCTAGGGATTGACTGACAGGTTCGATCAATAAAAGGTTGTCGATGAAATAGTCGATGACAACACATGTTCCCTACATTTTTATGGAGCTGCAGTATGTTGTGATAGTGTGCATTATTCTTCTTCTTCTTCTACCTGGCGTTATCCCGGCCATTATTATAGTATTCATTCTACAATATTACTTATTACTTTACTTTTACTCATTTATTTATAATTGTGTAATAATTATTATAACACTTCATGTCTGTGATTTATGAATCAAGAACCTGTTTCAATCTCTGCCAAGAGGCTGTCAATTTATAATAGTAAAACAAGAACATATTAGATATTATTATAAAATATGCGATACTTCTATGCACAGTATCATCGTCCAAACCTTGAAACAACATTATTCATTTATCATAACATTAGGTATAGGTTTAAAATTTATAATTCTCATAGGGAAAATATTAATTTAGGTGACGTGATCGAAAAAAGCTTCATAATTTATTAAACTGTCTCTTTCTTCAGCCACAGGAAAGCGACTAATGAACATAGGCCTTTCACAAGAATGTCTACATCAGTTTGTTGTAAGCTGCCTGCATCCAACGACTTCCTACAAGCTCCTCCGTACACCTCCAACGCGACCTAGCAGGCGTCCAACACTTCCCAATGTGTTACAAGTCAATTAATTGACTTAAAAATTTTTTTTAACTCTAGTACACATATAGTAAAAATGTGTTTCTTAGACTTACGCGAATGTTACTCATTGAAAAAAACTAATAATCACGGATTTTGTTGCAGGCTGAGTCCACCCTGTGACTACGAATGCTGTAAAGTAATCGAAACTTCGCGACAAAATTAAAATTGAAAAAAATAAACCGAAACCGCTAATACTTTGTAAATTATGGTTTTATTTTAAAAAGTTTTTTTTGTTCTCAGTTTAATTAGGTGTATGTACTATGTATACATCACAATGAAAAAATAATTTTGTTCAGGTGAACATAAAGACCCATACAAAACATCTCAAACAAAATGTTTTCAAATAATATGACAATTTATTTTTATTTATTTGTGTGTTTATCAATCTGTATTGAAATAAACACATCAATAAGTTTCTGTTAATATATAATAAAATGTCGCATATATCCATAACATTTTATTTCATAACTACAGGCCGACAGCTATATCGATATCGATATGCTATCATATCGATATCGATATAGCTGTCGGCCTGTAGTTATGAAATAAAGATTATAAATAGCAGATTTTTTTGATTGAAACGAGAGGCCGCGGGTTCGATCCCCGCACCGAGAGAAATGTTTGTGCGGCCCACAAATATTTCTTCCGGGTCTGGGTGTTTGTGATACTATTATCGAAAGTGCATGGTACACCACTATATGTCAAGCACACATGTAAACTTCACGCACACAATCGTAAATCAGTTTTGGTCGCGCTCAAAATGACACATTGCCGATCTATGTTCTATACTACATCTATGGAGTCTTGTGTCGTGGGTATCAGGAACTACGAGAGACTTTTCGGTCTCACAAACACCCAGACCCGGAAGAAATATTTGTGGGCCGCACAAACATTTCTCTCGGTGCGGGGATCGAACCCGCGGCCTCTCGTTTCACAGGCGGCGTCTAACCAACTGCGCCACGGAGGCTGTCAAAAAAGATGGGAAATTTAATTATCTACAAGAAAGGTAGTTAGCATGATGGGCCTAAAGTGGACGGTTCCGGAGATATGGCTACAAACGCGTTTTCCAAAATGGCGGCTGTAGCGGACGCCATTTTTGTAAGTATTTTGGGTTTTTAACTTAGTGGGGTCATATGCCACCTCTTCATGAAAAAAAAACTCCTGGCAAATTATGCATTGCGGACAAGAGTAACCCGTTGCTTCGTTGCCTGTACTATAATGTCAATCTTTTGTAAGAACTAAGTAGGCGCTAATACTGGTCTGATACCGAAGTCGATTGGCACCTTTCCGTCCCTGATTAAGAGACCGATCAAATGCAGTTAGTCCCAACTCACAACTCTTGCTGTAATACAATTTTGCAATGTATTTCGAACGCAGAATTAATTAGCGTCGTTTGCCATTATGACTTAAACTATTTGTTATTCTGATGTAATTGTTAATGAGGATATTTGAAACTCCT
The DNA here is from genome assembly GCA_009982885.2 of Hyles vespertilio. Classification (NCBI taxonomy): domain Eukaryota; kingdom Metazoa; phylum Arthropoda; class Insecta; order Lepidoptera; family Sphingidae; genus Hyles; species Hyles vespertilio. Next base: position 28,993,376 of record CM042833.1, on the reverse strand, counting down.
CGTTTGATTTATCATCCTTTTATTGGGTCGTTTAGTGGGTTATTAATTTTTATTTGTGATTGGTTCCAAGGGTCTTTTTATTTGATTTAATCAGCTCATGGTATTCAACATCCCTGATACTGGTAATATGGATGTTTGTAATAGATTTCGAGTTAGGTTTTGTCGTACATACGTAGCTCTATATTTACTTGAATCCATTAATATGTGCAACATAATTTAGAATGAGTTTTTTTTATCTATCACCCGTGTAAGATATTAATAAGATGCTCATAACTCCAGCTTGTTTTTGGCCTAAAACTATAAAGAGACAACACATTTAAGGATTTGTTAAAGGTCACTTGAAATAAATATTCGAATGGATGATCATCGGTGTTATTGACTCACGTTCTTGGGTAGTGCCGTATGCAAAATAACTTATTATTCCACTTTTACACCAGACTATCATAATTTTTCAGTCCAAGGTTTTCGCGGCGTACTCTCGATCTGAAAAGGCTAGTTAATCGAGGTTTTACGTCACCAGTCACCACGCTCGGCTCGTAATCAACCGATTCCAGTTTTAAGAATTAAAACCCAAGTGTTGCCCCTTCACGAGCGCAGATCGGCCGTGACCACTACGTTTGAATCCGCGACGTTGCTCAACAAAACGTTTTTTTCACTTACGCCACATACTTACCGCGTAAATATCAATTTGAGTAAATTTTTTTCTCACTAAATTCACTTCGTTTATCGTTTTTGCAATTATATTACTCGAAATTGATAATAAGGGACGTTGCGAGTGAAACACGACGTCGATTGCAGTCGTTCTAATTAAAACTTGAGCAACAACGTTTTAAAAATTCTTGGTGTTTTATAAATTACACACAATACGAGGAATGGCGATGACGTAGCTGTTTGTTCTTATTGCGAACCATTGCGCTTGAGAAATATTTCACAAAAATCTGCTATTTAGTCTTGACTTCATAAGAAAAAGAGATCAACAAACAGCTAAATTAAAGTGGGATTGAGCAGGTCACGTTTGTCGAATGTCAGGGGAGCTGTGGGCTAGGACTGCTACCGAATGGACTCCCCAAAACACGAAAAGACCACGTGGTAGGCCGCGCAGAAGGTGGAAATATGACTTGGATCATTTTTATAACAACTGGCGGATGAAAGCCTTGGATAAAGACGGTTGGAAGAAGGAAAGGGAGGCCTTTGCCCTGCAGTGGGACAGTATAGATAAAAAAAAATAGTCTTTGATGGTTCAAATATATGTTTCACTCTTCTGGACACTTGTATATTACTCAAGTATTTAAATCATAAACAATAGTTATAACTAAAAATCAATACAAAGATGAAAATAGATAATGTATCATACTGTACACATCACATTATGCACTCCTGATTTGATTAGTGAGAAATAGCCTCCTCTGTTCTTTCATTGAAGGCAGCTAAACAGTGAGATGGCTTCGTTCCAGTATAAATTCAATTAAATATTTAACGTTGTTTCGTACGGTGTGCAATATAACTGCAGTATGTCATGTACATATTTTGTATATATATATAATACAATAAAACATTTGTATTGTTTCGGTGGTATCAGACATTTGGTAGGACCTAGAGTCATCTCAAACAATGGATAGAACCTAAGTAGACCTTGTAAAACCTACGATACTCAGATCCTAACGATATCGGTTTGTTTCGATCGCCCAGTCCAGTTATATTTAGGCTCAGGCTTCTATTGCTGATGTAGATTTTCTTAAGACATGCCCAACTCATGATGTTAAGTAAATCAAATCACATATTTTTACTGTGGAAAATTCTGCTGGTCAAATGAGTCAACTTTATAGCCTCCGTGGCGCAGTTGGTTAGACGCCGCCTGTGAAACGTAAGGTGGCGAGATCGAACCCTACATCGAGACAAATATAGATGTGATCCACAGGTATTTGTTTTTGGTCGGAGTGTTTGTGAGACTGAAAAGTCTCTCGTAGTTCCTGATACTAACGACACAAGATCTCGAATTTAGTGTGGGGTCAGGACTATTTATGTGACTGTTGGGTGTATTTATTTATTTAGACCTAATACAGCAGCTATACCTAGTTCGTCTCTCTGGCCCATAAAAAGTTGATAGACCCGTTAGCGACAATCATGGATATTACCTGCCACATCACGAACCAAGGTTGCTTTAACAAAGAATTATCTGCAGGATTTTCCCGTCGCCTAGTATTGATGTCACTGATCTCTGCATCAAGCGGTCCTATCACCGACCACCATCGCGGCTCGCAGGAATGGCAAAGCTGACATGTGACAAAGTAATTTATTCATAGAAATGATATTTTGTATGCGGGCCGCGATTAGAATGCATTATTATTAATTACATGTCTCTATGGTGTAACGGTAGTGTACGTGGCTATTGAATAGTTAGGTCTAGGTTCCGATTCGCGGGTTAGGTCATTGATTTCTTTGTGCACTAGTCGAAGCCCAAGCCCAAGAATATTTTACAGAACTTTAATAGTTTTAATTACTTATTTTATAACCAATTTTGTTGGTTAATAATTTCAAATCCTAGAAATTAATGACATTTATCATTATAAGGGAAATTACTTAAAGGTAAATTCTAGTGCCTTGCTAAATATTTTTTGTGTGTTGGAAAATCATGAAATCGCGTGGTCCGCTGGGCCTTGGGCGGCCGCCCACAACGCCCACGTCTTGTGTTGCTTCTGTGGGCGTCTAAATCATTTGGTAAACCTTAAGCTCTGCATTTGATCCCTGCACCGATACAAATACTTGCTGAGACTGATTGGATCTTATTTCTCCCGCCAAACACACACACCAAAACACAACAGTGCATTTACAGTGCTGTGAATGCACTGTTGTGTTTCGGTGTGGAATGTCAAGCATTGCTTTGTAATTCAAAGTGTTGTTTAGTTTTGCTACTGTTTATAAGCGTTTGTATCGTTTACCATCAGGCGAACGGCGTGCTTGTCTCGCCACTAATTCCAATAATAAAACATATGACAAATAACCGCAACCAGGTAATATGGCAAGATGTGCCCTTAAAAAAATTGACAAACAAATTTATTCTGTGATATATTTCAAATAAAAGCCCATAAACAAAACGTGTTGTTTGCTAGCATGTCGGTTGTAATCTCGCACTAGGCGGACATATTTTAGTGCTTTCCCCGCGTTGTGTATTCCGAGTCCGTTCAGCAGTTTATCTACAACCTGCAACTTGTGAACCGTCGGGTAGATAACAGAGAAAGTGTCAACTTCATTTACTACATTATTAACTACATTAATGTAAGTAATCGTGAACCCGCTCAATCGCTGCGCGCAGTGGGAAGTGATTCAGATAAATAAATGTACACTCGATGTCTGAATATCTTGGTGGTGCAGTTGTACTACAGTACGATTACAATGCTGAGGTCTTAGGTTCGAATGTTATGGCGGGCAAAGTGATGCTGAATTTTTCTATATATTCTCAGCCCGGAGTCAGTGTGCCCGATGTGGCGATACGGTCGCCCCGTATCGTATTGCTTGACAAAACACAGAAGGCGAAACGTGGTCGTCTTAAAAGCACCTCCGCCTATCTTACCTGAAAAAAAGCCGTAATTTTATTTATGTATTTATACATATGTACGTGCCATCATCATTTGTATCATGGGTGTCAAGAAGTACAAGGGACTTTTCGGTCTCACAAACACCTAGCAGTGAAACAAATATTTGTGCTTCAAAATATTTTTTTGTCTCGGTGCAGGGATCGAACCCGCATCTTCACGCTTCATAACCGGCGCACGTCTAACCAACTGCACCACGGAGGCTGTATTAAATGCATGTTTAATTATTGAAGAAGCTTAAGTTTAATTGAAGTCAATCTTCTTTATATCATAAACACCTGAATAAAAATGCTAATTTAAGCAAAGCATATTAAGTATTGTAGTCTTGGCAGAATCGCTGGAAGACCTTAGCACTATGCTCGAAGACCTCAATCGAGTCTCCCAACAGGTGGGTCTTAAAATGAACATAGACAAAACGAAGATCATGTCGAATGTCCATGTTGTGCCCACCCCCATCGGTGTTGGGGGCTCGACTCTTGAAGTTGTTGACGAATATGTCTCTTTAGGACAAGTGGTCCGGTTAGGCAGGTCCAACTTCGAGAGAGAGGTCAATCGTCGAATCCAACTCGGTTGGGCAACGTTCGGGAAACTACGCGACGTCTTCTGGTCCAAAATACCTCAGTGCCTTAAATCGAAAGTCTTCGATAGTTGTGTGTTGCCAGTGATGACTTACGACACCGAGACGTGGCCTCTCACTATGGGCTTTAGTAGGAAGCTCAAAGTCACTCAAATATTACGAGCTATGGAGAGGGCTATGCTCGGGGTTTCCCTACGAGATCGAATCAGAAATGAGGAGATCCGTAGGAGAACTAAAATAACCGACATAGCCCACCGGATTAGCAAGTTGAAGTGGCAATGGGCAGGGCACATAGCGCGGAGATCTGATGACCGATGGGGTCGGAAAGTGCTCGAATGGAGGCCGCGTAGCGGAAAGCGCAGCGTAGGACGTCCACCCACAAGATGGTCCGACGACCTGGTAAAGGTCGCGGGACGTCGCTGGATGCAGGCTGCCTCCAACAGGTCTCTGTGGAAATCATTGGGGGAGGCCTATGTTCAGCAGTGGACTTCCTTTGGCTGATGGATGGATGGATGGATATTAAGTAATACTAGCCTAAGTATAAATATGTTTATTTTTCTTTAGATCCATAGTTCCATGGGCAATGTTTTCTGATCAAGTATCATCATAGCACTTGTCATTATGTATTTTTAAGCAATTTAATAACTTGGAATAATCACACATATTTCCGCCTGCGCTTGCCCACTGCAGGGCAAAGGCCTCTCTACCCTCCTTCCATTCGTCCCGGTTCAGAGCTCGATCCTGCCAGTCTCTGTCCCACCTATCCAACTCGTCTCGCCATTTTTTTCTAGGCCTACCGCGATGTTTCAGAGTTTGAGATGGTGTTGTTGTTCTTTCTTTAGAGAGAGGGGAAGGTTTCCCTTCATCAGGTTTTTCATGGACCAATAGCTCCTCTAGGCATTTTCGGTGCGACGCACAATCTCCTTTTCCTGCCGTGCCTAGAAGGAAACTAATTGGCCCAGATAATTATATTGAAGGACGTATTCTAAATCCGTACCGTTGATGTCTAGTTTGTGCTGTTTACTGTTGGTCATTAGTTTGGCCTTTGACATATACATATTCAGTCCAACCTCACCGAACTTGGAATAAACACTAAATCAAAATGATTTCTGGTTTTGGTGATGGACAAGTCAAATTACAAAGTACAAAAAAAATTCGATAAAAACGAAGTCCGTTAAAATTATTCGTAAATTGAAATTTCACAACAAGCTGTTCAATTGTTTGGCTTGCATCTTTTTTCAATTTTTGAATTCAATTTTGCGTAATGTAATAACATCTAGTACAATGGGAGCTCAAACAGTACACATTTTTATATTTCTTGTTCAGGCGTCTCTCTTACCGCTCCTTCAGTGTGACAAAAATAGAAGAAGTCTAGAGAGGCTTGGCCCTAAAGAGAGATGAAAACGTTATGCAACATTAGTATAGTAAAATTAATGAATTTCGGGCATTGTGCTGTTTAATGAGTGTAAAAGTCACGGTTACTACATGTTTAGTGGATGCTGTAGATCGCCGGTTGTCGATCAATCAGCTAAGCGATTAGTGTGCTAAGTTTAGATGGCCTTAATATGATATTTAAATGTAAATAAGAATGACATACTGATATAAAAACTACTATCCGCCAAGCCCAGCTTTGTTTACTTTAGTAGTACATTTATATCTATTTTCCTTCTCTCCCTCCCGTTGCATCTGTACCGTATGAGCGTCATTTTGTTGCCATAAATGTTTATTTCCCCATGGAAGAGGTAATTGCATGAATTTTCCTTTCGACATGACTAAATTTGTAATTGTTACCACGGAATTGTCAGATAAACTATTTTAAATACTAAAATATATTAAGGTAAAATATACATGTTGTTTTGCAGGCTATAATATAAATGGACAGACAGACATCGATTTTATAACATGTAGAATGGAACAAAAACTTAAAAGTGACTATGATAGTAATCCGGTTTAACCCTTCTCTCTTGGTTCACAGTAATCTTGATCGCAACCATGGCTGTTTAATTATTTGGTTCTGTGTTCCTCGAAACGTTATTAAGGCTTGATCCATACTGTAATGCCGATCACGATTCGTTCTCAGTCTGATTAAATATTACCAAGTAAGAAATAAGTAATTTAACAGTTGTAAACATTGGAAACAACAGGTCATTGTGGAGATCATTGGGGGAGGCCTATGTTCAGCAGTGGACTTCCTGTGGCTGATATGATGATGATGATGAAACATTGGAAAGAATCCTGATGAGATATTATTGTGCGTTTTGGTTGGTGGTTTAGTATTCGCATCATACGTATCGGACGCATCGCATCAAACGGATCGTAGTATTCTTTGAAAAGGAATTCATACAATTGCGTCCAATGATCGCACGAATATTACGCGATGCGTCTTAAACTTAGTCACATACTTACTGGTGGTAGGTCTTATGTATAAGAGGCCTGGTAGATACCACCATTTCAGACGACTTCAGTGTCTATTAAATCCACCAAGCAGCAGTGTAAATGCACTGTTGCGTTCCATTTTGATGGATATTGAAGCCAGAACAACACATATAAGCTATCAGATGGATATAAACCGATGTCAAATGTCGCGTCATCAGTGTCGTCCAAGTAGTGGACCCGCACATGTCGTCGCACGTTAGCGAAAATTACATTTTGGGAACATAATATTACAGTTAATAATGATTTGTTCAATAAAATGGTGTGCAAAAAACTCAAAAAAATTAAGTATCTAAAAAAACGCAATAAGTTTTCATCGATAACTAATATTCTTTAAATTAATTTGGTCCCGAGTGAGCTCAATATTTATACTGGTTAATGTATCAATGTCAAACAGTCGAGGTCGGATGGAGAATCAGCCGTCTCTTTTTCGCATAGCAATAACCGTAATAAGCCATCTTTTTGGCGCAATCACGCGTTCTTCTAGTGTTTGACGCATGTTTATAATATAATTCCCAGAAATATCGATATTGTAAAACAATAATGTAAATTAATTTTATTAAATGACAATGTCACAAAATATATACTGATTTAAATAAAATTTTATGTAATTTGAAATAGTTAAATTTGTTAACAAGGTACTTTTACAATATTTTTTTATTTATCTTTGGCGTAATTAAATTTCCTTTTTTCCCTCTAGTTGTATACGTTTTCAAATATAATGGGAGGGTATTTATCATAAGTTTTAGTATACTAAGCTTATTTAGAATCAGTAGCACAAGCTATTGCACTAATTTTAACAAACGTTGTATCATCTCAAAAACATTCATAGTTCGTCAAGTGGGTTTCATCGTCACTTGTCGATATTACATTTACTACAGCCGCCGTCAGAATTCAAGAAACGGAATAAGTTATTGTAGCCGTTTAGGGCGTGAGGTTTAGTTATTTACTATTTCATATTTTTATCTGATCTTTTATATCAACACTTAATTTGGGTATTTCGCCATTATGGTATACAAAAATACACGGTGAATAATAGAAATAAAACCGTTACATACTAAAGTATAAATCTTAATGTTATTTTATTCGTAGTTAGCGGTTGCCGGTTGGTATAATTTATCAGATCAGGCCGGTGAAAAAATATTATCAAACATTTAACAAGTTGGTAATTAAGTTATAGAAGCGATCATAACACATGAACTTACTGGCAAATCGAACTATCGATATGTTATGGGCCAAGTGATTAATGCGAGCAGTATTCATAATGCCCGGGCAGTATGAATATTGCCGAGCCATATCGGGCCAAGTGATTAATTACAATCTAAACTCACCTATTTATCACATTGCCCGGGCATTATGAATATGGCTACATGATGATCGGGCAATGGGATGAATAGGTGATTTTTTACGTGTTATGCTGCCGCATTGGCGCATCTCCGATAGACCTATAAATTAGAAAGGTTGAATTGATCTGCTTATATTTAGTTATTTTTTAACGTCCGTAAAATTATCTTTTTTATTAAGAAAATTAGTGTACCCAGTTAATGGATCAGTTAGGTCGACTGTGTCCCAAAACTGACTCGGAACACCCCGACTTCACGTAGTCTTTTGGGTACCGACCCTAGAGTGTATATAAAAAGCCGGAGGCGCGGAGGGAGAGCAGCCCCCGCCCGCTGTAACGAAGGATAGGCAACCGGGCGAGCCGTAGCGGCTGAGGCTGGTCGCCAGGGGCGACCAGCAAGCCGAAGCTGCGGAGGTGAGCATGGGTGTCTATCTTATGTTACGCAAGGGCGAAGGGGCTGAACTTCCCGTAGCGCCGGAGACGATGCAGAAGCTAATTTGTATTGACAACAAGTGTTTTAAGGGTTAGATTGCTATAATAGATATTTCTCAGGAATGGTGCGTTACCTTTTCATGGGAGTGGTACCAGGGGAGGTGCGACACTCCTCCCAACCCATCCCCTGGTGCTGCCCTATTCTAAATTCTACCACTTCATTGTTTTGATTTTGATTCGCTTTACATCACTCTGCCCAATAGGCACTTGGCATTATTCATAATGCCCGGGCAATATGATAAATTAATTGGTTATAATCACATTGCCCGCTCTTATTGGGCATTATTCATATTGCCCGGGCACTATGAATAATGCCGGATTAATCACTTGGCCCATAACAGATACATATTTTTATTTATCGACTTATGCCTCATCTCTCCAGTGAAGTCCACGTGACCGCGCTGCAACCCGCCCACCCCCCGCGCAGTTCCCTTCGTTGGCGTTTTCGGTTCAAAACAAAATTATCGTAATGCGGTATCTATTGGAAGTGATCTGTGAGCCAGAATAACTACTAGACATATTGAGACAACTTATGTCTGAAGACCAAGAGCGCAGTGCAATGCCAAGCATTGCTTTGTAATTCATGGTGTTGTTTGGTTTTGCTACTGTCCATGAGGGATTATATTGCTTACCATCAGGCGAATAGTATGCTCGACTCATTATTCAATGCAATTAAAAGTAATACTATATGAAGTAGTATGAGATCGACCCATATTCGCATTTGCTTAAGCATGAGAATGGTCAAGAGTTCTATTGAGAAAGTGAAGGCAATAGTACACCATGCTGGCCTAGTGTGGGTTGGGCGATTATATTGTTTATAATGATACCTTAAGACAACTTTGTAAAGTTAACAAAGTTACAATATAAGCGCTGTTAGCTGCGGAGAAAGTAAATATGCTAAGAACGGAGCAAGAAAGGAATGCAATCATTAAATTAATTAACCATTGTCTTCTAGCGAGATGTGACGGCGCGATATTCAGATATTGTTACCGTTACCAGATCGACGATACCCGGGTAATGCAACTAGTGGTTTTTTGACGCGCAATGAACTGATTTCGGACCGGTTTTGATGTATGTACTTGATTTTTGACGTTCTCATTATTTATTATATTAATTTTGACATGAATTTTACTGAGGAAGTGTATTGCGATGGTGCAGAGCTGAAAATATGTTTACTTGCAGTAATCTTACATTATCATTTTGATATTAATAAATAATAAATAATAATAAATAACACCCAACAGTCATATACATAGTCCTGACCCCACATTAAGATCGAGTCTTGTGTCGTGGATATCAGGAACTACGAGAGACTTTTCGGTCTCACAAATACCCAGACCCGTAAGAAATATTTGTGGGCCGCACAAACATTTCTCTCGGTGCGGGGATCGAACCCGCGGCCTCTCGTTTCACAGGCGGCGTCTAACCAACTACGCCACGGAGGCTGTGATATTGAACAAATATTATTTTATTAATAAAATATTTTAAAATGATTTAGATAAGTTCATACAACGTGTATTATATATTTGGATCCATAGATAGTAAAGGAAATTCGTACAAGCATGTACAAGTTAGCTTGATGAAAAATGTGTGTTTCCAAAAAATATATATGTCAAATAATTTCGCATTTAGCACAGCACCAAAATTTCTTAGAAAATTATTCATAAGTAGTCTAAAAATATTGTTAAAGATACTTAACAATCACATGAACAACAAATTCCTCAATGTTATTTATTTGAAATAAACTTTCTGATTCATTGTACGGTTTATATAATTCAGACGTTTCGACAGATTTGCCTCACCAAATGCTGGGTGTTATTAAAATTCGTGATCCCATCGATCGCAGCTCAAGAGTTCCAATGATGGGTATGAAGCCAAACTGCCTTAAAATAGTAGAATAGGTCCGCACAGGCAGTGTAAGTGTGTAGATGTTACGAGTATCTACCAGATATAAAAAAAGATGTGTGGCACTCGGAGACTGCCGCGGTAAAGCTATTGCATAGCATTTTTTATCAACTTATGTAATTATAATTGTTTATTTATTTTATGTATGCAGTATTTTTTTTTCCTTTGTTTTTCTTTGATATTATTTGTACAGATATTAATTGTACGTGCGAGCTTCGTAGAGTCATGAAGTAAACACAAAGAGGAGGTGCCCTAACGCCGAAACTCTAAGCTGGCATGAGTCACCAGATTGCGGGGCGAAGAGGGGGATTATGCATGCGCAGTAATGCCGATACAACCAATGCCACCTAGAGGCGAGTTGCCGAACTAAAGAGACAAGCGTGATATTTCAAAAAGTCATTAAAAGTTCTGCTATTCATCGATAGATGGCAAAACTAAATATCGAAAGAGGTTAGATTACAATTAATCACGCAATAACTTTGCAATTCGCATTTAAGAATTCTGGCACATATTTGAATCAAAATAAAAATATTAAATTTAAATTTCGGTCGGAGTTAGGTTATTTTCGTTACGGAATTTATGGATTCGGTCTCCACACTCAAGGCCCGCGATAGAAGCTATGCAATAGCTTAAAAATCATTGCACTTCACTTACAATAAAAAAATATTTTACCATCTGAACAACAAGCCAAAACAATGACCTTATTATTTAAAAGGGCACCCGACTTAGAGAAACTCGGACAACGTCCACCTCCAGTTATAAAAACCAGTGAATATGAATACAATACAAAAATGAGTAACAAAATAAAGTGTTACGTGAGATTTTTTAAATGAATGTTTAGCAACAGCAACGGAAAACGATTACGAACGCGCAACACTTTTGTTATATCCACCGGATAATGCGTGTCAGGAGTTTTTACGATTAAACCTAAATTTTTTAAATACATTGAGGCAGGTATACATTTTAAATAACAATTTAGTTAATTTTGACATGGATATTAGCGATGATGATAGATACCAATTCTCTTAAATTCTTGTAGATAAATCAGCCAATTTCCATTCCTTTGTACACGCTTTATATTAGCTTTACTTGTATGTTTGTTTGTATGTTTGTTTGTATGTTTGTAACCGACTCCTTAAGACGCGATTTTGACCCACTTTAAACGGACAGATTTCATTCAAATTTTGCACACCTGTCAAAGACCGATGACAATACAATAATTCGATTAAAATATATAATTATCATGATTAGATTCGCCAGGATTCATTAATTTCGTTCCGGATCCTTTGCATGAGAGTAAGAGAGAGGGCTAGTGCGCGAACTACGCATGCGCGTAGGGACTCTTATGGTAATTGCGTCTTGTTTCGTATACATACATAGATGTCGGCCTAAAACCTACCATCGACAGTTGATAAGACAGACATTTGAAAATAAGAAAAAACTCTCTTATAAATAAACCAAACTAAAAAGTAGAAAATAAATAATAGTTTAAAAAAACTAAAAAAACACGCTTTATATAGAAAACCCAACTAAAAAATAGAAAATAAATTTTAATAATACTGAATTAAGGATAGTGTAAAAAAGTAATAAGAAAAAATATTTTTTATTGTAAAAAAAAAGCGTGGGGTGCATGTTTTCAATAGATATAATTATTTTATCGACAGATATAAGTAGAAGGATTATCATTTTGATAATATCTTAAAAAGCACCCCACGCTTTTTTTACAATAAAAAATATTTTTTTCTTATTAATTTTTTACACTATCCTTAATTCAGTATTTTTAAAATTTATTTTCTATTTTTTAGTTGGGTTTTCTATATAAAGCGTGTTTTTTAGTTTTTTTAAACTATTATCTACACTAATATTATAAAGAGGAAAACTTTGTTTGTTTGTTTGTTTGTTTGGTTGTAATGAATAGGCTCAAAAACTACTGGACCGATTTATTTATTCTTTCACCATTCGAAAGCTACATTATCCACGAGTAACATAGACTATATTTTATTTTGGAAAAAAATAGGGTTCCGTAAGATATTTGGATTTTTCGGACACAAACTGAAAAAAATCAACCAAAGAAATTACTTATTTTGCGTACGCTGCCTAAACTACAAAAGATAGAACTATAAAATGGTATAATTAATTGTAGATCTTATAAATATCTACAAAAAAAGTCCGCGACACACTATACCTATCTATGTCGAGTGAGGCACAACAACCACATTTTTATTTAAAAATCTTGAATTTTTTTTGACTACATTTAAACGCGTTTATTTTACTCATGCTATTAATCCTTATCAAAATAAATTATTTCATCAATAAGTACAGTTTATGTTGATAATATTTGGTCTTTGAATGATTAAAATTGGACGTTTGGTTTTGAAGTTGTGGTGAAATTAAAATATTACGATTTCTGCTGCACAAAAATTTCATAAGGCAATCTTTATATGTACATGTATATGGAGAGACGGGATATAATAGAGTGGAAGGTACGGGAGAAGGCTGGGATAGCTGACAGATTTGATAGGACGAAATATAAATGCACGTTATAAGACGGGATGGATAATAAAGAGAAAGGACGGGATGGGATTGGGAAGAGACTGAACAGACGGATGAGACGGGATTGAGCCGGACAGTAGGACAGCTACGTCAAGTATACAAGAGTTTATACGAAAAATAACATGTATTTGGTGTGGAGTGGAATCAAAAAATATATGCACCCAGACGATGGGCCGGGCCGCTAGTTTATTATAAAGACGCCAGGCAAATATAGAAACTGTTTACAATCAGACAACATGAATAACTGATATATGTAGAGCCAAATCTTTTATTCATTCCTTACACGGGCGCCATATAAAGCAGCCAGATCAAGTTTGCACTCAATATAATAACGTTTTATTATTTCATAAAGCTTGTTTTTAAATTTAATTAATGCTTAAGGTCTCAGCGCTGTCAATGAGTGACATTGTGTCAATGACAAAAAAATTAGTTCACGCCTGTCTTTCCAAAATGAATTATGTATCGAAATATACTCGTACGTTCATAATGTATTTTCCACAACATATTAATTTTGATTCAATTATAACCACGGTAACAAGCAAATTTTTTTAAAACTGTTTTTTCAGTTGCATGCTTATCAATATTGAGGTACTGAACAGTATAGCTAAACTCTCACTTGGAATGTTTATTTGCAGACGTTTAAAAATACAGGGTTTATCAAGACTGCTACCGAAAACGAAGCCGGGTGGTGGTTTTAGTGACATTAAACACAACGCAACTAGAAAAAACGTAAAGGAACGCATCTTTTTATTGTGATTTTTTAAATATCATCGTGTTTGGGTGGTAAATCCATAGTTGTTGCTAAAATAATAACTTAAACACTCGCGAAGCATGACGTCTTTGAAAATAAAACTGTATATACTATTATGAAAAAAAACCTATGTATTTTCCACCTAAATACGACACGATAGAAAGAATTACAAAAAATCGTCGCGTTATTTGCAAAAATTTTAGTTGCGTTGTGTCTGAAGTCACTGAAGTTACCGCCCAGCTTCGTTTACGGTGGCAGTCTTGATATATCCTGAATATGCGAAAAGGGAGCAAAATAACCTTATTTTGCTTCCTTATCGTATCAATTTTTCTGCTTAATAGAATTTTGGATTTTCTGTGTCATGACTTTCACGGTTTATAATTCATTTATTATGCACCCTCTCTAAGCTGAGCCTCCACTGCATTTACCAATAACTTAAACGTAAACACATCGGTTTAAAATGTGTGGAGTTTCAAAATGTTATTATAGATTTCTTGGAGAATGATTACCGCAAATATTGTAAAACAATAGACTGCAGCTGTAATTGCTTACATAACGGCGGTGCTATGCGAACTTTTACAGCGAAAGTAACCATACAATTTGAAAACCAGTAATTTATTAGTCGCATAGGAAACGAATACAAATTTTATTTCGTAACTTTTTACATAATATATGTTCAACTTTTAAATTTAGTTAATTTCAGTTAAATACTGCCAATTTTCATAATTATTAATTTAAAATTCTGCATTTGTTTATCCTGTTTCGTTTGAATTTGCAGAATTATAATTATTCAATGTTTGTGTTTACTATTACCTAATGGAATTTTATATTTTCCTGACATTCAAAATTATATGACAAAATATTGTAATATCAAATACTATATAATTATTAAACATAAGCTTATGCCGTTAAATAGGTTAATATAGGCACCATCGTGAATAATGGGAGCGAGTCGATATTCGAGTTCAAAGGAAGCAGGAGGTTATCAATTCGACTGCATGTTTTTTTTCATATATCCGATTGATCAACTCGTCTAGCATAGATTAGATCTCTGAATAACAATTAAATGCGAAGCTTAAGCAATGACGCTAATTCGAATTAATATAACAATAGGGTTGTGTCCAAGATTTTATTTGAGCAGTAAGTAATCATTCCTTAAAAGCATCGTTTATAAAAACAAACGAATTTGAAAACAGCATCAAAATTGAATGTAAAATGACTGAGATATTAATACATTTAATAGTACGTACGGTGGGGATTCACTGGGGACACTCGTTGTCTCTTTCGCACGCGTGCACCTTATGGAAGATGACGTCACGCCGTGCATGTTGCATCCTTTTCTATCACTCCTACCACCAACTTTCATATATTTGTAACTTGCTATTTCTTAACGGATTTTAAAAATTCTTTCTCATTTTGATTATGCGTAACCTTCCGTTATAAATAAAAATAAAAATGTATGAAACTAGCCTATTACGTCCGAATACTCGAACGCCATTCAAATAATAAGTTGCTCTTAACAGCGCACGACCCACTTACGCCCGTATACTGGAACGCCATTCAAATAATAAGTTGCTCTTAACAGCGCACGGCCCACTTAGCCAGTACATTGGGATTAACGTAGTTATGCGCCATTTATATTTAAGTTGCGTTTCAGTATTTGGGCGTTAGCCAGTACATTTAAGCGGGATTTACGTAGTTAAGTGCAACATAATATTTAAGTTGCGTTCCAGTATTCGGGCGTTAGTGTGATAAGTTTGATATTTGTAGAAAACCAAACTAATGTACCGTGAATCGTTATAACTTGGACAGCCTCCCTGACGCTGGACGCAGCAGGCTTAATGTTAGATCTAAAACGCAAGGCTGCGAGTTCGATCACTGCAACGAGACAAATATTTGGGTGATCTACAGATATTTATTTCGGGTCTGAGTGTTATTGTGACTGAAAAGTCACTCGTGGCATATAATATCTACTACACAAGACTCGATCTCAGTGTGTGACTTTTGAGTGTATTTATATATTTTTTAAAGTTATTTTGTAGCATAATTTTACAATACTATATACAAAACCTTATTAGTTCTAAAAAATTAATACCCTTTTCTTTATAAGGAATGTGGCGCTTGTGATCGCCAGATGGCGCTTGTAAATACAAGCGGGACTTTATGCTAATGAGCATCTTATTACAACATCGCAAGGTCATGCGATTGGTCTATCAACTATTTAAACCTATCGAGATAGAGCCTGTCCGGAGTTTGTTTTTTGTAATGGCCTGACTGCACTTCACCTGATAGTAATCCCAAATGCCATCCAGAAAGAGTTTTGAATGACATCAGACGGTAGCCCCATGCCAATCGATAAAGTTATTGGTTTCAATGTCAGATTGTTACTATTATCGAATGAAATGTCTATTTTGCTGTTTTTTCCTATTTATCTATTATATTAAATAATTGTACGCATTTTGCGAACGGTTTTAATACTTATTGTTCTGTCGAATTATATTTTTTTTTTCTGTAATACTTTTGTCTTCCGCTTTAATTATGGAGGAAACTTAAATAAGATCGAGTCTTACGAGAGACTTTTCGGTCTCACAAACACCCTAACCCGACACAAAACCTGTGCATAACACAAATATTTGTTTCGGTGTAGGGGTCTTAATTATGTTGCGGATAGATAGATTGATAGGATAACGTTAAACAATACATTTAAAAACTGCGAAGTGTAAGATTGTGATATAATTGCCTATCTACATATACGCGTGATTTTTTACACTTATTTATTATTCACACTTTACTTTTTATTTAGGTGTTTTTGTTGCATAGACTGAGCATCCGAAAGTCATTTGCACCTCGCATTGAAAATCAGCGCTGCGGTACAGCATAGGCTGTACTAAAGCGTTTAGTTGAATGCGAGGTCCATTGTTGGCACGGTAATAATTATTCAAGATTTTGTATTTTCTTCATGTATATTGTTAACCTACTGTTTTCCTTTTTGTTACTATTGGATATTAAATTATTTCTTTCTTTCTTTATAAAATGAATTCTAGAGTTTCTATGCTCAGTCCGCTTTCATTGGACTTTTGTCTGACAGCCGCTCTAGTGAGATTTACAATGAATATATGCCCTATGAGGAGCAATAGGTCATAAATTGTACCCGGGCAAAATTCGGCTGATCGGGCTAAACATAAATAATATAATAATCTGCAGCCAAATCTCTTCCTGATCCAAGGTCGTCGATACAATTTCACGTAACACTGTCACAGATAGACAGTTGCGGGTTATGAAACGATCGCATTTCGAATGTCTTAACAAGTTCTCATTTTGAATGTTGCCAGTATCGCCTTGTTTGTTTTTGACGTAATTGGTGCAGCGAATATGGCAGTTATTGACACATACTCTCTTCGATCAAATATACACTAGATACAACATGAGCGCTTAGAAAATGGCACCAAAAAAGAGTGCTTTAAGCACTCTTTCGCCTTCAGTCACGCACCGACCGTTGCTTCTAAAACGTCGCAGAACTTTAGATAATATTTTGTGAAAAGCTACTTTAAGCTCCAGGAATAAGGTGGAATTTGTGTTAATATATTTGGAATATATGATCTTTTTGTTTACTTTTTTTCATGTCATGCATCGGTGCCACTTTTTAACAGAACTTTTACAAGGAACTGTGTATCTAGTGTATATTTGATCGAAGCATACTCTAGAACACATTCTTTGCTACATTCTTTGGTTGATTTTTAATTTTACACTTTCTCATCTTTATTTCTTAATTGGTCTCCAACTAAGATTACATGTGGCATAAATTAAGTCCAATACATAATATCACAAACATTGTGCATCTTAAATTAAAGGAGGATACAGCTTACATAAATTATGGAAAACAGAATCGAAAATAGAAAAAAAACAAAACATTTGAATAAAATATAGAATTAGGTACAAACAAAAAGAAAATTATATTAATGATATTTATACTTTACAAAATCCCAAATGTAGTGTTAATTACGATTAAAAACAAACTATTATTTACGGATTTTATCGCGGATTTGGTTTAATTTTTACATTTTTTAACTTCCCGATGTTTCGATTACTTAACAGCTTTCGTGGTCACGGGGCGGAATGAAAATGTAAATTATGATTCTCAGTAGTCAGAGATTTTTCTGTCTTGAGTGTCGAAGCTGGGATCTCAAAGTTCATAAATTATACTTAATATAAACGTATAAGGCAGCATGGCATGCTTTACATATTTATTAACATAAATCAAACTTGAGTTCCGACGTGACGCTTAGGTATATCGGTGAAGCATTTCCGCAATCTGTTACGTTAATCGGTGCGGTTGTCGAGGAAAGTTCCATAACACACATTTACCATACTATGATATAATGTATTTTTTAAATATTCTAAACAACATTTCGTCCTCATAAATATTTATGACCATCGTATGTCCGTGGGTTACTTCACGATATATCATAACATTATTCGACAATTGTTACATAAATTATCATTTATATTCTATTGACGAACATGCTTCAATAATGGCTATTATCGGATAGAAGATAATGTAGTTATCGCTTAAAGTCCTTGGCCCTACGTAGACTACGTACCTTACTTCCTAGAAATTTCACTATCAAAAACAGTTGCATCCGCGTAGAACAAGCTTTTTGAAATAACTTGAAATTATTCATTCATCATTCAATCATTGAAATACCATAGCCTTTCGCTATAACACCGGCTCATAAGGTAAATTATAATAATATATTCAGTTGCTAGAAGAAAGATTAATGAAACACATTATTTAAATGTTATCCAATTTAACGCGATAAGTTAGCTATGGCAGCTGACAGCCGGGAGGTAAACGTCAAATGTCATTGATTGATACCGAGGCGATGACGGTTGTCGAGTGAGCTGTGACGACACTTGGACGACACCGCGGTCACTGGCACTTAGTGAAAGTAACCAAATCGATAGCACAGAGTACGGTCGCATCAATCTGCAACACTTTCGTTGGCGTAAGTCGATTGTAATTCGGAGGCCTGTCGCGGCCGATTTCGCCTCATTACCCCCCGGTAAAGAAGGACCCGTTAAACGCGTGCTTTCCATCTAACACGCGGCGCTCGTGTAATGGACAATTCACATTCACACTTACGTTACATTACGTGCCGGCGTTCGCCAAGGAAGGAAGTCGTTTTACAGGTGTTTCTTAAGTGTTTGACGCGAGCCCGGTCAGCATGTTTTTTTTTAAGTCTGCTTTACTTGTTCATTAACTTTGCTGTTTTCAAAATTGTAGGGTTATTTCGGTCAGTTAAGGTCGGTTAATTTCCAGTGCTTCCATTATGAAACAGATCTAAGTATTAGTTACGCTGTTATGCTAAAATTAGCTGATTGCTGTATTACACTGTTATATTTGTTATATTGTCTCAATCGAATATTGCTCCACGCGGTTATGTCTTGCATGCGCCTACAAACATACTTTTATGATGGAATGTTATTTGACTTTTTGATTGACTCGAGTGCTATTGAGATATTTAAAAGTCCGCAACACTGGCACGCCTCCAAACGGCCAAAAGGCACTTTAAAAATTCCGTATTGGATGTGCGAAAACAGCCGGCGAATTATATGCTCCAAAGTACGCCACATTTTAAGTTGAATGCCGATCTTTTTTTTTAATACACTATAATTACCGAGTCGATATCTGGATTGGCAATCTTTGGCGCGTAAAACAAACAAAAAATTGATACAAGCAAGATTTTGCTTACGAAAGGCAATAACAAGTTTGTGTAAACGTGGCGTGCCGTGCTCGCCGCTTATAAAATCTATCTTGTGTGGAAATGATTAAGAAGTGTTTTGGCTTCTCCCTGACCGCTCAACATACACATCGCAGATTTACCAATACATAAATAATAAATGTTAGCGCTCTTTCTTCTACTGCTCTGGGTTGCCTCACTTTAACTGGGTTAGGTAATTTTATCGCTTTCCTTTAAGAATATGCCCTGTCAAAATCTCAATCAGTCAAGGTTAATGCGGTGTAAAAATATTGTTTTACATTAAGGGCACAAGAGAACCAGTTTTATAAAATCAAGTTCCCTTTAAATTAATTACGGATGGAGGCTGGCTCGATCATATCGAACGTGTATTTTTTCTCAACTTCGTAGCAAAAAAACTACTTTATCGTGGTCGTTTGGTGCGAACTGCATTAGCTTCTGTCCATGACTTTATAGCACACCTACAGCCGTCAGGGAGCAAAAAACACAATGATTGCAACATTAATATTTTGATTATAGTGGATTTATCGAAAATCAGTTGCTAGAATTCGCCATGATGATTTTATTTTCATCTGAAACCTATTTTGAAGTTTGTCATTATTGGTTTTTTATTTGTTAAATTTTAGTTTAAAGAATTTTTCTAATTCTAAATGTTAGTTTTGGATTGAGAACATGTTGATAAACTTTAACTTCTTCCGCGTTATCTTTTTAATTTGTAATCTTTTGTGCTATAAGAAAATACTCAAAATGTTGAGTTGTCTTAATAAAGTAAGGATTAACTACACGACTGTACAAAAATGCTGTCACTATTACCCAACTTTGATTCAAATTGAGTGTCTAAAATCATTGACTGCTGACCATCTGCTTTCCAGTATCATGTGTACTTGATTGTACCATTCATAAATCATTCGGAGACATTACATAATTTGTACATTTATGCGCATAAAAGATTTATTTCGGACATTATTCATCAGACATTTCATTAGTCATTTTTCAAACGTTAATCATTTGTTAGTCATATGATATTTCGCATTGGCTAACATTTTTCCGTAACATTATCCGGTTATTGTTTGGTATTGTTCTAGCCACAAAAACGGAAATTTATTTTGTTTTAATTTGTAAATCGGTCGTGTTACCCCAAATGTATAATTAAATCCCGCCAACCCGCATTAAGCCAGGATGGTGAACTATGTGGCCTAACCCCTCTCAATCGCACTCTTGAGGAGGCCTGAATAAATAAATAAACAACACCAATCAGTCACATACATAGTCCTGACCCCACACTACGATCGAGTCTTGTGTCGTGGGTATCAGGAACTACGAGAGACTTTTCGGTCTCACAAACACCCAATGGGGACGTATATGGGCTGATACAGTTACAGTACAAGTAGTAACAATACGGGCCACCTGCCGCCGCACGTACCGAGAGGAAGTGGAACCGCTTGATAACTTTCAAACCTCTTCAGTAAAAACTATAAGGTCGTAAATATGCACTTTTCAGGAAAAGTAAATTATTTTAACTGCGTACAATATGAAAGCAGCGTGGTTTATTGCGACACATTCCGTTACATGTCTTAATTCTCACATCCTTATGTTTAGTTTCCGTAGTAATGCAATGGCATATAATTACCGAGATACTTAACAATGTTAATATCGTTTCGCCGCTCTTTCAGAACTGTACGTTACCAGATAAGATGCATATTCAGCTTATTTTGAAGTTATTATGATTAAGTACTAATCACAATCCACTTACTATTGGACTATAGCTTTATCTGTATCTGTATCAGCCCATATGCGTCCCACTGCAGGGCACGGGCCTACTCTACAATCGAGGGTACGATTGAGAGTGGTTAGGCCATATAGTCCACCACGCTGGCCTAGTGCGGGTTGGCGGACTTACATACCATATAAATTGCACTATAGCTAAAAAAAAGAAAAAAAATTTTTTAACCGTCGTAATTTGTAACACTCATGGTTGTAACTTATTTATTTAAATAAAATAAATAAATTGTAATGTCAAAGTATTATCACATATCATTGATAAAAAGTTTCGCTTCTCATTCAAATGTAACTATTATTTCATGTATACGGTCTTATTCATAAACAGTTTATAAATCTATTTTAATTTCCGAAGGGCTTGTCTTCTTCGCTCAAACTGTATTCATCAACAGCCGTTTCTTGTTCTTGGTAAATAGCGTAGGAACGGCGAAAAAGCAACTCCGTTGGGAAAATTATTTTGTTGTGTGTGTTGTGTGTTATGGCAGACTATGGCCAATACCACAGGCCTATACCTTCTCAATCGAATTATCGTGGATTTAGAGTCCCATGCTGCAATATGCGATTGTCTGATATAATAATGATTCACGGTGTAAAACGAGCAATTTTACTGTAGAATTGTCTCTAATCTTATAGATAAAAATATTATGTGGTATGGCATTATGATAGATGCTATCAACGTGTTTAAACTTTCTTTATGATTGATAAATGTGTCTTAGCAGCACATTAGTTGGAGAGCGAAACGTCAAACCTTATCTCGTGTGTTTGCAAACTGACGCGTTCTATCAAAATTATCTTCAAATTTTTCCATTTCACTCAACGTCATACTTAAAGAGATGGTACGAGTGATAGCACATGTATACCATAAATATTTGACAGTCTTCAAGGTGCAAGTTGCAACGGTTGAGAAATGAACATAAAACGAAAATTCGCAAGTTCAATTTCAAATAGAAAACATGGTTGTATGATATGCAAATATTAAATCTTGGATGCTGTCCACTAAGATTCTGTAGGGAATTTATTTAATATACCTCCCATAGGGGTGAGCAGAGATTATAGGATGATAGGATTGACGGATCTGACATATATAATTTTCACTACATCCTTCATCAATCTTCTCATCCATTTCCATCAAGGATATTCTCTGTAAATAATAAGGCACTAGAAGAACAACTTAACTTTTCTAGTATTTTTACAGCGGTATCGGCGTGTTTCCAACAATGTATCCGTTATTATCTACACGATGTTTAGTTACGGAATATAAGCGAAATGATAATAGAGTTGTGACATGTAGGCAACGGTCGGTTGTCGGTTAGCGGTTACATAACCGGAGGCCGCGCGGCTCGATATCATTGACATGTTTTGAAATCTTACTTTTAACTCATTGATTTAAAAACAAGGATAGGCCTTTCAGTATATTTAGAGTATTTTTTTCTTTTTTATTGCAATAAATGGCGAGAGGGCATGCCGCTCCCCTGATGGCAAGCAATACGACCGCTAATAAACAGTAGCAAAACCAAACAACGCGACGCCTTGAATTACAAAGCAATGCTTGGGATTCCACTGCGCTCGCTATCCTAAGACATAAGTCTCAATATGTGCATTCGTTACTCTGGCTACAATGTCCTTCAAAGTGACAAACAACAGTGCTATTACACTACTGTTTGGCGGGAGAAATAGACTCACTGACAATTTAGCCCGACTGCCGGATATTGCGACCGGAATGTAGAAATCCCTAGGGCTTAGGCTGTTCTTTTTGCCAAAAAAGATAGAACTTATTGATTAAATATTTTTGTTTATTTTTTTTTATTTTATTCGGAAAACAAACAGTTCTATATCTAGGTAATATACAATATTTAAATTACAATTAACAATTAACATGTTTTCACATTTATAAAGCTTATTACTAGGATTAACATTAAAAATAATTTTAATCTATTGAACAGTGTTAAACCAGTTATTGGATAAAGTTTGCCTGACTGCCAATGCCTTAGAGTTAAATACATCCAGTTCGTGGTTATATAATCCATTTACCGTCCAGCCCAGTTTTAGTCAGCTTGTGGGATTAAGTATAGGCTTAGTTCTATTTTTACTTGTTATATATACCTAAAGGTACTTAATTACGTACAATCACGATGAAGGTCTATTAAATATTATTGCGTAATTATCCTTGATTTAACGACAATATTGTTTTATTGCATAGGCCGGCAAGCTAGCTCCCCTGATATAAAGTGATTAACATCGCCCGAGAACACTTGGCTCATAGAAGCACAATATAACTTAATTAATACGGTGCAATAAAAACATTTATTATTTTCATCAATAACTAATTTAGTCTTATTAGTGTTGTGATTCTGCATAAAACCAAAAATTAGTAGTCTATACAGCGCCATCTCGCGGGAGGTACCAGTACTGCTCACCTCGCCTGAGTTGGAAACCAAACATTTTAAATAATTGCTCGTATACACGATGGTAGATGCCGCAATAAATTGTTCTAAAGACCAAATACTCCTTCCCTCTTCCCTCCCGCTTTGATAGGCCGGTAAGACATCCATGGTCAAAGCGCTGGTTGCTCGTTTACCGGTTCTATGCAATTCATTTCAAGAAAATACGACAATTTCCTTAAAGAAAATGTTAAAAAGTATAGCAATACAAGAATGACATATAGATTTAATAAAACATATTTAATTGCGGCATATTAAGCTATAATCCTCCTTTTGATACCAAAAAAAATTAACAATTCCTTGAAACTCGAAAGGACTTCACACTTCATATACAAATACACTTTTTGAATACATATTTTTAAAATGACCGTAATCTAATCAAATGTTTCTGGTAGTGATCTTTGGCTTACAGGTCAAAGTTCGCTCAACGGTCGGGCCATATCGTTTTGTAAACTATATTTCGCTAGTCGCGTGACCAGTGACATATTAATATTCAAAATTCAAAACACCAGGAAGAAATCAACTGCCTCGGAATAATTTTCAATAAAATTATCTTTAGCGACAGATTTTTAGTATTGGACTGCTTCTGTCCATAATTATTCTTTGTTATCTTAAAACTAAACAAAAGCAATATTTAAAAAAAACATTAAACTATTATGCTATGGAATAGTCTTAATCGTGAAAAATTACGGACGATAAAATAGTGTGCATGCAAAATTAAAAAGAAGACTTCATATATCATACAATCAAGTAATTTAGCCGATGATTTATGATCAGTTATAAATACAATGCGAAGAACGTAGCCGCCAATTAAATGAGTGAATGCTTACCGAAAAGCAATGATAAACGCAACACAACCTTCGGCTAAATGATACCCGCGGTCGAGATGTCGACCGAAAACTTAATCGCACATCTGATCTCGGAGAATCTATTTATTATTACGAGATCGTGTCTGTTGGTTCTCAGTATTGCGAAATCAAAACAGACGCCTTGGGCCCTACTATATTCAACGAAACGAAGTTCGAAACTTCGGATGATCAAAGTTTATATACGATACGAATGTACCTACATAAAACTTATGGTCGTTATTGATTTATGGTCGTAACCATAGACTTATAGTTACGGTGTACGTTATATACAGGGTATATCAAGACTGCTACCGAAAACGAAGCCGGGTGGTAGTTTAAGCGACTTCAGACGCAATGCAATAGAAAAAATTGCAAAAAAGAGCGACAATTTTTTTTTTGTTATTTTTTTCCTATGACCATATTTGGGTTGTAAATGTATTTTTTTCCTAAAATAATAGTGTATACCCTTTTATTTATAAACAATCTAAGGTATAAAAGTGTTTAAATAATTATTTTAGCAAAAACTATGGATTTACCACCCAAAAATGACGATATTTAAAAAATCATAAAAAATAATTGTCGCGTTTCTTTGCGAAAATTTTAGTTGCAATGTGTTTGTAGTCACTTGAACTACCACCCGGCTTCGTTTTCGGTAGCAGTCTTGAGATACCCGGTATATATACATTCGTATCGTATAAAAAACTTCGTTTGTCCGAAGTTTCGAACTTCGTTCGTTCGTTCGGATGAATATAGTAGGGCCCCTTATTCGGTATATGATTATTTTTCTTTTGGGCTTCATTAATTGCTGCATTTAATGAAGGAGTAAAAATATTATTGAAAGTTATTTTTTTATATTTGTATCGATGAGACATCAATATTCAATATAGTGTTACACGACGATAAAATGAAAGATAATTACTAAAGAAACAATAAATATTAAAACGAACATTATAATCCCATCAAAAACATCCTGTAAAAAAATCCAAGTCTCGCAGCTCAGGTTTTCTACCGCAAAAAGTTGTGAGATCCATGTAACACCAAGTCGATTAATTTATTTAGTCCTTGCTTAAGGGACCTTCTGTATAAAGTTATTACGTAAGTTATTATCATATCAATATTAAAAATTCTTTACGTTGCAAATAAATACATCGACTTTGCCATCGCATGAAAACATAATGTATCGTACAATTTATGCATAATGCTATTGGCCCTCTTTATACCCCCCTCCTGTTATGCCTCATATATAATATATATAGATACCAATCTACAACTATTATTCCATTATATACGGGTACAACGAATCATGTGTCTTTGTAATCATATACATTTATATGAGATTACAAAGTTATTCACGCAGTTGGTGTATCTAGAAAACTAGACAGAAATTATGAAATGATTGAATTTTTCCTTACTTTAGACACTAAACACTAATTATATTCTAAATTTGAAGGTTCTATGTCTGCTAGAAGTGCCTTAGACTTTTAATGATCGGTCAGTCAGTCAGTGAGTGACAAAATTGCGAAAGTTTGACAAGTTATAATTCTTAAACTACTGGTTCAAATTGAATGAAATTTTAAATATACTGTGTTTACACAATGCCTAATTAGTAACTGAAAATTCAGGCTTCTTACTTTAACCACAACGAAGTTATGGGGGGTTGAAAATGGTCTGAAGTGCTTCGAGAAAAGGATAGTACGGCTGTGCCGCTTTTTAGCTCGACTTGGAGGGGGCACTGCCGTGCCCCCAGATTCATAAAAGTAAAAGTCATTGATGAATAGACATTCCGAAATTTATACTCGATTGCATCTGAGCATAACCTGTTCTCTGGCATTCTACTACTCATTTGCCAAACCTGCTAATGTGTGGTTGGCACATCATAAATAGTTATAAATATAATCATCTCAGACCTAATGCACTGCTAATGATGTTTTTAAATGATATTACACGAATAAAGTTGAATGGAGTTTTCACGGAATTACTCCAGAGTACTACCAACAAGCGTAGGAGTTATCACAGTAATTTACATATAGGTACATATATATTTTTATCGCAATGAATGCGACGACCATGTTTTTCGCCAGATGGTAAGAGATATGGCCGGATGTTACGCCCGAGCCGGGTTCCTAACAAAACCTACGCCATCGTACCGACTGTAAACCTCTCGTTAGGACACCGGACATCCCAGTGCGAGAAGAGCCCCGATTTAGGTCGACGTATAATCATTACCATCATACGATGTTAGGCGCCCACGACAGAGACGGGACTACGCATTCCGCCATCCAACTCAGGGTGGCTACTGGCGAGGGCGCTATGGTTATAAATTAAGAAAATTATGTGCATATAAGAAATAGTATAAAACCTCAAATCGGAGAACCGGATTTCTAAATAATAATTATTTTATTGTAATTCAAACCCGAATGTATTTGGTGATTATTTTATTGAACACATTTTTTTGGCAACAAGAATTGTGACAGGTTTGACTTTTGGTTTGTTATTTTCGTTCACAGTATATACTCTTATTTTATTACAAAGTGTGTTTTAAATAATTTAATACTAGTCAATGTTATTTATTAATTCTTTACCTTTGTTAAACTCGTCAATATTGTACTTTCCTTCAGGTTCTTAAATTACCGTATAGTTAGGAGATGTATAAAAACTTAAGTATATTAATTAATCGGATATTACAAATCGAAACAGGAAAGTACAATATATGTAGTTACTTTCCTGTTTCGATTTGTAAATTAAAAACATTAAATATAAATTAAGTATTTAAAATATATAGGGTATATCAAGACTGCTACCGAAAACGAAGCCGGGTGGTAGTTTAAGCGACTTCAGACATAATGCAACAAAAAAATTTGCAACAAAAAAAAAGCGACGATTTGTTTTTTGTTATTTTTTATATGGTCGTATTTGGGTGGTGAATATTTTTTTTTTCTAAAATAATAATGTATACTCTTTTATTTATAAAGACTCTAAGGTATAAAGGAGTTTAAATTATTATTTTAGCAAAAGCTATGGATTTACCACCGTAAAATGATGGTATTTAAAAAATGATAAAAAAAATTTACGCGTTTCTTTGCGAAATTTTTAGTTGCATTGTGTTTGTTGTTACTAAAACTACTACCCGGCTTCGTTTTCGGTAGTAGTCTTGATATACCCGGTATATTTTGAAATATATCTACACCTATGTATAAACAAACATACACATAAAAAATGCTAAATTATGCAAAAGTTTTTTTTACTACAAAATAAGCAAACATGATTCGATTGCAAATCCTTGGGCAGGCACACATCGAGATTTGCGATTTTCTCATAATTGTAAGAAATGGTGAGTAACATGTTACGCATGCCCCATAAGGAAGTATGATTCATATAACATAGCATATGTCTTCGTCGTGCAGTATTTTTGCCCAGACTTTTGAAGCAGATGTCGTGTCTCCCGTTTCATTAATAAAGTCTTCAGAGAATCTATTTTTCTCTCCCGCCGAGTGCGGTTTTATAATTAAGATTTCACAGTGAATGACTTCTTTCTTTCAAATAATCTTCACTGGCAACTACATTTGGAGTGCCTAGCCTAACTCTATTAGAGTACATTTTTGTTTGCGTCAAGTAATGACTAAGATATATCTGGTCATATTGTAAATGAATGAAATGTTCATCTCTCGCCGTAGGTATACTACCAATAGCTTCATAGTCACTAGAGAGGCCAAACAGCAGTTAAATGCACTATTGCTAATGGAACTCTACAGATCATAATGAGACTTATGTGTCAGGATGGTGAACGTAGTGTAATTCTAAGCATTGTTTCGTAATTGCATTGCTTGCCAGCATGTTGTTGTTTGGTTTTGCTTCTTTACATGACGGTTGTATAAGCGATACAACCGTCATCCATCCATCAGGTCAATAAAATACTCGTCTCGCGAATCATTGCAATAAAAAATGGAAACTATTAAATAAATAAGGTTCTCATTTAAAATGTACTACAGGCATTCGTGCAGTGAATAAATAAATAAATAATAAATAAATAAATAACACCCAACAGTCACATACATAGTCCTGACCCCACACTAAGATCGAGTCTTGTGTCGTGGGTATCAGGAACTACGAGAGACTTTTCGGTTTCATAAACACCCAGACCCGAAAGAAATATTTGTGGATCGCACAAACATTTCTCTCGGTGCAGGGATCGAACCCGCGGCCTCTCGTTTCACAGGCGGCGTCTAACCGCCTGCGCCACGGAGGCTGGCAAAGCCTAATACAAAGTCGCCTTTAATTTGGCATCAATACGCTGTATCGGGGCACGTCTCATTTTCCGTGCTTAATCTCCATTTTGAAGGTGTCTATTAGTGGCTTTGTTCGTAGTCATCATCAGGCCGATGTATGTCACGGTACACTCGCACAATTCGTCATGTCCGAGTAAACTGAACGAGCAGTCGCGCCCGCAAAGCGTTGCACAGATCATTTCGAAACAGGCTCACTGCGCATTTAGTTTGATGCATTTATAAATCACCGATTACTCGTTAAGAATTCTGTAATGTGTTAAGAGCGTATACACCTTGCGCGCAAAGTCAACTATAGGTATTTCTTCGTTAATTTCACGCACACATAAGCGACCAAAGCTGTGTGCGTAGAGCTGCCGCGTCGGCTCGCTATACAATCGGCTCAAACAACTTTGATCCGTGCGCTTCAAATATTCAATTGAAATGTAACTGTAATATAATATCATAAAAATATTTTATTTGCATTATAAGTAGACAAATATTACTGTGCAAGCATAGAATAATACAAATTTTGGATACTAATCATATTTTCGTTATTATTACATTGTTAAGTTGCATTCAAATCAGTGTTCAATCAGTATACACTACGGACGTTTTATTAATCATTTCGTGTTCGAACACATAAATAGTGTTAGGGGCCTTACAACCCCTTACAATTACGAAATATATTTAATTTTATATTACAATACATAACATAATTTAGCCTCGGAATTACATACCATTATATTATCTGAAACATAATTTATACTCACTACAAAATCATTGTAGGTAATAAAAATAATTAAATATTTTACAACCAAAGTACTAAGATGTGGTAATCGCATTCCGCGCGTGGCTATTTTTACTACGCGCGGCATAATCGACTGCAGCCAGGCCGGAGCGACGAGCGATACGTCCTCCCTCTAGAAGGCCTTGCGGCGGTCTGATTTGATCCACGTCGGACAGCGTGTTTTATAGTGGTTTTTAAAATATTTGTAGAAAACATGAAAACTAATTTTGTTGAAATATAAAAATGGTAATTTATTGATAAGATGTTCTTCTATTGTAATATGCAATTGCTATAAAAAATTATGTACGATAAGTTGGTGAAAAAAAAATGTTCTTGACGAGAGTTTCTGAATAATTTCGCATTGTTTAAATTTTTATTTTTCAGGAACTAAACACAAAAAGATTATTTTTCTCAGCAAAATCCCTTCATAAGGGTCTTATTAGTCTGATAATATTTTTATTTTCATCTTATATTTAGTAGTTTCGGATATCTTAAGCTTCTAAATTGCCATTAAAAGCCTAAATAACGAAACTTGTGTTCAGTAATCCGTATAGTACTCACAAATTATCCATCAACCTATAATGTTTTCCACCAAAATCCCTAGATGACAACCTTTTCTAAAATTAGTAATAATTATTTTTCCTTTAAATTGTTTATTGGTGGCTATTAACTCATTTGAAAAGTCCTGTTTTTCAGCCAAAAAGCGCGTGCAGGGTATAAACGCTCTTAAGTCTATTTGAGCGGTCTTTGGCTATGTTATTTTGGTATATTAAGCTTTAATAAATCATTAGAATACTTCTAGGTATCCGAATACGACTTCCAGAAATGTTATGGAATTACTAAATCATTTATATTGATTTTATTTCATATTTGTCTATTTTCTTGAAATGTTATATAAAATGATGATAAAATGTTTTTCGAACTACTTAAACGAACTTCGAACGAGTTAATTCAAACGTCCATAAATGTTACCGGATAATTTTAATTGTTATGGTATCTTTGATTTGCGAAAATAACAGTTCGGAGTAGTAGATAAAAGCGACAGTTCTATTATCTTACCATGTGATTATGTAACGTATAAGGATATTAATTAATAATTATACATGTGTTATCCTTCAAGCGAAGTAATAATTACGTTATGTGTTGTCTGAGTATTACTCATTACATTGTTAAATGTCCTTTAGCCTTTTCTAAATACCTTCGAGACTAGGTTAATGATATGAACCTATACTTCGTCGATATCTCTTACTCTGTTACTAACATATAGATTTTCTTAAATCATACGAATTGCTTAAAAAGGACAGTACAGGGCAGGATTTCACAGCAACCTTTTGGTTGCACCCTACAACCTACAATAATTCTTCAGTTTATCCTAAAAGGGTTTATTACAACTCCCTGCCAGAACACAAGTTGCAATGAGTTAAACCATTTTTTGAATATTGTTGTTTTTTTGAAACCAATTGTGAAATAAGATGTCACAGTTTTTTTCCGGAATCTCCTGGTTTTTGACAGTTTCTTGACTATACTTCAGAATAAAGATTATTTTACCGTTAAACCTATACGAGTATACTAAACCGTCACCTCTTTCCAGAACGATCAGCGCAATCAGCAAAGAGGCCACATCGAAGCGGGAAGAGGCTCGGGAGTCGAGCAGTGATGCTGCGAACAACCGCGACGAGGATGAAGGCGCCATGAACCGCGAGAACGTGTCCAACAAGATCGCCGCCGGCATGGACCGGTGGCAGAACACCCTCGAGGAAATGATCAACCTGCGCTCCTCCAACAACCAGGCCTTCAAAGACAATTATTGGGTGAGCTATCTGGATTTATGTAACTGTATCAGGCCATATCCATACCACTGTAGGGTACGGGTTTCCTCTATAATCGAGAGTACGGATGAGATGGTTTGGCCATATCAACACGCAGGCCTAGTGCGCTTTGGCGTACTTTATATACTGTAGTAATACTTACAAATTGCGATGATATGCAAGATCATGATGTTTTAGTTTACTATTATAGAGTGCGGTGATTGACTATAATACAGACATTACTCCGAAAAGTTAGAGGATTTGAACCCTATTCCTATGTACCGTTAACTACGTAAGTTACACAAATTAACGTATCCCTAGTTTCGTTTTATCTGCTATCGCACTCTGAAACAAGGGATTCTAAAAATTCATATTTCTGTCGTATATTGATAATTAAGTAGTTTGACGGTCTGCCAGTCTACGAGTACTTTAGTTCCTATAAGCCTGGTTTCTTCAACAATACCGTTATTAGAATATTTTGATAAGATAAAGTTAATAAAAGAAACAAATCCCTTCGCTATTATATCGCTTCATCACCAGGAATCAAATAGCATTTTATACATCAAAATACAAACAGTGAATGAGATCTAACCGCGATAGGTCCGACTCCGAATGTCCTCAGTATTATCTTAACCGCATCACAGATTCACTTGATAACCGTTTACTCTCATTTGAAATTTGTGGCGACATTAAACATTTGAAGTGAAAGTGAAATGAGTAAGTAATTGGGACCGCGGAAAAAGCGAACTTGTTTATTGTACCATCAAAAAATAATTAGGCTTCGAATAAAAAGTGAGAAGTACGCACGGTCTTCTGAATTGTTTTATTAGTGAAACGGTTTGTAGATCCATATTCATATGTAGTCTAGTATGATTGTGTGTTCATAATTAGTCATGATAGTCAAAAGTTAGAAAACGTTCGATGTATTTCGGTTGGTAACGGCGCGCACGTTTCCCGCTGTCAACGGAAGCGAACACTCGCGCTCTTCACAATTCAAATCATGCATCGCGGCGATTTCCACAACAACTCAACTACCTGCAAAATTCAAGCTGTTTTAAACCTTACTGATATTGATTTTCGGAAAAGTTTCGTGTGCAGTGAAAGTCGCGTTTTGAAGAAAGTAATGGACCTATGGTTCGCTATATCGCGGCCCGTGCTGCTATGATTTTAATCCATCGATGTATACGGGTGCAGCGCGTGACCAGCAGATAAAGAACTATGTATGTCAGTGATGTGAATACAATAAATAGAAATGTAAACGTTCTGACGTCACATTGTAAATAATGAAAGCAAACAGCACAGACTTTACACCGCGCTGAGCAGAGTTTTACGTAATAAAAATGTATTTCTCAGCTTGATATAGATGAGTAATTGCCAACTTATGTCATATAATGAGTATAAGATAATTAACCGAATGTATTAATGAAGGAAATAAAAAGTAAAGCCTTTAGCTTCAGGTTTATTTAATATTTCAGAGTATAAAGATACGCCACTCTTTATAAAAATATGTTGAAACAAACACAAGTTGTCGGTCCCGTAATGTAAAGTCCCACCTGATGCTTTCTCTGTACATAACTCAGAGCGAGTGTTTACGATTATGGTTCACCGTGTAGACGCTTTCCATCGCTTTTTATACTTCTGGGTCTTACAGGATATAGTTAGACATCAAGAGTAAAACAACAGAATATGAGCAAAGGCATGCGTACTCTAAGATGTTAAACGACAATTCTTGTAGGAAGTAGTCTATTGTATTTTGACTGTCTTGGTGGCGTAAATTAATATATGATTTTTCGATTCATTATCAGCTTATTCGGACTCAGGAATTTGTACCCGATATGGCGATAAGCTCACCCCCTTTCACATCGTAGAGCGGGAGGAGGGAGGGGGGAAGGTATAAAAAGCGAAATCTGGGTGTCCTGGTAGCACCTCTATCTAGCCCTTCTGGGAAAAAGGCTGAGTTTATGTATGTATTGTATTTTCGTAGCAGAGACTAACCGCCACATATATGTGTCATAATCTTACAACGTAAAGATTTTCACACATACCTTATTGTCACGCCTTCATTTCAAAGGGGTATTCAGAGACTATAGTTTCCCTGTTTTCTTAATCCTGAAAGACCACTTTCGCTTTAAATGGCATTTTTTTTTGTTTGTCCTTAAGTAAAGAGAGTTGAATGTAAATCAAATCTTTAAATGCACTAAACAATCAAATGTTACACATAACTAAGACTTTATTAGGAAGGGCCTGACATACGCTACCGCGTACTACGGAGAGGTCATAGAGCATCAGGTTGCGAATTAAACCTATATTAAGATTTGCCGACGAAGACTGGGTGCACTATTTAGGTAATTTAGATTTGAAATAAATCAGTGACTGATATACTGATGGTAGGTCTCTCATATTTTAGAAGCCGCCTGGATAGATATCACCGCAATAACTATTTCTACCGCGAAACACGTAAATGCACTGTCGTGTTTTGGGTAGAAGGACATTGTAACTAGGGAATGCAATCTCGTTCTCGCGAGATCTCGGTTTTTTTAGCGAGATTGATCTCGGACGAAAAATAGGTGAGATCTCGCGAGTTTAACGAGATTGCACTCGAGCATAAAACATTTGATTTGTTTAGTAATAGTTGTTGCTAGCTAACGTGATAGAGTGTCATTGCATTCGAGTATTTTTTGGGTTATTGTTTGTTGTAAAAAAACTGTTGTCTTATTGAAATAAAACTATTATTTACGGATTTTATCGCGGATTTGGTTTAATTTTTACATTTTTTGGGTTCCCGACGTTTAGATTACTTTACAGCTTTCGTGGTCACGAGGCGGACTCCTGACTGTTGTCTTATTAAAAGATTATTGTTTGATATTAGAAGAGAAAACTTTTTATTTCTGTTATTTCTCTGTTTATTTCTCTCATTTGTTATTTGATAGATACGTATGTCAAAGTTTACTGCTTAGAAGTTTATTAAAAAAATATAGACAGATACGTCAATCAATGTATGTCTATTTAAAAAAATCGTGAAAATAAAAGTTTATCTTATATTTATTAATGTTTTCCTAATTTA
Organism: Hyles vespertilio; assembly: GCA_009982885.2. Lineage (NCBI taxonomy): Eukaryota > Metazoa > Arthropoda > Insecta > Lepidoptera > Sphingidae > Hyles > Hyles vespertilio. The sequence goes on along the minus strand of CM042833.1, from coordinate 28,958,979 downwards.
TTATAATAGTGTGATTATATGCAAAAATCAACACACTAACCTACTAATCTCGCGAGATCTCGAAAATGACGAGATCTCGCGAGATTGTATTCATAAACTCGCGGGATCTCGCTTTAGCCCCAATCTCGCGAGATTTGCATTCCCTAATTGTAACGAGAGTAACAGGACATATTAAGACTTAACATCTAATTTCTCAGAATGGCCAGCGTAGTGAAATGCCTAGCATTGCTTTGTAATTCATGGTGTTGTTTGCTTTTGCTACAGTCCAGGAACTTCGTATCGCTTACCATCTGGCGAATGGCATACTCGTCTCGCCGTTCATTGAAATAAAATAAGTAATTCAGTAGTAAGTAGTTATGCTTACTAAACCAGCAAAAGCTGAAGGAGTTCGCGTGAAAATCACGCGGGCCGTGATTAGCTAAATAAAAGTATATTTCCTCACATCAAAATTTCACTATTTGCACAATTATTTCAGTTGTTTTGGTAACATCATGGTTAATTAATGAAGGTCGATATATTTTTTATAATCCGACTGCAAGTTTAGACAACCGCAGATAAACGTGGTATCGCAACCAGCCGATACACCGATCGGCCGACACTCGATAGAAACTGTCTAGATAATTTAGTGCTAATTTATTGAAATGGCCGGCCGGTGGTGAAATGATACCTGCAGATAGTGTTTGTAACATTTAGTTTTACTAAAGATTTATTTTAATTAAGAACAAACCATTTGAGTTTCCGATTAGTTCGATTCCAATTAATAAATCTGGATTTAATAGTTTCTGTCGTATGTTATGATTTTGACAAATGTATGCTGTGTAGCGGTGATCATGCGTCTGATGCTCAAGTCGGGTATTTGAAATAAAACTATTATTTACGGATTTTATCGCGGATTTGGTTTAATTTTTTTCATTTTTTGAGTTTCTTACGTTTCGATTACTTTACAGCTTTCGTGGTCACGGGGCGGACTGAAAACTAAAAATAAATAATGCCTTATGCGTAAGTAAAGGGCAGTTGTGATGAAAAGATGTCACCTACACCTACATGCTTCTAATATAAAAACACACAAATATAACAACAATCTATATAAATAAATAAATAACACCCAACAGTCACATTCATAGTCCTGACCCTACAGTAAGATCGAGTCTTGTGTCGCAGGTATCAGGAACTACGAGAGACTTTTCGGTCTCACAAACACCCAGACCCGAAAGAAATATTTGTGGGCCGCACAAACATTTCACTCGGTGCGGGGATCGAACCCGCGGCCTCTCGTTTCACAGGCGGCGTCTAACCGACTGCGCCACGGAGGCTGTCTCTGTATATGTTCTTTTGTTTTACGCAATTTTATCACCGTATCTATCATAATTATAAGGTCTAACACTGGTATATTCTTACACTGGCATGTATTCGTGTAGTTAAAATAACTAGTGGTCGCCTAGCGGTCGAAATTCGACCAAATCAAGAAGAGAAAAAGTTTTTACCTGTATGATGATGTTGTTATTCTGATAAATCGTGCACATTTAAATGTACGTATCTCTCAAAATCACTTATTTCCCCTGAAGTATATGCAATTACTAAAATCGTAAACTACAATAATTTCTTTGAACCAGCAAAAGTAAATTATATATATTTTTTGTACCTAAATGTTGTTATTGCAGATTGCTGCTACAAAACTTTCTTTATGCATATAATGAATGATAGCGCTCAGTATTTCACGTAGTATTCGTCAAATAAATCTTTTCTGTTTGATATTCAACAAAACCACAGTAAACAATTTTTTCTGATTGACATTCAACTACATTTATGTCTATAATAAAGCAAAGAAACAATTTGACCAAAGAGTATGTATACGTGTACAAATACTTGTGTATGCGTGTGTCAAATGCATGCTGGTTTATTTATTGATTTAATGTACTTTTTATGCATTATTATTAAAATCTTGTTTTATATTACATTTAATATTAGGCTTATATTATTACCTCATTAGGCAAATAAAACCTTTTTTTTATATGTCTATGTCAGAAGAACAAAATGAAAAAGAAAAGAAACAATTTGACACCAGAGTATGTATACTTGTGTATGGATGTGTGTGTGAAATGCATGGCAGTGTGTGTAATGTTTTATTTTTTGATTTAATGTACTTTATAAGCATTATTATTGAAAAATATTAGCATTCTCCACTTCTCCTACACATAAACTATAAGTGTGCCAAATTTTATGCTCCTGCGTCCGCGCAATTTTCGTAAAAAGGGATCCAAAGTTTTTGCATCACGTATTAATATATAGATTAAATAAATGCTATGAATGACATGATCTCTAGAATACCATAAAAATATTATAGATATAAAATATGTTTTGTTTCGGATTGATTTAATCTCGGCGAGGAGAGATATATACGTGTAAATTGGGCGCGAGGCCGGATGACGGCTGGAGTCCCAATAACCCATTTCTATCAACCACACTGTGTACTCTGAAGAGTGTTTGTTTTCGCCTCACTGCACCGTTTTCACCGACTCTCCGAGTGTTTCAGTCTAATTTTTTGCTTGATTACAATTTTTTGCACGACATTCACTGTTGTAAAAGATATTTTCCTTCTGCAACAGTTATTTTTGTTACGTAACTGCTAGTTAAATAGACACTTCCGATTTTGGATGGTTTAGTCGATATTTAACAGCGGTACTAATTTTTTGCCATATCCTAATACGTTTAATTAAGATACATGAATAACAGCAGCCAGACATTAAGACATGGGTTATTGTAACATACAAGCCTCTATAGACAAATATAATCTATCTAAGATACCATTGAGATTGAAAAATCGGTAGAGGTCGACCTCACCGACCATACACCATCCAAATCAATGATACCCTCAACAAGAGTTAGGTCAAAAATACCCTGAACCGACGAGAATGCATGGAGGTTGATGAAAGTGTATGAAATGAAAATAATATGTCAGGATTGAACAAAGTAGCAGTCTATATTCTCTGCCTACCCCTATGAGATACAGGCGTGACGATTATGTAAAATACTTCTCAGGTAAAAGCTATCACCATGGATATCATGCTTTCTTTACCTCCCTTTACACCTCCGACTTCGACTAGTATAGGTTTCATTTCTATTGGATGGGTTACATTGCGCTTTCATATAAATTATCTTCCCTTTTAGCGGTATTATAAAAATGTAAATAAACAAAAACACGAGGCCATTTTCCCATCCCATCAAAATTAGTTCATATATAGCATGGATTGATGTTTAAAACTGCTCCATTGCCCGAGACATTGAAAGCTGAAGATCATTGTAATTAACACCGGCTAATTGCTCCTTATTACCTAAACATCCCGCAGCGATGCGCCCGCAGCTCTAATTAACCCAGCGTTTGGTTTTCTTGTGTACTTGAGTTCAGTGTTTTTTGTTTACCAGAACTCGTTCGTATCAAGTACTTTTTTGGTTGAAATATTGTCTTTAAACAATTATATTTTGATGGCATATTAGTGCGGAATGGTAAGTAATAATTATTGTATTGCACGCTTTAGGTACTAGATCTTTTGTTCACTTCCTATATTGATGACCAATATTATTTATGTTGAATATACATGTATGATTCAAGCGTTGTGGATGAATATGAGTGACAGTGATCCCTTACCACCAGACGACGTACAAGCAAGAAAGGCAACAAAAAAATTATGAAATATGAAAAATAATTAAATTAAAGTTAAATAAGACAATATTATGTTTATGATCCAAAAGTATTACTACTATGCACCATATGGTATAAAGTTTCGTATTTCAAATATCATTAATCAAGACAAGTACCTCTATACTGGCTATGCTGCTATATTACCATATATATTATATCATCATCTACAATCCTGGGTCCTTCCGCCGTGGTGTGAAGAGGCACCTTAGCAGACCGGCATAATTGTTTCCATTGGCATTGGACGGCAGTCCCATACTCTGCCCGGGCGGCATTGGCACTTACCATCAGGTGCAATGCCGCCACTATGCCAGGCCATTATAAAAAAAAATAGATAAAATAAAACCGTGGGCGGGTTTCGACACGGAGGAACCTAATACTCTCTAAAACTGAGAATGACTTTTTGGGTCCTTGGAGCAATTAATGTATCGGTTATTTTTACAATTATTTATTAATTTGACTGCCTCTGTGGCTTAGTTGTACTACGGTACGGTTACAAAGCTGAAGCCTCGGGTTAAAATCCGCGGTCGGACAAAGTAACATTGGATTTTTCTATTCATTATCAACCCAGAGTCAGGAATTTGTGTCCGATATATATGGATAAGCATGCCCCCTATCACATCTTGGGATGGAACATACAAGGTGAAATGCTACCAAGACACCTACATATGTCTTGGTGGCACCACTGCCTAACTCTTCTGGGAAAAGGCATGATTTTATGTATGTTATTTTAACAAATACGCAAAGTTTTTAATATCCACGATCCATATTCTACCATTTTATTTCTATTATATACTCTAAATAATATTAAAGGATTCTATTGCCCCATTTATAAGTATGTACTTCGTTGAAACTTTTACGCCCAAATACTGGAACGCAACTTAAATATAAATGGCGCTTAACTACGTTATTCCCGATTAAATGTACTGGCTAAGTGGGCCGTGCGCTGTTAAGAGCAACTTATTATTTGAATGGCGTTCCAGTATTCGGGCGTTAAAATACTATAGTCCCACAAATTTATCTGACCCGGTGAGAGAGTCGCTGTTGTCGAATTTGGTGTTGGCATTAAAAATAGATATAGAAATAAAATGGGTGAAGTAAGATTTTTCAATCCGATCAATAGTGTCAGGAAAATGAGTGGACCAGTTTCATTTGCATGTTATTTTTCCTTCCCAAGATTTCTAACAAATCGCTCCCCATACCCTTAAACAAGTGTATCTGTAATAGCCCATATACTATATGTCCCGCTGCTGGGAACAGATCTATTCTATAATCGAGAGTGCTATTGAGGGTGGTTAGGTCATATCATAGGCCATATAGTCCACCACGCTGGCCTAATGCGAGTTGGTGGACTTATGTACATACCATAGATTTTCTTATAAATCGCTATGGCATGCAGGTTTCCTCACTATGTATTCCTCCGCCGTTTTAGTGCATGTTTATTGGCTACCAATACACAAATGACTCCGAAAAGTCAGATTTGTGAAATGAAATGATGTGACCTGGGATTTGAGCCCACGACCACCGTGAACATGTTGGCTGCCGCGCCAGGTCCATTTACTAACAGGCCACCACGCACGTAACGATACATTTAGTTTATGATATGTGATTACACATATTCTACTAGTACGTAAAAAAATTTGTTTACGTGGAATTTATTTTGAAAAGCTGACAACACAAGCCTGTGGTGGCAGCTACACATTGATAAAATTTTTCGACGGCAATAGGCTATTTGACTAATTTCTGAAAACCATACCACATTATGAAGCGGGGTCTATAGACCTTACAAATGAACGTTATTTTTAATTACTATATCTATATCATTTGAAAATAAATTTACAAAATACACTGAAAAATTACACTGTCAAAACGCTCTGTCTGACAATGTGGCGTTTAGTTCGTAAACATCCGTTCCACAGATTCGTTCGCATATATCACTCATTCTTAAATCATCCATAGATCAATCAATCAGTCAATCGTCCGAATGAGTTTTTGCATTGAGGTATTACAACTGGAGCCGATTATATTATAGATCAAGTCAGCATTGCTGCAGATACGACACTTCATATATTTGTTACATTTTTACCTAATGTTTCAGAATAAAGTAAAACGAAATATAAAAGCCCAATATAATCATACATTTTTAATAACTTATAAAGCTACATTATTATATAGATTTTAAAAACAACAAAACCTATAATAGGCTATTTGACTGTATAAAAATATTGACTTATTTGTTTCCATCCGTGTAAATAATTTAATTTTAAACATATTTCATTATCATACATTAAAAATATTGTATATTTTGTCTAAAAACCACAATAATAATTTAATTTATTTTGAGTTCGCGCCACGTGATCGTAAACGATTTTGATTGGCTATGACGTCATGCATTAGTATGAACTACTCACGTATAGGAAATGAATGGGATTGATAACGGCATAGATGCAAATTCAATATTAAAAATACCTTTAAAACGCGTTATTTGTCATTTGTACCCGTGAATTAATAATATTATCATGTCCAATGTAATAAAATGTGAAGAAAGAAAAAAAAACTAATTTTTTTAACAAAACCTCATTCGGACTATTGATTGATTGATTGATCTATGGTTGATTCTTAGAGTATTTATATATAGAGGGAGCGCTGTCATACATTCGCGATTTGAAAAACGTAGATATTTTCTTGTTCGTAATGTTGGTAGCGCACCTATATTAGTAAAAATTGAATTAACAATGTAGCAATAAATTTCTATAAATTCCTTTATTAGCCGAAATTATATTTAACTATTATCCTTTTAAAACGAGTTTGAGTGGAATTAAATAGACCTAAACTATTTATTTTTAATTATTTTTTCAAATAATTTGTGTATGTTGCACAACCTGTTCCAATAAGCGGTACATACTCTAAGGGTTGATTAGAGAGTGGGTGACATGCGAAGGAATCTCTGGAATGGATGTTTACGAACTGAATGCCACATTGCCAGACAGAGCGTTTTGACAATGTAATTATTCAGTGTATTTTGTAAATTTATTTTTAAATGATATATATATAGTAATTAAAAATAACCTTTATCTGTAAGGTCTATAGACTCTACTTAATAATGTGTTATGGTTTTCAGAAAATAGTCAAATAGCGTATTGAGTTATCCTACTAAAAAATACTTTTGTGTCAAAAATATGGATAGTGAAAAAATATATTTACAATATCCAATGTATCTGATAATAAATATATTAAATAAAATAAATAAACGAATTTTTCAATATTTACCTATTTGTCCGTAACATTAATCTTATTCTATAATTTTGTTAAAATATGACATTTGTCAAAACGGCTTTGGTACATAATCTAATTTATTAATATTTTTGCTACTTTATTCAAATTATCGTTAATTTACGTATGGAATTAAATTCTATATTTTTTTTCAAGTGAACTGGAATGGTTTTTATATGTCTTCAGTTGGGAGTACGGTATTTTTAAAGCAATTAGAATAAATAGCATAAATGACAACTGTCATAGCCAACTGTCAGCGTAAGGGTACATGTACCCTTGCAAATGTTCCAAATTATTTGGTCTAGATCCCCTCCAGTTGTATACCTCAACGAGTTTTGGTCAAAAAAAAATAGAATGATATTTCTTTCTTCACATTTTATTACATTGGACATGATAATATTATTAATTCACGGGTATTAATGTCAAATAACTCGTTTTAAAGGTATTTTTAATATTTAATTTGCATCTATGCCGTTATCAATCCCATTCATTTCCTGTACGTGAGTAGTTCATACAAACGCATGACGTCATAGCCAATCAAAATCGTTTACGATCACGTGGCGCGAACTCAAAATAAATTAAATTATAATTGTGTTTTTTAGCCAAAATAAACAATATTTTTAATGTATGATAATGAAATATGTTTCAAAATTAAATTATGTACACGGATGGAAACAAATAAGTCAATATTTTTTATACAGTCAAATAGCCTATTATTGGTGTCTGAAGACGCTTATCTTCCTTCGTAAAATTGAATACCTGGAGTCTAACGTTCCTAGCGTTCGCTGTTCACTTTATAAAGGTTTCGGCATTTTTAACTAATTTTTAATAATGCAGGAATTGAGTAAACAACCAATGGCGGTTATGTCAGTGAGTGGCAGGTAAATTGTTAATTTCAAATGACGTCGTTGTTTCCACTTTTGGCCACCGGGCCAGATAAGTTTGTGGCTCTATACATTTAGGTATTTTTTGGATTCATTCATATTGATTTGGTCTTTAGCCTAAATTAGTTTTCCGGGTCGGAAAATGGGTTTCCTTGTGCAATAAACATGGATAATTAATTGATTAATCGTGTAGAATAGATTCGTAATCGTGTCAAGCCGCTGTCAAAAAAACAAGCCAGGAATCCAAGATAACAATAATGCATGAAGTAATTAATTACTTGATCGGCTTAATATAAAAACTTTGATTGTTTAGCTATAACATTAAAATATAGGGTACCTAATGAAAAAATCAAGTGTGCTATCGTGAAATACTTATTTTAAATATGAATTCCAATCTTATTGTTAGTCAAATTTGTAATCTGTATTTATGTAACATATAATGTTGTACCTATAAAATAAACTTAATATGAATTGCTTAAATACAAATTTAATTAAATGTGTGCCATTTTTCATTTTCCTACTTTAGATATAGATTACATTGTCCACGATTTAATGTTTTATCTGCGATGTAAAACATCTCGCCTTTCAAAACAATCAGGAAAATATTAAAATAATATTAAACTAACGTCTGAATACTGGAACGCCATTCAAATAATAAGTTGCTCTTAACGGCGCACGGCCCACTTAGCCAGTACATTTAAGCGGGATTAACGTAGTAAAGCGCAACTTATATTTAACTTGCGTTCCAGTATTCGGGCGTAAGACACAAACAACATAATAGAGTATAATAGCACCATAGTGCAATAATTGCAAGTTATAATTGCATTGGGTTGTAAAAAGGAAAACAAATGAAACTGGAAGTAATCGTCATTTAATTACATCTTACGTCAGTACTTCGTTGTACTGATGTCAGTGCATCTCGGAGTAGATAGCATCAGAACAATGCTTTCTATCGCATTGTTTATGTAAATTAATACATGGCTAATTTGCTTTTCGGGTAACAGTGACGTAATAACGTCGGTAAATTGACATTCTACGCAAACTAGTGTACGCCTGCAGAATTGCGCGCCTAAGTTTACTTATGACACTGGTTTTGAAATGTACTGGTGGCGTTGGATTACAATACAAATACATACATAAATATATTACTATCTAGATACACTATTATATGGTTACTGGAACCCTGGCGCCTAGTGCAGCTATGACTGATAAAATAAGTTTACACCAAAGATGAACATTTCATACGAATAAATAAACCGAAAATTTCAGAATCTGCTCAAATTCAGATTATCCCATCAAACGTTAACTTGTAAATTTACAATATGACCGTATACGTAAATATGTTTATTATTTGTCCTTAAGGCCCAAAACGGTTTCGACGAGCTCCGGCGCTACGTGAAACAAGGAAGCGATTTCAGCAAGGAACTGGCTTCGATATTGCAAGAAAGGTAACTAATTGGATTGTAAATTAAGCGCTTTGTAGGTGGACACGGACTTAATTCGACAATTATTTAAAACCACAGACGAAAAAAGACTTTGTCCACCCACGTAGCGCGCTAATGTCGCCTCAGAACATCGCTCGACCTTCAGACACGCTCCGAGTGTCGTGATAACAACGCCGTGTGCACCGCTTGCTCTACCATCGACCATTTGCATTTTCGTTGCAAATAAAAATAGTTACGCATCAATACATTGCCCGCTTTATGCTCCGGCGGTCCCGCACAGAGTAATTCGTGCGAGCAACGGATAAGCAATCTTATCGACATTTCTCTGTAACGTTTACTTTCCATAGACACAACAATGGCTTATTGTTTTTGCGCAAATCGCTCGGCCAATCCTTCGTGTTGCAATGTCCGTAAAACTCCACCACAGGGACAATATGAAAGTTCTCGTCATGGCGTGTAATTGATTATACTATATTGTTCACACGCTTGCCTTTCACCGGCGCCCGATATCGATTAAATGTGAAGCGCTCAAAAGTAAGGACATGGCAATGGCCACAAAATCAAAAATAGTTCGTCGCGAGGTTCCGCCAAGTGGGCCAGACGCAGACACAAATAACGCGCTCTAAAAATTGATCTCGTCTCATTGGCCGAGACTGCATTATCACGTTTACACAACCGCAGAGATACTCGTGCGGACATAAAAACTAATTATTACCACACCACTCACCACCGCTTTTATTTCATCTGAACGTTTGCTTCCGTGACGGATTGCGAAATTGCACATGAACTATTACCGTTGCACCAAATATTCTCGCTTTGTTGTAGGGTAGAGGCGGAAATTTACTACTCGAAATGTTTGGCGAAGCTCGGCACCAAGCTGAGCAAGGCGTGCAAAGAGAGCGTGGGCTCCTGCGCCGACGCATGGAAGCACGTCGCCATCGAGATGGAAAAACGAGCGGAAATACACAGGTGCCTAATCTACATCAACTTTCACAAATAATTAACTGTTTCGCAACAACTTAACGTAACTGAACTTGCCACATTTCAGAAATTACTCAAGTTCTCTATCCGAAGAGCTCGTCAAACCAATGAAACATGTAATCGACAACCAATTGAAACTGCGGAAAAAGGTAGCATTTGCATAACTAAATTCGTTGTAAATGTCTTAAAACAAGCTCTCTGACGGTTGATCCTAACATTGTTGCAGATTGAAGGCAACGTAGACAAGACGACGCGGACGCTCACTGACTGGAGGACGGCGGAGGCCAAGTCAAAGAAACAATCACACACCGCCGCCAGGGAGAATGAGAAGCTGCAAGACGCTACCCTGGACATTAGGTCTGAGTTCTGACATTCACGCAGCCCTTAACCGGTCTCTATTTTAATGTTTACCGAAGGATCCTTCACTGCACTGCGAACAGCACAGCGACAGTATCTCGTATTGCCCTGCGATTGTTAACTTGTGTATGTTAGCCTTATCATTATAGTCCATGCTTCTTGCAGTCGCATATCCCGTAGTTCCAGCATGGGTCATATTCCGCACGCCCACTCGATCCTGAGCGCGGCGCGGGCGGAGCGGCTGACTAATGCGACGAGCGAGAGAGATGCAGCCAAACTTCAAGTGAAAAAGAGAAAGACGGAAGACGCTGTGAAGAAAACTGAAGTTGATTATTATAATGTTTGTGTGCAGGCTGAAAGGGCAAGGTAAATGATTCATATCGTATCTTTATATACTTTTTAATATTTTATAAGTGCTTGGTTTATTTTACTTAAGAAGCCGTCTGAATGGCTTCAACGGGTAGGTCTAATTAGCAGAAGTGGAGACACTAGACGACCGGGAGGTTTAGGTTATTATAAGACATGAAGTAATGGCCGGGGTAACGAGCTTATGAAGTCATTATTTGTGCATTTGTTAATGGACAGACGCAAGCAATCTGCTTGTTCCATCATCCACGTTGATAAATAGGTAATAATTTGTAAAGATGATGTTTTTGTTGCAGGTTAGAATGGGAGACGAGCGTGGTGAAGGGCGCGGGCATGCTGGAGTCTCTTGAGGAGGAGAGACTGGCCCAGCTAAAGAGTTCTGCTGACTGCTACCTCAGGCTCACAGCTGCCGTACCTGCTCAATTAGCCGAGGTACTCGTATATGTCAATATTATGTATATTTATTTCTTTTTTAATTATGGGTCTATAAACAGCATGTCAGCATATCACGGTTCACTGCGAGACGTGACCTTCCCAAATAACCACTAAAAAATTATTCAATTTTGATGATCAATGTAGCAATTATAAAATGAGAAAATCCTCAACCTGGTGTTATTTAGGCTGTTACAGACTCTCCCATTTTGCTTAATAATACCTAGTATCAGAAATAGCTTTAGAACAAGTGATCTATAATAAGGGATACAATAACAAGTAAGCCCTCCCTTTTGCAGGGCTGAGCTAATAATGTATTTCAATACTCAACGTATCTCCCCTGTGCTGTTGTTATATTTAGATAAAAATAAACATGCAAAGGGTTTGTTTCTGCTAAATTTCATCCATAATAAAATAAATTTGACGATATTACCTCACAATATACAGTATATTTGTGTGAAAAAGTGGTGACAATATAAAAAAAAATTGTCCTAACCATGAACGTAGTATCAAGTCCTAACTCAAACGGATAGGTGTTTTCCAAATATTATTTCTTTATCATCGTATTCATATTAAACCTTTTTATCCATCTTGGCAAGTGCTCGATTTTTCTGCACCCCCCGGTATATTTTACAGTATAAAATCGTTATTATATTATTGAGGCATAAATTTACTTTACTTAAAGTTGGGGTGTGTGTGGTGGTCAGGGTTGCTCCTATCTAGTGGTCATGGCCTGTCCTAGAATAGGTGCTACGAGTACGCGACCTCGGCCCCCGAGCTACTATAGTCACCCTAACTTCCCTTCCGTGACTGCAGTATCCACTCCTACAGGCCATGAGTACGCGATACTTTGAGGACAGACGAGAAGATTGTCGAACTGGAAGAAGAATTGAGTGGGTGACACTGGGACATTCTGGGGTTATCGGAAGTCCGAAGAATCGGGGAGGATACGATAACCCTGAAGTCTGGTAACCTGCTCTTCTACCGGGGGGACGACCAACAGGCACAGTCACACAGGAGGTGTCGGATTTCTCGTCCATAGGTCTCTCATCAACAACATCGTGTCCATAGAAAGTGTATCTAGCAGGGAAGTGTACCTTATACTCAGAATATCACAAAGATATTCGTTGTAGGTCATACAGGTATACGTGCCGACCTCGACACACCCAGATGAAAAAGTAGAGGAGATGTATGAGGACATAAGTCGGGCCATACATACTTCCAAAACCTACATCAATGTTGTTATGGGGGACTTCAACGCAAAGTTGGGCAAGAGAAGCGATGCAGAGTTGAAAGTGGGGCAATTTGGACATGGGCAATGGAACCTCAGGGGTCAGAGGCTGGCCGACTTTCTGGAAAAAGAGGGACTCTTTTTCCAGAAGCTGCCTCACAGGAAATGGACCTGGTGGGGTCCTGACGGTTCTACGCGAAATGAGATAGATTTCATCTTGACGACGAATAGACGGATGATCAGTGATGTCTCTGTGATCAACAGGGTGAAAACCGGGAGTGATCACCGAATGGTTAGGGGCACATTGAATATCAACGTCCAATTAGAAAGGCGTCGCTTGATGAAGTCTACGCTCCGACCTACTCGCGCCCATATCCAAAACCCCGAGAGCTTTCAACTCGAGTTGACAAATCGCTTTGATTGTCTAAAAGAAAACCTTGCAGTGGACGAGTTAAACAGCGGTTTGGTAGGTACGGTGAGATCTAAGTATTTTAGACCTCGCCGTAGAGATATACCACAAAAACTCTTGATCCACACTCTTGACCTCATGGCCAAACGTCGATCTTTGACGCTGCAGTCTTCCGTTGACGCCGAAGCATATCGGCGGCTCAATAGATGGATCTGGAAGTCCATGCGACACGATGGCCATGCTCACAATACTGTGAGCATTAAGGAGACAATTGAGCGGAACGGAGGCTCCAAAGTGTTTGCAAGAGACTTGTCTATTGGGCAAATCCAGTTGTCTAGGCTGAAGACGGACGATGGCCGCGTGGTATCGACGAGGGCAGAGGTATTAAGGGAGATCGAGAGGTTCTACGGACAGCTTTACACCTCGGTTGCCGAACCTACTGTTAGCTCGACCGAAGACCCGAGAGCCGAGTTGATACGACACTTTAGCGATGATATCCCGGACATCAGCCTGTGTGAGATTGAGATTTCCCTCAAACAACTTAAAAACAACAAGACGCCGGGTGAGGATGGAATCACTTCAGAGCTTCTGAAAGCGGGCGGAACGCCGATACTGAAAGTCCTACAGAGGCTCTTCAATTCCATTCTCCTCGAGGGCTCAACGCCTGAGGCATTGAGCGCGAGCGTGGTGGTACTGTTCTTCAAAAAAGGTGATAACACTTTACTGAAGAACTACAGGCCCATCTCGCTCCTGAGCCATGCCTATAAGTAGATTTTGAGGGTCATCACAAATCGTTTCGAACGAAGGTTTGATGAATTCCAGCCTCCCGAACAAGCCGGTTTCCGAAAAGGCTTTAGTACCATAGACCATATTCATACTCTACGGCAGGTTATACAAAAAACCGAGGAATATAACTTGCCGCTTTGTTTAGCGTTTGTGGACTATGAGAAAGCCTTTGATTCGATCGAGACCTGGGCTGTGCTACAGTCTCTTCAGCGATGCCACATAGACTATCGGTATAAAACGAAGATCATGTCGAATATCCATGTTGTGCCCACCCCCATTGGAGTTGGGGGCTCGACTCTCGAAGTTGTAGACGAATATGTCTATTTAGGACAAGTGGTCCGGTTAGGCAGGTCCAACTTCGAGAGAGAGGTCAATCGTCGAATCCAACTCGGTTAGGCAGCGTTCGGGAAACTTCGCGACGTGTTCTCGTCCAAAATACCCCAGTGCCTTAAATCGAAAGTCTTCGATAGTTGTGTGTCGCCAGTGATGACTTACGGCACCGAGACGTGGCCTCTCACTATGGGCCTTATTAGGAAGCTCAAAGTCACTCAACGAGCGATGGAGAGGGCTATGCTCGGTATTTCCCTACGAGATCGACTCAGAAATGAGGAGGTCCGTAGGGAAACAAAGGTTACCGACATAGCCCAAATTATTATTAGCAAGTTGAAGTGGCAGTGGGCCGGGCACATAGCTCGCAGAACCAATGGCCGTTCGAGCCGAAAGTTTCTAGAGTGGAGGCCACGTACAGGCAAGCGAAATGTCGGACGCCCGCCTACAAGGTGGACGGACGACCTAGCTAAGTTTGCAGGAAGTCGCTGTATGCAGGCCGCTTCCAACAGGTCGATGTGAAGATCGTTGGGGGAGGCCTATATTCAGCTGTGGACTTCCTGTGGCTGAGATGATGATGAAAGTTGTGGATAATTATATAATTAAACTGTCTGGACCGGTCTATGAACTACGGGGCGCGACCTCGTACCGCGTTAACATTGGCTGGTTATTCACGCCTAAATATATATTGGCGACTTTGTACATGTATTTAATAAACTCAGACTAGAAGGTGTCTATAATTAATTTTATTTTTAACAATAAAATGTCGACAATAACTATAATGCATTGCTATTTTACCTGGAGTAAAGCTATAAATTCCTCCTCACGGTTTCAATATAGGCCGGAAGGGTTGTGAAGGGTAACCCACAGCTAGGTAATGTTGGTAGCTTGATATCATAAATAGATTTCACTGAATTTATAAATGTAAGTTATATGAAAGACACCGGTAAATGGTGTGTTGTACCGATAGTTACGGTATTGAAGGAAACCTTCAAGTATATTTTCCCGTTTTCATGAATTACGCATTACCAGCGGTAAGCCGGCATTTGCCTTTTAAATTTTATATGTTATCATCATTCAGCCAAATAAATCCACTTCTCCTATTTCTGGTATTCTCTATTGACTGGTATTCTTACCACTAACAAGGCTCTATACATGAGGATCTCAAGTGTCCCCTTTAAATTCTAACATAATAAAAATAAATAAATTATTAAATAAAGATAAAAAACAACTGTAATTATAATTGTTACATGTATTTTAATTTAGTTTCTTACAATTTTATTTTATTTTATTGAGCTTGTAGTAACCTTTAGACATACTAGGAAACACGCTGATTGTTAACTTAATATTGTAATACTGATTTTATACTACTTGTGGGAAATCCTTTTAATAAAAAAATATGTATAAATTACAGGCGACCAACGTGCTAGTGAATCCAATAAAGAACGCGAATGCGAACGTGGACATGCGCGTGGTGCGCGGCGTGCGCTCCGCCCCGGCTGGCGCGTCCGAGCAGCTGCTGCCGGACTTCTACTGCGAACACACCACGCTCGCCATGAACAGGGAGAGGCGCAAACAGGTATCACTATCTCTCTTTATACTTCCATAGACATCCCGATTTATACTTTCATAGTCATCCCGCTTTATACTTCAATAGAGACCGGCCGAAATTAATAAACGATATTGATGTCTATCGATAGATTCTTACTGGTACGTATCTTGTGTGAGAGGCCTTCTGGGTAGGTACCACTGCAATGTCTATTTCTCCTGTCAAACAGCAGGATAAATGCAATTTTGTGTTTGGGTTTCAAGGATATGGTAACCAGTATAACTACTGGACATATTGAGACTTATTGAATTTCAGGATTGCGAGCGCAGTGGAATATCAAGCATTGCTTTGTAATTCAAGGTGCTGTTTGGTTTTGCTACTGTTCATGAGCAGTCGTATCGCTTACCATCAGGCGAGTGGCATGCTCGCTATTCATAGCAATAAAAAAAAAACACCGTAAATGAGCCGATCGGCTCAAGGTATTGTCAACACGCCAACATTTTACCTGTTCTCATTGGTTATTTCCGCATCGATCCCTGGGCCAACCCAGATCCCTATCCCAAGATAGAGATCACTTATTAATTTAGAAAGGAGTCAAAATGATGAAAGATTGGCCTAATCCCCTAAATTAAATGCACGTTTGGGCAATTATTGGCAGAGGACTGATGCCAACGAATTTGTCTACCGAGTATATAAACACTTGCCTTATTCCAAGATTTTTTACTTTGAATTATAGAAGGGAATAGTAGTCGATCATTTCATCAGTGTCATGATTATATTTGATGTAAAACGAGAGCCAAAATAGCTCAGTAGTCAGAGCAAATGCCATGTTCGTTGATGGTCGTAAGGTCGCTGGATCGAATCCAGGTTTGGATGCCCAGCCCAGTAAATTTTCTTATTAATAATGCAATACTTCTTTCAGGCGTTGTTGAAAATACTACAGCTAGTAAAGCAGGATATAGACAGAGAGCGCAAATCAAAGCAGGGCCTTGAGAAGCTGTCGATGGCCATCAAACAGACGCCCACATTCGGCAACGATGACTCGCAACAAAATGTCGCCGATAAGTTGTACCATGTAAGGATAATGTGATGTTAACCATAACTTATATAAAACTAACAGATTTTCTATGGAATGGGGGCGAACAAGCCACCTGATAGTAGGTAAGCGGTCACCGGCATCCATGAATAGAGAAATGTCACCAGAAATGTCGCCAATCCTAATGGATTCCGCCTTTAGAAAATGTGTAGGATACCAGATTTTTTAAAAGAATAAGTTATGGAGTAGATACAGACCGCAGCGTAACTTTCTACATAATATACGATATTTTTAATTTTCCAGCCATTTCATTATAGTTACGTAACAATTACTGTATTTGTATTTTGTATCAGCCCATATACGTCCCACTGCAGGGCACGGGCCTCCTCTACAATCGAGAGTACGATTGAGAGTGGTCAGGCCATATAGTCCACCACGCTGGTCTAGTGCAGGTTGGCGGACTTACCATACCATAGAAATTCTTATAAATCGCTATGGTATGCAGGTTTCCTCACGATATTTTCCTTCACCTTTTTTAAGTGCGTGGTGATTGACTATCAATACACACATGACTCCGAAAAGTCAGAGGTGTGCCCTGGGAATCGAACCCGCGACCACCGTGAACATGTTGACAGCCGCGTCTAGTCCGTTTACCAACAGGCCACCACGCACTTAGCAATTACTGACTTAATAAAAACATTTCAGATGAGAAGTATGCTGACGTATTTGGAGGCAATCAGGTTCAAGATCACGGCGAGTCTCAACGAACTGGACAGCAGACCGCCCGTGCAACACCCGCTGGCAACGCACATACAGATCATACGAGACAAGCAAGGATTACAACAGAGCATATTGAAGGTAAACTATAATTAATTACTGGGTACATGGAATACCTCCCAATAAAAGTATCTATATTATTGTCAATCAAAAGGTTTTTGGATATAAACGATAAATTGTCAACTTTTATAGCATAAAGCAGAGCAAAATAGCTTCAACTTTTTGTTTGTTTAAAATTTATTTTAACTGTCTTATTCATGGATAGTTTTTAAACCTAGTTTTGCTGTCGAATATTTTGTCTGTTTCTCTCAAACTGAATTCAAGAGTCATTGAAAGGGACAATTTTACTTTCGATAGCTAATTATAGGTTTTAAAACTATGAATAAGGTTGCACATCTTTGTCGGATCTAAAAGAAATCAAAATATTTTTAATTCCGCCTTTTTCTTATTTTATCGAAATTGATACGAACCAAATATTGCAGGTACCACCCTGGTTGCAAACCGACTACCAGAATGAAGTGAACAAGAACCTGCAGCCGAACTACACAGCTTTAACTAAAAGCGTGAACGGCGGCGAGGAGCGAGAGAGGCGCGACTCCATCATGAGCCGGGCGTCCAGCAAGTTGAGGATAGAGCATTTATCCTTCAGGAGGAATGCGGAGCACAAGAGTGCGCCTGTGACGCCCATCAGTGTGGACTTGCCGACGCCGCTGTTGGAGAAGGCGCAGACGATAGTGGCGCCACCTCCGCCAGAGAGCCCGCTCGACTGGAGCGAGCGCGGCGCTGGCGATGGATTGTCCAATCAACAGGACAGCGATTTTGGTAAGCATATTTTTACAAGTAAAATGGATTTTATTCGTATGCCTTTTTTTAAGTTGTTGGATTATAATTCGATCTCGGAATATTGCAGTGGCTTTATTACC
The DNA here is from genome assembly GCA_009982885.2 of Hyles vespertilio. NCBI lineage: Eukaryota > Metazoa > Arthropoda > Insecta > Lepidoptera > Sphingidae > Hyles > Hyles vespertilio. The sequence goes on along the minus strand of CM042833.1, from coordinate 28,940,506 downwards.
TATCTCATCAGTAGCTTTATTTAACTATTCACTATCCTCGTTTTACGTTTACATCTTTTCATTTTGGTCTTGTCTTTTGTTACTACCTTTAAAGATATTTTCATTTTTTTTAAATAATATATTAGTAATATTTTCCCTATTGAGGTGTTTGCAAATCTTTATAATAAGCTTAATTATGTTTGGATTTCACTCTTAAGAGTTGTTTGAAAACTAAATGTATTTTCCCTAGATGAGTTTTCATCGCAGAGCGACAGCTCAACAGACTTGACTGATATGATGAAGAGTGACAACGCAGACGGAGCTTCTCAAACGCCCTCTATCGGAAAATGCCGAGCGCTCTATACTTACGAGGCCAGACTGAACGACGAACTCACTTTAACACCAGGTAACAACTGCTTCACTTGAGGTGCAGTTTGAACAGTCCATTTTTATTGTTATTTATATTGCATGCTTATCTGCATCATTCAGGATATGAAACAATTTTATTAGTGTCCATCAAGAAGAAACCTATAGCTATATAGCATTAAAATATCATATTGAGCTGAAGATAATATAGACCAGAGTCGATAATTTTTAAAACCAATAAAAATAATAGTAGGATGAAACCCATTAGAAAAGGAGGGGGATAGTATAAAAATGAAAGGAAAAATAATTTACGGGCGATCTGAGGCCGGGAAGGGGATGGGGGTGGGTTTTTACGGGTAAAAAACGGTTTTTCTCGATTTCCGTCAAAACTAAAAGTCCTATCGAAAAAAGTCAAATGGCAAAGTTGTAGGTAATAAAAAGATCTAAAACTTTTGTATTTACACTTTTTTCACAAAACCTCAAAGTTTATGTGAAAAATTCAAAAAACCAAGTTTTTGGTTTTTTATTTTTATCTTTTACAAAAAAGATATTTTTTTAACGAAATTTGGTGAAAACTTACCTTTTTATGTCCCAAATACGTTGTAATTTATTTGATTAAAAACATTTATTTTTTCGCCTTATTTTGAATTAATATCGAAAAAGCACCCTAATTTTCAATCGAAAATTCACCTGTCAAAATATCAGCTTTTTTCAAAAAATTGGTATGTTTTCTGTTCGTTGAAATCTCTACTTTCCGATGGTGAAAAAATATATGTATGTTACTATAGTAAATCTTCTCAGAAAATGCAAAGCAAAGCTGCTTTTCTAATGGGTTTCATCCTACTATAATTTTTTTTCACTTTTTATTATTTTTAAAGGCTTCTACCCTGGTCTAATATTCGATATACAAGAAAAACCAGCAAATCAGACTGCACTTCAATATTAAAAATAAAATAAAAACTGTTAAATTACTATTCTTGTACCGTTTTTTATTGGTGTGCACCAATTCATATTATTTTATGTTTTTGCAATATTTCATTCAACAACGAACAAAGGTAACGGCACTCGTTTCTTGCCGCATCTACCAGTGTCATTGTGTAAGTGTTTATTTTTTGGTAAATCGTTCTTAGTGAACAATAAATCATTATGTCAAACGACGTTGAAGGAAGAGCCTTGATGGAATTCTATACAGTTTTTAATATTTAACATTTATGAGTGATGCAATGCGATTTATTTTGAATAGCTAGCGAAATACATTTGTCAAATTGGTGATTCCCAGCAACTTATTTTTATACTATTTAGCTTCTTATTCTTAAACAGAACCGTAATTTACAATTATGCTTACCATCATTACTAAAAGCAGGAAAAGGAATTATGAATGAACAATATGCATATACCGGGTATATCAAGACTGCTACCGAAAACGAAACCGGGTGGTAGTTTAAGTGACTACAAACATAATGTAACTAAAAAATTCGCACGCGACTATTTTTTTTATTATTTTTTAAAAAACGTCGAGTTTGAGTGGTAAATCCATAATTTTTGCTAAAATAATAATTTAAAGCCTTGCGTACTACCATAGCGTGTTTGAAAATAAAATGATGCACACTATTATTTAAGAAAAAAAATTGTATTTACCATCCTAATACGACGATAGAAAAAATATATTTAAAAAAAATCATTGCAATTTTTCCACAAAATTTAGTTGCATCGTGTCTGAAATCCCTAAAACTACCACCCAGCTTCGTTTTCGGTAGCAGTCTTGATATACCCTGTATATGTTAGCATATATGGCCCATATTTCTTAATTATTAGATTTACTAACTGACGTATAATGGCCAGTTACTAAGTCTGTAAGTCAATTGCTAGTGTAGTGTTCTCTAAGATAGGCTTTATTGCCATGTTGGCTCCAGTGACCAGCCCATAAGATAACTGAACTAAGTACAGTACAATATTTATGAGTATATTGTGTGATTTGAGCAGGCATTTAGGAGTTCCTAACGGCACAATAAAAATGTATATCTTAAAATATCAAATTAATTAATTTTATTCTGTGTTCTTTTCTGGCTTCTCTTAATTAGGTACGCCATTATACATAGCACATGGTTTCATATTTTTGCACGAATTGCCTGAAGTAGGCTAATTTAAACCATTCCTTTCCAAGAAAAAAATATATCTCATATCAATACTTAAACGACCTGCAACCCAAAAAAAGGATTCATGTATAATTTAATTCACTGCCCTTAAGTAATAAGGCGAGCGTTGTCGTAACAAATTGTTTTTTTACAGGCGACATCATCATCATTCACGAGAAGCAGGATGATGGGTGGTGGTCGGGAGACCTCAACGGCTCCTACGGGATATTCCCTTCGTCCTACGTGGAAGAAATCAACTCGTGTATTTGAATGTGATTAACATAAATATTTTCTCAACGTCCGTCAAGTGGTGTAATATTATTTATTAAAGTCGATATATCAATGGCTGTTACATTTACGCACTTAATTGAATTAAGTTATATTAAGTGAAATGAAACAATGTTTCTCTACTTAAATATAAAATAATGCATGCCAATTTAGATATATTGCATTTGAAATTTCATACAATAATAACTTATATGTAATTAAATGATTTGTCATCAATTCACATTTGAGATAATATTTTGAGATAAGCTACAATAAAATGTAACTTAATAAAAAAAATACGAATACAACGTTGCGCATAATAACAGCATGAGCTGCATTAGTAAATAGCATTTTATATTTTGTGGGTTCAGTTACAAATCATTATGAATCAAAGCAGGAATTTCAATGATCTTCGTATACCTAGTATATGAAGTCCAACAAAGTCGCTGACATACCGGTCTATCAGTAACTTTTTGTCGGCGGGCTAGTTGGCGATTCACGCAATGCAAGTCGGAAAAGTTTGTCGGCGGCTCGACATAAGATACTTTTTATGAAGTTATATCTCGCCGGGCAACTGTGCTGAGCGCTGGCGTCGCCGACATGTCACCAAGCAACACGTGCGGGTACTTGCTACCGACATCATTATTATTATTTTTTAATTTCGGGTTGTGTGTGCACTTAAGATAACAACAACTCGTGTCTTTGCCTGCTCACAAACAGATCTGTCGCACTTTCAAAGGCTTTATCAAAGAATAATCTTGAAACAGACTTTGGTGCTTCGGTACTGTACTAGCCTTAATAACAACGTCTAAAAAAACATAAAATATAACACTACCTATAACACCCTTCGGTCTCAGAATACTAAGTATCGTATTTGTTCGTCGATTCATTTTCTTTGTGAGTCCATGTAAATTGATAATTTCATTGTTTATGAAGTAAAAATAGACTACGAGTGTTTTCGATTTTAAACAAAGTTGTAACGTGTTTTAGTTGTAATTTGTCTTGGTAGTAATCGTAGGCAATCACAATTTTCATTTTCCATTGCATTCGATTGAATATAATGTGTAAGCTTTTGGCTAGTTCAATACGTTATTACGATCTAATACATGTTCAACAACAATAACGCCTAGTGCGTTTAGCCAAACACTGTCGCATAATGATAAATTAAAATAAAAGTGCAAAATGTATTGATTGAATATAAACAAGGATATATTTTTGTTAAATTCATAATAAATAAATAAATACACCCAACAGTCACACACATAGTCCTGACCCCACATTAAGATCAATTAAGTCTTGTGTCGTGGGTATCAGGAACTTCGAGAGACTTTTCGGTCTCACAAACACCCAGACCCGAAAGAAATATTTGTGGGCCGCACAAACATTTCTCTCGGTGCGGGGATCGAACCCGCGGCCTGTCGTTTTACGGGCGGCGTCTAACCGCCTGCGCCACGGAAGCTGTCGAATGTTGTGCCTTTATGCTCTTCAAAATGTACCAAATTTTTATTGAACTAATTATAGTCTGTTGTTGTAACAGAATACAAGGCGAATGTCAATAATGAAATAATTTAATAAACTATCGTGTAACTAACGCGCACTGTTTATTATTTTTTAAATAATTTATACAGATTATAGATATGTTATATTATTCATAGATGTATATTATCCTCATATTTCGATATTATAAGTGAAATTAGTCACGTTGAATGATTAAATAAGTAAATATATTCCATGTTATGAAGAATATAGGGACCGATTCTAGTTGCGTCTATTTGGATGTTGTAAGATTGAAAAGTGTGCCTAATTAAATGTGTGGCAGTATAATAATTTAATCAGATTTTAAACTAGAATCCTAGTGATATTATACGAAAATCGCAAGTCACAAGCGCCTTTAAAACTGATTTTATGATTATTTTGCGGCATTGTGGTGTGAAGCACCAGAACGAATGTCTTCCCAAAGTGATAAGTTCGAAAGAAATGTTAAGACCGACGGAATTGGTCTCATTTATGTAAATGTTTAGATTTTACTATAAACTAAACCAAAGTGTTGTATTTTATTAAAATAAATTGTTCACGATGATACATTTGTTTTATTACTGTTTTGACGGTATTTCCCAAGGAAGCATACGCCAAATGTTGCACACAGCAGTCAGCACACACAGCTACTCAACATAGTAAATATTTGTAATAAAATAGGTTATTAATCCCTAGTGATACATACTACATATTTTTAATGGTAACTGGATTTGTTCAATAATGCATTGTTTGCGAATGAGCTTTTATCCATATGGTATTATTATTTATCTAAATAAATACCTTATGTATAACAATTATTTAATGTTGAAGAAAGTTGCCCTTACATAATAATTTAATTGCAATGAATTTTTAAGGATATAATAGTTTTAAAATATCTCGTATAATAAGGAGGTAGAACGGAATATAAAACAGGCCGCTATAAAAATGTAACAGGGTTGATATTGGAATGATGTTTGCTGTAGTCCTGTAAGTTTACTTGTGTTTTACGAATCACTCTGTTTAAAGGGAAAATAAAGAAATAAAAAATAAAGTGAATAATAAACCACTCATGGATTACAACAAATTATTTATTAAAATAACGTTCTTAGATTACAATGTTGGCAAGTCGTTCAACATGTCGCAACGTTTTAAAAACATATGTATTGCTAAATCCATGTTACAATATGTATATGCGTTATCCGCTATACATGCTTTCAGCCCAAGTCAAGACTTTACCGTTCATATACCATCTACATATAAATACTACATATAAAAGAACACGTCATATTATCAAGGTTGATAGATACCACCCGAAAAGTTCAATCTACAAAGCTGTCTTAAGTCTGGTCTTAAGACTAATAAGTCTTATCAACACTACAATATCGATACTTAACCAACGTGACGCCAACGATATGGTACATCTATCGACCTCAATAAGCCTTGCAAACATACACCACAGAAATCCTTTGATATATTCATTATACGTTCGAAAAAACCTCTTGAAAATGTACCGATGTTTACAAATCTCTCGGATAACTTAGTACGTATTAATATCGCCAGTATGAAGAGTTATATAGTAGTAACACATCAATTAACATGCATTAAAATTCACCGTGATACACCGATCAACAAAAACCCCGCGAGTCCGGTTACTGTGTGAAACTGCTAATTGTGTATTCAATACCGAAAACTTTTCCACAATAACTGAAATTGTATTTATTCAATTCAATTTTTATCTCCTGTATCAAAAATAATATTAATGAAATATTAAATAAATAAATAAATAATAAATACACCCAACAGTCACATACATAGTCCTGATCCCACACTAAGATCGAGTCTTGTGTCGTGGGTATCAGGAACTACGAGAGACTTTTCGGTCTCACAAACACCCAGACCCGGAAGAAATATTTGTGGGCCGCACAAATATTTCTCTCGGTGCGGGGATCGAACCCGCGGCCTCTCGTTTCACAGGCGGCGTCTAACCACCTGCGCCACGGAGGCTGTCAAAAAATAATATTTATATAATATATTTCTAATTTCGTGTAATAATGGACAAATAACTAACCGTAAAAATTTGAAACTATACCAAAGTTCACAGATTTCAAGTTGATTTTATCCTATTGGATATAAGTGTAGAAAAAAGTATGCAATGGGTACGGATATGATAAATATTTTATTAAAAATGGTATATGTTGAAATTTTCACACAGTAACCCCTTTTTAACACGTCGTTCGTTAAAATTCGATCACAATTACAATTCTCACCTGTTTCATAATTACGACATTTATCTACATGATATATTTGTCTATAAATATCACGGAATTCTTCAAGAGCAATACCAACTTGGACGATTTGATTTCAATATTAAATGAGATCTTTATTTCATTATCGTAGCTAACATTTAATTATTTTAAAAAGTAGGTAATATGGAGCTTCTAGAAAATATGTTTGCATTTACGATATAGGGATATGAGGGTAGGAATATTTGAGCATAGTTCTGCAGCTTGTACAACGGTATGGACTATAGATACGGATTACGGAGCATAGGGTTCGGTAAACTATATTCGTTGATGTTTACATTACGTTATATAAACCTACATGGAATCAAATAAACATGACTAAACATGAAATGGCTTATAATACATTTATTATATTTTTACAAAAATTTTGAATACTATCAAAAATTAATTAAAACAATATGAATATTTCGCCGAAATATGTTTCAATCTTACATTCTATATACAAAAATATGCATATGTAGATAGCGAGTCGATGTCTAGCGACAGGTCCTTGCTTGATGCATCTTACTAATGCGATATCACGACTAAGCTCTGAGCAGACGGGATATATTTTCAGAAAATAAATAATACGACGCCCTAAAATATCCATGACTGCGAGCGCAAAAGTAATTCGTGATTTTTATATTTCAATGTAAGAGTTTGATACGCATTTCATTTTAGCTATTAGTGGCAGGTTCATTATATACAAATCAAAAAGTCATATATCACAAAAGGAATTTAATAAAATGAGAGCAAAATAAGAGCATTGTAAACAAATTTAAGAATTTGCCACATGGTATACAATCCACAAACAAGCAATTAAATCTGAAGACATCAAACTCAATTATTATGAAAAATAAATTAATGTGATGTACTACGTAGCTTACTCGAGCGACCTAGCAACTTGACCAGGCTACAAGTCAATAATTTACCAATTTTTTACAATAGTGAGCAAGACCAACCATACTTTAGACATAAATGACGATATCGATAAATGCGCTGGATCGAGATTCAAGTTTACGAATCGATTAACAAGCAATATAAAGAATATTATCATTTATCGACATCGATGAAAAACCAGTCCTATTTAACAACTAGACATTCGTAAGCCTAAGTAAAGAAGAATGGCAGTACTAGTTTATATCTTAAGACATTTCGATATTGCAGGATGGAAAAAAAAACGAAAAATAAAACAAAATGCTATATATTATATAAAATGATACATTTATAAATACCAAAACTATAAACAAGCAATATAATATTTCACTTATAAAATAAAACAGTACTTTCAACGTAGGTATTCCGTCAAAAAGAAATTATAACCAACAAAAATTCATTATAATACCCACTTCAAATTCGATATAGAGTAAAAAAGGTGAACAATAAAATAATAGAATTTTGAAACAAGAAGACAGTGCTTGAGATGTTAACTTATTTTCTAGTACAAAATAGTCCCAATAAAATAGTTTTGAACATTATTATCGTGTTTTCAGGACACTGTCACAAGAAGATTGCATTGATATCGCTTTCCTTTTCCGTTATGTAAAAATTTATACATTTTGGAAACAATACAAAATAAGACTAGAAATTGAGCGATCGAGTGGACTATGTTTAGAGATTAGAGAAGAAGACAGTGAATACAATAATCTACTAAACGAGCCACATCCTTACTAAATGCTAGGCTATGTGTTACTACCTTAACAATACATTATATACATCGTACTCCAAGATACAAGATAAAGATTACAACGGAGAGTCAGAACCACCATTCAATTTTAACAGTTCACTGACAATAACTTTTGCACACCACATATAGAGATGCAGTCAACAATATACAGGGTATATCAAGACTGCTACCGAAAACGAAGCCGGGTGGTAGTCTAAGCGACTTCAGACACAATGCAACAGAAAAAGTTGCAAAAAAAAGCGACAACTTTTTTTTTTCCTATTGCCATATTTTGGTGGTAAATAATTTTTTTCCTAAAATAATAGTGTATACCCTTTAATTTATAAATACTCTAAGATATAAGAGAGTTTAAATTATTATTTTAGCAAAAACTATGGATTTACCACCCAAAAATGACGATATTTAAAAAATCATAAAAAATAATTGTCACGTTTCTATGCGAAAATTTTAGTTTCATTGTGTTTGTAGCAACTAAAACTACCACCCGGCTTCGTTTTCGGTAGCAGTCTTGAGATACCCGGTATATACAGGGTATATCAAGACTGCTACCGAAAACGAAGCTGGGTGGTAGTTTAAGCGACTTCAGACACAATGCAACAGAAAAAGTTGCAAAAAAAAGCGACAATTTTTTTTTTGTTATTTTTTTCCTATGGCCATATTTGGGTGGTAAATTAATTTTTTCCTAAAATAATAGTGTATACCCTTTTATTTATAAATACTCTAAGGTATAAAAGAGTTTAAATTATTATTTTAGCAAAAACTATGGATTAACCACCCAAAAATGACGATATTTAAAAAATCATAAAAAATAATTGTCGCGTTTCTAAGCGAAATTTTTAATTGCATTGTGTTTGTAGCCACTAAAACTACCACCCGGCTTCGTTTTCGGTAGCAGTCTTGAGATACCCGGTATAAATACAGGAAAGTATATCAACACATTAGGGGAATAAAAACATATCATGTGCTTTAAATCTACAACAACTAAAATAAACTTTGGCCAAAAGAAATATTATCACACTGTACGTAGAATGTATGACTGCGCTACTGATCAGTTTAGTGAAGTTGATTGTTCGCAACATTCACGAGTAAAATAAACTTCTTTAATATAAAATGCATGCTGATCGAAATAAGAATATAAAAGTCTTCGCTATTTTACCAAAATTTACACTTTTGTCACTAGCATACATTGTCTGTCAAAGTAAAGTTTTTTTTATTTCAACAAGCTGGAATTATTTAAACAGCACGTATAATACTTTATCTTAGGAAATTGAAAAGATTAGATTGAATTCTGTTAATTAAATAATCGAACACAACCGTTGGCTAGTTTGTATCAATTTAAGTCACGTTAAGCTTAGGAAAGTCATTGTCGAGAATTCAATATTCTGATCTGAATTTGGCTCACAATAGGAATATTTCAACTATAGTATTGCGGAATTTGAAGAAGCGGAGTTTTAATTTGCATCAAAATTGACTAATCTAGTGATAACAACCTTAATGAAACTTAAATGGCAACATTTAGATAAAGCTACATGAAAATTATTTTAATAAAAGTAATTAATAACGATTTAAATGCTTTGGAAAATTAACTGCTATCACACGCGCTTAACATTTAATTTAAAATTTACTTTATACAATGCGCTGGTAAAGTTCTACATAACACAATCAAACGATCCAATACCTCACTAAACTGATCAGCAGATAAAAAAATATAATAATAATTATCGATAAATATTTTATCGTTATGGAAAGTAACATTGTATGCTTTGCATTCGGAGCCTAGGTTCCAAACAACGTCTATACAATAAAACCGATGTGTAGTAAATATTCCCATCTTTGAACTTTACTATTTTTCCATAAACTAACTTAGACTAAACTCTTTATAAGAGTGTACCCGTTAATCACATCCAAATCGCATTGTGCTCAAATGTAAAACAAGCATTATCGTCTTATAGAAAGATTAAAGAGAGAATGATTCACGACAGCCAAAATCACTGGAAAAAGAGACCACAAACAGCGGACTACGTATTGTAATACCATTTAAATAAGTTACATCGATGTTAAAATTACGAATTTCTGATACGTAAACATATTTTAGCCAATCACTACGCGGTACGTTTGCGCGCGAATTTCTTCATCTGCCATAACTGTTATTTATCGTCAATTTGACGTCTACTGCTTGACTCAATGGCTATGTACAAAAACGAAACAGCATAAGCCTCATGTCACTGCATTTCAATCATCTAAACAGAAGCCATTAAGGCCTATATTGGCTTACAACCGTTATTTTGTCTCTAGGATGCTCGTTTCCACGTCTACTATCGATTGTAACTCATGCAAATGGTACACCTATACCTAATTTAAATTCGTAACATCAACTTTTAGCTGCATCCGACCGGGTACATACCAATATAATAAAATGACAACGCAACTTTAAAACAACGGACGCAAAGGCGACAAAATGACGCACATTTTTGTGTGCTATCACAAACAATTTTTAATAAAGATGCAATAATTGCCAAAATATATTTCCTAGCGTAAAACCATCCCGGTATTATTCCAATATACATCACATCAGTTTCAAAAGTAATTCCAGTACACAGCGTGCGTTTACCAAGCAAGTTAAATAATGAAACAGAAATGGCAAGAAGTCAGTAAGTAATTACGTAATATCGCATGCTCGCATGAAATGACCGAATTTAATAATTACATATTTACGGTCGAATATAAAGTGTCTTATGAGTTGGTTATTTGCTATTGGTTGACAACATTTTATCGAACTGCTCGTAAATAATGACGGTTTAAAACGCGACACATTTGCTTGTCATTGCAGAGCGTTGCACTATTAGCAAGATGTAAGGGATAAATAAATAGGTATTTTAATTATCCCTTCTTGTGTGTTTTGGATATAAACATCTAGCGTTAAAGTATGTCTTGTAAAATATATTTTTTATAAGTTTATTTATTTTCTATAACACATTAAATCCGGTCACTTCACCAAATGCGGAATTTGATCGACACAGGCAGTGTAGGATCGCATTCGTAGTGTCCGCTAAGCGGATAGTTTCGGAAATATCAATTTATTGTAGAAGCGCGATCGCATTCGACCCTAAAGGCCAGCGCAGTAGTTCTTACCAAAGGACATTCAACCTTATCCTGTGTGAATACGATATAAATTCCATTGTTTTAAATTAATGTCGCGGAGAAATACTTTTTGACCACGGTATAAATTTCATTGGAATTTATGTCGTATTCCCACCGGATTAGTTTGAATATCCTTTGATTGAAAATTAAATCCCTTGCCATGCCGTCCCGATCTGCGCTGGCGTTAACAGTAACCTACATCACTTGCATCACATTATATAGTACTATACAAATACCTAACTTATGGATAGATAGTTTATGTGGATTGATAGACAGTCCTTACCTCTAGCTAGTAGTACCGAGCCTCCAACATAAATTCGCTCGTATGGAATAGATTAAATCAAATCGATTCAGAAATAATCAGTTCTTCGTTACAATTGAGGTAAACACTAGTGCGAGACTGGGTGCGTATTGACCTCCAAAGAAGCTTTTCGGTGATATTGCAAAATGTACTGTCGACATCAACATATTTTTCACCAGATTTTTTTATCTCTGTGTTGTACAACAGAATTAATAAAAAAATATCCTGGAAAAATAAATCATGTTAACAGCAAATTGTGCAATCACTATCGACAAATACACCATTGTCACAATAGTCTCCCTACAAAATAATACATTAGGCGACTATAGTAAAATCAAGAGAACAGCTAAAAATGTTTCAACTGTCAACAATGCTTCGAAATGTATTTGTAAAACGCCAATACAAACTCAGTCTGAAGTCATAAACTAAAGTATAACACAACCTTCCACCTCAGCTACAAGGAGTCCAAGACCGTTGTATTACATAAAGTATTGAATGTAAATATGATCAAAAGCTACTAGTAGAAAATGGCAGTGACTGTGGACCGTAGTAGAATATTGGCCTTGATTGAAAATGATCAGAAACTATCACTATAGCTACAATGTCGTACAAGTAAATACTTATGACCTTATCCATAGACAACATAAACTTATTTCAGTTATCGATAAATTTGTCCTCGTCGAACGATTTTTGAATTCAGTTTGAGAATCTAAACATTCGATAAGTAAAATAAGTTTTAAAATTGCCTGTGAATATACTGGTACTATACAAGCACAAAACGCGAAGGAATCGTAATGTCGAGGTCACAACGTCCGGGGTACTATGTGGAATCTACGGGCACAAGTTATCATACATCTTACATTATGAGTAAATGAAGTGTGTCTAAACGTCAACTACGTATACCTACTGTTATATCTAAAACACGGAACCCTTCACCGATACACAAACTTCAAGTTATATCAGAAAAATACATCGATAAACACTGGAATACAAATGTATTGACAAATGTCAATCACTATTTCTTAACAACTATTTCAATTTGATTATACTAAGGGAAGCTTCGTGGTACTATTGTGATGACGCTGCAACCCCAACATTATTTCAGATATATGCGTCATACATGACGTCATTCAAATAAATCTCTACAAAACACTACCTTTGGAATGTATAATTCAACTGTCAAATAATTTAAAATGGAGTCCAAAATTTAATAAACAAGTCTAAATACATAAAAAAAAACCAATAAAATTTCTAAAATTTCTCTTAAAATCTAGTTGTGTTTGGCGACAAGTTGTAAAACAAAACATTAGGCCTTGAACCCCATTACAATCTTAAATGTTATAATCATATTACGTGATAATAATACAATAATAAATTCACATCGAATAGAAATACAGGTTTTTCTAATAATAACGTTACTAATATAATAATAATAATGAGTGGATTCCTCTTACAATAATACTGGATACATAGAATGAAAATTAATTTCGCACGCCCCCGGATCATTTATCATCTTCATTGGTTTACTGGAACAAAAAGGAAACTTTAAAATATGACAAATTTAAATACTTAAGATGGTAAAAAATAGAAGATGAATGATTACGATGCTGAAGTACGTAAGGACGGAATAGGAGAGAAATATTTGTAAGACTATGGAAGACGTTCAAGAAGTATATTTTCCATAAATGATTACAAAGACAATGTATGCTATATTCGATCCGATGTAAATGCACTGCTGTATTTCGGATTGAACGACATTGTAGCCAGCGTAACTACTGGACATATCGAGACTTAACATCGTATGTCTCAGGATGGCGAGCGCAGTGGAATGCCAAGCATTGCTTTGTAATTCAAGGTGTTGTTTGGTTTTGTTACTGTTCATGAGCGGTCATATCGCTTACCATCAAGCGAACGGCATGCTCGTCTTACCTTTCATTGCAATAAAAAAGCGTGTATTTGTATTTATAAGTAGTATTGGAATAAATAGCAATAGGCAATAGCAATCACAAATAGCAACAACAAATAACATTTCACACGTTATATAAATAAGCTTAACTTTGTGATTCATTAAGCCGATCGGCTAATATTTTTATGGAACTCATATAATATATGAAGAAGTGAGTTTTTTACGAACTCATTTAGTAAGGATACTGAGCAGTTAATTTTGCGTGTGTAATTTTAGATGTGAAAAATGGTTATAATATTCTATGGTCAGTTTTTTTGTTTACAAATTCTGTGGGGGGCAATTAGCAATAGCAGAAATATATGTAGAGCATGCTAAGGCTTCAAAAATAACAACTTGGTGATATTCATTTGAAATAGTAATAATTCCCATTACTATTTCTAAGGTTCAGTTATGCAAACTAACATTGCCAATACCATAGACCTTGAAAATGTCAATACCATACATTAGCAAGGTGAAATACGTGTCAATTTTTTTTATTGCAATGAATGGCGAGACGAGCATGCCGTTCGCCTGACGGTAAGCGATACGATCGCTCATGAACAGTAGCAAAACCAAACAACGCCTTGAATTACAAAGCAATGCTTGGCATTCCACTGCGCTCGCCAACCTGAGACATAAGATGTTAAATCTCAATATGTCCAGTAGTTGCCCTGGCTACAGTGTCCTTCAATCCGAAACACAACATTGCATTTCAACTGCTGTTTGGCGGGAGAAATAGACATCGCGGTGGTACCCATCCAGGCGGCTTCTCACATATGAGAGACCTACCACCAGTGAAATATATGGCGATGACATTTTCAAAGGCAATGGTATTGGTAGCGTTATTTTGTACAATTCAGCCTAAGTATATATCCTATATCCATGTGTACCTGTGTGCCTAGTGCGCGGCTCGTATCTGGTTGAGGTCGTCGTCCGAGTCAGTGGGCGGGGCGTGGTCGGAGCCCGCGAGCACGGTCAGGTGCGTCGAGTCGCTCTGCAGCGTGCTGCACTCCCCCGCGCCCCCCGCACCCGCCCCCGCACCACCCCCCGCACTCCAGTTGCCGCACTGAGCCTTCTTCTGCAGGGCTTGCACGTACGACTGTTGGCGTATTGTTTAAATGGTGTATGTGGATACAGTTAGGGTTCCAACAAGAACTTATTAAATGATAGCGAAATACAATCGTATTGAGAAGTTCCCCGTTTATAAAATCGGTAAAAAAATGATGCAGATTTAAAAAAAATGTTTACTAGAGCGGACATCCGCATATATATTATACACTCAATAAAAAAAAATACAAAATAGTTGTTATTAATAAAAATAACGCAACTAATTTTAAATTAAATTTTCCCACTAAAAATATTACTTAACATACTCGTACATCTTGAAATTAAGTCAGACAATATCAAGCATTCCCTACAGACTACTACATGCATATGACGGCGCTCACCTGAGATATGACGTCACCGTGCGCGGTGCGAACCTGGTACAGGTATCGGTACTTGCGCTGTTTCATCTCGGCGCGTTGCTCGCGAGTGATCGGGCGGGACTGCTGCGCCTTCAGACGACGTTTCTGTGCGCTTATGCCTGATGGAAAATATTTACTTAGACAACTTGAGATAACGCACTTCAGACACTATTATACTTGCGTGTGAGGTACCATTAAAAATAACTTCACAAAATTAAAATAAACAAAAAGTACTCAAGAAGGACTAAAGGTTCTTTTTCGTAAGGGTTGTTTTCACACCAAACAATTTTGCAAAATATTACATGGGTGGTAATTTTGTATCGGCCGAAGTTCGACAGCGATATTTTTAACATCATGAAGCATCAAGGTAAAGGTCGCGGGACGTCGCTGGATGCAGGCTGCTTCCAACAGGTCTCTGTGGAAATCATTGGGGGAGGCCTATGTTCAGCAGTCGACTTCCTTTGGCAGATGGATGGATAGAAGCATCAAGCCTCTGCCAGCTCTAAATCATGTTCGACCAGTAAATTCTTATAATAAGTGGCAAGACTCACTCTGCTCATGGTAGATGCCGGTGGCGGTGAGCGCGCACTGGGCGGTGAGTCCCACGATGGCCGCGGCGGGCCAGGCGGCCAGCGTCAGCCACGACAGCCGACATGGCGGCGCCACGGCCGGCTCCAGCTTCGCGCGCTCCCACAGCTATAACACATACAACATACATTCAGAAAGGCAAAATACAGTCTTTGAAACCGAAGAAAGCTATAACACATACAACATGCATTCAGTAAGGCAAAATAAAGTCTTCGAAACCGAAGAAATGATTGATTTGATGGTGGATGTGTTTGGACTGTCGTACTTGCCGCTCTATATACCTCTGTTTACTCCAATGGGACGTAGGAGCGAGATGTATGGATTACAATAAGTCATTGATATACTAAAGCGGACACCACGGAAAAAAATATTATAACAAAAACTCCATCCAAATCGGTTCAGTAGTTTATTGGAAGATCGCAAACATACGAACATAGAAAAAGAGAAATCTAAACAAAGAGCTGTACTGTACATCTCTTTCTGTCCCTGTCATTTCAGAGAAGTCACACTATCTTCTCTCTCAATCTAGAATCACGTATTTGCTAACTACGCATGCAGTGCGCGTACATTTGTTCGTAATGTCTGTTTTGGTATAACACCTCAATATGTACGGTATACAATTCGCCTCATGGGTTGTATGCTACCAAAAGAGTGTACATGTCCTGTCAACCACATAGTCCGAGTGTGTGAGTCCATAAAACTTGGTTAGTTGGTAATCCACTTTATAAGTGTTAGAACAAGAGTTTAAGTTTCACAAGTTCTAGAATAAGGCATGATCTGAGCCACCGAGCGGTAGTTAAATAAAAAACCGAGTTTTGAAAGGTAAAGTTTGAGAATTGTTTTCCAAGCTCGCAACTAACGTATAATTGCAGTATACCTGTATTAATTTCATGTTCATGTTTACAATGAACAATTGATTACTATAATCATAGTCTTCATTTTCATAATCCTCTGTCAATAACCAATCAACTCCGTTTCAAATCAATCCCGTATTCATTACATTCTTGATTACATTCGAATCCAATTCGAAGTCACCGTGTTGAATTCCAAGTCCGAATTCCGCACATAAATCTAACATAACAAATTCAAAACAAATTAGAAATAACTCAACTGGTGTAGGCACAACAATGTTTTTTATTTGATTAACGGCTCACATTTACAATCAAAACATGTTAAGTGGATTACGAAACAATCTCAGTACTACTGACGGTCAAATATCGTATAACAGTGGAGTTACGTCGTTGTTGAACTGAGCAGAACAGAAGCGCTGCAAAATGTAACATGCAACGGTAAAGCTGGCGCGATTTGTTAATAAACAATGCAAGAAACTGACCCATTTAAGCATCATCATTCTTTCAAAGAAGTAGTCCAGCGAAGTCGCGATCACTGCGCCGCCGTACACGCTCGTGCCAAATATAGTCAGCACTGAAAATTAACATTAATTAGCTATAAAAATATATAATAAAAATATACCTCTCATCAGAAAAATCGAAACACTTTGCAAGTTTGTGTGTAAGGATTATTAGAAAAATGTGTATATTTAGAATTATAATATGTCAAATGTCGTTTAATAGTAATTATTATGAGATTTTCAAATCCTTATGTTTTTCACACTCTCCTTACAAAACATAAACTTACAAGGTGTTTCGTTTTTTATGAAGAGAAGTATATTTAGCAGTCACACGCATAGCACTAACCTACAATAAAGTGCCAAGTCTTGCGAATGCCATGAAGCCACTGTCTGCTGCCATTCCATGCTCAGTCAGGATGTCATTTGCACTTACCACCAGACGAAGTGGTTATTGTCCCGGTTCAGAATTAAAACAATCTCTATGCGGGGATCTAGCCCACGTTCTCTCTTTCCAGAGCTTTCTTTACCAACTGCATAACAAAGGCTGTCTAATATCAATGGTTATTAATTAAATTTGTATCAATAATAGTCGATTTATTTCCTACCTACAATTCAACCTGTCTTGCCAGTCGTTAATCTATTCTAGATAGGACTGCACCGTAGGGGCGGTATATTAATTTTGCTGCTAGGAACGGGGCGTCTATTAAAATAAATTCGCTTAATTTAATTTGAGGCGCGGCGGTCAGGTAGAAGCTACAACATAATATAAATTTAACTAGCCAACAACAACAACTGGGTCAATAAGGAAAGAATAACAATAAGTATATTTTAAAAGGAAGATAATAAAAGCGCATCGAGTAATCTTTACAATTATTGGAATAATAGTGAGTGAACCTACGTACAATGAGACACAAAAGCCTACTTTAGAAAAATGTAAGGAAGGTCTCAGGGTGATGAGTAAAGATCTCTTATTATGTATAATTGCATATTACACAAATACCAAACATTAAACTAGAAGCAATTAATAAGATACATTTTTATTTAGCGGATATCATAAACTAAGAGTGGCTTTGCGACAAGGTCTGGGATCCTAAACAAGTATTTCTTGATCACACAAACATTTTATTCGATGCGAAGATCCAACCAACGGCCTTAAGATTTACAATCTGATTCTCGTTCGATGCCGCCATCAAGGTTGTTGCCAATATAAAATTGTAACGCGCATTTATTGAAGAAAATAAAGCGTCAATTTTACTTACAACGCAATAGACTAACTCAAGTGACTAGCGTTTGTAGGAAAAATAAAATAATCACTACTTTTATAATTTCAAGCAGTAGTTATAACAGGTATTTTTTCAAAGAAATTGCTCCTCAGAAAATCAGTTTAACTTGGAAAGGTAAACATTCACATTTCTAAAGAATGTGAAAAATTCCCTCAGAGTCGAACACTTCTTTATGAGTTTACCATAGTTCTACTACCTCAGAGTTAGATATAAAGCCGCCTGCATAATAAGCTTACAAGCTTTTGCCCACAACTTCGTCTGCGCTATTAACTGTATTTACAATATGTTTTATTTACTTAAAAATTTATAGGTACTTCGTTTCACACGCATTTCTCTCATCAAATTTCAAAAACCGAAAACCACGAAAGTCGACATTATTTATTTGTGATATTCTTGTTGGCTTAATTATATTAAAACTATTACCTACTTTATCAACCACCCTTTCCCCCCCTTATCACCACAAACAAAATAAGCAATTCAAAATCCTTATAAATCGTCCTTATTTATCTATGATAAGTCGATACCATTTCTATAAGGTAAGTTCCTACCTCTTAAAAACTTGGTGCTCCCGTACAAATGTCATAACTCCCCTCCTCCCCCGAATATAACATTTCAAAATCTTGAACAAAGTAAATACAATTTTACTTATTTTTGTGCCTATTTTACTTATTTATTGGACCCTATTTATTATTAGCTGGTAAATTAAATATTGAAGTTCCTTTTTTTATGTGTCATCGCTTGCCATCAGGCAAATGACATGCTTGTCTGGTCATTCGTAGCAATAATAAAAAAATAAAACCATTTCCCCGCTCTAAAGTGTGGATATCCAAAAACCATGAGTCACTTTTTATTTATTTATTACTATACTTTGACACAAACTTTTATCACCGCCTCCCTCGCCCCTTTCGCTACATCACTCCCGTAAAATAAAATTCTGAAACTCATGAACCTCTTACAAAATAAGTTATCATTAAAATATTGCTTTCCATGCCCAGTTCGAGACTAGAATTGTACCATCAAGTTCAATTATTAAATGATTTTTTGTACCCACGGAACCGTAAGTATTTTTTACGTCAATATAAAACGAATAAACCAAACGCGTGTTGTTTTCACTTAACATACACTTTAATTTAATTTATATGTATAATTATAGATAACATTGTATTGACAGAAGAAAGAAAGACGCCACACGTACGAATGAACGTGTGTTACGGAAACGATATTGTTGCAAAACCATTGCAGTGTTGAAACATCTAAATTTAAAAATATTGTAACGGGCAAATTTAGTTTACGTCGTGTAGTGGACAGCGAATTGCGAAACGAATATCGTTGAGTGGAAAGCAAAAAGCGAGCTACAAATCCGATCCATTGGTTCAATGCAAATAGTTTTTCCATTAAATCTATGGTCCGACGAGGAGAATAGAATAGCAGAGAGAGTGAGGAGAGGACGGGTCTTGTGGATTGTCTTTGGTTTAGTTACTTTTCATACAACGATAGATAATTAAATATTTGTCATATAAATTTGAAATTCTGCAACTTATACGAAAGTAAACACGTAGTTTATTAAACTTTATACTCCTACATTCCACTTTTCACTGTAGGTATGAATTTCTGTGTAATACAAGAGCCGAGTGTACACGACAAATATTGGTTTTCGATCCGAATACAACCTTTGAACGTAACAAAATAAATATTTGGAATGTTTCATAACATTTTTACAAGGAAATTCTAGATACGTCAGTTATGCCCCTGGCTATTTCAAAATGGGAGGAATATTCTAATATCGAGTAACATACCTCGTTTTAGACCTATCTTTACTTGAAACTCGTTGCGCCTATTAGCGACCAAGTAAAATGTGGCTTATGAAACCCGATTGAGGTCATGATCTTAAATATACATAATTGTATTGTGGACTTGACGGTTCAACATTTTTGCTAAGAACTAATAAACAGCGTCGTGGCTTAAAAAAATCCTATTTTAATGAATAAAATATTGGGGTTGCATTGGGGCTTATTATCCCTGTAGTTGTAAAATATAATGAAACGTCTATTTCTTTCATTGAAAGTGGGTGTCATAGGGTAGGACAATCTAAGCTCGTACAATAAACATTTATAAAATATAGAAAAGCGTTTCCAAGAATAAAACAAGCAAAAGACGCCTCTTTTCATAGTCGACATATAACGACGAGCGAAACTTACATGTGCGCAGTAAAACAAAACGAACATAAAACAGATCAACTACATTTTGTAGTTACAAAACTGAAAACGGCTGTAGGAGTTTAATTAACGAGCTAGTTACTACTTTGTAAAATCAATAGTGTTCCTCACTAGAAAATTATTCAACAAATTAAATACCACTCTGCTTAGCTTTGCAGGTCCTTTAGTATGGATTCCACTTTTTTAGCGAACAAAATAAATAATAACTGTTTAAGCTCTCTTATTTATAATGCAAACAATGATATTTCCAGAGTGTGAGGCGGGCAGGGGCCGCGGTGGGTGCAGTGAATGTGCGCCTGACCTATAGGTACCTGTACGGGTGACCGCGTTTCTTCTATCTGGCGTTGTCCCAGCTGACGACAGGGCAATAACTATGCCATGGTGTGACGTGCCACTGACCAAGCTTAATTCATTTTCAACTGATGTGCATTGACGGGGAAAATTGTCGAATGTTCTTTTTATTTTGTTGTCAGTCTATCGTCAGAAAACTAAAAGCTCGAGGTAGCGACTAGTGTATAAAATGGTAGGAAACCCTGTCTTAGTAATCCACGCAAGTACGTTAACAACCGGCATTGCAAAAATATATCTATAACCCTTAGAGTATAATACATATAGAGGGAGCGCTGGTACTTGAAAAACGTAGATAAAAATGGTGGTGCCGGGGCCACCTTTTTTTTCTCGCCAATCAGTATGGATTCAGACAGCGTGGGGTACACATGAAATCTTTTAGAAAGAAAAATCTTAAAATGCCATTTAGCGTCATTAAATTGTGCCCAAATTCTACTAAACGCATAATTAATAAGTATATAATTAGCTACCATAGGTAACATTGCATATTTATTAATATATCGGGAGAAATAATCGACGGAATTTCAATTTAAGCCCTTTCCAATAATGCCAGCTTTGGCATGTCGACCAAAGAAATAATTATCCCATTTTGATGGCACTGCTCTATCCATCAGGTGCATTATAGTGTAACGGATAATTTCTATGAGCGATGAGTAAAGCAACCTATTCTAGTATGATGGTGGTGCTGACAATTTTATTTAAAAAAAAGAATAAGGATTTGAATACAGAACGAGGTTTTAACAGCTGATGTGAAGGATAGCTGAGTCGGGAGAGAATTCCGCTGTGTGTGTTTTCATGAGTAGACAATAGGCATTTAAATATGCGAGATGTATGTTGTAGAGAGCCTTGTGATGATGTTGGAAAATAACAGAGGAAATATGATTGCACAATAGGCGTTTTAGTATAGGTTCCCTAGTACAATTTTCATAATTGATTACTAACAAGTTGATTTTTCGTGAGTAGCTTCCTTTCGACTAGACGCCCAACTTTTTCCTTACAGTAACGTTGGTAAATGGTAGCTTAGTAGGGGTAGCAAGGATAAAGTATGTTGATTTGACGAATTTAATAAATTTATTAATAACCGAATTTTTCTTTGTTAATTATCGAGATAATTATCTAAATAACGTGAAAAAATATTTGTCCTACAAAATATAAGGTTTTATCAGAGAGTCCCTCCAACATGTATCATAAATAAGGTTATGAAAATTAATTACTAACCAGCAGATTTTTTTTTATTGGTTAGCTAACATTTGCAAAGTTGTCCAACCCACGTTGTCCTACAAATTGCGTGGTACTTTATTCCAGTCCTCCAGTTACAT
Source organism: Hyles vespertilio (assembly GCA_009982885.2). Classification (NCBI taxonomy): domain Eukaryota; kingdom Metazoa; phylum Arthropoda; class Insecta; order Lepidoptera; family Sphingidae; genus Hyles; species Hyles vespertilio. Next base: position 28,918,317 of record CM042833.1, on the reverse strand, counting down.
AGCTCAAATTCATGAAATTAAAAATATTATTGTGTTTATTTTACTATTGGAGCTAAGGCACACTACTATCCTTGCTCACAAACGCATGCGCACTGAATTGTTTACTGTGGACCAAAGACGACTAAAAATACAGACGGCCAACAAACAGTTACATTGTGTTTGTAGTCACTTAAACTACCACCCGGCTTCGTTTTCGGTAGCACCCTTGATATACCCGGTATATATTTAGATGCGTTTCATACCAGCGCTGGAAATCAGTATTTTACCGAAATAACTATTTTGTCGAGCTTTTAGAATTTGTCTTATGAAGTGACAAACACTAACCATGGATTCACGCGCTAATAAGGAGAGGTGAAGCGCGCGGGGTGGGGTAAATTTGGGGCGCCGAGGTATTGGTGCATAGGTTGTGCAAACAAAACATTGCACGTCGTTTTAACCGGACGTATTATTATAATTATTGGTCGCTATAAGCAGTTGGTCGCTTAAACCGGAGCCGTACTAAACGGTGATATATTCTCAGTACAATACTATGAAACCTAACTTGAGTAAACATTATCGTCGTTAAAACCGGTTAGTCGTTATAAGCGAAGTCGTTGTATAAGAATACTACTGTAAGTATATATATTTCATTTTATTTTGTATACTCAAAAATTACAAATTTTGTAGGACTAATATAACATACCTTTATTTTTGTAGGATGTTGTTTTATTTGGATGAAAAATATATTAACATATCACGTGATATACAGGCTGTACAAGAAAACGGCGCACCTGCCAATATACATTATAGTATATGGTGAAAGCATTTTAATTAAGACGGATTTGCATGGCGCTAGCGAATATTAAGACAGATACAAGAAAAAAAAACTAACGTTACATATGCTACCCCTTAACACATTACGCTAAAGTGATTGAACCTTACAACTGAACGGTAGACACCCAACAATAAATAAGCAGAGCTCATTATTTACTTATAAGTCGTGCGATTGTTTACATCACGCTCAGGGTACATAAAAAAGATATTAAATTAATACCGTCAACAGTCACATACATTGGTACTAACCCCACACTAAGATACAAATCTTGTGTCGTGGGTATTTGAAAAATAATTATGGTTCAGGGAAATTATTTGTCTCGGGGCAGGAACCGAACCCGCGGTTCTCATTTCAAAGGCGGTTCTTACCAACTGCGCCACGGAGGCCGTCGGTGACTCATATGGGCTGGTTAGTTGTCATTAATGGCCACAAAAATAGTTAACTGACCTTGTAATGTAAACTGTAATGACCTTGATAGGCAAGGATAGAAGCGCAGGAACCCGTCAAACCCCGCACGAAAACACTCACAATTTGGTAGCACAAATCACTTTTTCTTTTACATTTCACATAACACAAGTTACATCAAAAGCTATCAAATTGGGTAATGTTCAAAGCATAGTGAAATTAATAAAATTTACTCAAAATAACTGAAAACGAATTTACAATAATATGCACACGACCAATACATGCACACGCGATCGCAATCCGAATTCAACTAATAAAAAATAAATTGTTATTTTGATTTTTGAAAGATAGAGGCCTGTTCACATTAGATACAAAGCTTTCCTAATTGAGTTCATAATAATTCATCCGAAAGTTTAGTATTAGTACTGTATCAGCCCATATACGTGCCACTGCAGGGCACGGGTCTCCAGTGTAGTAAATTAGTAGTTAGTGTTTATTGATTTCACTGATTTTATCTCACAGAAGTCTCATATGCAAATTCTATGCTATAATGGTAGACGATATTTCTGTAGGTATAAGAATTTAGAAGAACTTTTACCACTTTAAAGTAACATTATTTTCAAAATACATTAATGTTAAATACAATAATAAGCAAAGTAAATAGACAATTTGTAACTGACTGGATCAGTTGATGACATATTTACATAATATTATAATCTCTTGGGCAAATAAGGACCATTCTATCAGTCCAATAAGATCTTTTTTGTTTTAACGTAACTTTTACGTCGGAGTACTTAATCATATTTAGTTATATCAAGTGTGTAGTGTGAGCACACCTCAAGATGTCGGGCTTCTTTTGCAAAATGCTAAAAGTTACCGACAAAGAAATTGCCGCCTTTCGGCTCGCACTCACAATCGGCGGCGGTAACCTCAAAGGAAAAATAATCGAACCGGGTTGGATCCGACGAACTACATTATGACCGGCGGCTTCCTTTGACTAATAGGGCCGAATTGGGCCATCATTTTAAAAAATCTTATTTTTAAGTAATCAGTGTCATCAGATTATTTTTTCAATGAATATTAATTATTTAGATAATTTAAATGTTATGTAGGCATTACCAAAACTTTTCTAATTATAATTAGATTCGCAATCTTACATGATTTAAGCAATATTTAAGCGATGACCAGTGTGATTTCTTGGTATCTTTCAGTTTGGATTTGTGACACTAAGGAAAATAATGACAACACTAAACAAAATAGTCATACATAGTTAATAATTGACCCCTAAAATAAATTTGGATGGTATTCGATAGCGCTAAACTATTTTTTTTTTTATTTTTCTTTTTCATGTAAGTCATGCGTATTCCAAGCTGTCACAATTCACACTGGATGTAGGGAAGAAAAAGGTGGCCCCGGCACCACCATTTTTATCTACGTTTTTGTACCAGCGCTCCCTATATATTTATATACTCGTAAGTCACCAACATTATCGACGCGTAGCGACTGTGATGGAGTATATTGTCTTTATATCAAACACGTGACCAAGTTTTATGCTTCGGGATTCACCGGCTTATACAGGGCTGTCTATAATTGCCAATATACTACAAGCTCTGTGTTTGATAAACACTAGCGGCTCGATCCGCTTCGCCTGGATACAGATATTTTTTGAGTCCAGTCTACATTGGCAACATATTATTTCGCGTACTAACTGTTTCATTTATATTTAAACTTAATGGATTAATAAACTCAATGTGAGAGCGTCTTCTATATTGCTTTCCAGTCGCATCTAATGGCATGTAATTCAATCCTCTGCTGACCTATCATATTTTTCAATTCTTTGCTCATACCACCAAATTTAAACGAAATTGTTTAGCGCTTTCTGAGATTGGCGCGCACGGAGGCACAGACAGACAACAATTTTAATAAATATGATTTTGTGGTCCTGTCTATGTCAATCCTTAAATGAGTCTCCCATAATATTTTTTCTGATAGGTCTTCCATATACAGACATCGATCGATATCTGTATACATACAGAAGAAGATAGATGTAAGTATTATGTACATATGGATGTCACATATCGTCAATAGACCTCGTGTAGGTAGCATGTCACGGATACACGTAATTACGTTACATCCGCATAAATTTCTACGTAAAACGGTTTATAACAGTGCCGGATAAATTGTCTTTGAATTGAAACTTTTCATTTTATTTACTCCTTTATTAAGCTTATAAAGATTTTCATAAAAAAATTAAATTCATAGTCATTCATCTTTGTATATGTATAACGGTTTGTCTTTGGTTTACCAGAGTGGTTAAACAAAGCAGAATTAAGAGATAAACCTATTTGCTTTCGAATATGCCAATTGAATACTAATATGTTATGTAATTAATAATCCTACTAGATCTTAAAAAGGGAAAAAAATGAACGAATGCAGTTAGAAGGGAATATTAAATGTTCATGCAATCCTAAACACGTACTAAAACCAAGGACCGATCCCCGCGCTACATTACGGTACCGGTATCGACGAATTTCGGTTACCTTTAAGATTTCGGTAACCGCTATGAGACATTATAAAGGTTACACTACTTTCACACGGCAACATACCGTTTTTTTGCGGGAACGGTTTTTTGCAGGATCCCGTTTAGTAGTGTACGTGCTGCAATACTAGCATTCACACGATTATCCTGTCTACAGTATCCAGCAAAAAACCGATCCGTCCGAATTTTACATTCGGTTTTGCCACTACAAACTGGATGGCAATGTCCCGAAAAATGCAGGATCCAGTTTAATTACACGTATAGTTTAATGGAAGTGTTTCCACCAGCTTCCTGCATACTGTTTTTTACTGGACGGGCTGAGTGGAAAGTACACCTATACCGCTCGTTGACCTACCGCAAAAAACAGGATGCAAACTACTGTGTGTGAACACAGCAGTGGTTTTTGCGGGATTCCGTAAAAAATCCATTCCCGCAGAACTAGATGCCGTGGGAAAGTAGCCTTACCCTTATATACGGTAACCGTTTTAATACCGGTAACCTAAAAAGACCTTGAATGCAAAAGAAAACGCGTTGTTGTTGCAAAACAAATAAATATCATACTTGTGTTGTTTACATAATATTGCTGGAATCTATTCATTTTTCATTTGCGGTATAATTTTGTTGAAAAAAAAATTAAATGAGTAAAGGTAAGTGTGTGGTGTAGTGCCATAATGTTTAGTAAACACACATGGCGGTTTATACCGCCTGTGTGTGGTTATCTACACAGGCACAGCCCGCGCTTTGACTTGTGACGAACGGCGCGTGAAACATAGAGGTAGCCCTTATTTCGGTTACCGGTATGATACCGGTTAAATTCTAGGAATCTAATAAAACTGGCGTATATTAAAAATACCGGTATTTTTTTCGGTTGATACCAAAAAATACGGGTATTTTTTTCGGTTAATACCAATAAATACCGGTATTTTCGTTACCGGTTTCGGTCCCTGACTAAAACGTCGAGACTCATCGTTGCGTAAAAAACCGTGTTCTAAACATTTTATATGCAACTAACACCGGTGCGACTCGTCACGCGTCGCGGCGATTACATTCACGTGCGGAATTTACATCTGACACGTCCGACACTAATAAGCGCTTCACGTAAAAGTACGTCTATTCTCTGTCTGTCACAGCGATGAATGCACATTCCTCAACTATACTCTGAAATCGAATCCGAGATCAAAAATGTAAACAAACAAATGTCATTGTAAAAGTGACATTTCAGGTTTATGAAACATTTTCTCAAAAACATATTAGATATAATTTGATTAGTAAATAGATTCAAATGTTGCGAGCACTATGTTTTATTTATATATATTTATTTTTGAATTTTGAACATTTTGAATGTTTTATTATGCCTGTCGACGTGACCCTTGACTTGGGCCCAAACAAATTCTAATGGGTTTAACTCACAGTGATTTTCAAAGACCATAGTGCGTTCGTCTACGAAAAAAAGCGCCAGAAATCTTAGGAACAAAATAGAACAAAAACTTAGCAGAAAACGTGAAACCAACACCACGACGACGTAACTTTATCACATGATGCACATTCATCAAGTTACGCTACTAAATGAACTAAAGGGAGGCGTCGCGGGCGTCAAAGCGACGTTTTTGTAGATAAGGAGACTAAATTTAAATATAGTTTTATTTCAGTGACCTAAGATTACGAATTTCTGTATAAATTATTTTAGTACCATTTTTTTTCACATGCTTAAAAAATAAGTTGAAATTGTAGTTTATGTAAATATTATACCAAAGAATTTTTATTTGGCTTTGTTTTATACTTATTTAACGAATGAGAATAATTCCAACCTATTTTTTTAACAGTTATGTACAAACTACCATGACAAATTATTTTATTGTAGTGGTAACACTTTTGTTTACATTTTTGATCTCGGATTCCATTTCCTAGTATATAGTGTAACTTGATCGACAACAATTTCATTCCATTTTTATATATAAAACATAGATCGTTCGTAGGACTAGCGCTTTGGAGTGGAAGTGGGTCGGGTATGTATGCGGACGGACAGATTGTTGGAGCAGACAAATTTTAGAGTGGACTTCACGTTGTACGATAGACCGATACTTTGAAAGAGGTGAGGAGTAGCAGATGGATAGTCTACTATGATGAGAAACCGCGCATGGTTGGATATTGGCATTGCTTTGAAAAACTGGTCACTTTTTACCGGCCATCTTTCCGCAGTTATAGTTGTATGTTTATACTATGTATTACTTTCATCATTCCTTGATCGATAATAATTAACCAAGGAAGATACATAAAGCACATAATCAGGTACATTTATATTGATGGCTACTATATCCCATACGCTCCGAGATTTTCCCCATCGAAAGTTCTATTCAATATAACTAGCTTGAACATCTCATAACTACATGTAAACCCTGGCTTATGAAATCAATAACCGATGAACTAGTTGCACAATATGACACTGGCATAATCTGACCGCCTCGTTATCAGCACAATATGTGATAAGATAAGCCTACCTTTCTTCCAATACAGGTTGATGACTGCGAAGAATATACCGGAACAGAGCAGGACCACCACACACAGCCAGTACTGCAACAATAGAGAGTGTTTAATCAGTTTGCGTCACAATAACATTAATTATAATAACCGCCGATACACACAAAGGTACGCGTAAATTGCATCGGAATTAATTTTTCCCATAAATTACGCATTTCCCGGACAGTACTAAATATTCGACATATTTGAGTCGGATTTTATCCAAAGGTAAAAGTAGACGTATTAGTCAATAATAAATCCCGAACTTTATCATACTACTATACTACACTCATTACCTATTTTATACGAAAAAATGTGTGCCTATGATAATTTTATTATATTTTTTTTATCATGATATTGTTTAGTAGAGAAATATTTCTAACATTCACAGGACTTCAAATACCATTCATCTAAATTCCCTTGGCGTGTACCAAAATTTGGAAAGACAATTAAAATTGAAATAATATTTAATTACGCAATGTTTGAGATATATATAAAATGACCATTTATACTCGTAATCTAATAGTATTAACATGTACAATATAATATAATTTGAAGAGTAAAAAACTGTTTCTAAAATTTTACAACAGCATGACAACAACGCACACGGGCGCCAAAAAATCGTAGACACTCTTTAATAATCATACATAAATACTCGTAAATCAATCCCGCGCGACTTGTAAAACCTGCTTGCAAATAATTCTCCTTTGAGTTTAGAATAAAATGTTTACGTAAACAAAACAGAAGCCGATAGAGGCAGCCTTATTGCTTTATTAGTTTAATGCAGCCTCTTTAAAGGAAATTGCTATGGCATTTGCGTCGAAGGACTATCCAATGACAGTTATTTATTGTTGGGATTGGAAATATCTTGTTATCTTGTGGGCTTTCAATCAATTTAGATGGCATGGGCGTGAGGTTCGCAGTGTAACAGGCTCATATGATTATACTCACGGCCCCTGCCAACATCTAAATCCACTTTGAAGTGTCGGTGAAGCCAATTTTCGTAATAAATAGTTTAGCAATATTTTATACTGATTTAGTAAATTGTTAAGAAATAAATTGTTAGGATTGTAAAATTTTGATTTTCTATTATCTTCCTACTGTGATCACATACTGAATAAATGCCCGCAACAGTGAGTATTAAAACAATTTCTACTGAAAACCTAAAATGGTTCTATAAAGCGTTAAAAGTTCATAAACGTTCGAAAACAACACATAGCTCGCACCTTGTAATTGCTGGCTCGTAATAACTCAACATCGCGTATAGAGTTCCACTAATTGCCGTAATAGCAGCTCACTGCAGCCTATAAAATGACATCAAAGCTTTCCACTGTCAATACATTTTACAAAGCAGACTTCATGTGTATGTAAATACATGCACACGAATTTATTTCTTTCCAATTGGCTGTAGAAGTAACAAAAACAAAAGTGTTGGTCTAGTAGTGATATTGCACGAATTAACATCTAAGGTTAATTTATACGATATTTAAACAATTCGCAATGTATTGCACCTCTATATTGATAGAGTCGAAGAAATTGTGTATTATTGTGTAACTACAAGGTCACACGTCACTTCGCCTCGTGTTTACCTGTCAGTCTGGACTCTATAAGAAATTTAAAAATATTCACTATAACAGAGACCGGTCATTGAACCAGTGATACACAAGTGATATCAACCCCACAAATCGTCATGAGGCCAGGGAGATGTCAAAACAGAGCGAGCACAAATCATTCAGGGAGTGAGTAATAACAGCAGACGTCATGTAAGATTGCGCAAAGCGGTGCCGTGTGACACACAAAGTGGCGATGTCATTCGCAAATTGCATCAATATTTTAACACACGATATCTCAAAAACAAGCACAGCTATATAAAAAGTCGCGCGCACAGCTCCACAACACAACACATGGGATTTTTTTTAACTTATATTTTTTTTTAAATAATCAAGTCGGTAGATAGATCTTGTTAGTGTCCTCATTAAGCTCCATGTTGTGCACAGAAGTGGAAATCAATGAATAAAGTACAGCTGGAATCCGCCTTGGCTATCTGCGTTTAATGCTTTCTCAGAAATTGATACGAACCGATAACGTCATTAACAGTTACGGCTAAATGGCCAATCCAATATGTTTATCCAATAATGCCTATTAAAATATTCAGTATACGAGCATTGGCCGTCACAGTGAGAAACAATTACATGCGACGTTCATTCCACGTGTCATGGAAATCGCTACCTCGATTGAATGTCATAAAAGATGAAAGTTAATTAAACTTGCGGCAAAGGATACACAAGTGCAAGTAAACATTATAAAGCGCTGCCAAATGAACATTTTAAAAAAGTCAACTGAAACAGTGCATGTATAAACGTTACCGCTCACGCTAACATGCATCCGAAACGTTCATATTATATTCATAAACATGATCAAAGCGAGTCTCGCATGCTTGAAAAACTACGGAAACCACATTATAGTAAATCTTTGCTACTTCAGTTCAAACATTCGTTTCGCTAATGAAAGACGGAGTGCTAGAAGGCAAATTCCATTACGAGTGGAAAGTAATGATGTCACTGTACAAATGTAGCGAATAATAGAAAATAGAAATAAGGTAGATTGACAGAGTGAAATATGCAACACCGATAATTACATGCACAGTGAGCGACAGGCGTCAGGCACGTCGGTAAGCATGTTTATAATGGATATGGTGCATGTAGGAGCGTCGGAGCGTGCAATTGGGGTCACTATTATATTGTTAGTGGGAGAGCGCGTCTCCTCGATGCACCCCATTCAATTTGCCGAACACTAAGTACATCCATTCGAGTGCATGAGAAGGATATCATTTATGTTTGACGGCCTCGATGTATTTGTTACTGCTGTTTCTAGTCCCAAACGAATGGTTCATATCCGACGCATAATTGGACATAATGTTTCTCAAAATCTAGACGCGATACAAATGCAGTATATATCAAAGTCAGACAAGACCGTTTAGAGTATTACACAGCAGTATTTCAGCGAAATAAAGACACTAACAGTACACGAACGTGAATTTACAGCGTTTCAGACTAGTTCAGTGTTTGTTATTCAACCAATATACTCGTGGCAATTTTCCCTGCACATCACTGATTTATTTCCACGAAAAACGTGACTCAAAGGATTTAATTGATGAAATGAAATGAAGGATTAATTGATACGAAAATATTTTATCATTCTGAATTGCTGTCATGAAATATCAATATTCAGAGGCAACGTAAACAACACATCATTTTCTTGTACACAAGCTTTAATAAAAATCCGCTTGTAACTGCACAAAGAACATTTAAATAAGTGAAGTTTTGATAGGAATACATGCACTACACATTTTTAAACAAAAAGTACAATAATACTTGAAGTAAAATGAAAAATAAGTGTACTCACGGTAGTGGGGCGGCTGTCCAAGAAATGATCGTAAATGGCCAGCCCTCCGATGGCCAAGAGTAAGCCAGTATGGAATCCCGTCATGAAGAGGCCCACGTATTGTATCAACATAGTGATCAAACCGAACAGCAGGCCGGCGCAGAGCGCTACACCTGTTGATACAAACACATTCATACATTGACACATCCGCCACTCGCAAATAGTTTCTTCATCTGATATTGTCTGTTAAAAGCTGCAAAATGAATACACTATACCTGCTGGTAAAACAAAGCATAGACTGTCAATAGAAAATTATACCGTCCTGTATAATTGGCACTAACTCCCTTATTCATAAGGACTTACGTAGTTTTCAAATGCTGTTAATATGAGCTGACTCAAAAACGTTATTCATAGACATCTCTTTAACTTTAAAATGGCAGAGACCCTTGTTTAGGCAAATTTTACAAAATTACCATTATCTATCAGTTGGAGGTTTGATATTAGGGTTAAGTGACTGAAATCACTTTTTTCCGTGAAGTGGCAACATTCGAGACCTTTTTAAGCTGTAGCCTACAACTTATAAATTAAAATTAAAACTTAATTATCTTAATGTAGTTGATAAGCGGATTTTTTATGAATAAGGGGTTAGTGTTTAAAGGATAGGATAGGAAGGAGGTTAAAGGAAAGTGCACGTGGCCCGACTAACTGATCTACAACTTTTTGGCTAAAGCCGAAGCAGTAGTGAACACAAACCTATTACGGTACGAAAAAACTTTGCGGAAATTATTTTCAAATTATTTTAGAAGAGGATGGTGAAATGTTTCGCAATTCTTCAATACGTTTACACAATTTAGACGAGGTGACGTATGCGAAATATTTTCATGGTATACTATAACAAACTACGAAACATTGGTTCCGCAACTGGATTCAGTTTAATAAATTACAAGGCAGTCAAATTGGATTGTAACAATCAAAGCTCTAACTCCTAAGTGCTTAGTCTAGATCAACAGACCGAGATACAGGATTCACAATCTTGAATTTATAACACAAAGGGCAACAAGCAAGTACCAGTTTAAGAGCAATATTTTTCTATAAATCGCATTTCCGTCTCATCGTTAAACTCAACACTAAGATTCCTTCCATTTACTGTTCCTTTTATTAATTAATATTTCTTAAAAGACGGTACAATTTCTTACTATCCTGCTACTTTATGTTACTCCGCGTAAAATATACTTAATTTACTTGTGGAAATTGTATTATGATGAATATGCTCTAAGAAATAATTCATCACAATGGTTTTCGCTACAATTTGTCTTCTATAGATGTCTTTTTGTTATTATTATACCTTTACTATAGCATGGATGGTCGGCTCGAACTGGACGGTACCTATCAGTCTTTTAGAAATATGAGTCAGTCATGAATCAACAAGATCCGTGTAACTACGTTTTATGAAGCCGCTGAGGTAATTGGACGTTTGATAACTAAAACTTTCCCCTTCTTGCTCAATTATCAAAGGTTGTTTTCGTGTCTTCCGAAATGTAAATCATCCAAAATGATCACTAATCATAAGATGAACGACTTGTTCGTATGTCACGGCAGTTTTATATAAAAACTGGACAGATCAAACATTAATTTTCACAAAACATCAGTCAACAGAGCGCGACATAGACACAAACGGGTGCCGTTTGTGTCTATGAACTAACTTCTCTTTTCAATAAACAAAATTGAAAAATTCATAGAAACACCTCTGCTATCTGGCAGACCACGGCTCTATTAATTCCAAAATTGATCTGAATTCTGTGAAGTAAAGCCGATTTCCAAGTGAGATATTTAATACCCTTGTTTGGAAGCTCGCCTATTTTGCAAATATTAGGCAAATGCACAAAACATCAAATGTTTCGCTGAAATACGAAAGGAATTAGATTTGGACGAGTGCCTAAAGTAGAGGTTTTAATGACTCACGCAATTTGTTAAGTGCGTTTATGAAAGTCGGATATTAATTCTATTATTGTATGTGCGCTCGTAGGTCACTATGTATGGTCTTTTTGTTTCAGACCAATCCAGTCCATCAGAAACTATGCCACTACATACACTAATTAACGAGAATCGAAAGAATCACCAGTTGCACGCTTAGAAATGGCACCAATCATCGCACCTCGACAAGTCTCTAAGGACGGCGGTGTAGTCATAAGGTCAAGCTTAAAATAAATCCAAAATAATACTTCTATCTACAGCCAAACGGGAACTAAATTTGGGAATAAAATTGTTCATAGATTTCACAAAGTCAGTAGAGCAATGTAAAATGTTTGTTGCATTTTATTATACATAAAGTTCATTTGAACAAAGGTCGCATTCCCAAAGGATACTAACTGAATTGTGTCAGATGCAATTGTAGGTAGCATGATGTCTGAAACAGGCAGAGACGAGGAATACAGGTTTCATTCTGGAATAAACCAGAGCTCTCTAAGAAGCGCTGGCAAAACTAAATAAATCAAATCAACTTGAAGATTCATGAAATGGATATCTGCCCACTAATAAAATATTCTCTAATGGGCAAATAATATTAATTAGGACTCATCACTTCAAAGGAAGTTTGAAAGTGGGATGTTAGATCGTTCATGCATCGCGTGGAACACAGGGCTGGCTTTAGAGAAATGGACGATATGAACCGACATTGCACTTTTATAAGAAATTTATAAAATAAATTTAAAACTCTTATTGGTAAACTATTATTCAGGAATCAGGAGGCGATGTCTCATATATAAGCCCATGGGCCCCACAGCATGTACGATTGAAAATGCTTAAGCCATGTCCACCACAATGGTCTATTACGGGACATCATACAGTAAGAACATGGTTAAGATCTTTATAATATGCAATGTCCTTTCATTATTAAAGTGTGCGGAAATTGACTATAGGGTGGATGGTATTAATAAATCGGTCTCTGTATTGCGAAATAAGCAGATATTTGAGATACTGAGATGTTTCATAAATTGAGATGTAACTTGAATATCATTTGAGTAGATACTGTATACATAAGACGATGATATTTTGTTATAGAACATACATTCAGTATGTTCTGAACTTTTAAAAATATTTTATTGGCAAGTTAAGAGCGTTTATACCCTTTGCGCGCTTTTTGGCTAACAAAACAGGACTTTTCAAATGAGTTAATAGCCACCAATAAACAATTTCAAGGAAAAATAATTAGTACTAATTTTAGAAAAGGTTGTCATCTAGGGATTTTGGTGGAAAACATTATAGATTGATGGATAATTTGTGAGTACTATACGGATTACTGAACACAAGTTTCGTTATATAGGCTTTAAATGGCAATTTAGAAGCTTAAGATATTCGAAACCACTAAATATAAGATGAAAATAAAAATATTATCAGACTAATAAGACCCTTATGGAGGGATTTTGCTGAGAAAAATGATCTTTTTTGTTTAGTTCCTGAAAAATTAAAATTCAAACAATGCGAAATTATTCAGATACTCTTGTCAAGAACATATTTTTTTTCACCAACTTATCGTACATAATTTTTTATAGCAATTGCATATTACAATAGAAGAACATCTTATCAATAAATTACCATTTTTATATTTCAACAAAATTAGTTTTCATGTTTTCTACAAATATTTTAAAAACCACTATAAAACACGCTGTCCGACGTGGATCAAATCAGACCGCCGCAAGGCCTTCTAGAGGGAGGATGTATCGCTCGTCGCTACGGCCTGGCTGCAGTCGATTTTTGCTGTGCGTCGTAAAAATAGCCACGCGCGGACTGCGATTGCCACATCTTAGTACTTTGGTAGTAAAACATATTTTTTCTTTTTATTACCTACAATGATTTTGTAGTGAGTATAAATTATGCTTCAGATAATATAATGGGATGTAATTCCGAGGCTAAATTATGTTATGTATTGTAATATAAAATTAAATATATTTAGTAATTGTAAGGGGTTGTAAGGCCCCTAACTCTTTTCATGTGTTCGAACACGAAATGATTAATAAACGTCCGTAGTGTCTACTGATTGAACACTGATTTGAATGCAACTTAACAATGTAATAATAACGAAAATATGGTTAGTATCTAAAGGAGAAGGGGCATCCCAGTCTATCGACCAATAACGACAAGCCATATATCGATAGAAAGGTATTTTCAGATACTACAACTTTTTCTATGGCAACAAAATCGAAATCGCTGTATTTTAGAAAATATAGCTACTTAAAGACTGCAGGAAAATCACGCAAATGGGTCTCGCCATAGTGAGCAATAACAAAAAACGATGCGTCATTAGAAAGGACTTCTGAAATACTATAACTTCTTTTACGGCGGCCAGTATCAAATCTCTGCGTGGAAAAATATATCGCTGCGTAAAGGTAACGCATGGATGAAAATATGTATATGGACTCAAAGCCTGTTGACCAATAACGACGAGCGATATATCACAATATGTGGACACTAAGTAGTACTGCTTCGGTGGCGTAGTTGTACTACGGTATGATTACAAAGCGGAAGCCTCTGGTTAAAATCCCGTGTGGGATCCAAATGATAGCTTTCGAATGACATATCGCTCGTCGTTATTGGTCAACAGGCTATGAGTCCATATACATGTTTTCATCCTTGCGTTACCTTTACGCAGCGATATTTTTTTCCACGCAGAGATTTGATACTGGCCGCCGTAAAAGAAGTTATAGTATTTTAGAAGACCTTTTAATGATGCATCGCTTGTTGTTATTGCTCACAATGGCGAGACCCTTTCTCGTGATTTTCCTGCAGTCTTTAAGTATCTATATTTTATAAAATACAGCGATTTCGGTTTTGTTGCCATAGAAGAAGTTGTAGCACCCGAAAAGACCTTTCCATTGACATATCGCTCGTCGTTATTGGTCGATAGGCTGGAGTCCATACATGTTTGCCCCTTCTCCTTTGGCGATGCCGGCGAATGGCGCGTGCCGCTCGCCCGTGACATTGACCAATGGGAGCGAAAGAAATAGTGACATGAGCCGACGCGTTTATTGGTGCTATGATGTTAGCTTCTTTTAAACTTGACATAGCTATCCTACTGTCTGGCTCAATCCCGTCTCATCCGTCTGTTCAGTCTCTTCCCGATCCGTCCCGTCCTTTTTCTTTTATTATCCATCCCGTCTTATAACGTGCATTTACATTTCGTCCTATCAAATCTGTCAGCTATCCCAGCCCTCTCCCGTACCTTCCACTCTATTATATCCCGTCTCTCCATATACATGTACATATAAAGATTGCCTTATGAAATTTTGACATTAAAAACTTTAGCGTTTTTTATTGTCCATCCAATATTCCGTCCCTTATTTCAGCACCAAAATGCTGTTTTTCCTAATAATATTGCACGCCATTACTTTTTGTTAGTAATAAAGTAATAATAACAATTTAAAAAAAGAATTGGCCAAATTGTTCCAGGCGTTGTTGAGTTATGCGCTTACCAACACATTTTGCGATTCATTTTTATATTATAGAAGAAGATATTATAGTCCACCCTGCTGGCTTAGTGCGGGTTGGCGGATTTTATTTCACGTAGAATTTAATCCGAAAAGTCAGAGGTGTGCCCTGGGATTTGAACCCGTGACCATCGTTAACTTGTTGGCAGTCGCGTCTAGTACGTTACCATATACAAATTAATAAAACCTTCATACTGCCTTACCAGGTGACGTAAGTAATAGAACAAATATTTAAAAATATAAAACTGCATATCGTTTCGTTATAATGTCTAGATACGGCATCAACGTACCAATATTCTTTTTATTCTGAGTCTAAAAACAATATTAATGCGAAATTTAAATATGTCCCCCAGCGCATCTAAAAGTATCAATTCAAAAACAATGTCGTTTATGAAAACGAAAAATTATAATTAGATATATTTTGGTGTACTCCGGCAAAACGCTTCGATAGAGTATACCTTGTTTAAAACTGTTGCAATAATCTCAAAAAACAATGGGCGATTTTGGTAGATATGGATATGATTTCAATTTACATTTCACAAAATTATGCGCAAGACGCCGTATCTAGATAATATTTATATACACGATATACACGATGTACACATTTTTTGAATTTTGTTCTATTTCGTCAGCCGTCAATGAAAGACAATGGAAAGATAGATCATTTTACGTTGGATGGTAGTTGAAGCTGGACCGTCTTTTACGTCTCCCGTCAAATAAACAAAGATCATCCTATATTGGCTGGACGCATCACGCTTAAACGATACCCAAAAAAAAGGTTTTTAGTATCTTCCTCAGAAATTTTCCTATTTTTCTCACCCCTAAAACCTTCCCAGGACTTCCACGAATATTTCAAGACCAAAATCAGCCAAATTGGTCCAGGCGTTGTTGAATTATGCGGTTACCAACACATTTTGCGATTCATTTTTATATATAAGATTTAGTGATTTCGGATATCTTAAGCTTCTAAATTGCCACTTAAAGCCTAAATAACGAAACTTGTGTTCAGTAATCCTTATAGTGCTCACAAATTATCCGTCAATCTATAATGTTTTCCACCAAAATCCCTAGATGACAACCTTTTCTAAAGTGAGTACTAATTATTTTTCCTTTAAATTGTTTATTGGTGGCTATTAACTCGTTTGAAAAGTCCTGTTTTTTAGCCAAAAAGCGCGCAAAGGGTATTAACGCTCTTAAGTGGTGTTGCTGCTCTTATCGAGAGGAATTAAAGATATTATTGCCGATAGCATAAAGATTTTTATCCACTCCACTAAGTAGTGATCCTAGCGAACAATTATTTGCAGCGTGGGTTTAATTTACGAACCTCTTCCTAACCGCCTTGTTATCAGAAAAGGCGGCGCGGCGTTATACTTAATAAATGAAACCGTGTTCTTTTGCGAGCTCTTGGGGCTACTCAAAACAAAGGAAATGTATTTAATTATCAATAAAGAAGACGGCTAGAACCTTGCACAAGCATGGGATCGAATTCTACACTTAATTATATCGGAACCCAAAAGACCAACTGCCCGACATCAAGACACAGTGAGCTTCTTGTGCGTAGACCGAAATGCAAAAACAGATTAAGGTTTTAAATTAACTTTTAAAATTAATAATTGTAAATTACGGGTAATTAAATTCCGCCCGTGACTATGAATCCTTTAAAGTAATCGAAATATCGGGATGTTAAAAAATATAAAAAAATAACATTGATAAATCGATAAATATTAATAACGATAAAATCCGTAAATAATAGTTTAATTTCAATATTCATTCATATACTATATTTATATAAGATCTTAAACATCCGCATCCGCATCCGCGGATGTGAGCCTATGAAATCCGCATCCGCATTCGCATCCGCGGATGTGAAAAAATCGACATCCGCAACATCCCTACCAACAACTACTGCGTCGTCCTTATTACCTTTAACAAGGCATATTGCACTAAATTATTTCTGTAAATTACTAACCACAATCTACCTTAATACCGGACTAATACGAAATTCACTTTGGCATCTAATTAGTACTCACTATTGTACAGAAACTAGGTAAACATATAATAGCTCCTTTGATCAATACCATGACACATTGAATTGCAGCCAATATTAGTAAACCATTCATCATATACTGCATAATGTTGAATACTGGGATTAATATAATGATGGCTGTAATGAGCTAATTTTACCAGTTTCCGCAAAAATTATGCATGCATTTCGCTTTGAGATTAAAATGAAACATACATGTGCAAATATAAACTCACACCTTTGTCCAAGAAGGGTTCGGGGGGGGGGGGGGGGGGGGGGGTTAGGCAAAGGTGCTACCAGGAAACCCACATTACGCCTTTTATATTTCGTCTCACGTTGTAGTAGTAACGTCCTATAGGGCAATTTTTTTTTTTCTTTTTTTACTCTGGCCCGGCATAGTGGCCACATTGCACCTGATGGTAAGCGCAAATGCCGCCCAGGCAGAGTATCCATAGGCATCAGACGGCAGTCCCATGCCAATGGAAACAATTATGCCGGTCTGCTAAGATGCCTCTTCACACTACGGCGGAAGGACCCAGGATTATAGGAAGGAGGGAACACGTGAGACGGCAAATAATTCCACAGCCTGACGGTGCGGCACAAAAAGAATTTGATAACCGTTTGGTTCGCGCCGGAATGGTGGGTCGTCAAGCTATGGCTTCGCAAGCCAGCACGCGTGATGCTGGTTAGGAATGGAGAGGAGGGGATCAAGTTGAACAATTCCTCAGAGCATTCACCGTGATACAGGAGTTGTAGCGACTCTAAATTGCCCGTTACGTCTGCATCATTCACAATGCGGATGGCCCGCCGTTGCAATCCATCCAAGGCATCGAGCAGGTACTGGGCGGATCCATCCCAGAGGTGCGAACAGTACTCCATTCCCGGCCGGACCTGCGCTTTATACAAGCGATAAAGCTGACCGAGCGTGAAGAACCGACGCACCCTGTTCAGGGCTCCAACCCTGCGTGATGTGGCAGATATGACACCCTCGATGTGATTCCTTGGATTGAGATCACAGCGATCATCAATCACAAATTCTTTACTCCGGGCTATACATAATAGAAAAATCCAATATGACTTTGCCCGAGCTGGGAATCGAACCTGAGATCTCAGTTTTGTAACCGTACTATAGTACAATTACACCACCGAGGCAGTAAAAAAAACTTGTTTAAACTAACGGCTCCGAAATCAATAGCCAGTTTAGACTTGTCAAGTTTTATGGCTGGTTCGAGTCAAGAGTGAAAATATGTGTTTGTATAAATGAATCCAACCGTGCTAACAATTACTTTCTGCATAGTATAAACAAAAACGTGTTTCCAATGGGGACGATTTTACTAATTATTTCCAGACGACAAGAAAGCTGCATTGCCGCCTTTAAGTGTTAAATTACGTAAATAATTATCTAATTATTAATTGGTGACCTAGTAACACTGCAGGTGTTCTATGCGAATTAAATATTATTATGAAACATACGTCAATCACTGTACATAGTGTCCTTTGCCTTTATTCTAAAAAGGTTTGACGGAAATCGATTCGGACGTGATTGGTGTCAAACCATTATGTAGTGAGTCAACAAATCAACGCAGTGTTAAAACCACACTATCTTTCTCGGACGTTTACTTAATGGCAACTACGCATTCAAGCCTAATCAGTGAAACAAAACCGTTATAATACTTAAACACACAAAACAGATCGCACAGCTTTGCAAACTAAGCTTGTTTTCCATTCAATGCGAAAATCGTTGTAATGGCTTTGGTAGAATTCGCCGGTAAACGATAGCTGCTGCAGTTCCCCAGCATTATTCGGTGCAAATTGAGTTCAGCTTCCGGGAACTGGCAATACAAACGGCAATATAAACTGGAGAAGTATCTGTTGTATATCAATCAGTACCTGTATAATAATTATGTGGTTGCAAGTGGATATTTCATACACGGGTATCAATAGCACATTGTAGTTGCGTGATTGAGCCATTGCTGTTACGACGCGAGACGTTTCGTGTGATGCGATCTGAAAAGACACATAAGTATAATTGACATCACTCACCTACGTTGCCATAGGGCGGCATGAGGTACTCCTGCAGGCAGATGAGGTACACCACAGCCGAGCCGAACGTGAAACCAGTCAAGAACATGCTAGCTTTGAAGCATCGGTAGCCTGCAATACAAGCACACACTCAATAACACGGCTCAAACTTTTTTTAATCAATCTATTAGTGACTAAGCGCAATGCCACATCCGTTCATTACAAAGCTGCATATTTGCTACATGGGACGTGTACAAAGTTCTGCCAATCAAAGTATTTCAATTCAATTTAATGAGTGCAATAAAGCATTTGATTGAACGATGTGCTTGATCGCGTCGCAACATCTCTATAGCTTCGATAATAGTAAGTTGATATTACTGTCAGCGTTATGCAAACAATTCCTTCGAATAGCAAATAAAACGGAAATCCTCAGAGATCACGCTCAACTATAAATTTCCAGTAACATCAGTTCAATAGAAATAAATAAATTGAAAAAAAGAAAATTTTATTCCATGAAGTTTACTTTTGCGGATTCGCTATCCGCATCCATTTACGGCCGTTCTCTATATCCTATCTATCTTTAACAAGAGGTTAAAATAGATATCGTTACTATGTCGATACCACTGTATGCTTCAATAAACAAAGATAGTCATACAATATTATCTTGCCTAGATATGTATAAATATATGCACCTTATCTAAATATCTCTGTCTTTCTTTACTGAAGCAAAAAATGTATCGAAATTTCGAGAGAAATCTCTTGTTAAAGATAGATAGATTATAGAAACCGGCCGTTAGTGTTAGATATCAGAGCTACTGAAGTCTTAAAAATACTTACAATAACTAGTGAATAGAGAATGAAAACCAATGCATGTACTAATACTTGGTGTTTCCGAAGACGCATATGTCACAAGCTTTGAAGCGTTATAATTTTATTACTGGTTTAAGTTACAGGCGGTTTATTGCCAGTTTCCCAGTCGACATAGTCATATATGATGAATATAGATGTTGTTAACTAGAACTACACGCAGCCTATATTATATTGTACTTTACATGAATTCCCGGTATATTTTCAATAAGTGATTTTCGCGGAATTCATTAAAATCATCACGATAATATCGTACATCGAAAATATAATACGTAAGGGGTGGCAATGCCAATTTCATGTGAAAATCACAATAATGAAATACTGTGAATTAATCTACTTACCGAACAAAGTGTACACGATTCCAAAGGCAATATACATTGCACAGATCACACTGATGGTAGGATCGTAGTTGTAATCAATAGACGTGCAGAATGAGCCCTCGATGTGGGGCCCGTTGAATTTGTACGTCATGTTTGGGGGGCTCCTTGTCACCTGCGGCACTAACTGACCCGCTGAAGACATGTTTCGTCCACAACCAAGTCAAATATTCACTTGACTAGTTCATCGGAAATTTCTGAAAAGAAACACATACATCAATAATACCATTCCGATCCATTAAGTAGCGTCTAAACACAAACAAACGTTTTTTGCATTTGTTTGACGAAAACAGAAACCCAAAATGTTATTTTATAGGCCTTATTTAACACAGCTTTTCGCGAATTTCACAAAATGCACAATTCAAAAGAAAAAAAAAATATTTGGACCGCATTCACAGATCACATAAAGTTGCAATCAAGCATTTTATGCACCTCCGAGCCTTAAGTAGGAACAATGCCTGCCCTACTTTCCGCGCCGGACAAAATTCCCGAAAAATAAAATTTGAATGAGGAAACAATATAAAGTAATGATAATATTACACACGAAGTTGAAAGAAACGACTCGCCACAGTTTTATGAGAGCGGTTCAAATAAACATATTAGCACGACACGAAGCGCGTCTGAAAATGACCGGGTCTAGCGAGGACTGGCAGTGCTGCGCGGTTATCCGGTTCGAGTGCAGTCGAACTCCCACGAATAGCTCGCCGACTATACAATTCACATTTTATATTTCACTACTATGAATTCTGCGAAATTATATTATATTTTTACACTTCATGTTTTTTCAATATTTTCGAAGGCAAATGTTTTACGAAAAATTCGCAAAATCAAAAGTTACATAATAGGTATGATAACATTGTATTTATATCAATAGTTTAAAAAAAAATATTAATATGCATTTATATTTATAAGCACTGCTAGCGTAAAACATTACGAATTATTTTGAATTGGTGCAAGGGATAATAAATATATATATATATATATATATATATATATATATATATATATATATATATATATATATATATGTATATATTTTTTTATTATTGACTAATTCTATACCACTGCTGGTCAAAGGTCTCCATCAAATTCTTACACATTTTTATATCAGTTCCATCTGCTTCTAAATTGGTGGAGGTCGTCACGCCACTTTTTTTGGGCTTGCCTCAATGCCTCTTGCCATCCTTGGGCATAAGATTGGCAAGCTATAGCAATTTTTCCGACCAGTTTTTAAATTTAAATAAAAAGTTTCCTAATGATTTTATAAAATAACAATAGTTACAAAACGTTATCTACATTAAGGCTGAATATTTGCGCGTATTTATTTCAACGTTGACTATTTTTCACTTAAATATTTACATATCATGTTAACTTTATAATCTATCAAGCAACATCAAATATACTTGTACATAAACAGCGTCCGCAGCGCGCGGTTGGTTAAGACGCCGGACGTAAAACGAGAAGCCACAGGTTCGTAACCCGTACCCAGACAAGGGTTCGAGTAACTCGCAGATACTTGTGTCTGGATCTGGATATTGAGACAACTCTACCGTAGTTTCTGATATCCACGCCTAAAGATTTTCATCTTCAATAACATATATTTTATTTTATACAATGTAAATTCGTGGAGAAAGACGGTGGTAAGCATTACGCCCACAAGTCATGTCTTTATATTTTTAACATGTATATTTATAAGACAATACAGGGTAACCATTATGTATTGGAATAAATATTCATTGTCAAAATGTGAATATTAGGCGTTAGTAGCAGATCGATGACGACGATAAATAAATACCGCCCTTGCCGAGACGTGCCAAATAAATCTAGTGGGAAAGAAGGTCCGTAAGTAGGGTAATTTAATTCTTTTTTCAATCATTATTAGATATGGGCGAACTGATTTATTGATTCGATTTATCCATCTTCATATAACTAATAGGATATAACCTATTTTACGGTATTAGCTGACGGTGAATTGATTTATCAGTTTTATATTTCTATCTTCCTACACCATAAGGACGCACTATTAAACCAGACTTCTAAGGATATTTTAAAACATGCCTCACAGAATAGGCTCAAATTTACGTTCTTCATTGGAAAATGGCTCTATGGCTTCCTCCTCTCTCCTAAATTGTTGCCGTGCCCAACAGGGTCCACATTGCACTTTTTTATAAAATTGTAACATCTTTATAACAAGTGGTGTGCAATAAAGATATTGAGTATTGAGTATTGAAATAAACTAATGACGAATAGAAAATAAGTCTTAGACATAATAGGGAAAATACATGTCATTTTTTATATTTTTAATCAATTCTGTATGTTATTACATTATCGGAAAAAAATATAAGTCTTTGAAAATATCAATCAAAAAGTACAAATAATTAATCAAAACTGCTATCAGTTTCGAAGCATTTAAACGCCATGTTGGCGCGAACTCGCTGTCACGTCAGCGTATAGAGCGTAGACAGAAAATATATAGACGAATTGATATGACTTGTAGCATTCACACAAGAAGAGTAACAACTTATGTCTATGACGTGCTAAGAAACGAGACAGAATGATAATAATTCTTGTATCACGGCGCGTGCCGGTTTTTTCAAGATTAGCAATTATAATTTGCTAAAGAGATTTTGACAGTTGACAACGTAAAGTGAAGTTTTATTGAATTAATTTACGAATTTTGTGTTAAATGATATTAATCAGGTGATAATAATCGAAGTACAAGTGACGAACAATATTTTTAAAAGTAAAAGTGAGGCGGTGTAGCGTTATTGGGTGTAAAAGTAAAAGTTAAAAGGAAAAGACCAGACGTGTCTTTTAATACGTAAGCTTACCACAATTAATTCATCACTAACTATTTAATGTATATTATATACACCTAAATTACTTATTTTCGCGATTATTCTTTCAAGTTATAAGTAAAATTATTGATATTTAAAAATGGTAACCGATACGATTCTCAGTTCAGTGTTGCCAATAGATTATTACCCGTACGTAGTGGAATGCATTTTGTAGTACAGTATTTTGTTCTCGCGTAGACTGTATCTTAATAAACGAATATATTGTGAAACGTGATTTTATGATAAAATAACGAAGGCGGATATTGATAATTTTTCAGTTTTCCTGTAAATGACCACATCTGTCAAAAGTCTGAATTTTAACTACTGGACGTTCTCAGTGGACACCATAATCATGGTTGAAAATTTGTAGCAATCATTTTGAGAAAAAAAAAACTTACTCGACTGTTTCCTGATGCTGTCCTAATACTGGTAAATTGCAATTATTCTATGTATATAGGTAGCAGTAATTCGTAGACAATTTACTTATTTACTAACATGGTATTAAGTTGTTTCAGACATGGTAATCCTACACCTAAGCCATTTGAATTATTGTGTAATTGTTGTTTTTTTAGGACATAGCAATAACTTCCTTCAGTTTACATGAACCATTGTATATAGAAAGTGATAATAGTTTTTGAACTGCTGTAAGTGTAGGTAATACTTTAATTTAAATCATAATATTGTATGGAAATATTATTTTAATTCTGATCAGTACAGTTTAAAATAGTAGAGTATTAACATAAATAGACTGTGTTAATAATGAAATTATATTTAATATAAGTAGTATAGTATATAGGCTTTTTAAATTAATTTCTAACAAAATTTTACCCTCTTGCTTGTAGACTGAACATCCTGATGCTCTACAACCAACGTCCAACCACGTCAATGTAGGATATTTTCAAATCGTAAAGAATCATCAATAGTAAATGTAAGAATTCATACACTTGCGCAGCTATGTAAGTGAATGTCTGGACTATGTACATACATAGTTGCGCGGGAACGCTGCGTCACACCATGCTTCCCATATTATTTAAACGACGTGCGCCTTTGTTCCTTGCCTTTGTCCTTAGTCAATACGTCCGTTCGTTTACAGCCACCTAAGTAGTAGTAAGTACAGTTTGACATTACGTATTTTCGAGACTTTCAAATATAAATTAAAGTGTTATCTTTGTAGTTTCGTTTATTTAGAGCTCCGACTCCCAACCCTACACAAAAACCTTATCTATAACAGAGAACCACATTAGTGATCAGGGCTCTTGGTGAAGCTTCTTCGAAGGAAATTTCCAGCGCGGCGATGAGATGAGTAGCAAGCAGGGGGGTAAGTGACTCCTGCCTGACCCTCCGGTGACCGAGCCAAAGTCACCTGTCCTCGGTGATCGGTGTTTAAAAAAGCACAATGTATTTTATGGGCAGGAATTTTGATATTATAACAGCATATCGACAGTTCCCCAAAATCCGAATGTCAATAAATTTGAGACCAACTGAGTTATATCTACAAATTTAAATGGCAGCCACAGCTTTCAAATTTCGCTTTTAAAAGCATTCGAATCAATAACATGTACATACTACATAAACATATTATTAAAAGTGATTTGTATATTGAAAGTGATTCGCACCTAGAAAATATCAAACTGTGGGGTAATTGTTTATCATAAGTTAACCCTAAATATTACGTATTTTTCAACTGACAGATTAGTTTTCTCTGCCAGTGGCACGCCAACTACGAGTCTATTAGTATTATCTGTCTACGGTATAGAGCCACAAAGTTATCTGACCCGGCGAGAGAGTCGCTGTAATCGAATTTGGTGTTGCCATTAAAAATAGATATTGCAATAAATGGGGTGAAGTAAGATTTTTCAATCTGATCAATAGTGTCGAGAAAATGACCAGTTTCATCTGCATATTATTTTTCCTTCACACGATTTCTAACAAATCGCTCCCCAAAACCCTTAAAAAAGTGTATCTGTATTCTCCTCCACAATCGAGAGTACGATTGCGGGGGGTTAGGCCATATCAAAGGCCATATAGCCCACCACGCTGGCCTCATGCGGGTTGGTGGACTTACATACCATAGAAATTCTAATAAATCGCTATGGTATGCAGGTTTCCTCACGATGGTTTCCTTCACCGTTATAGCGCGTTTTTATCAATACAAGCATGGCTCCGAAAAGTCAGAAGTGTGACCCGAGATTCCAACCCGCAACCAGCGTGAACAAGTTAGCTGCCGCGTCTGGTCCATTTACCAACAGGCCACCACGCACGTAACGTAAAATGAAACGAGTAAGATACATTTTAGTTTATGATATGTACTTACATATTATATTCTACTAGTACGTACATAATTCTGTTTTCGTGGAATTTATTTTATAAAGCTGACAACACAAACCTTTGGTGGCAGCTACGCGTTAATACAATTTTTCGAAGGGTATTATTGATGTCGGAAGACTCTTTTCATCCTACGTAAAATTTAATACCTGAAGTATAACGTTCCTAGCATCACTTTTTAAAGCTTTCGGCATTTTTCACTAGTTTTAAATAATGCAGGAAAAATAAATACATTGAGTAAACAACCAATGGCGGATATGTCAGCGACTGGCAGCTAGATTGACAATTTCAAATGACGTCTTTGTTTCCAGTTTTGGCCACCGGGCCAGATAACTTTGTGGCTCTATAACCGATATCAACAACGTAGTTTTTGCATTAAATTTATTTCATTAATTGCTACAGAACTGTATTTCACTGTGACAAAATAATCCATTTTATTTAAAAGTATAAAGAAAGCACAACAACAAGCAAGCAAGCAATAGATCGCGTTTCTGAAAAAATGCGCGGCAAATTTGAAATGACATTTTTTAAGTATTTATTTTACCGATTTAGAGTTGATAAATTTAAAAAATATCTATGTCTAATAAATATATTTATGGAACAGACTAGTATTGCTGATAAAGTAACTAATAAAATAAAAACTACAATGTGATAATTAGAGTTTTAAAGTAATTTATCTATTATTTAAAATATATTTTTGTAGGTTTAATGTCATTGAAAATAATATTGTACTTTGTGTCGTAAAATTCAATATTTGGTTAAGGGTACAGGAACGTAAAGAATTATTTACTTGAGTAGGTACAAGCGGACAGTGATTTTTAGGTTCCCCTAATTCAATAAGAGACTCAATGTTTTTACAACGAATATTTAAATAATTATTTACTAGACTACAAGCGGACTTAGGTTTTCAGTATATTAGTTATTATTACAAAGGCAGGAAGAACAAGCTTATGTTGTGTGGTCGGATGAACATACAAGTTCCGAAGTTAGACGCGTAACTTGTTCGTGCACGTTAAGTATTTCACCATGCAAATATACACAAAACAAAAACACGGAGGAATTTAAAAATACTTTCGTATAGTCTTACACCCCGCGTGAAAGTCTCAGTGGTACCGCCTTGCTGGAACTATCTTATCGTACATTATTACGAGAATCTGTGAACTTTACATACTAAATTCATTATCCGATTTTGATTCGTATTTTTCACCTTAGGTCAGGCAAAATACCTGGATGTACTAACTTAGATTAAAGTACTCACTGTATTAAATAGAATTCAATGAACAATTGGTATACAACAAAACATTTCACAGCTACATAACATTTTAAAAATTATCATAGAGTAATCAACACAATATGGGCTTGTTTAACATTTCTACTCAAATATTAATACTAAACCGATGTTGGAAATCGCGTAACAGGGCTTTTCGTCGTTTCACTGATGTTTAATAATGGTTAAGTACAGATTTGACTGCCTAAATAGCGTAGTTGTGCTACAGTTCCATTACAACGCTGAGTTCTTGGGTTCGAGACCGGGGACGGTCAAAGTGAAAAACAAATATATTCATTAATCATTATCAGACCGGAGTCAGCAATTTGTGCCCAAAATGACGATTTTTGCGATTATGAGTACTTACTTATACTTTGCTGGTGTATGGTACCGAACGGTATGCCGTATGTAGTACAAATCTTTAGTTGCGATAATCAATCTCGTATCCTTTATAAAAACAACATTATTTTCTATCTTTAATGAATGACTATATTTTGGTTCAGGCCGGTGCTTTGTATCGTTATACCAAGACCACCGGTAGATCAAGCTTTTCGACTTCTTTGAAAGCATTATGGTGCCACAAATCACCACTGATAGTTTTATTTTTTACTAATTCACTCGTTTCATATTATTTCTTTATTTCTTCGTTCTTAATTTACGAGTTCCTCAAGTTTAAAACCAAATAGACTTGAGAAATTTCTTGCAACATTCAATTTTCAAACAAACTCTTAAATGGAGAAAAAAGCTCGTGTTTACAAATCTTGTCTTTGAATAGTAAAAAAAAATCTTTCGGAAACGTTAAGAACTCTCCACGACAATGCCAAGGTATTTAAAATCTATTAACCGCATTAAGTTATCTTTAGTTTATATGGCTTAGTCCCTAAACTTGGCGGCGTTACGGGTTCATATTTGACAGTCTAGTCGGTTGTAAAATTATGGGTAAAA
This sequence comes from Hyles vespertilio, assembly GCA_009982885.2. NCBI lineage: Eukaryota > Metazoa > Arthropoda > Insecta > Lepidoptera > Sphingidae > Hyles > Hyles vespertilio. Next base: position 28,890,512 of record CM042833.1, on the reverse strand, counting down.
AAGTATGTAGCAAAATTTATGAAATTCAAACAAAATAATGAAACATCAATTAGATACGTTACACTAAACAAGTTAACTTCACATTACGTTATTCAAATAAAAGATATCCAAACATAAAGTATTACGAAATATGCAAAAAATAAATATCATGTTTATTGGAATCCCAATTTTAATAGTTTATTTCAACGCGTGAGCCCTGACGAGCTATTTAAGCTACATTAAATTATTGAAATGATAAATATTATTTGATTTATGATGATGATGTTTACTAGCAAGTTTTAAATAAATTTTAATCGGATTACGTCATATAATATTTTCCATACAAACAATCCACGCTCTTTAATATTAATATATTTTTTTTTTAAATAAAAAGTAACCTACATGAGAACACTTACAATTATTGATAAAATCGCCAACCTCTGGCGTCAATTTCACGTCGGAATGAAAATACAGGTTCAATACGAAAACGAATTTGTCAAGGGAAATCCAAGCACGAATGGGGTTAAACAAGGCTCCCACACTCTTTGCCACACACACTACGCCTTTATAACGAAATGCACTGCAGAGAATTGAGTATCAGAACTAACTGAATGAGTGTGATTGGTGATACCTTAATATTGAACGCGCAGTTAGAATCGCACAAGGTGTCAATACTCGAAAACCTTCGCAGGGTGGCTTTTGCCGAAATCTGACAAATTTGACGCATTTTGAAATGTTAGATAACGCACCACGCAAATTAATCGTCAACATTTTTTGATACACATCTAAGGACGCAAACAAACGTACGGCCGCCTGATGATGACCAGTTACTGTAAGAAGCTTTGGTAAAATATTACCAATAGTTCTTGCTTCAGTAAAATATTTTACAACCGCCAAGTAAATATTAAGCTTACAAAGCTATGACGAGTCTTGATAGGAACGTCAAAACGTACCGCACTTTAAATCTTGGGAAGGGGTTTGACAGCCTCTGTGGCGCAGCCAAAAGAGAGGTTGCGGATGCGATCCCCGCATCGAAACATATTAATATGTTCGTGTGAACCACAAGCACTTGTTCAAGTCTGGGTGTTTGTTAGACCAAAAAGTCTCTCGTAGGTCTAGATACCCACGACACAAGATTCGATGTTATTCCGGGAGCAGGACTATGTATATTACTGTTGGGTGTATTTATTTCCTTAATTACAGGCATTAAATATATTTTATTCAGAAATATAATGTATTGCCCAAGCAGCTGCAATTTCGAACGACTCAGATATCGGGTCTGTAAACCCCATCAAAATAAATATAGAATATATTTCAACGCGCTTAGCAACAGTGTTGATGGAAGGAAAATATACAGCAAGACAAATTGAGCACTTATAAAATCTTTTCAAGGTCAGTTTAATGCGCTGTAATATTATTTCTATACTATCGTTACAAACACTCATAAGTGGACGACCGTATCCCGGAAAATTAGACAAAGGGGTTACAACGTTACGAGTGTCAAGTGTAATACGTCAGACGGCGAGCATACTGCCCTCTCTCTTTCTCTTTCTCTTCAATCAAAATAAGTCCACAGCGATCTGCATCCAGCATCTTCTTATGATCTCAACTGGGGCATCTATCTACCTCGCTATCTTGCCTGGCACAAATTGCAGGCCCAGGCAGCTCCTATAATATCAATTTGTTTCAATTTGATCGAATTGATGTTCCAAAAGCACATGTACGCAAAGGCTTCCCGGTATTCCTGTACAAATATGTATGTCCATCATTATTGTCATTACGGCAACTGTATCCAATTAAATTTTCGCTAAATACTGTGCAAATTCCTCCATTAAATAGAGCGTATAATGCTGCATAGCATCCAATCAACTAAACTAAAATAGGATACATCGCTCTACCGTTAACCCCGGACATTCATTTGATTTTGAATCGACTTCAATAACTAAAGAGATTATGTTTTATAGGTGCAACTTTTCAATATTTTGTTTCAATACATATTCCCAGAATTTATTCCAATAAATATTACTGAAATATTATAATTTACATGTAAACCGCAATTACCGATATTTTAATAATATCATGAATTTTACTTTATAAATTAATGAACTGTATGAGTCGAGTATTAAAACCATATTATGAATGATGTTTATTTTAAATATTTAAAAAAATATATGATTCATGTTACGATTTTAATGTTGTCATGAATACAACCAGTTTTCGGGCTAGCTTTAGTCACATATTAGTAATATACCTAAAACTTCTTAAGGTGGTGACGAAAATCTAAGTAGATACGGATGGAAAGTGTAGTTATAAAATCTACAGACATGGTTTAAACTGCGTAAAACTGGTAAAATCAATATAGGCATATATTTTTCTGGTATTGTTATAATTGACGTGGACGCATGGACGTAGTATATAAACAGGACTGCGCACTGTCATCGGAAAAACGAGCCGAGCGAGAGGTGTAGGAAGATAGGGTTGTGTCCCGTTCCTATAGGGTGACCATATTTTTTGGGAAATACAGGATTTTTAATCAAATTGGCTAATATGGTAAATAATTCAGATGTAATACGTCGAATGAAGCATTTTGTTTTTGACTTAACAAACGTGATATTGTCTAACCGCGTAAAAAAAATATTTGACCACTAAAATATTGGACCATTAGGACCTAGCAAAAAAGTTCAACATCATAGTTTTATACGTATACTTTTTATAGGTAAAATGAAAAATGAAAATAATAATAATAAATATTTATTAACAGTAAAATTCAACATTCAGTTAACAATCTTCTCGTCTGTTCACAAAGTGTGTATGTTGTGTGTTATCAGTGCCAGTCGTCGGGTGTGGTAGCCGGGGTCAACCCAGAGATTCTTACCACCCTCTGCCCCGCCGTTACCGTGGCCGCTACCATAACCAGGAATAACGGGACTGCCGGGGACTGGAGGCCTGTTTCTGGTTTTAACAATAGCTAGGGATTTATGCCAATACTCGCCTCGCTTGACAGGTAGATACGCGAGCGCAGGATGAGACTCGCGTTGATGACGCTGCTACTGTCATCAACCAGGGAAAGAAAATAGGGTTTGCGGGTAGATAATGTTATTGGAAAGGAAAGTACGGCACGTAGGGGTGGATACTGCAGTCACCGAAGGGAAAGTTGGTAGTGATTGCAGTAGTTCGGGGGCCGAGGTCAATATACTCGTAGCACCTATTTTAGGACAGGCCACGACCACTAACTAGGAGCATCGCTGACCTATTTCATACCAGATACACGTTATTATTCACACCTAATCTTGTAAAACCTAACGGCAATGTAGTTGTCCTACCATCTCATACCTAACAAATATCTTAATCGAATCATTAACCAAGTTCAAAATGGCGGCGATAACAATCAATTCTGAATCTCAATTTAAAGGGGAGGTACAAATTTCGAATTTCAGACCAATCGGATCAATAACAAGAGTTTCTTTCTTTCTTCCATATTATTAGTGATATTTACACAAATTTTTATTTTTTTATTTTACTTATAATATTTCATCTCTTATTTCGACCCCATAATACTATTTTTCTAATATTATTCACGCCATTATTTTTCATTTGGAATAATGTTTCTATAACTGCAGCGGTTTAAATTTTTCACGTAACATTTCAACCCTTATTTTAATCTCTTTATGGTTAGCTTTAAGAAAACAAAGTGTGCAGTTATTTTTGGTCATAAATGAGTAAAGTTTGACATCTGTAACTTCAACAGTTTAGATTTTTCCATACATACTGCCATCCCTTTGTTCAACCCCTTCAAGCGTTGTCTATATAATAAAAGGTAACCTTTTGCCCTTACCCAAGGTTCAATCTATCTCTGTATCAAATTCTATCAAAATCGTTTCAGTGGCTTAGGCGTGAAAATTTAGCAGACAGTGGACCTGTTAGTGTAATACATCCGTGCCGAAATCTTACATCACTCAGTAAATAAACACTACTGCAAGAAATAAATATTTTTCAATTATATTTAATTCATGATCAATTGTATTAGTAAAACTTTTATCGTGTTTATTTTCAATTAAAACATAGTATGATGCAAATTAACGTGTATAAATTAAACATTACTTTAATAGTAAAATTGTAAATAAAAAATAACTGCTTTTAATATTCAAGCAAATTAAAGGTTATTCAATAATTCATCTGAACTTTGAATTGTCGATCAAAAAAGTTCTAAGGCGGGTTTTACTATCGTCACCGTAGCGAATGTTTGTAAACAAAAATGGTAAATCTCATGAAACCACTCACCTTGGAATCGATATACAACAACCACTATATTATTCACTTATACAAATCATTTTGCAACACGTTTTAACCATTTTCCGTTAATAAATATCGAAAATAATTTGAAATTGTACACCTGTGACATTTCGTATAAGCCATGACATATTTTATTACACGCGATTTTGACCCACTTTAAACGGCCAGATTTCGTTCAAACTTTGTAGATTTATTGAGGACCGATGACAATACACTAATTTGATAAAATTATTCCATTTTTCAATTTGCAAAATATGATTTTTGTTAATTTATATAATTTTCATGATATTCTTTTGCACTATTCCTCGCTAGATGGCGTTAACATTGTATTCTTCAAGTGTCAAATGTTACTACTGACCAACAGATGGCGTTATTGACTGGAAATACAGCCGTAGACGGATGTTTTTAGTCAAAACAATTAAATAATAGTTAAAAAAAACTAAAATACACGCTTTAATAAGATATACAACTAAAAAAGTAAAAATAATTGATACTGAATTTAAGATAAGAGAATGGAGTAAAATACATATATTTTATTGTTACAAAGCGTGGGGTGCAGGAGGATAAGTAATTGTTGTAAACACCCCACGCTTTGTAACAATAAAATATATGTATTTTACTCCATTCTCTTATCTTAAATTCAGTATCAATTATTTTTACTTTTTTAGTTGTATATCTTATTAAAGCGTGTATTTTAGTTTTTTTTAACTATTATTTAATTGTTTTTTTTATTATCAAGTGGCCAGAGTTATAATTACGAATTCTCCTATCATGCATTAACCTTCCATTGTAATGTTATGAATTAGTTTATAGACCCATAAATGAAGTTAAATAATAATATTTTTCTATTTGTTACTATAGATATTCTGTGTTTATTTTTTTATCGAACTAATTACCTTGTGGTGAATGTAAAATAATCTACTGGTGAAAATATTTTTTTTGGTCTGGCTAGCAAATGAGAAGGGACAGAAACCTCTCATAATGTCTCACTCGGTTTCGACCTTCCTCCATGTCATTTACCATAGTAAATTAAACCTTATGCTACATACACATGTCTTATTTCAGGATGACACAATTTTTTAGTGCGCAATCCTGTTTATACCGGGTATCTCAAGACTGCTACCGAAAACGAAGCCGGGTGGTAGTTTTAGTGGCTACAAACACAATGCAATTAAAAATTTTCGCCTAGAAACGTGACAATTTTTTTTTATGATTTTTTAAATATCGTCATTTTTTGGGTGGTAAATCCACAGTTTTTGCTAAAATAATAATTTAAACACTTTTATACCTTAGAGTATTTATAAATAAAAGGGTATATACTATTATTTTAGGAAAAAATGTATTTACCACCCAAATATGGCCAAAGGAAAAAAATAACAAAAAAAAAATTGTCGCTTTTTTTGCAACTTTTTCTGTTGCATTGTGTCTGAAGTCGCTTAAACTACTACCCGGCTTCGTTTTCGGTAGCAGTCTTGATATACCCTGTATATTACGTCCATGCGTGGACGTGAAATATTACTCACACCAAGATATTTTTTTCAAGTATTTGTCAACTATATTAAGTCATACATACCGGGTATATCAAGACTGCTACCGAAAACGAAGCCGGGTGATAGTTTAAGCGACTTCAGACACAATCCAACAGAAAAACTTGCAAAAAAAAGCTACAATTTTTTTTTTGTTATTTTTTTCCTATGACCATATTTGGGTGGTAAATACATTTTTTCCTAAAATAATAGTGTATATCCTTTTATTTATAAATACTCTAAGGTATAAAAGAGTTTAAATTATTATTTTAGCAAAAACTATGAATTTACCACCCAAAATTGACGATATTTAAAAAATCATAAAAAATAATTGTCGCGTTTCTATGCGAAATTTTTAATTGCATTGTGTTTGTAGCCACTAAAACTACCACCCGGCTTCGTTTTCGGTAGCAGTCTTGAGATACCCTGTATGTTTAACTACCTCAAAGGTTCTTACACCCTTTTGTGTTAATCAGATTGACATTTCAGCGGTCTTTGGATAGTTCACTTGTCTGATACGATATGGCTACTGAAACGCTTTTTATTATTATTTTAAAAATTGTTTCAGCTAACTAGAGTATTTATTAATGTATAGTTTTATTTAAAATCGCAATAAAATATAAGATAATTAAATAAATAAATACACACAACAGTTACACATAGTCTTGACGCCACATTGAGATCAATTAAGTGTTGGGTATCAGAAACTACAAGAAACTTTCCGGTATCACAAACACTAAGACCCGAGACAAATACTTGGGGGTCTCGCAAAAATTTGTCTCTGTGCTAGAATCGATCCAGCGGCCTCTCGTTTCACAGCCGGCTTCTAACCAACTGTGCTACGGGGGCTGTCTAACAAATACATACATATAGAGTTGAAATAATGAAAACGAGGCTTTAATAAGAAATCGAACCAAAAATATAAAATCAATGTTGAATAAGAAAGTTGACATTGCCTGGATAGTTTGACGGCTGTAATGCGAAATGCCGCGGGTTTAACCTCTTAACCGAGAGACATTTTGAAAGGATCCACAATTATTTGTTAATTGTTACGATTCTGGGTGTTTGTGAGACGAAAAATATCTCAGTTTCTGGTACCCACTCCACAAGCCTTCTACTTAGTAGCATCTTGTCTTGAATAGTGGTTTCTTATTATATTTTTGTTGTAATTTTTGTCATAATTTTTCAACTGAATATAATTTATAGTTGCACCATAAATTGTATTTGTATTAAATTTTTTACCACAAGTTTCGCGAAAACGACACACGCAGTTATCGTTCGGTGTCTTATCGCAATGTTCCTAGGATTACTGTGTAGATAAACATATACAGTTTTTTTTTGTTACTTGATCCTTCTTCAACACCACGATGCGACGTGATACCTATGATCATTAATCACCAATTTCAATAAATATTTGATATGGAAAAAATAATTTGTTATTTAGTCGAGTCTTAAAAATATGTTTTTTTTCTAACAAGAGGAAATCCCTTTAGGGATTCATATGGTTATATCAGACTCGCCGTTCGAATGAATAGTAATTAGAATGTGCTCCCGACTAAAACCCCGTGATATACCGCTATCTCTTTTAGAACAAGAGACGTGACTAAAAATGCATACATGCGCTTTAAATCGTGAGAACCTGAGTCCGATTCCCAAAGACAAAGGTGTGCGATAATCTCGATAAAAAAATATAATTCCCGTAAATATCTGTAACGCGAATGGGTTGACGTCATGCAGTCAGTCCGTTCATAATATAAATAATAAGTGAAATCATTCCGCATCAAATTATCAACTTATCTGTTGTATATCCGTCATGTCGAACAACTTATTTGTTTATAAACCAGTTTTGATGATTCCTTTTCCGTGTTGTTCCATATAGCCCCGAGCTAGATCTATTTTAATAACTTGGTATGGGATCTTTGGCCAGAATTGCAATAAGAGGCTCTAAAAAAAACTAGAATTTTAATAATTTCCTTTTACGCTGGATTCAGTATATTTTTGAGGTGGACTCATGGTTTCTGGGCTGTATGCATAATGGATTACTCTTATACCATTTTTTTCCAAAGCAATTCCTAGATATATATTTTTTATAACTTGTCTGAATATGACTAACAGGCTGGCTTGGAATTAGCTCGTATTATAAAGACACACAGCAACACTAAATAATCTGGCCGAATGTGCAGATTGAGTCATAAACGAATACAGTAGTCACTTACTTAATACACTAATACTGAGAAGTTAAGAATTAAAAAGCCGAACATGAATTTTAACAAACCCAAACGTAATTTGGAGCTGGACTCTTTTCGGTAATCCTGAGGGTAATATTTGGCTCGCTACACTTCAAATTACATGGGGTAGGTATTAAAAATAACTATTTCCATCACAATAATATGTTTTGAAAAATCGCTAAACAGTCTACACTGAAGGTGGGACTTTTCGTATAGGGAACGCATCTACCGCAGCAATACGTTAAGAGTTCAAAGCGTACACATTGTTTTGCTTTGAGTGTGCGTAATGTTAACCCAACATAAGACATCCCCCGTAATATCCGGAAAGTTGTTACGATATAGCCGCCATTATGATTTTAAAATGCTTGCTCTACATAACCATAAAACGCGATGCGTGAGTTCCGTTCACACTGCACTATTATCCGCCTTTTTTATTTTTCCAATGTTCTGTCTACATGTTCGTCTACAACTATAGTCTAGACGAAAAATGGTGCACACATGTTAGGGCTCTTTCTGAACATTAAGGTTCGTCTCCATCCAAAATGCAGCGCGATATTTGCAGATTGTAAACGATCTTCAGGCATGAATCAGTGAACAAGAAAATAAAAAATATAGCTTCAAATTTTTAGTAGCGAGTGACAATATAATGCTTTTACCTTAATGTGAGAACAGAAATATAGTTGATTGTTTCGTGAATTTATTAAAATGAATAAAAATAAAATTAAAGTCACCCAGGTGGGACGGAACATACAAGGCGGGTTAATACAGACAAGGTGGTGTCCTCTTTTTTTCTGGGAAAAAGGCGTGCGTTTATGTATATATATAAAAACACCCACAAATTGTGGGTATTTATGCAAACGATTGACCTAGTCATCATTGTATTTTATATGGTATGACACAATCCACGTGTGAGGTGCGATCGCTTATTGACTTGAGTGTTGACACAATAAGCTTTATTGCCAACATGGACCGGTCGATTTGTCTCAAGAATTCCCTCCCTTTACTATTTCTTAAGCCGCAGTTTTTAATCTACTTTGTATCGTCATACAATAGTACGAGACGAAGGCGTTAGGCGGGACCAATCGAAAACTATAGGGTAAATGCTACAATCAGGGATTCATTTTTAAGGATCTGTTTTAATTGGAATATAAGAAAGAAAACTAGTAAATAAATAACAACATGCGATAGTTCTATAAAGCTCGGACGCCACTGTAAGATACGTACTCACGGGAATCGGAAACTATGAGATGCTTTTAGGTTTCACTAACACACAAACCCAAGGAAATAAATTGTTCCACTTGTTTTTGGATCTGTAAATTATAAGTTGTAGATATTTTTTTACTATATTGGATGTACCCGGTATATGTGTTCAAAACTAGTATATCATTGTAAATACTCCACTGATATTACAATTTAATGAAAAAATCATCCAGTCATCATATCATAATAGGTCATAATTAACGTGACCATTTATTTTTTGTACCAGAGCGGGACATCTGTGGAATTAAATAATATTTTTTTTGTGATTTACAAGATTTTATCATAGAAAATAGAATAACACAAAATAAAAATTATAGTCGTATTTGTCGGCTGAACAAATTGTTTCAAAACATCAGGTCTAGTCTTTTCATAAGTGTGAAACTCAGTATGATTGATTTGTATTTATTTTCGTAATCGAAATAGCTTGAATTACTGCGGCACTCGCCTTTATTAATTTTTATTAATTTATTTTATCACTTGTTCATATTTATGTGAGAAAAACTCTTTCGACAGATGTGTTACTTCCAGACAGACACATAACGTATCTACTCAATAATTGTGGAAATGCTTGTTAAATCGAGACTGTTTGTACCAAAGTGCTGGAATAATACGATCCCACGGTTTTTAGTAGTAGTTCGGTAAAGCATTTCGAACAGGAAATACATTTTAAATTATCGTTAGGTCTGTTTGCAAGAGCGGGACTATATCGACCTTGCTGGGGACACCGGGACAGACTTCCTGAAAGCGGGACGTATGGTCACGTTAGTCATAATAAAAATAAAAGTCATCTGAACCCAGTGGTAAATGGACCATAAATGTGTTAAAAATCACACAAGATCATATGTAACTTGTGTATGTCCTGGATTCAAATGTTTGCCTGATTTCTAGAAACTGGTACTAACTAGGATTTTGTGTGTGAAATACAATTGGGCTAAATCTAATTTCTATGAAACAGTGTGGCTTAAATTGGGATATCTTGGTGCCTTTGAACAAATATAATCACTATTGATAAATAATTACATAAATTCTGTTGGCAGAAATTTATTAATTTCTTTAAACAAATTATCATGATCCCAATTTTACCACTAAATGGACAACTTGTTTGTAAAATACATTTGTTATACAAGTATATAATGTAATGGTAGAGCAATATATTGTATAAACAATATATTACATAGTGGAGAAATATTATTATTTTTGAGGTTTCTAATGTGATGTCGTAAATTATCAATATTTTTTCGCTTACATTGCAAACGCAGGCTGAACCCTACGAGATTTATCAAAACAATGTACTACATATTTGTACACATTGAAAAGGTCTACAGAAAACTCCGCGATGGTATATGTCTATCTCTTATGGATATCCCACAATAACATTTTTTGCCATTTACTTTTTACGACAAATAATGGCTAATTTTCGAAGCGATTTTAACCAATACAGCATTAATCCTTATCCAATTAAATAGCTTAAATACATTGTTGATTTAATATAGATCTATGTGGTCCTTTACAGCACAAGATTTAAATGAATATTTTCGAAGATATTACAGATTTAAAATTGCGGGACGTAGCGCTTGCGGCGGTACTGGCCGGCCGGGGCGGCGCGGCGGCAGCGTGCCTATATAGGAATGTTTATACAGGGTATATCAAGACTGCTACCGAAAACGAAGCCGGGTGGTAGTTTAAGCGACTTCAGACACAATGCAACAGAAAAAGTTGCAAAAAAAAGCGACATTTTTTTTTTGTTATTTTTTTCCTATGGCCATATTTGTATATGTATATATATATTTTATTTTAACTTTTAAAACAGACACTTCAATTTTATTTATATGTATAGATGTATATCTATACATACATACATACATATAAATAAAATTGAAGTGTCTGTTTTAAGAGTGAAAATAAAAAAAATGTCCTACTACATATCGTTATACAGGGTATATCAAGACTGCTACCGAAAACGAAGCCGGGTGGTAGTTAAAGCGACTTCAGACACAATGCAACAGAAAAAGTTGCAAAAAAAAACGACCATTTTTTTTTGTTATTTTTTTCCTATGGCCATATTTGGGTGGTAAATACATTTTTTCCTAAAATAACAGTGTATATCCTTTTATTTATAAATAATCTAAGATATAAAAGTGTTTAAATTATTATTTTAGCAAAAACTATGGATTTACCACCCAAAAATGACGATATTTAAAAAATCATAAAAAATCATTGTCGCGTTTCTTTGCGAAATTTTTAGTTGCATTGTGTTTGTAGTCACTAAAACTACCACCCGGCTTCGTTTTCGGTAGCAGTCTTGAGATACCCGGTATACACGATACATGTGCCGAAAATGATCTTAAAAATTTTTTTGTCTGTCTATTTGTCTGTTTGTTCCGGCTAATCTCTGAAATGGCTGGACCGATTTTGACGAGACTTTTTTTGTCAGGTAGCTGATATAATAAGGAGTAACTTAGGCTACATTTATTTTAGAAAAGTTCTTTTAGTATTTTAGAAAAAAAAGTTTTTATTAAATTCCACGCAGACGAAGTCGCGGTCATAGCTAGTTATACCTAGTCAGGTCATAAATGCTGTAACATGTTTAATATAACATAATTGAAACAAGTTTATTCGTTATGTAACCATTTATATACCAAAATGAACTTAAAAAAACATAGATTCTTATGACACTAAAGTTTATTCAAAATGACCTCTGTGATTTTGAATACAGGCCTTCAATCTGCGCGGCCAGTTGTCTATCGCAGCACGAACGAGGTCCATGTCAATATCGGCGGCTGCCTTAATCAAGGATGTCTTAAGTGACTCCAAATTGGGATGAGGCTTTGAGCACGCCTTTTCCTCTCTGTCTCTCTATCTGGACTGGAGGAGGGCCAGTCTTCGTGCCGGATGAAGTCGATTTCACGCGCCGCCAGCCAGTCTTGTGTGCTCTTCGCTCTATGAGCTGGCGCCGAATATTGTTGGAATACCCAGTGCCTGTTATTGAACATGGTATGAGAAACAGGTTCCACAAGGTTCGTCAGGACTGTATTTTGATACACAACTGCATTCGTTTTTACACCTTTCTCACAAAAATGTACCTCTGTTAAGCCCCAATAAGAAACTCCCAACCATACCATGAGCGAAGATGGAAAATTACCTCGTTGGACACGCGGAATACGGTTACTCGCTTCTTCACTACTGTGTGCGTACACCTTATCATTTTGTTTGTTGTAGCTCTCTTCTAAGGTAAAAATTTTTTCATCTGAAAAAAGAATTTCCCGATATTTTTTTCCCGCGTACCGCTTCAACAAAGCGGCATCTCTTTAGTCTCAGGTCCATTAGACGAGCATCCAAACGAAGTCCTGTTTTTCTTCGATATGCCCGAAGCCCTAAGTCTTCATATAACACCCTTTTCACCGTGGTTCTGCTTAACCCCATCTGAAGGGCCAACAGTTTCTGCTTACGTTTGGGATTTCTTTGAATTCGCGCCTTCACAGCTTTTATCACTGCTGGAGTCCTAACAGACCGAGGGCGACCACTTCTTGACCTGTCATCTACACTAGAGTCTTCATTATATCGTTTGATGGTACGATAAACGAATCTTTTGGTTATATTCAAATTTTTCAGTATGTCAAAAATTTGAATTGGCGCGTAACCGCAACGATGCAACGCAATAACTGCAGCACGGTCTTCTTTAAGCGTCCACTCCATATTTAAAAATGAGTAAAATTCTAAAAAGTATACATTTTTATTTTCATGTTTTTAAAATGTAAATCTATCATTGGCCGTATGATAAGCACACCAGTTGTATTATATTAGTATTAAGGGCTGTGGATTTTGTTGAATAAAGAAAATAAAAAATAAAAAATGAACAATTCGAAATTCGAATTGAATAAACTTTTTTGTGGCCAGCATTCTAAAAGAAAAATTTTTACTGTGTGACAATACTTAGGACCTGACTGTGTACATACCGGGTATCTCAAGACTGCTACCGAAAACGAAGCCGGGTGGTAGTTTAAGCGACTTCAGACACAATGCAACAGAAAAAGTTGCAAAAAAAAGCGACATTTTTTTTTTGTTATTTTTTTCCTATGGCCATATTTGGGTGGTAAATACATTTTTTCCTAAAATAATAATTTAAACTCTTTTATACCTTAGAGTATTCATAAATAAAAGGGTATATACTATTATTTTAGGAAAAAATGTATTTACCACCCAAATATGGCCATAGGAAAAAAATAACAAAAAAAAATGTCGCTTTTTTTTGCAACTTTTTCTGTTGCATTGTGTCTGAAGTCGCTTAAACTACCACCCGGCTTCGTTTTCGGTAGCAGTCTTGAGATACCCGGTATGTACACAGTCAGGTCATAAGTATTGTCACACAGTAAAAATTTTTCTTTTAGAATGCTGGCCACAAAAAAGTTTATTCAATTCGAATTTCGAATTGTTCATTTTTTATTTTTTATTTTCTTTATTCAACAAAATCCACAGCCCTTAATACTAATATAATACAACTGGTGTGCTTATCATACGGCCAATGATAGATTTACATTTTAAAAACATGAAAATAAAAATGTATACTTTTTAGAATTTTACTCATTTTTAAATATGGAGTGGACGCTTAAAGAAGACCGTGATGCAGTTATTGCGTTGCATCGTTGCGGTTACGCGCCAATTCAAATTTTTGACATACTGAAAAATTTGAATATAACCAAAAGATTCGTTTATCGTACCATCAAACGATATAATGAAGACTCTAGTGTAGATGACAGGTCAAGAAGTGGTCGCCCTCGGTCTGTTAGGACTCCAGCAGTGATAAAAGCTGTGAAGGCGCGAATTCAAAGAAATCCCAAACGTAAGCAGAAACTGTTGGCCCTTCAGATGGGGTTAAGCAGAACCACGGTGAAAAGGGTGTTATATGAAGACTTAGGGCTTCGGGCATATCGAAGAAAAACAGGACTTCGTTTGGATGCTCGTCTAATGGACCTGAGACTAAAGAGATGCCGCTTTGTTGAAGCGGTACGCGGGAAAAAAATATCGGGAAATTCTTTTTTCAGATGAAAAAATTTTTACCTTAGAAGAGAGCTACAACAAACAAAATGATAAGGTGTACGCACACAGTAGTGAAGAAGCGAGTAACCGTATTCCGCGTGTCCAACGAGGTAATTTTCCATCTTCGCTCATGGTATGGTTGGGAGTTTCTTATTGGGGCTTAACAGAGGTACATTTTTGTGAGAAAGGTGTAAAAACGAATGCAGTTGTGTATCAAAATACAGTCCTGACGAACCTTGTGGAACCTGTTTCTCATACCATGTTCAATAACAGGCACTGGGTATTCCAACAATATTCGGCGCCAGCTCATAGAGCGAAGAGCACACAAGACTGGCTGGCGGCGCGTGAAATCGACTTCATCCGGCACGAAGACTGGCCCTCCTCCAGTCCAGATAGAGAGACAGAGAGGAAAAGGCGTGCTCAAAGCCTCATCCCAATTTGGAGTCACTTAAGACATCCTTGATTAAGGCAGCCGCCGATATTGACATGGACCTCGTTCGTGCTGCGATAGACAACTGGCCGCGCAGATTGAAGGCCTGTATTCAAAATCACGGAGGTCATTTTGAATAAACTTTAGTGTCATAAGAATCTATGTTTTTTTAAGTTCATTTTGGTATATAAATGGTTACATAACGAATAAACTTGTTTCAATTATGTTATATTAAACATGTTACAGCATTTATGACCTGACTAGGTATAACTAGCTATGACCGCGACTTCGTCTGCGTGGAATTTAATAAAAACTTTTTTTTCTAAAATACTAAAAGAACTTTTCTAAAATAAATGTAGCCTAAGTTACTCCTTATTATATCAGCTACCTGACAAAAAAAGTCTCGTCAAAATCGGTCCAGCCATTTCAGAGATTAGCCGGAACAAACAGACAAATAGACAGACAAAAAAAAATTAAATATCATTTTCGGCACAGGTATCGTGTATATAACGATATGTAGTTGGGCATTTTTTTTGTGAAAAAAAAAATGTCCTACTACATATCGTTATATACACGTCATATCGTTATATATTTTATTTTAACTTTTAAAACAGACACTTCAATTTTATTTATATGTATAGATGTATATCTATACATACATACATACATATAAATAAAATTGAAGTGTCTGTTTTAAGAGTGAAAATAAAAAAAATGTCCTACTACATATCGTTATATACACGATAAATGTGCCGAAAATGATCTTAAAAAATTTTTTGTCTGTCTGTCTGTCTGTTTGTTCCGGCTAATCTCTGAAATGGCTGGACCGATTTTGACGGGACTTTTTTGTCAGATAGCTGATATTTCAAGGAGTAACTTAGGCTACATTTATTTTAGAAAAATAAAGTAATGTTGCAATGCCCGCGCGCAGCTCACGCGCATGCCACCACTGGGCCGTCACGTCGGGCGCCTCCCACCACTTCTCCCACCAACGAATCAATGTCACATTTACAAAATATTGTATATAAAGAAATTTTTCAATAAAGCTAATACAAAAAACTGAAAATAAATGTGTAACGGGAGTTTACCGCCGCTCGCTAAGAGATGGCGCCACCGTAGAATTAGATCGCGGTATGATAGCAAAAACAAAAAAAAAACCAATTAACTTTTTTGTTAAAATCCACGCAGACGAAGTCGCGGGTACAGCTAGTAGATAATAATACGTACATATTATTATACAAAAATCTATTTGTACCCGGGCGAAGCTGGGCCGGGCCGCTAGTAAAGTATATAATTATGTAATTATGAATATATCTGACAAGAAATATTTTTTTTTATAAATTGCAATAAATGTTTTATTTTTAGCTATATGGATTGTAACCCTAATTATCTGATATAAGCAGCCACATTGAATCAATTAACGGAAAAAAACAGGATTAGTCCAGTTTAAAATTGCATATGATATAAACACAATACCAAAATCAGCATCACGGGAAAGTTTGCCTCTAGTGAGATTAAAGTATGAATGGTCAATGTTGTTGCACCCCAACTTATTGTAATAGATGTATTACATAGTATAACAAACATTAATGATCTGAATTTTTGAATTTTTGTTTATTACTTTTATCCTTGTTATTGGTCCTTATAGAAAATCAGTTAAGTAATAAAGGTAAGTGTTACACAATCCATACCAGTACCCATCTGAATATGTTCAATGTAAACCTGTCACCTAGTTTGCAACAATCTCCCTCAGCTGATTAATGCTACATCCGTTGGGGGGATATAGATCATGCAATAACTACTTAGTTGGGAACATTATAAATAGGTCAATAATCTTTCAATGTACTATTATGCTGCTAAATACTTTTGGCATAAAATAAACAATTGCTGGTCAGTAATTTTACCCCATTGTATAGAGTTGTATATAGATGTTTTTATTTTATTTTTTGTACAATTTAATAAAATAGTTTTGGTAATTTAGACAGATGCCAGTGAACATTTAAGACTCAGTTAGCTTCAAAGCAATTTAAAACATATTTATATAACTTTCCATTATATAATAAGCACCATATAACAAGCTGGTTTGGAGCCTTCCCAAAAAACTTATGCAAATTACTTGTAGACCAAATATGACTGGTTTACTACTGAATATTAATATGCTTTTGTGAACAAGTTTTTATGAGGCATTTGTGTGTGCCTTTATAAAGAATACAATACTTCTACTTTATATAATTTCATACTTTATAAAAAAGCCAATAGGTTATTTATTTCCGAAAGGTTTAAAGGTCTCAACAAACTTACTTAATAGAAATATTGATACTACACCACTCTTCCTGAGGTTAAAATTCTTTGGCATTCAACACTAATAAAATTTTAAGCAGAAACCAAAACTTAATGTTTTGTTTACTTATCTGTTTACAAAATAAACTGAAGTTACCATAAAAATAGTACACCATTAGAGCTACCTCATTGAAAATAGTTTGCAAACGGCTGTATTTAGTGGAAGTTTAATATTCCCTCTATCGTCTTCAATTAAGAAGGTATTTGAATTAATTCTATTTACTCTATATGCAGGAAGTCGCTGGATGCAGGCCGGTTCCAACAGGTCATTGTGGAGATCATTGGGGGAGGCCTATGTTCAGCAGTGGACTTCCTGTGGCTGATATGATGATGATGATGATGATGATGACTCTATATTTTCTTCTTTATAGCTACAAGGAGTACATATTGCAAATTCGAAAATACTTCATCCTTTTTTACAACTATAAATACTAATTTCCAGGATTCCAGACAAACGGTTTATTTTTGCACAAAAATATAAAATGAAGGGTAAATCGCAATTTATTTTATACGATAAAAAGTTAATCAACGGCGAATATTTTTATATAAATAGCATATATTTCTTAGAAATTAATATACTGTTAATAATTAAATTGTTCATTAAATACGCACATGAAAGCATGATAGAAGTACTCAAAATGTGTTCTAGACGGGACTTCGAAGCGCAGACATTGCACACCCACTTTCACCAAGTCACAAAAAATAATTGGTTCAATAACAATTCGCAAAAAAACATGAGCTCAATATTTGCCGCTAGTGATAAATGCATACCGTTTTATTGCGATGATATATACAAAATGCATACAACACTCACCATTCCTACGTCATGAGTCGATTTCACATTGTAAATTATTATTCCCGCAACTTTATCACCTACAAAAGTCTTTAGTGACCAATGTTTCACCTTCCGTTTTTATTATAAGCACATTATTTATTAGTAAATACAACCGAGAACAAACAATTCACGTTTATAACTACGTAAGTACCTACAGGAAAATATAACAAAGGTTTTCCTCTCCGACTTTTCTCTTCGACATTGAATTTTTTTAAAGTGTAGAGATGAGTAGAATCGCATTTTTATCGATATTCAAGAATTTTATGACGATACGATTTAAATTATAATAATTTGTTTACCAGTCTAAATATATTTAATTTTTTGTAATAATTTAAAGAACATTAGCAACATAAATGAGTAGATTTGTACTTACTTATTTACATTAATTCTTATAATGTCAGAATGACCCACTCTCGTAGCGGACATCCCTAATACGATTCATATCTTCATCGATAATAAAATATAAAATATCGTAGCCTGTAGGTAGTAGGTACGTAGGGAATGTTTTTACGTCTCGAGCTTTTATTTGTGAGTGTGTCCCCAGACCTGTTTACACAGTGCATATGGCCTAAAATGTTTTGGGCAGTCATTCCCCAATCATAAATCGTACAGCACAAACCTGCCTCTGCGTAAGCTATTAGTCTCAAGCCGCCGCGTCAGCCAAACACAATGAAAGTAACAGTAACTACTTTGAACGATGAGATCTTTGTTTTGGACGTTTCCGAAGATCTGGAGCTGGAGAATTTTAAAGCATTCTGTGAAATAGAATCTGGTTTCCCTGCAAAAGATATCACGTTGAATTTCAATGGAAAGCCTCTGCTGGGAGACAAAAGATCGCTCAAACAGCTCGGTGTCCACGATGGAGATGTCCTGGTACTTATTCACATGTTACACTCCGCCTCCAACCTAAACGCTACCGACGCCAATCAAGGTATTTATTTATAATTGCTCCTAATTGTTTCACCAGTTCTAAAATGCATTGTCATGCCTTGTCATTTATGACCACAGAGTACTTTGATATATAGGAATTTATGACAATGAATGCCGTTTTGTCAAATTTCGCACTGGCGGTAATGCCTATTTTAATTTTCTGATATGTCAAGAAAAATAAAAATATATGGCATTTAGTGTCTAACCACAAAATAAAATTTGTATTGTGAAGTGTGACTAAGGTTTTATATAAAATTTTATTAAAAAGAACTCTCTTTTTGCAGCTTTGCCTAGTGGCTTAGCAAACCTTGACTTCAGTAGCATCCAAGTACCATCAAGACCTGGACCGTCAATGGCCACAAGAAATACACCAGTTGAGGAAGACCCACGTATCATCAGGGAAATGTTTTTAGCTAACCCAGATCAACTCGCATTGCTTAAGCAGAATAATCCTAGATTGGCAGAAGCACTTCTCAGTGGCAACCTTGGTATGTACTACTCTTATTAATATGAAATGTGAATATTTTGACATCATATATTTTTCAGTAGCTGCATGTGTTGCAAATTGAAATCGAATAATTTCCATAGATACCTTTGCTGGTGTGCTCCATGAGCAACTGTTAGCTAGAACAGAACGTCAACAACAAAGAATAAGGTAAGGTATAAGAACTTTGTTTATCTGCCTCTTTTTTGTGACAGAAATGATTCTTAAATAAAGTTCTTCTAGGATGATGAATTCAGATCCTTTTGACACTGAGGCGCAGAGGATGATTGCAGAAGAAATCAGGCAAAAGAATATTGAAGCTAATATGGAGGCAGCCATGGAGTACAATCCAGAAACATTTGGAACTGTTGTTATGCTCTACATTAACTGTCATGTCAATGGGTATGAATTATCTGAGCTCTTATTTTATGCTATAATACTTATAAGAAAATTATTTTATACTCTTGTAACTTGAATGTCCAAGAGTATGATGGTTTTAAGACATGCTTATGTTACTTGTAACATACTGGTGAATATAACAAGGTTTGATTAATAAAGGTCATTAATTATTTTAGATTTCCTGTGAAGGCTTTTATAGACTCCGGTGCTCAGACAACTATAATGTCTGCTGCTTGTGCGGAAAGGTGCAACATCATGCGTCTAGTTGACACTAGGTAAGTTTAATTTTATATTGTGTTTCACCCAACAGCAATAATGTTTACTTCCTTGATTAGCACTAATGTACATACTTTTTTTAATTGATTGATGTAATAATTTCATAAAATGCAATGGACTACTTAAATCTTGACTAGTGGTCTGGTCTTTTATTGGATATAATAAATATCTTTTTGCACTGCTATAAGCAAGAATATTTATACCATGATGCTTATTATAATGGAAAAGTAATATGATTTCCTTTTGTGTTAATTTATGTAATAGCCAATGCTTGCGACTGCCTCTGCATAGTTTACTATATGCACAATATTATGCTTACAATGTATTCAAGCAAAACACTCATTGCCGGAGTGTGTGCTAACTGCATCACATTTAAAAATATTTTTGCATAAAACTGTAATAAGAGGAGAATATCGTAACCTGTTTAGTTTTCGTGTGATGCAAGAAGACCACAATGAAGAACAGTTATCATTCTTTGTTATAATATGAAAAACTAAGTTTTCTATGTGAAATTATTTACTCTTAATTTTTGTGCCTTATGTGTTCCATGTTACTTGCTGTAAGCGAATAGTGTGTTTCTAGCCTAAGATAGGCTCGTCAAAATTGTAATGTATCCAAGATAAAATAAATACCGAATGTCAAATACTTATTTGACTTACAAAACAGTGTTTGTATATATGAATCATTTGAAAGTCAAATAATGTATTTTTTAACCATGCATATGTAGTTACGCTGGACATTCAATATTTAGAATTTGAATATGTCAAATTATGAACTTTGTTGAATAATCTGTTTCATGGTATACTATGTCTTTATGTGCAGATGGGCTGGTATTGCAAAAGGTGTGGGCGTTCAGAGAATCATTGGCCGTATTCATATGGTCCAAATGAGGATTGAAAAGGACTTTCTTACTACATCCTTCTCTGTGCTTGAAGAACAACCTATGGATATGCTACTGGGACTTGACATGCTTAAGAGACATCAGGTATATAAAAAAGTATCCTATAAAGTTTATTTAGTTTTAAGTTTCCCCTTTTGACAAAGTAATTATTTCAGTTTGAATGAAGAAGACAAACTATCCGATAGTTAAAATAATGTTAAAAACTAACTATGAACAATTACTATATCGATTATTGTGAGATTACTAAATATTTAGATGATGAAATTTATTTATATCATGCAAGGGAACTAGTAGACCTTTTTAAATTCATATCAGATTGATAGTTCTAAAAATGTCTTTGGTAAAATTACATTAAAGTGACTGCTTTGGAATATTTTCCCATTGATAATAGCGAAGGTTGTAATGTCTCCACATTATGCTTATGCTGTTTGTTCTAAACATTGCGGTTCTTGTTGATTATATATTTCTAATTATAATACAATTGGAACTTACACCCAGAGATAACAGATATAAATATTTTTTGTATTATAATACCGCTGGACGTATTGACGGGATTCCATGTATATACATTATACATATTAAGCATACATTTACGTTTAGTGCAACAATAATTGTTTTTATTGGCCCTATAAGAGCGTATTCAGATATGAGAATTCATATAGTAGACATTCAATATATACATGGTTTTTACTATTAGATTCTTTCTGATGTACTGATATGAAATCTGTATCTGTATCTGTATCCGCCCATATACGTCCCACTGCAGGGCACGGGCCTCCTCTACAATCGACAGTACGATTGAGTGGTTAGGCCTTATGAAATGAAATGAATTTATTAGTCATGCAGACAATTAAAGAGCTCACAAGTCAATACACATAGCACTTAATCTCTATATACAAAATATTTTCTATACTTAGTATTATTTGTATTAATTTCTTAGTGGATCACTGGACGATTCCTTCTTGATTTAGCCAGCATCTGACTCAAATTGAGATAAAGTTTGCTTAAATATCAGTATCAGTATCAGCCCATATACGTCCCACTGCAGGGCACGGGCCTACTCTACAATCGAGAGTACGATTGAGAGTGGTTAGGCCATATAGTTCACCACGCTGGCCTAGTGCGTGTTGGCGGACTTACATACCATAGATTTTTTTATAAATCGCTATGGTATGCAGGTTTCCTCACGATGTTTTCCTTCACCGTTTTAGTGCGTGGTGATTGACTATCAATACACACATGACTCCGAAAAGTCAGAAGTGTGCCCTGGGATTCGAACCCGCGACCACCGTGAACATGTTGGCAGCCGCGTCTAGTCCGTTTACCAACAGGCCACCACGCACTTTTATATGCTTAAATATACTCTGATAAAACAAATTGATTGTGTTGAATAGTGTAATATCGACCTAAAACGGAACGTACTTCGTATCGGAACCACGGGAACGGAGACTGCGTTCTTAGCAGAGGCAGACCTGCCGGAGTGCGCGCGGCTCTCCGGCGTCTCCGAGGACGACATCGTCAATCAGTCAGTCAAAGAAACAGAGGAACGCCAATTGAAGGAAGCACTCGAAAAATCCAAACAAGGTGGGCGCGACAAAAAGAAGTGACAAACACATACAAAATTGAAAAAATTGTGTCGACAAGTATATTGAACGGAAATATGAAAAAATCGTAAAGTCAATAAAACAATAAAAATCGTAAAGATAATATGTTTTTTTAATTTTAATACAGATGCTCTCGTGTGCAAGTATGCTACGTGTGAATTAATTATGCGCATGTTTCATTGGAAAGTAGGCTCGCTGATTGGAAAGTCGGCGTAATGAGGGATTACCGCGTAATGTAACCGATTAACAACTAGTAACAGTTTTCGACAAATTCAATTGTTTTCAAGATACATACATAGCAATGACAAGTAGAATGTTCGGTAAATATTTCATTAAAATATTTCTAAACAATGTATCTATATCGATTGTGGTAATAGAAACTGTAAATTGCACTTGCGCCATTATCGTTTAGTATCCACACGACCGTGTAGACTCATCTGTACCACACCCATTCGAGACCATTATTTAATTGAATTAATGTGTCGTTATTTATTAACTAATTCATCACAGATGTGGTATATGCACTTAAATTCAGTACTTGTTAGCTAAACTGAGCACACATGCCTTCGTGTAAATGTCGATTGAAATAATTTTAAAATGTCTGTACTTTTCGGTAGGGTTCGACTCTTTTATGAAATTGTTTCGTAGTTTCAATATTGGTTTGTTTTTGTATCAAAATTTACATATCGCCTAATTAGAATAGCTACTTCATCATTCCGTATTGTAACACGAACATGATAGAAGTTCATCACACCATAGAATTTATTGACTTGGTAATTTTTCTGACATATCATATAATTTCTAGAAGATTCGAGCCCCAAGACACCTGAAAAAGTGGCCGCAGCCAGCGTTGGCACCAGCACGAGCACCCAATCAACTTCTGGCAATCAAAGAATCAGTAAGTATAAAACATTTATAACTTGCACTCCTGGGAGATTTAACTATCTGGGAGAGAACTCGAATATTCAGCTTCGATGTCCGAAGTTATAAGTTTTTCACTTCTAAAACTCAAAACTATTATCTATGATTGTTATTTATCACTCTGAACTGAGTTTATGGTTATAACATACTATAGATGATTCAAACATTTTGTGGAGTACCGGGACAATTATGTACGCACAATCGAACATTCGAGTTTCGTTTCGGATCGTAAACTTCCTGGCATTTTCATAACATGAAAATAACACCAATTTCCCATCGTAAATGTAATATTATTTTGTACCCTATATTTTAAATATTACATGTTACAATGACAAAAAGTTATATCAAAAAAATGGTTGCCTGTAAAGTCGGTTTTACGGGCGAAGATTTTACGTGACAACGTCTTTTTCTCGGTAGAATATTTATTGATATGAATATAATTAAATTGCACAATAGGAACAAGGAATTGAATGAAAATAAGAATTGCACAAATTTTAACTATAGAAATATATTTTGTTTACTAAAACATTGTACATGTAATGACGAATCTAAGCACTCCATATTTTCACTACAGACACAGCTGACGATACTTTAACCACACGTGTGAACTTGTATTGTGACGCTTTCTTGTTTTTCCAACGCCAAGAACGTTCGAGAAAGACAAAGACAGAGACACAAGCATGCGCCGATTCAATGCGCCTAATTCTCTAGTGCTGCGCGCGCACCGTTACGTTACCGGGCGTTACACTTTTTCATAAGTGACTCCCAGCCGCAACCTAATTTAAGACGTTGTCACGTCAAAATAAGAAAAATCGTATTTTGCCTGCTCTCGATTGTCGAGCTCGTCAAGACGATTCCTCTGACTCCAAACACGGGGGGTTTACTTTAAGAAATGACGGAGTTATGCCTGGACAAATATTTTAGGGGAGAGAGGGAGGAATTTGGGGATTTGGTTGGGGCCAATCTGTAGAGCTCACCGAGCCGGTTCCAAAGATACCAAACTCGGTGGGTCTACGATCTATATTGGCCGAGATAGGATTGGGGGGGGGTGAGGTAAATTTTCGGGGTGGGGGTAAGGGAGGGGGGGGGGAGGAAGGTTTCGTGGGGAGGCTAACTTAAATTAATTTTTTGGAGGTAAAATATTTTTTTTTGGGGGGGTAATTTTTTGCGTAATTTGGGATTTCTGGCGGGGTCAATTTGTAGCCCTCACCAAGACGGTTCCGAGGATACCAAACTCGGTGGGTCTACGACCTATGTTGGCCGAGATAGGATTGGGGGGGGTGAGGTAAATTTTCGGGGTGGGGGTAGGGGAGGGGGGGGGGGTAGGTTTCGTGGGGAGGCTAATAGGCACTATTTCGGAATAAGGGTGGGGGAAGGCAGGGGGGGGGGCTATGGGACAATTTTGGAAAAAGTGGGTGAAACTGAAAAATAATTCTCTAGTGCTGCGCGCGCACCGTTACGATACCGGGCGTTACACTTTTTCATAAGTGACTCCCAGCCGCAACCTAATTTAAGACGTTGTCACGTCAAAAAGTATCATAAACTAAACATTTGAAAATCCTCGAGTCTTTGTCTCTAGTTCAAACACGTTTTTGTTATTGTAGTTTAATTTTGTCAACAGATAATGCAACTCTGATTTTGGCAATGTTACAAAAGACGAAGATAAATAAAAATATACATACTTGTCACAACATCTTGAACATAAAATGAAAATAACCCTGTATATTCGTACTTCATATCACAATGTTTTTATATAAAATGTATTCTACGTGTACGAAGCGTCATGCTTGCCACTTAGTTACATCAGGTTTTTTTTCCATGTTTTTCATGGTTTTCATGCAGCCATTTCAGCCCATGTCGTCTTCCCTTCACGGCGACGTACGAGATAACATTTCGTAGTAGGGATGACGAAGAAATATAAGCGCAAATATAATGCTAGCTAAAACTTGCATAATAATTAATGCCTGTTATAAAATCATAGTATAAACTAGTCAATAAAACACAGAATGCAGGTTTGAGATGCATTTTTAATCCAAAGAATGTAATTTTTTTATGTTTATATTATGTTTAGTATGATTGTCATTCACAGAGTTTTTACGTTTCTGTTTTTTATTGTGTTCTCATTAACCTTGTTAATTTCACCTTAATTTTAATGTTAAGTCTGTCTACTGCTCCAAAATTATATTATGCATCTTGTGACACCTGCAGGAAATGCTTTAAGCATGATACCGAATCAATTATGTAATAGATTTAAAAAACATTGTAATTGCCGTTGGATGTCCTCGAATAAATAAATAAATAAAGAATACGTGTAATCACGTAAATGAGAATAAAAGTGAGAAAGTAATGAAGTGGTGTTAGATTATTTAATGTTGATCTCCTATAGCAATATTTTCTTCTTTTCAGATTTGAACAATCCGGAAGAAACTATTTTGCCCTCAGATCAGTTTGGGGAGACTGAAGTAGAAGAGATCGTGGTTCTCGGGTACTCTCGGCGTCAGGTATGTGCAATGTTGTTTTGTTTTTCATTTGATAGCATATAACCAGCATACTAATAAGTTTATTATTAACACATACATTCTCCACACCTGGAAAATGGAAGGGCCATTGAGTTATATTCTAGTGAGGTAGAAAGAACGGGATGTGTAGGGTATGTCAATGTCTCAGATCAGCTACTGCTTAAATGCTGTAACATTGATCATGAATTTGTTCTGGCGATACTTGGTTGCACTCGAAATGAAGGGAGGTCTCAATCATAATTAATACGGTTGAAGATCAAGGGTTTTGTTGTGGTTTTGCATATATACTATACTAATCTAGTGAATACACTTTTCAACTGTAAATAGAGTTAGAGAATTGTTGACTACAATGTGATTATGCTGTTTAGCAGCTGGATGGAAGGCATGGGTCTGTCTGTAGAGCATAATTGTTTCACATATTTAAAACTAGTTGAATAATATTGGTTCGTGTATTTCCAGGCCATTCTTGAGCTACGTCGCTTCGGAGGAGACAAGACTAAGGCCATTGTGGCGTTGGTAGCCAAGACCCTCAAATTCTGATGTCCGCTTCCGATGCCTTTACGCCACAGACAGTGTAAACGATATCTCACTCCGGCGAAATGACGAAGGGATTCATAATGAATTGTCCCTAGCTGGAAAGTTTCTGAGCAACATAGTTTTTGTCTCTATACACTGGTTTTCTTAATGCTGAGAGAATGAACTAATGTGCGGCCAGTGTTAATCCCGTTTAAACTTATAATTGACATAGCTGTAAGTCCTCAGTGTTTTACATATTACCAGAGAACTAGTGAAACTTCCAATACAAGGGATCAGCATTTCAAAAGGTTTTTTCGTTTTGTAATATGAGTGTTGAGTTCAGCTTGAGTAAATAAAGTTTTATGTACTGCCACTTATGCCTGTGTTAGACTGAGTACACATTAGCTATATTTTAAAGTTGGCGAGCATGCACGTCTCACCTCGGCTCGAGTAACGTCTGTCTCATGAAATGGCTACACGACCGCATTTCAATGACATAGTTTATAGGCATATCGTTTAGGTTAATAAGTGTGAGCAAACAGGGGTGGCCGATAATGCGGCATCTTAGCTATAAATCAAAATAAGGTTTAAGTTACAGACTTAAATAGTTTCTTGTAGACTTTTTAGATAGCACGCTCATGTCTCTTTCAGCTGGTGATGTTAATCGATCTATCAATGTTTTTTTAGTAATTTATTTTCTTTAAAAATACAGGGTATATCAAGACTGCTACCGAAAACGAAGCCGGGTGATAGTTTGAACGACTTCAGACACAACGCAACAGAAAAAGTTGCAAAAAAAAAGCGACAATTTTTTTTTTGTTATTTTTTTCCTATGACCATATTTGGGTGGTAAATACATTTTTTTCCTAAAATAATTGTGTATACCCTTTTATTTATACATAATCTAACGTATAAAAGAGTTTAAATTATTATTTCAACAAAAACTATGGATTTACCACCCAAAAATTACGATATTTAAAAAATCATAAAAAATAATTGTCGCGTTTCTTTGCGTAATTTTTAGTTGCATTGTGTTTGTGGTCACTAAAACTACCATCTGGTTTCGTTTTCGGTAGCAGTCTTGAGATACCCGGTATATATTGCACGTTACAAAGATCTGTACTGTTTCACGTGCTCTGTAGTTTAATCAAAGACTAGACACTACAGGAAATATTTCAAATTCTATGATATCTACCTAGCTACGCTCGGCTCGCTGCGTGGCAGGACGCGCCTTCCTAATCTTCTGTACTTTTTCCTATCTTGAGCCCTTTATGTGAACCAAAACTTGGCAGAGAGCACAATGAGTAAATCAGCTTTGTTAGTGACGAATTTGTGGGTAGTTATCACAATATGCTCTTCACTTATAGCTATTAATATGTTTGTTTAAGTTCCCGATCAAAATGTACTGCGTTGACTGAAAATAAATAACGTAGTATCTACTTAGTATGTATTTAGTTCTTTATTTTCAATTTAATGGTAGGGTATCTCTTTTCTGTAAGATATTTCATTGCAATTTGTTCGCCTTGCGTCATATACTGTACAAGTTGTCATAATAGAATACACTTATCCATTTCATCGCATTAATGGCAACCCTATTCTATCTTCTATAAAATGGGTCATAAATGTTACGAAGTAGTGAAATTGAATTGTTTCTAATATATTTCATGTAGGCTTAAAGAGGGAATTAAATAGGTAAATAAGTTTGTAGAATCCAACACTGTAATAGAGTTGGAATATTTTTGTGCGTTTGGGATGAGTCCTGTTTATTATTAGTTTTTTTTATCTGTGCGTCGAGCACGTCACAACAATACTGACAATAATATGGCCGTTTGTGAAAATAAAATAATATTCACGAGAAATCAAACACTTGTTTTTGTTATATTGGATTATCGCTTGGTCGATCAATAAATCTTTGTATTCCTTCAGTTATTGGTACTAAAGGTAACGATTAGAAATTGCGTTAGGCTTAATTTTCCAGGATATTATATTACAAGATTTCAGGGTCATATTTAAGCAACATACCTTCGAAAGTATAACAACTATGTTACTAGATATTATTTTTTTGATAGAAGCTTATGGGAAAACGTGTACTACATTTGTAATCACCACTGTTTATTTGGAAAGTACACTATAAATGAAATCTTAGTTCAAAGGCTGACAGTTTTTTTTTCTGGTCTATTTTTATAGTCGCCCTAACAAAAGTCGCCTTGAATCAAGTCTGTGTAATGTTTGTACTATGAAATAGTATCAATTTGAAATTTATATTGTATGTTTTCAAATATTTGGACGGAATAAAATGTCTATTGTAATTTATTGTTTTATTCGACATATCGATACCCTTAATATAATTGTCATATATTTTTTTTTAAGTAACGCATTAGTTTTCTTATTTGTTAACTCAACTTTTCAAATATTCAAGTGACAAAAATGAAAACCAAAAATAATTGACCTACACCATTGACTTATATATTGATATCGATGACCTACACCCACTACCTACCTACCTACATATTTCCTGGACTTATAAGGCTACGTTTCTACTCTAGCAGAGATGACAACGTTAAAGATTGAGCAAAATGGGTAAGCTAGAGCCCAGAGGATAAAGCTGAAAAAACCCTAGCACAAGCATAAGCTTGTTTAACCTGTAACTTTTATAACACGGCCATGGCTAGATACGGTAAACGGTTGACTAGTCGTAAGACCGTTATGCACGGAACAGAAAGGCATTGCCATGTGGATGGAGGAACGGTTTTTTTTTTTCACGAGGGGAAAGCTAATTATGGCTCTGTTCCCGCTAGCACTGGCGGACACGGCAGGAAGTATATGTCGGAAAACCGGTCTTCCAGCTCGGAACACGGGGATGAGTCCACACTCCGCTGATCTCAATGTCTGGCTGGGACCCTAACATAAAACACCCTGCCGGCATAACGACCTAAACCCCTTGATCGCTAACTGCGTGTATAATAACTAAGGTGACTAATATCAAGACGACCATCAACTCCAATCGGGTAATTAAAAAATAGATATAAACCTCTTCTTGATAATGGTTTAAATGCAGCTCCGGCAACGGATGTTTGGGCTTTCTAGGTCGAGGAGTAGGGTGTAGTTGTAAATTGTAATTCACCTAGAGCCCGCAGCAGTTTGAACAAACACCAACGTTCTTTAGCCTGTAGCCGACGAGATTTTTCATGCACTCGACTGGTGCTTAGCCCCCGGCAAGTGGCTCTTTCCGAGGCCCGTGAAAGTGGGCATTGACCTTGCCATTGGAACTGCCTGGCCATATTACGGAAATACCAAACTATGAATATAAGGCGTGTTTTGATTCCGAGAAACGCACAGATCGTAAAACGACCGCCAGAATCCGAAGCGAAGTCTGGCGAGTCCAAGCCCATTCTTTTAATGGAGGTCCTCATAGGGACCTCTCGAGCTGCCTAATGGACCAATAGATCTGCGATATGTTATTGTATTTTGATCCTATATTTCTCCAACTCATTTATGTGTATTTCGGACGACACCGGGATCTAACTTTGAATGTAATATGCTATGTATTATATTATATGAAAATGGCTAAGGTTAGGTTTCATTCAACACTTTTTAGTCGCTTAAGGTTTACATCAACCCAGTAAAACGTATGACTCTTTGTAAGGTAAAATTCAACATTCTGGTTTATTGTAGTTTGGTATTCTCAAATTATAACTCATAAGCAGCGCTCTTGCAAGCGCTTTCAAAAATTGATTCCGCTAGGAATACTTTGCGATATCTACAGCTGATACCCAGTTGACACAATTACAGTTTGGGGCGGCTCGAAGGTCATTCCTGCGATGCGAATAATTATAGCGCGATTCAATTCGATGGTGACGCCACCTCTTAGGGGGTGCTTAGAACTATAAATAATAATTTGATTTTGTAGTTTTAAAAAAAATTGTTGTAAATAATTACACTGGAATTGAAACGATAAAATTTTTGACTGGGGCTTGAATTTGTTTCCCATATCTAATATACAGAAAACCAAGATGAACTGCTCGCGCGTGTCTCATTACGTTTGTTATGTGACTGTTGGGTGCATTCATTCATAGATTTTATGAGTCATGAAATATCCCTGGCAGTTACTTTGTATGAATAAGAATGAAGAATGAGAAACTGAAGCGTTATTTCACGCAAAAACCAGAACCACCTGTACACATCGCTGAGTTTATGTTATTTCCTTTATAAAACAGGCATATGTACTGTATGTGGCAAAATATAAATGTAAATATAACAGTAGAAAGTTTGCATCTTGCCCAGCCTTTTCATTTTGCTCTCCCTTACCCTTTCTGAGGAGTAGGCAAATAAGTATTTGATTTACTGGACGGCTGAGAACGGTCCTTATTTAAATTGAAAATTTAAGATGATCATTATTACCTACCTACAGTTTATTGTTGAGCAAAGGCCTTATAAAATGCGCTCCATTTTATTTTCAGTCGTTGTCTCCACCCGTAGCATTTATCGCTTCCTAAAGAGATGTATGACTATCCCACATCCATATCAGCTGGCTAATTCTATTCAGTGTGATAATTTTGATTTTCTGGCATATAATATATAGGAAGTTTATCCTTCGGAGAAAAAAGGTGGTCTTTTACTTCTCTGAGCAACTTTAAGCTTGTGGACCTGACGCACGGTGAGTGTTATCGTCTCATCACTGTAGGTCAAGGCGAGTAAAAACTAAGAACAATATCAAAACAATCATCTTACAATATTAAATAAATAAATAACACCCAACAGTCACACACATAGCCCTGATCCCACCCTAAGATCAAGTCTTGTATCGTGGGTATCAGGAACTACGAGAGACTTTCGGTCTCATAAAAACCCAGACCCGAAAGAAATATTTGAGGACCGCTTAGACATTATTTTCGAGAAAATTAGAATTAGATGAAGAAAGAAGCCCTATGTATTTTCTGTTCAATTGGTCTCGTCTTTAGGTTTTCTATTCTATGTTTTCTGTAATCCCAGTAGTTGTTTAAGGTAAGATATATAATATGTTCGTTACCAAGCAATTAGTTAAGCTACCAACCCAGACAAACTGTTGTTAACATAAAATTTAAGGGTTAAAATAATATACGAACTGAAAGGATTCCTAAAATTGCTTGTCTACAGGATTTGTTTCAGTTCTAGAATCAACTAAAAAACTTTTACTTAACGTACCAATACAATGATAACACACTGTCATAAGTAATTGTTTTATTGCATGCATTTTACAAACGTATAACAAACATTATTACAATAATTAAAATCCTTTGATCTACTATAAAGTAGGTATTTATATACTTAATAGCTATTGTGTTACTGCTCGGATACGGTTATATAGTCGTTGCTTTACGTTCTGAAATATTTTTAGATTCTGATTTTTTATGTACGTCAACGATTCCGGCAAATAACACTAATCACATGTTAACACATTTTTGACGAGTTTCACTATAACTAAATAGTACATTACAAAAATACAAATCTTATATTATGAACTTACGACTGTAGAAGCGTCAATCGCAAAGCTTGGGCAGTGAGCTGTAGCTGTGTTTAATTTATTTCGATTCAGTTTTGACATAAATTAGTTACAAAAACTAGTAAACAATAATTAATATCCCGATTAGAGATTCTCATTTCTGGAAAAAAATGTTGCACTAAACTCAATGTTATTGGCCTAAGTTCGATGATATGGTTACAGTCCATGCAGACTACAACACTTAGGTTTTCTAAGCTATCAATTTTATATAGTGTGTACTTATTAACTTCTACCGTCCATCTAAACAACATCGTCTATTTCGAGCGGTTGAGTAGCTAGCTTATTCGCCATTGCAGTCAGTATGTCAGTGAGCCTAGCAAACCTCTGGTTTGGGGTTGTTAGTGCGCCCCTTTCTCCCCATAGAAAGTTTATATGAAACTCGGTCCTGAACAGTTCAAGTAAAGTTGGATCCAATATTGGTCCGAGCGACGACATCTCTTGCACGACGGTCCTAGCGTTCCGTTTGAACATCTCTATTTGGTTTGGGAAGTGTCTTGCCGCTTCGAGATGTGCTGCAGTGGCGTTGAAGTCGAACTCGAGGCTGTTCATCAAACTGCACGGGAATGTGTCGTCAGGCTGCATCAAGCTACCGCTCTCTCCATCTGAAAATTATTTAATTTAGGGGTCTATTTCGCAAACATTTCACACTGCTTATACTTCAACATTCATTTCAAATATTCGCGTCTAATAAATATTTTGTAGATCATTACCAAATAAGTGAAAGCATAAAACTGGAGGCAGAATGTACGGAGTGGTTGTGTTTGGCGGTAGTGGATTGGTGCCTTCATTCATGCTCTTGAAGCATGGTCTCAGCTTGGCTTCAAACATAAATGCATTGTCTGTGTAAACGCGGCGCAGTATGTTCCATGCGTTCTCCAAACATTCCACCTGAGGATTCATAAAAATATAGTGAGTACCATTAACTACTAAATAATAAACAGAAAAGTTAGTGTCGATACCTGCGGCATGCATAGTCCGAACATTATAGCAGAAAATCCATATAGGTTTCCTAAAGCAGTCTTTGTTTCCACAGCTAGAAGGATCCAGTCGTTGATTGTATCAGCTCGTTGCCTGTCGGTTTGGCATGTTAGTATAGTCACAGCTATGAGGAGGCGGAAAGTCTCAATCCTGCAAAAGAAAACCGAACAATATCGTTTTGCCTTTAGTTTGCTCCAGAGCAACCTGTATTTTTTTAGTATACAGTGAGATCTACCTTTCAATCACATCCATTCGAAGGGGTCGACCTTGAGGCAAGAAACATAGTTCCAAACCGGTAGCAGTTTTTTCGAGTCCTTCAATCTGTATGGCGTCGTCGAATAGAAAATATAAGTCCACTTTGGTCATATGGTTTGCTAGGATTCTCGGTCCCGAAGTTCTCAGCAACAGTTTGATAGTATGCAAAGTCTCCGATTCTAGTGGCTTATTTAGTCCAGTAGGAATTATTTGTGAGTGAAAGTTTTCTAAGTTTATTCGTGACTCCACCATGTAATCGAGATTCTCTGACTGAAGAAGCTTAGCCTCAGTAAGTTCATAATCAAACTGTTGCTTTATGGTAGGCGTCACTAAGTTGTAATCAGATTCGATTCTTGACTTATTAGGGTCACTGTGCGCCGAGCTTTGCGTAGAATCTCCAGAACCATTGCCTGAATCAGATCCAGACACATGATATAGTCTTTGTAATTCTATTCGTCTGTCTTCTGCCTTTGGTCCGTCGTATCGCGCTGGCTTTGCAGGAGGACTAGTCGGCAGGTTTGCATCCCACGTGCTTGAACTAGAATTAGATTCGCTGTAGAAGTTTTTACAGTGTTTATTTGTTTGACTTTGTATGACACCATCGGCACTTGCGCTTTTCCCGTGAGTGACATGTTGCCCAATATCGATGGGAGTAAGAGAATGAGAACGCTGCTTCTTAAAAGGCACTCGCAATTGCAATCCAGGTTTAGCAGCAAAGTGGCTGTAAAGACTGTAAGGATTACCATAGCAACCATCTCCATTAGGGGATATCACAGAATTGATTTCATCATTCTGTATATAATTTGTTAAGGGTATCACACGGTTCGCAGGATACTGAATTCTTGCGCCAGACGCGGCGGATATTGGTTTTCCAGAGCCGACGTACGAGGTGATGAGATCCGCCACCGTGTCATAAGCCTCATCTTCGAATTGGTATTGATATCTTTCGTAAACTGTGTCGGGATGCACTACGATCTGGAAAAATATTATGAATAAGTTGGAGACATAGCTTTCAGGGTGGGGCAGATGGCCGGTAAGAATCAACTCACCCGTTGTATGACAAAATGCAAGTGTTGTCCGTTGGAGCGACAACTCAGCACGTAGTTGTCAGGCTGTGAGGATGAATCTCGAACTAGAAACTCTCTGTCTTGCTGCAGAAACGCCTCGGCCGCCGTCCGACTCAACGCGCCATGATACCACCCATGTGATATTATCTGATCGGAAGGCAAAGAAAACTCCCACTCCAACAATCCTGAGGTAGTCATAGCACTCGAATCCTGTCCAAGGATGAAACTAATTAAATTTTTACACTTTGTAATTTTTCTAAGCCACATATCAAACTTATCGCAAGCGTGATTTAAGTCATCGAAATTCATAAACAAATAAAAGAAGATCGCAAGCACTTGATAGTTATTAAGTATGGTAATTTCGAATATATAGAAATTACACGTTACAAAACGGCGGGAACAACTGACCAATATAATATTATCATTGTGTCAACATTGTCATTTAATTAGGGAACAAACTAACGATCCACACAAACAAACACTATCTTCCCATAATTAGAACATTAATACACAAAAATAACTCACCATATTTAGTATAAAGGTAACAATTCACTCCATTTGTAAAAAAAACTTGTAGAGCAACGCCATTTCGTGACAGTCGTACTAGGTGCAAGGGTGGATAGGGGCTGAAACGGATCGATAAATGCGAATCCACCCCATTTTCGTTTGTAGGTTGGCAGTTTAATTGAAACAAACTTCACGGGGGATGTCTACGCATGCGTCATAATTTTCTAAATTGTTAACAATATAGGTATGTATGCATATGACTATTGCCTAATTTTATTAGTAAGAAAGTTACCTGGAAACATAAAATTAAGGTAAAACCTAAATCTGAACACAACTTGTCTAGGTTGTCTTTTTTTTTTCAAATAATATTAAGAGTTTCATAAAAAAATTGCAAAAATGATTTTTTAAATCAATAATTAAGTTTGTTGTTAGGCATCTAGGAGCGTCGCTGATGAATTGGAACTCAACTGACTGCCATAGTTGACCGTGGAGTTAGCGGGTTCATTCCCAAGGCATATACATACATAGTACTTAGACTACATACCACTGTTATGTAACTCTCATGTATTTTAAATATCCATGGATATAATGATATAATGAGCATTGTGGGAAAACCTGGGGCCCTACTATATTCATCCGAAACGAAGTTCGAAACTTCGGACGAACGAAGTTTGTGACGATACGAATGTACCTACTCTGTAAATGTTCGGATTTGTATAACGTACATCGTAACCATAAGTCTATGGTTACGACCATAAGTCAATAACGACCATAAGTATATGCAGGTACATTCGTATTGTATATAAACATCGATCATCCGATGTTTTGAACTTCATTTCGGATAAATATAGTAGGGCCCCATTCTTTTTTTCGATCCGAAGATTCGAATTTCGTATTACAGAGTAGGTTTTGAAACGAAAAACGTCACGAAGATTCGAATTTCGGATTTATATAGTAGGGCCCCTGCCTAGTTGAGGTTTCCTAAGTAGCGTCTTCGTAGCGCAGTTGGTTAGAAGCCGGCTGTGAAACGAGACGCCGCGGGTTCGATCCCTGCATCCAGACAAATATTTGTGAGGCCCAGAAATATTTGTCTCAGAAGTCAGATCTGGGTGTTTGTGAGACCGATAAGTCCCTTGTAGTTTCTGATACCCACGACACAAGATTTAATTGATCTTTATGTCATGGTCAAATCTACGTATGTGGTGGCTGTTGGGTGTATTTATTTATTATTAACTAGCGGCCCGACCCAGCTTCGCCTGGGTGCATATATTTTTTGATTCCACTCCACACCAAATACATGTTATTTTTCGTATTAATCTCTTGTATACCTAAACTTGACATAGCTATCCTACTGTCTGACTCAATCCCGTCTCATCCGTCTGTTCAGTCTCTTCCCGATCCGTCCCGTCCTTTCTCTTTTATTATCCATCCCGTCTTATAACGTGCATTTACATTTCGTCCTATCAAATCTGTCAGCTATCCCAGCCCTCTCCCGTACCTTCCACTCTATTATATCCCGTCTCTCCATATACATGTACATATAAAGATTGCCTTATGAAATTTTGACATTAAAAACTTTAGCGTTTTTTATTGTCCATCCAATATTACGTCCCTTATTTCAGCACCAAAATGCTGTTTTTCCTAATAATATTGCACGCCATTACTTTTTGTTAGTAATAAAGTAATAATAACCATTTAAAAAAAGAATTGGCCAAATTGGTCCAGGCGTTGTTGAGTTATGCGCTTACCAACACATTTTGCGATTCATTTTTATATTATAGAAGAAGATATTATAGTCCACCCTGCTGGCTTAGTGCGGGTTGGCGGATTTTATTTCACGTAGAATTTAATCCGAAAAGTCAGAGGTGTGCCCTGGGATTTGAACCCGTGACCATCGTTAACTTGCTGGCAGTCGCGTCTAGTACGTTACCATATACAAATTAATAAAACCTTCATACTGCCTTACCAGGTGACGTAAGTAATAGAACAAATATTTAAAAATATAAAACTGCATATCGTTTCGTTATAATGTCTAGATACGGCATCAACGTACCAATATTCTTTTTATTCTTGAGTCTAAAAACAATATTAATGCGAAATTTAAATATGTCCCCCAGCGCATCTAAAAGTATCAATTCAAAAACAATGTCGTTTATGAAAACGAAAAATTATAATTAAATATATTTTGGTGTACTCCGGCAAAACGCTTCGATAGAGTATACCTTGTTTAAAACTGTTGCAATAATCTCAAAAAACAATGGGCGATTTTGGTAGATATGGACATGATTTCAATTTACATTTCACAAAATTATGCGCAAGACGCCGTATCTAGATAATATTATATACACGATATACACGATGTACACATTTTTTGAATTTTGTTCTATTTCGTCAGCCGTCAATGAAAGACAATGGAAAGATAGATCATTTTACGTTGGGTGGTAGTTGAAGCTGGACCGTCTTTTACGTCTCCCGTCAAATAAACAAAGATCATCCTATATTGGCTGGACGCATCACGCTTAAACGATACCCAAAAAAAAGGTTTTTAGTATCTTCCTCAGAAATTTTCCTATTTTTCTCACCCCTAAAACCTTCCCAGGACTTCCACGAATATTTCAAGACCAAAATCAGCCAAATTGGTCCAGGCGTTGTTGAATTATGCGGTTACCAACACATTTTGCGATTCATTTTTATATATAAGAAGATTATTTAACAGCCGACCATGTAGTGGATTTGGGTGGCATGGCGCGCTTTAAAATAGTCGACTGTTAAAATGTTAAGTTAACTCACCCTGGATTTCGTATTCATAGTGTCGTTACTATGGTCGCCTTAACATGAACTACGTCCTTTAGAATTACCGATAGGTGTGGCAGTTGGAGTGCTTTATTGTTAGCTGGCGTGAGAATTCTACCAGCGTATTTTCTGTCTGTCGTAAGTATTTTTGAGCAGTAGAATTTATTTGAGATTAAACACGGCCACGTTCAGGCAATTATAACGTTTGGAAAGGCCAGTGTTACCGATGTTTTGACCCTCACTGGGGTTCTTATAAGATTTTTCCTCGTTAGTAAAACGACATCGAGTAGTGAGCTCATTGATTAGTTTATATTAGTTAAATGAAAAAATAAATTAACAATTAACGCAAGTAATACTTATTTACTCATACACATACGCATACGACAACTTTGATATTCACCAGAACATGCATTATAAAATTATTGTAATATGAATTTTGCAGATATTGTCTTATTTCAGCCTTTCTCAATTTTTTCACTATTTGGACTCATGAGTCATGACTATACCGTGAAAAATTGCTTTAATCTAGACATTTGACCACAGTAGAAAGACAACAATACAACGTGAAGAACTTCAATAAAGAACGTTTTCAAAAATATTTAACCTGTCGGAGGACAACAATGTGTAGTTGATACGATCATGACGCATAAGGAAAACAAATTCACCGACATACACTTCCTTTCCAAACAAATCGTCCACGTAAACGGCAGTAGCTTACCGCGAACTACCGAGATATGGTCTACAGGCACAGAGTGTTCTGCCTGACTTTCATACTGGCTATATTTTCGCCAACCAACGTTCGGAGTTATGAAAAAAGTAAAACATTTTTAATTTGTTTTTTATTATATATTACATTCTTACATTTTAATTTATGGCTTCCAGCTCTTCGTAAAATTGTTCGTAATCAATCGAAGATGGTGCAACGACCATTCAGTCATACAGACGTTGGAAGTAGTATAGTTAATAGAAACTCCTTGTCAAGCCTGAACCTTGAAGAAGCATTGATGTTACCTGATTACACCCAGTCAAAGACACAAGTACATTTGGTGCAGCGACCTAAAATGACGACTATATTAACGTCAGTACTATCTGGAAAAGGAATGTCATCATATTCTATGACAAGAAGCGGTAAAAACATGACATCCAAAGAACTACGATTAACAAGGAATACGTTTCCAAATGTAACGTTTATACCTCCTCAAGATCCGGAGAATGTTTTGTTTCCTGATCGAATGAACATTACTGACACCAAAGGACTTTATCAAATCCCAAAACCGTCACGATTTTTCACCTCCAGCAATGAGCACGATATGCAGAGTGTTGAACAGAAAATGCACGAAAAAAATAGCATTGTTCTGCCTGAACATACACATAAAGAAAACAATAGTTTATTGATAACAGGTATATTCAGGCCTCATGCTGACCCAAAAAAGAGTCAGACACAAATAATTGACTCTGATATAGATTCTGACAGTGACAAGGCTGATTTTTTGCTAGAAGAAGTACCTGCAGAAGTAAATTCTCTTCACAGCTACAATGTTTCTTTAAATCCACATATTTGCACTAATATACGTGAGGTACGAGCAGATATTGAAGTGCAAGTAAAATTTTCAGAATTGGACATAGAGGTAAGATTTGTACATTAGATTTGTATGACATAGTTATTGATTCTAATTTTGAAAACATAAATGAATTCGTTTTGTTGCTAAATAGCCCCATTGGATTCAAAGGAAACAGTTCTGGAATGGTATTTTTGATAGCCGATATGAATCTCTAATGAGGAATTCTAAATGGCCACCATTGAAGGTAAGTCATTTCAATGAATCTCCTATAAACAAAATTATATAATATGGAATGCGAAATAAATTTATCACTTTCTTCCAGGTGATTTTAATTCCTCGTACGCATGTGGATACTATATGGAAACAATCTTTTGAAAGATACCACAATGACTCAGTTAATAGGATTTTATCAAATTTAGTGAAAAAGTTACAATTTTACACAAACTTAACATTCACGTGGAACGAGATATCGCATTTAAGTTATTGGTGGAAAACCGCGCCACAGAAAAGTCGATCGGTAAGTTATTTTTAAAAATCATCAATTTATTCTCAATAATTTAATTTATTCTCTAAGTTCAACCGCGTTTCTTTTGTCTGTGACTTAGCAATAGGATATGATCTATCTGTGGTAAAGACTTACAGTTTTATGTATGTTAGTTGTGTTATGCACGATTACATTCAGTAGGTAAGAAATATCCTATTAAAATATTTACTACAATTTCAGTAGGCATGTAAAAATTAGTGTTTCCTAATTAGTTCATCATTATATTTCCAAACGATGCTTCAATGTTCCATACTAATAATCTTACGTAAATATTTTTCTAGGCATTTCGAAAATTGCTAAAATCTGACAGACTCGAAATTACTACGGGTGGGTGGGTTGAAACAGACGAAGCAACATCACATTTATTTGGACTTGTACATCAACTTATTGAAGGTAACAAACTAGTCATTAGTCATCACTACTTTATAAATACTTTTAAGATAATAACAATGCCATATTTAACATTTCAGGACATCAATGGCTTAAACATTACCTAAGTTATACCCCGAAAGTAGCATGGTTGACAAATACTGTGACCCACAGCTCTACTATGGCTTACCTTTTGTCAGCATGCGGCATTTCCCAAATAGTGCTCACCAACCTTCACTATGCTTGGGAGCAATATTTAGCTGAATATCAAATAAGTGATTTTATCTGGCTTCAAGACTGGGATAATGATAAATCGTCGCCGACGTATCTTAATAATGCCCTTAACAGACTCGGTAACGACCACTATCCGAAGCATTCAGTGTTTACTCATTATTTGCAGTTCAATTCAGCAGATTTTAGAGCGTGCGGTCCGAATAAAGTACTTTGCACAACAAAGTATAATTTCGCAAAATCAAATCGAAATTTAGATATACATATGTACAATGTTAAAGAAAAAGCCGAAATGCTTCTTGAACAATATTCTAAATCTGGTACATTGTCTCCTCATAATATAATTATTGCCCCGATAGGTGGCCCCTTTCGATACGAATCCCAATCAGAATTTGACTATCAATATAATAATTATCAGAAAATAGCAGATTTTGTTAATGTTAATCGAGATATATATAAAGCAACTATAGATTTTGGAACACCGACAGATTATTTTAATAACGCTTATACAAAACATAAAACTTATCCGACTTTCAAAGGAGACTTTCTCAATTTTGCTGATATCAGTTCGGGAAGTCCTGCTTACTGGACAGGATTTTTTACAACTAGGCCGGTCACAAAAATATTAATCAGACGTCTTCAAGCTACGTTACGTACAACGGAATTATTGTTGTCTTTTGCTATAAGTCTCAACGCATTCCGAGGGTACAATACTTCAACAATTTTCGAACTATTGACCAAGGCCCGGGTTAACGTAGCCAGATTAGGAGATCGTAATGTTGTCAGCGGTACGTTGACCGCTAATGCTCTAAAATACGTGCATAATTTAATGTTGGCCACTGCTAAAAACTGTTGGCATATACAAGAGATTGCTGCAAGCCTTTTAAGTATGAAACCTAATGAAAACGTTTCGTACCTTCAAAAATATGTATATAGGGATGGGGAATTCAGATCAGTATTTAAAACAGTATCACCTGGAGACCAGCTATACATATTCAATCCTATGGGTCACGAAAGAACAGAAGTAGTCGAATTGATGACGAGGTATCCAAATATCATGATTGTCGATCACAACAAGAAAGAGGTTAACAAACAAATTAATCCTATCTGGAACTATAATTCGGATAATTTTATTAAGATTTCTAGAGTATTTTTTAAAATTATTTTCGCTGTGGTTATTCCCCCAATGACTTTAGAATTGTTCAGAATAAAAGAAACTTACGACATTTCACAACATGCTGCAGTTTTGTATTGTGTATCGTGTGTAGTGGATGACGTCGCGAGTAACGTCTCCATATTTCCATTCAACATTCAACCGATACAAACAGGTGATATACAGTTAGAAAGTTACAAACATCGGCTTATATTCGACGAAGAAACTGGGTTTCTTAAAATGGTAGTGGAAAAGGAAACTAATACGGAGAAGGTGGTAATATTGGATTACGGTGCATTTAGAGTTTCCGATCGAAATTCAGGTATGTTTTTATTTAATACAAATGTTTCAAAACCTTTGTACGACATATTATTACCTTACAAAATAGGTATGCGTCAGAAAATTATACTTATAGTATCAGGGACAGTGACTACTGAATTGGTCACAATATATGGAAAGCTTCTGCAACACACTACTAAAATATTTAATTTTCTCGATAGCCCACTATCTGGTGCCATTTATGTTGAGAGTAAAGTAGACTATGAGGCATCTCCCAAAAATAGAGAACTTGAATTGTTTATGACAGTACAAACGGATATCGCAAATGGAAATGCTCCGGAAATTTATATTGACAACAATAGTTTCCAACACACCGGGCGTGTATTGAATATAAGCAGAAGAGTCGAATCCAACATGTATCTGATGACCAGCATGGCATATATACAAGATCACAGGAATCGGGTGACGATAATAACTGATCACGCGCAAGGAGTCACAGCCTTGCAAGAAGGCCAGCTTTTAGTAATGTTAGACAGAAGAATTCTTTTCAACGATGGTCGTGGAACAAATGAAGGTCTTGCAGACAGTAGTGCTACTTGTCATCGCCATTATATTTTACTAGAGGACCTTACGAAGCCGCTAAATGCTTTCATTCAACCGCCAGCACAAAAACTTATGAAATTGCCAGGATTATCCGCTATTTATCTGGCAAATTCTTTAAATTACCAATTAGAAATATTTCTAGTTGACAAAAACGAAACTGGCCATACACGTTATGCCTTTTTGCCATTGATAAAAACATCTTTCCCATGTGATGTGGCTCTAATTAACTATAGAATACTCCTTAATGGAGGCAATTTGCCAAATTTGACTCCAAACGTTGCCCTGATGACATTACACAGGCAAGGTATCTCATGTCAAATGGTTCGTTCAAACTATCAGTATTGCAGCAGTAATACGAATTTCCAAATCGATAAAATACTTCGTAATGTAAAAGCGGTTTATCAAACAAACTTAGTGGGGACCAATAAAGGTGTGCCATTGTTTAATTTCAATTATGGAAACTTCCCCCCTATGGAATTGACCACTTTGCGGATACATTTCTAAATAAAATTCGTAAGACTTAATTGACTTAAGACATTAAAAATATGAAAGGCTTTAATTTATAACTCCTAAGAAACAAGATTTTTCCGCTCTGTTACGATCAAATGTTTTAATTTTTTTTTGTCACTTTATGAATTCAAATTTATGTAGTTGCAATTTATGGAAATTTAACGTTGTAAGTACTAAAAGTTATAATCATCACAGTAACAATATGTTTATTAACCGTATGGTAAAATTTAAGTGAGAGTGTCCTAAAATTTTGAAAATGTTATTTTGAAATCCCTATTCCTTTTTAGTTTTATTAGCATTTAAGTTCTATACTAATAGTCCGAATTGGTGGTGTGAGGTAAGACATGCTTGTGGCCGAGTATAAATTCTACATTACAGTACAAACATAATCTCCCATGAACCTCCTTTGAAAAAACTTAACGATCGTTGCTTTAGATTAAAGATTTCAAGTCGATTAGAAAATTCAGCAGAATGTATTAGGCGTCGAAAGATGCTTGTTAAAAGGATAAAATTCAACAAATTCATATAAGTAATAGTGAATTGTTTATTTAAAAGACAATTATTATCAATATGAAATAAAGATTAAGTTACATTGTATTCACGTTTAATATCACTAATTAATAGCATAACACCTGATCAATGCAATAAGTGCATGTTTAAATGTGTGCGAGTAAATATGAAGTGAAGTAGTTGTGTGACGACTGTCACAGCACAATACT
This sequence comes from Hyles vespertilio, assembly GCA_009982885.2. Classification (NCBI taxonomy): domain Eukaryota; kingdom Metazoa; phylum Arthropoda; class Insecta; order Lepidoptera; family Sphingidae; genus Hyles; species Hyles vespertilio. Next base: position 28,846,922 of record CM042833.1, on the reverse strand, counting down.
AAGGTGCACTATACACTAAAGCTGAAAGAAAATAATTATGTCGGCGACAAACGGCTGACGTGTTGCCCGCCGACATATCGACGGCATGTGCTCTCCTCTTAGCCAAGTTACAAGCGCTTCCAATCTATTCTCTATCTACAACCGTTAACGCCTTAATATAATCGATGACGTTTATACGTAGTACAACGCCATTGGCTAGCTCCCATATAAATGCCATCCAAGATGCAATTTGATTGGTGCAAACGAAACGTCATCGCTTATGTCAAGGCGTTAACGATAGTAGAAAGAGAATAGATTGCAAGCGCTTGTAGCTTGGCTAAGGAGGCTGTTCTGTTGCCTGGAGAGACTCAACGTCATAAAAATGTTCATGTCATATCAAGCCGTCAATATGTTGCCAAGAAAATATTTTGATTTGGAATGAGTAAAGCCGCCGACTAGCCCGCCAACAAATAGTTGTCGACGTGTGCCGGCGGGTCAGCCGCTTCGATGTTTAGTGCAATTAAAATCAAAACTTCATATTTACAAGCATACGCACACCTACAGACGCGAGCCAAGATAAGTCTAAAAATGTATATTGAGAACACGAACTTTAGACACGAAACTACTTATATTTATATTATTAAATATATAAATAAACGTAGTAATAAATGCAAAATTTAGGAGATCAGTATCTATTGTTCTTATTAAACAATTAAATTATACTAAGTATAACATTAACATAGACAACTACAGTGGAAACATTTATGATAGGAATATAAATTTTACTTCTTAGCTAAGTTGTTCAGTTTCTCCTTGTAAGCTGGCAATTCTACATTGTCCCAATGTAAGGTGACTTTGTCGAAGAATCTGTAACAAACAAATATCCAATAAGTATTTATGAAATACAGTATTCCACAATCTTTGTCTTTAATTGTACATAGAATTTGTAATTTATTACAGTTACTGCGCTATTCATCGACAGTTTGAAAAATTAATAATTTTAGTTTTATTTCATGGTTAGTCCCTTTAGGACGATTTTTGAAATCAGTTTGAGCGAAGAAGATAAAACATTTGGTAATTAAAATAAATCTTAAAACTGTCGATGAATAAGACCCTTATTTTTCCGTAGCAATATTAGGACAAAAACCTCCATAGGTAAGATTATCATCATCCAACATTGATACGATCCCAACAGATTGCCTGTGAACCTCAATATTATAAATAATATTAACGCATTTTGTCTTACCGGATACGTTACCTATCGGCTATCACACTCACAATTTAGTATAATTCTGTGAAACATTTCTAAATCATAAAATAACTTGCATTTATTTTTTATATACCCTATTAATACGCTCTAAGATGATGAATGTAGATGCTGCAGCTTAACAATCTGCTAATAATAAGTTTCGTTAAACACCAAAATGTCAAATACATGTGAGTAAGATTTAGCAACATACTATTTTATTAGCTGTAACTTACTTGATAATACGTGACAGAAGACCACTTTTAGCACTATGTACATATTTATTGTTTTCAAAAGTTTCAGACCAACTATTTCAATAGGGAATATGCATCAGACTTCAAAATGAGTCAAAATATTTTTTTTTGTAATCTTTATTAATATAGAAATATACCTTAAAGATATTTTTTAAATTTATTAACTCTAAATCGGTAAAATAAATACTTAAAAAATGACATTTCAAATTTGCCGCGCATTTTTTCCGAAACGCGATCTATTGCTTGAAAAGGAAAGTGACGTCAGAGGGCACGTTCTTATCAAGTTTTAGCTTGTTGTTTTACGTTTATTTATGAGTTATTTTGTGCTTTCTTTATACTATTAAATAAAATGGATTATTTTGTCACGAAATACAGTTCTGTAGCAATTCAAGAATGAAACTTAATCCAAATACTACGTTGTTCATATCGTGCCCTCTGACGTCACAGCGAGTTCGCGCCAACATGGCGTTTAAATGCTTCGAAACTGATAGCAGTTTTGATTATTTTTTTGCACTTTTTTTATTGATAGTTTCAAAGGCTTATATTTTTTTCTTATAATGTAATAACATACAGAATTGATTAAAAATATAAAAAAATGGCATGCATATTCCCTATTGCATTGATTTAGCTCTCGATGTAACTAAAGTTCAGTCGAACACAATTAGTATTTTCTTTGGCTCTATCTGGAACTCTTCATTGAGTAACACGATCTGCTAAAGTTATCTGGTTTCTACAGACGTAGTTTCTGATTTTATTTCAACTAATTAATTTAGTTCGTTGAAATTTTACACCATTGCTATTGTTAGTTACGAACTCTGACGGAGTGGACTTTTGAAGCATGTTTGAAACTCTATTTTCTAAAGAAATCAAATAGCTATTCTATACTTGTTTCAAGTTTGGACAACGTCGGAACTATTGATTTGTGCTAATATAATTAAGTTCCTATGCTATAAGACTGGCAGAACCAAAGGGTCAATAATACAATGAACATCAGGGTTGATTCATTAATTCCTGTTCACACAGTCATCCAATACCATAGATTCACCAATTTCCTTCAACCTATTTGGATAACAGCTGCAGAAATATGTACTGACCTGGTCTGCACCTCGGCCAAGACATTGGCCTCATGTTCGGTTAGTCCTTTCTCAAGAACGTCCAGTGTATCGTGGAACTGCTCCACGTTGAAGAACCCGCACACGTTGGTGTCTATGTCTGGCTGGTTGAGCGTAAACCATGTGGCTATGCGAGCCAACTCCACTTTTTGCTCCTGTAATAGTTTTGAGGGTGATTATAACAATTTATATTTCTATTTCAACTGCCTCAGCGGCGTAGTTGTACTAGGGTACGGTTACAAAGCTGAGGTTTCCATTTTGAATCCCGGGTTGGGCGAAGTGATATTGGATTTTTCTATTCATTATCAGACCAGAGTCAGGAATTTGTGCCCGATATGCAGTGGCGTAACTACCCCACCGGGGGCCCGTGGCAAAGTTAAAGAAATGGGGCCCTTCGTAAATGTAGAAAAAAAATTAACGTTGTAGTTTCGATTTTATGAGTATTCTTTTAAGGTACGTGATAGCCTGTTTTTAAACGGACCCGACGTAGCCGCTATCATGTTCATAGTGGTCGTAGGTATGAATCTCAGGGCACTTTTCGGAGTCATTTGTGTACTGATAGTCAATCATCATGTACTATGACGATGAAGGAAAACATCTTGAGGAAACCTGCATATCCTAGTGATTTGGAAGAATTTATATGGTATGTCAGGTCCGCCAGCACGCATTAGGCCAATGTGCCGTGCTCTCGGTTGTAGAGGACGCCCTTGCCCTGCAATGGGCCTTATATGGGCCGATAGAGTACAGCACAGAATTTTTAATGACATGGCTTCATATTTCTCATCAGATTTTGAACATTTCATTTTATGAAATCTTAAAAGGAATCTCTAATAACGATTGACGAGTGGTTTTGGAACTCCATTCTCATTTTTTTCTATCACACAGTTCCAATAATCTTTACATAATTGGTCTGTTTTAGGCCCAAAACAGCAATTAGCTTATTTTGTATTTTCGGACTTCAGTATTTTATCTGGTCCTTTTACTTATTTAACAATTCCTCTAAATTAGGATCACATTTTGCTAGTAACTACTTTATTACGGCTAGCTCTTCTTTCTCTATGGCCACGAAAAGCTAAATTAGTAACTTAGCATTGCACGCTCCGTGGTGAGAAGGCCCGAAGCCTTTTTCTCAAATTGTTTGTACCTAGTTAAAGGGTCTGCCCGGGTAGGTTTATTCGGAAACAACTTCGAGATGGTGGCCACATACAGCGACAGGTTTTGGATCAAGGTGGTGGTTGAACATTATTTTGGCTTGTCGAAGTTAATTTTAAGACCTATTCGCTATGAGGCTGAAGCCAGGCCATCCAGTATCTGTTGCAGCTCCTCTAGCTATTCCGTCATTAAGACTATATCGTTAGCGAAACGCAGTAGGGGCAGTATATCTACATATTTTTATTTATTGCTACAGACTCCCTCTTCCTCTTTCGTTTTTCGTTACCACTAAAATAATTTCTAGAACAAGAAATGTTTAAATTTATTTGGAAAATATTACGTTAATATTCATTAAATTATAATTTATTGGTTTCTAACTAAGTATAATATTATAATAAAACAAAAACAAAACGTTTCAATCAAAAATTATGATGAAATGTTTGTCATATTTAAAATGAAGTCAATCATTTATTATCATTAATTTCGTTATTAATGTTACATTCTTCCTTGCTTACACCCTGTCGGGCCTGAGACCCTGTCAGTGCCAGGGCCCTGCCGGGTCGGGGGCCCGTGGCATTTTGCACTTTGCCACCCTATTGTTACGCCACTGCCGATATGGCGATAGGCTTGCCACCTATCACACCGTGGGACGGAAAATACCAGGCGAAATGTGGGTGTCCTACCCCTTCTGGGAAAAAGGTGTGAGTTTATGTATGTATGTATATTTCTATTTGTGTCATGCCTTATGCGCTCCGTTGCTGGTCCCGCATATCTTCTTGCATTGGTAATACAATTTTCTAACTCCTATTAATTTAACTTTCCGGTTGATTTCGTTGCGTGTTAAAGACAAGTTTGACATTTCCGAAGATTCACCGAGCTTCAATGCTCAGTGTCATTACAATGCATGCCACTGATGATCCTGGCTTACAGGAGTTACAGAGGTGGGTGTGAGGGCGGGGCAGTTTCTCCCAATGTACGCCACAGAGCCAATTCCAATTTAATATTAACTATTCACATAATAATTTCCTATTATGAGTCAATTACGAATAGCATCTTTATGCGAATGCCGAAATCTATATATATAAAAATGAAACCCGTTTCGCGTTGTCACGGCATTACGTGTGAACAGCTGAACCGATTTCGCTTATTTTGGTCTTGAAATATTCGTAAAAGATCTGGGAAGGTTTTAGGAGTGAGAAAAATTGGAAAATTTCTAAGGAAGATACTAAAAAACTTTTTTTGGGTATCGTTCAAGCCTGATGCGTCCAGCCAATATAGGATGATCTTTGTTTATTTGACGGGAGACGTAAAAGACGGTCCAGCTTCAACTACCATCCAACGTAAAATGATCTATCTTTCCATTGTCTTTCATTGACGGCTGACGAAATAGAAAAAAATTCAAAAAATGTGTACAACGTGTATATAATATCTAGATACGGCGTCTTGCGCGTAATTTTGTTAAATGTAAAATAAAACGATGTCCATATCTACCAAAATAGCCCATTGTTTTTTTTTAGATTATTGCAACAGTTTTAAACAAGGTATACTCTATCGAAGCGTTTTGCCGGAGAACACCAAAATATATCTAACTAGCGGCCCGGCCCAGCTTCGTCTGGGTGCATATATTTTATGATTCCACTTCATACCAAATACATGTTATTTTTCGTATAAACTCTTGTATACCTAAACATGACGTAGCTGTCCTACTGTACGACTCAATCCCGTCTCATCCGTCTGTTCAGTCTCTTCCCAATCCATCCCGTCCTTTCTCTTTATTATCCATCCCGTCTTATAACGTGCATTTATATTTCGTCCTATCAAATCTGTCAGCTATCCCAGCCTTCTCCCGTACCTTCCACTCTATTATATCCCGTCTCTCCATATACATGTACATATAAAGATTGCCTTATGAAATTTTTGTGCAGCAGAAATCGTAATATTTTAATTTCACCACAACTTCAAAACCAAACGTCCAATTTTAATCATTCAAAGACCAAATATTATCAACATAAACTGTACTTATTGATGAAATAATTTATTTTGATAAGGATTAATAGCATGAGTAAAATAAACGCGTTTAAATGTAGTCAAAAAAAATTCAAGATTTTTAAATAAAAATGTGGTTGTTGTGCCTCACTCGACATAGATAGGTATAGTGTGTCGCGGACTTTTTTGTAGATATTTATAAGATATACAATTAATTATAACATTTTATGGTTCTATCTTTTGTAGTTTAGGCAGCGTACGCAAAATAAGTAACTTCTTTGGTTAATTTTTTTCAGTTTGTGTCCGAAAAATCCAAATATCTTACGGAACCCTATTTTTTTCCAAAATAAAATATAGTCCATGTTACTCGTGGATAATGTAGCTTTCGAATGGTGAAAGAATTTTTAAAATCGGTTCAGTAGTTTTTGAGCCTATTCATTACAACCAAACAAACAAACAAACAAAGTTTTCCTCTTTATAATATTAGTGTAGATTATAATTTTTCGTTTTCATAAACGACATTGTCTTTTGAATTGATACTTTTAGATGCGCTAGGGGACAAATTTAAATTCCGCATTAGTATTGTTTTCAGACTCAAGTATAAAAAAAAATTGGTACGTTGATGCCGTATCTAGACATTATAATGAAACGATATGCAGTTTTATATTTTTAAATATTTGTTTTATTACTTACGTCACCTGGTAAGGCAGTGTGAAGGTTTTATTAATTTGTATATGGTAACGTACTAGACGCGACTGCCAACAAGTATACGATGGTCACGGGTTCAAATCTCAGGGCACACCTCTGACTTATCGGATTAATTTCTACGTCAAATAAAATCCGCCAACCCGCACTAAGGCAGCGGGGTGGACTATATCTTCTTCTTCTATAATATAAAAATGAATCGCAAAATGTGTTGGTAAGCGCAAAACTCAACAACGCCTGGACCAATTTGGCCAATTCTTTTTTTAAAATGTTTATTATTACTTTATTACTAACAAAAAGTAATGGCGTGCAATATTATTTGGAAAAACAGCATTTTGGTGCTGAATTAAGGGAAGGAATATTGGATGAACAATAAAAAACGCTTAAGTTTTTAATGTCAACATTTCATAAGGCAATCTTTATATGTACATGTATATGGAGAGACGGGATATAATAGAGTGGAAGGTACGGGAGAGGACTGGGATAGCTGACAGATTTGATAGGACCAAATGTAAATGCACGTTATAAGACGGGATGGATAATAAAGAGAAAGGACGGGACGGATCGGGAAGAGATTGAACAGACGGATGAGACGGGATTGAGCCGGACAGTAGGACAGCTACGTCAAGTTTTGGTATACAAGAGTTTATAGGAAAAATAACATGTATTTGGTGTGGAGTGGAATCAAAAAATATATGCACCCAGGCGAAGCTGGGCCGGGCCGCTAGTTAGAAATACAAATACAGACAGACTACAGAATATCTGTTTGAATGAGAATGTATACTCTTATTTAATAGTATTTACAATTCCAATGAAAAAAATAAAATGTGAAAAGACAAAAAAAAATCTTATCATTTAAAAAAACGCTTTCGGAAACGATGTAAATAAGCTATGTATAGATTTTCTTCTTGTGGCCGGGAATAAGACACTCCGTCTACGCTAGGAACTATTTGATTGATATTAAATGTCACTTAGCACGGTAGTAAGTGCACTGTAATGAAGTTAGTTAACTTAGTTATACAGAATTACATTAAGGTACACTCACGGTTTTCTAAAAGACAAGTTTATATTGTTGGACAAAATAACGTGTTACCCTTTAATTATATTTATTTGTGTTTAAGGATATTTGAGGAATTGAGTTAAATGCTTTGCAAATTGTAAATATGGTATTCACTATTGTGATAATCTTAAAATAAGCAGGTTTGTTGATAGGTTGGATGAGGTTGGAACATTGCTTGAAACCACACAAAATATACCGTTATACCAAAAATATACAGCTACAAATATATTAAAATTGTGGAATTATTAAAATTATTCATGGAATAGTTTTCTAAAGAATTCAGTGTTATAAATGCGTTCGTGTGGAAATATTTATTTTTAATTTTGGATTTACTAAGAAAATATTTAAATATTACACTAGTGACGATCATCTTGGTACGTCTGATTTCCATTTGATAAAATAATATAAAAGGTAGGTTCTATAACGGATACAGTACCTTGCAGTAGTTAGAGGCGCGCCTGCAAAGCGCCTTGATGTCGTCGCTGGCCGGGTGCCACGGCTGCGGGCCCTTGTTGGTGAGCAGGCCCATGCCGGTCGCGGCAGCATTGATCACTCCCACGCCTCGGCTCTTCAAAACATACGTGGAATTAGCGTCCAATAATCCAGAGCACGATTGAGAGCGGTTGGGCTATATCCATCACGCTGGCCTAGTGCAGGTTGGCGGACTTCACATACCATTTTTTTTTTTTAAATCTATCTGGTATTCAGGGTTTTACGCGATGTTTTCCTTCAATGTTATAGTGCGTGGTGATATACTATCAATACACACATAAATCCGAAAAGTTAGAGATGTGACCTGGGATTGAAGCCCGCGACCACGGTCGCCATGTTGGCAGCCGCGTCTGGTCCGTTATCAAAAGGGCACCGCGGGTTCTCTTCTGTCGGACTATTCTTACGAATGCTTATCCTGTACTGAATCAGCTCGTAAACGCCTACTACTAAGCAGACTCTTCTTCTATTGAAAGTTCGTTGGCATGTTGGTAAAGCGGCTGACGGTGGATGGGTCAGATAGATCCTACCAAGATTTTCTGTGTTATGTGAAGTCCGCCAACCCACATTAGGCCAGCGTTTTGTACGTGGCCTAACTTCTCTCGGCTTTAGAGTAGTTCCGTACTTAACTAATTCATTGTCCTTAGTTAGAATATAAGTATGGTTTCGGCAGTTTCCGCATTCTGTATCAGCCCATATACGTCCCACTGCAGGGCACGGGCCTCCTCTACAATCGAAAGTACGATTGAGAGTGGTTAGGCCATATAGTCCACCACGCTGGCCTAATGCGGATTGGCGGACTTACATACCATAGAAATTTGATAAATCGCTATGGTATGCAGGTTTCCTCACGATGTTTTCCTTCACCGTTTTAGTGCGTGGTGATTGACTATCAATACACACATGACTCCGAAAAGTCAGAGGTGTGCCCTGGGATTCGAACCCGCGACCACCGTGAACATGTTGGCAGTCGCGTCTAGTCCGTTTACCAACAGGCCACCACGCACTTTTTTCCGCATACTGTTGTGCAATAAAACTTAAGCTTTATTTATTATTTTATTAAAATCTGAATTTATGTTTTAACAAAAGTCGGGTAAGTAAAGTATACCATTATTAAAAAAAAACTAAGAAGCGAACCAGACTTGTTTATTAATTAAACGTTTACTTTTTCAAACAAAAAACTGTATTGAACAATAAACTTTTCCATTCAATATCATTTCGTACTAACAAGTTAAATATTAATATTCATCAAATTATTTTTCGCTTTAAAATTCGTTTTTAAGGCAGTCCAGTTTTACATTACAATCACTAAAAAAAATTCATTCATTAATATTGTTGGGTAATTTACATTTTACAGAAAGAATACATACTATGGATGGGTTTTTCTCCTTTTACCGTAACGATATTTCTGAAGCTTTAATAGTAATTAAAAACCTTTTTTTTTGTTGTTAATTTTTTATAGTGGACAAACGAGCTTGCAGTTCACCTGATGTTAAGTGATCACCGCCGCCCATGAACATCTGCAACACCATAGGTAATGCCATCGTTGCCGGCTTTTAAGGTGGGAATACGCTTGTTTTTTGAAAGTCGCTATGTTGTATTTGTTTGGAAATGCCACCGCTGGCAACTGGTTTGTGGGAAAAAGTGTGTCTTTCTTTTTATACCAACTGCGGATTTACTAGGTCTTCGTTAGTTGCTACTTGTGGTAGGTCTCTCATATGTGGGGTGCGAAGTCGGAAACCTCCACGTGGTGCACCCTGGGCAACGTGGGTCATCGTAGTTGCAGTTCTGCAACTACTATGGCCGACGGCGAATATCCGACGGGGAGGGCAGGGGGTTTGGCGGTCGCTGTCTTTTGTGGCGGCCGCCTCCATCTGTCGTTGCAGGCGAGACCCTCCATTTGGGTCGCCCTCCGGTTCTGTCCCGGCCGGAGGTTTCGGCGGGCCTGGTGTGCGCTTACCCCGCCGCCGGGTGGGCTGTGGGAGTGCCCCTCCCACGGTCACCGTCGCAAATCGTAATCCGGTTGTGAGGTTTGTGGTCATGTCTCGCACTCCTGCCGGACCGAGGGTCTTGGCTTAACCGCCCGGACCGCGAGGGAGGATGCCTCTATAAAAAGTACCCCGAATCCCAAGCGGCGGCGCACCGCGAGGGGATGCATGGCTGATGGGCAGTTCAGTCTCTAGTGCGACCCCCGCCAGAGTACCGGCCGACCCTCTGGCGGGTTACGCTAGGCTTACCCAGGTACAGGGGGCACTGCCTGGGCGGACCTTCATTTCCCCCATACTCGTGGGAACATCATGAATATTATTACAAAAAACAACAAAACAAAAGTTTGTTCCGTAGTGGTGGATAGGTTGCCTGACTCGGACACGTCTCAAGCGTCCAGTCGGGTATCGTCCATGATAGGGCCTCATGCGGAGAGGACCGCGCCACCCCGCGACTTCGACTCGGAGTCCGGGGCGTGCAGCGACTCTTCGCTGCCAAAAAGAAGCCGAGTTAAACGGCGGGGCTCTCGTCCTGCCGAAAAGCGGCCCAGAGCCAGCGATGGAGGTAGTGCGGTGGAGACAGACTCCCGCACTGCCACCAAAAAGCTGAAGAAGCGCCCACCGGCGCCGGGAAGTAACGACGAAGCCCTTGCCAAGGCCCAAAGGGATTACGAGGCCACCGTGGCTGCTGAAAGCATCACCGAGGCCGAGATGCTTGAGGTGAATGAGGTCGAGCTGCGGAAGGCCAAGGAGGCGAACCCTTCGACCCAGCTGGCTCCAAAGGAGAAGGCCAAGGAGGCGAACCCTTCGACCCAGCTGGCTCCAAAGGATCCTCCCCCAGCTACACATAGTGAGGCCTTATTAAAGATGGCAGAGCGGCTCCGACATATCGCTCGTACGGCCAAAAATCTAAAGGGCACGTACATCAAAGAAATTAAAGACAGCGCGTCGGAGCTGCTCGAAATCGCGCAGGAGCCGCCATCAGCCGAGCTCGCCCGAGTCGAGGCGGAGAAGGCCAACCTCCGGGACAAGGTGACGGCGCTAGAGGCGGCCCTCACCGCCCAGGGGAAGATGCTGCAGGACCTGATGGCCATGGTCCGGACACAGCAGCGGCCAGCGGCTGATTCGACCGCAGGCGGATCGGCGGCAGAAGCGGTTAAAACGCTACTGGAGGTGCACATGGCAAAAGTAGATGCCAAGCTGGAGGCAATTGCCATGCGACTGCCTCCAGAGCCGATTCTCCGGCCTCCGCTGGCCGCTGACCAGGCCAGGGCCAAGGCAGCCCCGAGGCCGCGGCCACCTGTCGCGGGGTTGCCGGCCGCTTCATGGCCTGCCCTGGGAGCGGGGAAGGGGAAGGCAGCCCCTACGGCCGTTGGCCGCCCCGCACCAACCACCCCTGCGGTGGCTGGCCGCCCCGTACCAGCTACCCAGCCGGCCGCGGCTTCGACGGCTCCGCCGCCAGGCGCCTCCCGTGAGTCTCGCGGGCGCAAGCGAGGTAACCGGAAGCGCGCCCCGCCCTGGTCGCAGACGCCACACCCGCCCCTTCAACCCGCCACATCCACGGAGACTCCGTGGACTGTGGTGGCAAAGAGGGGCAAGAAGTCCCGGGCGGCCCAACAGCTGGCCCAGACCCCACGCAGGGCTGCTCCCCAGCTCCGCCTCCCGCGCAAAGCCGCCGTGACTATCACGGTGTCGCCGGAGGCGTTGAAGCGGGGAGTCACGTATGCGCAAGTCCTGCGTGAGGTCCAAACCAAGGTGGACCTGGCTTCCCTTGGCATCACAGCTGGGCTCAGGTCTAGGCGGATTGCCACCGGGGCTTACCTCTTTGAGGTGCCCGGGCCCGAGTCGGAGGCGAAGGCCGACTCCCTCGTCAGTAAATTGAGGGAGGTCCTGCGTGGGTCGGGGGAGGACGTGCGCGTCACCCGGCCCGTGAAAACTGCGGAACTGCGGGTCTCGGGGCTGGACGCATCTGCCACCCCCGAGGCAGTCGCAGCGGCCATCGCCCGTCTCGGCGAATGCTCCCCCGATGACATTAAGGTCGGGGAGGTTCGCGTCGAGCGCTCGGGCTTGGGTGCGGTGTGGCTCCGCTGCCCAGCCAAGGCAGCGGAGAAGGTGGTGAAGGCGGGGCGCATCCTCGTAGGATGGGTGGCAGCGGGAGTGCGCCTACTGGAGCCTCGGCCCATGCGTTGCTTCCGCTGCCTTTACAAAGGGCACGTACGCATGCAATGCACCGGCGAGTGCGACCGCAGCGGGCTCTGCTACCGCTGCGGTCAACCGGGACATAAGTCCCGGGAGTGCACCGCGCACCCACACTGCGCAATCTGCGCAGATGCTGGGAAACCCGCTGACCACCGGGTGGGTGGCAAGGCCTGCGCTGCCTCCTCGGTCCCGCACCGTCCTCAACGCGGTGTGGGAGCCGAGGTTGCGACGCGGCCGCAACCGTCTCGCCCTGAGGCGATGGAGATCGCCCATAACTAAATGGATTTAAATTTCCTCCAGGCGAACATCAACCACTGCCAAGGAGCACAGCGCATGCTCGAACAGTCCCTGGCGCAGTGGTTGATTCACGTGGCTGTGGTCGCCGAGCCATACTCTGTCCCTGCCCGCGATGACTGGGCTGGGGACCTTGATGGCTCGGTGGCCGTCTTCACCCAGGGCGCCGCCGGCTCTCCGCCCTTCGAAAAAGTAGCGAAGGGTGCGGGATGCGTGGCGGTCCTGGTGGGAGGGGTGTGGATAGTGGGAGTCTATTTCTCTCCCAACAGGTCCCAGGCGGAATTCGAGAGTTTCCTCGCACGCCTGGGGGCCCTGGTACAGCATGATAGTCAGCCTTGCCCCGTGCTTGTAGCCGGCGACCTCAACGCCAAATCCTCGGCTTGGGGTTCGTCGGTGACAGACGCGCGGGGCGAGGCCCTGGAGGAATGGGCGATCTCCATCGGGTTGGTCGTCCTGAATCGGGGGTCGGAGAACACGTGCGTGCGGCACAACGGCGGTTCGGTGGTGGACGTCACGTTCGCCACCCCGGCCCTTGCCCGCCGTGTTCGGGACTGGATGGTTTTGGTAGAGGAGGAGACGCTGTCCGATCATCTCTACATTCGGTTCAGCGTCTCATCCTCCCAGGTCTCCACCCGCCAGTCCGGTGGTGGTCCGACTGCCCGATTCACGGGCGGCCGACGTTGGGCCGCGAAGCGCCTCGATGTGGAGGCCGCGAAGGAAGCTGCCATTGTTCAGGCGTGGCTCCCCGTGCCGGACGGGCCGGTGCGGGTCGAGGAAGAGGCGGAATGGTTCGGGGTGGCGATGTCGCGAGTCTGCGACGCGGCCATGCCCCGGGTCACCCGCCTCCCAGCGAAGCGCCAGGTGTACTGGTGGTCGGCCGAGCTCACTGAGCTGCGCGCGGCTTGCCAGGTCGCGCGCCGCCGACTCGCCAGGCACCGTCGTCGTCGGACCCGTAGACCCGGCGACGATGAGCAGGAGCGGCTTCTTCTCGACCTCCACAGAGAGGCGAAGAGAGCGCTGCGGGTGGCCATCGCGGAAGCGAAGGCCGCGGCGAACGAGGAGTTCCGGAGGTCTCTGGACAGAGATCCATGGGGGCGTCCGTACCGTGTGGCGATGCGGAAATTCCGCCCATGGGCGCCCCCTCTGACACAGAGTCTCCGGACCGATCTTGTCGGGGAAGTCGTCGCGGCCTTGTTTCCGGCCACCGAGGAGTTCACTCCTCCACCGATGGCGCCACGTCCACCGGCGCCATCGTCGTTGGTTTCGGTAAGGGATATCCCGGAGGTTTCGCCGCAAGAGCTAGAGGCGGCAGTGCTTCGGCTGCGGAGTAAGAACTCGGCCCCGGGTCTCGACGGGGTGCCCGGTCGTGTCTGGGTGCTGGCCGTCGGGTCGCTGAGTACGAGGCTCCGCGGCCTTTTCTCCGCGTGCCTTGAGCAGGGCATCTTCCCGTCGCGGTGGAAGACGGGCAAGCTTGTCCTGCTCCGCAAGGAGGGGCGACCCGCAGATTCGCCCTCGGCCTACCGGCCGATCGTGTTGCTCGACGAGGTGTGCAAGCTCTTCGAGCGCGTAGTCCACGCGCGCCTCGTCGAGCATTTGGAGGGTACAGGCCCGGATCTGGCGGACTGCCAGTTCGGGTTCCGGCGGGGCCGGTCGACGGTCCACGCGATTCTGCGGGTGAAGGCACAAGCGGAGCGTGCGGTGTCCCGGGGTAGGGTCGTGGTGGCGGTGTCTCTCGACATCGCCAACGCGTTCAACACCATGCCCTGGGCCTGCATCGAAGAAGCACTGCGGTACCACGAAGTGCCGCCCTACCTTCGGCGTCTGGTGCACTCGTACCTTTCTGACAGGTACGTTGTGTATCCGGGCGCCGACGGGTGGCACCGTAGGGAAGTGTCGTGCGGTGTTCCACAGGGCTCGGTTCTTGGGCCGCTCCTGTGGAACATCGGCTACGACCGGGTGTTGCGTGGTACCAACCTTCGGGGCGTCGCTGTCGTCTGCTATGCAGATGACACGTTGGTGACAGCGACGGCCAGGACGTTCCAGAGGTCCGCCCTGCTCGCCTCGTTCGGTACTGGACTGGTGGTGGGCAGGATTCGGCGACTGGGCCTCACGGTGGCCCTGAATAAGACCGAGGCCGTGTGTTTCCACGGTCCTCGGTGTGGGCCTCCGCCTGGGGCCCACATCACAGTGGAGAGCGTGCGGATTCCCGTCGGCTCGAGGATGAAATACCTCGGTCTCGTCCTCGACAGTCGATGGGATTTCCGCGCGCATTTTGCGGAGTTGTCGCCGAAGCTGGTGAGGGCGGCAGGTGCACTGGGGCGCCTGCTGCCCAACACTGATGGTCCTGGCATCCCTTGCCGAAACCTTTATGCTGGAGTCGTGCGGTCCATGGCCCTCTACGGGTGTCCCGTTTGGGCCGGGTCCCTGGGCGATCGCTGCGTCCGCCTGCTGCATCGTCCGCAGCGCATGGTGGCGCAGCGAATAATCAGGGGCTACCGCACGGTCTCGCACGAGGCGGCCTGCGTATTGGCGGGGACTCTGCCCTGGGTGCTGGACGCGAAGACCCTCTCGTCGGCTTTCTTCCGGCGAGAGGAGGCGTCCGGGCGTGGGCAGAGGTTGGTTCCACAAGAGGTCGAGGCCATGTTGGCCTCCCTCCGCAGGTCTGCTGTGGAGGAGTGGCGTTCCAGGCTGGAGAACCCTAGTGCTGGTACGAGGACCGTCGCGGCAGTGCGACCTGTCTTCGAGCAGTGGCTGGACAGGCGCCACGGCGCGCCGACATACCGGCTGACGCAGGTGCTCACCGGGCACGGCTGCTTCGGTGCGTACTTGTGTCGCGTAGCCGGAGCCGAGGAGTCCGCCGTGTGCCACCACTGTGGCAACTGCCGTGAGGACACGGCCCAGCACACGCTGGAGGAGTGCCCAGCCTGGGACGAGGAGCGCAGCGCTCTCATTGCGGTCGTTGGAAGCGACCTTTCGCTGCCGGCCGTGGTCGCCGCCATGGTCGGCAGCCAGAGTTCGTGGCGAGCCATGCTCTCCTTCTGCGAACGTGTCATGTCGCAGAAGGAGAGCGCTGAGCGGGATCGGGAGCAGACCGATCCCGCTCGTCGCCACAGGAGACGTAGGAGGCGCCGGGACAACAACTAACCCGGCGCCGCAGAGGCCACGCGGGGCCGCCGTCCCTATCCTGGCGGCCCCCGAGACGTAACGCCAAAAGCGTTTGAAGCCGCGTCGCTTTAAGTGGCAGTGCACAAGGAGGCGGTCCTGGCGCGTCTGTTGAGCGGTATCCCGGGGCCGTCTCCAAAGTGCACCGATGGTGGCCAACGCGGGGTTTTTAGTCGGTATTTCGGTGCGCAGAATACGATAGGGACCCGACCCAGCTCCACGTCTCGCTGGGCCGGAAGGCGCACCGGTGAGTCCGACACACCCCCGCCCCTTCGGGGGTGGGATGGTCCGTAAAGGGATTTTCCCCGCGAGAAAAAAAAAAAAAAAAAAAAAAAAAAAAAAAAAAAAAAAAGGTCTCTCATATGTAAGAGGCCATCTGGTTAGGTACCACCGCAATGTCTATTTCTCCCGCCAAACAACAGTGTAAATGCACTGTTGTGTTTCGGTTTGAAAGGCATTGTAGCCAGAGTAACTGCTAGACATATTGACACTTAACATCTCATGACGGCGACCGCAGTGGACTGTGGAGTACCAAGCATTGCTTTGTAATTCGAGGTGTTGTTTAGTTTTGGTACTGTCCATGAGCAGTCGTATCGCTTACCATCAAGCGATCGGCATGCTCGCCTTGCCATTTATTGCAATAAAAAAAGGTTTTTAATCATTTTCGCAATTGAGTAATTTATCCTAAACTATGTTATTGACTTTATTCCAACGTTAACCACACCAGACGGGTTAACAGGATATTGCTAATGACACATATTAGCCACGTAGACACATTCAATTATAACATGCTAATTAGATTCGCGTAAATGACAGACCTAACTTGAGGGAGGGGGATGCAGGCAGGTCCCAACGTCTGTATGGAAATCATTGAGTCCGGCCTTTGTCCAAAGTGGATTTCTTGTGGCTCAAGAGGGAAATTAGGCCTCCATATAATTAATAAGTTTCTCGAAAAAATCCTTTGAATGCGCATTTCATTAGATGCATTTTTTAAACATACAACAAAGTCATACACGTCAGTAATATTTGCGTTTGCTACGATGATCTGATGATCATCCAAGCCGCGCAAGGAAGCAATGATCTAAACTACGATTATTTAATGTTTTGTATGACTCTCATACGTTATTATCGTTTAATTATAAATGAGTTTTTTATTAATTTATTGGACATTTTTCGCAGCGCAGTTAATTAAGAAGCCGATCGTTAATCGCCGACAATGTTATCAAAAATATTTGTTTCATTTTTGATTATTGTGAGATGGAAGTTTATGGAATACTCACTGACCCACCCTCTCTCTACGTATGAAATCAATATTATTGCATATTATTTTTTTACTTATACATACTTAAGGGCTTTTAATTGCGTCGAATTGGAAATATACAATAAGATTTCGGGAATCATTATATCTATATATTTTCTACACAATTTATATAATATTACAAATTTACCAGGTGAAATAGCATTGTTTGTAGTAGGGATGGGACATCACACTAGTTTGAGTATATTATTTGTACAATGCTAGCTAGTACTGTGCAATATATGGTACATGTATGATGTATGGGGCGCCTAATATCCCGACGTCACCCTCGCAAGGCGATATTTCAATAGTGCGGTCAAGTTTCAGCATACATTCAGAAAACCAGAGTTTCATTAAAACGATATATTCGACGGTTCGGCTTTAGTCGAAAATGATTAGCAATATAGAGCACTTGGTCAATTGGTCTACTGCCATGGTTCCTAAACTTTTTAGGTCCGTTACCCCTATGATCTAACTAGGGTGACTGATTTTACCCCTCTTCCCAAGTATAAGTTTGGTAATATTAGATTTTGTTTCACTTAAGAAAAAACAAGCTCATTGTTACTCCCGCAAAATACAACTTTTACCCCCAGGTTAGGAACCACGGGTCTACTGGATCCTGAATCGAATCCAGAAGTCGGCAATAGTTGTGGAGCGAAACTAAAAAAAATTGAACTTAAATTGAAATGCGTGTTTTGAATAAATTAACGGCGTAGAATAAAAATACATTTACCATCTTATACTAATTTTAAGTAAGTACCTAGTTAATATTACACTACGGCAAAATGAGTACAAAAATTACATTAATTTAATTTTATTGTGTATTTCTGCATTTGTTTCTCATATGAGGATAATATGGATCCGCCATTATGAAAATAAGATGACATTTCATATAACGATTTCCAGTTGAAAGAAACTGACGTATTGAAAAAATATTTTCTTAAGAAAGTGAATTATGATTTAATGAGCTCAGAGTTTACATTAGAGTGCAGAGATTAAGCCACGCCGGTTTCAAACTTGCAATTTTGACAAACGATGACTTTATTACGGAAGGATTGTTAGAAACTTCGTTCCTAATTATGCATCCACATCGCAGTTAGGTTTTGTGTAGCAATATTGTTGCAATAATTTTATCAATTCTTGCCACATGTTAAGCTACAGTACTATACTAACGCGGCAGCAACATATGTAAGTACTAATAATAAATTACATTTTGCTATCAAATATTGCCAAGAAACATTTGGAGACTTTGACAAACTACATATTTTAATTGCGGTGTGGATGTAACATAAATAGAAAAAATAAGGGATGTTCAATGCTTATGATTAGATATAAGTTTACACATATCGGCATTAAGCGTTAGCGTTTTTAAATTCACCTTAGCCTAGCAATGACTGAAGATGACTCGGAGTTGGCAAACATTTGTTTTCACATTATTCGCAATTACAATTCAAATAGTAACGAGAAAATACAAGTATATTATCTAAAATCCAAATTGTAATGTAAGCAATGATGAGCACGGAAGTAATAATCCAACATTTTAAATTTTATTAATGTTCGACCTCATTATTTGTTTAAGCCAATCAGTGAAATCACATGACAACTACATATTCGTATAGGTCAAGCTCAAGGTCGCGATGGCAATCGTGACGAGACGATGTGATTTCAATGAATTCGCTGCATAGTATAATACACTTCCTGTACAGCCGTGCCATTTTTATGCAATTCTCCTTGAGAGTACAATAAGTGATACTATTCACTATTGTCAACAGACTAGGTGTAACGGGTCATGGCGATTTTTATTTGCATTCCTTATCACTAGTCGATATCATATCGATCGTGTTTATAATTACGTGAACGGTAATTCTATATTGCTAACGAGGTTTTGTGTATCACCCTAAATACTAAAGTTTTTAAAATACTGTGTAATAAAGTATCTTGTAAAAGTAAGTGGTAGTCTTTTAGAATACACATGCCATTCGTATCCACAGAAATAAGAAGTGCTCTAATAGACACTGGCTCCTCTTAGGGTTTCAACGGCCATCGAGGATCTATCTGGCCCATATGCAACTTTTCTGTGTGAACCATAACATCTGGATTTCGTACGTATACTCGTATTACACGGGTTGCCATAAAACGACAGGTCAGGGCACTTAAAAAATACATCTGAGGAAAACTCCTAAACAATTACACAATATCCTTGATAGCTGAGCGTTCCTAGGAATAAGAGGAAATAAACTTCAGGGATGGTAATAACATTGATTACCAGAAAATAACGTAAAATATATAAAAATTGTTTTTTTTTTTTAAATTTTCCCCATTTCTTAGTAATATTTTAAATACAATAGGATTGTAAGTGACCTTCTTAGAAAGAAGGATTAGAGAAAGCAGCATTTCATTGTAGTTCCAGTATGAACATTAACACGTGTATACGTACATTATTTTAAAAAAAATATTGTTTGAATTTACATTAACATTACCTCATTATTATTTAAAAAATCAAACTGTTACTATGAGTGCTGCGCAAACTATCATCATTCATGTCTTTAAATGTAATCCGTCAGCAGATTGTATAATTCGTCATTTAACCAATGACGTAGGCAGCATCCAAATGCTCGCTGTTTTTTAAATTCCCAGCGCTACTTGATGAACGACTTTTAAATTACAAATAAATCACTTACTTTGAAATATTTGGTGTAGTTCTGCAGTCGGTTATCGAACAATGTTGATTTGGAGTACGAAAGCACTGTAGATATCTTAACATCAGACTCCTCGATGATATCCTTCATCAGATCTATGTCGTAGTCCGCGAGGCCGATGTATCTTGCTTTTCCATCGCGAACTGCTTTCTCCAGTACTGGCAATGTTTCCTTTAGAACTACAGAAGTGTCTGGTGCGAAGGTTGCGTCGTGAACCTGAAAAACGATAACATCAAAGTACACTCGGATGTAATGAATTATCGCGAAGCAGTTTGTTTGCTTGCCTTCTCGACTCTAATAAAAAACGTCACTCTATCTGCTACTAGTTGGCTCAGCTGACTTCGTCTTGATAAATCATTATAAAGGAAAATTTTAATATAATATAATATTATTAAAACTTCGCAAATAAATACTTCTCTCAATGCAATTACTCTACCGAGGTTTGTCTGGTACCTGAAGTGAAGATGTTCTATATATTGATATGAATTACAGTCCAGAATTACGGAGAAGTGTTCATTCCAGATCCATTTAGAATATTTTTTATCTTCATGTATATTGCATTTTATTTGATCGTGTTATTGCTCATTGTTTTTAACAGCATAATATTCCCTGACGTATTTTATAAATTGCGATATCATTGTTATCGTATTACGAAATAGACTTATCACTACTATACGATTACTTAAGGTTGGTAGGCACTGAGGCTAATAACCGTAAAATATTGGAATAAAACTATTTACGTATTTTACCGCGGATTTGGTTTAATTTTACATTTTTTAACTTCTCGACGTTTCGATATCTTTACAGCTTTCGTGGTCACGGGACGGACTGGGGTATTAGTCATCCGCTCTGTGACTATTACAATTTAACATCCCTTAATTTAGAATAATTAAATTAAAATATAATTTAAATAATTAGTCTGTATTAGCGTTCGGATCTACGCAGAAGGAGCTCACTGTGTCTTTAGGTCTGGCAGTTGGTCTTTTGGGTTCCGATTCAATTAAGTGTGGAATTGGATCCCATGCTTGTGCCATGTGTAATACCTCAGTCCGCCCTGTGACCACGAAAGCTGTAAAGTAATCGAAACATCGGGAAGTTAAAAAATGTTAATATTTAACCAAATCCGCAATAAAATCCGTAAATAATAGTTTTATTTCAATGTGTAACATTCGCGTAAATATAAGAAACCATTAACCGAAAAATATTTAGGATCTTTTTTTTATTGCTGTGATGGTAAGCGATACGACCGCTCATAAATAGACATTGCGGTGGTACCTACCCAGATGGCCTCTCACATATGAGAGACCTACCACCAGTAGGATAGGAATGTTTTATTATAGCCCAATAATGGTAGGTCAATGAGAAAGTGGTTAATTTGTAAAAGTGATCTCTGACATGGATGCTTACAATCCCTGAGACATCCTAGATATTGATATAAAATATTATTCCATTCCAACATAATTTTTATTTATGTTGCAGCATAATAAGCTGATATAGTGACGTAAAGTGCATCTGAACGTGTGTGCAATGAAGTCCAAGCAGATAATCTATTGGCAAGCAATAGTATTTTTTAATTTATTTAACATACTAAAGAAAGACACATAATATTAGATACATATTATTATTATTAGTAGTAGATAACATCGAGAAACCAGTAAGGTTTGTATTTTTGCTATAATAGTCGACAGAGGTTATAAGTTATAACTAGACATTACTGGTTGCTGGTCCCCGGTCGATACTATTGGCCGGCTTGTTCAAAACTGATAAAAGAGCGGCTCAACCCGAGTAACGAGTCACGGCACCCGTGGCGGTCACTATGACAGGTTTTCCTACATATCTCATAATAATAAGACGAGTAGTAAAAACCCCGTAGCATGATAGTATACGAATATACAAATAATGCGGTTTAGACTTTTTTTATTGCATACGTCTGACAAACAAGAAAACAGATCACCTGTTGATAAGTGATCACTGCCACCCATGAACATCCATATTTGTTATAGTTGCCGGTCCATCAAATTAGGAGCGGGAAGGGGAAAGGATGCGAGAGGGAAGGGTATTGGGCATCCGGCAATCAAACTCAAACGAAACGCCGCCGCACCAAAGCTGTCGCTTCCCAACGTGAGACTGGGTACCGCCCCGGACTAGCCTGCCCATTCATGCCGAGTCATGACTGACAACACTTAACAAAAGACAACTTAGATTTTAAAAAGACTCGCAGAAATTTATTGATCAACGTCTATAAAAAGTTTGCAATCGTTGATCCAGGCTAACAGATAGGTAACAGAAATTGTAGTTGCAGGTTTGAACGCTGCAGATCGAACAAGCCGATCTAACCGATGTGAACACAACTGACTGAATTTATGCTCCACCGTTCATCAGCACTGACAACAATTATGCACCTACAGTGTAATAGTCTAGAAACGAGAACCTAACACGCAATGACGGGTTTAATTATAAGTAGATAATTAGGTACTTGAAGACAATTACAATTAACTTGGACAATAGAATTCGCGGAAAATATTTAAATGCGCTGTCTGTTTTATTTCGTCGAAATCATTTGTCGAATTTTGACGGTTTTTGTAAGATTTTATGCGATTTTGTACATGAAAGCCATCAGTATACAATATTATACCTATAATCATATTAACAGGCAATATTAACTTTCAGATAAATATCAGAAGCATAGGTTTCTTCTTATAGTTTTCATCACCATTTGACCAAGAGATAATAGTTTGAAACAAACACGAAACTTGCAAGAATAGTTATCGTGTCAATTTAGCCACTAGGTTTAAAACGCTTTGGCCAAAATAGGCATATTCTGCAATCATTGCTATGGCTTATTCAAAAGTTGATAATTTCATACATACATAAATTCAAGCCTTTTTCTTAGAATGGGGAGACTCATTTCGCCTATCACCATATCGGGCACAAATTCCTGACTCCGGGTCGATAGATAGATGATAGAAACATCCAATATCACTTTGCCCCGTACCTGATCCAAGATTCAAACCCGAGAGCTCAGCGTAGTAATCGTACCGTATTACAACTGCATACATAAGGCATTCATAGTCAAGTAGATAATCTCTGAGAGGTAAGTACATAATTAAAAACGATTTACATTTTAAGCGATAGGTATCACGGCTTATCAGTTTGGGTGTAATTTGTCTATACCCGAGAACGACTTACTATAACGTATAAAAAATATCTGTGAACTTAAGACGTCTCATCTGCCAGGCTGTTTGAACATCAGCCCGGATAAGTATCACCATTCGCTTGAGGTAATACTACTATAGCACTCTACACTAGCGTGATGCGTTCTTTGTTCACCCTGGGTCCAATATAATAATGCCTTCAGGATGTTGTTGGGGCTGCCACGCTTTTACAGTGTATCAGGAATGTTTGTGGACGCCCGCATTGATGATTTTGCATCAATTGGACGAAAACGTGTCGCGTCGCTACTGCAGAGGGTGGGGGGCAAATCCAACTCGCAACTTAATATAATTGGGGGTAGCTTTGACTGCCCTATTAATCAATACGTGACAGGACTACATCAACTACATGTACCTACTAACTTAGTTTTGTATGATAAATGTACATTAACATAACAATCGTCACGCCTGTATTTCATAGGGGCAAGCAGAGACTATAGACCGTCACTTTGCTCGATTCTGACATACCACTTTCGCTTCATCCACTTTCATCAACCTTTTTATGCATTCTCGTCGGTTCAGGGTACTTTTGACCTGCCCCTTGTTGAGGGAATCACCGATTTGGATGGTGTATGTTCGGTGAGGTCGACGCCTACCGACTATTTCTAATTAGTTATCTGAATTTCAATGATTAATTATTATAACAGTCGTCTCTTTCGGTTCTCTATCTTTCAGAATTCACATTGCCGGCAGGTAAAAATATCCAGAAAATAATTAAATCTATACATATAAATAAAATTGAAGTGTCTGTTTGTAAAGTGAAAATAAAAAAAAGACCAACTACATATCGTTATATACACGATACCTATAACGAAAATGACATTAGAATTTTTTTTGTCTGTCTGTCTGTCCGTCTATCTGTCTGTTTGTTCCGGCTAATCTCTGAAATATCTGGACCGATTTTGACGGGACTTTTTTTGTCAGGTAGCTGATATAATAAGGAGTAACTTAGGCTACATTTATTTTAGAAAAATAAAGTAATGTTGCAATGCCCAAGTACTGTCCAGTACTGCGCGCAGTTCACGCGCATGCCACCACTGGGCCGTCACGTTGGGCGCCTCCCACCCCTTCTCCCACCAACGAATCAATAATTAAAATAAAAATGTAAAAACAAAAAAAAACTAAATAAACTTTTTTTTTGTTAAATTCCATGCGGACGAAGTCGCGGGCACAGCTAGTAATTACCTAAGTGCTTCCATAACTGATGAGGATTGTAATATCCACCCATAGGTCACAATTTAAGGAATACCATTATTTTGTCCAACAATTTAATGTACATCTACAGGGTATATCAAGACTGCTACCGAAAACGAAGCCGGGTGGTAGTTTAAGTGACTTCAGAAACCATACAACAGAAAAAGTTGCAAAAAAAAGCGACAATTTTTTTTTGTTATTTTTTTCCTATGGCCATATTTGGGTGGTAAATACATTTTTTTTTCCTGAAATAATAGTGTACACCCTTTTATTTATAAATAATCTAAGGTATAAAAGAGTTTAAATTATTATTTTATCAAAATCTATGGATTTACCACCCAAAAATGACGATATTTAAAAAATCAAAAAAAATAATTGTCACGTTTCTTAGCGAAATTTTTAGTTGCATTGTGTTTGTAGTCACTAAAACTACCACCCGGCTTCGTTTTCGGTAGCAGTCTTGAGATACCCGGTATAGATTCGTTTTATTCACAAAATGCACTTATATTTTTAACTAGCTGTACCCGCGACTTCGTCCGCGTGGAATTTAACAAAAATTTTTTTTTCTAAAATAAAAGAATTTTTCTAAAATAAATGTAGCCTAAGTTACTCCTTATTATATCAGCTACCTGACAAAAAAAGTCCCGCCAAAATCGGTCCAGCCATTTCAGAGATTAGCCGGAACAAACAGACAGACAGACAGACAAAAAAAATCCAAGGTCACTTTCGTTTAGGTATCGTGTATATAACGATATGTAATTGGTTATTTTTTTTATTATCACTTTACAAACAGACACTTCAATTTTATTTATATGTATAGAAGATGTATACCCAGATGACGACACTCAAGGAGAGCAGGATCTATGGCTTATTTTAAAGAGCTGAATTTACCATATAAGTGTAATGAATAAACTCCTGCCATTTTATGCATTTCCTGCCTTTTTTATTCCATTTATATGCATTGGTGTTCATTGGCGGCGATAATCACTTACCATCAGGTGAACTGTTTGCTTTTGCACCCTATATTAAAATAAAACATTACCATCACTCCCAATCACACCTACCTTCCAAGTGGTGTGGATATCTGATAGGAATAGGAATAGGAAATAACAACAGCATAATACCTTTGCTTGTTCCCGGAACTATATAACTACCAATACTAATAAGAGTACTCTATCTGAACAGCCTATACTTTAAAAATAAATCACGTTTGACGACTAGAATTGAGGTTCAAGATCGTACGAATGCAGCGAAGGTTGGTATTGGTACACGGCACGAATATTACAATCCCCCGTATAGATATTACGTAAGGAATATATTAGTTTAAATTGGCCGCGGCACTATGATCCCGGCGACTTCTGACCTAGAATACTAGGGGTGACGCCTCCTATCATTTATATTCGTCAGTCGAGTGGCACAATGGGTGGTAAGTTGATTTTTCATACTGGTAGTTGCGTATTCGATTCCTGCTGTGATGTATGGCTGTGACAGACAGAACTACTGATCCTGTATTATTTCAGGAGTTAATCTTATGATTAATTATAATATATTGATATTTGTGTAGTTTTCTTATGTGTGCCTGTGCCTCATGATAACATTTTAAGTATTCATTTTTACGAATAATATTATAATACTAGGGGTCCGACCCGGCTTCGCCCAGGTGTAGATACTTTTGTCCATGCCACTTTAGAAGCACAGAAAATATTTTGCGTAATAACTGTTTAAAAAATATAACAAATGTAGTCTTTTTCTACTCTACTAATAGTTACTACAGTTACTCAAAACTTCCCATCCAATTGCTTTCAGTTTGTATGAGTATCGAGTAAATTATTATATTGCGTGCAAATTTATTGGAATCACTATATTATGTCAGTATAAAAAGTAGCCTATGTGTTAATCCGGGGTGTCAGCTACCTCCATACGAAATTTCATCAAAATTAGTCCAGTGGTTTGAGCGTGAAGAGGTCAACCACACAAACTTTCGCATTTAAAATAATGGATTATAAAGTTGAAGCGTTTATTTGTTTGTTTGAACGTGCTATTTTCAGAAACTATGTGTTTGAATTAAATGAATATTTTAAAAATAGATAGTTCATTTATCAAGGAAGGCTATAGGGTACTATTATCCTAGATTAATATATAGCGGGACTTTTTCGAGGTAAAAATAATTCCACTTCCGAAGTCACGAAAAATTCCTGTTATAAAATAAAAATAAATAACTAAATAAATAACGGCGCGCAATGGAAATAATTTTGCACGCAATATTTCATTTGTACGTTATGCGTGTCTTTTTTGTTCATTATGTAACGACACACACTGTACGTCATATCAAATAGTAACGTATTTTATTTTTAAAGATGGTAACCGTTCATCTCTAAGGTAATCTAATCAGGGCATCTTTGCACTGAGACTCCCTTTACGAGTATGTTTATAACTCCATAGGGCATAAAAATCAACGAAATTCAACCTCTAAAAGATTGTTCAATTAACAAAAAGTTATTTGCGAATTTGCGAAAGCGCAATTCCTTAAATTAGAACCTGAGAAAACATATACAATAGCTTATATAATTTTAATGCTCAATATGAATTGATAAGCACGGGACTCTATAACAACCAATTGATCGGTTGACAGTCTTTAAATAAATAATATCTGATTAAATATTTATCTATCCTGCCATTAAAATGTTCCACTGCAGGGCGAAGTCTACAATTGGATACAGAATTGTGTCTACACATATCGTAAAGCATTTATCTGATTTTTCCACGCAAATGCTAGATTTTGATTAATGTTACCTACATATATTTTAAAATCAGTATTTGCAGCTTTCTCTCTGTTTTCTTTTACCTACAAAGCGAATGATATTTGTTAGGAATACGCGTGGTTTCGAAAAAACACAAGTATTTACCCTGCTATAACATTCGAGTTTTCTGTATTTACGTTAGCGGGCAGGTTTCAAACGATTTATTATTTGCAGTGAATGGTAAATACGTGCTTCCGGGAAATATTAAATCCAAGAATTAAAAATTCAACTGGGATAACCAACATGCTGAATATTTGTGTGGCATAGAACAATTACGCAGACGCGCCATAAGCATATGGTTAGTTAAGAACACCGACAAACACAGAACTGGTCGGTGCTTTATCAGTTTTTAAGAAAAGGCATTATTCGCTAAGTTTTTATTTCTACTTTCTAATAATAATTGTAAACTAAAGTAACTAGTCCTGAAAAAGACCGATCATAGCAATAATAAATAAATGATTCAACTATACAGGGTATATCAAGACTGCTTCATTCAATTTTATTTATATGTATAGATGTATATCTATACATACATACATACATATAAATAAAATTGAAGTGTCTGTTTTAAGAGTGAAAATAAAAAAAATGTCCTACTACATATCGTTATACAGGGTATATCAAGACTGCTACCGAAAACGAAGCCGGGTGGTAGTTAAAGCGACTTCAGACACAATGCAACAGAAAAAGTTGCAAAAAAAACGACCATTTTTTTTTGTTATTTTTTTCCTATGGCCATATTTGGGTGGTAAATACATTTTTTCCTAAAATAACAGTGTATACCCTTTAATTTATAAATACTCTAAGATATAAGAGAGTTTAAATTATTATTTTAGCAAAAACTATGGATTACCACCCAAAAATGACGATATTTAAAAAATCATAAAAAATAATTGTCACGTTTCTATGCGAAAATTTTAGTTGCATTGTGTTTGTAGCCACTAAAACTACCACCCGGCTTCGTTTTCGGTAGCAGTCTTGAGATACCCGGTAATTATACATATTTTTGATCTCCGGTCTTATCATATTTATTACTAACGGCCTGGCCCGGCTAACCCGGCTTCACCTGGGTTTAGATACTAATTGAACCCAGTGCACATCGGAAACATAAGATTTCGCGTATTTAAAATTTTAAACTGAATGCGATCATCTACTCGTATACTGCTTTGCGGTCATTTACTTTCTATCCTGCCCTTCTTATAATGTCTCCGTATATTTGAAGTAAAAGTTGCCCATAAGTTAATACAGAGCATCAGCTACCTACATATTAAATTTCATAAAAAAAGGGCCATCTCTATGAAGAAGTAAAAAACACACAAACTTTCACCTCTATAATATTTGTAGGAAATAGTATAACGTACTGTACATCTGTTCTATCAGCCGATATTGACACACACATCAAAATTATTTTATTTCAAACAAAAAACTTAATTTTAAATTAAACTATCAGATAAAATCACTGTTGATGACAGGACCGGTCGGTGGTTTCAATTAATGCAAGACGAAGTGGAAATTAAATACGAAAAGTGGGAAAGAAGCTTTAGTTTCAATTAAAAAGTCTTAGGCACTAATTTACTCGGCACTTGATACCGTTGCACTTAAGGCCAGTCATTAACTTAAATACTAAAGGGATTTAAAACACACTAGAGACGAATCTAGACCACCAATGAAAAAACAGTAAACTTTATGTCCAAAACGATAATTCCGATTGCAAAGTATAAACACGTGTTAAGTTTTTTTTTTGATTCTATAATTGTCCTTAAGTTATAAGATAGTGTTTTGACAGAAATGTTTATTATAATTATTTTTATGTTTGTACACAAAACAATAAAAAAAACGATTGTAATATGATAATAAGGTAATGACTGGTCAAATAATAAAATTACCTGTATCAAGTCAACATAATCCAATCCGAGCAGGCGAAGTGTGTTGTCGACGCCAGCCTCAGTCTTCTCCGCTGAGAAGTCGAACATCTTCTCAGTAGAATTCTCATACCTTCCGACCTTGCTGCCTATGAAGAAAGAATCCCTCGGGATTCCCACAAGCGCCTATAATTAAATTATTTTCCTTATTTACACTGAAAGGTTAATTACTCGGTGTAGCATGAAATGGGAGTTAAACAGACAATTTGTAATTGGTTGTTGAACGAACGATATAGGAATTTCATCAAAATGAAATTCAGTTCGTTATGAAAGGACGTTTTTCAATTATAATACGTGTCAAAATCATAATTTAATTAAACACATCCAAATTCTACAATGTTTTCATACAAACCTACCTAAAGTAATATACATTATAAGAAATACACAGACTGATAATAACCGAAAACAGCAACTTCAAATTGTTTGTTCTGACTTATGTTTTTTTAGTAACAAAGTACTGACGAGAAGTAAAAAGACGGATAGTTGTAACCCTAAACAGCGCTGGTGCGAATGCGTAGCAAGGAATTGCAATGGATCCAGTTTTATACCACACTCATCACGAGAAAACGCATTCGCAAATCTCTAAACTAGTGTACAAGTGTGTAAACTATGAAGTACAAGGTTACAACCTTGTACTTCATAAAAAAAGTAATAAATTAATGTAACGAATAGAAAATACGATAATATCACAGAGATACCTAATTTGGTTAATCATCATTTTCAGCCATAGAAAACGATTGCACAGATTGCTGAATGAATTGTTAAATTTTTCACTTTTCAGAAAAATGCTAGGAACACGTAATATAGATTACAAAATCAAGTCGCTAAAAATGGAAAAATAACAAATTTAAATTTCACAAATTGGCAAAAAGAAAATAAACAGTTTGACATTTATTAGGAACATTTGAAACCGCATTTTTATTTGCGGCGTTTTAAATCATATTTCCGTCAAGAGCACTTTGCGTCGTGCATCAAAGGTCTTCGGCGTGAAATGCTGTTATAGAAAAAGGTATACTTTTATAGCTTCCTATTTTTCTGTTGCTAGATGAAATTATGTCAAAGAAAGGTTATTATAATATACGAGTAAAATAGAATGCAAAGATGAATCCACACCACAGCTACTTTTGTGGATTATCGCTTCCAATGTTACTCAGCAACATCTGATAGCAAAATGTTATTTCTTGTTAGTACATAGTGCCATGATAGCTAATGTTGCTTAAAATGTGGTAACATTCGATGAGTAACATTGAACAAATACATAGTAACAAGTAGTAACAAAGGTTACAGTCTGTTACTTAATGTTACAGCGTTGCACAATGTTACTCCATAAAAGCAACTACGGCGTGGACGCACCATAATCTCAATAAAAAAAAAATCTCATTTTCAAGTCCAACGCATTCGCCAATTTAAATAACAATTCCAACTGGACATCTTGTAAAAGCATAATGTATATTATAAATATATTTACATCCTTTTAGCTGTTTAAGGCACAGGGTCATTTACGGAAAAAGAAGTCGCAAGCAATTATGTATAAACGATCCGATATATCAGGATGTTTATACTTGATTCCACCTTGACACCATACCGTTTATAGTAAATCGCAATCCAGTTACCTTTCCGATAGTGCGCTCCGAGCTGCCTTGCCCATACCAAGGACCGGTTTCTAAATAATTAACTCCACATTTGAAACTTTTCCTTATGAAATCTATTCCCTTCTGTTCCTCGAACGGTCTGAAATTAAATACTTAATTATGTGGAATTTTCATTAATTTGTGACACCTTAAGAACTAATAGAAATATTGTAAAATTGAGTGATTATTTAATATTTTTCCTTAATCATGCATTTAATTTATATGTATTTTTATAAGGTAAAACGGATTGTTAAGCAAGTCATGTACCTATTGTTTTATTATAGTCTCTTTTACGCACTATAATAAAGGTATTCAATTATAACTATGAAATGCTACATCGTAGACAGTGCTACATTTACACGCTTGCCAAGATTCGACAAATTCTTGTGACAAAAACACACGTTGACGCATCGCAAAAGCTCGCGACATCATCATCCTTTGACTTGTGTTCAAATTCAATTATGGTCGATGTTCAAAATATGATGCAAGGATCCTCCACTATATTCATCTGACGAGCTCAAGTAACTTGCAGTAAACCTATTAAATTTACAACCTGTTTACACACTTGTGCTTGTGATGATTTTCCGAAGTTTGCCAAGAGTGCAATAGCAGCGTAACAAGTACACATGTTATGCGTTTGATTCGACGATCATGTTTTCGTTAATGTAATAGTACAGGTTCCCTAGTACAATTTTCATAATTGATTACTAACAAGTTGATTTTTCGTGAGTAGCTTCTTTTCGACTAGACGCCCAACTTTTTCCTTACAGTAACGTTGGCAAATGGTAGCTTAGTAGGGGTAGCAAGGATAAAGTATGTTGATTTGACGATTTTTTTTTCTTTGTTCATTATCGAGATAATTATCTAAATAACGTAAAAAATATTTGTCCTACAAAATACAGGGTATCTCAAGACTGCTACCGAAAACGAAGCCGGGTGGTAGTTTAAGCGACTTCAGACACAATGCAACAGAAAAAGTTGCAAAAAAAAGCGACAAATTTTTTTTGGTTATTTTTTTCCTATAACCATATTTGGGTGGTAAATACATTTTTTCCTAAAATAATAGTGTATACCCTTTTATTTATAAATAATCTAAGGTATAAAAGAGTTTAAATTATTATTTTAGCAAAAACTATGGATATACCACCCAAAAATGACGATATTTAAAAATTCATAAAAAATAATTGTCGCGTTTCTTTGCGAAATTTTTAGTTGCATTGTGTTTGTAGTCACTAAAACTACCACCCGGCTTTGTTTTCGGTAGCAGTCTTGAGATACCCGGTATAAGGTTATGTTAGGGAGTCCCCCCTCTCCAACATGTATCATAAACAAGGTCATGGAAAATAATTACTAACCAGCTGTTTTTTTTACTGGTTAGCTAACAGTTGTATAGTTTACTACCCATAATGTCCTACAAATTGCATGATATGTCATCTTGGTCCTACGCTCAAAAGTTGTCAATACCGCAGGACTTTTTTTAAATTAGTAACTGTAGGACAAATATATCACGTGATAGGTTAATATATTTTTCATCCAAATAAAACAATGTCCTACAAAAATAAAGGAATGTTATATTAGTCCTACAAAATTTGTAATTTTTGAGTATACAAAATAAAATGAAATATATATACTTACAGTAGTATTCGTATACAACGACTTCGCTTATAACGACTAACCGGTTTTAACGACGATAATGTTTACTCAAGTTAGGTTTCATAGTATGGTACTGAGAAAATATCACCGTTTAGTGCGGCTCCGGTTTAAGCGACCAACTGCTTATAGCGACCAATAATTATATAATACGTCCGGTTAAAACGACGCGCAATCTTTTGTTTGCACAACCTATGCCACGGCGCCCCAAATTTACCCCGCCCCGCGCGCTTCACTTCTCCTTATTAGCGCGTGAATCCATGGTTAGTGTTTGTCACTTCATAAGACAAGTTCTAAAAGCTCGACAAAATAGTTATTTCGGTAAAATACCGATTTCCAGCTCTGGTGGGAAACGCATCTAAATATATACCGGGTATATCCAGGGTGCTACCGAAAACGAAGCCGGGTGGTAGTTTAAGTGACTACAAACACAATGTGTTTTGGCCGTCTGTATTTTTAGTCGTCTGTGGTCCACAGTAAACAATGCTGTGCGCATGCGTTTGTGAGCAAGGATAGTAGTGTGCCTTAGCTCCAATAGTAAAATATACACAATAATATTTTTAATTTTATGAATTTCAGCTATGTAACTGAAGGACTGGAATAACGTACCACGCAATTTGTAGGACAATGTGTGTGGTAAAGTATGCAAATGTTAGCTAACCGATAAAAAAAATCAGCTGGTTAGTAATTCATTTTCATGACCTTATTTATGATACATGTTGGAGAGGGGGGACTCTCTGATAAAACCTTATAATTTGTAGGACAAATATTTTTCACGTTATTTAGATAATTATCTCGATAATTAACAAAAAAAAATCGGTTAGTAATAATTTTTTTTAATTCATTAAGTCAACATATTTCATCCCTATTATCTTAGTTATAAACCACAATCGAGAATTTTCGCACAAGAATTACTTGGGCGTCTCATTGAAATGAAGCTATTCTCGAAAATTCAGCTTAATAGTATGTAATTATTTTTACATTAAGTATTAGTACTACAACTTTTGAGCGTAGGACCAATATGACATACCACGCAATTTGTAGGACAATGTGGGTAGTAAACTATACAACTGTTAGCTAAACAATAAAAATAATCAGCTGGTTAGTAATTATTTTCCATGACCTTGTTTATGATACATGTTGGAGAGGGGGGACTCCCTAACAAAACCTTATATTTTGTAGGACAAATATTTTTTCACGTTATTTAGATAATTATCTCGATAATTAACAAAGAAAAATTAGGTTATTAATAAATTTATTAAATTCGTCAAATCAACATACTTTATCCTTGCTACCCCTACTAAGCTACCATTTACCAACGATACTGTAAGGAAAAAGTTGGGCGTCTAGTCGAAAGGAAGCTACTCACGAAAAATCAACTTGTTAGTAATCAATTATGAAAATTGTACTAGGGAACCTGTAATATAAAGAGAATAATATAATTGCGGGCATGACGTTATTTCCGAATTATTGTTACCGGATTTAGCCTGCCAAATTAACGGTAAAATTCCTTAATTATGAACTAGCGGCCCGGCCAGAGTTGAAATATTCATATTTCATTTGAGGGGAAAGCCGCATTTATCTATTATTGACATGGGATTGACATCAACGATAATGGCTGAAAGCCACTGAGGTGCCTTTTCTAGAGCGGACAGCGCAAACAAAATATTTCTATATAATAGTCTCAGCGCCCGGATCTAGGTATTTTTCGAGGCGGGCCAAAAACTGAAAAATGCCGCCCCACCTGCCTATATTTTTATCTTAATCATAATCATAATTTTTAGCAACCATATGACACATGCCTTCGGGAAAGAACGCCATTTTACCACCAGGTTAAGCATTTTTTACATGCTTTATATAAGGTTCACTTGTATGTAGCTTCACTTTTGAGGGTTAACGTCACTCGCAATGCTCGGTGTCATTACATTGCGTGCCACTGTTGAGCTACAGTGGTGGGTGTGAGCATGGGACAGTCTCCATAACGTCACTTGCGTCCGTAGGCTTTAACTCTAGTTTCACTACACGTGACCCCTGGGTAGTGCCAAATGAGTGACACAGTTCGTGGTGGTAGGACTTAAGTGTCCGCCTGGGTAGCGACCACCGTCCACGGGGCGTAAAGACCGCCATAGTGATCCCTGTAAGGGACCGGTTTCCGGAGTCAGCCCGTGTTATTCTGGTTTTTCGAGGGGCTTGACTCCGGGCATGAGGTTGTATCGTGAAGGTATTTTCGGTCCCTGTCGAAGGGAAAAGTGTTAGCCCCCGGTCCACCGTGATCTCGGGACGGCCCGGCCTGCTTTGCTCTTCTTGACGGAGACGCTGATTTGTTTGGTTTTCGTCCAGCCAAAAATTCCTATCTGCTAAAGCCCAGTTATTCGCTTAAATAAAACTTCAAGCCGAAAGCCGGGGTATGCATGTATGTACATACAAATGTACGGTCGGACATCTGCTGTCGCCGTTTGCGCTGCACGGAGGACCCTTTCTTCCCCGCTCTGTGGGTGCACGTGGACCTAGGTTCTCTAAGCCGCATCTATGTATGCCTTTACAGGTCTCACAACGAAGAAAATGAGACGACTCGGCTGTTCAGATATCTTAGCCAGGCGGCTGATGACGCGCGGGCGCAGTTCCCGTCGGCCGAAATAGGGGTTTTCTTGGGGGTCTTGGTAGTCTTTCAATCCATCCATCAGCCAAAGGAAGTCCACTGCTCAACATAGGCCTTCCCCAATGATTTCTACAGAGACCTGTTGGAGCCAGCCTGCATCCAGCGATGTCCCGCGACCTTTACCAGGTCGTCTGACCACCTACGTGGACGTCCTACGCTGCGCTTTCCGCTACGTGGTTCCTCTGGCCTCTGGACACTTTCGATCAATACCTGTTTGGGTCGTCAGTACCGTTCGCTTCACCTCCACGTGCCGTGCACGTTGAGCGGAGGGTCTGGCATTATTCGTCGGCAGATTGGAATAGTGTATAAGTTTATTTCTCATCCATCCCTTGGAGTTGTTAGTTCCCTCAAAGAAGCCTACAACCGAGCCATCAAGGGCTGCAAGAAGGCCTACGTTAGAGCGGATGCCCAGCGCGTGCAGCAAGATTGGACGTGCGTTGGCCAATCACCCAACTAGCAGTCGTGCTTATTGGAGTTTGGCCAGTGCCGTCGGAGACACCGCTGACACCGCTGAGAGACCCGGAAGGGTTGCTGGCTCACAAGCCGCAAGAGAAGGCTGCCTTACTGGCAAATCTCTTTGCAGCTCCTTCCCACCTCGAGGAACGTGGTTCCCAGACGCTGCAGACACTTTCTGATTGCGGTTTCTCAATGTCGGATATCCGCATTAAGCAGTGTGTGTGCAAGTCTTTCGATGTGCGAAACGCCAGTGGCCCGGATGCAATACCGATGGTGGTTTTAAGAGCTTGTGCAGCCGAGTTGTCTCCTGCACTGACTTGCTTGTACCGAGAGTCCTACCGCGCAGAAGTTGTGCCTAAATCTTGGAAGGAGGCCAATGTTCAATTGATCCCCAAAAAGGGTGATCGGTCCGATTCTACCAACTATCGCCCTGTCGCTATCACCTCAGTGACGTGTAAGGTCATGGAGCGGATCATAAACTCTTAATTGAGCCGCTACTTGATCACTCGTTGACCACTTGGATCACTCGTTGATCAGTGACAGACATCGGGGATTCCGTCAAAATCGACCAACAGGTGAATCTTCTTGAGTTTGTCCTGTATCGCTGAGGTGAGGTGATTGACTGGCGTGGCGAGGCTCTTGCTATGAGCCTTGACATAGCCAAGGCTTTTGATAGGGTCTGGCACCGTGGTCTACTTTCCAAAGTTCCGACATACGGTCTGCCCGACAACCTGTGTTCGTGGATTTCTGGCTTTCTGCATGGGCGTAGAATACGTGTCGTCGTCGACGGACACGCTTCGGCGCTCATGTCGGTAAATGCCGGAGTTCCTCAGGGCTCGTTGCTACCGCCCACGCGTTTTATTCTCCATATCAATAATATGTTGTCGCTAGGCAACATTCATTGCTATGCAGACGACAGCCCCGTTCTTGGGCGATACCACTATGGGCGTCCGGGTTGCCGGGTTGACACTGTGAGGGGACGCGAAGATCTTGTCATTGAGCTCACATGGGTTTCCCACTTTCAAAAAATACTTTCACTTGCAAAAAATACCCTTTTTTCAGGGTGCTCCCCTCGCAATGCAGAATGACCTGAATATCTTTGGTGTGGATATACGCTATGTATATCCATCTCAATCCACGGAATCACGTCGAGGGCGTAATATCTGCCACAGCACGCAAGCTTGGAGTCCTGAACCGGGTGCGTTGGCTTTGTTTTTCAATATTAGCTATAAGGGGTTGAAATAAAGGATAATTTTATAGAATAGAATAGAAGATGGGAAGGACGCAAAAGAAAGTGATATGTTGATTTGAGTAAAAAGCTTTCGGAGTGTTTACAATGTATCCTAATGTAGTTGTAGCGGTATAACGTTGGTTTGCTTTTATTACCATATTATCATAATATAAACGTAGACGAAGTCGCGGACAAGCTCCTGTACCAAATAAAATATGTTTCTTCGTTCGATTAATCAACAAAAGTAACCACAAATTTAGTAGTAAACACAAATTTAATATTTGAAATCAAACGTAGTCGTTGAGATCGATGAAGGAGTTTCCAAATATAGCTTCATCACACGCCCCTATCGCATATTCAACAATATTCGGGCACCGAATTAGTGAACACACAGATTTACCATTATGGACTATTATTTTTTCAATCTTCAGGTAAGGTTATCGGAAAAATAACTTTGATATATTCACAGTTTAGACAAATCGACAATCTCTCTCTCTCTTTCAGCCACAGGAAGTCCACTGCCGATCACAGATCTCAGGTCCCTTTGAACTCTACATCGACCTGTTGGAAGCGGCCTGCATCCAGTAACTTCCTAGAACCTTAACCAGGTTCTCCATCCACCATGTAAGCGGGTGTCCGATACCTCGCTTGTATATAATTGGCTTCTACTCCAGAACTTTTTGGTCACCACGGCCCTCGGTTCTTCCCGCTTTTTATGTCTATTTGAGACAAGTGTTCCGGTTAAGCAGGTCCATCTTTGATAGACCGGTCGTCCGTCAACCTTCGAATTCAACTAGGATGGGCAGCTTTCGGGAAACTACATCACGTCTTGTCGGAAAATATAATCAGTGTCTAAAGCCGAAAGTATTTAATTGTTTGCATGTTACCAGCATGAAATACGGCACCGAAACGTGGCCTCTCACTATTTGCCTCATACGCAGGCTCAATGTCACTCAATTCGCTGTGGAGAGGACAATTCTCGGTGTTTCCCGACAAGAACAAATATTGCCGACGTAGCCCAAAGGATTAGCAAGTTGAAGGGGCAGTAGGCTAAAATCAATTACGCGAAGAGCTGATATATGTGCTAATGTAATATCATTAAAATTTTGATTCAAACTGATTAATAAATAAATTATAATTCCAACAAGATTCCAACATATTTTATCAAAGGACAAGGACCTAATAAATAAATAAAAAAAAATCAATCATTTAATGAGATAATATAATTCCAAGCAGTCAAATTATATCACATTCACTCTCGCCTATTTCCCATAAAATGAAGGCAGATGTTCCCCTGGTAGCAACCAGGACACCCATGTTTCGCCTTGTGTGTTCCATCCAATGACGGTGATCGGGCCTATCGCCATATAATAACTTTACCCAATTGACTATACACATACAAAATTCCAGTTTTAGTGGAATTTTTAACTTTCATATAGTTTGCAATATTCAAATCGCCCTCCGTAGCGACATGTCCGTCGCGACGTCTAGTCGATAGTTTAATTAGCCTTGACAGTCAGTTAAAAAAGCACCTTACACGTAAGAATATCTTTATAAAATCAAATATGATACAGACATGGCACCTACGCATGTCGTCCATGAATCATCATTCATCGTCAAGGTACGAGTAACTACTGCCCTCGCGACCCGCTGTTCCCCGCGGTTCTAGTACGCGCGCATTGAATTCGTTCGCATTGCCTGCTCTAGGAAAATACCTCAATTCAACGGTGTAAACCTGCTGAGAATTTAACAAAAGTCGGATACAAACAAATACTTAACTAACACGGTTTTACGAAAAATACGTTTACTGTGAACAGGCAGTTAAGTACTTAATTCAATAGCACATTCTGTTTTTGAATTATGTATGTATTTTATCTGATATTCAATTATGGTCATCTTTATACATTGTAACTATATACCTATTGCATCTTTCTCATAATTGATTCGCAGAGAAGTGAGTACTTTTCCATATAGGCTCTCAATAACTACTGCTACTACTCATGGATGATAATAATATTTCAAGATTATCGCTTTGATTGATATAGTAATCAGATGACACACCTTGACACTCAACAACATATA
Source organism: Hyles vespertilio (assembly GCA_009982885.2). Classification (NCBI taxonomy): domain Eukaryota; kingdom Metazoa; phylum Arthropoda; class Insecta; order Lepidoptera; family Sphingidae; genus Hyles; species Hyles vespertilio. Next base: position 28,808,465 of record CM042833.1, on the reverse strand, counting down.
AGAATCATTAAGTAATTATTGTTAAGTATTTAATAGCATAATTTCCACGTCTTAATTTCTTACTTGGAGAAAATAATAAATAATATTACTCATAAATACTTCGCGATATATATAAAAAGTTTCATTAATACTGTAGCGTTAAAAATATGAATTTGTTGAAAAGAAATCACGAATTTCCTTAAGTATATTGTTCAATGTAAAATATTGTTCAATGGTCCATACATAAAACCATTCAGGGGTGTATCGTATTGTTATTTATATAATTATAGCGTTAAAATACAACTTCAGCTCTTGTCGTCAAGCCAAGCTACTGCTAGGTCGGCATTGCTATGGCGGTTTTTTTTGCAGAGTTATTACAATTTGATTGAACGTGTTCTAATCTTAGAGGATCTTTGTCATCAGCACCAGCATATTTTTTTTGCATTGAATTGCGAGGCGATCACGCCGTTCGCTTTTTGGTAAGCGTAACGATTGCTCATAAACAGTAGCAAAACCAAGCAACACCTTGAATTATAAAGCAATGCTTGGCATTACATTGCGCTCTCTACTCTGAGATATAAGATGTTAAGTCCCAATATGTCCAGTAGCTATTCTGGCTACAATATCCTTCAAAACGTGTTTGATGCAGACGGCATCTCACGTTTTAGGGACCTACCACCAGTAAAGCATATAGCAGTTCACTACAGGACATAATCTTCTAACACGTGTCACTTCCCCTTTTATGGGATTTTATAAACAAGTGCATTGTAAACATACTTCCTGCACTAACAGCCTTGACTTAGCATTGACCTTGCGTATGCGGAAGGCATTTGCCGACTTTAAACTTTTTATATCATTTGACATCCTCGATTGAGCCAGGGTCAGCACATAGAGTATAACCCACTTCAATGATCTCCACGTAAATATTCATATCACAAGATGAGACCAACGTCCGCCTTAACGCACTATAATTAACTCAAGGACACTGCTAGATCTACCGCCGTCGGCATGTGCATCTATTAAAAATTCTGAAACTTATACACATTACACTCATTGTCACAGCAAAAGAACGAAAGTTGACAAACTTCTACAATTCAAAGTAAAACATAAAACTGTAGGTATAAAAAGGATTACAGACAATATATTTAATTTTGTTATGCCATCTCGACAAATCTAAAAATAAAAAGATAACGTAAAATATTTCAATAGTTTAACTAAATGTATATAAATTAAGTAGCCGAATTTTATGACAAGATTATTACATTCAACGGATTTGCGAGAAGTTGTTTTCACACGCTTTTTTAATACCTAACTATTTATCTCATTTATGTAATTCTTTCCACATACATATAAATCGCTTTTTTGTCTCAGATTCTTATACCTAATGACAAGGACCAGTTTGTCCTTGTCAATTATAAACAACGAATAAACTTTACAAAATTCAACTCCAAAATGCACGACATAAACAATCGTGTTTTTTGTATGCCGATAACATTGTAAAAATTATATCGTTGAGTAAATATTACATACCCATATATATTGCTAAAAGATGCTCCACCAAGACTGATGTGAGAAACTTTAAGCCCAGTCTTTCCGAGTTCGTTGTATTTCATTTTTTCAAAAGTTACTTGTTATTTCTATTGAGACGCGATCTTCGCGCAACCCGCTATCCGCGACTGCCGGCTGAAGTTCTGTTTCTGTACTGTAGCCTGTCGGTGATAAGCGGCACAATCAAATTGTTAAAAATATTGGGGATATCGGTCATATCATAATGCATGTTTATCGGTACCAACGCTTGGTATATAAAATCAACAAAAAAGCTTCGTGTCTATTTTAAATAAATTAAATATTCTCGAAATGTCCCAATAAGTACTTGAATTTCATTTCAATAAAATGTCATTGAAATTACTTTCTGAGTTAAATAACTAATATTCCGTTTTTGTAATTATTTCACAAATAAACCTGCTATTGAATCGAACAAAAGGACAACAAAGTCTACTATTTAAACTTTTCCCGCGTTTTTCCACGTGTGTCACAGAGTTTAGTCGTTGAGTTAGGTATTATGCTAGAAAAGACATTCAAACAATATTGCAAAGAATAAAACATGCAAAGAAGTAGGTAAAAAGAAATAAAGACTGTTTTTTGAAATTATACTTCTTTTGGTGTGTCTGGCAAATATTATGAGAGAAAAAAAAATACTATCGATATACCAGAAACGTATATAATTATGAAAAAGGAACTTAACTCACTGAAGCGACATATAAACATCGTATGATGAAAATTATTGGGTATTAATTATTATTATAGTGGGCACTAATAAACTAATAAACTGTCTAATAATAAAATGATGAATTTCCCAATATCACATTAATATTGTGTATTTTATTCTAATAAATTACGGACAGATACGAAAACAAAGTAATAAAGGTTTGTATGTGTTTTGTTTCACGCACACGCACACAGGTTTTTTTTTTGTTCTCTGGACTACATAAATTTACATAGATACATAAACTCAAGCCTTTTTCCCAGAAGGGGTAGGCAGAGGTGCCAGAACACCCACATTTCGCTTTGTATGTTCCGTCCTATGATCTGATAGGTGGCGACCCTATCGTTATATCAGGCACAAATTCCTGACTCTGCATTGATATTGAATAGAAAATTCCAATAAATAACTTATTAATAGGATTTAGATTTTAGAATCTCATTTCTGAAGAAAATTATGGTGGCTAATAGTTACCTTTGGTTTCTATTTGGTTATTTTATGTGGTTAGCATTATAACGGGTGACTTTAAGTTTATTTGTAATATTTCGAAGAAAAATCGAAGACTAGGTGTATATACTGTTGGAAAATGGTCAGTTAGCCGCTTCTTTACTCTATGCATAAGACGGAATACTAGGTATAATATGATTTCACCTTAAAGTCCACCGTTAATTTGAATTTTAGAGTAAGGATGTTTACTTTATAGTCATAAATATAAAATGATGAATTAAAATTTATAGTTTACCAATAAAGCTCAAAAAAAAATTATTATAGAAAACATTCTGATCCATATAGCTAGTCAGGTCATAAATTCTATCGCATGTTTAATATAAAATAATTGAAACAAGTTTATTCATTATGTAATCATTTATATACGAAAATGAACATAACATAACATAGATTCTTATGACACTAAAGTTTATTCAAAATGACCTCCGTGATTTTGAATACAGGCCTTTAATCTGCGCGGCCAGTTGTCTATCGCAGCACGAACGAGGTCCATGTCAATATCGGCGGCTGCCTTAATCAAAGATGTCTTGAGTGACTCCAAATTGGGATGAGGCTTTGAGCACGCCTTTTCCTCCAAGTGTTGCCATATCTTGTAATCTAACGGATTCAAATCTGGACTGGAGGAGGGCCAGTCTTCGTGCCGGATGAAGTCGATTTCACGCGCCGCCAGCCAGTCTTGTGTGCTCTTCGCTCTATGAGCAGGCGCCGAATCTTGTTGGATTACCCAGTGCCTGTATTGAACATGGTATGAGAAACAGGTTCCACAAGGTTCGTCAGGACTGTATTTTGATACACAACTGCATTCGTTTTTACACCTTTCTCACCAAAATGTACCTCTGTTAAGCCCCAATAAGAAACTCCCAACCATACCATGAGCGAGGATGGAAAATGACCTCGTTGGGCACGCAGAATACGGTTGCTCGTTTCTTCACTACTGTGTGCGTACACCTTATAATTTTGTTTGTTGTAGCTCTCTTCTACGGTAAATTTTTTTTCGCGCCTTCAGAGTTTTTATCACTGCTGGAGTCCTAACAGACCGAGGGCGACCACTTCTTGACCTGTCATCTACACTAGAGTCTTCATTGTATCATTTGATGGTACGATAAACGAATCTTTTGGTTATATTCAAATTTTTCAGTATGTCAAAAATTTGAATTGGCGCGTAACCGCAACGATGCAACGCAATAACTGCAACACGGTCTTCTTTAAGCGTCCACTCCATATTTAAAAATGAGTAAAATTCTAAAAAGTATACATTTTTATTTTCATAAACAATTCGAAATTCGAATTCAATAAACTTTTTTGTGGCCAGCATTCTAAAAGAAAAGTTTTTACTGTGTGACAATACTTATGATCTGACTGTGTATAATAATAATAAAATCACACTATCACAATTACAAATAATTAAAATAAATACACCCAACAGTGACATAAATAGTTCTGACCCCACACGATCAATTAAGTCTTGTGTCGTGGGCATCAGGAACTAAGAGAGACTTTTTGGTTTCACAAACACCCAGATCAGACACAAATACTTGTGGTCCACACAAAAATTTGTCTCGGTGGCCGGTGCAAGCATTGAACAACGTTTTTACGTTGAAGACAAGAATGTATTTACGGTGCGGTATCTAGACATTTAATAATCAAAGTTGTATTGCTATCCTTTTTTTACGTTATCTCTTTCGCTCACGAAGTATTAAGGGCATAGACATTAGACGTATCACGTAGCATAAATAATACGGCCTGTAAGTCACTCGCAGTAGCCAGAGCCGTAAGAAACTAGAGTAGTTTAAAAAATTGACCACGATTTTTTATTTGACAAAAATGAAATAAGTGGAAGGTTGACGCGTAACATACTTTATTCATTATTTGGCAAAAATGAATTCTTTAATGTTATCAATGTGAATTTAAGCGTGGATAGTGTTTTATTATATCATTATAGTGTAATTTTAATTTTTTTACATTGCAATCCATCCGTTTAGTTATAAAGTTTTAGGAATGATGACCACGAATTGAGTTACTTGGCCTTTGTCCCTTTTTAGTTTGTCCTGAAAATTACAAGATGGGTTTGCTTATATCAAAAATTTGGAGCTTGTTCGGTAATGAAGGTGAGTTGAATTTCTTATATTTAAGTTAACGATATTTTGTCTTTCGGGCGATGTCAAAATGATAAGATAATGTCGAGATTTATTAGAGGTCCTAATTTATGATCTCGTAGGTAGTTACTTGTTGTTGGTAACGGGTTTAAAAATCTTGTACTACATGTTTCGTCATCTTATATACTAATATAATTAAAGTGGCACAATTAAAAAAATACGTGTAACTGACACGCACAAGCATTTAATTTTGCGGAAAGTTCAGTAGTCCATGTAACTGCGTTTTGTGTCAATAAATGAAGATCAGTGCCTCATGTCTACAACCTTGATCCAATTTACATGTTTGTTTTGACCATATGCTGCTTAAAGTAGTGGTTATCAGGACAGATTGTATTTTCCTTGTCACATTAAGTAATATAAATACATCCATACAATTTAATATCCTTATACCCTTACATTTGAGAAACTTATTAGATTTTTAGTAAAAATCCATTGTAATATTACCACTCACTTACAAAAGGTGGATTTTAGTGAAAATACCTTATAAAATACAGTTGCATTTCTTGTTATTATAATTCCATAGGGTGACTAGCAATAAATGTGTTATATTGGATTTCATACAATAAAATATTTCATCATAGAGTAATATGCAGGGTATACCAAGACTGCTACCAAAATATAATGCAGTTCACTTAACAGCTACTAGTATGTTAGCTATTCACCCATATCAAAATTTTGCTAACTTTATGTAACTGTGCATAAAGTAACTATTATTTTGTGAGGAGAAAATAAATAAATAAATAAATAAATATTAACAAATATGTACAAATATTATCTTATTATTAAAGGCATTGCAATATTGGTATAATCTAGAAAAATCACAATATATTTAATCGGAATATTATTTAAAATGTCAATTTTGGTTTATGTTAAAAATATTTGGATGTTTACACTAATCTTTAAAGTAATCTGTCATCACTTCTTTGGCATTGAGGCATACTTATAGTCAAGGTTAAAATAACAGTTTGGACTGTAAGCTGCTTAGCTACGCTCCATACTCTGTTATATATTTATAATATCATGCCATTAGTCTATACAAACTAAGAGCAATACATGTTTATTATTGTGACAATACTATCAATGTAAATTGTAGTAAATACTGTATGCAATAGTATGTTTTATCAGTAACTAAACAATAAACATTTGACACAAAACTAGCACAGTAGATCTGTTTTATAACTCCAGCTATTACTATTAAGTAACTGCTTCATATGAAATATTGGCACATCTTTACTTAAGTAAGGTTTTATATAAAATTCATTGTAACAATGTTGAATATCATGATTTTCTTAACATTTACATATCGCTTACCATGACCTGTTTGTAATAAATTATGTCTGGTTATAGTAACCAAAATGATTTCTTGCTCATTCAGCAGTGTTTAAAACAGTCATGTGATTCCAGACACTTCACAACAAAGGATGTTAAAAATGATATTTTGACCACATCAAAGCCTCTTTACACAATAGTGTTACTGTTATAGACTATTATTGCAGTAATATTAGGAAGAACATAGTAGATAACATGTTTAATTTAAACATTTTGCAAAATTATATAGTATATATTTTTTTAATATTGTAAAAACTCTATTGCAATAAATGTATTTGTCAAATATATTAAATTCAATAAAACAGGAGGCTGTTTATTTTCTATAATATGCATAATATGATGTGTTTGTAACGTCTTTTCAATGTCATCAAATGGATTTCACTGTATGTGTGTGTCTCTTGAGCACTTTATGGTTAGTATTTGAAGAAATTAATTGTAAATAAATATGGAAATTGATACCCTCATGGCGGGTAGATTCATTTGATTTAGGTTTCATGAAAGTCATTGTTTTCCAATCAATTATTTTCCTGGTATTGTGCAATTGGAAATCTAAAAGACAGTTGAAGTTTACATTTCTACATGCCCCTTGGCATAATGCCATATCAGCACTTGAAGTTACAATACAAGTTTCTTTACTTTCACTCTTCCAATGTTGTATTTTTTGCACTTTAGTGCCAAATTTACAATCAGCCTTTAGATGTGGAAATAACCTTACATTTATGTACCATAAGTTATGAAACACTGGAGTTGAAATCACAAAAGGATGTTATTGGAAACTAAATAAATAAACATAAAGGCCACTTCCAACATGTCACTATTGCAATCTAAGATGAATAAAGATACAAACGATCTGTTTCATGCAGGATTCTAGAAAAGATTATCCTATAAACATTTCCTGAAAATAAATACATTTTTCCATATAATCTACAGAACACAAGCTGGTGTTAGTGGGACTAGACAATGCTGGCAAGACAACAATTCTCTACCAGCTGCTATTAGGAGAAGCCGTCCATACAAGACCCACAATAGGGTCAAATGTAGAAGAAGTTGTATGGCGGAATCTACGCTTTGTTATGTGGGATTTGGGAGGACAACAGAGCTTAAGATCGGCTTGGAATACTTATTATACAAATAGCGAGGTAACTAAAATATTTTCCTTTTAAGTTTGTGACCAACGAGAATTTTAAGATAGTTTAAAAGCAAAATCAACAGGCTTATGTTCTGCGTACTATTGCGTCGTCTGTCAGATGGCATGTTCGCTAAGGGGAGCATTATTATCATGCATTAACATTAATACATTTGTTCTAGTTTCATTACGTTGCGATTTGGTTTATAAACAACGTGTTAACTGACGCAAACGCACAGGATTTGACGTATCTGCGATCACATTGTATAATCAATGGCGTTGCAGGACTCAAATTAGACGCGGGCTAAGTACATTTTAATAGATTTACTGAGGCTCTTTTAGTTTAAAATGATGAGATTCTTTAAAGCTGATGAATAAAATTATTTTGGAATAGGTGTGCGCTTGTCGTAATATAGCATTGAAGTTCCTTTAGCTAAATAAATTTCCTTTATTAAAGAAGCTTTGATTTCTTTAATCCTTTGAAGCGCAAGGTGGTTTGAGAGGTTGTGGGCGATAGTTCAACGTCGCCTACGCTCGCGATACTTCCGTACATAACGATCGGTTTTTATTTTAACGGCATCAGACAGTTTTAAATTTTATTTTAGTTATATTTTAATTAGTGCGTGGTGGCCTGTTGGTAAACGGACTAGACGCGGCTGCCAACATGTTCACGGTGGTCGCGGGTTCGAATCCCAGGCCACACCTCTGACTTTTCGGAGTCATGTGTGTATTGATAGTCAATCACCATGCACTAAAACGGTGAAGGAAAACATCGTGAGGAAACCTGCATACCATAGCGATTTATAAAAATTTATATGGTATGTAAGTCCGCCAACCCGCACTAGGCCAGCGTGGTGGACTATATGGTCTAACCACTCTCAATCGTACTTACGATTGTAGAGTAGGCCCGTGCCCTGCAGTGGGACGTATATGGGCTGATACATATATTTTAATTGTCCTTTTCGACCGAGACGAAGAAGATAAAGCATTTGATAACTAAAATAGGTTTTAATACCGTTTATGAATAAGGCTGTAAATGTTCCGTATACGATTAAATTCTTCAAGAATAATTTGCAACGTATGAAACGGAATTGGAATAAAGAAATCGTTCTGGTATTTTATCTTTCAATGTCATAAAAGAGGTTTTTATGTCAATATGTAACCTTCAACAATTGTATAAACATTTATTGCTTTTATGCTACATACATTTGGTGTTACAATTTATTATAAAATGTCGTATTTTATCATCGACATGATAAGAATAATTCGTTTCAGACACAAAAAAGTAAAGATATAAATTAATAATTAGCAATGTGTATCTTTGAATTATCTAACAATTTGCTCAATTAATATCACTAACTATATTTGGATCTAAATCGCAACGCACTAATTGAATTTCGTAGTGCATTCACTATAATGATTATTCTACATGCATTGAAATTGTTACATAACAGTATTGTGCTTAATGAGGTTCTGTATTAAACCAAATGTGGAGGAATATCGGATTTATCATTTGCTGCGCGCTTTTATTATGTACTGATATTTTTAGACTCTGCAAATAATATTTTGAAGTATGTTTTGTCTCAAAGTTTCTATCTGTATCAGCCTATATACGTACCACTGCAGGGCACGGGCCTACTCTACAATCGAGAATACGATTGAGAGTGGTTAGGCCATATAGTCCACCACGCTGGCCTAGTGCGGGTTGGCGGACTTACATACCATAGAAATTCTTATAAATCGCTATGGTATGCAGGTTTCCTCGCGATGTTTTCCTTCACCGTTTTAGTGCTTGGTGATTGATTGTCAATACACACATGACTCTGAAAAGTCAGAGGTGTGCCCTGGGATTCGAACCCGCGACCACCGCGAACATGTGGGCAGCCGCGTCTAGTTCGTTTACCAACAGGCCACCACGAACTTCTCACGAGCAAATATGAGTGCTTTGTCTAATTTTATTGATGGTAAAGGCGATTACGTCTAGATGTAGTAATCATTTACAAGTAAGACATTTTCGTTTATCTTTTGTTAATCTATACTTCAAAATGTGCTTATTATTTTAACGTATAATATAATATGATCCTGATGGTAAAGTATTTTCCAGAAGACAAGGCATAGTTTATGGAACGCTGACAGTAAATAAGTTAAATTGGAATTCTAAATGAGATTTAAAGAAGTTATATTATTTTGTTTCGTTTATTTGTTCTTGAACACAATCAGCGAGTTTTACTTAATTATGCTCTACTGTAGAAGCAATTACAACTATGGAGATTATACAAACGAAGCTATTATTATGTTTTGCAATGCAATTTGTAATAACACTATTTGCTCCTACGTCGAATGTAATTTACTTTTCTATGAATGCAAAGCGATATATTCTTTATTCAATAAAACTGGAAAACAATTAATATTTGCTATTACCATCTTACAATTTCCAAGACAGGCGTTATATGATTCAAGGCTGTTGATTGTTCCACCTCGATGGCTTCAATTTTCTACACGGAAGAACAAGCGTGCGACAAGGACAACAATATTTATAAGACAGTTATCAAGAAAGCCAATTATCAGTTCAGTTTAAGCGTGTATTAATTATTGCTTCGGATTCAAATATTGCAGTCCTGAAAAGATATACTGTTTTCACGTGCTGGCATCTATCATTCAGCTATTTGCGATCCGCTTATTCTGCGATTATTTACCTTGTTTATTTGCTTGAGGCAGTTCAATATGCGAAATTGATTTGTGTTCACGCTCTCAAACCCCGCTAAAATAAATCTTAATGTACAATGTTTTAAGTATCTGATAACTGTGCAACACAAATTTAAACGATATTATATGTGCTAGCGATTAACAATAGTAACTGACATATGGTTGGATGGCCTTCAATTATTATGTTAATACAAACCGATACTAACATGTTTCACACTAGATTAAATCAAATCAATACACTGATCTCAATACGATAATTGAAAAGGCAATCCAACAATCTTTTCAAATTTTGCAGGTTTTGACATCTGTCAATCAGTCTAGGTTTTCTATATTGTAAATTGTTAATTAATAATATTAAAAAATAATATTCTGGCGCAGGTTAAAGTCACGAATCCCTCAGTTCGATACACTCACGATTTACATATTATATCAAATACAAAGATTATTTTACGGCCCATATCCTTTAATAGGTAGAAAGTATATGACAATCTATATTAAAACTTGAGAGGTATCAAGGCAAACCCGGAGGGAACGAAGTTCCTTTCGATTAATTAGTGAAGGAATTATAATAAAAGTTTAACGCCATTCAAATAATAAGTTGCTCTTAACAGCGCACGGCCCAGTTAGCCAGTACATTTAATCGGGATTAACGTAGTTAAACGCCATTTATATTTAAGTTGCGTTCCAGTATTTGGGCGTAAGTTATAATAATAAGATTTTTTTATTATTAACAAATATAATGTAATTTAAAACTTAATCAGTAGGCATTTAAGTAATAATTGGCAAGGGTAACAAACTAAAATTGTAAAAAACAATTGTCAAATGTTTTCAACAGTTGTTACAACTTTTGGTGTTAATTTTTTCCTTCTAGCCCCCTTTCGCAACGCGCGATAAGGAACTTCGCTCCAATGATATATTTTAAGAAGAATGAAGACATTCATATGTGAAACATAACATGTTTGTAATGTAATTTCAGTTTGTGATAATGGTGATCGATTCGACGGATCGGCAGCGGCTGGGCATCAGTCGCGAGGAGCTGCACCGAATGCTCACGCACGAGGAACTCAGCAAAGCGTGCTTACTTGTTTTTGCTAATAAACAGGTATTAAAACCTTAATAATCATAACATTTCATCCCTATATGGTTTCTTTGATTTACGCGAATGTTACACATTGAAATAAAAATATTATTTACGGATTTTATTGCCCCGTGACCACGAAAGCTGTAAAGTAATCGAAACGTCGGGAAGTTAAAGAATGTAAAAATTATAATCCGTAAATAATAGTTTTATTTCAATTTCATCCCTTTATTATTCGCTATTTAGTAATGTGCCCAAGTTTTTGTTTTGTTGTCATAACTTTGCCTCTTATCACATACGTTTTATTATAGTCTTTTCGTTTGAGCAAAGGATTAAAGATATCTTAGATATCTGGGATCAATGCCTCTCGCGATGTGTTGTGTGTTTATATTGTCGATTCATGATAGATAATGTTGTCATTATTTATGGTCGATCAGAACAAATATTAAAAATAACAAAAGATGAAGCGCAAGCGATGAAGTGAGTAAATTTAAATTAGCTGTCTCTTACGGCTCCATCGCCAATTGGTAATTTAACATTGCAGTACGCATGTCTACTCAGCTCAAAGACTACGTCAACTCTTAGCGAAGTAAAAATAAAGTTTGTTTTTTATTTTATTGCTATGAATGATACGCGATACGACCGCTCGTGAACAGTCGCAAAACCAAACAAAACCTGGAATTACACAGCAATGCTTGGCATTCATTCCACTGCGCTCGCCACCCTGAGACATAAGACGTTAAGTCCCAATGCGTCTAGTAGTTACTCTGGCTACAATGTTCTATTATTATTTCCCTTAAGCCTTAACCTGTTGAACAGCTACTTGTAGCACGTCTTCATTTACTATTCCACACCATAAATTGTCACGAATGATTCAAATATTCAGGTGTCGTCTTTATAAATAGTTTGTTCCATGTCCATTGGTTTTTTGCATTAGGTTATATATAAAAGTTAAGCTGCCATGTAAGAGAGAAAAAGGGGCAGGGGCAGTTGCGAGGGGGGGGGGGGGGGTGATATTATTAAAATACTCGTAAATTCATCAACGGCAACTATCAAGCAATCATTGGCAGCTCTTTACTGTCTTTTCAAAATTGAGTTGGATTCCAATGGTTTCTTTTGCATTGGGTTCAGTATAAAAGCTAAGCTACGGTGAGGAAGAGAAATAGAAACAAATAACTATTTTTTTAATAAACTATATGAAAACCGATAAAAAAACACATTTAAGCAAAAAATAATAATAATAATACCACTACAAAGCAAGAAATAATATTTATTTCACGGTACTGATTCATTTTCTTATACGTTACGGATACATTTTGATTTGGCTGATTAGCCAACAAATAAAAACGCAGTGGTATTTTTAATATTATTTTTTTCTTAATTGCATAGGTCTGGCAAACAAGCCTGTTGGCTAATGCACATGATGGTAAGTGATCACTGCCGCCCATAAACAACCATAACACTTGGATCATAGATGTTGCCGGCCCATCAAATCGAGAGGTTAGCTGGAAAGAAAAGCGGTCGGAAGAAATGAAATAAAATGAAATTGGTTAAACGATCATGTAGGCAATTGAATAGCTCTTATGATAAGTCAATACAAAGTACATATTCTATACTTATTTACAAAGCAATTGATTATATTATTAGATTTAGTTTTGGTTTTTGGTAGTCGTCTTTTTATTATTTATAACTTTTTATAGTAAGTACCTAATAAACTATTAAAAAAATATATTATTTACGTAAATCTATATTTTAGTAGACCATGAGTATCACTAAAACGACGCATAGCGATTTAATGTTACCATGGGATCTAACTCGGCCTTGCCTGAGAAGACCCGGCGAAACAAACTCAGTGGGCTTACATTACCACTGGAACTACGAAGAGAAGGGGGGTATTGGGCATTGGAATGTAAAATTTACTGGATTGTTGCTTTAAAGCTGACACACGAAAATATTAGGTATTAGTAAATGTATGCGTCATTGTTTGATTACAAAAACATGGAGACATTTGATCTCCAAATAGCAATTTTCTTAAAGATATCTTTTCTTTATCGGTCGATGAACCCCAATGCTGTTATTTGTAATTTAAAATATGAACTTAATAATATCATTATTATTACCAATAGCTAATAGCTAAGCGATTTGAAATATTTCCTGAATTGATGAAGATATATTTTGAGCACATAAGTTGCACAAGTATGTTTTGAAGGTCATATTAGTTATATTGGGATGCATGTAATGAACATGGTTATCCAAATTACCGGGACCCACTTCAACAGAACATAAGGCATTTTAATGAGATAGTGAATGAGGATATTTGAAAAATAAATTAACTACTATATAGCGGTAATTTATACTGTAAACGATTTTTATATTATTTCTTGGTATACTGTCAGAATTATATAAATAAACATATTAAGTGTACAAATGTTTCCCACAGCGTTCATACGTGTGAAATATGACCAGTGGCGTAACTACCCCACCGGGGGCCCGTGGCAAAGTTAAAGAAATGGGGCCCTTCGTAAATGTAGAAAAAAAATTAACGTTGTAGTTTCGATTTTATGAGTATTCTTTTAAGGTACGTGATGGCCTGTTTTTAAACGGACCCGACGTAGCCGCTATCATGTTCATAGTGGTCGTGGGTATGAATCTCAGGGCACACCTCTGACTTTTCGGAGTCATTTGTGTACTGATAGTCAATCATCATGTACTATGACGATGAAGGAAAACATCTTGAGGAAACCTGCATATCCTAGCGATTTGGAAGAATTTCTATGGTATGTCAGGTCCGCCAGCCCGCATTAGGCCAATGTAGATATCTCAAAACTCTTTTGACAGCGGCCCAATGCTCAGATTTGGTTTCTTTGTTGTATCTACTGAGAGCATTTACAGCATATGAAATATCTGGTCTTGTTCCTTGAGCCAGATACAATAGACAGCCAATGGCATGCTGGTAAGGTCAGCCATGATATGAGTCTTCCTTGTCATCACTGAATTTTATCTTCTAAAACATTATATTTGTCCTTAAGGAAATAAATATGAACCATTCTAGTGTAATCATCAATAAAAGAGATAAAATATTTCATACCTCCATATGATGCATTCTCCATAGGCCCACAGAGGTCAGAGTGTATGATTTCTAATGGCCTAGCTGCTCTGGACCCTGCCTGCTAAAATGGCAACTTTGTTTGGTTCCCTTCGCAACAAGTTGGGCACTGTGTATTATTCTGCGATTTATGTGTCAGCACCACCCCCTCAGCACAGTCAGGTAGGTAATTTCTTTAAAGCTGAAAAACTTAAATGAGCCATCCGGAGATGCCATAAATAATTATTATCCTTTTGGTGTGCATTACTAGACACCATATGTGTAGTTTCTTCAGTAGTATGAGTATTCAAAACATACACAGCCTCCGTGGCGCAGTTGGTTAGACGCCGCCTGTGAAGCGAGAGGCCGCGGGTTCGATCCCCGCACCGAGAGAAATGTTTGTGCTGCCCACAAATATTTCTTCCGGGTCTGGGTGTTGTGAGACCGAAAAGTCTCTCGTAGTTCCTGATACCCACGATACAAGACTCGATCTTAGTGTGGGGTCAGGACTATGTATGTGACTGTTGGGTGTTATTTATTTATTTTATTTATATAACTTATTAATTAATGAAGCTGAGCACAGTAAATCTCCATTAAAATTTTCTATATTCCAACCTTTCTTATGAAATGATACTTAATATCCATTCTTTGTAATTGTACTAACTGACAAAAGGTTCGCTGCTAATCCAGGCACATAAAGAACATTTCTTAATTGTATTTTATTATATTCTGAAATATAAATACTAATATTTCCAACACATTCTACAGACAATGGTTCTCTGTTTGCCACTGTGATAACATTTACTGGTGCCTTACGAATATTGCACATCCAATCTTTGTAACACATATGCATGGAGGCTCCTGAACATTGAGTTACACACCTGGAGGGGACATCAAGACCAAATAGTTTGGAACATTCGCAAGAGTACATGTACCGTTAGGCTGTCAGTCGTCCTTGACGTTTCAGCGAAGACGGACCTAATTAGGTGTAAATATAATTGGTCCATAAATGCCATATTGCGTGCTAAAACCGTGCAAAAACCATTCCAGAACAATAGGAAGAAAAGATGGAGTTTCATTCCATAGGTAAATCAACCATAATTTAAATAAAGAAGCACGAAATTAAATTTAAGAAATTATTTACCGGAGTCGTTTTGACAACCGCAATTTTTGAGTGAAATTATAGACTAATATTAATGTAGTGACAGATAGGTAAAAATTGAAGTTTTCGTATAGGGATAGTGGATATTGTATGTGATGATGGGATATATATTTTTAAAAATTCTAATTTATTTTCAATACAAAAATGTGGCACATTTGGCATTTTAATTATAGTTTCCGTTAACTTTATATATTTAATTAATTGGTTAATTGTATATTTATTGTTATAATGTGTTTTTTTTTCCGAAATAAAGAAAATAAAATTAAACTTTAAATTCAATATAAGAATTTATAGGCTCTATCAGGCGTATATAGATGTAGGTAGAAATTTCTGAAGTGTCGCATCTGCTACAATGCCGACTTTATCTATACTTCGCTGTCATATTGAAATGAGCACAATTTTTCTTCTACGTGTCCGCTCCAGTTGTAATACCTCAATGCTCCTGAATCAATAAACCATTTGTTATTACTTGATACTGAAAAAGCAGAAAATGCTGCAACATAGCTTTCTCTCTTATTATTATCTTTATTTACTATTTTCTTAGGATTTTTGCAAAACTTTGCTATATGTCTATAACCTTTACAGTTATAGCATTTGGGACACTTGTTCTACATGGGAGGTGTTGATTTGGGCTGATTTTTCTTAAACTTTGAATAAAAAGAAATATTTGAATCTTCATATTTCACTTCTTGCAATAATTTTGTTTTAATGAAATCAGCACTTATTCTTGCACCTGAGTTCTCCAGCCCCATTATCATTGGCTTACACTCATCAGACAAGCCTGCCAACATTAAGGTACCTAGCTACTCTTCATTGACCTCGAAGCCAATATTTCTGAGCTTGTGTGCGGCATTCATTATTCTGCTAACATAGTCTTCTATGCTCGCACTTGATTCCAGCGACGTATTTATTAACTATTTTAATAAACTGACCTTTCCATACTTCCCTGGCCGTCTTGCACTCTTGTACATGGACATAGTTCTGAGGGCTTATAAGCAATATAAGTTTGGATTTAGCCTTCACGTCTTTTACTGGGTCGGTGGTCTTTCCTGGACCATTTTCAATACAATCCCCATAGATCCTCGTGCTCCAGATATGTTTTAATGCAGAATTTCCACGTTGTGAAATTATCTCGGCCGCTTAATTTCTCAATATTAAACATATTTGAGCTCACCATGGTGATGAATGTATTGTGTTATGGGCTGAATAGCTACCACGCCAAACTTGAAACCTTATAAACTTCTTCTTCGTCAAATCTTCTGGATTACTTCGGAATCTTTATTTGTATACCACGCAAACTACGCTAACATGTAGGGTTTCGTGCAAATAAATAAAGATTTAACACTATAAGTTTATTTAATACTGTAAGGTTTTACAATGAAAGTTACAAACCGCTACGCGTTACAAGAGAATAGAAAAAACGCGCGCTTACATCGGTTTTGGCGGGAACATTAACAAAAGAATATTTAATCCCAAATTGATAAATGAACTACCTAAACTACTAAAAAATTCCTTAAATAAAAATAACTTTAAAGACAAATTGAAACAATATTACTTGAACAGCTTTTAACAAGTGTAAAATTAAATTCATACATATAAAGGTAAATCATATAAGATAGATAAAAGTAGTATAATTGTAATTTAAATTGTTATAATTTTTAGATATTTTATATTTTTAATGTAAAAAAAATCCTTGCATGTTTTACATTTTATTTTGTCTGAGATGTGATTAATGCATCACATACAAACCACTATAGGTTTAAGTGATGTTTTATTGTTTATTTATGTGTAAATTCTTATACAGTAAAATAAAAAAACACAGTCGCATATCTGTCAAAACTTGCGACTCAATAAGTTCCTTTATTTACTACCGAAACTGAATAGTTTCGGAATAAATGAGTTATTTCATAGTTATTTCAGTAAAATTAATTCATGACGAAGGTAGGTAATGTTCAATAGAGGTTTTTAAATTATATTCCTGAGTGAGATGCATTGTATTAGCAGAATTTATATTTAATACTTTAAAGGTTGCAGAATGAACTCATGAACAGCAATTACAAAGCAATACTTGACATTCCACTGCGCTTGTCAACCTGAGACACAAGATGCTACTCAGGCTACAATGTCGTTTAGTTCGAAACACAACAGTGCATTTACACTTCTGTTTGGCGAGAGAAAAGACATTGCGGTGATACCTACTCAGGCGGCCACATATGAGAGACCACTAGACCAGTAATAAGAGATTTTCAAAGTAATATTTAAGTAAATTAATAAAATAAAAACTATTCAGTATCACTTCAGCTTAATAATCAAAACACCCGTGTTCAGAGAATGTTTAAGATCTTGATTTTCATATATACATAATTCTAGAGATACGTTCATAAGTTTGACACGCACTTTCTGCAAGTTGATGCGCATGTAATAAATTGTAATCAATTAAACATAATGTAAATTGATATAACGTCAGCTAAATACTATTTAATGTCAATCTGTAACATTCACATTTAAAGAAATCTAAGCCAAATTTAATACATCGTACAATAATACAATAATCAATCGTAAAAATTATCGTAACTTTTTCACGATTGAGTTTCAAAACGCTGCTAACAAGTCCGGTGAGAAAGAAACAAAAATACGATTATTGTATAGCGCTATCTCTTTCTAGCATTACGGATCATAGACTTTTGCGTTCACTCATTTGGTTAGCTTGCGACACATTTGCGATTCAGTATAAACATGCTCATGGTACGAAACAAAATGATAACCTAAATTGAATTGCATCGGAATTGAATCGCTTAAACAACGGTCATGGTAAGGCTGCTGATCATTCAGTAATTCGCCTTCGTACGGAAAAGTTCTATAAAAACTACTAAGTGTTTAAATCAGTGTTTGAATTAAGTGTTTGAAATAAGTGTTTAAAATAAAAGTGTAAAAAAAATAATTGTGTTTAATTTTTAAGTATATATTTATTACAAAGTTGAGGATTTAAAGTAAACGATGGACCTCACAAACAACCGAGATGTCGACCTCTTCTCAATAGATTGCGCTAGTGCTGCAATCCGAAATAATGCTGAGGAATCATCTGCTTCGTTATATAGCATAAAAATATATCATTGCTAAAAATAATTTGATTAACAATATGTTGAAGTTACAAAAGTGTTCAACATTTTTGTGCATTATTCTATTATACGGATGAATTTTGTTAGGCAACATTCATCCGTATACACAATATGCTTCACATGTATCACTTTCTGTATCAGCCCATATACGTCCCACTGCAGGGCACGGGCCTCCTCTACAATCGAGAGTACGATTGAGAGTGGTTAGGCCATATAGTCCACCACGCTGGCCTAGTGCGGGTTGGCGGACTTACATACCATAGAAATTTTTATAAATCGCTATGGTATGCAGGTTTCCTCACGATGTTTTCCTTCACCGTTTTAGTGCGTGGTGATTGACTATCACTTGTATCACTTTGGTATAAGTAAATTTATCTGTGGAAACAAGTTTCTCCAGAAGTTAAGTAGACACGTTCGGCCTTATTCATGGCGAGTTTATAAACCTTATTTTGTTGTAATAGATTGTGTGAACGGACTTATCTCAACAATCAAACTATCAGAATTATGTCTGAGCAAAAATATATTTAACTGCTCTTTCTTTGATAAATGTCTTGGACTAAATGGCATAGTAACCACGAAACAAGGTGTGACAGTCAGCAGAGGATCTAAGTTTACTTGGCGTCCATTTTATAATTCGACATGTAACGCTATTTATGTGTGCTGACCAATTCAAGTTATTATCAATGAAAAGTCCAAAATGCTATAGGTATTTATGTCCCCTGACAGATTTGTTTAAAACTTTTTCTTTATTGACCTAAGAATAGAGTGACTTCATCCAGTATTGCCATTCTTTATTCTATATTGTTTATAATATTTTTAAAATATATATGTATTTGTGTTTCAGGATGTGAAAGGATCAATGACAGCAGCGGAAATATCAGAACAATTGGACTTAACCTCAATCAAGCAACATCCGTGGCACATACAGGCGTGCTGCGCGCTCACTGGCGAAGGGTATGCTCAATCAGGGTTATAGCAATCCCTTAGTACCATTACCTAGTTAATTTTATCATAATAGTCATACTAATATGAAATACATCATAATAGTTATACTAATATGAAACTGCTTTAAAGACCATATACTAAATGCGTGTAAAGAGAAATAAACTATAAATAACAACTAAAATAACATGTAAACTTTACTGCTACATTTGTAAAAACTAAACTAAAAACCGCTAACGAGTAAGTTTTTCTTGGAATGAATTTGACAACAATATTTCATGAACATCTATAAGTCTAAGATTTAGAATCAAACTATTACTTATCGTTTCAAGTAGGTTCGGGTAAGTAGGTTTTAGGCAAGATTGAGTGTAATTGTATGAGTTAATCTTAAGAAGATGAAAATAATATAATATCATCATTTTCTCCAGCTTCCCTTGTATTGTAATCGACCACATAATCTGATCTTATCCCTTAGATAATCTTATAATAATATGCTCCTTAATAATTTTAAACACGTTGACAGTTTGTTTATTGTCAGTTGTGACAATACCGCCCACTTAGTTTATTTACGGCCGATGCCAATAATCAATCGAAAAAATTAGATTGAAGTCAATCTGGATTGTTTTCTACTTTTCGTTTTGTCATTTACCATGTTGCCATTGTTTTTTCACTACCGAGATTTATTATTGGCAATATAGTATCAGAAAAAAGATTGAACTGTCAATCTCAAACGGCAAATTTTGGATTGGGGTTGTTTATTGGCAGCGGCTGTTAAACTTATATTATGTGAATCTCAGCAAAATACATTCTCTGCAGTCTCATAATTTCTCCAATACCTTATTTTTTAACTGAATACCAGATTACACCTGAGCTTAGTGAGTTACATTTAATGTTATTAATGTGTATTTGAAAATCGGAGTCAGTTGAAGTAGAGTTTTTTTTTTCATTAAAATGTTAACTGAAGTACTTTACAATTACAAATTACACAAACATTACTAGTCCCCCAAACAAGACACAGCCTGTTTCTTGGGGTACCAACCTGGAACACCCATACACGTGTTAATAAGCAAATTAAGAAAATAGAGAAAAATAAGTAATAATCAATATGAAGTTATAAATTTTAAAAAAATATTAATAAAATTAAAGACTTCTAAATTAAACAAAACAAAGAAATTTAAGCTTCTTATTCTTTCATAGACTCCAGAAAGATTAATAGAAGATACATTTTTATAAAGATACAATTCCAGCAAAGGTATTAGGTAAAAAAAAACACAATGTCCCGCATCAGTTAATAAATTCTAGTTAACAGTAATTCAGTGTTTTCATAATAATTAAGCAGGCTTTGCAGGCAATTAGTTATAAAATTTTTAATTGATGCATAGAACTGTTCTTAATTTAATTTCCCAAATCCCGGCAACATTGTTATAAATAAATATTTGTACCAAGTAGGGAAACTTTTTAGCGAAACTAGAATTAACTCTAGGAAACTCAATGCAATTTGTTGCAAGTTACGATTTAATTGCATATTTGTGAGTTGAGAGACAGGCTTTCCGAATATACAGGGTGTACAAGAAAACGGCGCAACTGCCAATATACATTATAGTATATGGTGAAGGAATCTTAATTAAGACGGATTTGCATGGCGCTAGCGAATATTAAGGGGATATTCTAGAGTAGAGGCATGAATTTGAGGTGTTTTTTCAGGTGCTATAAATCATCATCATCATCAGCCTAAACTGTTGTCCACTGCTGGAAATAGGCCTCCTCCAAGTTGCGCCATTTTAACCTGTCTTCTGGTGCTATAAATAAAAATCTAAAAATATTTTTATTATCCATTTTTTACCAGGCGTTTATTATTATTTGAAGACTACAAAAATTGAAAGTGGTATGAGTTGTTGAAGTGGGAGCACAGATCACTCCCAATAGATACCGCATAATGTCAAATTTGTTTGAATCTAAAAGTGCCGTTTTAGGTTACAAGAGCGGGGATGCGAAGGACGAGGCAGCGGCTCGTAGTGATGTGAACAAAATCTTATTGTATAAAACTATGTCGATAATATTGTCGATGGATTAAAAATAACTATTTTACGGGTTTCATTTTTATTAAATTATTACGACGTAATAATCTTAATGTGTTTCTGAAAGGAATAATAAAAACGCCAGTATGTTTGGAACACGTTTACTATTAATTTTATATAATTTACAAAATACTTAAAAAATGTTACAATATAAAAATACTTTCTATAATCAAACCTTTCAGTTACTATCTTAATTTTTATCTTGTTACTACTATTTGATGGCTTCTATCTTTGACATTAATTCACAATTTTGCTAGAACTGCGATGACGTCCGTATTTACACAGCGCCATCTCTCTAATTCTATTAAAAGCAAGCTCTTCTTGCTTTACCGACAATAATCAAAGGATGCATATTTTCAAAGGGAATTAAAGAAATATTATTTCCTTACATATATTATATCCAAAACCTCTACTTGTAATAATTTATCAATCACTCGTTTCGCTTTTATATCAAAATTGTTATAGCTGGAACACTAAAGTGTGGCCATATACAAATTTTACAACTAATGCCAGGATGAACTTTTGCTAGCCAGATAGTAATAAACTTTGGCATTTTCGACACAGACGTATTAGATTCAGAAATCACACAATTTATGGTCAAAGAACCATCAACACGGTTATTCGTACCCGGAAACTCAAAATGAAATCTAATTAAGTAGATTGTAATAAAAATATTCTCAAAAATAAATTTCAATTTATCTTTTCAGTGAATATATAAGTTAAGATTAAAATTCAATAGAAAATGGTATTTTAATAAATATCCAAGATACAATACGACATACAAAAACAGCTGATTCGAAAACAAATCTTTTATCATTTATCTATTTAAAGCTGTCTTCGGAGAATTGCCTTGAACATATGACGCTATACTTTCTCAGGAACCACTCAGTGCCACGAGATGTAGCGTCTGTCCATTGCGACTTATCTTTAGCACATTTAGGAAACCTTAAACAGATGTATTAAAATGTTTTATGTTTACACTTTTCTTATATGGTTGTAGAAAACATTCTATTTCATGTTATACGTTTGTTTAGATGTGAGCTGGTACAGTTAAATTTATTTTAAAAGCAATCGTATCAATGACGAAAAAGTGCAAAATGGAAATTATTTTACGTATTGGTACTAATATCGATATTAATTAAAATGCATGTGACCGCAACACTGTTGTGAAATGTATTAGAAGCGTTTCCAAGGCGATGCGTAAAAAGGACATGCATACAATAACAGTAAGGAGTAAAAGAGATATTCGAAAATAACCATTATAAATTGAGCTGTGTGACACGTAAAATATAATAAATATTTTACCGATGTAAACTTATACCATCTTTCTTGTAACTGGATGTCCTGCTATTGCTCCCACACCACTTGAAACTGCACGTAGTTATATTTCCATATTATTTTATAGACGAAATCCACAGGAATAAACCGTCAAAATAAATAGACATATTTTATTTCAATGACACTGATAGGTCAAAGACGTGGTCGCTGCTGACGTTGCGCGTAGTTCCACAGCGCATCGTACGTGCAAAAGCACTAAAGGCATTACACGCGTCAGTTGCCTGTGATGTGGTATCTATTAGTAAAGGAGCTAGCAACGTTTTCGAGAAAGAATTTTAGGTCAGCTGATTTTGTGATATGTCGTCTTTCTTGCACTTTCGGTTAGAGTCTGGGCTATCTGGCTGGCGGTAGTGGTTGCGTTCATTAGTGCGCATCCTACCTGTCCAGGTAATAATCCTGGATTTTAAAAACATTTTAGGTGTAATTTTTGATTTTTTGTTTTTAAATAACTCTATCTGACATACTTTTTTTATTGCCAGACATTTTTGACAATGCTAACTATGTGCCATACGCGAATTTTTATTTTTTTTTTATAAAAATTTCAACGTATTTTATAATGTCTGTAATTTTAATATTATGTTATTTTAAGATAAGAAAAACTTAAAATAAATTTGCCAGACATTAATTCGATTGTTAAGCCTTAAATTAAAATTAAAAAGTCATGAAAAGTATTGCAGTATGATGCTAGTAGTCCGACAGAGACAGCTGAAGGTGCGAGAGAGATAGACAACCACAGTGGTGCGACGGGCAAGTTTGCAAGATGGCGTCAGTTTAATGTCACATGTTTGTTTTTGGTTTGATTTTAATGTTTATTTTTTAATTTGGTTACAATGGCCAGTGATAAAATAAAATTTCGGGTATTAATAATCTGATCTTGGATAGCTATTATAAAACCTTCGGTTTCAGGGAAAAGATTAGCGTTACTTAGCCAATTATTAGAAGCTTCTGCGTCAATATGAGCTTGCTCAAGATCATGGGGGTGTCGACCATCAGTGTTTTAGCTTTCCAGCGATCTATCTTTTCTTTATCTGGGGATGTGATTCTATTACCTTTTTGCGTTTCTGATAAATTTAGAGGCGTATATTTGGTATCATTTTCGACTATGGATTTGTGTAATAAACTGTCATTCGCTTTTCGGTAAAAGTAAGATCTCAGATTATCGATCTGATTCTTCCACAATGTTTGCAAGTCGATAAGCCCTCTGCCGCCATATTTCCTTTTTAAAGTCAGCCTTTCTATTGCAGATTTTGGATGCAAATGATTGTGTTTAGTAAGAGTAGTCCGGGTTTTAATTTCAAGGTTATTAATATCTGTTTTTGTCCATTTTATTATACCGAAAGAATAAGTCAACACGGGGATGGCGAATGTATTAATGGCTTTAATGAGGCGTTTACCTGTTAGTTGACTTTTACAAATACTGTTTACTCGGCTTTTATATTCTATAGATAGTTTTTCTTTTAACTTGATATGATCCAACTGCTGTGCCTGATAATATCCTAAATATTTATATTGTTCATCGGATTCCATAGACGATATAATTTGATCTATATGTATAATATAATCTCCGGGCTCTACCTTACCTTTTTCAATATGATTGTTTTGCATTTCTCATACCCAAATTGCATATTAATATCGTTACTAAACTTAGCTGTGATGTCTATTAAATCTTTAATATCTTTTGAGTTTTTTGCATATAATTTTATATCGTTCATATAAATTAAATGCGATAGAATTGTATTTTGTAATTTACGCGTTTGCATTAAGGCGTGATACCTTTTTGTGTTCTTTTTAACAATTTGATAAAGGGTTCATAGCGATACAGAACCATATGGGGCTCAAAGAATCTTCCTGGTAAATTCCTTTTCTTATAGCAATTTTCCTAGATATAGTGTAGTCTTCCACTGCTCCATAACTTCTTTTAGAAACTTTATTATAACTGGATTAATTTTATATATCTGTAACACTTTAAGCAACCATGAATGTGGGATACTTATTATTATTATTATTTTGATCATTATTTGTCACGAAATGAAGACAATTTCGGTATTGTATGAAAACCACGAGCCTAGGCCAAGTGGGTTTCATTTGCGAAATTTAATTCCATAGGGTCCTCCTCAGATTCCTCTTGCAAAAACTTACGCACGATTCGGCAAGTGTTTAAAATGACGGCTTTTTGCATGGTTATATATACGTTTATAGCGTATATATACGTATATATATATATTTATATACGTATATATATATATTTACCTGGACAGGTAGGATGCGCACTAATGAACGCAACCGCTACCGCCAGCCAGATAGCCCAGACTCTAACCGAAAGTGCAAGAAGGACGACATATCACAAAATCAGCTGACCTAAAATTCTTACTTTTCAAACGTTGCTAGCTCCCGTACCATATTGGAAGTGATCTGTGAGTGGAGGGTACAAAAAAAAATGGCGCGCCAATCTTGTCATGATTGCAAGCTTTTTCAAAATCTGAAACAAAAAAAAATAAGAGATTATTAATTTAGATAAATGCAGCTATCGTCCTAACTATTATTATAACAAAATAGTAATTTTTACTATCTTTAAAAAAAATCAGAAAAGTCCAAAAAAGTCGTAAGAAAGTAGAAAGTAAGTAAATTTAGTGCGCAAGTACACACAAATTCGGGAATAATATCTAACCATTTGATAGGACCTTACTTTCTTCCTAACAATTTAAATGGAGAAAATTATGAAAACTTTTTAAGAGTACATTTACCCGTTTTTCTAGACGATGTACCGCTCAATCACATTCGTGACATGTGGTTTCAGCATGACGGTTGCCCTGCACACTACAGAAGAAGTGTCAGAGAATGGCTAGACACAAATTATCTCAATAAGTGGATCGGAAAAGGTGGACCCATACCGTTGCCAGATAGAAGTCCAGACTTGACCCCCATGGATTTTTATGTGTGGGGACACATAAAGAGTTTAGGTTACAACGAGACTACCCCAATCACATCTGTTGACACTTTGAAACAGAAAATTATCAATGCGGCAAATGTCATACGAAGCGGTTTAACAACTAGTGTAGTAAAAAGTGGATTAAGACACAGAATGTGTGCGAAACAGAGGTGGACATGTGGAACATGAACTGTAATCATTTACTTTCTGCAAAAATAGTAAAACCGTTATTTTGTACCTATTATTGTGTTTTCCGACCCAAGTAAAAAAATGGATGCTTAAGTACTGTTATTTTTTGCTACTGCCTGGGAGCCTTTGATCAGTATTTTTAAAAAGATTGCTCACTATACCCTAGCTCGTTATACCTCGCTGGATAGCCAATTAAACGTAGATTATTAAACATATCTGCAGCATAACTGTCATAGTTTTTTTTTTGAAATATTTAGGAAAGAAAAAAATTATTTTAACGAATTTATTTTAAGTTACAACTTCAATAGTCTCCCACGACCAAGCCAGTTCAGTAAAGTGTAATTTTAGTGTTGAATAAAATAAAGTAACTGATACACTACACAAAAATTGCAAATACAAATAAATTTAAGGCAAGAAAACAAAACAAAAATGGACCAATAGACAAAAAAAACGATATTTTAAAGAAAAAACTTCAAAGTCAAATTACGTGGAAACGGCTAAGTTAAGGGTACAGGGTCTCATAGTCAAATCAGTCAGGAATGATGTAAACTACAACCTCTTAAAAGATCTAGGTCGAGTTAACCTGTAACCCTGTATATTTAGAATACACATAATTTATTTTTCCAACATATACATAAATGAAATTTCGTCACTCTTTCAACCAAAGAAAAGGTCTATCCCTGCAACGAAACATGTTATTTTGTTTTGTTCAATTTAAAATACATGTTAGATGGTATTTTTAAAGGAATATAAAAAAGTATAACATGAAAAAGGTACTCACACCAGTCTTAAAGATTGCAGTAACGCTAATGTAAAACGATGTTATTATGTTATCAACGTGATTATTAATTAAAGATTTTTGTAATTACTTTCAATATTTTTTAAATATGTATGTATTTTAAAGAACTAAGAGTTCCCTTTCTTAATATTGTAAAAACGAATATTTTATATTTTGCCACTTTTAGAAAGAAAGAAAGAAAAGAAAAAAACATTTATTTCTTACAAGCAATGGATTACATCTTAAGTTCTACATACAATATATATTCGTATAACAGTGCTTGTTAACAAAACGGCTCAAGCTCAGCATGTGCTGGTATAAACCAACGCTGGTCTTCCGCAAGGCCGGTAAATGACGTCAACAACGCCAAAAACATAATACGTATAAAAATATTAAAATAAAATTAAAAATTTTACCCACATTCCTACCATTTCCCATTTTAATTTATCCAAGTTCTACCATATTTTAATATCGATTTAACTAGTCTAATAAAGTATATTTCAAATTAATGTAGAATAAAACAACAAACAACCTGTACCCGTTTAATCTATACATATAAATAAAATTGAAGTATCTGTTTTAAAAGTGAAAATAAAAAAAAGTGTCCAACTTCATATCGTTATATACACGATACCAGTGCCGAAAATGATATTTTAAAAATTTTTGTCTGTCTGTCTGTTTGTTCCGGCTAATCTCTGAAATGATGGACCAATTTTGACGGGACTTTTTTGGCAGGTAATTTATATAACAAGGAGTAACTTCGGCTACATTTATTTTAGAAAAATAAAGTTTTTGTTAAATTCCACGGGGACGAAGTCGCGGGCACAGCTAGTTAGAAATAAAAACCAAATCTCCTGAATCACAAAATGGCTTCATTTAATTTTCGATGTCAACAAAGCAATTTGGAGCTATGATACAATAGTGTTTAAGTGAATAATTAGTTATGATTACACTAGTTTACATAATTGAACTTTTTTTATACCCAAAAATAAATGTATACAAATATGTTAATCTACCTTCCTTAAACCAAAAAGTGTTAGTAAAAATATTCTATCACGTCACAAATTCTTCCTGCAGTCAAATGTTTTTTTTAACTACCTAACGTGGTAACGACAGTTTATTGTTTATCGTTTGCTTCAAACCACAATTATCTTGTTTCGGATTGATTAAAAATGTCGAGTAGAAAGTGTAAACAAAGTTCTGATCGTTTGTGTTATGTTTGTGGACAGTTTATATTTTCAAAAAAGAGAAGACCCATTACAGAATCGTTAAAAAGTGCATATCTCCATTATTTTGGATTTCCTGTTGCAAATCAAGATAAAAAGTGGGTGCCTCATGTGTTTTGCGAAAGCTGTAGTGTGTAGAAAGATGGGAGTAAACATGTCATCAAAGATTCATTTTCTGCAATCGCATCTTAATTTTGTCCCTGATAACTTAGGAAGTATGAATGAAGAACAAGGGGAACGTTTCCATCAAGATTTAAAGGTTTTTGAAGAACAACATCAAGGATTTTGGGATGAAAACATGTTGGGGGATTACTGTTGGTCCATTATAAGAGAAACTGATTCAAATAGCTATAAAAATAAGGCATAAATTTGTAATTTTTAATATTTTTTTCAGTATTAATACCAAAATTATGTATTTCAGTTGAGTTAATAAATATTTCTTAAACCAGACGTGATAGAATTGTTTTTATTATTTTTTTTGGATAATTCTACCTAAATGAATCACAAAATAACAACTTTTAGCTGGGGTATAAAAACCGTGTAAACCAAATTATTAATATAGAAATTAAATTTATTTATTCACGATTTTATCCACCTGAACACTATTCAAAAGCACTTTTATTTCACACTCTCCCTTAATATTCTATTCATTTTATCTCTACCTATGTTTTAGTCTTATATTTTTATATTTCAATATCTTACATTGGGATATTGTTCAGAATTGAAAGAAAATAAACTCATATATATATGAGTGATATGTTTGATTTTAAAGTTCGCTTCCGATTTCGGTTTAATAATATATATATGGACGTCTTTTATTAGTATTAAATTGAAGTAATTATTTAATATTAGCGGACCGACCCAGTTTCGCCCGGGTGCACATACTTTTTGAGTTCAGTCCACATAACACAAATTATTTGGCTTACTGTTTTGTGCACTATACTTGATTGTAGTCTATTATAATGCTTTTCTCGATCATATAACTCAAGGCATGCTGTTCTGTCTTTTATCCCATTTCATCAGCCCTATATTCTATCCCAAGCCATCTCTTTTAGTTTGAAAGAGTAGTAAATCCACGTATAATGGTTCCTTGCTCATCCCATGGGAACACCAAATTTTCCGGGATAAAAAGTATTTTATTTTATTTTATTTTTATTTTTATTTTATTAAGT
Organism: Hyles vespertilio; assembly: GCA_009982885.2. NCBI lineage: Eukaryota > Metazoa > Arthropoda > Insecta > Lepidoptera > Sphingidae > Hyles > Hyles vespertilio. The sequence goes on along the minus strand of CM042833.1, from coordinate 28,779,303 downwards.
ACTGCTACATCATATACATTATAAATTTACACAGAGTTATTAGTTTAAATGAAACAATTCTGATATATATGACAATTAGAGCGTACATACAATTTTCCAACATAATTGGCTAAATCAAGGTGATCTTATAATAGATGAAAAATATAAAAAACAAAAACAAAAATAATAGGTAAAATTATTTGCTAAATAGTCTTAATATGTATGAGTTATTAAGTAAGAAGCGATGTGGATGAGAAAGTTCTTAAGAACAATTCCCCTTTAAATTTCTTTTGAAAGTGTTAGGCTTATTGCTAAATATATCAAGGCTGGGTATTTGTGAAGCTAATGTATGGTAATCGTTAATAATTCTTGTTAGAGGGGACTGTAGACCTAGATTTGTTTTAGCGAAAGGGATGTGGAAAAGCTTTACAATTTTTTTGCGAGGATATGTCCTATTAGAGGATATTTTATGTGTTAATCCAAGGTATCACATACTTACATTCCAAATGTTATCAAAATTGGTCCTTCCGTTTGAGTGTAAAGAAGTAAAAAACACACAACCTTGCGTATTTATAATATTAGTAGGATTGGTAAAATAAGTTGAACATATTTTACAACAAGATATATACTTGATTGTTATTTGAATTCATAGTGGATTGAATGCTTCCAATACCATTATAAAAGGAAATTGTTACTTCCTACCTGCTGGCGTAATGATCTAAGTACTAGAACTCGCGATTCCAGTTTTTACATTTAAATGATATCTTTATATTTATCCCATTTGGAGCTCTCCAAAACTAGTGTATATATTTCTGCACTAATTGTTTAAAATTATTTATCATGTCTTTGTGTAAAGTAAGGAATATATGGTTTAAAAAAAATATTCTATTCTATTTATATTAGTTCGCAAAAAAGTACATTTTAAGCAAATTAAGTAAATCTAATTGCCAGATGACTGATGTAAATATTTAAATATTTAGTGTGTGTCACATATACAATAACTACACAATGTGTAACGATGTTTAAATGCTGACTAAAGCTGAAAACACATTGTAGGTTTTTGTCTTACGCATAGAGTAAAGAGTACAAAACTATGGTAAAGAGCACATCTTACATGGTTCGTACGGGTCGTCAGAGGGCCCACGTACGTTTTTATTTTTTTAATTTCATTGACAAAGGACGGTTTTCTCGTCTGCCAATGACTAAGCTTTTAGGGATGGAAGAGTCGATTTTTATGTACTCTTTATCTCATCTCTATATAAATAAATAAATAATATATTTTATTAAATGAAATCAATCCTAGTTGGCGCTTATTATAAACAGTTCTTATCTGTGATAACCTGTGGTACTATCACATTCGAGTTTGCAACTGTTTTATTGTCAAAAACAATGACTCAATTAACATTAAATCACACATCAATCAATTATATAATACTGTGATTGATTAAATTCTGTACACAAACATAGATTACATATTGAGAATAAATTTACTGTGGAAAAATGTTAAGCAACAATGCTGTGTACACATATTAGAAATACTTATGTATAAAATGTGTGAATTCCAAAGTAGACAAGATCGTGTTTCGAGCACACGTCTTGTTCTTGTTGTCTTTTTTTTATATATTTCTACTACCAGTGTCATTTTAAAAGAAAACAAAAAAGAGACTACCTGAAGACAAATAACAAGGTTAACTTTTTCCTATTATAATTCCTAAAACAGCGCGTGTATTTTGAAATTTTAACATCAATAACTTAATATTTGATTGTATAAAAAATTACTCCGTTATCTTTAGTATGATACTTTATTATCTTTAGTACAAATAGGTACTGACTATTTGTTCCCATACTTCTTACTTTAAGTGAGCATATTTGTATTCTTTACATTTAACATTATAAATAATTTCTCTATTACGCACATACTCTGATCGTTTTTCTTCCATTTTTTAAATGAACGCACAGACGAACTTTTGGCTAATTACTGATAATTAAATAAATAAATACACTTAACAGTCACATACATAGTCCTAACCCCACATTAAGATCAATTAAGTGTTGTGTCGTGGGTATCGGGAACTACGAGAGACTTTTCGGTCTATCAAACATCCAGACCCGAGACCAATACTTACTGGGTCTCTCAAACATTTGTCTCGGTGCGGGGCTCGAACCCGTGGCCTTTCGTTTCACAGGCGGCGTCTAACCAACTGCGCCACGGAGGCTGTCAATTACGTCCAGTCTAGTATTTACAAACAACTGGTCAAAGAACTGTGGTGTTTATTTCTGTTAAGTCAAGTTAGATTACCAGCAACACCTCATGTAAATAATTAGAAATGTCCAAATTGTATTCAAAATTTTTAAATTGTATGCAGATTGAATAAAGAAAATTATACCTTGTACGTATTATAAATTCTAATTTAATTGTAAGTTTTAAGAAATGTTATATTAGTTTGGCTTAAAAAGCTGGTAGCCATATTTACAAAACCGATTGTTGTGTAAACTCAAGTTTGTCACAATCGCAAATCACTCAAAAGCGCTGTGGTGCACGGAGAAATTGTTATTTTTTTCTCTCTTCAAATTTCATTACATTGGACATTATTATCATTACTACTATTGGACTACTAGTATAAATGTACATTGTATAAATTATGAAAGAATATTTTAATGAAAGCGTTGTAGATATTTTTTACTTCCATTTCTAGTTCCTAATTTCACCACTTTTCAATTTATGTTAGTTGCGCTGTATGTCTCAGACGTTTTTTGTTTTTGAAGGTCATGCCCTCGAATTTCGACCGACAGTGTGCACACAACAAAAGAATCTATTGTTCAGATCGCTGTAAGACGCGTTGCTCTAGTATTTATGGCCGCTTCTTTACTCTATGCGTAAGACAAAAACCTACAGTTTGTTTTCAGCATAATATAAGTTATTTAGAGGATCAGTACGATTGTTACTAGGGAATGCAATCTCTCTCTCGCGAGATCTCAGCCATTTTTAGCGAGATTGATCTCGGACGAAAAAAAGGCGAGATCTCGCGAGTTTAATGAGATTGCACTCGAGCATAAAAACATTTGTTTTGTTTACTAATAGTTGTTGCTAGCTAACGTGATTGGGTTTCTATGCATTTGAGTATTTTTTGGGTTATTGTTTGTTATAAAAGAACTGTTTTATTACTAAAAGATTTTTGTTTGATATTAGAAGGGAAAACTGTTTTTTTCTTTCATTTGTTATTTGATAGATACGTATGTCAGAATTTACTACTTAGAAGTTTATTAAAAAAATATAGACAGATACGTCAAACAATGTGCGAGGCAAAATCTATTCAAAAAATTCGTGATATTAATGTTTATCTTATATTTATTACTTTTTCCTTTTTTCCAAATTTATTCAAATAGTGTGATTATATGCAAAAACAACACACTAAACTACTTATCTCGCGAGATCTCGAAATGGGCGAGATCTCGCAGTATTGTATTCATAAACTCGCGAGATCTCGCTTGAGCCCCAATCTCGCGAGATTTGCATTCCCTAATTGTTACTAATCAATAAACTATTAATGGTAACTGAATTAAGTCGATGATATAAGACTGTCAAAGTAGCAAGTTAAACAACACAATACAGACTTAAGTATTATTATAAAAGTAACATCATTAATTGTATACTTAGTCCATTGAAATGTTACATGAGCTTTGCATTTTTTAGGGGACGCAATTTTATTTTTGGGATATGTGTAGGCGGTCAATAGAAGCTTAACCTCTAGTTTGTGGGGTCGCCACCCTTGTCCCCCGGCCGCCATCTTGGAAAAAGGGGTGAAAACACTTTTTTCGCGTTATCTTGGAAACCATACGTCTGACGAAAAATTTGTAAAAACATAATTTGTAGCTAATTGTATTGCCTACAAATATGTTTATATAACTTTTTGCCCTAAATTAAAAATTAAAGAAGTTATAAGCAAAAAAGAGAGTAAATATTTAAAAAAAAATCTTTATTGTTCTACAACTTTTTACAAAAAATTCTCACATTTTTGCTATTTTTTTATTTTTATTAACCTATTCTGTGCCACTGATGGGCAAAGGTCTCCCTCAACTCCTTCCACTTATCCCTTAACTTCTTTAATTTTTAATTTAGGGCAAAAAGTTAAATGAAAATATTGGTGGGCAAAACAATTTGCTACAAATGATGTTCTGACAAAGGACAATGGGCACAAATGTATGGAACCTGGTACCAGCTCCAATCGAAATGAGTGATACACCGTTGGAAAGGTATTTTAGTGTAGATTAATGATATTAAGGGCGCTAGACCTGATTCGCTGTCCAATCGAAGAAATCGTACTTTATAGTTAAAAAAAATGTGTTACATCATATTAAGTAAACATACTTTTATTGTAGTTTTTTTTTTCAATTTGGCATGAAATTATTATAATCCCGGGGCACACTCCTGTTTTTTCGAAGCCATGTGTAGAGTGATAATCAATTACATTGCACTTTAACGGTGATGGAAACATCATGAAGAAAACCTGAATCTGTATCAACCCATATACGTCCCACTGCAGGGCACGGGCCTCCTCCACAATAGACAATGCGATTGAGAGTGGTTAGGCCATATAGTCCACCACGCTGGCCTAGTGCGGGTTGGTGGACTTACATACCATAGAAATTCTTATAAATCGCTATGGTATGCAGCAGCAGGTTAAGTGCGTGGTGGCCTGTTGGTAAACGAACTGACGCGGCTGCCCACACGATCACGGTGGTCACGAGTTCGAATCCCAGGGCACACCTCTGACTTTTCGGAGTCATGTGTGTATTGATAGTCAATCACCAGGCACTAAAACAGTGAAGGCAAACCTGAATATCATAGAGATATTCCAGAATTTCTGTCTAGGTAAAGTTCGCCAACCCGCACTTGGCCAGCGTGGACTATGGCCTGATACGTCTTGTTCGATATTTCGATTGCTGCGGCGTGCCTTGCAGTGGGACGTTTATAGGCTGGTATTGTTAAAGTATAATATTACTCTCACATGTCGGTACTATACGTGTACGCAAAATTCACACATCTTCAATTCCGTAGTCAGTTATGTCCTCCATTATCCATAGCAGCTTCTCTAAGTTTTGATGAGATATAAACTGTTATTTAGGTGCTAGTTTTAACTGGTATGTCCCCAATTATAGCAATATTACGTCTTGTACACTTAATCGTGGAAAATCGGCCATATCATTGGCTTCCAATCTCTGAAAAGCTCTTCTGTCATTTGATCTTTTTTCTTCTTGACCACCGTGAACATGTTGGGAGTCGCGTCTAGTCCGGATACGAACAGGCCACAACATAATTCTTCTACATTTCATATCACTACATTTCATTACATTTCTTCTACATAATTGTACAATAAGTTTGGGATTTACATTTTTTCAGTTATTTTTTTGTAGAAAAGCTTCTGCGTATTGGCCATCTCCAACTGGATAGTGGAAGTGATTTATTATTGCTGCTGCAATCGGAACGTCCGCAAACATATTATAATGAATTGTAATAATTAAAACATTTTTTTTTTATTGCAATGAATGACGAGGCGAGCAAGCCGTTCGCCTGATGGTAAGCGATACGACCGCTCATAAACAGTAGCAACATTCCACTGCGCTCGCCATCCTGAGACATAAGATGTTAAGTCTCAATAGGTCCAGTTGCACATATTAGGCATAATAGCTTAAAATATATTTTAAATCGGCCGTTAACCACTTCCACTACCCATCAGCATATTGTAACCAGTCGGGAATTATTTTCATGAAGAGAAAGTTGTGCAGGTCCCAGGTTTTTTGTCGGAGAAACGTGGTATTTGTATCCATATTCTTTGATATTGCCTAAACTGTCTCTTAGCCCACGATGAAGTAATATGTACAAGGGGTTTTTTTCATCGTTCATATAATCAGGCATCAGTCTTAGTGGCAGCGTATGGTTCTTTTACATCTGTAATGCATCCGTCTTTTCTCATTTCCGAATAGTTTTTTAGGAATCCTGAGGTTTCTATTAAGGACATTGTCTTTAGGTACGTGATCAAAACCCTTGTCAAGCACAATATAGTTAGTTCTAGGACACTCTCGTGTAAGGGCCAACTGGCGTTCAACTTTTCTTCCTGACATATTAAACAATACCCCAAGTCTTTCATTGCATTCTCCAGTAAGTAGCCTTGTCAAAAAATACCCAACGTGGTTCTGGGATCTGAACTTGCCTTTCGTAGCGAAGTCTTTTGGTCCAAAATTGCATTAAATTGTTCTGTAGTACGTCCAGTCCAAAAATACCAACAATGCATATAGTGACTGATTCTTCGTTCGTTCGACTTTGCTTCACTCAGCCGTATTAAGTATAACGTAAACATGCTCGTATTTATAATGTTATAACAAATGATTATAAACTGTTGTGATTTAATTGTAAATTGGTTTTTAAAAGAACAACACTGCAGAATTTTTTGCCCATTCTTCTCTAGTGAAAACTGCTTTCCAAACCAGGTGATAGAAAAAAAATATGCTTGAATCTAAATGATGTAGATCATCTTAAATGGATTCAATAAATTATTTTCATTTCATTTCATTTTATGGTATTTTATTCATGGTCAGCCTGGAATCAAAACCTGGAAACATGATTGACCTGGTAGCACCCTAGCATAACATAGCTACTAGCATATGCCTGTCAGTTAGCTCGCCGGTTTTGTCCCGAGTGGACGCATGTTGTTTGTTCTCGTGAGTTTTGCAAGTGAAGTGCGGTCATTGGCTGGTTATTGAATTTTTGAATTCCTTGTCTCACTTTGGGTGCTCTTACCGATTGACCACTCCCACTGGGTGGTCTGTGAAAGGGACGTAATAATATCTGTCAGTGCGCATTTTGTTGTGCCAGAATTTTGTTTTTGCAATTTGCTGGTTTTGAACCGCCGCCCCGAGCGCCTTGCGTGGTGGGGAGTTCTGACGCGCACGCTCGGACAGCGAGCCACCGATCTACATGCAGTAGCTGTCGAAACAAATAGTCGGTACGAGCGTGCATCGACATTGCGCAATATCACTGATTGAAATGATTTCATTGAATTCGACGATCGTCACGTTGTTACTACATACTTGATATATTTTAATTACTGTGCATAAAATTATTCATTAACATCTGAAATGTCAAGCGTACAACGCACCCCTCCTAACATGACGAAAACAAGGGTTAATAACAACCAGAATCAAATGCAGACACAATCGGATGCTGCCACTACGACACCATTGAATGAAGGCCACAAATCGAACCGAAGCAAACGTCTCCGACATGAAAACTCGCCTCAAAATGCCGCAGATTTAATACCGGATTCCCTAAGAGATCAACTCGCTGCTTGGAAAAAAGACCAAGATAGCAGTATTTCGAAGATATTGGAGGAACAAAAAAATCTTATTTCTAAATTATTATCGGAAATTGGTGAAATAAAGAATCAAAATACCCAGATTCAAGCCTCCAACGTAGAAATCCATAAATCAAATGAAGAGATAGTTCAGTCAATATCGTTTATCAACAATAAATTTGAAGATATGAAAAAAGAAGTCGACAAATTGAGACAAGAACGCAACGAGCAACAACTGTACATAGAAAATCTAGAGAAGAAGGTAATAGACTTACAACAAAAATCTCGTTCTACTAACATAGAAATCCGCAATATCCCACTAGAAAATTCAGAAACCTCTGAAAATCTGATAAACTTAGTATCGAGAATCGGAGAAACCGTGGGTGTTACTTTTTTGAAATCAGAATTACGCGACATCTATCGTCTACCTGGAAAGTCCTTCGGTACATCGCCGCGCCCAATAGTAGTCGAATTTACTACAATGCAAACCAAGCAAGCTCTTCTCTCTGCCGTCCGTACGTACAATAAAGGAAGAGAAAAAGAAGGCTTATTGAATACAACAACGATCGGAGTATCCGGAGCACAATTACCTGTTTATGTGGTTGAACATCTGCCTACCAGTACCAAAAAACTGTTTCATGTGTCTCGTGAATTTGCTAAGAAAAATGGGTATAAGTACTGCTGGATATCCAACGGGAACATTTTTCTACGTAAGCAAGAAGGTGAAAAACAGTTGTTAGTGAAGTCTGAAGAATGTTTAGTAAAAATTAGCAAGTGACTATTAACAGTTAGAAATTACAATTTTTTCGCTCTTAGTGCAGTTATAACTTATACTATTTTTAAAACTAACATATATGTAATAACACAAACACCCACACATTTCCTGTTCCACTATTTTCCTACAGTTTCGGTTTCTATAGTTAGTATTATTATTATTTCAAATGGCTACAGAAATAGACAATATAAATAAAGAACTTGATAATATTCTCGTTGGATGCTCCTATAATTGTAACCCTGAGGACAGTTTTCAGTATTTAAACCACAGACAAATAGATTTAAACCAACTACAAAACAACATAACATTATTACATGTAAATATACGTAGTGTCAACAAAAATTTTGATCAGTTAAGTATTTTATTAGAAAGAATAAAAGTAAAAGTAGACATAGTTATACTGACAGAATGCTGGCTACGTAAAACTATTAACATACCAACCCTCAGTGGTTTCCAGCTTCACTCTTCACAAACAAACTGTAACCAAAATGATGGAGTCATTATATATACCTCATTAGCTTTAAGGTGCACTGTATCGGATCCCCATTTCCGTGGTGGAAATTGTTTGGTGTGTCAAGTAGACGACAGTTTGGCAGTGGTCGCCGTGTATCGCTCTCCTTCATACAATTCTAAAGAAAACTTTGACAGTTTCTTAGGTAGTCTAAATAATATTTTTAATAACTTAGCTGGTTTTAGAAATGTAGCCCTTGTAGGCGATCTAAACCTCGATATAACTCTACGTAATAGGAACGATCGTTGCCTGGAATATCTATTGCTTAATGCATCTCATGGACTCCTTCCTAGTCATTTGTATCCTACACGCTTAGAAAGCTGTTTAGACCACTCTTTCATCAAAACAAATCTATTAACAACAACACTTGTCCTAAACTCGTACTCCACAGATCATAAACCCATCATCCTAAATATATGTAACACATTTCCCACGCGAAATACTAATTACATTTCACAACGTCTAAACTATGAAGGAATAAGATTAGAACTAATCGACATGGATTTTACTAGTGTCTATAATATAACAAATCCGAATGAAGCCATAAATCACTTTATCAACCTATTAGTATCCGTCATAGCTAAACACAAAAAATACATCATAGTTCCTAGGCAACGTAGAATATTAAAACCGTGGATAACCCCAGGTCTCTTGAGGTGCATTAAAAACCGTGATAGACTACATTTAAAATCTAGAAAAACCCCAAACAGTCTAATATTAAGAACTACTTACACCAGGTACCGTAACTTCTGTAATGCCTTACTTAGGAAATTAAAACTATCGTATGAAGAGAATGAGCTTGTGACTGCAAAAGGTAATCCCAAAGCACTATGGAAAACCATTAAAGATATTACTAATACTCACAAAGCACGCGGTAGCCCGGACGACCTCCTAGGAATAAGCACGGATCCCAAACTTTCTGTTAACGCGGTATGTGAGTTTTTCTCCAATATCGGAAAAAACCTGGCCATGCAGATTACATCGCGTTCTCAGCCGTCTCTGGTAAATCAGTGCACCTTACCTAATAATACTCCAATATCATATAACTTTAATGCTCCACTTAACTCTCTCGTTATTCCAAGTGTGGATCAATCTGACATTAAATCTCTCATTTCGCAATTAAGAACTAACTGTGCAATTGGATGGGACGGTATCCCCTCCAAGCTTATAAAAGATTCTAGCAATATTCTAGTCCCTCCAATTACTTATCTTTTTAATCTATGTCTTTTTTCGGGAGTGTTTCCAGAAGCTCTAAAAAAGTCGATAGTACACCCCATTCACAAATCAGGTGACAGGAGCTGTGTTAATAATTATCGACCCATATCTGTCTTGTCAGCTCTCTCCAAAATGATGGAAAAGTATATTAATAAATGTCTCAGGCTTTACCTAGCTAAGTACAAACTGATAGCTGATAATCAATATGGGTTTCGACAAGGTGTATCGACCGAAGATGCAGTGCTTGATTTAACGCAATTCATTGCTAAGAAGCTAGACAATAAAGAGAAATGTCTGGGTATTTTCCTGGACCTCTCCAAAGCATTTGACACTGTTTCTGTCCCCATTCTTATCACCAAGTTGGAACTTCTTGGTGTCCGGGGTGTTACACTTGATATCTTCAAGGATTACCTGCAGAATCGTTCCCAGCAAGTTAAGATAGATACGCATCTCAGTGATGAGCAATCAGTTACTTATGGTGTACCTCAGGGAAGCGTACTGGGCCCCACTTTATTTCAAGTCTATGTAAACGATCTCTGTAAAATGAAATTGCCTTTCTGCAAGATATACACTTATGCCGACGACACAGCAATAATTGTTCACGGATCAAACTGGGAAACTGTTAAATGTAACGCAGAAGCGGCACTGCAAAAAATAATGGCATGGCTTGATTTTAATCTTCTTACTCTTAATCTGAAAAAAACTGTTTATATACCTTTTGCTATACGACGTAACACTACACCACCCTCCTCATTTCAAATAATCGCTCATACTTGTTCGACGACGACAATACCTTGCTCCTGCACATCACTACAAAGAACTAAGCATGTCAATTATCTAGGGGTTCAAATAGATGATGGTCTGAAATGGGACAAACAAATAGACGCAGTCATCACCAGAACTATGAGACTTGTACATATATTCAAAGCACTTCGTAAGACAGCGAATGTTGATACTATAAAAATGGTTTACTATGCTCTGTGCCAGTCGATTATTGGATATTGTATTTGCGTTTGGGGCGGTGCGCCTAAAACGAGACTTATTAGGTTAGAACGCGCACAAAGGGCCATACTAAAAACTATGACTCATAAACCATACAGGTATCCTACAACGCAACTATATCAAGACTGCGGGGTCTTTACGGTCCGAAAACTCTATGTTCTACAGTCGTTTCTGAGAACCCACAAAAATATGCCTCCTAGAAACCCAAATAAGCGTCGCAATCTTCCACTAGTTGCACAACACAAAACTACATTTTCCAGATATCAATTCTATACACTTAACACCCATATATATAATAAAATTTGTAAAATCCAAGGGCAAAATAAAAATATCTTGAATTTGAACATACACACTGCCAAACGTCATGTTATAGAGTGGCTACAAAAGAATGACTATTGCAGTATAGAAAACCTTCTCAAATATGATGAGTAATTATTTCTCCAAATTTACTATATGGAACACATGCACACACACACACACACACACACACACACACACATACACACAAACACATACACACACACTCACTTTCGGCGCACCTGCGTCCCCTACACATTACTGTATACTAACTTTCTGCACTAAGATAAGCTTGTTGCTCCGTTTTTTATTTTTATATTTATATTTTCCTTTTATAAATTGCCTCTCTTTTCCCTACACGGTACATTCAATACAGTCCATAAATTGTTGTAGTTATAATATAAAGTCTTGAGCTAACACTGTCACTTAAGATACAGGCAAGTCCTAGTTTAAGAGACAGGGTTAATATTCCTTTGATGATGTGCAACAATAAACATTACCTGTAAACTTATTTACTGACTGTAAACAATGTATGTACATTCTTTTTGGAAATAAATTATTATTATTATTATTATATGCCTACCCCTTCTGGGAATACAGAGTGAGTTTATAAGCATCCATACAAAAAAGTAAAGGAAAGTTAAAAAGTTAATTGACAATTAACCTCTAATGTAGCATTTCCGCGAATTAATTCAGCTATATCTGCACGCATTCTTAGTAAGTTTTCCGATGAAATGCGCACTTGATATCAGCCTCGGTATAGCCCTCTTCAGCAGATTACAGTTACAGAATCAGTCGGTTATTACATATGTATATCCAATATCTTCTGACGACTATATTTCAAAACGGACAATACATACAGGTTTGTCGCCATAATATTATTTTCTTCTCTTGAAAAAAGCTATCCAACGAGACTAAATTCATTTTGATTGGACATGGGTACCAAAACGCCCATCATCCTTTGTTGTAAGACGCATAGTTTCCGAGTTATCGCGAAAAAAGTGTTTTCACCCCTTTTTCCAAGATGGCGGCCGGGGGACAAGAGTGGCGACCCCACAAACTTGAGGTTAAGTATCTATTGACACCCCAAACATGTCCCAAAAATAAAATTGCGTCCTCTAAGAAATGCAATATTCGGTCCTTAAATTGTAACATTTCAATGGACTAACTTTCGCTTTTGGGCTTTTCATGTCTTTACTAGGTATAACATAATGAATAAACAGTAAACAATGTACGCACGCTATTCTGCACGCTATCATATGTAGTCAAATTCAAACTAATCAGAAATTGAGAATCAACACAATGTCTACGCGACGAGTACAAGTGGTGGCGCTTTCAAGCTGTAACCTGTTCAACCATGCATTATCTACATTAGAGAATATTGTCAAAAAATATTCAATAATAAAATCTGATATGCCGGATTACAAGGGGCGGCGGATTCAACAGGGGTCGCATTAATAGGGGTTCACTGTAATATATACAAAACATAGTATTTAACTATTTTGTCGATCTCATATACATTAGTTTAGACGCAGTGAACTTCAATACTAGTAGTATTAACTAAATTTATTAAAATACTTTTACTGGGGTACCCCGACTGCAAGAATTTAATCATAAGTTGTTTGCCGCAGGGGAGTCCTTGAGAGATGTTTTGCCGATTCCCACAAGACTAGCCTTTGTTCAATCTCTTTTTTAATCTCTAGCAGCTAGCTTAACCTTACCTTGACGTCACCGAAAGCCAGTGTGGAATGCTTGAGCAGGCTCCAGAATTTCCGTATCAGATTCCTATTTGGACTTCTTAAATGTGACCACGTATCTGAATTTTATTAAGCTCAAGTGGCTATCATTACGCCTTCGCCGAAATATTCGTATTCTGTTTACTTCTTACACACACACTTCTACACAATTCCTTTCCACCCTCCAAGTCCCCATTATCTTAATGAGCGTTTTATTTTCCTTACCTGTACACATTAACACACAGCACTTATTCCCTTACTTTAATTCACTAGACAAGCTGCGCGCTTATGAAATTTATTGCCGCTGTCAATAAGAAAAGCTAAATTGCTTTCACTTTTCAAGAAGCTTCTGTTAACCATTACTCCTCCTTTAAAAGTAATTTCACCCTTCATTAAACTTAATAATGCTATAGTATTTTATTTGTGTACGTCTAAATAACATTATTTGACTGATTATTTAATTATTGATGCACTGTACTTTCTTTGTTTTCATTTCATTACGACCACCCATTTATAGTCTTTGTCTTCTTTCATTTTATAGTCAATCTAGTCCATATTAAGATTGTCTGGAAGATATCGCCGTTTAATTAATATATTCGATAAGACTGCCGATTGTTACACTTATTTTTATGTTAAGATCCTAATTTTAGGAAGTATAAATAAATATATTTAGTAGCTTCATCCACGCAAATACTAATACTGGGTATCTCAAGACTGCTACCGAAAACGAAGTCGGGTGGTAGTTTTAGTGACTACAAACCAGTGGCGTGCCTAGGGTTGTGGACTAGGGCAAGCCCAATATTTTTTTAGTGAGAATATGTACAGGTTCAGGAGCAAAATGGTATTAAGAAAGAAGAACGTGTTCATCATGCGATAGGGGGCGAGCCTATGCGATGTTAATAAATAAAACAACAACTGTGCGCCATCGAGGCAGTCCTAGACCTACCACACGATCTATATAAAATTAGGATAAAAACCAATAAAATAATAACTATCTTTATCACCGTTATGAAAAAATCTATAACAACAAGCTGTTTCGAAAAAATCTAATAGATGGCGCGATTTTCACGGCCATCTATTTAATATTAACAAAATACTGAAGGGCCTATCATTAGTTTAAAAGGTGAATAAAACAAATGTGTAAGTTAAATTACTTTTGGGCATGCATACGTAACTAGGTATATATTGTAATTATATTGTAAATTAATAAACGGCACTACAGTAGCACAAGTCCGTACTTGTCCGCCGTGCTTAACTTCGCGGCTAGAAATTATTATTAATACATTCTTGTTATGTTTTTGTGTATGCATGTGATTTTTGATTCATCATGAGCCCTGAAAGGAAGCTCTTGATGAGCTCAATGGCAAACAATGTCAACTAATAGCTGAAAAACACTACGATTACTGTTTACGCGAGCATAATGATCTGTAATCTCATCACATATTATGTATTTGACGCATAAAGAGGTTTGTATACGCTGTTTACCGGAATTATGAAGATATTAATGCATTCACATGTTTTTGTCAATTACTATAAAAGTACCAGTTAAATTATTTAAATCACTATAGTCGGAATAATTCCAAAAATATACGTACATCGTTCGAAAAAAATATGCAACACCAACAGTATAACTTATTAGTATGAGAACATCCAGCAATCCATGTAGTTATGTACACTGATCTATGAAATTGTATTCTATAGTTTTCACTACTTTCGAGAAATACACAACATATCAGGCGTAGGTTTTCGACCAGATACGAGTAGTTGTTTGTCTACGAAATATAATGAATTTACCTTTTCCTCGCCGGTCAACACTTGCACACACTTCAAACCATCACAAGGCACATTTTCACTCATTATATTTTAACTGGTGGTAGGTCTCTCATATGTGAGAGGCTGCCTGGGTGGGTACCACCGCAATGTCTATTTTTCCCGTCAAATAGCAGTTTAAATGCACTGTTGTGTTTCGGATTGAAGGACATTGTAGCCAGAGTAACTACTGGAGATATTGAGACTTAACATCTTGTGTCTCAGGATGGCGAGCGCAGTGGAGTGCCAAGACATTGCTTTGTAATTCAACGTGTTGTTTGGTTTTGCTACTGTTCATGAGCGGTCGCATCTCTTACCATCAGGCGAACGGCATGCTCGTCTCGCCATTCAATGCAATAAAAATATATATATATATTATTATACGTAATAAACGTAAAATACTATAATTAAACGAAAACTAAACGTAGATGTTCAGTGGTTACTGGTTAATCGTCCGCTCGAAAGACATAATAATAAGCGTGAAGCTAGCCACAGGTCGTAAATTATGGACAATTCCAAATTAAGTATTAATTATATATTAATAAAAATATTTAAAACATCATAATATGGTCTCAAAAAATATCAATTTATTTTATATATTATCCAATATAACTTATAGCAAAATATAAATATTTTTCGATAAAGAACAATGATAATCCTCCATACATTCTTTTGTTGAATTTTTTTTTGTGTGTATTAAGATGAAAAATATTTTAAAATATAGATTTCGAATTCCTTAACAATTACTTCTTAAATTTTACTATTGTAGCAAGCCTAGGAAAAAAGATATTCCACTATAAAGTTTTACATCTTGTCAAACTCTGTGGGTAGTTAATGTTATTTTGTTGCGTTTATATTGGCGTGAGGCAAAGTTATGACGCACAAATAAAAGTAAAAAAATATAGTTTACACGCAATTTAATCATCAAGTACTTATTTATTTTAATAATCTAATAGTAATATCATGTGCAATGAAATAAAAGGAAACAGGGGACAACTATATATTATTATTTGCACAAGAGCGCTTTCGGGCGACAGAAACAAATTGTTATTCCTTAATTAATTAATCAGTGATTATTTGCTGTTCTCACTTCTCTGCACTATTTTTTTACATTAATTATCTGAGAAAGATAATGAAAGAAAGCCAGTCAAGCTTATATTTTAAAAATGGCAACATTGAAATGACATAACTCTACTCCAATAAAAATAAAGCAAATATCAATAGAGTTTTACGAAAAATGTGTTTTCGTAATTCAGGCTTAGGTACGCCGTGAGCTAGGCACCAAAATTACTTAGAAATATAATTATTAACATTTTTATACATGAAATTCATAGACGCTTAAGAATTGCATTAACAATGATTTTACCAATGTTCTTTGGATCATAATATTACTCGTCAAGTGCACAACTTCACTCCGCGAAGCCGGGCATTTTGTTTGGTACAAATTGCATTAAAAATAGCTATATGTACGTACTATAGGTACGTAGCATGGTAGTAGCATTTCACCCATAGGTGCGAGAGAGAAAAAGATAGATAATACTTTGGTGTGTTTCGTCTTTTTAAGATATTGCGACACGCGTGGACCAGCGTTGATTTTGAATGAATTAATTTTATATTTGTTTTAGACCGCGGCGCTCGCTTCTAGGCGAGTTGCCGGGCGCGGCGCTGCAGCGCGGGTAAATTTAAAATGTTAGATGTTTTGCATTAAACGAATGTATTTTATTTAAGGTACTAATTTGCCTTTATGGTTGAGTATATGCGTATTAAGTATGGCAAGCCGGGCTTTTGGGCTTGTATGGAAATACCGCCACTACTACAAACACAATGCAACTAAAAATTTCACATAGAAACGCGACAATTATTTTTTATGATTTTTTAAATATCGTCATTTTTGGGTGGTAAATCCATAGCTTTTGCTAAAATAATCATTTAAACATTTTTATACCTTAGATTATTTATAAATAAAAGGGTATACACTATTATTTTAGAAAAAAATGTATTTAGCACCCAAATATGGTCATAGGAAAAAAATAACCAAAAAAATTTGTCGCTTTTTTTGCAACTTTTTCTGTTGCATTGTGTCTGAAGTCGCTTCAACTACCACCCGGCTTCGTTTTAGGTAGCAGTCTAAAGACACCCTGTATAGTTGCGATACTTTAAACAGCTACAAGTAATTTTATATAAATTATAAAAATCTTTGATTTTTCCCACATGTTTGTTGGAACACACTGGTTCTAGGTTTCTCCAATCAAACAGCAGTATAAGTACACTATTTAAGGACTTTGTAGCCAGATTAATTACTGATCATATTGAGAGGTACAATGTTAACTGGATGGCGAGCGCAGTGGAATGCCAAGGATTGATGAGGAGATCCGTAGGAGAACCAAGGTTACCGACATAGCCCATAGGATTGGCAAGTTGAAGTGGCAGTGGGCCGGGCACATAGCTCGTAGAACCGATGGCCGTTGGGGCCGAAAGGTTCTTGAGTGGAGGCCACGTACAGGCAACCGAAAGGTCGGACGCCCGCCTACAAGGTGGACGGTCGCTGGATGCAAGCCGCTTCCAACAGGTCATTGTGGAGATCCTTGGGGGAGGCCTATGTTCAGCAGTGGACTTCCTGTGGCTGATATGATGATGATTTCAAGTTCCAACGAATTTACTAAACTTTTTCATAAAATTATCAGAAAGATAACAAAAAATATTTTTGTGGAAGAATAAAAACCTCAAATGAATTAATCACACCAATATCACCTGTTCTTCCACATAGGTTTTGTTCTTTCGACCCGTCGATGTATGAGCAATAACCTAACAGACTTCATAATCTCTAGCGAAAATTTTAAGCCTTTGTCATAGCATCGTTTTCATGAGACAACTTAGAAGAGAGTACAGATAATTTTACCCACGTCAATTGTTATTTACAGTCCGCCCATGTTACGTGAGGGTTTACCGGGCACATAATAAAAGTTAGGCTGTTTTACTATACAACAAGTCGGTTTATTATCTTCATATTGTAGCCTTACAATTTTCACATATACAACGTGTAACAGGATTAATTCACAACCTCAGACACCCCAACTTTAAAATATTATTGCAATCATAGTTTATGCTTTGAAATCGTACTATCATAATTACAAAATCTTTTATTTATGAAATTAGTTATACCAAATGTAGGCACTTAACATGGTCACCTTACGAGTTACAAATAAGAGTGTACTACTACACACGCTCGCCGGACACGCACACATGTACACAAGACACATTCACACGAGTACCTAACGCCGGTCGCCGACCGCTGCGCCGCGCCGGCAGAAACAGCTGACAATATACGAAATACAAATTACAAATTACGTACGTAACTGATTACTGGGTGGTTTGGTAAACAAATTATTATTTATTTAATCTGTAAGCATAACATTTGTGTTTTAACTATAAAATCTAAATATTTTACTTACTAGATATAATGCGTACGAACCCAACATAAGACAATATTTTGCATGAATCGGCTATAAAATATTATTAATTTCACTTCCCCTAAACTTAGTTCCTACAGGCGGGCAGGATACGGGCGTCATTTATTTTGCATTATTATTGAATAAGATAATAAGATAACGCAATATCTAACAACGAATACTAGATTGGGAATCACAACCTAATCACAACACAAAAAAATACAACAAAATTAACTTACGTGTTACATGGCACTCATGAGGCGATTTCTTTTTAAAATATGTTCGACATGTCCACCACCTTGATACACTTTGATGCACATTTGCGTAATTGTTCACGTAATTTATGTAAAACTTCAGTGTCACTCTTCACTTTTAGGAATTTGCTCCACATTACCCTCCTCATCCTGGATCCTCCACATTAGTACTTTCACTGAAGTATACCAGAGATTTATTACGTCCCCACAAAAAAAGTCAAGAGACGTCAAGTCAGGTCAGGTGACCTAGGAGGCCATTGCACAGGTTCGCCGCGACCTATCCAGCGCTCTCCGAACTCAGCATCGAGATACCGTCAGACATGCCAATGATACATTATCACCACACAGTGCCAAAGTTCTCACCATTTCAGTGTATTTGAATATTCGAATACCGATAAGACATCGCGCGCGAAAGTTATCGAAATATCTACTTAACACTTAAACACAAGTAGACACAGATAACTGCGGTGCACGACTAGATTTTTTTCACATATTCGGTGCCCATTTAGGGATTGCAATAACGGGATATCTGACACACCGGGATTCCGCATACATTGTAGCAAAATTACAAACCGAATTTAATCACCATTTTAACGTTCCCCGAAATTATTTTTCATAGAAATACCTATTTGTTGTTTCTTTTCATATTGATTTTGTTACATTTAATTTGTTTCATTTAAGTGCATGTATTGCGCGGGATTTGGATCGCCCGGCCTTGCAAATACCGGGAGTAATTTTTTTCGCGGCGCATCCCTATACCGCCGCGCGCGCCATCGTTTGTCGGATGGATCAAATTGCATTAAACAATAGCTGCATCCTGCTCTATCTAGTTGTAGTTAAATGTGCGGAAAAGAGAATATGATAGTTATTTATTTTGGTAGCTTATTACGTTTATTGAGGCCTATCGTTGTGTGCGTTTGATTAATGATAGATTGCTCAAATAAACTTTATGACTATCGAAATAAAGTTCATTTTTGTTCATTATTTAGTTTATTAGAGTATTCGTTTAGTGATTCATTTAAAAATGATCTTATGTGCTGGAGTTACGTTTCAATTTCGTTTGTTCGGAGTACTAAACGAAGGAGTGTCTGTAATTTACTTGGTCTTAACTAATTATTTTGAAAAAAAATACCTACCGAAAAAAATGTTGATATCGGTTCAGTAGCTGATTCTGAACGTACTACTTTCCGCTTTTACATTTAAATCTGTTACATGTTGTATACTCCATCGGTTTAGGTACTTAACTAAATGTAAACAAACCATAAAAAAGGTTATTTAACATTGCCGTTTCTCATTTCTAAATTAATTGAAGACAAAAAAATGTTTACATAAATGTTAAACTACATTGCATGTTCAAATTTATTATAACGATTATAATTATGAATGTGTGAGCTTGGAAACAATTAAATGATGTAAGATCATAATTAAATTATCTAAATTAAAGTATCTAATTTTACATAATGCAATCTGTCCATAAAAAAAGACCCAAACAGTCAGGCATCCAAAACATTTTCATAAAAATTACAAGAAATATTATGCTACAAAATCTAGAAGTACGACCGTAATGCGACAATTTAAATGAAAGATAATGCGTTAGGTCGGATAACTAAGCATCATCATATGTTATCTATGGCAGCCAATTATTATTCATTGCGTTAATGTACAGTCAGCGACATAAGTCGCTACACATTCACGAGATTTGGAATTGTCTTATCATCCAAAATAATAATTATTTTCAATATCGTATGGCACATCTCGGCATAGATGACTTTACTTGGTTATATTTTACGACTACAGAGTAGTACGTACAAATTTTAATTCATAAAAAGCTTATCAAAAATGTGAAGTGTTCAACGACTTATGTCGCTGACTGTACTTACTGTTTTCGTGAAGTGGTGAAGTGTTTTGAAGTGTTCATCGTTGTTTTTACTCTGTTTTAGTTATTATTTGTTGTATGCTGCTGTTAATTGTTGTTAATACTTGTTACTTGGTTGACTAAGAAATATTCGTAAATTGGACATTGCAATAAAATGTTGAACAACCATGCATCACGTGTTCTGGTTTGTTTACATTTAGTTAAGTACCTAAACCAATGGAGTATAGGTGTATATTGGTCAGAATCTTAGTTTCATATGTCATTTAAAGTTACAGAAACTTTTTACAACAACCTTGGAAAGTCTATTTTGCCTTTCTAATCTACTAATATACAATCTCGAAACTATTTACAACAAGACTTGTTATTTCCACGGCATTTAATAAGGCGACTAATAAATGTATTGTTTGTTCGCAGATTACACTTAGGACTAGAATGGATAGCAAGTAGAATAAAGAAGAAATGATAAGAAGTCGTTGGCGATGAGTGGTTTAGTATTAGGTACCTCTTGACTATTGTTAAAACGTTGCATAATTTCGATCACACGGATATATTTTTTAAATGATGATTTTTACAAAAGTAACATGAATTATAACTCTTCTTACTTTTGCGATATTTCTAACGATTAAGAATCTATGTATGTTATTTTGAATGAATGGGATGTAAATGTAATAAATAAAACAATTTCTTGTACGTTTATGATTTTTTTATTTTAACTACACCAATATACGAAACAAAATTGTACATATAATGTCGATGTGTACTTGATATCTATGATTACGTCAAAATACAACAGTGTAGTAATTAAATGGAAACACAACATCTTTATTACAAATTACATTAAGTTGTTAATTATATTACCTTAGTGTTACAATTGATTACACAGGCCTTCGGCGACTAAAATTCCACTATGAACCATAAAATGCGGAAACTTTATCTTAACAGTACAAATTGTGACAAGATTCTCGTCCATACACATATATTTTGTCACAACAATAATAATAATTATCACTAATCACACAGTAAATATAAAATTAATATTAGATGACATGTGACTACTTAAGGTATCTTTTACTCATAAATTATATAAAAAACATGATCTTTTAGTCTAGCCGAGCCCGAACTGCCTGCTTACAATATTACATTTAGATATTAGACGCTATGTAATTTATCTAAGCTAATGACATATTTACAAAAACAGCATCTTGAATAAAGTAAATAACGCATAGTAGTTAATATGTCAACCTCAGTGCAAATGCTAATCATATAAGTTTCTTAACAGTTTGTTGAGATGTTTGAAAGCTTCAGTGAACTTGAAGCAGAAGCAAAGCAGCGTGTGCCAGTATATCGGCGCACGACACCTGGCTGTCGCCGCGACAGCGACGCCCGCTTAATTTAACTTGGCAAGCTGAACTCCAATTTAATCAGTTCGCTTCATATTATAGTAAATTAAAAACTATATTTTTGGTCCTCCACAATACAAATCCAAAGTAGCTTTTTTGGTTATTCGAATATACCACCTATCATTTGATTTTTGATGATAGTTTTCATACTTCTTCATACAGTAGAAATCTCACACATATAACTCAAAAACTACACGAGACACAAAGGTTAAATAAAACATTTGAATAAAAAAAAATCAACACTTTATTATCACACATTCCTTCTATTTTCGTAGTAGCCATTTTCATTTTCCTTTAAAATGTCTTTGAAATATGTATATTTATAAAGAACAGTATAACCGTCATTTAAAATATAATACACTTTAATAACTTTAACTGTGGCACAATAAACACATTTGTCAATTAGAATATATGGAATATTTCAATAACTGCCAGTTAACAAAATGCTTACGCATGTACATTTGCATTAGTTATGTACGTATGTACACAACCAAAGACAAACCTGATTTATATGTAATTCCGATGCAGATCGACAGGTGGAATACTGATCGACTAGTCGGAGGAGGGCCTCACTTCGTTCCCTCCTTTATCCGGTTTTCCAATTTGCTTTAAAATCTCACTCCCGTTTCAAGGTCTTCATTAGAAATTCTAACTTTAAAGTATCAATATGATTAAATTACAACACGAACACCACAAGTGAAGGGAATGTTTTAACTTCGAATGGACATTCATTTGACTGCAGTTCGTGTTCGGCACGATGCCTCGGGCCCGATCGGACATGGCGCTAACTTCACTGCGTTGCGCAATGCAACTTTTGGAAAAGTTTCGCGTTGACAGCTCTTTCCTCACACGTGTTGGAAACAAAGTTTATTTCGGTTTCCGCGTATTCCTTCACGTTGTCGTAAATCTTGTTATTTAACCATTCCCCGTTGCAGTATGGTGCACTAATGTTTTTCATTGCTTTTGTTATGCAAAAAAAACCTGTTTGATGGTAACTACGTTTATTAATATATACATAAATTAAATAAATCGTATTATGTCATGTATTCTATCACAGCAAATAGTTCATAACGAATAGAAAGTTATTAAACTAATCGGAAACTAAGTATTTTACATTAGACAGGAAAATTAGAATAGAAGTGTAAAAAATAGAATGTAAAATAATTAAACTTGGAAAGTTTTTAAAGTGAGATTCAATCCGACTATATTCGATTGCTCTAATATATTTATTAACATAGATTTATTTCTTCTCATTCGAACAACTATATCATTTGGTCCTGAGGTAGATTCACCTAAAAGATTCTAGACTTTCACTGACAAAACTTAGTTGACAGTAACTGATAATAAGTTATGTCTTAAAAATAAAGCCAAGTTACTGTGGCTTGACTGACGTGCACGAAGTGAAAAATAATTATCTACACTAATCAGTGGCGACATAAGACCGATGTTTTATGTGAATAAGAATAATTTTTGCGAGACCCTAATTGTTTATTTTTTAAATGACGTATGGTGGATTAATATCTAACAATTTCCAATTTTAACGACGCGGTGCAATTTAATATTTTATAGTTGTGGTCACGGATTTTTATGACTTATTGGCTAATCATGAGTTAAATTAAAAGATATGAGACTATTTACCCTTGCGCGCGTCTTGAACCGCTTCTGTCCCTAACATACGCGCCCTAATCGGTGGACCGGTCTACGACTATGTTCAAAATTGCACCATTCAGATAATTCACTAAACCATACAATGCCAAGCTGTTATTGGCATGTGTACTAAAAAGTTTAAGATCATACAAATTTATTTAAACCAGCCTAAATCTAACAGTCTTTAAAACCGAACTCTATAAGTTTTGAGCTCCATTGGCTCCAGCTCGATCGCGTCTAGGCCGGGCAGTGATTTGAACGTTTTTAGACCCGTGAGACTGACGGATGTCAAGTTGGTGATGTGTAAGCCGTTGAACTTAGTCTTTGATGTGAAAGTTGTGGATACTTTTTTGACCTTGTCACCTACAGAGCAACTGTAGCCCGGCCTCTGAAGCACCATGTAACAGGAAGTGCTGGGGAACTGTTCCAGTATGTCGTCTGTAATAGTGCGAAGGGATACCAAGTGGATCCCGTTGGGGAAGTTCTGCAAGAAAGTTTGGTGTGACTTCACTTTCACTTCGCCAGCTTCGCTCGTGTCCAGCAAGTACATGTTGACGGGGTAATTAAGAGTTCTACTCAAGTAGTCAGCGGTGTGCGACGGTAATTGATATGTTGCGGCCTTCTTGGGACTAAAGTGCCTTTCGTTCATTGGCCGGAAACTTTCGCTCGTGTCCCGTTTAGGACGTTCCCCTGTCATTGGCTCGAGTAATAGCCAGTTTTGGAAAACGGTTGGTTTATTGTCCACTACGCCCTCGCCGATACCGCGGAAATCGTCATAAAGCGTACGTCGGTCAAGCATAACTTCTAATCGACCTGGCTCGAAGCCCGCCGCGCCTTGTGCGTGATTCGTTATTAGGGTGAGTCGGCTGTCTTCATCTTGGAGCCATGCCATTGTTGTAATGGGGTAATAATTGGCTTCGATGCCTAATTTATCAACTTTCACTCTTTTTTGGTATTGAAAGCCATTTTGATCGGTATAAAATTCTGGTGGTTCACCGTTCAAAATGTCCGTTTGAATACGCATAAAGAGTTCAGTTTCTCTATTTTTCGGTGGCATCTCGAAATCGACAACATTCTCAATGAACACAGCGCGGGCTAAAGCCGGGTCGTCTACGTTAAAAATCCTAATCGTGTGCACTAGGAATGGCAAGTACATAACAGTAATTTCTCTAGAGATAGGCCCCGAAACAATTACAAGATTTTCGTCTTGCGGGTTGTTCCAATTTGTGTAGGCATTTAAAACGTTTTTCTCTGGAGAGTCATAATCGGGCATAAACAAATATGCGCCAGAGTGCCTCTGCGCGCTTTGGTACGCTCCGAACTGAACTTCAACAACATTCTTCAATTGTAAATCTTTTCTATATATCTGCCTCAAAAATCCAGAGTTTCTATTTATGAGTAATTTAAGGATTGAGTTTTCCAATTGAATGTCGCCAGGTAGCATTTTTTTAATAACGAACAACTTTTCACCATCAGCTTTGGGCACTTCCATGCAGTTGTTGCAGAAGACGATGCCGTGGTTCGAGGTGTTAGTGTGTTCCTCGAGATTGTACGTGATGGCGGTCAGCGGAGGCATTTCGGCTACGAAAAGAACATCAAAACTACTGTCGCTTATAACATGTTTCCCATCTTCGCGAATATCGATGATGGGAGTAATTTGGTATTGGACGTGTTGTTTTTTGTGGGTATCATATACGCGGATGTTAGTTGTGTTAGACCTAAGCGTGATAATTTCAGTACGGGCTTCAGCGAGAGGGTTGAACAAAATTACTTTCTTCTTATCGATGTAAGATATTTGTAGTTTCTTAGCTGGCTTCCCATATGTCTCCCACTCGACTTCGCTCTGTATAATGTTCTGCGAATGCAATGTGACGTCGGGTATCATTATCGTGGTCAAAGCCGTTTCTTGCAGTCGAATGCAGTGGTACAAGCTTGTGAACAATTTAGTACCATAATCGTACATCACGCTGGATTTAGAGGTGCCGGTTATCGCGTCGTGGTGTTGGAAAAGCCCCAAGTTCCTCCTCGCATTTATTAACTGTTCATAAGATTTTTCAAGCCTTTTCTCGGATGCGACGAGGTTTTGATTGTTTGATTGCTTAATATAATTTGAAACGAGGGTGAACAAAATTTCCGACGTCCGCAATTGATGTTCGAACTGTCGCGCCAGGATTTTCAAATAGGGTCTTGTTGTGTAATATCCGGACCAATATGCGGGTTTTCCCTCACTAAATATGTCGGAGTACACAAAGAAATCTCCCTTTAATGTAGGTATATCGTTGTGTCTTTCCCGCATTGCCCTAAAGTAGTCGAGGGGTGTGCCGAATTGAACCTCGGCGTTGAACATTTCCTTGTGACTATTAATGTAATCAAACATCTTCATGTAATTAATGTACTGAGCGTCGAACTCCACGCTGTATTCGTATCTGAAGTCATCGCCCAGAGGTACGAGCACCACGTTGTGCGGTGTCAGAGATCCGATGCGGTCATACTCTTCAATCAACGTTTTAGACTTGCTTTGTAAATTCTGCTCGGTGATGTCCTCATGCTTGGCCGTGTACTCGGAGTACTCGCCAGGGATTTTTCTAAAGTCAAAACTAAGACAGACAGATGGATGCGGGCCGCAAGTGCTTTTTATTGAATAGATGTCAAATGGCTGATTGTGAACTACGAGCGACGGTTTTTTCGTCGACCAGCTTGGAAGCCAATAGAACTCTTCGATTTGCTTTTCGGCAAGATATTGCTTCCATGCATAGTGAATTCGTTGTATAATAGTTCCTTCAAGGCCACTTTTATCAAGTAAGTAGGGCACAGTGGGTCCATGACCGAATGGGTCGATTGACCAGCCGCTCTTCGGAATTATGCCTAAGTT
Source organism: Hyles vespertilio (assembly GCA_009982885.2). Classification (NCBI taxonomy): domain Eukaryota; kingdom Metazoa; phylum Arthropoda; class Insecta; order Lepidoptera; family Sphingidae; genus Hyles; species Hyles vespertilio. The sequence continues at coordinate 28,753,129 of CM042833.1, read as the reverse complement.
GTTCTTCACCCAGTGATGACCTGAAAAATAAATGCTAGTTATAAAACAGAAAATACGTACCGAGAGTTAAAAGCGGCATTCGAAACATTAAAATAACTGACGAAGTATTTCTCGCAGGAAATCATCTGCAGGCAATTCGCAAGTTCCGTGAGTGGATTGTTTGGAGGCTATAGGCAGTAGTGCGACTTTACCTTCAATAAACTGATCAATAAGCGAGTAAATATGAGTGCACGCTTCATCGGGCATCACCCAGCCGCCGGTCGTGATCTCCAGCCGCCCTTCCTTTATTAATTTTTTCAGCGCCTGCAAGAGGGGGGTATTCATGATAAATGTTGAACAAATTGTTGAAGTTAATTCTCGACATCGAATAGAAACTTTTCCGCTAAGTTGCCTTTTTATACTTCCTTTTACCGATATTTTCTGTGAAGGTTAAACTATAAAACTGTTTGAAGGAAACTTTAGTATGAAAGACCAAGAGCATTTTGAATTACCTTCTGTTTGACGGGATGCGATCGTTCCCACCAGGCGTTCAAGAAGGATATTTCTGTCCATATGAAGGTCATGTTGGGGTATTGGTTTAGTTTCTGTACGATGTTGTTGATGATGTTTTTGGTCTTCCATTCGAAGTACTGCTCGAAAGTCTTCAGCCATCCGGGGTCATTGTGAGAGTGGGGTACCACTATTACCTGTTTAAGATGCCTGCACGTTAGTAAATTTTATGGCTTCTACATACGTTTAGTAACAAAAAACCTTTTTTTTATATATCACGTGTATTTATTTTTTGAGCCAAATAACGTCTTACTTATATTTATAGTTGTTTCTAAACACAAACTATAAAGTGAGCTAATAATTATTATAGATTATCTACCGGCGAATTTTCACAACACCCCTGTATATTATTCACTGTTCTATTTTATTTGTAAAGGCAGAAGCGTTCTTTAAGTCGTCATTTAAATTACTAACTACTGAATAAAACTCATTGCATAAAAATAAAAATAATAAACTTGTAAGACAAATAAACTAATTGCATAAATTTAAATTACATAGACTAAATAAACCGCTGTATTTAAAGTTCATTTTAGAGAAACATTTCGTTAATAAAATTCTAACATTTTACTCATATTTATGCGGTGATAGCAGAACAAATATTTGCTTTCCGCATCGCATATTAGGTCTGGAACGGAGAATTGAAATCTTTTGCCACATTTTGTAATTGTAAAGCAACTAGGAGGCAAAGGGTCTTTTATCTTAACTATGTATAGTAATTTTGTGAGCGTAGCGTCGACGTTCAGCTAAGGCGGCCTTAACTATTCTAAACTTAATTTAGCTTAGATTGCGTTATCTTAATTAAGGTTCGCAAGCCAAAAGAAAACACTAACAAAATACGCGTTTTATGCAACTGTACACGTATGTTTTAATGTTTATACATACACTCCAGTTATTTAATAATAAACTTACTAACATACGTTACTTTTGGCATGAAAAATTCAGTGACCTATAGTACAAATTACGATACTTTCATTCGCTATTTTTGTCAAAACATAATATGTATCTTGAATTGGTGCGTTAGGCAAGACACTATTTGCTTTAGGTTACAGTTTCACGGAAAGTTAGAACGATATACAGCTGTGCATGGGTGAAAATGTATTATAATTAAACTTCACGAGCTAGAACGCAGGACTCGTAGGTGGAAATAAAAATCAAAGTAAAGTGACGCTGCAGTTATTGAGTTATCGAAGATTAATTAAGGCTAGCTCGGCGGTGATCGCTTAGCCGCCGCGGCGCGGCGCCACGTATCATGTATCTCATATTAAAACGTCAAATGATACCGACGCAGAAAACTACCACAAAGTTATTTCATTAAGAAAAAAAAATGCCCAGTGATCATTGAATTAAAACTGCCAGCACTACCAGATGGTATCGAATTCAATTATTATAGCAACAGAATGAAACCCATTTCCCCATATTAAAAGGACATTATTCGTTTATTACGTTTTTTGCAAATTATTCGTGCTCATTGCGGGGCCGAGGGTTGTTTGTGCTCGCCGTGAATCAGAGACTAAACAAAATGCAGTGTTAATTACAGGCTGAATTAAATGAAGAATGCTTGTCTAGTTTTTATATCGACTACGAAGCCTGCATGAAGAAGCTTTATAATTGTTTGTTTATTCTACAGATTTAAAAAGCGACTATAATAGTAAAAGTTCAAGAAAATAAGAATAGAAACACATTACGAATAAGATTTTTCCTATAGAAATACCTAGTGTATGCTTCTAAATGTTTTGTTTTTCATTATTAACATACGAATACGTAAGGCGGTTTACCCTCGAGCACATCGAGGTAGAAACGCAATATCACGGAATCCCTTTGCTCGTAGTACAGTAGTATATATTATACATCTATTATGATTTCTTGGAACAACTGCCAAATTTTATACCAATGGCATAATTGACTTAATAAACTCAGCTATTTAGTCAGTATAATATTAACGTCCTTAGTCACAGACAGTTTTAAAAACAATTTGATTTGATACTTTGAAATTATACTATCATATGTTTTGTGTTTTTCGCTGAAACTGAATTCAAAAGTCGTTGGAAAGAGAAACATTCGAACACTGAAATAGCTTTCATGTGTGTTTTTCTATGAAAAACTGTGTAAGAATAAGTGATTATATATATTTTATTATTTCTTTACAAAATATGAAGTCTAATAGTATTTTACTAAACGGATAACAAATTGAATACACAATTATTTTATAATGTCCTGATAGTATAAAGATATATTCTATGTTTTATAATTTTGCTATTTTATTCGAATTCGCATTCATTCATTCGGTATTTAATTATGTTTCATTCTAAAAATCGAAACAAATTTGTTCGCTTACATGTTCATCGGCTGTATTTTTATGAAAACATAGCTCAAGCCTTTAGCTACGTTGTGCTTGTTAATAAACAAATTAAACTGCACTTCCTGGGAAACCTATTTAAATAATCAATCAACAAAACTTTTAACTCGGCGCTGCAATACTAAGACTTTCCTAGCACTTATTAATTAAAGCGGCCGGCCGCGTTTTCGTACAAACAGTAAGTATGCGTATAAACAAAAGATATTACCTTTAATCTGGGCCGGCGGCTATCGTTGCGTATCTTCTCATAGCGATCCTCAAAGGACTTGTCCCAAAACTCTTTTGTCCGTAGCCAACTAGGCTGAAAAATGAAATTCTCACATAAAATTTACATTTAAATTGCACGCTTTACTTTAGCTAGGAAATCACGGTAGCACCGTGCAACGCTGACACTGTTTCGCCTTGCACAATGTCCGCACCAAATGACAATGCATTTCGCATAACATTCGCGCACTAAGCAACGTTCATATATCTGGCTGAATTAAATGTCATTTTTAATTTGTAGTCATATTTTTAATCTCAAATAAATCTGGAGATATTCCAACTGTTTTAATTGCGAAAGCATCCTTTTTAAAACAATTTAGCGTCTGTTGAATACGACTTATTTTATTCTTCATTTTTAATCCTTAAACGCTCTCGTTCGAAAGCTTCAACCGGGAAGCTGGTGTCATAAAGATTCTACATTCAATTTTAAGTTCATCTAGTCATTCCCATTTATAAATTAAGATTGTAATGGTTTCGTTAATTGCATTGCTTTGATTATTCAGATGTCTGTAAAATTCCTTTTAATAATCATACAAACAAAATTAATGTATTATTTTATGGTCTAAATAACATGTTATATTATAAAATTTAGGAGTAATGTTAAAAGAGAAAATATTGTGAAGTGTGTTTTGTCTCAAAGTTTCTATCTGTGTCATCCCATATACGTCCCACTGCAGGGCACGGGCCTCCTCTACAATCGAAAGTACGATTGAGAGTGTGTTAGGCCATATAGTCCACCACGCTGGCCTAGTGTGGGTTGGTGGACTTACATACCATAGAAATTCTTATAAATCGCTATGGTATGCAGGTTTCCTCACGATGTTTTCCTCTACTGTCTTAGTGCGTGGTGATTGACTATCAATACGCACATGACTCCGAAAAGTCAGAGCTGAGCCCTGGGAATCGAACCCGCGACCACCGTGAACATGTTGGCAGCCGCGTCTGGTCCGTTTACCAACAGGCCACCACACATTTCTCACGCACGTCTCAAAGTTTACTTACATATACTTATTTAAATACTAGTCGCAAATGGCTTGCATACGGTATACATAAAATAGGTGAGTTTTAATTAAATATTTTTTACAAATTCCGTATTTCTTCTTAACTAGCTCGTCGGCAAAATGTATAATGTAAAGTTGTACGTAGTATTAGTATGCGTCTAAACAGAGGGGTCACTCAACCGACATGAACATCTTGGGTCTTAAGATTCCATAATTCAATTGTGGCAAATTGCGCGACCCTACTCTGTTACTATTTATACGGGTTTGAATCTTGCCGAGCTTCATAGCTGAGCGAAAAGTGTAGATTGTTAAAATATTATGTTTATTGATATCAAAATAATACCAGTTTACTTCCCACTAACGCCATCTAGTGATATAAATATGTACTAGGATTAAAGTGTACCATAACCTAAACGAATCAATAAATTGTCTATTCTCAACCGGCAACTCATTCGTTTTAATAGGTTATGGGCCCAGCGCAAAAGTTTAATTTTAAAAAAACAGTAAATTCATATCGTGTATCAAAAAAAAAGTTATAATGTCGTCAGGCAGCTATCTAATAAACGTGCCCAATTTAAAGGGACGCGATAACTACGATGATTGGGCGTTCGCAGCCAGAAATTTCCTCATCTTAGAAGGAATCGACATCGACGCCATTCCTGTCGACTTAAGTGAAACCGAAGATAGAAAAGCCAAAGCCAAGCTCATAATGACAATTGATACAAAGCTGTACGTGCACATTAAAAACGAAAAAAAAGTCAAGGATTTATGGCAAAAACTCCAAAAGTTATTTGATGACAGCGGATTTACAAGAAAAATCAATCTTCTTCGAACACTAATATCCATTCGTCTTGATAATTGTGAGTCCATGACACGTTATATAAGTCAAATAGTTGAAACTGCACAAAGACTAAAAGGTACAGGGTTTGAAATTAATGAGGAATGGATCGGATCATTGCTATTGGCGGGGCTGCCAGAAAAGTTTGCCCCAATGATTATGGCAATAGAACATTCCGGCATTGCCATAAATTCTGATGTCATTAAAACAAAATTGCTTGATATGAGTTCTGAAATCGGTGAGCATGACTCGGAAGTTGCATTATGGTCGAAGCAAAAAAGTAAGGTTGGTCAACATTTTAATACAAAAGGCGGGAAACAAACGTCAAATTATATGTCAAATGGAAAGAAGGTTATAAAATGCTATAAGTGCAAGAAAATTGGCCACTTTAAAAACCAGTGTCCCGAGCTGAAAGAAAAGCAAGTAAACGCATTTAGTGCTGCATTTTTTAATAGTGAATTTAATAAGGACGACTGGTATATCGATTCAGGAGCGAGTGCTCATATGACATCAAACAAAGAAAACTTATTGCAAGTTAGAAAACTACACGATATGAAAGAAATTATTGTTGCAAATAATATGACTGTGCCAGTAGTGTGTGCCGGAGATACACAGATTACTACGCTTGTAAATAATTCTCAGTTTGACATACAAGTAAACAACATTTTATACATACCCAATCTAACCACAAACTTGTTATCGGTAAGCCAGTTAATAGCAAGAGGAAACAAAGTTACTTTCAAAAGCGATGTGTGTTATATACATAATCAATGCAATGAGCTTATTGGAATAGCAAATTTACAAAATGGTGTGTATAAGTTGAATACAAAGAAGTCAGAGAAAATGTTGGCAGCTGCAATTAAAACTACAGATGCAAAGCAGTGGCATAGAAGATTAGGACACATAAATAGTAATGATTTGCAGAAGATGAAAAATGGTGCTGTAGATGGTATATCTTTTGATATGAAGGCTGATATCCAAAAATCCAACTGTCAAGTATGTTGTGAAGGGAAACAGAGTCGTTTACCATTCCAACAACGAAACCATAGAAGTACAGAAATGCTAGATTTGATCCACTCAGATCTGTGTGGGCCTATGGAGGTTCGATCGATTGGACAGGCAAGATACTTTCTATTGTTTATTGATGATGCTAGTAAGATGGCATTTGTATATTTTATAAAGGAGAAGAATCAGACTCTACAGTATTTCAAGGAATTTCAAAGAATGGTTGAGAACCAAAAAGGAACAAAGATAAAAACATTGAGAACCGACAATGGAGGGGAGTTTTGTTCAGATATGATGGAAAATTATCTGAAAGATTGTGGTATTATCCACCAGAAAACAAACCCATATACTCCAGAGCAGAATGGTGTCAGCGAGCGTTTCAACAGGACTATAATAGAACGTGCAAGATGTTTATTGTTCGAGGTCAAACTGGATAAAAGTTTTTGGGCAGAAGCAGTTAACACGGCAATTTATTTGAAAAATAGATCACCGGCTTCAGGATTGGACCAAAAGACACCAATTGAGATATGGACAGGACAAAAGCCTGATCTCAGTCATGTCAGAATATTTGGGAGCCCAGTAATGATGCATGTTCCAAAGAATAAACGATTAAAATGGGACAAGAAAGCAGTAAAATACATTTTAGTGGGATATCCAGAGAATGTGAAAGGTTACAGATTGTTTAACACAGAAACTAAAAAAATATGTACTAGCAGAGATGTAATTATAATGGAGCAAGATACTACTCAGATAGAAATTAGCAAAGAACAGCAGTCAGTGCAAGAGGAAAGTTCCATTAAAGAAGGTGAAACAATCCTGACAAATAAGGATGATCCTACTTACACAAATAGTTCAGATAAAAGTACAACTTCAACAGGAAGTCAATCTTATCAGACATTATCTGAAGAAGAAGATCTATATAATAATGAAGAACCTCGAGTGGTGGAAAAGCGAATCAGGAAACCTCTTGAAAGGTTTTACAAATCTTTGTGTTTCAGATGGACCCGAGTCTTGGGCTGAAGACATAAGCTATGATGAAGCTACCAACGGTCCAGACAGAGACAAGTGGCAGCAGGCTATGTCTGATGAAATTCAAGCGTTTGAAGACAACCAAGCATGGGAGATCGTTAGTCAAGAGGAGTCAGATAGAGTAGTAGAATGCAAATGGGTGTTCAAGCAAAAGCCAGAAAGCGATAACCGTGTCAGGTATAGAGCAAGACTTGTGGCGAAAGGTTACACACAACGGCATGGAGTAGATTTTAATGAGACTTACTCACCAGTTCTCAGGTACTCGACACTTAGACTTTTATTTGCTTTAAGTGTAAAATTTCATTTTGAAATCACTCATCTTGATGTAGTTACAGCATTTTTAAATGGTGTTTTAACAGAAAATGTGTATATGCGTGCACCTCCTAATTTAAATTGTCCAAGTAATAGTATTCTCAAACTTAAAAAAGCAGTGTATGGTTTAAAGCAGTCCGCTAGGGCATGGAATGCCAGAATAAATGATTGTTTGATAGATATGGATTATATAAAGTCAATTGCAGAACCGTGTTTGTATAGTAAAACATATAAAAATGAGCAGACTATAATTGCAGTATTTGTTGATGATTTTTTCATTTTTTCAAATAGTAAGACTATGATTTGAAGAAAAAACTTATGTCAAAATTTAAAATAAAGGACTTAGGTCAAATAAAAAGATGTTTAGGCATGCGAGTGAAATATGTTAATAATTGTATTTGCATTGATCAGGAACAATTTGTAAACCAAATTCTTAAAAAGTTTTATATGAATGATTGTGGTACTAAAGATACTCCAATGGAATGTAATTTGAAACTAGATAAGGCAGAATGTGTTGATAAACAGTTCCCCTATCAACAGCTTATAGGAAATCTTATGTATTTGTCTGTATTAACTCGTCCAGATATATCATATAGTGTGAGCTATCTTAGCCAATTCAATAATTGTTTCAGTTCAGTTCATTGGCATCATGCAAAAAGAATTTTAAAATATTTGCAAAAAACTAAGTCTTATGGTTTAAAGTTTACTAAAGATACTTGTAATTTAGAAGGTTTTGTTGATGCCGATTGGGCTTCAAATACCATAGATAGAAAATCCTACACAGGTTTTTGTTTTAAATTATCAGGTTGTGTAATATCCTATGAATGCAGGAAGCAACAGACAGTAGCATTGTCAAGTACCGAAGCCGAATACATGGCTATTGCTGAGGCATGTAAAGAGGCTATATATTTAAAAAGTATTTTATCAGATATTGTTGATTGTAACTATACTGTAGTAATTTACAATGATAACCAGGGAGCTCAAAAGTTGACAGAAAACCCTTTATTTCACAAACGAACTAAGCACATAGATGTGCGCTACCATTTTATACGAGAAGCCGTTTCTAGTAAGGTTGTAAAAATTGTTTATAAGTCAACATCTGAGATGCCTGCCCATATATTAACGAAAAGTCTTGGTAGTGCTGAGCATAATTATTGTGTAAAATTATTAGGAGTTCAAAATGTTTAAAAATGTTAAGGTAATGTTATATAGTATGAAAATAAAGGCAAAGTTAAATTTTATTGTTTTTTATAATTAAAGTCATTGTTCTGGTTTTGTTTTGTTGATAGTTGAAGTTATTGTGTAAAGTATTTTTTTTTATTTTAATAATTGATGTTATTGTTCTTAAATTTGATAACTGATATTAGATTATTTTGATAAGTGGTGGTGTTAAAATATTATGTTTATTGATATCAAAATAATACCAGTTTACTTCCCACTAACGCCATCTAGTGATATAAATATGTACTAGGATTAAAGTGTACCATAACCTAAACGAATCAATAAATTGTCTATTCTCAACCGGCAACTCATTCGTTTTAATATAGATCACTTCCAGCTTTTGTGCGGCTGTTAAAACCTCACGTTGCGTCGTGCCAATTTGTTTTATTTTTTTTTTACTGGCAAACAGCAAGGTAAGTTAAGTGAAAAATAGCCTTACATAAATACATCCGTATCTCTGCGACGTTAACCAAATTTTGTTTACTTTTAGACACTTTCGACATGTGATGACGACACAAATTAATGAATATGGATTGTCGAAAAACTACATTATAAAATGTAATTTTCAAATTAAATACTTTTCGAGTGTGCCGAAAAATCTTTGTAATGCAAATCGCTGTTCTTAATTGATTGACGTGATTTTAATGATTTCCATATGTTGGCGCAATTATTACTCCGCTCATTCTTTTTCGAACACTGTATCTCATTTGGTCAATTCAATTTGTTTCTTTTAAAGAGTAATATGGCTGTGTAGTGTGTATGTTCGTATATTTATAAAAAAAGACACAATAAAGTGACTATAATGCATCTGCATTTCAATAGTGAAGAAATGGAAACAATTATGGCTGTCTACTCGAATACACACGGGCGAGACTTGAATGGTCATTATGGTGAGTTTTCCACTGCAATGTAAAGTTCTCTCTAGCTGGGTAGAAAGTAAGGTCCTATACCCGGCTAGAAACTAAGTAAAATTCATTGTTTAAATCATATTAATAAGCACTTAAAAATTTGTTAAGCAACGTAAAATATTCCTGCATATTTGATTCCAACTTGTTTGTTAACAACAAGGCAGTGCCAACATGAATAATCAAATCATAATACCTCAAGACGCGTAGCACAACGAGCTATGGAATGGGTCATGTTAGGTATCCACCCGGAAGATCATGTGCCTAACGTGGAAATTAGACGTCGCACGAAAGTTGAAGAGGTCGGCATATATATCGCCAGGATGAAGTGGAGATGGGCGGGACACTTAGCCAGGCAGCAAGACAAAAGGTGGACTAAAGCAGTCACAGAATGGTACCCTAGAAATGGCCAAAGAACAAAATGCAGACCACCTGCTCGATGGTCGGATGATATTGCGAAGTATATCGGCAAGCAGTGGATAATACTCACGCAGAACCGGAAAGAATGTCGTGATCGAGAGGAGGCCTATACCCAACAGTGGATTGATACGGACTGAAAAAGAGTACCTCAAGGCTGGGTAGAAATAGACTCTTGGTTTAGATAAAATAAAATATTCGCGGAAATAAATATGAATAAATACCTCGAGTCTAAAGATCACATAAAATAATATCAACAGAAGCCTATGGCTTTCAGAACACAGCTAGAAGTTAATTAGTAGGTTTACCGCTTGAGAACGTGCTACAGCTGCGTGTAGGAAGTAGGTCAAGAAACTCTCAAACCCTGTAGGGTATAAGGTTCTAATACGGATGTAGGACGTATTAATATGCTTCAGCATTTATACATCAGGATTGAACTCAGTACCTACATATATTAATTACAGCGGTCTGTTAAAATGTATTGAAAGCTGTGTCTATATCACGCATTTGTAAGAGTACTCACAAGCAAATTGAAATGTAAATCACATATCGATTCACAGAAGTGATGGAAATCGGACATAATATGATAGCAAATTAAATCATTTGTAATTATATAAACATGAAACATTATTACTACTTTACTCTGGAAGCCCAGGTAATAAAGAACATTCCGGACATTTATTACTGTAGGTTGGTAAGCCCCAGGATGTAACGTGATTCGGGGCTTTATAATACAAATAATATGTTTAATAATTAAATCATTTATAAATTTATCATATGCATATTTTTTGTTTCTTGCACTTATTATGTATGTACGTATCATGTATGTACGGTATCATATTCGTAGATAAATTTAGGGTTTGTCCCCAAAGTGTACAGGGACTGAAGTGTGGTTAGTAATCTTGCTGACCACAATTCGCCGAGGTTATATCATTACCCTACCCACAATGTTGTGAGAACTAGGAACCCTATTGCCATCCCGAGCCTATGTATATCTGGCAACTCGTGGGGGCTTATTTAAACTGAAAAACGATTATAGAAAAATCGATTCCACAACCTCAGAACTCAACGACAATTATAATTTAAAAACCGAATGCCGCTTTATAGAAATAATCGCAAATTACGTAAAGTAAACCACAAATGAATGTTGTGGTATTTGTATGTCGCATTTAATTGCATTAATTGATGCAAAGGATATCGAGGGATTACCTCGTTCTGACTACAAACAGAGTGCGCCGGAACAACGCCTGCAGCTACCAATACCAGCAATATTGTATACATCCGCTTATACTCGTATTTATAAATACAATATGTTCTTACATCATATAGTTAGTCTGCGAAACAGCAGTTGTAAAAAAGCTTTATGTTTAATGATAAAATGATGGAACTGAAAAAAATACCGTAAAATTTATAAAGCACAATAGGAAAGTTCTAAATTATTGACTTTTCTAAGTTACGCAAGCATTAATGGTTATATTATCACTCGCTTTACCGACACTTATGGGGACTTCTAAATTTCTCCATACGTAAATATTGTTGGAGAAACGTAACCTCGATCGTGGTTGTTTCTTGATAACACTGGAGAGTAGAAAAATGTTTGAGTAATAATTTTGATTTCTAGCCTTAGTTACTGTACTTCAACATCTCTTTTATTTATTCAATCTACAAAGCATTTTTACCATTTTCTAATAAATATTACAACAAATATATTTAAGAATAATAAGTGCGTTCTTTTAACTAGTGTTAGATAAATGTATTACTTAGGTCTAAATCTTCGAAACAGGGATGCCGGATGTTGACGAAATCTGTATTATTATTTATATCGTAGTAAGTAAGTTAAGTTTATTTAGTTTGTTTTATTTTATTTGCAGTTGAAATTATTTCAAATTAGGCGGTAGGAGGTATAGACAAGGATGTGTGCTGTGACGTCATCTTCCAAAAGGCGCGGCGCCTGGACGCGAAAGATAAAACGAGTGTCCTTTCAGCACTACTAAAAATATTTATATTCGTGCAATTTTTGCCAAATTTTGACGCTATTTAAAATATTTTTTGCCACAATGCATATTTTGCTATGATCATTAAATTGCGTTCAAATTAAACATGGGAACCATGCGTATTATAGGTGAAACCGTTGATTAGCAATACAATGACTGAAGTAAGGTCTGAAGTTACTTATAATTGAATTTGACATACACTGTAGCATTTTTTTATTTCAATTCCACATACTCGTAACATGAAAGAACATAACGTGTTTGTACAAATAAAACAGTGAAATTCGGAAATAGATTTGTTTGTTATTTGAAGTGAGCAATTAGATTCGCACACTCTCTGTTTGACGAACTAAAATGGAATAGTTTTTTATCAGCAGCAAACACGGCGAGCCCCAGGGCGTGCACGCGCTATTTCGCAGTTGAAACTTTGTCTACAAAACAAATGAAAATCGAATTTTAGTACATCATAAAAAAAACTAACCGAATAACGAAGAAAAGTATAGTTTTTTTTTTCAATTTATTTTACCTACTGGCTATGGCATATAATCTGAATTTCCAATGCACCACGGATAAACTTGACTATCGGGAAATGCATATTATATATTATATTATATGGCCTAACCACTCTCAATCGTACTCTCGATTGTAGAGGAGGCCCTGCCCACGTGCCCTGCAGTGGGACGTATATGGGCTGATACAGAATACTTTAATGTAAGAATATAGGGCAACAATTGGCAAAATATACTCAATGAAAATAAAAATACATTAAGCATTGTGGTGTTTGAAGCGATTTATAATTTGAAGTTGATTTTATCTCCCGAAGTGGGTTAGGGGCTGTCTCTGGAGAAAGCGGCCGGCCTTGAACTCTATGTAATATTTTGCCTCGTAAATTATTCGCTGCTGTGTGTCAGCGCTGGTATTTCTCTTACTCTGTTTTTATGTGTGAATATTAAACGATTTTCCGTGTTATGATAATCTTTCTAAGGGTACCTTTAGGACCTTTACCTTTGCTTTATGAAATAATATCAAATAATTTTTAGTTTTTTTTCACTTGACGGTTGATAATGACAGAATATTGTTTTAAAGGTCAAGACTTAATATGAAGTAAAAACTAATTTGCTGCACTATTAATATAGATACGAAAAAAACTATGTCGTCCTAGGACGGATTCTAGTAAAAAAGTTAATAACAGGTTACCATTTAAGACTCCTAAAAAAGTTGCTTTATCCGGTCTCTCAAAGCAATATCAATCTATAATTAATTATTAAAAATATTAGACAGCGGTACAAATTAGACTTAAACAGAATTAAGTCATTTTAATATTTACGACACGTTCCGTCTCGAGACTTTGCGAAGTTCCCGCGGGATCTTAAAACTCTACAGAAATGAAAATATTTCCGTTTGATAGATGTGTGATAAAAGCGAACGGCACATGTTCTACTATTATCAAAATACAGAATACAAGCACGTTTGGGAAATGTCAAAAAACATACATAAACTCACGCCTTTATCCCAAAAGAGGTAGGCAGAGGTGCTACCAGGAGACCCACGTTTTGCCTTATGTGTTCCGTCCCACGATGTGACTGAGGGCAGGCCTATCACCATATCGGGCACTTATTCCTAAATCCGGGCTGATAATTAACTGAAAATCAAATATCACTTTGCCCGGCTCGGGATACGAACCAGAGACCTCAATTTACAACTGTAGTATAACTGCGCAACCAAGGTATCTCAAAAGACCGTTCAATTTATTTCATTTCACGATAAGGAACAACATTAACAGAATGACACGATTCCAAGCCAAAAAGCTTTAAACCTGAAAAATTAAGTTAAAAATGTATTCATAAAAGCGTGTCAGAACAGAATTAAGCGATGGATATTGATGGATATCAATAAAAAAGGTAATATGCAATATTAATTAATATGGATTTACGCACCTGCCGCCATTGACTGCTTTTGAGGCAGAAAAGTGCTGGAATTACGTTTTTGTAGCGAAAAATGTGAATGAAAACAGCGCGCGCTGGCGAAAGATATGTAAAATACATTTGTTGTCTAACGTTATATTTATTAATGTCTATTGGCCGATGCCAATAATCAATCGAAAAAATTAGATTGAAGTCAATCTGGATTGTTTTCTACTTTTCGATTTGTCATTTACCATGTTGCCATAGTTTTTTCACTACTGAGATTGATGATTGGCAATATAGTATCAGAAAAAAGATTGAGCTGTCAATCTCAAACGGCAAACTTTGGATTGGGATTGTTTATTGGCAGCGACTGTATAACAGGTTGACCAAATAATTTTTTAAAAGTACCTATAGATGATCTATAAGTAACGTGACCATTAATTTTTGTACCAGAGCGGGACATCTGTGGAATTAAATAATAATAATAAAGTTTTTTGTGTTTTACAAGTTTTTATCATAGAAAATAGAATAACATAAAATAATAATTATAGTCGTATTTGTCGGCTGAACAAATTGTTTCAAAACATCAGGTATAGTCTTTACATAAGTGTGAAACTCAGTATGATTGATTTGTAATTATTTTTGTAATCAAATAACTCGTAAATCAAAATAACTCGCCTGTATTTATTTTTTATTAATTTATTTTATCACTTGTCCATATTTTGTTTATGTGAGAATAACTGTTTCGACAGATGCATTACTTCCAGACACACACATAACGTATCTACTCAATAATTGTGGAAATGCTTGTTAAATCGAGACTGTTTGTACGAAAGTGCTGGAATTATACGATCCCACGGTTTTTAGTAGTAGTTCGGTAAAGCATTTCGAACAGGAAATATATTTTAAATTATCGTTTGGTCTGTTTGCAAGAGCGGGACTATGTCGGCCTTGCTGGGAACACCGGGACAGACTTCCTGAAAGCGGGACTGTCCCGCCGAAAGCAGGACGTATGGTCACGTTATCTATAAGTCATGTAAGGCATATATGTTTTGGAAAAAAAACAGCGTTTTAAATTTGGAAGAGATCTTGGGCCAAGTGTGCTTTTTGGGAAGTAGATAACTATTTTCGGAGTAGTGCACCCAGTATCCCTTATATTGGAAGTGAATAACTAGTGGTATTCACACACACACAACACGCACTCACGCACGCACGCACCACTCACGCACGCACGCACGCACGCACGCACGCACGCACGCACAGCACGCACGCACGCCGCCACGCACGCACGCAAGCAACGCACGCACGCACGCACGCACGCACGCACGCACGCACGCACGCACGCACGCACGCACGCACGCACGCACGCACGCACGCACGCACGCACGCACGCACGCACGCACGCACGCACGCACGCACGCACGCACGCACGCACGCACGCACGCACGCACCACGCACGCACGCACGCACGCACGCACGCACGCACGCACGCACGCACGCACGCACGCACGCACGCACGCACGCACGCACCACACACACACACACACACACACACACACACACACACACACACCACACACACACACTCCAGAACATTGAAATTACAGAGACATTTTAGAATTTAGATGATTCAGTTGCTTCAATATTAAAGGAAACTAAGCCTTAGAATAGAAGTCAGAAAGCACAAAAAAGAGGAAAAAGCCGTTGAAGCCTTCTCTCCACGCATCCAGGTGCAAGCAAACAGGATTGTGTTTTTACCTTTCAGTGGCTGTCGCGTAAGCCGGAAACATACTACTGAAACTCCACGCAATGCTACGTCGCGTGGCGTGCTTGAGTGTGGTTCTAGCTATAGAAAATACTACGATTTGATTTGATCCAACACGTGTCCTGTCGGGTCGGGTCGCGTGACGTTTCAGTAGTATGTTTCCGACCTGACTCTGCACTGGATGTCTCAAGGCGTGGAGCGCTCTAATTATTATCATTTTGGTAAACGTACGCGTATGCTTATGTATGTGTTCAATCAAAATGTAGTTAAATTGCGTGCAGTGCAACTATATAGTTTCATTGCTTTTTTTTAATGTTAATTTTCATCACTTGTAGGATGTACCGTATAATAAAAAAAATAATCCAATCGACACAAAAATAGATGTATGATTACCCATAATACGCGTGTGTGTTGTATTTTTTTCATCACGCTCAAATTTTTAAAATCCAATTCGAATCTTTTGTTTTTAAATTCTCATCTCAAATAAATTCTCGTAGAATAAATACATAATTATTTGAATTACGGGTGTATTTAATTCGTCACTCAACGCTCCGCAATACCAAGCTGCTAGAGTTTTTACGAAAATTACTGCTTAAAAGGATATCAAAGTTTTATTGACTTAAACGATTTCAAAAGTTCAAAAGGCCCGCACCGCTCGAGGCGAAATAAAAAGTACTCGATGTGGTCGCCGCGAATAAGCGCCCTCACGCCGCGCCGCGCGCCGTGGCACTCGTTGACAAGATAGTAGATACACATGTTTTATTCCATATGACGACCCAAAAAGACCCGCAATATATGGCTTTTAAATTTACGAAATCTATTTTATTATATACACCGGCATTTTTTTTATATTGATTGGTAAATATTTTTTTACCGCTTTGCGATAAGACCGCCGATTGTTACACTATATAATATACATTATGTTAACGTTTAGTTCCTAGTTATATTTTATTTTTTTATGTGATGTGACAATGAAGTACAAAAATAAAATAAAAAGGACGTATGTAAATTCATCTAGTGACCAAGTAACAAATGATCCGTGGCTGATAGACTATGTTCAGCACTGGATTTCCTATGGCTAAACAGGAAGGCTTCGTTACAAAATGTACGGGCTTCAAGCAGTGTAGTTCATGGCACCTACACTTCGAGTAATCTTCGCTATAAAATTTAGATACTTTTGAATTCTAAATACACACTTGCATCTGACCTTCAGAAGATTTTGATGATATATCTTGGGCTCATGTGCAACGAAGCAACGGGTTACTCTTGTCCGCAATGAATAATTTGCCAGGAGTTTTTTTTTCATGAAGAGGTAACATATGACCCCACTAAGTTAAAAACCCAAAATACTTACAAAAATGGCGTCCGCTAGAGCCGCCATTTTGGAAAACGCGTTTGAAGCCATATCTCTGGAACCGTCCACTTTAGGCCCATCATGCTAAGGACCTTTCTTGTAGATAATTAAATTTCCCATCTTTTTTGTTCAATATTTTTTTTGTACCATTAACCTAGCGATTTACAATGTTATTAATATTCGTTTCATGCCTTTTTGCCGATATCTTTGTTAATAATTGTTTAAACAAAAAATTGTTAATGACTAAACTTTTAAATCAATAAATTCTTAACAACTTTTCACCCATACTTTTTTTCTCTAAAATCAATATTTTAGAAGTTATCGCGCGTTAAATGGTGTACTACCGAATCAAGGTCAATGGAAACGAAAGATGTATAGCGTAATAATGAAATCCAATGATTTCTCCATGGTTATCACGTAATTAATTAAATACTGATGGCATAAGGGAACAAAGCAATGAGGAAATAGTAAATTTTGTTAAAAATCCATGTAAAATTTATTGTAAAATTTTACATGGATATAGGGTATAAAATGAAAATTAATCATCTTCTTCAACTCTCGTCCGTTTCGCAGGTGGTGAAGATTCTATATCGATGACGTTGTCCTCTTCCTCTTCATCTTCTTCAATGTCATACAAAGATTTCAATGCCTCCATTAATTTTCCATTGGGGTGATTAATAACATCTTCATCGTCATCGCCCAATTCTGCATCGTTCACTAGGAACTCAGGTTGATTACTGCAAGTTTCTTCAGAGCAGTTCTCACAAATTACAGTACAGTCCAAGCCTGCCTTTCGGCACCCCCAGGCTCTACCACAACCTGTTCTGCATTTGCATGAAATGCATTCCAGTAAACTAGGTGGTGCAAATGGCATCTTTGATGCTATTGGTTGGAGACCCAGTGATGTGCGTGTCCAGCCCCATTCCTCTGGATCCAAATGATTCCCAAGCTAGGCTTGAACTTGCTGGTAAGTTCTGTGGGAATGATATTTTGCCGCTTCTTCAGTGGGTGGCAGAGATTGCACGATTTACAATGTTATTAATATGCATGAAACGAATATTAATAACATTGTAAATCGCGAACGGTTAATGGCACAAAAAAAATTATTGAACAAAAAAGATGGAAAATTTAATTATCTACAAGAAAGGTCCTTAGCATGATGGGCCTAAAGTGGATGGTTCCGGAGATATGGCGTCAAATGCGTTTTCCAAAATGGCGGCTCTAGCGGACGCCATTTTTGTAAGTATTTTGGGTTTTTAACTTAGTGGGGTCATATGCCACCTCTTCATGAAAAAAAAAAACTCCTGGCAAATTATGCAGGAAAAAATGCTTCGTTGCCTGTACTATGTAGTAGTTAACTATAAAAAAGCAGTATAATGTCTCTCAAATACTTTATGCAAATTGCATATGAGCCAACAGGCTCATGTAACATGTATGTAATAACATAAAACGCATGATTACTACAATTGCAACGCCTTTCTTTGAGACAGAAACGATTTTCTAAAACTGTGCTACAACTTTGAAGTTATTTTGCGAGTAACTTTCAAAGTAACAAAATCTTCGCTGGGAATCGAATTGCATTTATCATCTTGATATCTAACTACTATAAAGTACCCATATCCGAGGTAAGACAAACGTATAAGTTTAAAAGGACACTAAAACATAAAAGAATATATGTAGCAGGCAGCAGCGACGGTGTCAGTCTCCAGATAAAAGTACAATGGGCTGTCTTATAGCATTAAGCAATTTTGTCGGACACCTATGGATGTATATAAGAAAAATAACAACATTATAAATTAAATCATGGCCTTCTCCCCTAAAATTACCTGAGTAATTTGTGGTTAGCATTTCTAATAAGCTTCACTTATTTGTTGCTGTAGCCTTTCATATTTTTATGATCTCTGATATAACATAAAATATATATGCAATAAATGTGACTAAGTGCATGAGATCAGTCGTTCTTTTCTGGAGTCAATGACACTTATTGCACGCTCATATAACTTTTATAGCCATGCAGTGACACTTGACATACCGTTTTATTTTATATTATTGTTACTGTTGCTTATCAAAGTATTAAATAATGGAATATCCTATTCAGAATATTTAGAAAAAAATGATTTGCACCTATTATAAATAAATACATATATATGGATGAATGTATGTTATAAGCATTAAAATAATGAATAAGGAAATGCTTTAAAAAGATGATAGTTAATATTATTATAAAACGTATTCAAAATGAGATTATTCTTTCATTAATGCAAGTTTTGAAACCAAAAGCCTCTATGAAATGTTAACTATTGATACGGAATGTGTTATGGTTATGAGAAAAAAACCGGTACAAGAAACTGCTTCAGCGGTAAAATATTATATTTTCTAAAATAAGTCTACATTTCATTCAATTGCAGCAATATGGCTTACTTGGCATACTCAAATCTTTTATTACGATGAAGTTAAAATCAAGTACTGGGAAATTGCTATAAAGCTAATTGCAATTGAGTTTTAACCTCTTCTTTAAAGTATTTTTTATTGCGAACGGAAATATCAATTTTAAACTCCATAAATTGACTTTTAATACAATTAGCATTGTGTATAAAACAAGATGGACTTATGTTGCCCGAATCAAAGCGAAGTATTTTTATCCTATTCATTAGTTTTTCTGAATTCTTGAAGACTTATTTTTCTAAAGCAAAATCTGTAGCGTCTGTTAAATTCTATTTATTCCTGACGTATCCCGTATCCGCATATTTGAAACGTCAATGGTTTCTACCTCGTACGTCGCTGAACTTAACTTGCCTGATAACTTTTAATATACGGTCTCCGGCGAAGTTTTTACTAGAAGCTACCGGTAGCTTCCGGGTCAACCTGTTCTCAATTTACAGCAGTTTGTAATGTAACACTTTGTGATTTGAGAGTTTTTTGAAATACGATTTAATAGAGAAGCCTATTAATAATCCCTTAAAGGTGAAATTCTAAAGCCCTTGAACAACTTACGAAATTAATTGTGATAGATATTGCTCTCCCTTTCTAATTTTCAAGGGTTTTTTTTGTGCGGATCCCTAAATATCTTTTGCACCAAAATAAATCGAAAAAAAAGAACCTTTTATTATATCATCTACATTTTTTATTGTGCGGAAACCTATTTTTTTTTTTTCAATATAAGAGCAGCCTGTGTTACTCCCGCAAAAAATGCTATCCGTGAATGAAAGTCCCTTCAAAATGGGTTTAGCCGTTCCAGAGATCGGTGGGAAGACGACAGACAAACGGACAAAAAATGGATTTTCGGTATAGATATCGTGTAAATTAACGATAACAAACTGACAAAGAGGTTAATTTAACTTTATAAACAGGCACTTAAATTTTATTTACATGTATAGATAAAAGTTTTATTTTTAGAATACTTTAAGTTGTATTTTGCTTTAGAGTTATATGTGTATATTTGACTTACTCGCCACTTCTCAATAAGGTAAAGCAATCCCCACCCACAAGTGAATGTTGGCCTCAATACCAACAAAAATATCAACAAATATCTGTCCACGTCGGAATTACAAGTATCTCTATTATTGACAGATCAGAATAAAATATTAATTTGAAACGAAGGACTTGTTTATGTTTATTTTTTCACGTTTTGTATGAGATAGTGTTAGCTGATTATGTTTTGTACCATTTCGTTTATTTTGTATCATTATCATATAGAAAATTATGAACGCTATAGCGTATGGGTCTTAATTTCTGATTTTATTTATCTTATGTTTAATATTCGGTCAATATTGAAAGAAATTGGTAAATTCAAGATATACGTAGTATTGTCAACATGTTCCACTTTTAGTCTACATTTATTAAGAGGTAATTTGCGAGCCACGTTTAGAAGGCTTAATTAACGAATGATATATCATACATTATAAATGACATTCGCACATATTGCTGGCGCTGCAGAATAATGAGAATAATTACACCACTAAATATTCAAATAGAAGTCTACAAATTTGTTCGCTAAACTGGGACTGCGTTAATATTTCACGCGAAAAGAGCCGCAGGCACATGACAAATTTGAATGATTGTACTAAATGTGGAAGCGTTGGCTTTTTGCGATGCAAGGTGTCAATATCTCACATTGATGTATATCTCTTATTTGTATAATAAATGATTAAATACGATCGATATGAAAACTAAGGATGGGCCATTCAGTAAATTTGGAGTAATACAAGCAAGTATTTTCAAAACTGTTACGAGGAATGACTAATTTCAGTAACCTGTAATGCTCTACAAGAGTTGCACCACTTACATCGGAAAAATTTACGCGCTCTTCATCCTTTACATATATTCTATGTCAATGTAAAGCACAGTACAGCCTGTGGTACAGCCTAAACTCATCTTTATTATAGTTAATATATTATAGAAAAACGCTACGGTTGCAGTACGGTGGATTTTTTTATTTGTCTACTACTGAACTGGTCTAGTCTAGTGTCTTGTGGCGAACAAAGCAACTACTTAAAAGTAAGTTATTGCGTAAAAGTCTACTATTATGAAATTATTTTATTGAAGTGGACAATAATTATACAACAATGTAACTGGGAAATTAGTGTAGCTTCTACCTTATTCATATAACGTGGAGCATTCGGTTCGAAGCGACGGTCTCGACCTAATTCAAAACAAATTATAATTCTATAAATATTGTCAATTTTTAAACGAGTTAAACAATTATACTAAACATTTAGATCGCGACTAAAGTAGAAAACTTTAGTCGTCCGTTATATTGGTATAGATCCACATGGAAATAAATTGTAATGAGGACAGCAGACGAATATAAACGTTTGGATTATGGTTTCTTAAAAACAAGCATATATAATCTTGTTTCAATACCAGTTGAACTGTCTTAAATGGTCTTAAATGCTGTTTTATTGACATACAGTAGTTTCGTTTAAGAGTCTGTACCTGTCATTGCACATAAAGCTGAAAGCCACATGGTCAATTAGCATATTCTAAGAGTCCAGCACGGCGTGTTAATGTTATTAAATAATGTCCCTATTGACGCCATGACAAGGCTCTTGTTCGGCGGAACCGAGAGCAATTTGCAATTTATAATTGCGTTGGGATATTGTATTGATCACTGACATGGCTAAGTTAAATTACACGTGATGTACTACGGTTATATAATACGCGATATTCGAAACAAAGTTGTGTTTAATCAAGCTCATGATTAATCAGAAAGGACGCCCACTGCATACAAATGAGTGTATTTTTAATATAAATAGCAGAATAGAACTGTTGAGCTTAATACATTGCAATGAAAATATTTAAAAAAAGCAAAATTGTTATACTAACAAAGCATTCTTTGTTAATTCCTTGAACCATTATATTACAAATAAAATAACAATTAACTAGCAGCAGAATAGTTGTGAAGAATTTTATTAATAAATTGCAACCTTTGCAAGAAAGGAAGCGGAAGCAATTAATTATTATTATACTTATATATAATAGGTTGTAGCTTTATTCGACAGCCTCCTTAGCGCATTTGGTAACTGTGAAATCAGAAGCCGTCGGTTCGAGCCCCGCCCCTAAAATGTTTCTGTGATCCACAAATATTTAGCTCGTATATATGAGACCGAAAAGTCTCTGATAGTTTCTGATACCCACGAGAAGACACTTAATTGATCTTAATTTGGGATCAGGACTATGCAACTGACTATTGAGTGTATTTATTTATTGATTTGTTTCGGGTCTGGGTGTTTGGGAGACCAAATATTTTCTCGTTGATTCTGACCCACGACACAGGACTCGATCTCAGTGTGGGGTTACGACTATGTATGTGACTATTGGGTATTATAATTTTGACACCTAGGAGAATACTTATATTAGTCATTGGTCCCATCCTTACTTAATATTATATCCAACGAACAAAAAAAATTCATAGAATGAAAATTAGTAATTAAATTAATCTTTCAGACATACTGCATTTCGGATTATGGAATTAAAACCGTGGCCTTATGGTTTCTAGCTCATACTTACTGCTACTAAAATAATGATTCTTCTTTGGAGAATTCTTTTATCTACTTCAAAAATTTTATATTTCTATCAAATACGGGAATAAAATGAGAATTTGAATGTATTTTTTATCCAACGGATTATGAAAATGGAACACACTTTTAAGTAAAAGAGCTTAGTAAAATCACAGTAGACATAACTTCTATAAAATACTTTTTTAAAGTAAAAGACTTCGGAAAAGAGGCTTCCTGTCAGTTAGGTCATAATTTCATGTCATGAAACCTATTGTAATTATATTGCCTGCAACATAGCCAACAAAGGGTAAATGAGTGAAAAGTATATACTTTGTTACCACCATCAACGCAATGAAGCATTTAGATAATGAGCATAATAAAAAAC
Organism: Hyles vespertilio; assembly: GCA_009982885.2. Taxonomy (NCBI): domain Eukaryota; kingdom Metazoa; phylum Arthropoda; class Insecta; order Lepidoptera; family Sphingidae; genus Hyles; species Hyles vespertilio. The sequence goes on along the minus strand of CM042833.1, from coordinate 28,729,831 downwards.
CAGTTTTAAATCGATGACAATGAATGAACAGTATTGTGGATTGATTATACAGATGCATTAATTTCATGAATATTTAAACAAGAGAAAATAAACAAATAAAAAAAATGTTATGAAAATTTGTTGTCTAGCAACAGGATGGACGCCTGAACCTGTGAATAAATATTATATATATTTTAAACCGGTATACGGCAAATGGAATTGGTTGATGGGTTTGCAAAAAGCCAATATTGGATAGGAAAAATACTTGTAAATTCTAGTTTGTTGAACTATTTTTAAATATATTCAAGCCTAAATGTCACGTGTCAAGGGAAAACCTATTTGTGATATTCAGTGCATGAATGCGACAGGAGATGGGTAATATTGAACATGTCTATCGGTTTCCTGTGAACAACAGCCTTTTGTTTCTAAAAAGCTTGATAAAATATATACAAAAATGGTGGTTTTGACGGCTAACGTCAGGTCCTATCAGCGAACAAAGCAAGGTAGCGCTCGTCTGGCTCAGCTGAAAATGTGTCCGTTGTGTTAAGGGTCGATGTTAGAAAAATACTGTAGTATAGGCATTTTTTCATGTTATGTATACTATGTATTACGTTAACTTGAAATAACCAATAACAAAATAAAATAATTGCACATAAAAATCAATTCTATAAAAAAAGTATATACACCCGGTGAATGCAAACTTATACACTTCTGGCATAAAGTCTCATTGCATTAATGTCTTGCATAAAACAGTGCCTTCATTTTTTTACTTTATTCGGGTTTAATAGTACCCAACATGCTCTTGTGGTACGAACAAATTACTTTAGAAAATGACATCTATTTACTAAATTAGGTGTCGCGAATATCAGATGCCATGCTAGCGGATATCTCTGCAGGGATGCACGGGGAACTTCCTGTATCCAGCCAATTCAATATCCGGTGCAACTCTAATGAATGAACGGGCCCGCATAGCGTCTTAATCGATTAGTAATCAACTCGTCAATCAAAAGAGAATTATTCATACATTCATACGGCTCCGTATGTATGAGAGGATTTTCGTTGTTGTGACTGACATAATACTCGGGTGTTTGCATGCATTTTGATTTATTTTGGCCCGGTTTAAAGGCGTTTACAGACGTTTTGAATTATGAGGTTCTGGGTTTTGCCATAGATAGTCCAATTCCAAAACATTTTGTGTGTTCTTATATTCTAATATGATAATTTTTGTACTAACCAGTCGGGTATGAATTTATTATTTTGCTATCAATAGCTCTATTTGTAATGAAGAAACTGACTTATTACTAAGACCTTTAGAAGCCAAAAATAACGAAAAAGTTTAATTAGTACAGAAATTTTGTTTGGTCAGATTAGGTATGAGAAGTAAAATAAGTGTATCCGGGAAAATCCAGATTGAGCCACTAGTGTTCCAGTTGAATTAAATGTAAACACAATAAAAGCTTCTTGCGGGTTGCACGCAATATAGTTAAAACAATATTGATTTGGGTCATTCAAACACCATGTAACATTTTTGCTCTGTAACAGGACTTTGAATGACATTGGCCTCTGCAGAGCAAAAATGTAACACACTTTTTACACGTCGATTTTATTGTTTTAACTTTATTGATACATTTACAACAGGCAAGAAACTTTGATTTAGCTTCGTTGTGAAGTGAAAATTGTCTTCTATTACACGAAAAAAGATTGTCAACGTAATTTATATTTACTATAGGTAAAACATACGCATGATAACCAAAGACCTAGTTATCGCTACCCTTCACCTTTATTCTATCATGGTCCAATAATTCAATGATATCTATACGACATGCAGTCGTCGCGACAGTTGGTTGCATTTCATCGGTAAGTCTGCCGTATAATTGGCAGCCTCGCGTAATTATTATTTCAATATTATTATATGCTCGATTATTGTAACAAAATACTAAAAAATAATTTTGGAATCTATTCCAGTCTACATGTCAAAATTATTTGAGCGGAGCGTTCGATTTTCGATCGAAGTCTTACCTAGAATTTTACTTATATTTTCTTCTTTTTCTTAGAATAGTGTGAAAAAAGCGACCATCAACTTATGTTGATATGTTTATGAGAACATATAAATACCTACGGACAGCATTAAAAAAAATATTGTGTTCTTAAGATCCCGTCAATCAAAAACAGTGATGTGTAATGTAATCATTTACTGGTCGAGTTAACAAGCGATCCAGTTGGGAAATCATTAAAGCAGACGTTAACAATGAGGGAATCATGGCCGCATTGGTCATTGTTTAAGGAATATGGCTCTCTGGCTGACGATTCCTTATCGGCTGAGGAATACCACAAATAAATGGCTTATATACCAAAAATCAAATAACATGTTAAGCAACTAGTAAAATGATTGGCCTTGCAGCAAAGATGACTAACATGACGGAGGGGAGTAAAGAGCTTTTGTTCACGAGGAAAAGCTAATAAGCTTCCTTTCGGTACTCCGGGGGAGGCCGAAAGGGTTATATCAATGTCTTTGGCCTTCCTATCCGGCACGCTGCGGATTGTAGTCGGGCTAGATACCTGAAGACAACCTACGCCAGCATACTGACCATAATCCATTTTCTGGGTTGAATTATGGGCACATAATATGGTAAAAACAATAATTGAATTACGTCATGTAAACACCGTGTAACATTTTTGATATGTAACAGACTTTGAATGATGACATTACCCCTCAGTGACCGTCACACGGGCCGTCGCATTATGCATATCAGCTCCGGACATCCCAGCGCAAAACCATTGGTGGTTCTTCCATTCTACAGGGCCCAGATAACCCCCTTTTAAGTCTTATTTTTGGACACCCGTTTAGGACGTCTTGGGCGTCTATGACAGAGACAAGGCCATGCGCTCTATCGTACATCTTGAAGTATACGTGAGGGCGCACGGCCCCCGCGGTGTGCCCAACGACCCCGTAGACCCAGGGCAAGCAGGGCAAGCATATGAAAGACCTACCATAAGTTGTCCGTAGTCTCCCGTAGTTTAATCGCAGGTCGATAATATTCGTATGTCTGTTGGGTGCGCATCATATTATTGTGATTTTAATATTTCGCGTTGTTCCTGCTGAAAGATGGGTGACTAAAAAGGTGGCGGGCAGCAGATGGATACGAGCTGCTCAATGCAAGGACGGTTGGCGCTTAATCAGAGAGGCCTTAGTTCAGCATAACACAATGATGAATTAAGTTTTTCATTCAAAATCAATTACTACGCTGTGTTTGACGGTTAAAATAATAATGTACGTTAGATCAGATGTCATTGTATTTTATGAAATAAGAACAATGTCATTGTGCGTTAGTTGCGTAGTTTTCATGCGTTTTGTGACTGCATCTCAGCTTTACAGCACAGTGAGGGTTGCACATCAAGCTGCAGGTTTCACGCCCAACGACCCCGAACAACGCGCGTCCTGCTTTACAGTAATAAAGATGCCGTTTTCTTTTTTTATTGCTTCGGTCCAGCAAACAGCTCTTCTGATGCCGAGTGATTACCACCGCTCATGATTATATACTAGACTGGTCAAGGAGAGGTAGATGATATGATGTATTTTAAAAATGGGGTGGGATATGGTTTAATAAACAGTGATAGGGGAGGCATGATCTCCAACTCCAGCGGCAGCAGAAAAACTGGCGCTTCACATAGGTTCTGCAGGATACTGCTATGCTACACTTGAGCAGGTAGGATCCTACAATGACCCGGCTCTATCACCATCAAAATTGTTTGTAGACAACATTCATTTGTATAAACCTGTTATACAACATGTAACAGATTTAAATGTAAAAGCGGAAAGTAGTACGTTCAGAATCAGCTACTGAACCGATATTAACATTTTTTTGGTAGGTATTTTTTTTCAAAATAATTAGTTAAGACCAAGTAAATTACAGACACTCTTTCATTTAGTACTCCGAACAAACGAAATTGAAACGTAACTTCAGGACATAAGATCATTTTTAAATGAATCACTAAACGAATACTCTAATAATTAAATCATGAACAAAAATGAACTTTATGTCGATAGTCATAAAGTTTATTTAAGCAATCTATCATTAATCAAACGCACACAACGATAGGCCTGAATAAACGTAATAAGCTACCAAAATAAATAACTATCATATTCTCTTTTCCGCACATTTAACTACAACTAGATAGAGCAGGATGCAGCTATTGTTTAATGCAATTTGATCCATCGGACAAACGACGCGACGGCGCGCGCGGCGGTACATCAAAAGGTTATAGGGATGCGCCGCGAAAAAAATTACTCCCGGGATTTGCAAGACCGGGCGATCCAAATCCCGCGCAATACATGCACTTAAATGAAACAAATTAAATTGTAACAAAATCACTATGAAAAGAAACAACAAGTAGGTATTTCTATGAAAAATAATTTCGCGGAACGTTTAAATGGTGATAAATTCGGTTTATAATTTTGCTACAATGTATGCGGAATCCCGGTGTGTCGGATATCCCGTTATTGCAATCCCTAAATGGGCATTGGGCACCGACAATGTGAAAAAAATCTAGTCGTGCACCGCAGTTATCTGTGTCTACTTGTGTTTAAGTGTTAAGTAGATATTTCGACAACTTTCGCGCGCGATGTCTTTTCGGTATTCGAATATTGAATACACTGAAATGGTGAGAACTTCCGCACTCTGTGGTGATAATGTATCATTGGCATGCAGGACATTTAACAACAGGCAAGGCACCAGTGTAGTGTCCGACAGTATCTCGATGCTGAGTTCGGAGAGCGCTGGATAGGTCGCGGCGAACCTGTGCAATGGCCTCCTAGGTCACCTGACTTGACGCCTCTTGACTTTTTTTTGTGGGGACGTAATAAATCTCTATCGGTATACTTCAGTGAAAGTACTAATGTGGAGGAACTAAAAAGTAGAATAGTGGTAGCCTTCCTAAAAGTGAAAAGTGACACTGAAGTTTTACATAAATTACGTGAACAATTACGCAAATGTGCATCAAACTGTATCAAGGTGGTGGACATTTCGAACATATTTTAAAAAGAAATCGCCACATGAGTGCCATGTAAAGGCCTGGTCTGTCGAAGGATACGCGCGGCACTGCGGTAAGCGGCAACGTCATGACGTCATGCAACGTAGTTCACATAACAACAAAAAAGGTGGTTCACATATAGGTTTTACTCTGTGCGTAAAACCGTTGACCAATGGGAGAACCGTTCATTGAAAACAAACGTTACTATGGCAATTTCGCATTGAAGTTTACTTGAATTTCCATGACAACAAATAATAATCATTTATGTTCGAAAATATATATAATTACTCAAAAAAAACGTTTGTGCGTCATTTTAAATAAACTGGGTATATATGTTTACGAGACAATTTTCGCAATATTGATACGTGATAAAAGTGGTTCGTATCATTCTAATGAAATACGCGTCTGCTGAATACATCTTTTTTCGGTTAAACAACTTATTGTCAGATCAAATTAAATTTCACTGGATTTATGTATATATCCTTTCTTCAATTATCGTTATCGATCGTACCGTAATTGGGAAAAATAAATTCCATAACGATTAAATTATTTTCCTATAAAATTGTCACGAGCAAAACCTGGAACAACATTGATGGACACTTTTTACAATAATAATTTGATTTTAGTATTTAACAGAATTCATAACACAGAGCTAAAAATATATATGCGTAGGTGTAAGTAGCACAAATTACAATATATATAGGGGTTTTAATGGAATGGGAATGGAAAAAAGGGGAAAACACAGAACTTGATACTACGTTGAGGAACTAGATATTTAAAATTGCAATTGCATCACATGATGATGCACTCCAGGTGTTAGGAGAGTGTTGCTTATTGTGTCGAACGGCGATAGTTTATTATATCTTGCAGGTGAATTTTGTAAATAACTACGACGATAATATACAACCATTATACAACGAATGTATGTATATGGGCTGATTCAAAACTCATCATAAGATTTTTTGTAGCTGCTTTTTCGGGCTTATATAAAAATTGCGTGCACTTAAACGATTGATGTTTTTATTGGGTTTGTTGTTTGTATTTCGTATTTCTTATTAGGGATAAGGTCAGCTAGTGTGGTGGACTATAGTATGGCCTAACCACTCTCAATCGTATTCTCGATTGTAGAGGAGACCCGTGCTCTGCAGTGGGACGTATATGGGCTGATAAAGTGCCCTGCGAATAGGGATAAAGACTGAATGTATATAGAAACCTACTAATAAATCGTCTCCAATTGTACCCTGATCAGTTGCGAACTAATTCCGTTGCTATATTTTGTTAAAAAGCATGGGGTACTAGGTACTTAGAACAATTAACATATAATTCCGTTCTCCATTTTTATAACAATAAAATAAATGTAATTGACTCCAGTTTATTGGTTTATTTATATCTTGTACTTATTAAATAAAAAATATTTTTACTTTTTAATTGTATCTTTTACCAAAGCAAGGTTTTAAAATTTTATTCCTACGTGGTGTGATATTGTGCCATTGTCATTGGGAACGTGCGTGAACTGTATTGAACGTACTGTGCGGCAGCATATAGTCGATATACGCGCCACAGCCTAAACGAAAGTTTAAACCAAACGAAAATTGATAAAAATATTGTCCTCAAACAATTCCATTGCGCAAATACGCTTACCGCGACGAAATGACGAGAGTGACGGCACGTTGTGCGGTGTAACCGCCCCGCGCTTCACCGCACTTTTCCCTCTACACCGACGCACACTGTGACAGCACAAAAGACCAGTCTACCCGTCACCTAGTTGACCCCTCACCGCAGACGCTGGCTGACGCATACTGCGGCGGAACGTCATGTCAATGTCAATGTTTTTCATACAAAACCGAGTTTGGCACCGCATTCCGCGCAACGCAACGCTGTGCGTAGCTTCGACAGACCAGGGCTTAACACGTAAGTTAATTTTTTTGTATTTTTTGTGTTGTGATTCCCAATCTAGTCTTCGTTGTTAGATATTGCGTTATCTTATTCATTAGTAATGCAAAATAAATGACGCCCGTATCCTGCCGGCCTGTAGGAACTAAGTTTAGCGGAAGTGAAATTAATAATATTTTATAGCCGATTCATGCAAAATATTGTCTTATGTTGAGTTCGTACGCATTATATCTTGTAAGTAAAATATTTAGATTTTATAGTCAAAACACAAATGTTATGCTTACATATTAAATTAATAATAATTTGTTTACCAAGCCACCAAGTAATCGGTTACATACGTAATTTGTATTTCGTTTATTGTCAGCTGTTTCTGCCGGCGGCGCAGCGTTCGACGTTAGGTACTCGTGTGAATGGGTCTTGTGTACATGTGTGCGTGTCCGCGAGCGTGTGTAGTAGTGCACTCTTATTTGTAACTCGTAAGGTAACCATGTTAAGTGCCTACATTTGGTATAACTAAAATCATAAATAAAAGATTTTGTAATTATGGTAGTACGATTTCAAAGCATAAACTATGATTGCAATAATATTTTAAAGTTGGGGTGTCTGAGGTTGTGAATTAATCCTGTTACACGTTGTATTGAGAATAAAATCAAATTCATTTTGCCTGCAAAAAGAATCAAACAAAAATGTTCAAACCACATAGTGTGTTCGACATTTATCAAGTATATTTACAAATAACATCCTGTTTATAACGAGTATCCTAGAGACATCGATAGCCACAAAAACAAAAAATAATAATCCGTGGACTCAGTGTTGACGACGGGATTGTTTAATCGCCGTAAACCGATGGAATAGCGGAACATCGCGGAAAGCTATAAATAAACGTAAAAAAATGCCTATTTCATTTTGCCGCGCAGCAACTGATAAGTAGACTACACTTTGGAATATCGTGGGAATATTGCAAGTATCTGAACTCACACCTTGGAGAAATACTATCAAGTGTTTCGTGTCACAATGATCATGTCGGGAAGACTATTATTAGTTTTAAGAATGACGTCAGCTAACCAGGTAATTATTAATCACTGCCGACCGCATTATGCATTAAGTCAGGGAGCATGGTTACCTGAAACTCGAACGATGGGTATATGGAGACAGTGTCGATGTCCGCCGTACTCTCTTTCAACACTGGACATTGGTCCGCCGCCACCTGAACAAAATAAAACAATATTAATGCTTTATACTTGGAAACTGCGAGAATAGATTCGTGGAAAGAAACGTAAGCGATCAAGTTAACGCATTAGGGATTTTTCCTTGCAAATCTTTTAAAAGGTTTGTTTTACTATATACGAAGTATTTTGAACTTATAGTTAATTCCAATCACAAAAATCTTTGTATAATCATAAAATAAACGCCTTTTATTTCACACCTTTGCAATATATGTAACAGAAGAAAAGACAAAGTTGTACAATGTGTATATTTTTCTTAATATAAACAATGAATGTGTGAACTCTAACGCAAACCAAGTTGTGGAGCGGGAAGTGAGAAAAGTTATTACACTTGTTTTCTGTTTTCACCTTACTAAAAACAAAAAGAAAAACATATACGAACGTGTGATAAGATTCATAAACTATTTAAAGAACTGACAACTTTTGCAGCTGTTTACATTTGTACACCACTACGCTACCATATGTATGAAAGTGTGCTTTCCTCACATCATAACCTCGGTACCACTAACCCCCTTCGCACACGGAGCTACTCAAACATGATGGAACTAATCAGCAACTTCAAATTACAAATCAGTTAGAAACTGCACTTCGCACAAAAGCTGTGTGAAACAGATTAAAAAATATAGAAGTCTATAGAATGTCCAAGGAAAGCTATTTAAATGTTGTACATTTAATATTCCTGTACTAATTAATACAAATTGAATATTTAAGGCTTGATCATTCATTTTTTCCCAACAAAACACTTGTTAAACCCGGGTATCCAGCACGATGCATCACACGAGATGAGTTGCCAACACGCGTCGTGTGCGAACCTCGTATGATAATGTATGGGCGGTGACGCTCAAGTTACTCGTTACTAATTAGAGTTTGTAACCAATTCTTTTTGAGTAGCTCTGTGTGCGATGGGCCTAATTGTACATTTTTACACTTACAAATTTGATATACATATCTGAGTTTAAAAAAAGTATATTTTGTATTGCTAGTATATATTTTATAAAACGTAAGTATAATTATGGACAAAAACAAATTAAACGAAATTGTTTACTCCAGGCTTGAGGTATAAATATTTTTATAAGTGGGAAAATTCACCCATAGTCGATCATTGCAGAGTTATTCCATTTGGATAGACTAGCCTTTAAATTTAATAATTGGTGACATTGGCGCAGAAGAAGCAAGAAATTTGACTGAAAAGTGCAAAAACTGTCGTGGTGTCATTCATGCTCAGCAATTTTGGTATTAACAAAAATATTTAGTTGAACCAAGAGATGGAAATAAAAAATAAAGAGATGGAAATAAAAAGTAAAGAATAAAATATTACGTAACGACGATGGTGATCGTATAGCTTGTATCCTATAGAGCCTTAATAAGCGAGCCGGCACTCATAAGCCTATGTGTTAGGAGATTTGTACCTATTTAAGTGTTTTCAAAATATATTTCAAGCAACAGTGAGGAACCATTTCACTATAATTATATTAACCTATTTAACAGTTTGAAATTAAATGGAATTTCTTGTTGAAATATCTGTGTTACATAAGATATTCGAGGAATATCTTAACTCTTTTTTTCCACTGAATAGAAATATTCGCTTAGTAATGTTCTTACGAATATGATTGTAATATCCTACGAATACGTATACACTATTGATATTTCAATCTACTATGGTTGCACTTGAATAAATCGAAGGTCAATGGAAATAAAGCACGCACAGCAATATAAATGTTTTCAAAAAAAGGCCATGGGACGATAAGTTTACTAAAATTTCCCCAGATCGATATCTGAATGATCTTTTCAGAGTATGTGGATATGTTATGGGCCAAGTGATTAATGCGGGCAGTATTCATAATGCCCGGGCAGTATGAATATTGCCAAGCCATGTCGGGCCAAGTGATAAATTACAATCTAAACTCACCTATTTATCACATTGCCCGGGTATTATGAATATGGAAATGTGGTTAATAGGTAATTTTTTACGTGGTGCGCTGCCGCATTTTCACAGCTGCGATAAACCCATAAATTAGAAAGGTTGAATTGATCTGCTTATGTTTAGTTGTTTTTTAACGTCCGAAACTTTATCTTCAGAAGAAAATTTGTGTACCCAGTTTATGGATCAGTTAGGTCGACTGTGCCCCAAAACCGACTCGGAACACCCCGACTTCACGTAGTCTTTTGGCTACCGCCCCTAGAATGTATATAAAAAGCCGGAGGCACGGAGGGAGAGCAGCCCCCATCCGCTGTAACGAAGGATAGGCCGGGGGCGACCAGCAAGCCGAAGCTGCGGAGGTGAGCATGGTTGCCAATCTTTTGTTACGCAAGGGCGAAGGGGCTGAACTTCCCGTAGCGCCGGAGACGATGCAGAAGCTAATTCGTATTGACAACAAGTGTTTTAAGGGTTAGGTTGCTATAATAGATATTTCTCAGGAATGGTGCGTTACCTTTTCATGGGAGTGGTACCAGAGGAGATGCGATCCTCCCCCTCCCCCTCCACTCCTCCCAACCCACTCCCTCGTGCTGCCCTATTCTAAATTCTACCACTTCGGCTCATTGTTTCGATTTTTATTCGCTTTACATCACTCTGCCCAATAGGCACTTGGCATTATTCATAATGCCCGGGCTTTATGAATAATGCCCGATTAATCACTTGGCCCATAACAGATATATCAGATACATGCCTGAAGCGTTAACATGATAAAATAAAAAGGGGAAGGGACTAAGTAGGTAACATATTACATAGATGATATTACAGCACACATTACATGGCGCTGTTGCTTAGACGTCAGCTGTAAAACGAGAATCTGTGGGTTCCATGATCCATCCCCGCAGACACCTATCGCGAACAGGTATCTGTTTCGGGTATGGGTGTTTGTGAGGTCAAAAATTTCTCGTACATTCTTATACCCACGACACAAAACTCAAACTCAATCAAGGGTAAGGACTATGCATGTGACTGCTGGGTGTATTTATTTATGTATGTATATACGACAGCGACGAAACGTAAGCGGACTAGTTATACCTGGGCACGATATTAATCTTATTCGATATGAAAATACTAACAAAAGCCAAAACAATTAAATAATAGGCTTCGTAACCGCACAAGCAACTTTGTATAATACTTTAACGATCGCGAGATTTGATTAATTAATTATGAGACCTAAGAGTATGAAGAAATTTAAAAATATTTCCATCACATTTATAAAGCTACTCGTTGATAAAATTGATAACATAAATAACTATGAAAATTTATGGTAATCATAAGGCATAAACTGTAAAAAGTATAAAAATGTTATCAGCCGAAAATGTCAAATATTAAACAAACGCGTACTTCGATGTTCATAATCGTAAAAAATAATTATTTAAATTGGGAGCGATGACCGCGGATAATTTGGGTTTTCACGAAGTCACTAATTTATGAAATTTGAATTCAGAAAAAGCAAAGTCACAAAAAACGAAACTATAAAGATAAAGTTTCAATACAATAAAAATATTTATTTGAGTTATGAGCTAGAAATGTAAACAAAAAAACTATACGAAAACAATAATAAAAAAGTACAAGTGGCGGTCTTAGCACTCTACAACAATGTCTTACGTCTGTAAGATAACCATGGGATAAACATATCTAATACAAACTATACATTGTTTTACAAGCTACACTTGCCTATGTACCTTTTAATGTTATATTTTCTAGTTTTATGACTGTTAGTTCCGCAGTTCAAACGAACTTTAAAATTGCTCTCAACTATATTGTATTGGTACTTATTCCATTCAATAAAATATAATAACTAAGCTACATTAACACCGATTTGATATAATCAAATCGTAATCGTAATAAGTAATCTTTTAATCCCTAATTAAGGATCTGCACACCGAAAGTTATTCTTATAATTCCTGTCCATCCAAAGGTTGCCTGGTAGAAATCACTATTAGTGATAAGGCCGTCCATTGTACATATTTTTGTGTGATTATTCTGTAAATTGATTGTCATCATGGTGTACAATAAAGCATATTTTATTGTATACGTTTTTAACGCCGACAATATAATTTATCCACATTATATATTTAATACATATTTGTTTGTAATTTAATAATTGCCTATTTTCTACCATGTTACTTCGTAATTTTTACTATAATGATGTAAATACCTGTAGTTTGGTCTTTATTTATTTTCTATGCAGCGTGTCAAAGAATGAAGATGACTCCCACATACTCAAAATACAGTTTTCGAAACCGTGATAAGTCAGATATATTTGTTATTTTGTAATCATAGACTAACAACCATAATCGCCTTCTATTTGAAACTATTCTTTTTAAGAGCGTTAACACCTTGCGCGCAAAGTCAACCATAGGTATTTCTTCGTTAATTTCATGCACACATAAGCGACCAAAGCTGTGTGCGTAGAGCTGCCGCGTCGGCTCGCTATAAAGTCAGATCAACCAACTTTGATCCGTGCGCTTCAAAATTCAAATATTCAATTGAAATGTAACTTATGATTTATATATTGGTAATATAATGTAATAAACATATTTTATTTGCATTATAAGTAGACAAATATTACTGTGCAAGCAATGAACATTACAAATTTAGGTCCCAATCATATTTTCGTTATTATTACATTGTTAAGTTGCATTCAAATCAGCGTTCAATCAGTAGACACTACGGACGTTTTATTAATCATTTGGTGTTCGAACAGACACGCACTTGTTAGAACACATGAATAGAGTTAGGGGCCTTACAACCCCTTACAATTACGAAATATATTTAATTTTATATTACAATACATAACATAATTTAGCCTCGGAATTACATCCCATTATATTATTTAAACATAATTTATACTCACTACAAAATCATTGTCGGTAATAAAAAATAAAATTAAATATTTTACTACCAAAGCACTAAGATGTGGCAATCGCAATCCACGCGTGGCTATTTTTACTACGCGCGGCAAAAATTAACTGCAGCCAGACCGGAGCGACGAGCGATACGTCTCTAGAAAGCCTTGCGGCGCGGCGCGGCGCGGCGGTCTGATTTGATGCAGGTCGGACAGCGTGTTTTATAATGGTTTATAAAATATTTGTAGAAAACATGAAAACTAATTTTGTTGAAATATAAAAATGGTAATTTATTGATAAGATGTTCTTCTATTATAGTATGCAATTACTATAAACAATTATGTACGATAAGTTGGTGAAAAAAAATATGCTCTTGACGACAGTTTCTGAATAATTTCGCATTGTTTAAATTTTTATTTTTCAGAAACTAAACACAAAAAGATTATTTTTCTCAGCAAAATCCCTCCATAAGGGTTTTATTAGTCTGATAATATTTTTTTTTCATCTTAAATTTAGTGATTTTGGATATCTTAAGCTTCTAAATTGCCATTCGAAGCCTAAATAACGAAACCTGTGTTCAGTTATCCTTATCTGTATCAGCCCATATACGTCCCACTGCAGGGCACGGGCCTACTCTACAATCGAGAGTACGATTGAGAGTGGTTAGGCCATATAGTATTCACAAATTATCTATGGATCTATAATGTTCTCCACCAATCCCTATATGACAACCTTTTCTAAAATTAGTACTAATTATTTTTCCTTTAAATTGTTTATTGGTGGCTATTAAGTCGTTTGAAAAGTCCTGTGTTTTAGACAAAAAGCGCGCGGAAGGTATAAACGCTCTTAATAAAAGTGAGAGGCTGTCTGGGTGGGTACCACCGCAATGTCTATTTCTCCTGTCAAACAGCAGTTTAAATGCATTGTTGTGTTTCGGATTGAAGGACATTATAGCCAGAGTAACTACTGGACATATTGTGACTTAACATCTTGTGTCTCAGGATGGCGAGCGCAGTGGAATGCCAAGCATTGCTTTGTAATTCAAGGTGTTGTTTGGTTTTGCTACTGTACATGAGCGGTCACATCGCTTACCATCAGGCGAACGGCCTGCTCGTCTCGCCATTCAATGCAATAAAAAAAAAGCCATAGAAGCAAAAATATTTGCTCTCAAAACGGTAAAATAAATGCAATTCTAAACGGTTTTTTTGGAACGCGGTATCCTACTAGTTAGCGCAGCTGTATTAATATGGATTTATTGGCTGGATTTTCACCGCGAGCATGGACATATAACACAAAATATTGGCACAAAATTCGGAATATCATACCTTTGAAAATGTGGCATGTTTTTAATTAATACTGACGTTCCGATTCAACGTTCCTAAACGAGATGTGAATTTTACAAAACTAGATAAATAATTGTGCGTTTTTACTGTCTAGTAAAAACTGGAGCCGAAAAATAAAAAGAATTCTATGACGTGCAACTTACTTTTTTCTGTCCAATCGAAGCACGGAACAGCTGAGGCGATTTCATATAAATCTCATCCTCCGTCTGTAGACCATTGTCTGTAACAAAATGTAAATATTATTATACAGAAATTATAATTATAGAACGCTGACAAGAAACAAGACTCGTCTATTTTTGGATGACATTGCTTAAAACTTAGTCGTACGATCGTCGATTGATTGTTTATCGGAACACAAATATTTTGTGGTGTCAACTCAATTTTCCATTTTATCAAGGTGTGATTGATACATGATTAGATTACGCAATGGCTGAATCGGGAAAATATGTGAAATGATCGACGCAGCGAATGAAAGCGTGTTAATTGTGGTTACTGGCACCATACTGCATAACGAGACGCACAATTGCTCCATTTACAGCATGCACGTGTTGCACAATATCGCAGAAACATGACAGTCGCGTGTATTGGCCACATTCCATATCACAGGTGACACCAGGGCGAGCCCATACGAGCCCCCACAAGGCGACACGAGGCGACATGACACCGAGCTACGCTATGGTCACTGGCGCCCTGCACAATGCTGTCTGATTTCCGCACACGATTGTAAAATAGAATAGAAAAATAAACGTCCGACGTCCAGACAGCGCTCGTGATTCAATGCATAATACTTTTGATTTTCTATACAGTGCTTACAAAAACGGGACGCGCTTCGTTAGCATTGCATTTACACATTCCAGTTGGGTTTGTTTACGGAAATCGAGTTTAATTTTCAATTATTGTTGATTGTGTGGCAAACAAGATTTCAAAAAAAGAACAGTCATGTTTAATCCGATCGAAGAATATAAGCGGTGATAAACGCTTTTCTCAAGTGCCTCAAATTTTGTTATCTAACAGAACGAGTGAAAGCGTAGAAAACTGCGCGCGAGCGAAGCCAGGTGGCGTATTGGCGAGGGCTCAGAGCGCCGCACACTGCTCAGTGCGCACTCGACAGCGAAAAAACTCGTCACACAACTTAGGACAGTGGTTTAGCAAGCACTCTTTATGCGCTTAGAAAACTGGCTGAGAATATTTGGTACCGCCGCAACCGTTCTTTTCCTCATTTCATTCAAACTCAATCAGCATTAGGCAGCAACAGACGCGACGCGATGCTGAGGTTATAACTCGAAAACAAAGACAATAATAGGATAACTTACAAACTCTCGTCGGTCGGATGAAATTGCTAGCTCGTTAAATTAAGTTTAATGCAAAAACGTCTGAGAGTAGTATTGAGTAAATAATGTTTAACTAAGCGAAGATGAGCGAGACTGTCGGCCGCAGTACAATATTGCGCCGCTAACAACACAACTCATTTCCAAGTTCCCTACAACAATTCACTCCGACATAGTGCTAGCTTTACATGCACAGCAAGCGCACCTACCGAACCGAACTCCGAGGTTAATGCGACCATCGCAGAAATGACCCAGCCAAACTTCATTAATCATACTCAGCTATTTTTCCCGACAAATTGCGACCATTTATTATAGATAGCCGATATCCCAGCAAACTATGGTTATTTCTAGCGATTGATTATAGTTTTGACTTAATCTTTAAAAGTATACTTTACATTCGTATATCGCAAGAAGGCGATCTCTACCAGGCAACCATTGAATGGATTTATAAGGTGAAAGAAAGGACATCAATGACAATGTATTTGTTTGTGATATTTTCTAACTATTCCCAAAAATAAATTTAAGGGATAAATGGTTATCCATGTGTGAATATAGAGATAATTTTATTTTACATTCGAACGCGTCTTGGATACCATTTAGGCGGCTCACTATCGTACTAGTTAAAACCAACACTTACAAGAGAGGGACTTTTTTAAGAGTAGTTTTCTCCAGAGCTGCACGCCGATAGATATTGAAAGCGACATCGATAAGTATGGAATGAGAAGACGAGCTCTTTTGTTCACTGCGTTGGTCCGAGATTCTTTCCGCTTCGTCAGATTTAATATTTCCAAGGGAATTAGCTAACGTTCAGTATTTAACTCCATTATAAAAGTTTCAATTGTGTTTTCAATAAGTAAGTTTATTGAAGGACATAATTGTTATAGCGATGACGACATTCGACCAGCGATTGATATATAGAACACAAATCACCGTCATCAGAACACCGCCGAATATAAAGTTTAAGTTGATAAATGTATATCTAAGCAATCAATAACGTAACTTTTTAATATTGCTGTATAATGTTAATTATTAGATCAATAATTTTAATAAGATTAATTTATAGTTAACTCGTGTCAGCACTGGTATAAATCTGAGTCAGTCAGTCTGAATCCGAGTTATTTATGCTGTTCATGTTATGATTTATGTTACATATATTTTTTGTATTCAATAATCGACTAGGGCGATAAGACCACCAACTGTACTCTTTAATTTTATTTGTAAAATATTGTATGATTTTTGTTTTTTTAGTGTGCAGTAAAGAATAAAAAATAAAAATAATTGAATATAAACAAGAAGATACAAAAATAACTATCTGAAATGATTGTTGTTTCGACCGAAGGGTAAAATATGTGCGTAATGTAAATAGTGCTCATCGCGTTTCAGTGTGCGGGTAGGATACTGCGGTCGGCGCGCGCTCGAGGCTGTACGAGTACGCAACCTGTGTTTGCATTACTGCGGCCGAGACGCCGTGCCACAACGGATGGTATTTCTGAATTGGCCAAGTATTGTTGATTAAATATAATTAACATATAATTTAAGAGCAATTTAAAAATATGAATATTTCAAAGAAAGTTCGATAACAACAAAAATATATTTATTATAAGGAAGAATGATAGCTCCGCATTGAACTGTTATAAGACAATTAAATAATGTTGCCACTAAAGCGTTTTTATGATATATTACAGTTCCAAAGTTCCGTATAAAAACTAACATAAAATCATTTGAAATTGTGTAAAGAGTATTTTTTTCATATTTTAATATAAGCTTATATTTGAATATAAGACTTCGACCGTCGTATTTACCAAAAATAATACAATATGTATTATGGGAAGGTTTTTATTAATTTATTAAAAGGACTTCCCAACAGCATTGTTTACAAGATTACATTCACACAGTAACTTACCAATAATTATTTAAATAATTTTATAACCGATTATTAAAAAATATTTTTCCTTTTATAGGTACGCCGCATACTCGTAGTATTTGCAACAGAAAATGCAGACACAAAGACAACGACAATTGCTCTTAAATAAAAAATAACATTAAACAAAATTAATTTATGAAATTATAAATTAAAACGTGCTATGGAATTTAAATTACAAATAGTTGCGTGCGCATGAAGAGGCGTAGAGCCTCTGTGAATGCCGATATGGACGAATGATGACAAATTAACACAAATATTTTTATTATACCGGGTATCTCAAGATTGCTACCGAAAACGAAGCCGGGTGGTAGTTTTAGTGACTACAAACACAATGCAATTAAAAATTTCGCCTAGAAACGCGACAATTTTTTTTATGATTTTTTAAATATCGTCATTTTTGGGTGGTAAATCCATAGTTTTTGCTAAAATAATAATTTAAACTCTTTTATACCTTAGAGTATTTATAAATAAAAGGGTATATATTATTATTTTAGGAAAAAATGTATTTACCACCCAAAAATGGCCATAGGAAAAAAATAATAAAAAAAAATTGACGCTTTTTTTTGCAACTTTTTCTGTTGCATTGTGTCTGAAGTCGCTTAAACTACCACCCGGCTTCGTTTTCGGTAGCAGTCTTGATATACCCTGTATAATGCGTGATGGCCTATTAGTAACGGACCAAACTCGACTGCCAGTGTATTCACGGTGGTCGCGGTTTCAAATCCTAAGGCACACTCCTGACTATCCGGAGTAATGTGTGCTTTGATAGCTAATCACAAGTTGTGATTCACAACGCACTATAATGACAAATATAAAACATCATGAGGAAACCTGCATATCATAGCGATTTTGTAAGGATTTCGTTCACTAATCCACACTAGGCCAGCGTGGCAGATTTTACGACCTAACCCCTGTCAATCATACTATGGATGAGTAGGCCCATGCCTTGCAGTTTGACGTATACGGCTGATACAGAATGTACGTAGGTATTAAATATATTGTAAAAACGGCAGTATGAAGTAAAAGTTTCTTGTCAACCTGCTTGGTAATTCCAAAAATACTCAGATGTAGTATATACTACTGAAAAAATATGATATTGTGCAAGGTGAAGCGCAGCAAGTTATGAAGACTGATTAAACTTACTGCTTGTGAAACTAAAGGAAGCACTTATAAAAGGATCTATCTAGCTAGCTTTGCTTGCTAGCTCAGAAAAGCGGGCCTTTGAGGGGAAAGTAAATATGTTTACCCAGAAACTTTGCACTTACAAGTCGAATTCTCTCAAAATATAATCATGCTAGTTAGATTGCGAGCCAAAATATTTATGTTTATCCAAAAGTAATTTATATTTAGCAGCAATTACAGTTCTGCAATGCTTAAAATTATATCAGCCACATTCAAACAAGGTTTTATGGTCGAGACGGTTTTCAACTAATACGTTTAGTGGTTTCCTTTACTTATACAAACATTATTTAAATAGAGTTTAATAGTCGCCTTTGAGTATTCAATACGCTGTTTGTAATTTCAATTCGCGGCCGAGCCCCCTCCAAGTCGAGCTATAGGCCGTAACATCCTTTTCTCGAAGCAATTCAGACCATTTTCAACCCCCTATAACTTCGTTGTGGCTAAAGTATGAAGCCTGAATTTTCAGTTACTAAGCAGGCATTGTGTAAACACGGTATATTTAAAATTTCATTCAATTTGAACTAGTAGTTT
Organism: Hyles vespertilio; assembly: GCA_009982885.2. Taxonomy (NCBI): domain Eukaryota; kingdom Metazoa; phylum Arthropoda; class Insecta; order Lepidoptera; family Sphingidae; genus Hyles; species Hyles vespertilio. The sequence continues at coordinate 28,710,567 of CM042833.1, read as the reverse complement.
AAGAATTGTAACTAGTCCAATTTTCTTAATTTTGTCACTCACTGACTGACCGATCATCAAAAGTCTAACTCTAAGGCACTTCTAGCAGACATAGAACCTTCAAATTTAGAATATAATTAGTGTTTAGTGTCTAAAGTAAGGGAAAATTCAAACATTTCATAATTTGTGTCTAGTTTTCTAGATAGACCAACTGCGTGAATAACTTGGTAATCCCATATAAATGTATAGGATTACAAAGTTACATTTGCAGTTAATGAATCATTGTACCCGTATATAGTGGAATAATAGTTGTAGATAGATATCTATATACATGAGGCATAACAGGAGGGGATATAGAGAGGGAAATGGTGTATTCAGCCCATGAAACTGTACAACATTCCTCTAGAAAAACATGACGAAGAAAAACTTGCAAATAAATAGATTAAATAACTCGAAAATATCAATTACAATGAAAGAAAGAACATTAATAATCAAATCCGCTATATTTGTGATAATTTGATACCTACAAAAATAAGAAAAATCCATAAGACAGAGGCTTTAAGAAAAATCGTTAGTGATATTCTAGAAGTAAGAAGTACCGAAAAGGAAAAAAGTAGGACTCTACAAAAAGACGTGAGATCCCATCAAAAACATCCTGTAAAAAATTTCCAAGTCTCGCAGCTCAGGTTTTCTACCGCAAAAAGTTGTGAGATGCATGTAATACCAAGTCGATTAATTTATTTAGTCCTTAAGGGACCTTCTATATAAAGTTATTACGTTAGTTATTACCATATCAATATTAAAAATTCTTTACGTTTTAAATAAATAGATCGACTTGGCCAGCAGCATTATGTATAAATTGTACGATACATTATGTTTTCATGCGATGGCCAAGTCGATCCATTTATTTAAAACGTAAAGCATTTTTAATATTGATATGGTAATAACTAACGTAATAACTTTATATAGAAGGTCCCTTAAGGACTAAATAAATAAATCGACTTGGTATTACATGCATCTCACAACTTTTTGCGGTAGAAAACCTGAGCTGCGAGACTTGGAAATTTTTTACAGGATGTTTTTGATGGGATAAATAACTTTATTCGAATGCATTCAGGTATGAACTATATTTGTGTTCCCATCATCATCATCATATCAGCCACAGGAAGTCCACTGCTGAACATAGGCCTCCCCCAATGATCTCCACAATGACCTGTTGGAAGCGGCCTGCATCCAGCGACTTCCTGCGACCTTAGTCAGATCGTCCGTCCACCTTGTAGGCGGGCGTCCAACACTTCGCTTGCCTATACGTGGCCTCCACTCGAGAACCTTTCGGCCCCAACGGCCATCGGTTCTACGAGCTATGTGCCCGGCCCACTGCCACTTCAACTTGCCAATCCTATGGGCTATGTCGGTAACCTTGGTTCTCCTACGGATCTCCTCATTTCTGATTCGATCTCGTAGGGAAACACCGAGCATAGCCCGCTCCATGGCTCGTTGAGTGACTTTGAGCCTTTTAATGAGGCCCACAGTGAGAGGCCACGTCTCGGTGCCGTATGTCACCGAGACACGTATGTATACACGTATGTCGTATATTTGTGTTCTATGAATGTATAATGTTTTATACTAATAACGCTAATAAATCTGTAGTGAACATGAAATTTATGTGAATAGTGTTAGCGTATTTAAGAAAAACTATGAGAATTATGAGTTCTTCATAAAAAGGGCACTTTTGTTCCACACTAAGATTATATTTTTTCTCGTCTTAAGTTTAACAACAGCGTGAATGGAGGAGGTGAATCGTATAGTTCAATGGGGTCGAGCCGATACCCGTAACGCGCATTAGAATTATCAAATGAATACACCAATAAATGTACTTAGCTTTTGATTTTCTAGATGAGGGCGGGTCTACGAAATCCCGAAAACCGCGTTGAAACGGGAGCACATAAAGGTATGGCATTTCAGTAGGACCATAAGCTGGTAAAAAGTAAACGATGAGTACCGTGCTTTGTACGGCTCTGAGTATAGACGCTAATAACCAAATTCTACAGTGCTATCTCTATTGGCCTCTTTACCGGACAATGGCACGCTCGCAGGTGTATTAGAGGCGTCATTGAGAGCCAGCCGCATTAGTCCAGCAATGTAATGAAAGAACTTCAACTCAAATCATATCTCTTGACTTTTTAGTATTAGGAAGCCGTAAATTAAACACACATCAGTCGTGCCACGTGGCATCAAAATGCAGCTGTATACATTTTACGAAAAAAAAAATACATTGTTGGAAGAGCATGACAATTAGGACTGATAATAATAGATCCAGAACTTCACTTTGAGCCCCATATAAACCATGTTAATGAGAACTGTTTTTCTGTATGTTGTTACCAGTATGAAGGTGCTGTACGCTGTGCTTTGACACTAGTGCCAGGTTCTGCATTAATATTCCCACTCGTAGCCATATCACGACGTTTTTAATGACGCTAAAATACTTGATATGCCAGATTGATATGATTATTGATCTTTCTTATTTTTTTAACGTTTTTCTTTATCTATAATTATGTTTATTTTGTTTTATATTGTGTTTTTTTGCTTCAGTTAAACCATTTAATTTAATTTCAAATTTGGGTTTTATCCATATAAGTCGTGCTTTTATTTCAGTAATGTTACAATATACTCTGTATTATAACACAAGTGTAGCGAAATAAAAAATATTTTTCTTATGTTTCTGCACAAACAACCTCTGCGTATGGACCGGATTGGAAATACAATATTAGTCCAGGCATATTAGGGGTTTCACCTCGGAATGAGAGACGTCGGCTATAAACTTGTATAAACCTTTATTTCAACACCCTAAAACGTGTCTCAAAACCTACTTATCGTAGGGTGTCCGCGACTACAGATATTCCAAGGTCAAAGGCCAAAAAATCGATTTTTTACACATTTATTGCAAATATCTCGTTTCCTATGAGTTTTATGCTACTTGTATGTATCACAAATATTGTAGAGGATTAAATTCTCTACAACTTTTGTTTAAACATTTTTTTTATATCTTCAACCGTTTTTGAGATAGAGGGCAGAGTGCGCGCAGTGTTTATCTATATACAGTATCTTTAGAGGTCAACCTGTAGTCCCGATTAAAAACACGCCGTTTAAAGTTTTTAAATTATTAATAAATACATAATTATAAATGATTCGCCTTTTTTATTAACTATTACATTATCATTTATCATTTTTTTTCAATAATTAAGTGCTTATTCATTTAAGAACACTTACCTGCACATGAAATTATAAAATTAATGAGGGAAATACTTTAATTATTTCTTAATTCTAATCTTATTTATACTAATTACTTCCCAACTAAATAAGAAGAAAAGAATTCAATTTTTAAGTATTGTTTTTATTGAAAAATACCGTTTCATACATTTATCAACGTTAAAAAAATAGAATAATAATAAGAACTACAAGTTCTAATTTTAATTTTCTTCTTCTTCTTCATCATCATCGTCTTCCAATGGCTGAAATTTGAAAATATAAATTCCTCTCTGTTCTCGTCTTCAACGTCATTTGACTCCAGTTCTTCCAAGATTTCGGGATCAAAAGTACCGTCTTCATTCAAATCACTTTGATATGGCGGCCAGTGTAATGGGCAAGCTTGTCTTAATAGACAAGCTTGCCCATTACACTGGCCGCAAGCTAAATAGCACTGCAACCCTGCTTTCCTGCATCCACATCGCGAACCACAACCATTTTTGCAGTTGCAGAATATTGTGTTAAGCAATTCCTCCGGAGCTGGTGGATTCATTGTCATAACAGGTTCCAGGAATTCATCACGCATTATCCAACCCCAATTCTGGGGCTCTAAATCATGCCTTAACCAAGTCTGAACTTGAGAATAAACACGATTGAAATGTTGAAGAGCTGATGCACTCCTTGGTGGAAGAGTTGATAACTGCACAGGTTTATTTAGTTTTGTTAACTTGATAAACTGTGCATAGCGATCGATGCAGTTCTCAGATTTTGAAGCATTATAGATTGCCAACAACGTTCGCACGTTAATAAAAAATGCGAATCATTTAAAATTATGTATTTATTAATAATTTAAAAACTTTAAACGGCGTGTTTTAATCGGGACTACAGGTTGACCTCGAAAAATACTGTATATAGATAAACACCGCGTGCCCTCTGCCCTCTATCTCAAAAATGTTTGAAGATATAAAAAAAAGTTTAAACAAAAGTTGTAGAGAATTGAGTCCCCTACAATATTTGTGATACATACAATTAGCATAAAACTCATAGGAAACGAGATATTTGCAATAAATGTGTAAAAAATCGATTTTTTGGCCTTTGACCTAGGAATATCTGTAGTCGCGGACACCCTACGATAAGTAGGTTTTGAGACACGTTTTAGGGTGTTGAAATAAAGGTTTATACAAGTTTATAGCCGACTGTCTCTCATTCCGTGATTCCTACCTTCATATGACTAATATGCCTGGACTATATGCAAATTGATTGTCCTAGTGCAGGAGAAATCTTGTGACGTATCACATTTGTATGTAATAGTGGGACGCTGTAATTCCCGCGCCGAGCGAGGAACGCGATCCGTGATGCGCCGGGTGTGTGCTGAGAATCTTTGCAAGGAAAAATAAACTATGGATAGTTTAAAATTGAGAAAATATTTTTTTTGGGAGAATGAAATTCTAGAACATTTTTGATCCATGCAGTACATGTCATTTATGTGTCCAATTTCTATTGAAGCAAATACAGAAGTACTTATCTGGCTATTGTAATTCGTAGTACAAGCGATTGTTTTGTGGAGAGGCTCATTTATAATAGGTTTAATAAAATTGTTTCATGACAGAAACATCTTGCAAAATTGTTGTGGTCAGCAATAGGTAAGGTCTATTGAATTAAAAAGTTCCGTATCACCAATATATCGCCCTTTGTAGCTTGAACACTAAAAATGCATCACAAAGGAAGCTAACTAGGTTTTTTAACATTCATAACAAGCCTTTACGGCAAGCTGGATCCAATCAAAACTGCGGTGGATATGATCTGTTTCTGAATTGGAACACTGTCAAACGTCAAATAAAATGGCCGCAAACAGCGCATGTCGCCATTCAGTTTGCGGCACAAGTTAAATTTGCCTCCACGACAAAGAAACCATATCCAATCCTTTCTGCACATGTCCAATTATACTTTCACGAAGTTCAATATGCAAAAATAAAAAAGTTAAATATTTTTTTGTAACTTTAAGAAAGTCTTTAAATTAATGGACGTTAAGTAAGTACCTACCATATTAATAGACTACTAAAAACCAATTCATTACTAGCGCACAATTAGTAGAGTTCTCATTGAGACATTCAGTACTATTGTTAAAAGACTTGATTATATTTGAAATAACATGGGGCTTTCTCCTTTTCCTAGGTCCATTAAGCATATATGGCAACGGGTTTTCATCTCGTATTACTGAAGCTGGCAAATTACATTGACATCGATATCACACGATACAAACAGTTGCCTCCGTTTTATTCAGACACAGAGAGCGCGGTACAAACCATCTATATATTTTTCAATGACGAACAGGTGGAATACGAAAAATCGGGTTCTAGTTGGCGAGCTAGAATTTTCGGTGGCTGCATGAAACTTTTATGCGCAGGTAAGACAGTTTAGGAAAACACAGCCACAGTTTAGACTGGCAGTTCAAAATGGCAAACATACAAGGCAATACATAACGGTTGTGTCGACCTACATTTCAACCGAAGTTATATATTGACGCTCCTCTCAAATATACTGTTTACCCATGAAATAATGTTTGAAAACTTACATAACATTTTATCAGGTTACAACTGACTATTTTACACCATCAGAAAACGGCAACTTCCTTTGAATGAAATCAAATTATCGTCCCGCACCTTACTTCCATGGACGAAACACAATTTTGTCCCATTCCCACTGATAGTTAGTGCAAATAATATTTCATTTATACATATTACAAACCGGGAAAAACCATTTAACTTGAAACGCAAAAAGTAACATTAGCAATTGTTATTAAGATTCATATACTTAGTAAGTAGTGAACATTTTGCTAGTCATTTTTTACCGGTCCACCTTGACGTAATGTCGGAGATATTCAAGAAGCGTACGAATAATTAAACACAGGGTCTCTGTTCAATACAATGAAGCGTCCATTTTACGAATGGTATGAAGCTAAAGTTATTCTTTCGGAAATCGGTACAGAAGCTCACCGACCACCGACGGAACAGTCTTGAAACGAAGTACCTACCATGTATTAGCGTGGTAAACGACACAAATGTTACGTACTGATGAAAAAATAAAATGATTAATCGATGTCATCATGGCGCGGAATGCAGTCCATAAAATTATCAATTTTACCCGGCAGCATGAGTGTACACATTAAATATGCGAAATGAATAAATACGATGACAATTATATAAAGAGCAAAGTTTTGTTCACCGCTACTAAAAGTAGTGAACTGTACAGTATATATTCAGACTGCGACCGAAAACGAAGTCAGGCGGTAGTTTTAGAGACTTCAAACACAATGCAACAAAAAAATCATTAAAAATATTTTTTTTTATATAATTTTAATTCGCATCGCAGTGTTTGGTTGGTAAATAATTAGTTTTTCCTAAAATTTATACCCATTTTTGTAAAGACTAAATCTTACGTATTGTTTTAAATTGTTAGTAAATGTAAACGGCATGAAGAAAGGACGGGAAAATTTCATGATTCAAAATATGACCTTTTGATTTGAGTACTGCAACAAGGTACATTGTTTTTTAGAACACAAATGAAACCCCACCCGCTCACGGAGCAGTGTAAAAACAAACCAGAATCCTCGGTTTCATCAAACAAATATGTGACAGTAATATTCATACTGTTAAAAAGTTATATTTTCTGTACCTTTGTGTTCACGCGTATATTTTTAATATTTATTCTATCATTAATTTACTCAACGTTAACACTATGATGTGAAGTAATTGTAAAGTGATGTTTTAGTACCCTTGAGTGTACAAAGCGACGTGTGAAAAAGAAATTTGTTATGTTCCTTGTTTAGTTTTAAAATAAATAGAAGAGTACTAAAACTTTTTAAATATTATTTCGTGACAATTCCATAACTAGAAAATGAAACCTAATTTAAGTTACGCGATATGTCTTTCAGAAGTTGCCAAAATTATTCATAAACACATTTGTATTTCTTTTTTTTTGCTTTCTTTGCTTGAAATAATTCTCAACGTATGTCGAGGGTACACAATTTAAAAGTATGATTTTATCGATACCTGCAGTTGCTTAATAATAAAATGGCTCATCGGATGAAGAAAAATTGGACCGTACAACATTCTCTTTAAAACTATTTCATCACTTTTCATATATTATGGACTTAACTAATAAAAATATTTCTAATATTTTGTAGTAATAAATAAATATTAGCACGGTTTGCAAGTTAAAAATCCGCTTTAAAACTCCGAAGGCACGTACCTAATTGAATTGTAAATGGGTTACCTTGCACGGGTAATATACATGCAAAACTAGATTAAGCCTTCAGCGGATTTATAACATCGTTACACAGCCATCCCTCTGTCATCCTGTGCTTATGTTACAAGGAAAACACGCAGGTATTTATTTATAATTTCTCGTTTCCTTGTACTCGAAATAAATATAAAAAAGCCGAGTTTAAAAAAAAGTCAAATAAAAAAGAACGCCACACGTGCAAATTAGCTTATTTTTACGGCACTCTACAGAAGTGTTAAAAATAGAACTTTCATCGCGAGCCACACTCGGTGTCTGCTTTGTACATTTTTCAAGAAAGAATTTAGTAGAATCGAATTTGAATAGTTCAAAACATTTATGTATATATTTTTAAATGTTATATAAAAGTAAGAAGTTCTAGCGGAGAAATTCCACTTGCAGGTGACCGATTTTCTTGACCCAGAGTGGAATATTCGCCTTGCATTTTATAGCTTTACACTTTACAGGATGTACGAAAGATGCCTTGAGGTGCTATGGTCCAAAAATAAAAATGGAACGTTTACGAGTACATTTCAGAAACAGAGTTAAAAAGCTACCCTTTGATATGTTTATGGGAAAATCTTGGGAACCTTAATTATTAATGTGATATTTCCTGGGATTTACCTATGAAATTGGCTGCCTTTTGTATACGAATGTGGGATAATGGACAAGATTACAGTTCTAAGAAGGTATTATTTCTTCTTAGACTGTCAGTTATCAAATAAGACTTTAAAAACTTGAGCATTGTTAGATTGAAATAGCATGCAATAGTGCAGAAATAGTTTTTAGTATAAAATTATCGTGTTTTACAATTTTTAACAATTTACGATTGCACGGAATTATATTACAGAACTGACAATAAGTGAATCAATTTAAAATCAAATAGCAGCTACCGCTTAAATTGTGATTCACACAGCGGCATGATGATATTCAGGTTACGGAGCGTAATTACGCCAGTCGATATTAAATTTATTTCTGCAGTTTCAAACTCGCCACTGTATTACCTGTATCCCTAGGACTGTCTGACTGTCGGTTTTGTTCACAGCTAATACGCGAAGACCATATTATTTGAAGAAGAATATCGTTTTGGGGTTGAAGTATTTCTAAATCGGTTAATTATATTGGCCATCTGAGTGCCCACGCGGACTCCCGCTTGTGCCATCATATTTTTATATCTTCCAAGACTTCCTTTGCATTCATGTCACATTAAAAAAAAATATCTATAATTTGGAAATACTTTGAACTTTAATTTATCTTACAGCTTTAATTATTACTGACAAACTAACATAATATGCTTTTAACAGCAAACTAAAATAGACTGGAAATTATAAAAATAAAAAATATGCTATTAAAATATAAAATTGAATCGTAAAATTGATCAAACCCGGCCGTCGGTCAACAAACTTTGTACAGTAAAAATATTTTCTAAAGCTCCAACATTTTCCACGCACGATCAAACAAAGTTAAATTTTAAACAAACCGGTATTCGGAAAAGTCCCGGAAAGTATGTCCACTGGTAATTTCACTGGGTTGAGAACAGTGCAAGGAATCTGTGCAAAAATGGGGAATATTTTACACATAATGCACGGTATAATGTCGCAGTCGAGACAGGGTTTGGTCTGCGGTGCGCTAATACGGCTAACGAAGTGCCTTGTGGGATTCGCAACTGCACTCAATACTTGAATTTGTTTATTCCTTTATTTTTATATACTTATGCTTGTATAGAATGGAACGCAATTTATAGACTTCCTTATAAACACCGTATTACTTGCGTATAAGTGCTCGTTTGCTATTACCTATATATTTCTTCAACAGTTCATAGTCGTTTTTTAGGGTAGACTTGTGTTAAACGGTCGAGTCCTTATAACTAGTGATGAAGATACAAAAACCCCAGTTACACGGAGAAAGTTTCTCAAAGAGGGAATCGTATGCCATTATCGCATGTCATAACCACCATAGATTGTCGTGCACAAACAAAAGTTTACACGATGCCACTTTTTTATATTCTTACGATAATCGTATCTTCTCTCATTTAAATGGGGCTTCATAATTACCAATCATTGCCTAAATAAATCATTCTGAAATTATGTACTTGCTGGTGAAATTAAAAACGGCATCTTACCAAAACCGTGTGTTGTCGATAAATTGTTATTTCTAAGTACATTTTTTTTTAAGTTTTAATTTTATCATTACGGACAATCTTACAGCTAGATTACATACTAACATGGACACATAATATAAAAGGGCCAAATTAATAAATTGTAAATGTAGTCTATTGAAATTCATGTAAATTGGTATTTGGTAGTAATTAATAGGATCTCTATAGTCAAGGCCTAATTAATTGCAAAAGCCGAACATCAATCAGGGGAACATCAATCTTGAATCGAAGGGCGTTACACATAGTAAGTTTATAAACGATAATTCTCTAATTATGTTTTACAATATTCAAACAATCAGTACTCGTCAAAAATAAATAACAATGAGATTTTCGCTAAGCGTTTTAAATACCTACTTTTAATGTTTTCGTTTAAGAGATAGTTCTATTGTATAAAAGTTCATGTGTGAATACAGTAAACATTGCATTCTTTTAACAAAGGGGTTGTGGCGAGTAGCCGCAATGTTGCATAATATAATAAAACAGTAATGCTGCTAATGCTTTTCTGTTTATCTGAACTACTTCAAAATTTAAAAAAAACACAAACTTTGTAAATAACAAAAATTACATGATTTATTGAATACTGCACAGTTTGGGGTAATTAAAATCATTCTATAGAGTATTATTGTATTTAATGTACGCGGTTCTGTGGTGTATATATGGCACCTCAGACGTACACCAATGTCGCCGGCTTAGCACGGCGACACAGCCCGCCAGCACAACCCAGCTGCCTTTAAGAAAATAATAATGTCGGCAACAAGCGCCCGCACGTGTTGCCCCTGTGTGTTGCCCACTGACTTTGGATGCATGTTGGCGATGCAAGTGCTCAGCTCGGACATACCACGACGTCATGAGAGAAGTCGCTACTAGCCCGCCACGCCGGCAAAAAATTGTCAACTTAGGTCGGTGGCTTTGGTGTGCAGTGAGCTTAAATTAAGTCTCGTGCACACAATATTATCTTTTCACTTTTTTTTTACTCTGGCTCGGCATAGTGGCCACATCGCACCTGATGGTAAGCGCAAATGCCGCCCAGGCAGAGTATCCATTGGCATCAGACTGGCAAGCCAGCACGCGTGGTTCTGGTTCTGGTAAATGATGTCTTATGTTCCGTGATATATAAGATGAACTTGTATTCATTATTGTAATGCATGTTGTATATAATAACACTGTCACACGCACGGATTGTTCAATAGATACAATGAATGCATAAATATAGTATTCTATAAAAATAAAATATTCATCGTAATAAATCGGCTAATATAATTATATTATGCAGCTTTATTTTGACCACCTACGTTAAAAGAAGCCGTGAATATAATTGGTATTTTCGATTAAATATGCAAATTACTGTGTCAAATAGCCACGCTTTTAAGTTACCATAAATTACACTAATGAACCACATATTATATGAAAGAGCTATGGTGCTGCCAAGTATCATTCAAATTAAAATGTACGTGGGATAGAACTATATATTATATGTAACATTAATTATTTTGATAAGTTAGACCTACTACATAGTGCATGTGTGGATAGCCGAAATTTTACCGCCTGCAGGATTAAACGTGGCGTAATTGCACAGTATAAACCCGGTTAATTGCAGCAATGAAAATGCAAATGTCTAATCACTTCACGAGTTAAGTAAATAACTGGTTATTTTCTACACTATTCACCGAAATAGCAGTGCACATCGACATCGACGCTTTCCGTACAGAATTAAGCCATTAAAGGAACATATTAGCCGAAATTGTGATTTGATTTCGACATGAACACCGTGTATTTGACGAACCGGACGGAGTCGACCACCAAGTTTCCGCGTTCCGCGCGAAGTTTGCACCGATCGAGACTGCAAACCGCAGTGTGGTTTCGTGATAACGACTATAGTTCACTTCGGCGGGTGAAAAGCGAATCATTAACAAGCGACCCGAATAGTTTTTGATCTCGGTCTTTCTGATGATTTCTACGTATGTGTGAAAGGAATGTTTAGAACTAAATTATTGACTTAATACAAGGCACTAGCCATCGACGTTTCGTGGACAGAGTACTGTACTGTTAAACAACTGTATGTATGTTATGCTATCATGCATAAAATTCGACACCAATTTTTTTATTGTATTTATCAAAATGTATCCGTTGCTATGGTCTAACAAACAAAGAAATTTATAAATCCATTCAGAATGAAACAAGTTAGAAACGTTTTAAATCTTGTAGTAGGCGTAACAGAAAATAAATGCAAAACAAAGATAGTAACGTCACTAGGGTTATTATACACTAGCGGTCGGCCCCGGCTACGCCCGGGTGCATACACATTTTAAAATGGCGGTCAAAATGTTTAATTCTGACTATCAGTTTAGAATATCGACCAATCGGACCACGAAAACGAACAAAATTTCCTCGTATTTGCTAGAAATATCACTACTGCTTTCCTCCTATAGGTCATAGCGTGATGATATATAGCCTATAGCCTTCCTCGATAAATGGACTGACTACTGACCCAACACTGAAAGAATCATCATTCAAATCGGACCAGTAGTTCCAGAGAATAGCGCGTTCAAACAAACAAAACTGCAGCTTTATAATATTAGTATAGATTACAGTGTGCGCGTGTGAGAGAGACAGCAAGATGTCCCCAATACACCCATACTCTTTAATTTTAAATATTATATTTGCCTTATGTTACAAGCTACTTTAATACTTTTTTGACAGCAAGGCTTTATTTTTAACGTATTTGTGTTTGTAAGCGAAATAATACCAAAATCGATTATAGTCAAATACCCTATTAAATGCAAATCATTAGATTAATCTACATTCTGATAGAGTATTCAAAGTCAGAAGACAGCTGAGAATCTTCAGAGTATCGTTGTTTAAAAATTACACACATCTAAAATAAAATAAAAATAATTTTGATAGGCTAAAATAAAATAAAAATAAGTTTGATTTGAACAACCTTTGCTACTGGTTAAAAACTGGTTTCCTAAAGTTTTAGCTTTGATTTTTAAGGTTAAGGGACTCAAGAGTATGAAGTAAGTTAGTACAATAAAATAAAATCTTATGTTGAGCATGACAATTGGCTGTTGTCAGGCCTATAGGTTATTTTTGTCAACGTAACATTAGTAAGTGCGTGGTGATCTGTTGGTAAACGGACCCGACGCGGCTGCTAACATGCTCACGGTGGTTGCGTTTTCAAATCCCAGGGCAATCCTCAGAATTTTCGGAGCCATGTGTCTATTGATAGTTCATCACCACGCACTTGAACGATAAAGGAAAACGTCGTGAGGAAACCTTGCATACTATAGCGAATTTGTAAGAATTTATATTGTGAGCAAAGTCCGCCTACACGCAGTAGGCCAGCGTGGTGGACTATATGGCCCAACCAGTTTCAATCATACTCTCAATTGTAGAGGAGGCCCGTACCCTGCAGTGGGACGTATATGGGCTGATACAGATACAGAACATTCATTCAAACTTGGTTAATATTACTGAACCGTAGACGTTAAGAGAGAAGTTAACCGCAACTGCTCGTCTATGTCATTTGCCAAGGGTGCACAAGACATAGGCACAAGTTAGACGAGCGATCTAATAAATGTTGCAGGATGATCTGATGACTGGTACACGGAAGCATAGGGGATAAGCATCAAGTCATATTGTGTACTTACTGAGACGTAGAATACTGTTATGGTATAGCAAGCTGCGACATATATAATAGCATTCATGTTTTCTTTCAATCTTGACTTTTTCGTGCATGTAATGGACTAGAAGCTACATCCTACTTACGTATGTAGCTATAAGGTTGGGTTGAAAGTATTTGAACTGATACCAAACAGACTAGCGTATATAAATAATTCAATTTCTATTGCAGAATTGTTGAACTCAGAAAACCTTGCGAGCTATATGATATTTGGTTGGTTTTAACATTGAGTTCATTGACTTTGTTATAATGCAATACGTATGGTTGTATCATCTTAATTATTTATTTTATAACAGTTAATCCTTATTTATAAAGTTCTCGTTGATTTCACGTGTGGATTTTTCTACAAAAGGTTTTTATAGGATATATAACAAAAGCAATCAAAACGACAAACCAAAAGAAGCAACTAATTAACATCGCAAGGGGCATGAAAAATACTGATCAAAGTTAGCCGGCAGGCGGCACCAGAGGTAAAATAAAATTGGTGTTGTGCAATTTGAATTATACGAGACACCCATATGTATACACCTATGTATGTAATATATGAGGAGACACAACGTAGCCAGACAGTTAAGAATACATACAACTTTAACTTAAATGAAAAACATAACGGCAATGTTATGTCCCTTTCGAACTACTTTTGAATTCTGTTTGAGCGAAGAAGACAAATATTCGATAACTAAAATATGTTTAAAAACTGTTTGTGAATAAGATTTTAAGCATTTCCTTAAAACGTACTTACATCTTATTTATTATAGCATACAAATAGTATGTATTTTAAATACTAATTACAAGAAAAAAAAGTGCGCTTAGCATTCTTATCGCTCAAGGCAATCTCTTACAGACAGTCGTCTTTTTTTGTTGACCAGAACTAGCAAATACATTCCACAATCGAGCGCTGTGAAAAATGTATTCAGGAACGACGCGGAATGTATTGGCATTTTTAATCTCAAGTTACCGATGACCTTAAGAATCTCGAGTGTTATATACGAGTACTCGGTGATGGGGCGTATGCAAGAGGTCGATAGATAGCTAGACACAACCGCTTCGTCTATTTTTACTGCTAGTGGGGAAGAACTGTTGTTGTTATATGTTTTTTTTTCTTTTATAAATTAAAGTTACTGCAAAGTTACCTTCACAAAATTCTGCTGGCTGCATAAGAAAAACAGTATTTTGTTGTATGTTTCGAATCTAAAGGACTGCAGGTAATAATTAGTGGTGCAATGAGGATTGATTTATTTCCAATGTAAATAATATAAAGATAATGATAAAGATAATTAAAATCGAAAGCATTGAATTATTCTTAAAATGAAAAAGACATTTATATTGTGAGTAAATTATCATAAAGTGTAATCGCTAAGTTATTTTTCCATATAAGTTATCTCAGTGGCGCGTATGATGTGGTTTTTCCCACAAGTCGATAGGCGCAGTGTCAATAACGCTAATATAAATAATTTTCATAACTCATTTATTATTCATTTTAAGGTTATAAATAGTCCCGGCGTGGTGTCAATTTGCGATAAATGGACGCCGAGTAGACTCTCGACTTTCGCAGTTATTTCCTCGATTTTTCACGAAGCATTCCATTTAAAGATATTATTGTGGCGCGGTTGGTTCGACGCCGGTTCTGAAACTAGAGGTCACGTGTTCCCTGCACCGAAACAAATGTTTGTGTGATCCTCAGGTATTTGTTACAGGTCTGGATGTTTGTGACACCGAAAAGTCGTTATAAGTGGGTATGGCAAACTACGAGAGTTTCTGACTGTCACAAAGCTCGATCTTATGCTATTTCACACGGCAACATTCCGATTTTTTGCTGGAACAGTTTTTTGCAGGATTCCGATTTAGTAGTGTACGTGCTGCAATACTAGCAGTCTAACGATTATCTTGTTTACAGTATCCAGCAAAAAAACCGTTCCGTCCGAGGAACGTTTTTTTTGCTGATTTTACATTCGGTTTGCCACTTCAAACTGGATGACAATGTCCAGTAAAATGCAGGACCCAGTTTAATTACCCGTATAGTTTTATGGGAGTGTTCCCACCAGCTTCCTATATACTGTTTTTACTGGACGAGCTGAGTGGAGAGTACACCTATAGTACACCTATACCGCTCGTTGCTCTACAGCAAAAAAACGGGAACTACTGTGTGTGAACACAGCAGTGGTTTGTGCAGGATTCCGTAAAAAAAAACCGTTCCCGCAGAACTGGATGCCGTGGGAAAGTAGCCTTAGTGTGGGTTCAGGAATATGCAAGTGACTGTTGGATGTATTTGATATTATTTATTTTAATTGAACCAATAACATTTATTTGGACATCAAAGAGTCTTTGATGATTAGAAGAATAATATTTTAATATTTTTTATAATATTTTATTTTATTATTAACACTTGTTGGATACAATTACATTTGTTCACTAATTCTTAAACTAGGTAAACCTGTCTTATAAGAATTAGTTGCTTCTCCAAGTTGATAATGGTTTCTTATATTTACGCGAATGTTACACATTGAAATAAAACTATTATTTATGGATTTTTCCATCGGGCATGGTGAGTCCGCCCCGTGATCACTAGTTGTAAAATAATCGAAATGCCAGGAAGTAAAAATGTGAAAAATAAATTCGCGATAAAATCCGTATTATTTCAATGATTAGAACAATAAATTATTATACATAACAATTACAAATGACGGCTACTTCACTCTAGACAATTGCTTACCCAGAAGAAAGGGTATAAACATAAAAGTAAAATATTTAAATCTCTTAAAAACAATCAATTTACGAACGCGCATAAAGTATACCTCTAAGTGAGATGCTTTAATTCTTGTGATTAGGATTGTACATCGAGCCAATGTTCATACATGCCACATTTTAGCTTCGTTACTTTAATTTATTTTCCCCCTGCAAATACAAACATGCTCACCGCTGCAAAAATCATATTGGAATTGCTCATGGGAACATTGAGGTCGAAGTTATTTACTTAGTTACAATGTTTCATCATTGCAAAGTTCATATGTTTTACGATGAAAATGGAAAGAAATTACGAGGATACTATTTCGTAATATACAAGTCTGTTGTACCAAAAGAGTATATTTTATATTTTAACCCTTAAACCCTAGGCGAAAAATCTATACGCCTAAACGTCTGGATGGATTTTGCTAAAATTTGGTATACTTCTTATCCCCTATAATGTGTTTCCGTGGGAGGAGCAAGAAAATCGAATACGTATTTTTGATACTTTCTTCAAACTCAAAGGGATGGGATAGAATATAGCGGTTGAAATAACTCAAGTCATGGAACCAAATGAGACTGGACAGGATGGGAAGGGAAACGCAATATAAACGACGGCAGTCACCTGGACTATATGGTATATATGTTACGGTAAGAGTGAATAATTGAAGATTATTAATAATTATCTATTATTATTAATAATTACTGAAAGTCGAGATTAAAGTGATAAATTAATCACATTTGTCGGTTCTTATTAATAATTTGACCCTAGTAGTGATAAATGTAATAAGTGGCCAAGGGTTGCGGGGCTTTATGGATCAGTTAGGTCGACTGTGCCCCAAAACCGACTCGGAACACCCCGACTTCACGTAGACTTTTGGCTACCGACCCTAAAGTGTATATAAAAAGCCGGAGCCGCGGAGGGAGAGCAGCCCCCGCCCGCTGTAACGAAGGATAGGCAACCGTGCGAGCCGCAGCGGCTGAGGCTCGTCGCCGGAGGTGACCAGCAAGCCGAAGCTGCGGAGGTGAGCATGGGTGCCTATCTTTTGTTACGCAAGGGCGAAGGGGCTGAACTTCCCGTAGCGCCGGAGACGATGCAGAAGCTAATTTGTATTGACAACAAGTGTTTTAAAGGTTAGGTTGTTATAACAGATATTTCTCAGGAATGGTGCGTTACCTTTTCATGGAAGTGGTACCAGGGGAGGTGCGCCACTCCCCTCTCCTTCCACTTCTCCCAACCCTCCCCCTCGTGCTGCCCTATTCTATATTCTACCACTTCGGCTCATTATTGTTTTGATTTTGATTCGCTTTACATTACTCTGCCTTACACTGCCACAAGTAACCTTGTTTGTGTGATCTCTAATTAATATAATTGTAAGACTGTGTTTAATATTATAAATAAATACCTGCTGGTCAAAAAACATTGAGTTTTTATTTATTTATAACTTTCACCAATATGTGTCGTGAATTATTAATAATTACTACTAAAAGTAATAAATTTCGATCGTTTATTCACATTTACCAAAACATGTGGTTATTATTAATAATTTTGTAAAAATATTAATAATTTTCAATTAATCAGATTTACCGTAACATATACATACTATATGTTACTATATGGCCTAACCACTCTCAATTGTCCTCACGATTGTAGAGGAGGCGCGTGCCCTGCAGTGGGACGTATATAGTCTGACACAGACACGTTGAGTTAAAATATAAAACAGTTAGTATGCGAAATAATATGAGTCTAATGTTGACTGGACTTAAGAGGATCTGCAAAGATGCGGCCCAATCAAATATACATATACGGAAGAAGTTTTCAATTAGGTGTGGATTGCCAAATCCGAAATAATGAGGAATAGACAAAATGGTCAAAGGGGCCACAAGCCTGGTTGGGATGAAAACTAAATAAATAAATAAAATTAATGAGAGACTTTTACCTTAGGAAAATATGATTTGATGTATGTATAATACGGTCGAATGACATAAAAAGCGGGCAGTTCTTCGTACATTACAAACCATGCAGCAAGCCGTTGAAGATCTATTACAATGCCCAAACTGCGAGTAAATCCCAATTTGCATATAACAGGCAGGGTGTCTCCGGTCTCCTCTGGTTTCCAAAGGTTAAAACTATTGTAATGTAGGTACAATATATTAAAATGCCACAATATAAAGGCATTCCATACGAGTGCGTGACTATGGCACAGCAATATGTTTCCGCTTGACATCTAACTGACTACCGGAATAACAATAGTACATGAATAGCCTTTTCCAACTCATTATAAACAACGAGCTCATTATTGTCAACAACTTGGTGTGTGTCCCTAGGGAACTTTCAACTTTTCTGGAATTATAAGCGCACTAAAGATCTGTCGCACAATCTAATTGAAGCAATGGCCGCCCTACCGTACCTCAATTTGATGTATAAAATAAATTTCTAAACAATGTTGCACTAAGGTAGTCTCGGGCTCACTGCTTACAGTAATTTCGCTGGGTCGACGTCGTCGAAGTCGTCCGTACAATGGGGAATATGCACGTAACTTAAATATGGACAAAATATATTTTTTTGTAATCTTTATTGCTACTGAAAACACACTATACAATAATTTTTAAAATTTATTTTAATTTAATAGTGAAATTTAATCATCAAAAAGTGGCCTTCCGCGCAACTTTCCGAAACGCAACACTATTGGTGGATGATACGTGACGTCAGATTTACACGAGAGGTCTGCTGTCAACAAGCTATTTGTATGGTTTCTTTTCTGAGGAATAATTGTTTGTGTATTGTATCTCTGTTTTTTTTTTAAATATTAAGTGAATAGTTTTATGTGTTCATAGTAATAATTCATTGTGAAGAGAATTAATTCTATAGTCCAGGCATATTAGTCATATGAGGGTAAGAATCTCGGAATGAGAGACAGTCGGCTATAAACTTGTATAACCCTTTATTTCAACACCCTAAAACTTTTCTCAAAACCTACTTATCGTAGGGTGTCCGCGACTACAGATATTCCAAGGTCAAAGGTAAAAAAATCGATTTTTTTGTTACACATTTATTGCAAATATCTCGTTTCCTATAAGTTTTATGCTATTTGTATTTAATAAAAATATTGTAGAGGATTAAATTCTTTACAACTTTTGTTTAAACATTTTTTTTATATCTTCAACCATTTTAGAGATAGAGGGCAGAGTGCGCGCAGTGTTTATCTATATACAGTATCTTTCGAGGTCAACCTGTAGTCCCGATTAAAAACACGCCGTTTAAAGTTTTTAAATTATTAATAAATACATAATTATAAATGATTCGCCTTTTTTATTAACTATTACATTATCATTTATCTTTTTTTTTCAATAATTCAGTGCTTATTCATTTAAGAACACTTACCTGCACATGAAATTATAAAATTAATGAGGGAAATACTTTAATTATTTCTTAATTCTAATCTTATTTATACTAATTACTTCCCACTACTTTGTCAGGTGCAGTGCTTATGTTTTTTTGGGCATATAGGAACGACACAATATTCGTAATATGTTTTTTTTGTGCTTTTCCATGGTAATTAAGTCGATATTCACTCACTTTCTTTATTTTCTGGTAATAATATAATATTGAACCAAACACTGCTGTTGACATCGAACTTGTGTAATCGTGACGTCACGAACAAGCGCGCCAATATGGCCGCATTTATGTCGCCCACAATTGATAGCGATTTTAATATTAAATTTTTTGCATAATAGTTTATATTTTGGACGTGATATTTGTATGTTTGGTAATGTAATGACTAGTAGAATCGTATAAAAAAATAAAAAAAAAACATGCATATTCCCCATTGTAGGTGGGTATTTTATCTAAAGAAAAATACGATATATTTATTCTAAATTGTAATGGCTACTTTTAATTATATTACCTACATACAGCCATTAGGAACCCAAATTAAACCAGAAGAATCTTAATTAAATATCGGAAGCTTTGGATAAAGTTCTACTAAAGTAGTGTGACAACATGGCAGTGACAACTAACTCATCAGGATAGACCGCAAGGGCGGCTCTATCTTAACGCAAACACATTCGACAGGACCCGCCAAAATTAATTAGCTTACATTCGGCCAACTATGAACTTCCATTAAACAATTTGTCTACGTTAAAACGTAGACTGCATCCTACGAGCATACTAAAGTGAATTTGTCACACATAGTGCCCGACAGAATAATACACGTTTATTAATAATATTATACCTTAGCACATACACGCGTACTGCTGAGCCTAGAGCATCTCTATAATCAAGAGCGCGTTTGAGAGAGCTTAGGCTATAGTAGTGGCGAAGGTCGACTTTTTTCAAATAGGAAGCCAAAAATATAATACATTATCCATTGCTATTTTCATTTGGGTAAAATAAGTGGCATTTGTTCAAAAAAATTTAAGTATTATAATAAAATTTATGAGATAAAATGATTCGTCACGCAGCATTAATATAATTACATCTCGTCCTCAGGAAGTTTTCATTCAACCTATGCATAGTAATTGATTAGCAATGAAAATATAACTCAGATAAGTCAGAATTCGAACTCGCGACAACATTCTCGATATTTCGCCATCACCAACAGCTCACGGCGCAATAACATGACTGATTTTATTTTTATACACAATATTACATTAAATGTGTAAAATCGATAAAGTATTAGGTGTTATTGTGTCTTTGAGCAGTTGCATTTAAAGGTTATTTATTTGAACTATCTATGTATATATTAGAAGCGACGCAAAAAAAAATTCAGTTTCAAAGCCAAAATACAATAAGTAAAGTTTTCCTGTGAATTTCATTGGATTATTCTTATTTTATACGGTTTCTTGTGAAACATTTGTTCAAGATAAAAAAAAATCTAAAGGTGAAAGTCAAACATGTCTTTCAGATGTGACGGCCATTGCTCGATTCAAGTCATTAGGAAGGGATTATCTCGAGACTCGTTTTCTAACTAAATATACGCTGCGGTCCCTCTGACTCACTGAAAGGATATTAACACCTTGTTTCCACGTTCGAAATCTCAGAGCAAATAGTAATCACGTCTGGTCGGATTGTATAGACCAAATATGCGCTTTCAACATAGTCACAGCAAATTAAATTCACCACCTCTAAAAATGTCAATTCGATCGTACCTGGATAAATATTGAGGTATTTGAGGTGGGGGCGGAATTGTAAACAAAATGACATTCATAACAAGGTACGGTCAAATACAACGTCGGTATAAGGGTATATTATAGTTGGCACGTAGAGGTTCTCCCAGAGGGCAGTGTGGAGACAAGGCCAAGATTGCGATAGTGGCACAACTGCTATTGACATGTTTGTATTATCACCACTGATAAATTCAATGTTGGGTTCACACTTACATCAATTTTCTACACATAAGTTTGTCACCAATTAAGTAGTATATATGTATTTATTACCTAAATAAAAAATGTTTTTCATTCGCATTATTAAATAATTGCACGAAAAGTAATCTTTTTTTTAAATATGACTAGAAATGGCGAGACGAGCTTGCCATTCGCCTGATGGTAAGCGATACGAGCGTGCAAGGACAGTAACAATGCTTTGAATTCCACTACGCTCGCCATACTGAGACATAAGATGAAAAATCTCAATATGTCCAATCTGAATGTTCTTCAAACCGGAACACAACAATAAGTTTACACTGTTATGCTGGAGGCTACCCCAGGCGGTCTCTCATATATGAGACTTACCACCAGTAAAGATCTAAAACTAAGCCCGACATTGTTTGCCTTTGTAAATTAAAACATTACATAGAATGGAGCAAAATTAGTGGTTAAACATGTCATAATACATGATTTGCTTTATGATTGTACGGCTTCGTCTAGTATAGGTTTTAGTTTTCATATAGACTATTCCGCTCATTTAGCTACCTACTCATTTGTAAGCCTGTCAGCTAGGATTAGCAGTAGCACGCAATGATTCCACACCGAACACAAGCTCTGTGAGGCTCTTAGGCTCACTAGCTCATCCCCAGCCCGCAATGATACTCATAAGAAGGAAAATATGGGTTCGAAATTAACATTTTCCTCTATAGCAATGGAGGTGACATAATATTTTTTCTCAAAACTCTTAGGACAATACCCTTGTCCAATGTAACAAACAGATGGTGAAGCAACATTTCAGCGACAATAACATAATAAATAATTTATTCAAGCACCGCAGAAATGTCTTTGATGGTCTTCCTCCTAAAGTATAAGAGTGTTTGTACTAAATTTCCAAGTTCCATAATTTACGAACAATGGTATAAAGGAATTCTTATACAGTTTTTATTGCCGTTGGTATTTGTGTTTTAATTAAAAGGTTTATTACTGTTTCGAAGAGAATTCCGATGTTAACAGTAAAAAGAACATTCATATTATGAATTCTCATTTCCTACCTTTGAAAGCAAAACGTATTAATTAATTTTGTTTACAATATCTGGCTAGATGAGATTCCTGCATTATGCATTTACAGTTGAAACTACGATGTACGGGTATATGCAATTTAAAGGATCAGTGAAATAATTGCAGGAATCCGTTATTAATTCATAAACGCAATTGTATAAGATTTTATAAACCAGAAATGATATAAAATAAAATAATAGTAGCAATTGATGTAAACTAAAAATAGATAGTAAAAGAATTTCATGAAATTATAAAATGCCAATGTCAGTATGCTTTACAATATATGAGGCCAATGAAAGTTAAGCAATGCTCCAGCGGTCTAGATCAGAACTAGTCTATTTGAGATCAAAACAATTACTTAATTCTATGTATATAATAATTATGTCGAATACTGGCAACCGGATCTAAACATGCAGATGCCGGAAAGCCAAGTATTTGGGAGGCGCACCACGGCGAATACGGTACACGATCATTGCTATCTCATCCAAATTCCGAGATCTAATAGTCAAATTATATTCAGATAGCTTCTGTGGCGCAACTGGGTAAACAAACGATACGACGCAGCGGGTCCGAAATCTGCGCCGACAAATATGTTTGTGTGATGACACCACAGAACAGTTGAATATGGTTAGAAAGGCAAAAGCCGTCAAATTGTATGAAAACCAGAGTCATCGTTTTCGAAACACAAAACCTCTACAAATCCAATGTAGAAAGCTTGCAATAGTCGATTTAAAGTATCATTAAAATTATGGAAATATGTTTTTGTTATAAGACGGAATTTATTTTATCGATATGCTTAATGGTTTTTCCTGATACAGTTATTTAATTAGTATTATGTTGATAGTTGGAAAATAAATCAGACTACAATATCTCAAATAGAAAGTTAATTTTAATTTGTATACGATTTTACAAATCTATAAGTACACGATTTTCAAGATTTTTAGCTGTGTGTGAGTATGAACATTTTTATTATTGGAAAAGCACATATGCATGCAATTATTACAATAAAATTATGATCTCTTTAAGTCAATAGCTTCATTGCTTTTGAGTTTTCATGCAATAATTCATTATTTCGCCGCCATGATACAGATTTGCCCGTAATTATTTTTGGTTTGTATATTACTTATGATACAGACTTTTTTATCGTCTTCTGTTTCACGAAAATGAATTCTTAGAACAAATCGTACTGGACATTATAGGAATCCAGTTGTCTCTACCTTTTGCCTTTATCGAATCACTCTCGGAAACCTACAAACGAATGAATTAATATAATAAAGTATATTCAGACACAAATATACGTTGTTCTCAAGTTGGTGGAGTTATGACATTAGAACATAAGGATAGGTCGTCAACGTTATCAAACGTTACGAGTACTACAATAAAAAAATATTAAAGGATTTGATTTAATTTTCTTTTCTAATGCCTATGAGAACTGATTTACGAGGATACGAAATCTATAATTACATCGATATAGTTACTATGTACGTGACTACAACACTTTGTGACATGTGACAAATTTCGAAGTTGACATAACAATAAAATTTTTAATACAAAAATTAAAACCGACTTCAAAACAAAAAACCACTAAAAACCAAAAAATAATAAAATTATAAATACCACTGCATAGCAAAAAATAATATTTATTTCATTGTACTTGTAAATGTTGATTAATTTTCTTAATGAATATATGCTTAATACTATCCAACAAATCAAAATATATGCGTAACATATTGAAGACGGGCCGCTAAGTACCAAACATGTAGTATTGGAACTGCAAGATAAAATATCACAAATCTGCATTTTTACTCTATTTTGCCGGAGCCCCACACTCCAAGGCATTTCGACAACGAATGATTTGATAAATCATCCGTTCCGCGGCAGTGATGCTTTTCATGCACCACCTTGCGACGCGTCAAACGCTTGTATTTCCCTTCTAACCATATTCATCTGTTCTGTGGATGACACCATCAACACAATATTTATAACTTAGCGTGAAGTCTGGACTAGGTATATGACTGATGGTCTATTTTTTGAGTTTTATTCGATTCTAGAGTACTTTCAATTTACTTTAAAAGAGTTTTTGGTTGGTTATTGGAGATATAAATAGTCAAATTAATTGAGGCCTCAAAAGTCAAACTAATCGAGGGTATCGCGCTTGCATGTAAATTAACCACACACTAATATGAATGTACCTATTCCATATTAGTGGATAGTGAGTTTACGACCCTACAGCTTTTGACCTATTTTTTAATATTCGTTTTAAATTTCACATTGCATGATGCGCGGATGGAGATGTGTGGGCCACATTTAGCGGTTTGCGAAAATATGGAACGTTGATTCGATATGCATGTAAAATGAATATAAAAGGAAGCATAATGAAAACATTGCCATGACAGCCTCCGTGGCGCAGTTGGTTAGACAGTGGTTGTGAAACGTGAGGCTGAGGGTTCGATCCCCGCACTGAGACAAATATATGAACCAAAGGTATTTGTTTCGGGTCTGCGTGTTTCTGAGACTAGAGTCTAGAAGTCTCTCGTAGTTTCTGATACGACGTAAGTATGTGACTGGTGAGTGTATTTATTATTTATTGCCGATATGTTATTTAACATTTGATGATTTATAAATAAAAATAATACCTAATTTCGTTATTTTTTACTTTTCATCGTCTTCAATGGCATAGCGTTTTATTCCACTTAATTCGATTTGGAAATGAATAAGATAAATAAGGAGTAAGGTCAACAAAATTAACTTATTAACAATTTAATAATTAGTTAGTGGGGTAAGAAACAAAATACAGCACCTCTTTTGCGAACAAAAGCTGCACGAATGATTCATTTGATTGTTCTTCTTACTTAGGATTTTGGTAAAAAAAATCTGCGGATATATAAACTTCATATCTTATTAAGACTACTTAGCCTTACAACATAGATATTCGACGCAAGAAAATTTTGAAAGAAAATAAGGAAGCATTCTTAAGAACAATCTTAAGAAATTATAATAATATAGCATTAATTGTTTTACCGTTACTTACATTCAGTTTCTTGAAGTACTGGTTTTATTGTTTCCACATGTCATCTAAAGGCCTGGTCTGTCGAAGGATACGCGCGGCACTGCGGTAAGCGGCAACGTAATGAGGTCATGCAACGTAGTTCACATAACAACAAAAAAGGTGGTCCACGTATAGGTTTTACTCTGTGCGTAAAACCGTTGACCAATGGGAGAACCGTTCATTGACAACCAACGTTACTATGACAATTTCGCATTGAAGTTTACTTGAATGTCCATGACAACAAATAACAATAATTTATGTTCGAAAACATATATAATTTATTTAAAAAAATGTTTGTGCGTCATTTTAAATAAACTGGGTATATATGTTTACGAGACAATTTTCGCAATATTGATACGTGATAAAAGTGGTTCGTATCATTCTAATGAAATACACGTGTGCTGTATACATCCTTTTTCGGCTAAACAACTTATTGTCAGAACAAATTAAATTTCACTGGATTTATGTAGATATCCTTTCTTACATTATCGTTATCGATCGTACCGTAATTGGGTAAAAGTAAATTCCATAACGATTAAATTATTTTCCTATAAAATTGTCACAAGCAAAACCTGGAACAATACTGATGGACACTTTTTACAATAATAATTTTATTTTAGTATTTAACAGAATTCATAACACAGAGCTCAAAATATATATGCGTAGGTGTAAGTAGCGCAAATTACAATACATATAGAGGGGGTTTTAATGGAATGGGAATGGAAAAAAGGGGAAAACACAGAACTTGATACTAAGTTGAGGAATTACATATTTAAGATTGCACCATGTCGTCACATGATGCACTCCAGGTGCTAGGAGAGTGGTGCTACTTGTGTCGAACGGCGATAGTTTATTATATATTGTAGGTGGATTTTGTAAATAACTACGACGATAATATACAACCATTATACAACGAATGTATGTATATATGCTGATACAAAACTCATCATAAGATTCTTTGTAGCTATTTTTTCGGGCTCATATAAAAAGCGGGTGCACTTAAACGATTGATGTTTTTATTGGGTTTGTTGTTTATATTTCTTTCTATGCACCTTTAGGGATAAAGCCACCTAGCGTGGTGGACTATAGTAAGGCCTAACCACTCTTAATCGTATTCTCGATTGTAGAGGAGACCAGTGCTCTGCAGTGGGACGTATATGGGCTGATAAAGTGCCCTGCGAATAGGGATAAAAACTGATTGTATATAGATACTGTAGTGTATTGATAAATTCATACTCTTAGCATCTGTCGTCTCGAACTATACACTACGCGAACCAAGGGTGAATGAGATAGATCATAGACGTGGAGGACGGAACGGGGGGTAAAGACGTGGTGTATAGCAAACGAGCCGATAAATATTAATAATTGTATTCTACTACAATGTTACACATATTAACCGTAAATAAATCGTCTCCAATTGTACCGTGATCAGTTGGGAACTAAATCCGTTGCTATATTTTGTTAAAAAGCATGGGGTACTAGGTACTTAGAACAATTAAAATACAATTCCGTTCGCCATTTTTATAACAATAAAATAAATGTAATTGACCCCATTTTATAATCTTGTACTTATTAAATATTAATTAATTTTGCTTTTTAATTGTATCTTTTTTACCAAAGCAAGGTTTTAAAGTTTTATTCCTACGTGGTGTAATATTGCGCCATTGTCATTGGGAACGTACGTGAACTGTATTAAACGTACTGTGCGGCAGCACATAGTCGATATACGCGCCACAGCCTAAACAAATTTTTAAACCAAACGAAAATTGATAAAAATATTGTCCTCAAATAAATCCATTGCGCAAATACGCTTACCGCGACGAAATGATGAGAATGACGGCACGTTGTGCGGCGTATCCGCCCCGCGCTTCACCGCACTTGCCCCTCTACACCGACGCATATTGTGACAGTACAAAAGACCAGTCTTACCGTCACCCGGTTGACCCCTCACCGCAGACGCTGGCTGACGCATACTGCGGCGGAACGTCATGTCAATGTCAATGTTTTTCATACAAAACCGAGTTTGACACCGCATTCCGCGCAACGCAACGCTGTGCGTAGCTTCGACAGACCAGGGCTTAATATGATAAAAAAGCAACGGTTAATACTAACTGATATACATATTTTTAGGTAGTTTAATTTAAATCCCTCAACTCCGATATTTCAAAGGCATGCTAGCTGTCAAACGCCTACGCCTAACGCCTAGTCCTGAAGCCAACTCAAGGGCATTGTGTATCTTAAAAACACAAACACTAGACTAAGCAGAAATTAATCCCCGACCGCCGACGTGCATTTAGCTAGTATACACGGCGGATTAAAGCTTTTCGTGTGACGGAGACTGATTTTATTATACAAAAATGATGTACAGTAATATTTTACTGGAATATCCCTAATTAAAGCGTTCTAAAAATATTATAATTAAAAAATAGCGAGCTTTCGTCTAAAATACCGTATAATGTCTGATGCCAACATAATTAATTTTATATATAACACGCTTTCACTTTCTTCAAGTGGGACGATCCACGAGCGATCCAACGCCTTAAAACTTTGTCGAGTTTTGTTTAATTAAAGTAACTTTAAAGATCTAGTTTATATGATAATTTCTTTATCGGATACCAGTAATACTAACATTTAATACACATCAAAGACAAGGACACAGTTCAAATGCCAATTTTATCGCTCAGGGCAATTTACTGATCACCATGACATTGAGAATGGGGCTCGAATAAACAACACCTGCACGT
Source organism: Hyles vespertilio (assembly GCA_009982885.2). NCBI lineage: Eukaryota > Metazoa > Arthropoda > Insecta > Lepidoptera > Sphingidae > Hyles > Hyles vespertilio. Next base: position 28,682,278 of record CM042833.1, on the reverse strand, counting down.
TGCACTTTTCAATGAACAAGGCTCTGGCGACAGACTAATGAGGGAATATCCATTATAGTGATAGCGTAGCTAAATGCCTTATACTAATGACAAGCGGGAGCGTTATGAGCGCGAGAAGCTGTCTCTAACGCTTGCCATCATACCAAGCGTAGCAAGCATTGGCAACTACTTCAAGCAAATTTTTCTTTCGGATTGCCCGATGCCCAATAACTCTTGTATTTGTGACGTTGTGGGAATGTCACCTTTTATATTTGCGATCTATAGTTCAATAGTCGACATAAATCCTATTGTCTATGCCAATCAACGCCTCCGTTGCGCTGATTGGTTGATTCCATCTGACATCTGTCAGATGTGACGTACGAACTGTCATCGGTGCTCGCTTAAATACGCGTGTAACGGCGCTCGCGTCCTTTTCCCTAACCTGAAAGCCGCGTGCTACCACGCGTCTTTCCGAACCCGCTGGGGTGAGTGTTCAGTGTTCTATTTGCTAACCGCTTTTAACTGCTTGTTTGTCAGTGTATTCTGTCTGCCGGGCTTGTGAGCTACCACGAGTCGCTGGCACGGAATGCAAACCTAGTTTGCATTCCGATTTCTTGGACGCTGATTTCAGGTTCTTCTTCTTGGCGTTCTTCGTCCTTGGCGTTTTTCGCCTACTTCGTTGCTTCCGCCACGGAGAGCTGACTCCGTGCTTCGCTGCCCGCTGTTGCTCCGCACCGCTTCCAGCCCGACTGCAACCGAGCCTGCGCCTGCCGCTGACCTGCGCACCGTAACCGGCCACGTGGCAGCTGACTTCGCCGGCGAGCTGTCGCCGGGTTCCGCCACGTGCCGAAGACCCGGATCAGTGTCCAGTGAAGGCCAGTGACTCCTGTTGCATACCACCAGCAACAGTGCCGGGTGTAATCAGTGATGCGAATATATTAAAGCCCGAACCACGTAATTACCCTGAGTTCTCATTTAACTACCTACCCCTACCTGCGGGCGGCCTAACCCGCCGCATATTCTTGTCGTCCTTTTTCCTTCCCGCTCCCCTCCCAATTTGATGGACCGGTAACACCTCCGTGACGAAAGTGTTATGTTGGTTCATGGGCCGTAGTGATAATTTACCTGATGAACTGTTTGCCGGACCTATGCATTTAAAAAAATCTTAAACAAGGCGTCTAAAACTAGCCATCTTGGTTACGATAATGGTCGGGTAGAGAGCGCTATGTTTCCAAAGGCAGATATCGAACGCAGGGAAGCGATAGTCTATCAGACAGCAGAGCTCTACCCACAAGTTGGACTAATAACATAAGAAAGGTTATTGTAGTTTATGTATAAAAGCAGCTTCAAGTAGATCGCTGTGGAAATTCCTGGGATAGGTCAATGTGTAGAAAACGTCTTGTGACTGAAGGTGCTAATGATTAATGAATAAGGAAAAACATTTTGAAGCCAGAAGAAACAACATAGTTTATAACTTTTTTTTGTTGACGCGGGTAAACCGGTTTACCGCTAACGCCCCACCTCGGGGGAGGGTGGAGCGATTATGTTGGGTTCACCGATAGGAATACGAACCAAAACCCCGCGTTGCCCTCTTCAGCACCATTGGAACGGCCCCGAGAACCCGAAGCAAGAGCGCTCCTGTTTCTACCGGGACCATCCCTGCACAATGCCGCTCAATTTTCGGCCCGTACGATATGTTGGAAGCTAAGAAACCTGCTCATTTCTCGGCAACAGGCAATTGCTTCCTCCTCCTCCTGCTGGCGAACATCTCGAGGTCGCATTGTACGTGAGTACAATGGGCGCAACAACAGTCCCCCACTGTGCGCCCGTGATCTTCAGTTCCCCATTAGTCGCCTCTTACGACAGGCAGGGGATACCGTGGCGGGATTCTCGAAGCGCCACCATACCACAGGGCGCAACATAGTTTATAACTACCTCAATATTAAAACATCATAATGTAAGGTAATATTACATCTCACAGAATAATCACGTTAATATGTATGGAATATTTAAGCAACCGAACTAATTTATTCAACCTACATTTGTTTTACGGTGTAAGGAACCCAGTGGTTTGTCTTAAATGTAAATATGAACTCCGTATTGTTTCAAAGTTGCTTGAAATTTTCAAACATAAATAATGTTTCACAACGAATCGTTGAAATTATACATGCTGTAACCTTACCGCACAAACATTTAACATAAAAGAAATATAATAAGCGCATGACAATCCAGTTTGTAGAGGTCACACGAGCTCAGGTCGACATCCTTTTGATGGAGGACTCGTCTGGCACCCGTCCTTCATCGCTCTCCCGCTTCATTTCAGAGTTAACTGAAGGAACTTGTGTAAATCAATACCAACAAAAGTCGGTTCTGCAACAATCTCTATTGACATTTCCAAATATTGTAAATATATAAAATGTTGCGTGACATATTGAAAAACAAGGGCTAATTAAAGAAAGGCTAAACTGATTTATGTGAGGATGAAAATGATCAGCGGACCAATTTTATGACTATTAAATAGATTAGTTGTTTGGGAAAATATATGGTATGTAAACAACTAAAGACGACACTTTTAATTCATTAATGGGTTCATGTGGTTCATGTGGCACAATGTTAAAGATGTTATTAAATTGGAGTAACGATGATTAATCAGAATTTGTTTACGGTTAGTTTATTGACCCTGATCGGCTGATTTATTAAGATATGCAAGCCGACTATGGATGGGTGTTAATTAATGTGACAAAAACAAATATACAAAACAATATCTTCCATTATATCCAATTTGAAAACACACGGCGGCAACATTATTTAATTTGATAAAATGAACTTATAGACACAGAGAAGACAAAAAATAGAGAAGTTATATTTTTAGTTTTTTGAAATTGATTGAGATAGGTAGTACATACTAAATATTTAGAACTGCAATAGTTTAGTTTATTAAATAGGACGCGTGTCATCAAAAATACTTTTTATTAATCATCAATAATAATAGTAATATTGTATAATAAATATTGAAAGAATAAGGTGAAATTAAGACTTACGCAACGCCTTCAACGGTTGAATGAAATAGAGCTCTCAGAAGTTTATGTGTTTCGGGTCATATATCTGTAACGACTTTGGGTTCATAGCCTATATAATTTATATGTATTTTGCCTGTACTGTACGTAGCTAAAACTTTTTAACGTAATTCAAGTGGCGGATGCTTTAAGCATTAACCTGAAATCCGTACGGCGTACCTATATAAAGTAGAACAGGGTGAGTGTAGCGATGATATTCACACGTTTTATAACGTGGCTCCACTAACCATAAGTGAGCAGTTTTATTTATAGCAATAAGATGCCTTTTACAAGGGTAATTTTCTTGAAGTCTTACAGCGAAGAAAAGGACAGGAAATAGACATTAAGTATCTTCAAGACACATTCCCGAGAAGTCACTAATTCATATTAAGCCGATTAGTATCCCTTTGATGCTAGTAGGACTTGGAATTATACATTTCGTAAATAACGGAAAATTTGAAGTCTAAATAGATTTAGTCTAAAAATGTATAGAAATAGGAGATGGAGAAACTTACAGGCGGATAACAATAGCCTGCAATCTGGTTGATTAATAAAAATGAACTGCAAGATAATTTTAAAACTAGTAGCCACTTTAGTATTAACAAGGACTTTATCGGCTCTAAAATTCAATTCAGGATAAAAATTTGTAGCTACTCTATCGGCCTTATTCATAGACAATTTTAAAACCGTTTTTAGCTACGAATTTTTTGTTTTCTCCGCTAAAATTAAATTCAAAAGCCGTTCGAAAGGGACCAAACATTCGATAACTAAAATACGTTTTAAAACGGTCTATGAATAAGGACGTATTACGAATATGTACCTATATTTTATATCTTTAGTAACTTTCTATTTTGTTGGGTGAAAATCCTTACGGTATAGATACGGAAGCGTGATGCAGAACTAAATATCTGAAACCGCAAGATCTCTTTAAGACGAATAAATTATTCAGAAGGAAAATACAGATAGACTACTTATTAAGACCTTAACTGATAGTAAGTTTGGTTTATTAATATGATGAGTACTGTAACAAAATATTAGTACAGTAGAATCCGGATATAACGACATTCAAGGGACCGGCGATACTATGTCGTACTAACCGGCCGGATTATTTCTTAAGTACATATGTACTTAAATATGTACTTACGAATAAATATGTATGTATTATAATTGCGAAAATTTGATTTTCCTATGTAGCTAAATAAAACATTGTGTAGGATATATAAACACATATTATGTATTATTTTAATGGTTTTTACGCATTCCAATTCCATAATATTGCACTTTTTTCTTCTATTGTAAAATACTTTCGCTTCACCGAACTATTTTGTCGAGCTTTAAGAACTTGTCTTAACAAGTGACATTACACTGACTATGGATTCACTGGCTTATACGGTGAGGTGAAGCGCGCGGGGCTGGGGAAATTTTGGGCCCCGAGGTATTGGTGCATAGGTTTTGTAAACAAAATATTGCACGTCGTTTTAACCGGATGTATTATCCATAGAGTCTCCATGGTATTATCATAATTATTGGTCGCTATAAGCGGTTGGTCGCTAAAACCGGAGTCGCACTAAACGGTAATATTTTCTCAGTACCTTACTATGAAACCTAACTTGAGTTAACATTATCATCATTAAAACCGGTTAGTCGTTATAAGCGAAGTCGTTGTATGTGATTGTACTGTATATACAAATATCTAAAAAAAAAACAATAAGGAATTCGACAACAAAGCTTTGATTCGAATTATTCCCATTTACATAGATACTTGATTGGATAAAGTCAGCAATTATCGATGTTTCGATTTCAGAAGCATATATGAATGCCACAACGTTAACGCGGAATTCCAAATGGAAGGTAATTCAGTACGTAAGTCGATTAGCTTCAAACGTACAATAAGCTAGGCAAACTGGGGATAATGCTTCGTGGTACGAATCTCTTGATCGATACACATTTCAATGGGCACGAAATATTCTCCAGGGTACTCATATTGATTACCATTTACATTACGAACAGCATTCTGTCAGAGACAACACTAACTACGGGATTAATATCCAATTTAGATCACGTCATGATCACTCAAGTACGGAACTCATGCTTAAGTAAACTGAAAAGTTTTGCCGGTGGTAGAATATTATTGCGCCTGAAGAAAGAGAGAGAGGGAGAGAGAGAGAGAGAGAGAGAGAGAGAGAGAGAGAATATTCATATGGACCCAAGATAGCGACAACCACACCAGTAGACAAGTCATACCAATCCACGGAAGTGGCATGGCGTTTCGGTTGTAATGGTAATGTGGTTTCGAGCACGTGGCATGAGGGAGTTGACTAGCGAGAGTTAATCACATCTCATCGGTTGAAACTCCGTCTGGACTGCGCTTACCGTGAATCGCATTGTAGTCATTTTATCGTGCAACTCTATCGCTTTATCTAGTGTAAACTATATGCAACCTTCCTTCACTTGTTAATGAAAATATTATGTTTACTATAAACCATATCACGTCAGGTTAAATAACAAAAGCTATGTGTGTTGCGTGCGTTACACTATACCAGCTCGTCCGAGGCAGTGGCACTGCCTCACAGGAAATCAACGTGAAGCAACAGTTTTGTGAGATTGCCGGATACTCAATACCAGTTTCCTCTTCGGGTTATCTTCCCGATTTGATGGGTCGGCAACACATACACGATCCAAACGTTATGGATGTTCATGGGCGGCAGTGATCACTTACCATCAGGAGAAGTGTTTGCTCGTTTGCCGGAAACGTGAAATAAAAAACAGTCTGCTTGTGTTGAATCCCGCGCTAAAGTACTTGTTCAGTAAATAAAAACTCACTTTCATCGTTCGGAAGCTAACAGATAGCACCTGAAATGTATTCCATAATAAAATTTAAACACTCTTACAGAATAGCTCCCTGCGATTAAATAACTGACACCGGTTGCGGACGATTTGATATTGACATTGTATTATTAAATGAAAAAATGCAAGAAGCGACTGATGGGTTTAATATCTGTCGTCATGGTATTGCTTGCCGAAATATCTCAATTATACGCTTTAAGAGAATAAATAATATTTAACATCTTTAATACATCAAAAGGTGTGGGAATAATACTAAAGAAAGGTAAGGTAGGGTGATTCCTCAATAAGGAACTTGGAAAAAAAAAGATTTAAATTCCATGAATTGGCAGAATATTGGTAATTAATGAATGTTAAATGCTAACCAAAAAATTATTGAAATGAGGATATCGATTCGCCGGCGATTACTATATCATCATGTAATTTTAATAATTTGCGTTTTTTGTGTTTGTTGTTTGTTTTTTGTTATTACTCTTAGAATATAGTATTGAGTGGTCATAATTCCTGTTCGATTGTGACTACAATCAATTTTAAATAATAACGTAATGAATTTGGAGGGTGATGTCGTCTGAAAAACCTATGTGTATTTAAATGCCTGCTTTAATGTGTATTGACAAATTGGCTGTTCATAATTATCATATTAAATAAACAATTAGTCTGTAGCAAAAGTTTACTTATTTCTTAGTATAGGGTACTGGCATTGTGTATTTTAAGCACCTATAAACCTCACAGGGACTTGATGGCATTTTGCGATATAATAAATATCTGTTTACAGACAATCATTGTTATATTCGACAATTTTGTAATGAAGGTACAAGTCGGGTAAAGAGTGAAATCAAATGATAAAATTAGCTGTTTTGAGGCATTTGTTGTGAGTTAAAGGGATTGTAAACGATATAATACATGATCAAAGGCATAAAATGTCTTCTTAGATTGGTGTCTAGGCGCTAAGTTACAGTTTGAATGGACCAATTCCTTTTATGTCTAATGCTTTCTAGAAAATGGCTATCTCTTGAATCTGTCTGAATCAAGAAATACAATTTTGTGGTAAGTGTCTAGATAGGTATTAGACGAAATAAATAATATGTACGGTCGGAAATTATGCTCAAGAATAAATACATATGTCATTATAATAAGTATTATACCGGGTATCTCAAGACTGCTACCGAAAACGAAGCCGGGTGGTAGTTTTAGTGGCTACAAACACAATGCAATTAAAAATTTCGCCTAGAAACGCGACAATTTTTTTTAATGATTTTTTAAATATCGTCATTTTTGGGTGGTAAATCCATAGTTTTTGCTAAAATAATAATTTAAACTCTTTTATACCTTAGAGTATTTATAAATAAAAGGGTATATACTATTATTTTAGGAAAAAAAAATATTTACCACCCAAATATGGCCATAGGAAAAAAATAACAAAAAAAAATTGTCGCTTTTTTTTGCAACTTTTTCTGTTGCATTGTGTCTGAAGTCGCTTAAACTACCACCCGGCTTCGTTTTCGGTAGCAGTCTTGATATACCCTGTATACATGAATATTTTCTTTTTATTTTATTTATTTGCGTAAATGCGTGTAATTACATAAACCTAACCCGGTAAGCGCCGGCGGTGTCCATGGAAAGATTGAACTTGTGTTATGGACACCAGAGCCACCTTACTAACGTAAAATTGTTACAACAAAGAAAGTTTCTAAATTATAAAGTGATAACAAGTTAAGGAAAAAAGTGTGTGTGTGTGTGTGTGTTTGTGATACCTACCTACTTTCTTATAAAATATATGTGAAAAAGAAATTCAATGCAATTATTACTATGTTTAGAATCTAATTTCTACGAAACATCACTAATGGCGTCGCACAAAACGAGAAAAAATCTACAAGGTCAACTGACGAAAAGGAAAAACACAAACAAATAGACGCGCACATAGGCCAGTGTCAATTATGTTGACTGTAACGATGTTTGCATTTGCACGATTACCCGCATTAGTACCGTGATTGAGCCCCAACCTTTGTCCGCGAGAGTTGAACTAAGTATGTTAAACCAGCTCGCTTTTCATGGTATCTTAAATGCCTAAAGGCCAGCTAATTTCTGTCAAGGGTCTCACAGCGCGTGTGAACCCAGCACAACAATAATCTATTATTATTATTACTTCACACAAACCAATTCATTATACTTTTTAACGTCAGCTTTTAAAAGACAAACAATATACAGAACATAAGTATGTAAGTATATATCAATCCACTCCCTGTACCAGAGATGACGACCAAAACCATGTATCATAGCAATAGGGCCGAAACTGTATAAAATCGTTAGATTATACCGGGTATCTCAAGACTGCTACCGAAAACGAAGCCGGGTGGTAGTTTTAGTGGCTACAAACACAATGCAATTAAAAATTTCGCCTAGAAACGCGACAATTTTTTTTTTAAAATTTTTTAAATATCGTCATTTTTGGGTGGTAAATCCATAGTTTTTGCTAAAATAATAATTTAAGCTCTTTTATACCTTAGAGTATTTATAAATAAAAGGGTATATACTATTATTTTAGGAAAAAAAATATTTACCACCCAAATATGGCCATAGGAAAAAAATAACAAAATAAAATTGTCGCTTTTTTTTGCAACTTTTTCTGTTGCATTGTGTCTGAAGTCGCTTAAACTACCACCCGGCTTCGTTTTCGGTAGCAGTCTTGATATACCCTGTATTATTCTGAACCCGACTAGGTGTGGAGTAACGGTCAAAAGTGTAGCAGTTGCGTGTAAGGCTATTTCTGCTGTGTCCAAAAAAAAAGGTGTTCGGTTTCATATATACGTCTGATATTGGAAATGTACATAAATTTTATGATTTTATGACGAATAAGTTGGTTTTCAGACCTTTTGCGCTTAGTATATAGCTGAAGCGAAATTTAGAAAATGTCAAAAAATTTAGCCGACCTGTATTATAGCAATCCGGATGAATTATTTTTTAACCGTTCGTTTATTTGGCAGGATTGCAAAAAAACTGTTTTCAGAAATATTAAATGTCGCAAAAGAGAAAAGAACGTTTTGGAGTCGCTTGGCCGATGCCTGGGCGCTTCTTACACTCCTGCGCGCCGGTGGGAATCGTTTTTTGCGTGTTATGGTGAAATCATACTATAGTATTCCGTCTTACACATAGAGCAAAGAAGCGGCCATAAATACTAGAGAAACGCGTCTTAGAGCGATCTGAATAATAGATTGAATTATTGTGTGCACATTATCAGTCATACGCTTATGACGTGCCCTTGTAAGTTCCATTGTCCTGATTGGCCAGTTGCCCGCTTACTAACCGCTCTTTACTCTATGCGTAAGACGGAATACTATAGTATGATTTCACCTTTACGCTCCTGCCATTCTCTTACTATACACAGTCACTCAACAGCTGTCCTAACCGTTGGAATGACGCCCACATAAGGTGACAACAAACTATAAGTTACGCAGGCGGACGGGGGTGGAAGCAAGGTGGAGAAGACGGCGGGATGAGGCGCCTCATAGTGTGTCACTGGTTGTCCGAGGGCTCGAGACGTTATTTTTTTCTTCTATTCCCAATGACAAGGCACGGTTTGCTCATCTGCCATTGACGAAGTTTTTAGGGATGGAAGAGTGGGTTTTTAAGGATTCAAAATTATTAATTATTTTAGATTTTTTTATAGGATATAAACGTTGTCTGCGCTCTATTTTGGCAAGACGAAAGCAAGGTGATTGCCGGACTTGCAATCAGTCGGAATCAAAAAGTTGTCTGATAAAGGAGGTGAACACTGAATTCTTCTGATATATAGATTTTTATATTTGGATAATTTATTTCATCGCTTTCAACAATTTTCAGACAGATTGCTATGATACCGATCGGTAAAATTCCGTAAAATGAACGGTCCGTGAAAGAATGGTCTTAAAACTAGATGCATCCCAATTTCCTTCTGATTTTTTTTCCCATCAATTAACCCAAATTTACCCGTAAAGAATATTTTCAGACGGATTGCTATCATCATTTTTATTCATTGTATCATATTTAGTTTTTCTAAATTATTTTTTGGGTTCGCGCTACACTACTGACTTCTGAAAAATATGTTTTCGGTATCTTAGAGCTATTATTTAACTACAGTCAGAAAATCAGACAGATTGCTATGATACAGTTCGGTAAAATTTGTTGACATTTTTAATAATTCAGTCCAGTCAAACGCTACGCGAAAAATGTCTGAAATTAATATTTTCGAGTTCGAAATAATAAAATCTATCAATTTGATGCGGTTGTGGCTGTATTGCTATGAGACAAAAATTTTGGTCGTGATCTCTCGTAACATATTCAATTCACTTAACCTTTAAATGTATTACGTCATATTTTTGATAGGAAGCGTTGTTAGCATGGACGAGTGGTATGTTTTTACCGCTAGTTTTATACGGTGCCGGCCATAAATAACGCGCGTGTATCGTATTCCTCAATATGCTTATTTTTCTCCGAAGGCTGTCCCAATTTTATTGACAGCATACCATCAAACTGGATTGAACTGCGATCGGCGTACAATGGGAGACGAAATGGATGGTACGAACGCGCTATGTTCTCATGCGTTTCACAAAGTGCGCTGCTAAATTGTTCGCAAGTTCGTCGTCATTCTAAAAACATGAACAAACGTCAGACATACACCAATTATATAAAGGGAAGGTGATAAATAAATTCACAAGTAGGTCCTACATTATAGCTCAGTATTTCTTAATGTCCAATATATTTAACTTACTAAGTTATTACGACATGTTTTCTATTGTTTTTTTTCAAATATAATGACAATAATGTTAAGTTAAAATATGTAATATCCAACTAAAACTATTTTCTACAATTATTGAAACTTATAAATACTCAATTTCTCGTGATAAGTTTAATGTAAACAAGTGATGATAACTCAATAAAATATATGTTTTCTGTGAATTCATTATACATTCTCTTATTAAAAGCAAGTTTAGTATGGGTTGTGAACTAAACTGGGCGTCTACTTATAATTCAATATTTAGTCTTAATATTTAAGTTTTAGTAATGGATAGTCATTAGGTGAAGGACATTTGAGTACGGAAGTCTGTCCAGGTCGCAAGTAGTCGCCTTGTTTGCAAATACACGCTAGTGTGTATAATCCTTTAAAATAATAGTCATATTAAATGTTTATTATGTAAACGAAAATGTATGTAATGCTTCATTTTTTACAATTCCTAAAGTAGATAGGAAATGTATTATTATTTTAACAATATCAACTTCTCCAAGGAAATCTATACATTTCCTAAATAGACGTATTACACTCGACTCGAAATTATACAAGACAAAATGAAGAATGAAAATTAAAATATAATTAAACTTTTAATTGCTAAATGGAAATAAACTAGCCTAATCTAACTTAAACATTGTGTCGTTACGTTTAGGAATGTGTGTGGAAAGTGCGTGGTGGCCTGTTGGTAAACGGACTAGACGCGGCGCCAACATGTTCACGGTGGTCGCAGGTTCGCAGGGCACAACTCTGACTTTTCGGAGTCATGTGTGTATTGATAGTCAACCGCCACGCACTAAAACAGCGAAGGAAAACATCGTGAGGAAATCTGCATACCATAGCGATTCATAAGAATTTCTATGGTATGTAAATCCGCCAACCCGCACTAGGCCAGCGTGGTGGACTATATGGCCTAACCACTCTCAATCGTACTCTCGATTGTAGAGTAGGCCCGTGCCCTGCAGTGAGACTTATATGGGCTGATACAATACAATACACAAAAGTATTAATTTTTTATGTATTTCCTAGAATCATCTCGGAATTGTAAACATTTCTTAGGAATTACACATACCGGGTATCTCAAGACTGCTACCGAAAACGAAGCCGGGTGGTAGTTTTAGTGACTACAAACACAATGCAACTAAAAATTTCGCAAAGAAACGCCACAACGATTTTTTATGATTTTTTAAATATCGTCATGTTTGGGTGGTAAATCCATAGTTTTTGTTAAAATAATAATTTAAACACTTTTATACCTTAGATTATTTATAAATAAAAGGGTATACACTATTATTTTAGGAAAAAATGTATTTACCACCCAAATATGGTCATAGGAAAAAAATAACAAAAAAATAATTGTCACTTTTTTTTTGCAACTTTTTCTGTTGCATTATGTCTGAAGTCGCTTTAACTACCACCCGGCTTCGTTTTCGGTAGCAGTCTTGATATACCCTGTATATACAGTTCCCTAATTTTCATACATCTACGGTAACATATACATAATATAAATATTTTAATATTAGCACGATAAAGGAACTACATGTTCACACAGATAATGTATAATAAAAATAATATGATGGTAAGTTCACGAACAATCCAAATATGGCAGCTGATTGTTCAAAGCAAATAACAGACCGGGTCTCAAATTAAACATACTTGCGTTTATCACCATGACGAATTTCCCACCATAGTGTACTAATACAAATATCCACCATATAGCACCATCAATTTATTAAAAAATACAAATACTTTTACAATAAATTTATTGAATTCTCGACAGCGCGGTGCTATAAAATATTCTTTCTATCCACGTGGATTTATCTCGGGCGGTGTTAGGTTTTAAGAATGCCGAGCATTTTCCTGGACTTTTTTACTATTTCGTAGGAAATTCTGCTGCCGAATAACTGCACGCAGGATCAAGAAGATATTTTTTATTTATTTGCTTGTATTACATGTATAAGGATTTTAAAGGTCGACTTTAGGAAGTGCTGAACTTTAACTTGAATGTTTTCATCGCAAATCTCACCAAATACGCGCGAAATATCGCCGTATGTACAAGGCGATATTTAAAACACGCCTCATAGCAACATGTTTAATTTTGTTTAGACACGAAGATCGATTCTAAAGCTGCAGTGGCCGTTTGCTTCTTCACGAATCTTTTATGGATCCGTTTTTAAACCGCAATGGTAAATAAGCTTAGTTTTCATATCTCTTGCCTCTTGGCTTTTATTTTCCGAATTTCACTTAAAGGTTCATGCTAAGAATTGTAATTGTTACTAAAGTGTAAAATATCGTTTTTATTGGCATTTTTATCGATCAAGATTAGTCACAAAACACAATTAAAGAATACAAATAACATTGTCCTTTGTTCCTTACTATGTTTTATAATGTTGAAAATATTACTACGCTTACGAAAAACAACCAAGAACGAGACTGGACTGACTGGAAGCCGGACCAATTGTACACGAAAAAGGCGCGTCTCTGATTTACTTGACATATAATTCACATAAAATGCGAAGTAAATATTGAATACCTATAAGAAATGCCGCGTAAGTTATAGCAAGAAAAACACAGGCTCTTTTTCTTGATGTTTATTTAATTATAAGAATGGTACACATAGAAATTTAATTTAAAAAAATATGTTTCAATATAGATAGGAACGCATTGTCGTTGGGTGACAAAAATAATGATATGTATTGTAATTAAATATCAGGACCTAATACATGTGCTGCTGCAATCTTATAATTTAAGGCCTTTAGTGCAGTTTGAATACCGCGAATAAAACAAGATTTGATTACAAACATCGGGACAGGCGAAACTAAATAAAAGCTTGTAAAAACAATCGAAAAATGTAAATAAATAAATATGTGGTGATGAGATACGTGTCGATAGTAATGGAAATTATTGCTATTTCAAATTAACATCACCACTTTGTTATTTTTGAAGCCTTAGCGTGCTCTATATTTCTGCTATTGCTAATTGCCCCCACAGAATATGTACAAAAACAATAAACCTGACCTCATATTATAATAACCATTTTTCATATCTAAAATTACACACACACAAAATTTACTGTTCTGTTGTTATTTTTAAATGGGTTCGTAAAAAAACAAACGCAAAAACTCACTGCTTCACAGCCTACACAATATCGTATAAAAATATTAACCGGTCGGCTTTGTGAATCACAATAGCACATCGCAAAATTTTGTGTATTATTATAATTTGTGAAATGTTATTATCGACTTCACATGCTATTTGTGCTTGCTATTGCTATTTATTCCAATACTACGTGTCGAGAGACTGCCTCGGTGGCGTAGTTGTACTAAGGTACGGTTACAAAGCTGAGGTCTCGGGTTCGAATCCCGGGTTGGGCAAAGTGATATTGGATTTTTCTATTCATTATCAGCCCAGAGTCAGGAATTTGTGCCCGATATGGCGATAGGCTCGCCACCTATCACATTGTGGGACGGAACATACAAGGCGAAATGTGGGTGTCCTGGCACCTCTGCCTACCCCTTCTGGGATATAGGCGTGAGTTTATGTATGTATGTACTACGTGTCGAGTAACAATTACTGTGCTGGCACAGCGATCACCTGGCGGGCGGCAAGCGTCGTCGCCGCGGACGCGATCCGACCCGCCAATGACCCCTGCGCTAATCAACGATAACCCTTAGCAAACGCTGGGGTGTCTTCCCTATGAAGCAACCCGATACACCGTTCAATCAACGTGCCATAATGCACATTGTTGCTCCCTCTGCCCGTTTAAGCTTAAATAGCTTTTATTTGTTAAATATTTTATGTTTTCAGCTTTAATTGGTTTGTTTTTGGTTTCATGTTAAGAGTTACAATTAAGGAGAATTTCGTTTTTGAACTGAATGTGATGAAGCAAAGACACTCTAGCATTAACATTTTGCTCTACATTTAACTATCATGTTTAAATGTATGTATTTTTATTTTCTGCGGCCACTATGATTACTGAACAATTTTCTCTTCACGGCTAGACGTGATGATGGCCCGATAAATCTTAACACCTAGACTTGTCACTCAAGAGACATACGTATACATTATGCGGTTATTTCCCGGCTACATTTTAAACGAGTACTGGCATGATGTCTTCATAATTGCAAAGATTGTTAGTGCAGGCGGCGGAATCTAAACGGTTGATGTCTTGTAAAGTCTTTTTTTCATCACTGTTTTATTAGCTTCGCCTGCATGTGATGTATGTATGTATATAGTAATGGAATTTTGAACTCGATTTTCGTGCACTTCAGAACATCGGATTGATTTTGCACACTTATCATTTGAATGCATGAACGTGGTTGGTAAATAATTTACATTCAATCATGGATCATCCGAGCACGAGCACGAACACTAACTTTATGACAAAATGTTGATGTTTTTGTATATACGTTTATAGATGGTATTTGTACATCATAAGGGATGTTAGGATTTGCTTCCAACTTCATTCATTATTTATCATTTTAAATATGTAAAACTTGATTTTGATTTTTATACCAGAAGAGATTGTATATTTTCTTTAAATAACATTTAAAATACGAATCAAACATTTATGTAATTCTCATATAAATAATCCATTTAAAAATTATAATGAAACTAAAGGATTCTAGTATTCGAAGCATTTAATCTCAGATTGAAACATAGAAAACTGTTTAACGAGACGGTTAACAAGAGCTCGTTAACGATAGCATTTTTTTATAATTTAACTGTGTAAAAACGATAAAGTAACTGGATTCGAATAAGCAGTAAATCAAATAAAAGGGGCAAGTTTTTATGCTCTTAAGTCAGTTGTTAGTGAAGCAGGAGCTGTAGAGGCGAGCGCCTAATGAGTTTAAACATGGGATTACTCTCGCGCCAGCCTTATACATTGTCGATTACTGTAAATTATTTTAACTCTGGACAATATGTCCGTGCTTCAGCTACAAAAGGCTGGTTAACAGATTTATTAACTTACTCTCAGACTACTTATTTTTATACCAATATTATAATAGTTAACTAAAATGATGACACTTTTATTTTTATCATAATAAGAACAAGAGCTGACGACTAAGCTCAATGAATTAGCAAATTGAAGTGGCAGTGAGGAGGTCGAATTATATGAATGATGGCTGATAGCCACAACTATTTTGTGGCTATCCATACACCAAAGAGGTTCTGAAAGGACTATGATACTAGGAGGCTATGTATCGACAAGGGCAGTTTTGGAGATCTACGCAGTTAATGGATGACCTACAAATAGACAGGAAGTCGCTAGATCACTTCCAAGTTCCAATAAGCCATTGGAAATTCCTGAGTGATGCCTCTGTTCTGTAGTATATTCTTTATAGCTAAGTTATTTAAATAAATTCACGTGTCCAATGATACCACAAAGGTTTTCAGAGGCGATGAGGCAATGATGTAATTGAATATAGAAGACCGCGTTTCCCTCACGTAAGTGGTAAGTAAGTAGTTTCCATCATAGGACATTAAATTAACCCATAAAATACTATGCTTTGATTAAACCCTGAGCTAAGTTTTTTACAAAATGGCATCAGACGTAAACATTTTAAAACGTTAGAACTATGTGAACGTTTCATTTCTAAAGTGTTTAGTATGAGTATTTGCTTTTAAAATGCTATAATTTAAATAAACAAACTGCAACCAGTCTTTTTATAGCTGTGTAAGAACTTGTCTCAACCCAGGTATAGACAAAAATGGTATTTTTACTTCTTAATTTGGGGGCACGGCAGTGCCCCCTCCAAGTCGAGCTAAAAAGCGGCACAGTCGTACCATCCTTTTCTCGAAGCAATTCAGACCATTTTCAACCCCCCATAACTTAGTTGTGGTTAAAGCAAGAAGCCTGAATTTTCAGTTACTAGGCAGGCATTGTGTAAACACGGTATATTTAAAATTTCATTCAATTTGAACCAGTAGTTTTGGAATTATAATTTGTCAAACTTTCGTAATTTTGTCACTCACTGACTGACTGACCGATCATCAAAAGTCTAAGGCACTTCTAGCAGACATAGAACCTTCAAATTTAGAATATAATTAGTATTTAGTGTCTAAATTAAGGGAAAATTTAAACATTTCATAATTTCTGTCTAGTTTTCTAGATACACCAACTGCGTGAATAACTTTGTAATCCCATATAAATGTATAGGATTACATTTGTAGTTAATGATTCGTTGTACCCGTATATAATGGAATAATAGTTGTAGATGGGTATCTATTTAAACGAGGCATAATAGGAGTGGGGTATAGAGAGGAAAAGGGTGTATTCAGCCCATGAAACTATACAACATTCATCTAGAAAAATACAACATTCAACATTCCTCTAGAAAAATATGACGAAGAAAAACTTGCAAATAAATAGACTAAATAGCTCGAAAATACCAATTACCATGAAAGAAAGAATACTAATAATCAAATCCGCTATATTTGTGATAAATTGATACCTACAAAAATAAGAAAAAACCATAAGACAGAGGCTTTAAGAAAAATCGTTATATATATTCTAGAAATAAAAAGTACCGCAAAGGAAAAAAGTAGGACTCTACAAAAAGACGTGAGATCCCATCAAAAACATCCTGTAAAAAGATTCCAAGTCTCGCAGCTCAGTTAATCTACCGCAAAAAGTTGTGAGATCCATGTAATACCAAGTCGATTAATTTATTTCGTCCTTGCTTAAGGGACCTTCTGTATAAAGCCAGAAGCATTATGTTTAAATTGTACGATACATTATGTTCATGCGATGGCCAAGACGATCTATTTATTTACAACGTAAAGAATTTTTAATATTGATATGATAATAACTTACATAATAACTTTATACAGAAGGTCCCTTAAGCAAGGACTAAATAAATTAATCGACTTGGTATTACATGGATCTCACAACTTTTTGCGGTAGATTAACTGAGCTGCGAGACTTGGAATCTTTTTACAGGATGTTTTTGATGGGATTGCTTTGGTAAGAAACAGTTAAGCCAATTGTAGTTTAAAACTTGCCGAGGACTTTAACTAACGCAGATTTAATTAGTCTGAATTACTTAGTGCGGTCTGATGTTAGTCGCTCAAAAGCGCATTATAAAATGCAATTTTTCACAGGAGAGGTAGGCAGAGGTACCAGGAGACCCACATTGTACATAGTATGTTCCGTGCCACGATGTGATAGGTGGAGAGCCTATCGTCTATCAATAATGAATAGAAAAATCCAATATCACTTTGCCCAACTTTGGGATTCGAACCCAAGACCTCAGCTTTTTAACTGTGCCCTAGTACAACTACGCCGCCGAGGCAATCCTGTATAGTCCTACATCCTGATAGATTCCAGCAATCTTAAAAATAAAATAAAAAAATCCAACACTATTAACAAAAGAAATTGGCAACTTACAAAAAGTTTTAATCTTTATAGTTAGTATTAGTAATGGGCATTATTGCTATTTCAAATTTACAATATCATCTTGTTTTTTTAAAGTCTTAGCATGCTCTATATTTCTGCTATTGCTAATTGCCTCCCACAGAATATGTAAACAATAAAACTGACCATATATTACAACCATTTTTCATATCTCAAATAATACCTATTCAAAAAATGTACTGTTCAGTTTCTTTTTTAAATGGGTTCGTAAAAAAACTCACTCCTTCATAGATTACATGAGATAAAAATATAATAATAGGCTTTGAAATAAAAATCGCAAATCGCAAAATTCCGCTTATTTATATAACTTGTAAAATGTAATGCGCTTTAATGGTCTTTGAGTATCTAAGAATGCAGTTTGTCATAGATAGAAATGCAATTTAATTTCTGTCTTGTGCATATAAATCTCCGATGTCGAGAAAATTCAAAACCAAACTCTTGTCTCTGCAGTGGAAGAGCAGTTGCTAGAAGGCTGATACCTTGAGTACTTTAATAGAAACACTGTACTTGATGTAAAATGTACTACGACGAAGACAACCTAAAGACGGTAAGACAAGATACATTGAATTTTAGGAAATAGTATCTACAATAGGATTATTATATTACATTTATAACTGCGTTCTGATCTACTTAAAACCTGAAGCTAAAAATCTTAAGTGGCTTTCAGCAATTTTCAGTCCATTTAAAACTTTCAAGCCAACTTAAACTAAGCGGTCGAAGTACCGTATAAGTTGAAACTAAAACAAAATAACTTTTCAATATATTTATCCAAAGCATATTGTTTCATTTAATTTACATTTACATTTAATTTAATTTGCAATGTCTGAGACATTACAATACTTTAACTAAGGTATTTTTTGTGTAATATGCATTGAAAATATTTTAGCATAGGTATAAACTCTTTAGTTGCCCAGATTTTACGAAAACGAATATTATATATAAGTCGAAGCACGGAATAAAATAACGAAGCTGAACATTTGACCAATACGATAACTTCGACAATTACTGTGTAAGCCGAAATAGCTCAGCGGCAGAGCAATAGTCATGTTTGTGGACTATAGGTCCCCGGTTCAAATCCAGGTTTCGGCACTAGTTTGGCATCAGAGTATCGGAAATTTTTGCATTTTTTTGAAATTGTAATGCACGATAAATATGTTATCATATAACTATTAGTCTATTTCAGTATGATAAATCCTAATAAATATCAAAAACTCTTTAAATGATTCTATAAATCATTGAAAAACGAAAATACAATATAAAATTCTGTATTTCATTATGATTTTAATTTGGGATGATGTTGGATATCAGTGCCGCGAATATAGATTTTTTTCCCTATTATAAATGGCCAAACGCGCCTTTACAAGTATTCATTCCAAAAATTCTCATGTTTTTAATGTCTCGATTAAAAGTAGAAAATGCACCGATTGTTTTAAAGACGTTGTTTAGACGGATTCGCTGGCGGGTCATTATCAGCGCAGATAACCTCGACCTTCACCCGCTCTTGTTTGGATTGCACACTGAGAGGCAACATCGCAATATCTAGTTCATCGTTCGTAATATAAGTTAAGAGTAATGTATCAACTCAATTAATAGTCTAATAATATTTATTTTGATGTTGCCAGATTTAATTTGACTTCACATATTAAAATAGGTATTTCGTGCTTAATTAAGATAGTCTTCAGGGCGCAATTGGTTCGTTCGGGTGTGGTATGATAGGTGGTAAGTGCTATTTACCACATAATGCCAATTAATTGAATTCCAGAAATATTTGTTTTCCATCTAGATATTTCACAGCACGAATTTTTCTGTACTTGCTGATACCCATGACAAGGATTTGAATCTCGATCTGGTTATATAGTATAAAGCTTTACATCATCGGCCCTGGAAATTAGATTACAATTGCATTACTAGATGTCCATGGCATATAAAGGTAGCTATTCGGTTATTTGATCCATCGGAATGTGACGGATGATTCTATGCAAAGATACATATAGACAACGACTGGTAGAGCGGCTGAGTAGTTGGCATTCTGCGCCGAAGATGACGGGATCAATACCAAATTGGATAAGTATTTTTATAGCCTTTATCAGTAACCAAATGTATGTGCAAGTTAATAATAAAATATAAGATGACTAATACTCTTAAAACTCGTTATGCAAATTATACAGGGTATATCAAGACTAGTACCGAAAACGAAGCCGGGTGGTAGTTTAAGCAACTTCCGACACAATGCAACAGAAAAAATTGCAAAAAAAGCGATAATTTTTTTTTTGTTATTTTTTTCCTATGACCATATTTGGGTGGTAAATACATTTTTTCCTAAAATAATAGTGTATACCCTTTTATTTATAAACAATCTAAGGTATAAAAGTGTTTAAATTATTATTTTAGCAAAAACTATGAATTTACCACCCAAAAATGACGATATTTAAAAAATCATAAAAAATAATTGTCGCGTTTCTTTGCGAAATTTTTAGTTGCAATGTGTTTGTAGTCACTAAAACTACCACCCGTCTTCGTTTTCGGTAGCAGTCTTGAGATACCCGGTATAAGCCGAAATTAACCTTTCGTTTTATAAATAAATTGATTACGACTATCGTATAGAACTTCCTCCCGTTTATACAACAAAACTATTTTTACGATTTGAAGCAATAAATTCGTATAAAATGTTGGGCCCAGTGGTTAAACAAAGGTGCTAGTCGATAAGTTGAAATAAATGTAGTGACGGAAATTGTGTCGTCGCACGCGATCAAAAGGTGTGGCGGAGCGTTATTGAATAATTCGCTGTTGTCGGCAAATTGGCGAATTACAAAGTATAGACTATTTATGGATGTTATGCACCCGAGTGCAGAGCTCATGAGACACGCGTGATGTATCACTTCCTCGCCATAAAGCGACTACGTCAAGAATGTGACCGATGAAGATAGAACTCAGTCGTGCATTCTTAAGAAGTCTGTGCAGAGATTCACAATCGTGTGACTTTTAAGCGAATGTATTTGACTTTCGTTTTCCAAAATAATAAATCACATGAAAAAATATATCACGCCTTTTTACTGGAATTTTGAATTTAGCAGACGTGGCAGGACACCCATAATATTTGCCTTTCGTGTTGCGTCCCACGAAGTTATAGAGGATGAGTAGGGTGGGTCAAAAAAATCAAATATTTGTTTTACTAATGCCACTGAAAACTTTCTCGGCATTTAGAACAATTTCAATAGGAAGGTCATCCACATTTCTATTTTCTAATTGTTCCTCAGTCCAATAGACATAAATCTCTTGATTCATTGATTATACAGAAAATGGTTACACATAGTTCTATAGGAAATTTACTGCTATACATAAAATCTGCGTGCGTTTTTTTTTTCGTAAATCAATCATTTAGATTATTTTTAAGACAAATTTCATTTTTGGTCCTTAATATTATAATTTGTAAACGTAATAATATGGAAAATATGTATTTTTGTAAAAAGAATAATCTGCTCTACAAATAGATCGCATGTTTTTTTTATTGCAACGAATGTTATTAAAAATAACAAATTTATTTAATAATAGGTTAATATGTTAAAAATACATAAAGAATGGGAACAACATAAAAGTGCGTAAAAATAAAAAAAAAACGTTTCGGTGTAACAAACTACGAGGTCAAATATACGGCGCGGCGTCGTAAAAACAGACGGCATTGCGACGTTCTAGTCTCTCAATTGTACAAAATATATAAAGTGATGATATGGTCTAATCCACAAGTTCGAATGTGAACTCCTGTTACTGCGAATAAAAACACGTGTTGGAGGTATCATTTTACAAATTTAGATCAGTGGTTCTTAACCAGCAGCGTGGTCCTTGGAAGTATCCCATGCTGTCGCCAGAGTCCATCCGGAGACCAGCCATAAAATTCTTTATTTTATATTGTTTTCACCACATATTGACATCACTAATTTATTTACCATAGTCTTAATTTTAGATGTGACAGCATTTCAATAAAAGACAAGCTTACTTTTAGTTCGCAAAGTAATCGATAAAATAAACGGCTCATTTAACAAAATTAATCATTAAAAAATACCGACTATTACTATTGCATTGCATACATTTTTAGTTTGAACGTTTGCAAATATTGCTTCTGTAAAAAGGGACCATGTATTCGCCAACACGAAATGTAACACGGGTAATATTGTGAAGCCTACGAAACAAATCATTGCCATATCTCCAAAATAATTCCAAAAATTATATTTTGCCACTAGCGGTTTCCCATTTATTATTTGCCTTTGTTGCTGCATATTCAAAAATTAATTGGCACGAACGTGGCGTTAACATGGTTTCTGTTTATTTGTTTGCACTAACATGTCAGTTTAATTGCAACGAACAGTGTAAATTAATTCTCGAGGACTAGGACTTTTCTGTTCATGATCAGTTTTTGAAAGTTGGACTGGGATTTAGACATACAAGAGTATTGAATTTCTTTGGTGCTCTGTTTTTATATGCGACCTTTCCTACGTATTGTCAGGTGGTCAGGATCATCTGTCACCGATTCCAAAAAAATGGTATAATGCTTAAATAATAGTCTTTCATTTACCGTATAACCCATATCAACAATTCTAAAGGTTTTCTTCAGTGAAAGTATAAAAACAATAATCATGTAAGAACACTTTTTTTGGGAGACTGTCCCGCCCTCACACCCACCACTGCAACTCCTGTAAGCCAGGATCAACAGTGGCACGCAATGTAATGACACCGAGCATTGAAGCTCGGCGAGTCTCCGGGAATGTCTGACTTGTCTTTAACCCGCAACGAAATCAATCAGAAAGTTAAATTAACAGGAGGAGTTGGAAATAAATTATTGTCCACTTCCTTCCATGCAAAGCGGAAGACAAAACAATGAAATAAAGAGGTAAATAACCTCGCAAAAAGACTAACAGCCGGAGAAGCCAGCTGTAAAGCACCACGGATCAAATCATTATTACATTTAAATGGGACCTATTATGTGAGCTGTTACACTTGATTCCAGTAATAGGTATGGCAAAAACGCCGAAAAGCACGGATATTCGTCCTAGTCTCTACAAGGTCCGTGTTGTATACAACTCCAGATGATATTTGCATACTATCCAGCATGGTTTTACGCTCATACTGCCAAAGACTACACTCCCAAAGTATATGATGCGCGGATTGTTTATATTCGCAATTAGCTGTTGAACATGGGCACGCAGGCGATTCCACAAGCTTAAAAGAGTACAGAGTATAGTAAGAACACTTATTACTTTAGGTCTCAAATAGAAGCCTAATGTGAGGAGAATGTTTCATTTATCACACAGACGGTTAATTCTATTGATATCGAGTAAACATGTCATTTCTTATTATTATAGTAGGTTTAACAACATATTAGAAAATTTATTTATTGTATAATCCTTGTGAACATAGTCATAATATTAACAATCACAATCAATACCTGATGCCCACAATAATATGAAATTAAAATTGTTACAATAATTATGATCATGAAAGAATGTGGCTTGAGAAATACCTAAATTGTGTTTTGTTTTGTGAATATTAGAAGATAGCAGAAAGTGTGCTCTCATAACACAATGACTGGACATTACTCGTATCATTCATTATAACATTATCATTATTACATTTATAGTTTTGGTAAAACTCTAACGATATCTTCCTATTGTCATTTATTGACATAGTGATACGAGATAACAATATTTGGGAATATCATATTATCTTATTACGAAATATGAACAAAAAATTCACTGTGAATTAAATACATTTCTAGATATGTATGTAATATGTATTGATTCAGTAATCTCAGTCAACTATTTATTTTCATTGTTCTTTAACCTTACTAAGAAAGCATTTCTTAATTAGAATTATTAGATCTATAGTTATATCTACCATTCATATTTCTTTTGAATACTACATGTATTATGATTTTATAATTCCGGTAAAAAAATACAAATGGCTAATAAAATAATCCATGTAGTGAAAAAATATGGATAAGATATGAATTTTTAAAGATGTAGTGATTAAGAAAGGTCAAGGTATTCTTCAGTGGATTGGCAATCATGAAAAGGTGGAAGATAAGGATTAAGCAAAGGTAGTTTTATGTTTCCAAAGTGAATAGCAGTCGAGGCCGCCCTAAATGTACCTAGAAAGATAATAGTGTACTAAAAGAAAAAATGAAGAGAGCTTATAACCAACGATATATACTCTTTATATAATCAAGGGGAATATAAAACAGTTCACTAACTAGACGTACTAATCTGCGCATGTAAATTGATTGATGTTTATAGTTCTTCCTTTAGGAAAGATTAACTTTCAAAGAATATCTGAAACTTCCTGGCAATGGGACTCTTAAATTTTATAGAAATAGAGAAGAATTCTCTTTTACAAGACTATGCCGCTAGAGTTCTATATATTTCTATACCAATTACTACATTTGCTGAAACTACTACTTTTTGTAGAAAACATGACTATTGCGTTTTATACGTGGCTACTACCGCGAAAAAATATTTCCATCCTGCCCTGGGTTGAACCAAAGTCATGCACTTTTCGCTTAATTTGCTGTAAATACCGTGTGAAATCAACCACAAGCAGCAACAATTATGTGTAATTTGTCAGAACAATACTTAATTAAATAACAGGGAGATTCGAAAACAAAACAAAATCTCAGCCACCCCACACAACTCGACAATCGGTACAAACTTTTATAATTCTTTAACTTTGACTTTACAAATTCATTTATTAAAAAAGTCCGTCATGTTGACCCGGCGTAAGTAGGACGTGTGAGGATGGTAAGTGGAACTTTAATATCTTTGGGCTGAGAGCAGTTGAAATCATTTACCTTTAGTGAACCCTGAAACGTAATGAACATTCTGCCAAACCGACGAACAGGTAGCCCGCTTTAATGTTTGTGATGTTTATGGGTGTTATAAGACTTGTAAGCGCATGCAAGTTTCATATTGCCTACCAAAAACCTTACAGCATATTTTCAAATTTAATAATTCATATTGTAGGGTCCCATTACAAGCTTATTTTTCCAAGTTTAAATTATATACCAGTCTATCTAAGATACCTAGGTTTTATTGGGTTCCTGTATGTTCTATTTCATATTTAATTTGCAAGTAGGTATATTTAAATATTTGCTCAGTCCTTAAGCCTTTTATTAACTGACCGGATAATAACCAGTAACCACAGAATACTAAACTAACAGAGGTCAAGCTTCATACAAAGCGCGCTAAATCAACGCACACATAGACAGTGTTCACCGACACGATATTCGAAACCAGTCGAGACCACTGCGAGCGCGAGTTTCACCCGCTTCGGGCACGCAAATAATGATATTTTTTGTGCAAAGATGGAACAACTGAATAAAAGTTATTACATTTATACGAGTATATAAAACATCAGATTATAATAATAGAATATAAATTTCTTTAAAAAATACATATATTATACAAAAACAATAAAAAAAAACTTTGAATAATTACCTACACATTCTCAATGACTTCATAAATACAATTAAAATTTATTTATTTTATTATTGTGTTTTATATATTTTATTTTAAAAATTAATTAAACGATACGAGTGCTATTAACATGATACGTGTTTTCGCATAAGCCAGAGTTAACAACCCTTGCGCGAACGCCGAGCGTAGTGTGAGTGTGGCAACAAAAGTGAAGTACATACACAAGCTTGACTTCTGTTAGTATTCTGTGCAGTAACACACACTTCTACAGTAATAAACTGACAAACTACAATGTTAAGCCAGGTTCCTCTGAAGTCCAAAGTGTAACTCAACTAAATGTAGTAGTTTTTATTAGATTTATAGGTATTATCGTAAACAAGCTATTAAAAATGAATTTCTAAGGCTAAGACAACTTCTATCCTGAGTTACCCCGACGCGTAATTGGCGTTTTCGATTGTATCACCGTAAGCTATTATATTTCTTTTAATTTATAATTTAAATAAATTATTAAAATGTATGAAGTCAACCTAACAATCTGTATGGACAATGTTTTCTACGACCCATGTTGTGGAGAGAATTTATAAAGATATAACAATAAACCTGGGTGGGTACCACAGCAATGTCTATTTCTCCCGTCAAATAGCAGTTTAAATGCACTGTTGCGTTTCGGATTGAAGGATATTGTAGCCAGAGTAGGGGAGAGCGGGGCTGGTATTAACGGGGGTAAGAATTAACAAGCTTATTCCCGCCAAACGTGAAGAGTTAATAATGTGAGACTCGGTTTAGAAATTCTATATACGCAGCCGAACGTGTACTCACTTGTCAGTTGCCGGCCGGCACTCGCTTGTACTAGTTGTGCGTAGTGACTTCGGATTGACGGGTAAACGAACTTTTCTTATGTTGAAATAAATTGATTTAAGATTTATTTGTTCGCTAAATTGATTAAAATTTTATTCCAAATCAAACTGCATTTTATTGGCATTAAAACTATATTATTTGTTTATAATTATTTTGACTAGATTATTTTCTACAATTGATTAAGTAAAAAAGGAGCCTTGGGGCTAAAATTAACAAATTGAGTGGGGTAAGTATTAACATGTTAAAACTGCTATTTGAAGACTACAACTTTGCACCATCATGTAACTGGTTGTCCCAATCTAAATACTGTTTCGATGGAAAACCAAGGATCACCTCAGCCCGGAGATAGTTCTATCAATCCAGAAATTATAAGTAACATGCCTGATATTGATATAAGTGTTTCTGAGGTGATTGATCAAATATCTCGGGTACCATCAAATGAGCCGGGACCTTCAAATGAGCCAAGATCGTCTATTATGCTTAGCCCACTAAATGAGCCAGTACCTTCAAATATGCCAGGACCATCAAGAAATGATAATTTTAACATATGCTCAATAAGACTGCTTCCAAAAGCTCCACCACGCGTCGAATCCAAACGAAAACGTTTAAGGAAATCAACGATTCTCACTGACACTCCCGGAAAATTGGCCTTAGAGGAGGAAGCACAATTAAAATTATTAAAAAAGATGAAAAGTAGCCAGACTGATACAAAATGTAAAGGAAAGGCAAAGGAAAAGGTAAAGAAACCCGGACAGAAAAGGTTAAAAAGCGTATTCTGCAGGATGATAGTGAAGAAAATGCCTGTTTCTGTTTAGTTTGTGTCGAGTCTTATAATCAAGACACATCTGGACTTGACTGGATACAATGTATTGTATGCAAAAAATGGGCCCACATCACCTGTGTTACAAGTGACACCAGAACATACATATACCTCAATTGTTTTTCAGAGGGTGAAGAATCATTTTCTGAATAATTGGATGGTATGGAGAACGTACCGATTTCCCTCTATCACACAAAATAAATCATTGTTAGTTTTTATGTTTTAAGAATACCTTACACAGTCATTTCATACAGGCTGAGCTAATTAAACTAGACTGTTATTACCTCATTAAGATAACTAAAGACTGTTTGATACTAAAAAGTTTATATAATGTTTAGGCATTAAGTTAATAAATACTATATTCTTTCAGTTCCTATCATAAAACGTACAGATTTGATTAATCTTAAGTACAATAAAACATTTTCATTAGTATAAATAACATTTTATTTATTTATTTTAACTGCCTTAATAATTGTTAATAATTGCCCCTTACGTTAATACTTACCCCAGCTCTGTTAATATTTGCCCCAGATGCGGGGTAGGTTTTAACAAATGTCTTTTTTGATTTTGATTAGTCTATTTCTGAAACGGCTTATCTAGCTGATGGTTTTTGTTACTAATATCATAGCCGAATAACCAAAGCATGTTTTAATTAAAAAATAAAACAAAAATCTTAATTATTTTTAAAGATATAAACTATAATACAAAATTTGTTAGTACCAGCCCCGCTCTCCCCTAATTACTGGACATTTTGAGACCTAACATCTTATGTCTCAGGATGGCGGGCGCAGTGGAATGCCAAACATTGCTTTGTAATTCAAGATGTTGTTTGGTTTTGCTACTGTTCACGAGCGGTCGCATCGCTTACCATCAGGCGAGCGGCATGCTCGTCTCGCCATTCACTGCAATAATAAAAAAAAACTGGATGGAAAATAGAAATAATAACGTAATAAATGAAATGCTTGGAAATAAAACCATTCAATTGAGAGATAACACGACGCTCAAGAACTTTTGGCAGTAAAGAAACAATGGATATGGGACGATATTCAGTGTAAGATAAAGGATTTATTCCGTAGAGGCATAATTTGATTATCCTTGTAAATGAATATAGCTCTATTCTAGATGAAAAAGTTAAGCACATCAATGATATATTATACGAATACGACGTAGATATCGCACTAGCACTTCAAAAGTGAGGCGTTCAAAAACGGGCAATTGGTGTAATTTCATCTAGTCGCATAGCAACGGCGACAGAGGAAAGACCTCAGTGCTGTCAACATAATTTATTTCGAAAATATTGTCTAAAGTGTCGAATTGTGTGTTTTAAAAGTGTTAAAACAATGGTGCAAAAATACGAAACTAAATGGGACCTACACACCATACGTAAGTATATAAAAACAACACAAAATTTAATTTTTATTTTAAATTGGTATACATCGCCTTCAATTGTGTAAGAAGGATCGCGTAATACAAAGATTGTGAAGTGCGATAGGGACAAAAAGCGTACGTCATAGATTAACAAGTCAGAAGCGAAACCGATCATACAGAAAATTGACGATGAAAGTTTGAATGGATTTGGATAGTTGTATATTTATTTCTAATTCAATCACATTTAAAACAATTAAGTTATTTGTTATGAATTATTTTCATAATCAATTCAAATAACTTAATCCAACCACGAACATTACAAAATACATTAGCTTCCTCATATATTTTGAATAACTATATTTACATATAACATTCATTAATGTTTCCAGATTTCCACGTGATGAGCTTTTGAGACGTAAATGGATATGCACTAAGCACAGCTCGGACAAAAAGAGAGGATCGTGACTGGATGCCTTTAAAACTGATTAATATTGGTTTAGCACATTTAATTATGAATAAAAATATACAACTACGAAAATATATATATCCACCTAAAAAAAACCCTGCACCATCGGTTGCAGTATCGGTTGTTTACTAGTGGCAGGTCGCTCATACGTTACCACCATGTGTAGGTACCACCGCAATGTCTATTTCCCCCGCCACACGGCAGTTTAAATGCCATGTTATGTACCGATCCAAAGGAAATTCTCGCTCGAGTAATCGCTGTACTTATACTTAAGATCTTATGTCTCGGAATGGCGAGCACAGTGAATGCCAAGCATTGCTTTGTAATTTAAGGTGTCTTGGTTTCGCTTATGTCCACGAGCGGTCGTATCACTTGCCATCATTACAACAACAAAAAAATATTAATAAGATATCGATTTTTCAGTGCATGCTTACCATAAACTTATATAAAAAACGGCAATCAATTATTATTATTTTTATTTTATCAAGGTTATGTGCAAATAAAAATATATTTGTTTCATAATGGCGTACCACAGGTAGACTCATGTAGCAACCTCAAAGTTAATATATTCATCGTATCAGCTCATATACGTCCCACTGCAGGGCACGGGCCTCCTCTACAATCGACAGTACGATTGAGAGTGGTTAGGCCATATAGTCCACCACGCTGGCCTAGTGCGGGTTGGCGGACTTACATACCATATAAATTCTTAAGAATCGCTATGGTATGCAGGTTTCCTCACGATGTTTTCCTTCACCGTTTTAGTGCGTGGTGATTGACTATCAATAATATATTATATACTTATAAAACCAAATAGGTAGTTTTATTTATCGTCACCCTTCTGTTTCTATCGCTTCGATTCTATGTTTGGATAGCGCAATGCTATCTCTTTTCGTCTCGTACTTTCTGTATGATCTGTTTCATTCACTAAAACTGTCATAAGTATTAACAAATGAGTATGTATATGCATAGCAGTACAGTTTTTAAACGTCACGCAGTATG
The DNA here is from genome assembly GCA_009982885.2 of Hyles vespertilio. NCBI lineage: Eukaryota > Metazoa > Arthropoda > Insecta > Lepidoptera > Sphingidae > Hyles > Hyles vespertilio. The sequence goes on along the minus strand of CM042833.1, from coordinate 28,652,243 downwards.
AATATGCGTCATCTTTATTAAAACATCATTGAAGCACATTGTAAGTAAGTCATATAAGATACTGAAACGGAGATTGCCATCTTTCGATTCAATATGAAATACTAGTTCAATACCAGACACATAATTTATTTTCTTAAGATCACGACGAGCAAAAAGTCTAAAGGTAAAAACGAGCTACATTAGACATTTATGACAAGCACGTAAATACAATAGGTTGTGTGACTAATTTCTGGAAACCATACCACATTACGAAGTTGGGTCTATAGACCCTACAAATAAAGGTTATTTTTAAATATGATATCTACATAAATTAAAAATAAATTTACAAAATACACTGAATAATTACACTGTCAAAACGCTTTGTCAGACAATATGGCGTCAGTTCGTAAACATCCGTTCCACAGATTCGTTCGCATATGTCACTCATTCTCAAATCAACCATAGATCAATTAATCAATCAAACGTCCGAATGTGTTCTTGTAAAAAAAAAATATAATTCTTATTCTTTTTTCACATTTTATTACATTGGACATGTTGATATTATTAATTCACAGGTATAAATGTCAAATAACGCGTTTTAAAGGTATTTTATATATTTAATTTGTATCTCTGCCGTTATCAATCCCTTTCATTTCCTGTACGTGAGTAGTTCATACTAATGCAGGACGTCATAGCCAATCAAAATCGTTTACGATCACGTGGCGCGAACTCAAAATCAATTAAATTGTAATTCTGGTTTTTAGCCAAAATAAACAATATTTTTAATGTATGACAATGAAATTTGTTTTAAAATTAAATTATCTACACGGATGGAAACAAATAAGTCAATATTTTTAATACAGTCAAATAGCCTATTGGCTCAATATAAAATGTAAAAAATGACATGAAGGACGCGTCACAGTGAATGCATGCGGAATAAAATAAATGGTAAAGAAATATATAAACAAACTAGCGGCCCGACCCAGCTTCGCCTGGAGGCAGATATTTTTTTATTCCACTTCACACCAAATACGTGCTATTGTTTTATATAAGCTCTTGTATACCTAAACTTGACGTATCCTACGGTCCTGTTAATCCCGTCCCATCGCGCTTGTTCAGTCACTTCCCGATCCATCCCGCCTTTGTCTTCATTTTCCATCCCGTCTTATACCGTATAATTTACATTTCGTCCTATCAAATCTGTCAGCTATCCCAGTCCTCTCCCGTATCTCGTATTCTATTATATCCCATCTCTCCATATCCGAAAAGTATGCCTTGTACATTTTTGTCATTAAACACTTTAGCGATTTTGATTATCCATGAAATATTCCATCCTTTATTTCACCCCCACAATGCTGTTTTCCCAATAATATTGCACGCCATTACGTTTTATTAGTAATAAAGAGTTGAAATATAAGTTTTCATAGAAATAACTTCAGTGGTTTCGATTTTCTTCGTCATAACATTTCAACCCTTTTTGACCCCCCTTTAGGTAAAATAAAGCCTACCTCACTCAGAGACGATATACATTTCTATCAGTGAATTGTAGCGAAGGAAAGGCCAGTGTAAGAATTCCTGATAAAAGTGACATTCGATCCATGTTCGATCTTGAATAGAAGTATTAATATTAATAACTGAACATTATTGAATTTTTAATAATATTCAATATTGCCATAATTGTTTTTCGTTAATGCCAATTGTCACCGCATCGCACTCTTTTTTGCAAGTTATAACTGTCCAATATTTATGTAGCTTAATATATACTCCTTTGTTTACATAAAATAAATTTTTGAACGCATGCATAAATATTTGACAACCAATTTAAATGTCAACCACTTTTCATTACTGTCATTAATTTACATTATCTAAAATACGCCATTAATCGAATACTGTGGATATATGTTGTCGATTCGAAACCTTTATTTAAATACGTTATTTAATTTGAGGGAAGAGTTTACCGTATCGACGGTATGAAAATTAAATGTTTGACAGTTACAAACCCATGAACATTTTGTATGGCAAAATGTTTTTTCCTTTATTTTATACTTTCGTCAATTTAATCGAGATAAAATCTATCTCACCCTGTAAGTTGGAACAAATAACACATATCTACAAAATTTCATTTTAATCAGTTGAGTGGTTTAGGAGCCCATTGAGGACAAACAACGTGACACGTGAATTATATATATTAAGATATCATCTTGTTCTTAATTGAAACTTTATAATTGATGTTTACACGAAAAAAGATGATAAAAATAATAAAAATTCAAATCGGGTAATCACTAATCCAACACAAAGTTATGAGATAACAAACATAAAAAAACATAGAGTCCAATTGAGAACCTCCTCTTTTTTCGAAGTCGTTTTAAAAGATGAGTGTCTTTTGGATGTGGCAAAATGCTGAAAGCCATAGGAACAACTACTGTTAATGAGTTTAAAATTAGAAAACAGTGTCAATCACACTTATTGTGTTGATTATAAAATGCACAAGGTGCTGGATGGTAGTTATTGCGAGCTATGTACTCTTTTAGTTGGCTTTTACTAAAGCATATATTACATATTATTTAAAATAAAATTATTGTGTATAAACAACAGACATCTGCTCAAACCGAACGGTATAATACCTAACCTTGATTATACAGATTTTTCTCTTCCTATATAAAACACGAACACGGATGCAATATTTAATATAAATCGGGACACACGGCGCCATGTGTTGAAGCTTACATGCATATTAAAATACGCTCTAAACAAAATGCATAAAATTTACGAAATGTGTGAATACTGTTATCATCGATATTAAATTACTGCACGATTTTTGTAATTAAATAATTGTATATGTTTTGCACCAAATCCGCCCAACCGCAGTCAGCCAGCATGGCGGACTATCGACTAAGCATCTTTGTTATAGCTCATTTTAATTATTATTATTTCATGATTTATTCCTAGCAATATTTCAATTTAATTGAGTCTGATAAAATTTGAAGGACCAAAAAATCCGATCTATTTTAGAAATCATTATAATTGATCCGAAGCAGTTTTCTCTACGATTTTCAAATACTTTTTGAGCATAATTGATTTGAGCCGTTCTCATAAACGATTTAATAATGACGCTCCGCCCAATCAATTGAAACGATAATAATATATACCACCGACCAAAGTTAATGACTCAGAAGAAGAGATTCAGAAGAGCAAATCATTCACCACTAGGATTTAACTAATTAATCGGGATAAGCCGACAAATAGAAGGAATTATTGTTAATCCTTGAACTAAAATAAGTTAAATATAAAACAACGAGATAAATAAAAAAAATACAATACAATTTTATAATAGAATACTCAATATTGGCATTGTAGCAGAATATGTATTAGGATTCTGAATGTATCGTATTGTGTCCCAGAATACCAAATGTTTTAGGTACACTCGATATTAACCTGCAGCGTCGGACACCAGTGGTTTCAATTATCCATTATCTATAGCCACTTGTAAAGCGTACGTCCTCTAATCTGGTTGTTACACTAATTGCAATTAGTTAACTAATTATCTGCTTGAGTACCTTGCTAAAACATCATATTGTGGATGCAATCCATTTTAATCTGTTGCAAGATGAGAATTCCATTTTCCTGATTAACTTGGACTTAATGAGGCTTAATATCTTATTTGTGTTTTTTTCATGGTGTTTGGTTTTGCTACTGTCTATGAGCAGTCACATCGCTTATCATCAGGCGAATGGTATTCTCATCGCGCCATTCATTGCCATATAAAAAGGCGGTAATAAATAAGAAAGTATTAACAGCATAAAAAAACCACCTTTGGGAATGGATAAAGGAAAAAGGAACCATAAATCATTTTTTGTGAGGGATCACTATAGTAAAAAACAACATAAAATTAATTTTTTTAGCTACTAAATACACATATATATAAAACAAAAATAAATTTGATATTCATTTGAAAATTGGATAAATCGCATACATAATGCAAAAAGCAGTAAATTAACATACTTAACATTTTTACAAATCTGATATAAATGTGTAAATTGAGTGACTACATAAAAAAATAATACATAATTATAAGGACATTTTTTATGTTTACGCATAATTTTAGTTATGTTCGTTCTCCCTAAATATCATTATTTTTTAAGTATTCAGATGATATTGAGGACAAAAAAAGCCACCAAATTACGTATTTGAAGATGCGCTCGGGAACACAAATTTAGGGGCTCCATGTTGTACAGCTATTTTATCGATCGGTAGTTACGTGTTCTAGTCAGGACACGAAGGATTTTAAGATTTCAGCATTAAGTGTAGGGAAATAGAGCGTGACGATGATACATCAAATACGCTTAAGAACTTATGGAAATCAGCCTCGCGGCAGCATCGGAATTTATACTACAAAATGATTAATTAAAACTTTTAACGAATCATACAATTTTATGATGAATGAAAATAAGTTAGTAGGAATAGTTATGCGAGGTACGAAATTATTTATTTTGAATGGTATGTAAACAAAAGTCGAACATGACCAGTGGAGTGAAATTCCGATGAATAAATCGTGTGAATTGGAATTCTTTGTCTACGAAAGCGTTTTAACAGGACACGATGGCGTCGCGTCGTGCCGGCGAGCGCGGCGGCCGGGCCTCGCATTTCACCGCACCCTATCACTCGAAAACCGCATATACGAAAATATTTACACCTACTAAAACAACAACTGCAATGTTCTTTATACGGATAAAGTAATATGAGTTACTAATATACATGATAACGTTATTTGTAATATTAGTTTGTTTTTAATAAAACAAATTGTATTCGATTCATAATAACAATACGGTATATTTATAAGTATCGCACATAAAATGTAATAATAGGTATACCGCGCACATAAAGCTTTAAATAACTTTTGATATATTACAAGGGACAATCCAAACAATTATTGGATAAATAAAGCGAGACAACCAATCATAACTTTCGCGCCATTATTGTATTACATTTATTATAACATACGTATTGAAGTACTCGTGTATGTAAATATTTTAAATTATACTACAGAACAGATTGACTTAATTCAACTAGTCTGACATGGATATTTCCATTCAAAAGCAACCACATCTAGACCTGAAATAGCAAAATTAACTTTAGCTGTCCATCAGTAACGATTTCTTCGCCCGGGAGATCAGTTATTTATATTTGAAAATTCCATTTAGTTTAGTCAGTCAGTACAAAACGATGACTAACAAAATTAGTATCCACTATTTTTATAACAATGCGGCGCAGACACATTAATGTACAATCACGTTGTAGATTCGTACGGGACTGACCATCACATCACTTATGTTATTTACCTACATAATACGAGCTGTTTGGGTGGATAGACCACTGTTAATTTACATATCTTCCAGATGCTCAATACACAGATTGCTAAGTCTATGCCTATACAGCTATACGTATAGTTATATACTCGTCTCACCGCAAGCGCAACGTCACTGTCTGCTCGTAATCAACCTAACCGTGATCACAAACATGCGTGGCGATAGTTTACACATCGCTAAACATCTTGGCAGGTGCATGCTGATATTCTAAATCTCTTGATTACTGATATACTCTCTTGATTACGTCCTAACAACGACTATGTGTGTTCACTTTTAACGTTTTAAATTAAATAGACCTGAGTGCCTTATCTTTAATAAAATATTGCCCAGTAGTCTTTATTATTTTAATTAAAACTTCTAAGTGGTTTTAAAGTAGAGCTATTTCTGCCAGTGTTTAATACCTTTGTTACAATTTGGAAAAGTTAACTACTTATTAAACTTAGGTACTGACTACTTTAGAGCTAACAAAAACATACAATATAATTAATTCTCGTTAGCCGTCATCCCTGGAACTACAAAAACAAAGCATCCGGACATCACTGACGAAAATAAAATTCCTTTATGATATATCATTTATTTAAACTTCATTCACATTATTCCCAAAAACGGATGTACTGTCGCTTTACGCGTTCTATTCCAACCAACCTACATTATCTTATATCTTTAAACGAGAAAATTCTTCTATATATATAAATATACCGGGTATCTCAAGACTGCTACCGAAAACGAAGCCGGGTGGCAGTTTTAGTGACTACAAACACAATGCAACTAAAAATTTCGCAAAGAAACGCGACAATTATTTTATTTTAGATTATTTAAAAATAAAAGGGTATACACTATTATTTTAGGGAAAAATGTATTTACCACCCAAATATGGTCATAGGAAAAAAAATTTTTTAAAAAAAATATCGCTTTTTTTTGCAACTTTTTCTATTGCATTGTGTCTGAAGTCGCTTAAACTACCACCCGGCTTCGTTTTCGGTAGCAGTCTTGATATACCCTGTATATATAATAAGAATCTCAGAAACGGCTCCAACGATTTTCATGAAATTTTGCATACAGGGGGTTTCGGGGGCGATAAATCCATCTAGCTAGTATTCATTTTTGGAAAATGTTGTAAAAAAATAAAAATATAAACTGAATATATGACTCTTCTTGACATCTATTGGCGAATAATAATAATACTATTTTTTATTGTGTGCAACTAACTGCTTAACGGTACAATAACACTAAAGATATTCCAGCAGATGGCGTTTTTAAGCAGCACTAAGAAAATCAATTGTTTAGTAGCTGTTAGGTTTTATTGGGATATACGAGTATGTCATAACTTGAAAAATAATAAGTAACATTGGTAATTTGGCGTTTAATTTTGCATATGGCTATTTGTTTCAATCATGGATTATTAAAAATATACTGCCGGACTGAGCGAGTATTGATCGAGCGTTCGAGAGAGAATATATATAAAGTACGGTATGTTCCGCCGAGCGGTACTAGGAATAATTTGTAAAAGTGAATAAGACCATGTTGAACTGTACTGGAATTATAAATAGTAAAAAGTACAAGAAGATTTTTAGTGGAGTAATTCCTTCAAGTTTCCTATTCCTTTAGTCCAAAAAAAACCGAGCAAAGCTCGGTCATCCATTATTATTTAAAGGTAAGTTAATATAAAACAAGGTACAATAATATTCAACATTGTAACTACTTTTCAGCTATCTGTTCAAATGGCAGCTCGTGTACATTGAAATACGTAACGATACTTGCACGTCCTAATTTAGCAGAGGACATTGCAAAGTAGTATGGACTTTATATCACCCACAAAGCGGTTCCTAGTCATGTATCACACCTGGAGCAAAACAAATCCTTCATGACAAATGCGGAGCTTAACAAAGCAACTTATGAGTACGGCTGTACGGTGAAACTTGCAAATGGTAAAATGCACATCATATATAGAGCACGAGCTAGGGGCTGTCTGGGTTAGGTACCACCGCTTTGTTTATTTCTGCCGCCACGCAACAGTGTGTAAGCACTGTTCCGGTTTGAAGGGCATTGTAGCCAGTGATTATTGGGCATTAAGAGACTTAACAGATTAACGCCTAATGTCTCGTGTCGAAGTGCAGCCTTGCAGCGTTTTATACTAATAAGTTCTAAGTGATTTTGTCTGTTCATGGGGATGAGAGATGCTTAGTATCAAGCGAACTGGCGTTCCAACATTCTTGACAGTGAAAAAACGTACTCCACAATCATCTTGTATGGATGCAAGGTACCTCCTAGATAGAAGAGGTCGTATTGTGTAACTTAAAATATCTAGCGTTTATACGCCATTGCGCTCACTTTGAGGCGTGGCGCTGCCTTTTTGACATTGGCGGCGGTCGAGAAAAGTGCATTTATCCTTTTCTTTAAATTTCACCAGAGGCGCAGAAACGTACTTTGCGGAAGCGATGAAAGGAAGCAACTTATGTATAACGGCACCAATTCCGTGTGGAAAGTTACTACATTTTTATAACTGTAGTTTTTTTTAGATTAAAACTGTATCAAAAGCCGCCGGCTTTAGAGAATACTTTCGAAGATAGGCTTTGCCAAGCAAGGCATTAATGAAAGGATATAGTAAAGATGCAAAAAATATACAACAAGACTGAATTATAATATTTTTTTCTTTCACTAGACCTTACAATATGACATACAATATTTTTTTATTCCGAAAATGCTATTGAATCTCAAAACTTCTATCTTTTCTAAAACTTAATTATTAAAAACATAATAGAGGAAAATAAATATTTAAAATGTTTTATTATTTAAGGGAGACCACTAAAGCAACTATTAATCTTACAAATACCAATAAGGAATTGTAAGTTGTCTGACCATACTTATGAAGATAATTTCAGTACATTAAGTAGAGATTTATTATTCAATCATTTCACCAAACCGATAAGCACAACCATTGAAATATGACGCTCCATTTAGTAGCAACGTAAGGTGCTTTTAGAATGTACACAGTATAACAGCATCATGTACAAAAGGAGCTGATGTAACATACATAATGAATTAATTTCGGAAAAAAAGCACTCAAATAATAAAACCAAAAGTACTCCAATGTAGTAATAAGTAGTACCTATGTACTTTGATTAAGATTTTTTAGGTTTTTGTACTAACGAGAAATGAATTATATGTATTTATCATAAATCATTAAATGAACTGCTTTGAATTAAACCTCCTAACTCCTGTATAATAACTGTAAACTTTTTTGTAAAAAGCAACACTATAGTTTCTTTGCCGTTCTTCTCGCGAAAACAGCCTTGTGAACCGGGTGGTGGAGAAAAACAAGTTACTAAATCTAAATGATGTAGAACATTTTAAGGATTCAAATTTCAATTAAGTATTTTCAATTCATATTTCAAAAACATACTACTTGTAATTGAGGAGGAACGGCCACTTTATTACTAATGAGTGCGTTAGTTATTTTTTTATTCGCTCTTCGAATTGCTTGAAAAGTTTTACCTTGCCAATTTACTTCAGCAGTCGTCTTAAAAATGTTGCAAAAAGGAGACAAACTTTAATGGAGCTTAGAGTAATCAGACTATTGATGAAGGGTAAAAATATGGGCACTTAACAGCCAACAGCTTTGAGATTATCACACATCGAGAATTACTACCACATTTATATTAATTGACAAATTATTTATTGGTGGGCCTGCAAGCAATCTGTGGGAGGATATGAAACATCGCAACAGCTCAACACTATTAGTTGAGCAGGAAACCGGAATGGAAAATATACAAAGCAATGATATCATTATTGATCTATTTCAATTACCGCAACATGCAATGTTTCGTCTAAATGTTTCGTAATCTAACTTTATTTAATCTTATATATAAAAATGGATCGCAAAATGTGTTGGTAACCGCATAATTCAACAACGCCTGGACCAATTTGGCTGATTTTGGTCTTGAAATATTCGTGGAAGTCCTGGGAAGGTTTTAGGGGTGAGAAAAATAGGAAAATTTCTGAGGAAGATACTAAAAACCTTTTTTTTGGGTATCGTTTAAGCGTGATGCGTCCAGCCAATATAGGATGATCTTTGTTTATTTGACGGGAGACGTAAAAGACGGTCCAGCTTCAACTACCATCCAACGTAAAATGATCTATCTTTCCATTGTCTTTCATTGACGGCTGACGAAATAGAACAAAATTCAAAAAATGTGTACATCGTGTATATCGTGTATATAATATTATCTAGATACGGCGTCTTGCGCATAATTTTGTGAAATGTAAATTGAAATCATGTCCATATCTACCAAAATCGCCCATTGTTTTTTGAGATTATTGCAACAGTTTTAAACAAGGTATACTCTATCGAAGCGTTTTGCCGGAGTACACCAAAATATATCTAATTATAATTTTTCGTTTTCATAAACGACATTGTTTTTGAATTGATACTTTTAGATGCGCTGGGGGACATATTTAAATTTCGAATTAATATTGTTTTTAGACTCAAGAATAAAAAGAATATTGGTACGTTGATGCCGTATCTAGACATTATAACGAAACGATATGCAGTTTTATATTTTTAAATATTTGTTCTATTACTTACGTCACCTGGTAAGGCAGTATGAAGGTTTTATTAATTTGTATATGGTAACGTACTAGACGCGACTGCCAACAAGTTAACGATGGTCACGGGTTCAAATCCCAGGGCACACCTCTGACTTTTCGGATTAAATTCTACGTGAAATAAAATCCGCCAACCCGCACTAAGCCAGCAGGGTGGACTATAATATCTTCTTCTATAATATAAAAATGAATCGCAAAATGTGTTGGTAAGCGCATAACTCAACAACGCCTGGACCAATTTGGCCAATTCTTTTTATTAAATGTTTATTATTAACAAAAAGCAATGGCGTGCAATTTTATTTAGAAATACAGCATTTTGGTGCGGAAATAAGGGAAGGAATATTGGATGGACAATAAAAAACGCTAAAGTTTTTAATGTCAAAATTTCATAAGGCAATCTTTATATTTACATGTGTATATGGAGAGACGGGATATAATAGAGTGGAAGGTACGGGAGAGGGCTGGGATAGCTGACAGATTTGATAGGACGAAATGTAAATGCACGTTATAAGACGGGTTGGATAATAAAAGAAAAAGGACGGGACGGATTGGGAAGAGACTGAACAGACGGATGAGACGGGATTGAGCCAGACAGTAGGATAGCTATGTCAAGTTTAGGTATACAAGAGATTAATACGAAAAATAACATGTATTTGGTGTGGAGTGGAATCAAAAAATATATACACCCAGGCGAAGCTGGGTCGGGCCGCTAGTAATAGAATAAACAATACACAAGATACGTAATTATCTGGACTCAATTGGTAATTAATTGCTAAAATCCACGTACAAATTGTCTTCCGCAGTGTTAGTACTTCTTGTGAACAGTTGCTTTAATTTCTTTGTAGCATACTTGTTTATATAAACATCAATTATTAAAGCAGAATTCATTATTGCTGCGTAAAATAACAGAAAACAGCTAAAAGAAATATATTCAAACAGTAACTTTATCCAGGAACTGGAAACAAATACAATGTAAAATTATTTTTGTATGATTTCCCTTTTCATTTTTGTGGTTTTATCTGAACAATGGGCGGCCGTAGTACGAATTCCACTTCCAAATATCATAATTGATGAAAATTGTAATGTTTTACATTCTTATAAAAGTTTTCATTAATTGACGTATTGAACTGCAAGTTTTTTTTTATTGTTATTAATAACGACACGAACATGTTGTTTGCCTGATGGTAAGCGATACGTCCTCTCATGGACAGAAGCAATGCTTGGCCATCTTCTGCGCTCGCCATCCTGAGACGTAAGATGTTGTCTCTAAATGTCCAATAGTTACTAAGGCAGGAAGTGTGTACTAAGGCATGATAGTGATTTGAAGTTTAAAAATATATTCATAATAGGTATTTATGTACAAGTAGAAACAAATAAAATAATAACGTGTTCGTTTTAGGGTTTAAATATGACATATTAAGAACCCTTTCATCAAGTCTACATATGCCCATGCAGGTAATTAGTGATCAGATTCGCATTTCGTAGGCCATACATTAAAGGACAAAGATTTCGTACCACAATTATGGCAAACCGCATTCGGTAGTTACAATCTCAAGTTTCCTTTGTGATTTGGAGAGGACACAACCAAACACTGCATACGTCGAAATGGGTTTGAACACGCATATAGTTTGTACGTGGTTGGTATAATATAACCTTTACACACATCATAGGATCAATATGGTAGATTGTAAACGTATTTGTATACAATTATGAAAAACGGGCCATCATTATCAAAGCGAACAACGCTTGAGATCACGTTCGCCCTACACTGCTTGGCAGATCGCGTAAGATTAATGGCTAACGTAGCGTAGAATTTTTAAACCACTCCAAATATATTTCGAGCAGCTGCTGCCATTAGAAAATATTAACATATATTAAAGTAAAATGAATACATAAGCATACTCAATACCACTTAATTATGTATCCGTTTAATAGAAATACAATATGGTTCAACATAACATTGCTTTAATCTAATACATCTGTATCAACCCATATACGTCCCACTACAGGGCACGGGCCTCCTCTACAATCGAGAGTACGATTGAGAGTGGTTAGGCCATATAGTCCACCACGCTGGCCTAGTGCGGGTTCGCAATCTAATACATACTGTTGGTTTATGTGTATGAAGACATAATATGCTCGATTTACACTTAATTAAGCAGATTCATGCGCCACATAGCCACCACACATCGCCTATTTCACCGAAACACTCAATTCAATGGTCCTATGCAATCTCACGCAACAGCGGTTCTGGAAACAGCCTTTGACCAAATTATTCTAAGGAATGAGTTAACAAGCTATGGCGGAATTATCACGATAGTTCACCTGAATTCATTAATTTTACATCAACAAATTAATTTTATGCGTGGCACTTGGGCTCTTATCGGAGAAAATTACTTTATTATTTTCATAGCAGTGATGAAAGGTTGTCAACGTATTTGCGGTGTATAATACTGAACGCTTGATTATAAAGCGAAACGTGAAAACAATTACTACATTTCTGAAAGGTTATATTATAATCGAGTACCTTATGCATGAAACTCTAAATTTAAATAATAATATAATCAATGCGTCGGAAATATTTAAAAAATGATATACACTTACATGATTCAGATATATACATATATGCCGAGAGTATCATGATTTCAATGACATGAAGCATTGTAATAAATGGTATATCACTACATAGTATAAAACAAAGTCGCTTTTTCTGTCCCTATTTCCACTTGTTTGCTTAAATCTTTAAAACTACGCAACGGATTTTGATGCGTTTTTTTTAATAGATAGAGTGATTCAATAGAAAGGTTTATATGTATAATAACATCCATTAAATAGTGGAGAAATATTGTTATTTTTGAGGTTTCTAATGTGATGTCGTTAATTATCAATATTTTTCCGCTTACATTGCAAAAGCAGGCTGAACCCTACGAGATTTATCAAAATAATGTACTACATATTTGGACACATTGAAAAGGTCTACAGAAAACTCCGCGATGGTATATGTCTATCTCTTATGGATATCCCACAATAAAATTTTTTGCCATTTACCTTTTACGACAAATAATGGCTAATTTTCGAAGCGATTTTAACCAATACAGCATTAATCCTTATCCAATTAAATAGCTTAAATACATTGTTGATTTAATATAGGTCTATGTGGTCCTTTACAGCACAAGATTTAAATGAATATTTTCGAAGATATTACAGATTTAAAATTGCGGGACGTAGCGCTTGCGGCAGTACTGGCCGGCCGGGGCGGCGGCAGCGTGCCTATATAGGAATGTTTATATGTATAATAATAATACGTACATATTATTGTACAAAAATCTATTTGTACCCGGGCGAAGCTGGGCTGGGCCGCTAGTAAAAAAATAAGTTAAAAAGATAAAGATTTCATGTTGCTGGTAGTGATCATTGCGCCGTTTCTTCTACCACACGTTACAATAGTCGTTCACAAGATATGGAAAGACTATTTAAATTAATTAATTATTTAATATGATTACCAGATTTAGAAAAGTTCAATCTTATAATATTGAAATTTAGGTGAATAATAATATGATTTTTCAACCCAGGCGGGTGTAATAAGCAGCTACAAAGAAACAAAACAGCCCGATGCAAAAAAAAAAACAACATATTAAAGACTATAATACATTTAAATCATATAGCGTGTTTCGATAGGCTTGACTTCACGTTCAAAGTAGCCTTTATGGTAGTTTTAAGTTGTTTGGAATTATCATGTCCGTTTTAGCTGGTGGCAGGTTCGTATTCATCCAGGAGGCTACCACCCACGTTTGTGGAAAACCCCTCAAGTATCTCATTTCTGGGGCATCCCGTATATAGCCGACTTCAAGCAGACCAGCAATTTTGAGGCAAACATCTTGATACAACCATCACACGGCGATGGGTGGATGGGACTACCTACTGTATTTGGATAACACACCATCAAGTGCATTGAAGTCACTTTACAAAGAAAACATGCTTCCAGATTCATTTGTTATCCCAGTATTCCCAAGTGACTTCAACGATGGGTAACATGAACTGTATGGTGTACAATGCGTCCATTTACTCACATTGACAATACGTGGGCTGAAACCCATTATGTCTAGACATTAACCCCACCACAGGATTACGAACGCATTGACTTACACTGATGCCACAAGTCTCTTTATCGACTTGACATCCATTATTAAATACAATGGGCTATGACTACAATAGACGCGAACGGTCAGTGGAAAAAACAGAGTGATTGGCCACGCCTTAGCAAACTACACAAATACAGAGATCATACTTTATGTAAAACCCAAAAAAGGTCAGTCTGAAAAATTTAATACGTTCCGGGAATAATGAAATATAAAAGAAGTCAGAACCGTAACATATAAAAGGTGTAAAGTAATCAGTTACTATCAAAGGAGTAAAATCTTAAAATATACTAAACTTACTATCGACATAGCTCATGGACATAATTGTAATACAGTCCATATTTGAATAAATCGAAAAACACCACCATACATCACAGAAATACTACTCAAAATCTCGTTTCACGGCTCATAGGCGTTCACAGTAGCAAAGGGGCCATTCTGACACTATAAAAGAAAAATCAAGCTATGCGCATACGTTTAGCCAGAGGTGCTGCGTCAATAATATGACTACAAAGCATGTCTGAAACCTTCGACGGGGCTTTTAAGCTTTCAAAGCTGACACCAGCTAGTGACTTTAATAAAACGCATGTCCGATACAGGCTGCCGGCCGTAGGCGTCGCTTCTGACAGTGTTGACCAGCGATTCTATCCTTTCAACGCATTAAGTAATGTAAACTTTTTTAAGGACGCTTTTCTACGTCAAAGTCAGTTAGCGTCCAAGGGTGTTAAAATGTTATACACGAAAATGAATTGAACATTATCCTATGAGCAACATCAGTCATGATTAAAATGAATTCATAACTTTTTTGCTATGGTCAATGAAAAACATTTATATAATTTTTGATAGCAAGGCTTTATTTTTAACGTAATTAGTGTTTGTAAGCGAAATAATACCAAAAATCGATAAAAGTCAAATACCTTATTCGTATAATAGTTAGAAAATTTATGAATATATTTTACAATATCTAGTTTTCCTAGCAAACCTATACATTTCCTAAATAGCAATCGGAAATGTATTACATTCGGGATGTCAATGGGTACAGCGGGTACGTGGGACATTCCTCTCCACTTTTAATTACGCTAACGAATACCGAGGTCAGGCGAAGGGATGATTAGTTTAGATCAGGTTAGGACTAAGATAAACTATCCAAGAAAAAAAGTGGACAAAATTAAATATATATTTAATTTCTTAAAAAAGGGAACAATCTAACCTAACGATAGTTTAATTGCAGACGGGTATTTTAATTCTCAGTTTACTAGTGTTCATTTTATTTTAATTACAGAAGCATATTTACCTATTTTCTAGTATCATCTATGAATTGCATACAATTCCTAGGAAAAATGTACATTTCCAGAAAATGTTTGTATTACGGAACCTTCATATCATTTTTGTAGACACTTCCTACATATTCTCAGAATTGTATACATTTCCTAGTAATTGTGTACAATTCCTACTTTTCATACACCTCTGATAACAAAATATATATCAAGCGTTGAAAATATAAAGTTTTAAACTATCGCACTTCGCATTTATTGCACTTCACGTAAGTATTAATAATGTAAACTGTAGTATCCATGCAAGGTATGAATTTTGTGTCCGCGATAACGTTATCCGATTTTTACAGAAATGTCGCATAAATAAATAATTCAATGTTTACGGCTTATATACATAATGAAGACAATATTTCGAAAGTATGTTATCGATTCATGAAATTCAAAACATTTCACAAACTAAATCTACTTTAAGTTTCTCCAGCTTGTTTTGTCTTCTTATTTTAAAATTTAATTGGTTCAGTTGTTGTGATTCAAAACAAGTCGGTACACATACTTTAACTCATGTTGGCGCGCTTTATGTGTGCGTCAAGCTCGTTTATACACAATAGGTGAGTGTGCGTGACAAATGGTACATTCAAGAGCGTTTCATTAATAAAAACGCATGTCAGAAAAGGTAATTTCAAGTGTTCTAATTTAAAAAAAAATAAGGTGAAAGCGTATAATTAAGATTTGGTTAGGGGAACATAAATGTCTCATGTCATACATTTACATTTTAAACGGAATAAAACAAGAAAGACTAATGCTTTATGAAAAACAAAGTGTTATTCTTATTGTCACAAAATAACACTTTTTTAACTAAAGTGCCAATTTATTGTACCAGGAAACAAGCAATACACGGACAATTTTTAGCACCACCGAAAGTACATATTATATTGCAAGTGCTACAGCCCTGCTGTAGACCTCCTTGATGCTACAGTATTAATGGGTCAGCTCTAAAACCATTGTGTTATTAATAATATATGGGTCTTGGGGAATCTAGGTCGAATTTCAGAATGTTTCGATTTTTTGCCACATCTATTTTTGGAACCAAACTTAGCAGCTCGCATTATAGTACATACCTACCCTTGTAAAAACTAGTCGGGTTGCTTTACCAAAAATGACATCGATGATAAAGTTATAAATATTTTACTGATGTATTTTTCCATTAAGTGGTTGTTAACAATTTTGGGTGGTGCAGAAAATCAAAGTAAGCGCATGAACTAAATAATCATAGTAAATAAAAAAATAGAATTCTTAAATATTTTCTATGAGCAACGTAACATTTTTTTCGTTGACTGTACCTGCTTAAAATACCGCAAGGAAGACGCCTTTGTACGGCGACAAGTGTTGCAGTACTGACACCAAAATCAAAACTTCATATTTACAATACACGCACACATAGAGCTCCGAGCCAAGATGAGTTAAAAACAAGTATACTGATGTGTGACATTGCTTTGACATAGTTCCGTATTTAGGATATTTGATCCAACTAATGTTGCTCTACCTAATTTTAACCTGCTTGCTACATAGTCACATACTACGTACGTCCCGACATAATCATGTACTGGTGGAAGGTCTCGCAAATGTGAGAGGCTGCCTGAGTAGGTACCACTGCAATGTATATTTCTCCCGCCAAACAGAAGTGTAAATGCACTGTTGTGTTCCATATGAAGGACATATTGAGACCTAACATTCCGTCTCAGGATGGCGAGCGCAGTGGAATGCTAAGCATTACTTCTTAATTCAAGGTGTTGTTTGGTTTTGCTACTGTTCATGAGCGGTCGTATCCCTTACCACCAGATGAACAGCATGCTCGTCTCATCATTCATTGCAATAAACAAAAATAGTATTTAATTTTTTCAAGCTTTAACCGTCGCACTTGTAGGAGTATGTTTAGGTGTATAAAATGATGCAGAAATATTTTAAGCAGCAATAAGTATCACTTCTCTTCGCGCTTCATAGGGTATATTAAGCTGTAAGTTCCTTATGATATAACAATCGTTATACTACCCAGAATCCTTATGGCTTGCCAACACTGGACTGCCAACTAGTATAATGAATTTCCTACGCCAAGCCGCATCAAGCCAGCGTGGTGGACTTTAGTTCAAACTCATCGAATATAATATTAAACTTTCCCTTTGTCGTCGATCTTTATGCATACACTACGTTCAATGATGCGCCATTCAAAGGTTGACAAAATATTCTTGATCCATTTAACTCTTTTTAGTCTCATTATACTATATATATATATATATATATATATATATATATATATATATATATATATATATATATATATATATATATATATGTTCTAATTATTTATGTGTGCGTCCAAGTTTCATAACTTGTCGGCGCGGGGGCTCGCCGTGGAACCCGCCGGTATTCTATGCACGGACTATTTTCAAACAAATAACTCATAAATTCCCGAAGGTACCTAACTTGAAAGTTTTCTTGAAATATATCTGGGGGCACGATAGTGCCCCCTCCAAGTCGAGCTAAAAAGCGGCACAGTCGTACCATACCATCCTTTTCTCGAAGCAATTCAGACCATTTTCAACCCCCCATAACTTCGTTGTGGTTAAAGCAAGAAGCCTGAATTTTCAGTTGCTAAGCAGGCATTGTGTAAACACGGTATATTTAAAATTTCATTCAATTTGAACCAGTAGTTTTGGAATTATAATTTGTCAAACTTTCGTAATTTTGACACTCATTGACTGACTGACCGATCATCAAAAGTCTAAGGCACTTCTAGCAGACATAGAACCTTCAAATTTAGAATATAATTAGTATTTAGTGTCTAAATTAAGGGAAAATTTAAACATTTCATAATTTCTGTCTAGTTTTCTAGATACACCAACTGCGTGAATAACTTTGTAATCCCATATAAATGTATAGGATTACAAAGCTACATTTGCAATGTTTTGTTAATGATTCGTTGTACCCGTATATAATGGAAAAATAGTTGTAGATAGGTATCTATTTATGCATAATAGGAGTGGGGTATAGAGAGGAAAAGGGTGTATTCAGCTCATGAAACTGTACAACATTCCTCTAGAAAAACATGACGAATAAAAACTTGCAAATAAATAGACTAAATAGCTCGAAAATACCAATTACCATGAAAGAAAGAATACTAATAATCAAATCCGCTATATTTGTGATAAATTGATACCTACAAATATTTTCTCGTATTGAATATAAAGTTTGAGATAGATGTTCCCTAAAAATTTATGACACAAACAATGTGTTTTCAAAATGTAAGGAAGGGAGAAAACAAATGAAGCGAGTGTGCTAATACCCGCTTGGCGCGAGCATCGCGTCGGTACAATAATTGCATTCGCGATATTGATTTGTTTGCGCAGTGAATCGTTGTATGGTTAGGGACAAAACCATAGCACGCAGCGAAAGAGAACAGAAACGTTTTAGAACAAGATAACAGTTTCTTTTAAAAAGCAAAACAATTATAATAACAAATTTAGATGGATTTCAAATAGGAAACATTGCAAAGAAAACAAGATTGAAACAATTAAATGGTGTTACGAATCGCACAAAAACTTATTCGCACAGACGTATAATTGATAATAATGAGCAATGCACGAGGTTTTCACAGAGACGCAATGTGTTATGTAAGATGCGCCACTGTTCTCGTGTGCAAAGTGTCCGACTACAACCTCCGGCAGGGCTGCCTCATGTCTACTTTACACAAAATTAAAAACAGGGCTTTTTATTAACGACAAGGGTGAGAAATAACAAAGATTTTAAATATTACGCTACATGTTATACTTACTAATGTTTTAGATGGAAAATATAATACTAATTGACTACAGCAATTACAGATATAGGACATAAATGCACCATTACTTAAACTACTTACACCAAAATGAATATAAGTGTTAAAAACGAAATAAATATACATAATGATAAAGCTATTGTATATTTTTACGACAGTTTGCCACATAATTATTCATCATTTCTCAGTTTTTTTATTAACAATTTTTTTTTAATTTTTCTTGCACCTATTACAAATATTTATTAGAATATAGTTTAATATCATTTTTCCACCAGCCTATATAATACCCTGTCCAGTGGGATCTTATAAGCAAGCTACTTGCAGTTGTAATACTCAATTTAAGACGATTTTTAACCGCCAGATAACATTCCTTCATCAAATAATTTGAAATTTGACTACTAAGATAAGAGACATCACAATTATATATTTAGATCGATACAACTATACACATAAATAAAAAATCTAATAGTAATTGCGCATGTTGTTTGATTAGTAATACATTTTATTTGGAGATTAAAAATTCCGCTTTTAATATTCTGTTTGAAGTTTAGTACATAAATAGTCAAAAATTATAGGGTTCGCAAAGCAAGACACACGTGCACACTACGTACGACAAACGGCAAAAGCAAGATTGGAGGCGTCGCTGGAAAGCACTTACCATGCATTACATTTTTTACAACAAGACATTGAATCGTTTTTCAACGTTAAAAATGGCTCCTATGTCATGACATTCTGGAAATCGGTTAAAGTCACTGCTGATTCAAGAAAAAATAAGAACTATTAAAAAAGCAATTTGAAATACTTTTCCTCTCATATAAAATGTAAATTTCGCAATGCTTATTCATGTGGGTGTAGAAATATTTTAGGAAAAATGTCGGACGATTTTCTGTAGTTTGCCCAATTTGCATTTAAATGAAGCTACGACATCAACTTGAATTTAAGTGATCCGTTTAGAAGATTGGAGCGCTACTTCACAAAACACAGAATGTACAGGTTTATTGAAATTAGACTGACAAAAATAGAAGAAATTAATTCATTACATATTTCTAATCTCGTAAACAAAATAATCTCTGTAAGAATATATAATATATATTCATGTTGTTCAGACATGTTTATTTACCCGCAAAGGTCATGAGTGAACAAAACTAAAAAGCAAATACAAACTGCACGTCATGTCAATTAAGGTATATTATGCACGGCCTGGGCGCATCAGACCTAGGCCGAAAACATACTACTGAGAGGCCACGCCACGCTTCGTAGCATCGGGTGTTCGTAGTGTGGTTCTGGTCATAGAAAATACTATGATTTGATTTGATTTAACACGTGTCGCGTCGGGTTGGGTGGCGTGGCGTTTCAGAAGTATGTTTTCGCCTTTAAGCGCGACGTCGACGTCTTGTCCATTACCTTGTGGACGTCACTTATTATTCAACAGATATCTAAACTACCGCTCCACCTCTCATGAAGTTCTCGTGATGCTAACTTCAATCATTTTAACTCCACCCTGCATGGAAGCCTAATTAAAATTTAAGTAGCAATTCATTTAAGTCCTTCACAAAAGCAAAAAATATTTTACCCTAAAAGAAAGTTCTAATCAATCAACTTTTATTTGCGCGAATGTGAAATCATTTTAGTGCCTGAAAATGGTTGTAGTTCATTTTAGTTTCTTTAAGTTGTATTGTTTCTTTCCCGAGTATTTATAACTTTTTAGGTAGTTTATTAGATAAATTGTCACACATTCATGATTTCGTATTCATTTATAAACATGTACTTCGCCGTATAAACCCAAGACACAATATTTACACGAGTATTATTATTATGTTTATCTTAGTTATCAATTTTTTGTCCCTTTCGGTCAAGTTTTGAATTCATTTCCAGCGAAAAAGACAAAACTTTCTATATCTAATCTATCTTTATCTTTATATATCTAATCAAAAATAATAGGCGTTATTGCTAAATATGGCAGATTGGGTCTGCTAAGCAAAAGGGAATCATTGTTATATTATCATAAGTGCTTAATATTCCGTGAATTTAAAGTTTATACAGAGAATTTAACGTAAATAAATATACAATAATTACAAAACTACAACTCAACTATACAAAAATAGCAATCATAGTTGTATATTAGGGTTAAACAAAACAGACTAAAAAGTGAGAAACAAGCTACAATCACCTTATTGAGCAAGATATATAATTGTTAGGTATTTCCATTGTTTAGTCCTTTCTATAGTTTTTCAATAATAACGTAGTTATTCAATTAAAAAATCATTCATCGTAACCTCATGCGTAGTATAGTTTATTCGCCGCAATGTCTCTTCGGCCGCCAAACAGCACTTTAAATACACTGTTGTGTTTCGGATTGAAGGACATTATAGCCAGAGTGACTACTGGACATATTGAGACTTTACATCTTATGTCTCAGGATGGCGAGGGCAGTGGAATGCCAAGCATTGCTTTGTATTTCAAGGTGTTGTTTGCTTTTGCTGTTGTTTATGAGCGGTCGTATCGCTTAGCATCAGGCGAACGCCATGCCAGTCTCGTCATTCATTGCGATAAAAAAAATGAGTAGTATATACGCTACAGAGGAAGTTAAATACAAAAATAACCAAATGCTGAAAGGATTGTCCAACTAAGATTACCGTCTCATTCGGGTAAATGTACAGATAATTTTCACTTTAAAAATCGACATTACAACTTTCGATTAGATGTAATTCAAATAAATTATATTATCTTTGTGTTTCAAAACATATATTCCATTATTGTATATTTTTTATCAATTAATATTATTTTTTTCCTAAGACAACAATGTCCGTGGCATTTTTACAGCGTAAACATGCTATGTAATTTTCATAAGTGAAGCGACCTTGATTTAAATCAATGCCGTCCCTTTTTAAGGACAGCTAAATTACTGGTACTAATTATCCGAGCATTTTAAACAATGAAGCTTTTAGGCCTTTTTGTAACGGAAAGGTCTATAATTATTTACAGCACGTTGCTTTTGTTAATATGATATCGTTTAGTTCGTACGATCGAAATAAAAGCAGAAGGCTATTTAGAATTTTCGAGACCGTTTCATCTGCATAACAATAATATACACTATATATAAAGTTAAAGAAATGCAATATCTACGCATTATATGTAAACTTATTTTATTTAGTCTGTTTAAGAAAAATATCCACATAACATTAGTACAAAAATATATCACAAATTAAACAATTAACGCATTTCTGTGGTTATAGGAAATCACAACAAGCTCAAAAAGATACTCAACACAAAATAAAACAATACAAAAAAAAAACCAACTAAATTAGAATTGGTAATAAATGTTACAGTTATAAGCGAAAAACATAGAATTATTATTATTGTTTCAATTATTTAAATAAACAAAAAGCCCAATAGTAGTAACATTTAGAGTTGCCTCACCGTCAGTGTTACTACAAAATGTGGCACAACTTCTGACATAAGTAAGTAGCGTATCGATATTGGACACGTAGCGGTCACTTTGCGGCGTCCGAGGTAGCCTTTGACAGCTAACTGATATCGCATAACGGGTCCTTAAACTTTGCCCTTGCAAATCATTGATTGTGTGTGACATACTCTACTCTATCATCCCATTTATGCCCCACTGGAGGGCACGATCCTCCTCTACAATCGAGAGTACGATTAAGAGTGGTTAGGCCATATGGTTCACCGCGCTTGCCTAATGTGAGTTAGCAATCTTTAAATGCCAACAAAATTCTTATAAATCTCTATGGTATGCAGGTTTCTTCACGATGTTTTCCTTCACCATTCTAGTGCGTGGTGATTGATTATAACTCGTGTGACATAATTAGTAGTAATTTTCATTTTTATCAAATCGATAATTCAAATGGTGTATGTTTTTTGCGTATTAATAGCATTAATCTTTGCTTGATTTGGGTTTTGCCTCTTACCAGTCTATTTATGTAGTTTGCTTTCACTATATTATGAGTTTCAGTCGTTTTTTGATTGGAATAATTCAAAATAATTTCGTACTAAATAAAACAACACAAATACGTATAATATAACGTATTACCTGTATTAACCCAAAATAATTGAATACAATTACAGTCGAAAAATAAAAGCTAATTAATAAGTTTCTGTAAAGCGAGTTTTTGTCTATTTTAAATCTCGTTACGTTTCTCATTACATTTACTTTTAAATTAATAGAAATTAAATATTCACACTACTTAGCAATTTCAATAACAGCTAATTTAACCAAATGTGTATTAATAAAAGCATTTTAGAAACATGAATGGTTTTAAATTGTGACACGAGTATAAATCCGATAACATATTCATTGTTCGCGCAGAGTTAACGAACCTGCAAAAGAGAAAATTGAAAAACTAATAACAAATTTCTCTTCTCTTCTTTCAATTGTATTAACTGGAAAAAAAAACAAGTATGACATTGCACCATTTAGATGAAAAGTTTGTATATAATGAAAATTGTCGGATTGTCAGGTGTCAATATCAATCTCGCAAATATCTTGTTCTTATGCCCCGGATCACGTCTTGTATTGGGCAGAAACAGTCATGCTGATATGCAAAATTAATCCTCAATTCACTCCTGAACCTAGGTGTCATCTTCATCTAAAAATAATAGCTTGTTTTTGAAGCAAGAACTATTTTCAACCATTTTGTCCTAACCTCGCCCTCTTTCGGCCTATTATATGTTGACGTGTGAAGCCACTCTAAGTATAAAAAGCTTCATCACCATATATGATGCGCTAAATTATAAAAAACGTATGAACTAATAAGTTAATAGCCAACACAAGATACAACACAAACAATCTTCACAAATATAATTGTTTTAGTAGTTAAATATTGAATTTAAGATCAGACCAAACCAGCAAGGAGCTACAAATAATTGTCCGAAATTCTCTAGAATATCTAGTAATGGAAGTAGTAAACTTAACCGCAGACTGGATTTAGATTCACTATCCTGTTCAAACGCAATTTCAATTTAACGTCATAATGAACGAAACAAAAGGGAAGTTCTGGACATTCTACGTTGGCCTGATTCCGAGTGAATACAATCACAAGCTGAAGACATATCAGACTTCCCGCGACGCCGCCCTTACTCCATTAATATTCAACTCGCTGCAGCTACAGTTTGTTATCTGGTTCTGTTATAGCACCATATAGGTTCTAAACGTGAAGAATGCACGACCTACCTGAATAAAGTGTTACTGAAGTGTAAATAGGTTAAAATAAATATATACCGTTTCATGACAATGCTGCTTGTATGATGCACAATGCACGCGCAATATAGGACAGGAAGTAAATCTTGTTAGTCGCCGCGTCTACATTGTTTCCACCATCTAACTAAACTGCACTCTATACTCGTCCTATTACAGACTAATAAATGACGCTGTAACTTAATATAAGGTTTGCCATTACTTGCAAAGTAACTGTTTTCACATCAACATTTAACATTTGTACACGCTGGTAACAGGAATACAAACAATTACTTTTCATATTTTGTTTCTTTTAGTTATTTCTTGCATAATTATACTTGAATGTTGAGAGGTTTTTCCTCGAAGTATGCTTTGTACGACTTTAGTTTTTGGTCGCCAAAAAAAACATGAAAGTCAAAGAATACTTATTCTTACCTCGATAATACCCTAACATAAAGAAAATTGCACACGTCAGTCTGTTTTCTAACATTGATTAGTCAAGTACAAAGAAAAACAGTGTGTTCAGTGTTTGATATGAAATTTGAGACAGCGGATCAGGATGAAAACGAACCTTTTAGCCGCCCCACGCCCAATTGGTTGGACAACGACGTATACAATATATAAGTTGTGGCATAACTAGGACAATGCGAGCGTCAGACACATGGCGAGCATAGAAGGAGCGGCCAAAAGAAGAACAGATAAGGTAAAGAGCAAAAACTCCTATCAGCAAAGAATACATCCGAGTAACACTGGGCGACAAGTCATCATCCCCGCCTGTTCATTACTATATGAGGAAATTAGAAAAGCGTTGCTTTCGTAGGAAATAGTACTTTATTTATTCTCAGATTTTATTTGAATTGAGAAAACCTCTTGCTTGCTTTATTTAGGAGAAATATAATTTTGTTCACAGTTGATTTGAATCCCATCAAGGTGGACGCGTCCTGTAAGTGAAACTTGTTCACGACGCGTATTTTTGTTACGTTTCTACCAATAATATTTGTTATTTATGTTATAAAACTTAAAAAAACCTAAAATTAACAGGTAAATTATGGTTTATTTCCATAAAGCTATGCTTGCATTAACTAATTTTATCAATGTTGAAATACGCTACGGAAATGATTACATATGTAAATCCTATAAACGATTGATAATTGCTTTGCAAGTACTTTAAAATTAACAGCGACAGAGTTTATTAAAGCCGCAGAAATAAAACTGATACAGATATTGCTCCGCCAGTACAAGTTTAGATTATGTATCGTCACGGAGTGCGCCGCTAGTCCCCAATGAATACCAAATCGAACTTACATTTTAAGAACAGCGCGCTAACTGTACGATATAGTATTCCATTAATTGCTTTACGTAACGTTTTGTTTGATTCTATCCTCATACCTTTAGTTAGATCGAGATACCTACTTGTGTATTAGTTGACGTAATCATAATATACATTGATGTGAAGTATAACGCTGTACGACTTGTTCACGCATTCTAGTTATGCTTAAATTTGATTTAAACAAAATACAGGGTATATCAAGACTGCTACCGAAAACGAAGCCGGGTGGTAGTTTAAGCGACTTCAGACACAATGCAATAGAAAAAGTTGCAAAAAAAAGCGACAATTTTTTTTGTTATTTTTTCCTATGGCCATATTTGGGTGGTAAATACATTTTTTCCTAAAATAATAGTGTATACCCATTTATTTATAACTAATCTAAGGTATAAAAGTGTTTAAATTATAACTTTAGCAAAAACTATGGATTTACCACCCAAAAATGACGATGTTTAAAAAATCATAAAAAATAATTGTCGTGTTTCTATGCGAAATTTTTAGTTGCATTGTGTTTGTAGTCACTAAAACTACCACCCGGCTTCGTTTTCGGTAGCAGTCTCGAGATACCCGGTATATAGATTTATGTCATATTCAAATAAAATGTGGTTTGTTTATAAGGAGAATAATTAATGATGCAAGAACACTGGTTGCGATGTGCAAGCGGCATTAATGTATTACGATAATTAATAAAACAGAAGTATATACAAGCCACTGTTATTTCGGTCGAAAAAAACGAGTACTGTAACTATATTTATATAGAAATGTAACGTCAAAATTAGCTACAATAAATAAAAATAATTTTAAAAATGAATTCAGCGCTAGCCTGCCAGAAGCTACCAAAAAAGTAAAATACAAGTTGTATCAGTTATGTTAATACACAGATTAATCATTTTAATTAACACAGTTTAATTAACTGGCTGGCTCAATAGATAAATTGTGCCGCCGCGTCGGGGTAACATTATGTACACTTCTTGATTATGAGATTCGAATACACAAACAACTCTTATGTTTAGGCAGTCCAGAATACTACTTGCATAGTTCCCGACTTCGATCGACACGAGGCTCCCACTTCCTAGTAGCAGGATCCCCCTTTTGTTAAAGAAACATTTATTCACCACTAGTTTCTCTGTAACATATAAATGATTCAATATAATATTTACCTACTTTCTATAAAGTGAATAGGACGCATTCATAAATAATTCATAAGAACTTGGTTATTTTGTGTAATAAAAGTTATTTCACAGGACCATTTTTTGATATTGTCATTATT
This sequence comes from Hyles vespertilio, assembly GCA_009982885.2. Lineage (NCBI taxonomy): Eukaryota > Metazoa > Arthropoda > Insecta > Lepidoptera > Sphingidae > Hyles > Hyles vespertilio. The sequence continues at coordinate 28,625,257 of CM042833.1, read as the reverse complement.
TCACTTGTTAAGCTTTTTTTTTTGAAAATCACATTGTAATCATAAAAAAGGTACACTTGACTATATTTCTATGATTAAACCCCTTTATATACCTTTTTAAAGTTGAAATCCTAATCAAGTTTAAAATTCCAAAACGCAATAGCACGAAATAGTTTCCATACGAGTTAAACAGTCCGGTAGAATATTTTTTTAACTATCATGTGTAGGTTGAAAATATCTTGCCGCGGACATATAAGGGAAGCCAAGAGTTACTAAGGACATATACACGCTATTAAACTTTTATACAAACGTATAGTAGTTACGTCAATAATAGTTCCTTGACGTCTAACTCGCAGCGTTTAATAGACAACCGACGATTATCGAAATATTATTTTTATAATTATAAAGGTAATACATGTATCTACGCATTCTAGTGGTAAGGTATTGATAGTTTGTTTCCATCTAAATATATTTGTAATTTTATCAGTGTCGGTATTTATTTGTAACACGGAGTAAAATACATAAAATATAAACGGAGGAATGTATAAATAAGTTTAAAATACCGGATAAATGCAAGTCGGACTCGCGCACGAAGGTTTCCGCACCATCATCTATAAAAAACACCCTAACATCACGTTTTATCCTGTTTATATAGATTGAGTTAAAAATTGCCTAAAAAATACTTGTATGGGAGCCCCCCATTAATATTTACTTTATTTTTATTTAATTTGTTATGAAAGGTAATATGCAACCGAATATTCTGTAAAAAGTTTAAGTGTCTACCTGTTACCGTTATTAATACAGAGAAAAAAATACGAAAAAAATCACATTTATTGTATGGGGACCTCCTTAATATTTTTATATGTTTTTTAGTATTTGTGGTTATAGCGAGAATGGAAATACGTAATTTGTGAAAAACTCATCACGGTTTATGAGATACAGCCTGGTAACAGACAGACAGACAGCGGAGGCTTAGTAATAGGTTTCCATTTTTAATTTTTAGGCACGGAACCCTAAAAATTGATGGCATGATAATTATAAATAAGGTTAGCATGAACTATTATAAAAATGTGTAACAGATATTTTTTTTTATTGCTGTTAATGACGAGACGAGCATGCCGTTCGCCTGATGGTAAGCGATGCGACCGCTCATGAACAGTAGCAAAACCAAACAACACCTTGAATTACAAAGCAATGCTTGGCATTCCACTGCGCTCGCCATCCTGAGACATATAGATGTTTAGTCTCAATATGTCCAGTAGTTACTCTGGCTACAATGTCCTTCAATCCGAAACACAACAGTGCATTTAAACTGCTGTTTGACGGGAGAAATAGACATTGCGGTGGTACCCACCCAGGCAGCCTCTCAAATATGAGAGACCTAGAACCAGTAACTTATTAAATTATTCTGAACGGAAAGTAAAAAAATCATACTAATGAGCAAAACAATCCTATTACAAAATTCGCTCATTACGAGAATCGCTCATGTAACAGATTTCTCTACAGCACACAAGGTACCCACATTCTTGAGTCGTTAAGATCAGTACATTTGATTTATGTTTATTGTTAATGGATTTGCACCCAATTCCCATAAATCATAAAAACATTTAACGTCCAAACATAAAGCGCTATATACGCGTCTATTCCAAAACCGGATTAAAATCTTCACATAAAACTGACTGTCCTTAAAAGCAAAGCTCTTAAATCTGGGCAAGAAAGGAGATTGTTTTAAACCAAGAAAATAAACAAACATAAAGCCGCAAACCACAGCTATTAAACCAGGAAGCTAACCGTGCTATCGGATATTTAGAATTACTAGAGCGCATTGCTATTTTCGCATCGATTACATAGCGCAAATACTCACCAATATCAGCTACAAGTAAACGTTAACCACATATATTTCGTGCTTGAGAGGAAGCTACCTTTTCACTGGTAAGTCTCTCATATGTGAGAGGCCATCTGGGTAGGTACCACCGCAATGTCTATTTCTACCGCCAAACAGCAGTGTAAATGCACTGTTGAGTTTCGGTTGGAAAGACATCAGCCAGAGTAACTACTGGACATATTGTGGCTTAACATCTTATGTCTCAGGATGGCGAGCGCAGTGGAATACCATACATTGCTTTGTAATAGAAGGTCTTGTTTGGTTTTGCTACTGTCCATGAGCTGTCGTATCGCTTACCATCAGGCGAACCGTATGCTCATCTTACCATTCATAAACATAAAAAGAAAAAAATGATTGGAGAAGCCAGGAGCGAGATTCAATGGTGACGGACTATACATCAATGGCAGCTGAAGATGAAAGGACACCCAATTTCACTAACTATTGACACTGTGCTATAAACCAATCCACATGTACCATCAGCGCAAATAGCTTCCCGCGGCGCCGTAATAGCTTTTTTGAAGTAAATCTATTTAACGGGAAATTTTATTTAACTGCTGCGTTGGTGCTCACCGCAAAATCTGTCAATTTTAAATTGAACTTTTAAAGTGCAATCCCGAGGGAAAATGTAAGTGCAGCTTACTTATGTCTATAAGCGAAACGTAACATGTAAATATTGCCTATATTGATCCACGATGCTGCCACTTGATGTTTGGCCAAGCAAAAGATTCAATTTAAACTTTGCCAGTGAGCTATTGTCATAAAGCAAATCTACAGAATGTGAAGCTATGAAATCTGGCTGAAAACTAGCATTGCATACGTAATACGCAAAATAGCACGACTTAAGTGGGATTGGGCAGTTCGTGTGGCCCAAATGCGTACAAATTGTGGAATAAATTCTGTTATCCAATGCTGTGAAAAGCCACTTATGACAAGGAATACTATAGCAAATATCTCGTCTGGTACGCGTTATAATCCAAAGGTATTCCCAAACATCCTTGAGCCACGACTTATTAGAAGACAAGAAAATGTTAACCACAGCAATGGAATGTGCATACATAATAACAAACTCCATGATATGACTGACGCAATTTTAAAGTATTCTGCATATCGTAATGTCTACTTATTTAAACAATAGTAAAAAAAACAATGAACTTAAGCAAACACATTCTTTAAAATATCCCACGGATTCCATCTAAAATTAAACTAAATACAATTTAAATAATAACCAGCGCTGAATAATTAATGGTTGGTGGACTTTACGTACCATAGAACAAAACTATTACTATAAGTGCATTTTTGTCTTCCGTCCTATACAAAAGAGACAGGCAAAGGAAGGAGTACCTTATAAAATTGAGAAGCCTATCTCCTCGCCAAAAAAAACATTCCTTTAAACCATTTTTCTGTTTATAACGTAGTGACACAGTCATACTTAACTAAGAAACGCAAGACTCCAAAACATAAACAATGAATACTGACGATTCCCAGTTGTACATCACTATAAGGTTTAAATAGGTGCGTTACAATTTTAAATATCGGTCAAATAACTTGCCGAACGGCTAAATAAAGTTAACAAAGTTTATTAAGATTTTGATTTGACTAAAGGAGTCCGCAATAGATCGCAAAAATAATTTAATTTCACCAGACTAGTAAAAATAATAAAAGTGATCCGCGCTTGCGCCCCATCGTACTGTCAATTAATTTTTGGGTATTAGCTTCTTGGACTATATATGATAAAGTAAACATACATACAAGAGGATTAAAAACTTCATATCCTGTGTGTCACACACAGCGTAATGTAAACTTAATGAACTTTCTGTACTAAACAAAGTTAATCATCGGATCCAAATAGACAATTAGAAAACTATCGGCTCCTTTTACAAATGGACGCATTTTACAACTTACAGACATGGTTACATAATATACGTATTTGATTTAGTGGACGGTTTATTTTTTTTTATAAAAAGAGAAAATATATAGCATAAATTATAGATACATATCAAAGATATCAACGAAAGCCTTGGTATCTGAGTATGGTAAATACATATGTTACAAAAATGTCGCTTCAAAATCTGCTGGAATACGCCTTTACATATCACAGCTAATGAAGCTCTAGTTTGATGTCAAGAAAGATACGGGACAATGGTGTTATATCTGATGCCGCTGAAATCGGACACCAGGAAAGTCTAGCCAGGAAAGTAGGACCTGGTATCAGCTGTAATATCACAAGGCAAAACCAACGACAAAGGAGCTGGTACCTATTTTTAGTCGTTGACGAGTCTGAAGTTCTTATAAAAAACTCAAAATAATACGCCGGTTGTGCATCATCACAAGGCTCTCCACAACATACAACTTGCAAATTTTAATTCCTAAAATGTCTTCTCTTCAGCAATCACCGCGGAATTCTCGCAACCGATTATTTATGAACACCCAACATTAGATAGAAAAAAAGCTATTGCATAGCATTTTTATCAACTTATGTGATTATAATAATAATTATTATTTTGTATTTATTCAGTATTTTTGTTTCCTTTGTTTTTCTTTGATAATTATTGTACAGATATTCACTGTTATACGTGCGAGCTTCATAGAGTCGTACCATGAAATAAATAAAAAGAGGAGGTACCCTAACCCCGAAACTCTGAAATGATTGCTCAGAATATTCTGATACAGCGATTTACTTTAAATAATTTCACTGAGATTTATTCTGTGCATTCCTAGCTGTTTTAGATAATAACAACTTATGTTATATATGTAAGTTTGACATATTTGTTAGTCAACGACACGATCAGCGCTAGCCACGTAATTTAATAATATTGAACACCTCGGCATTATAAAGTATCGGGTATTTAAATATCCGTGTATTTTATGCAACATTTGTCTATTTCTGGATAAAATACCAACAAAATACTTGCACTATATTCTATGTAGTAAAATTATAGAGTATAAAACTAATTACTTGTATTGACGGAAGGTATTAAAGTACACTTTTGCCCAAATTATCTTTTAAATAGATTTTTTTATAGACAGTAAACGCAACAATACATGCAATGGCGGTAAAAGAGCTGCCGGTAGTTGAAAACGCCTTTCCTGTGTTGAATGCGCTGGTAGCTGGTAGCTAACTGTGGTATGCGCGAGAGTGTGTCCCCACGAAAATGTCACTGTCGCGCGCAATATTATAAAATCAATAATTCTCTAACATAAATGTAGTCCACACGTAGTGAGCCCAGAAATGTTTTTTCTGTTATTTATCAGTTCACTGGGTTTTTATTAGTTACTTGCAAGCATGAACTATTGCGTGTCGAAGTAAGACTCTCGTTTAAACTTACACTTGTATAATAACCCATACGATAAGTTAAACCACACTTTAACACAATTATGTACAGTTTGCTTCAGATTTATGCTTATTTCAAATATTAACATAATCACTGCCGCTATTTTCTACATGTATTGGCAATTCCAATTTACACTTGCAAGGCACAGATTTTAAACGCAAATGAATTTTGTACAAGAAAACGAAGGCAAATATAAACATCTTAATTAAGTTCCCGGTCAGACCACACAGCAAGCTATACGGGTTGAAAGTCGTATCAATTCACAAAGATTGAATTCACGTAGCGGTATTAACAAACGTTGATCTTCTATTTCCTTCGGAATACATTTTTAAATCGACTTTTATTTTTGCATCGCCATGTCGAGTGTGTTTCCGAGAGGAACAAGTAATTGATGCTGGATTTATTTACGCCTGAATCGTATTTACGTTTTTTTTTATTGTTTTCATTTGTTGTGATAGTGTCGGGGTGAGAACTGTTAAAAGATCGTTTTTGCTTAATTGATTGGCCGGAGAACGCCGAAAATTAAGGGGCCCTACTCATCGATATCAATGTTACACTAGATAAGACGTTCTTTGTAACAAACGTGTCCCACCCAAGTGCGGTGCATGCACCGCACACGAATCAGTCTGCCGCGTGACAGCTACGCAGCAGTACGCCTCTTTGTATAAACTTTTATGTAATTTATTTTGATGTTTCCCCGTCAAACCGACAGCAAAATTTTCTGAAGTTACAATAAAATTAAAGAATACAACGTAAGTGATATAATATTGTAGAATAATGTCGATAATACAGATCTTTTATTTATTAATGGATTAAATATATTTTAGAGCTCGTTAAAATACAAGGTTAGGTCCTTAATCGTATATCTCATTTCCGCGCATAAAAATTGCCCGTCGAGTGAGAGAGACGAACTATATAAGATATAGATTATTCAAGGGACATTCATATCAGAGGACCAAATAGGCATAAACTATTCGAATACATTACAAATACAAATATGTAGGAAAAATGTAGTTGCAAATTGATTTCAGTATTTTATTTTATTCATATCTTATTAATTAATAACTCAAAATATGTGTGTTGTATGTATGTTTTGAAACAGTGGATAGTATTTAGACTCCATTTCTTAATATGAATTTCTTAATGGACTATTCGAACCCATTGATTGTTATTGAAGACTTATATCATTTAAAATTGTTCTTACGCGTCGGTTACGAAAAAAGGAGATCGTTATAATATTTGTCCAGAATTATTGGAATGGATATAAGTGGCTACCATGAAAACATACCTATAATTGTTCAATTCATTTTCGACACGAAGATTTCAGATATTCCAAATGCGGTAGTCATTTTTGAAAACTTCTGTTGTACCATTCCTTTTGTCTATTAGTCTCGAAAAAAGTTTATCAGCTTGTTAAAAATTCATGAATGTTATTGTAATAAATGTCAGACTGATTGTACGCTGATTGACTGCTTGTCATACTTGTACACTTGTTACGCCCAAATACTGGAACGCAACTTAAATATAACTTGCGCTTAACTACGTTAATCCCGATTAAATGTACTGGCTAAGTGGGTAGTGCGCTGTTAAGAGCAACTTATTATTTGATTGACGTTCCAGTATCCGGGCGTAAGAGTATTTAATTTCATTTACATCATTTCCATGAATTATTCACGTAAAAAAAACCATTAGAAATATATTATTTCTATGACGGTATTGATACTTAGGCAAAGCTATTATTGACATGAACTGTCTTGTCTGTCTAATAATCTTTGATCATAATTTGTAATATTCAAGTAAACGTCTAGATGTCGCTACTGAGCTTTTGACAAATACGGGACAAATAGTTTCTATGACGCGCCTCGTCTATCGGTAGAATTTAAGTCAATGGCCCTACTATATTCATCCGAAACGAAGTTCGAAACTTCGGATGATCGAAGTTTATATACGATACGAAAGTACCTACATATACTTATGGTCGTTATTGACTTATGGTCGTAACCATAGACTTATGGTTACGATGTACGTTATACAAATTCGAACTTTTACAGAGTAGGTACATTCGTATCGCATAAAAAACTTCGATCATCCGAAGTTTCGAACTTCGTTTCGAATGAATATAGTAGGGCCCAAGATCAAAATAGGATTCGTTTGATTCTCTTAGCAACTTGCACTGCGTCAGTAGTATAGCTCTCTCTTTTATTAAAAGATAATTGATTTTGCATAATAATCTCCAACACCTAACTAGGTATGCAACTTGCATACAATAATTTATTAGCTATAATAGTTTTAATTTTTTTCTTAACATATAAATTATCATTCAGACGGTCATAAATTTTTATTGTTAAGCTTAAATACATTTCTATTAAAATCAAAACTTATATATGATACATAAAATGAGACAGTTTACTAAAAAAATACTTACCACGGAGTTACTATGTCAAAAAATAAAGTAAAAGTATCAATAAGATCATATCATAATTAATTGCCAATTCTTATATTACATGCATATTCATTAATCAATTTGGAGTATTATAAACAAAGTGGGCCACAATATTTTCATAATTGTATTTTAAACAATGATTTAGTTAAATGTCATATTCACGTTGTTTATAGAAACGATAATAGGGAATATGCATGTCATTTTTTTATATTTTTAATCAATTCTGTATGTTATTAAATTATCGGAAAAAAATATAAGTCATTGAAAATATAAATCAAATAAGTACAAAAAATTATCAAAACTGCTATCAGTTTTGAAGCATTTAAACGCCATGATGGCGCGAACTCGCTGTGACGTCAGACGTCACGATATGAACAACGTAGTATTTGGATTAATTTTCTTTCATGATATGCTACAGAACTGTATTTCGTGACAAAATAATCCATTTTATTTAATAGTATAAAGAAAGCACAAAATAATTCATAAACAAATGTAAAACAACAAGCTAAAACTTCATAAGAACGTGACCATTGTCGTCACTTTCCTTTTCAAGCAATAGATCGCGTTTCGGAAAATATGCGCGGCAAATTTGAAATGTCATTTTTTAAGTATTTATTTTACCGATTTAGAGTTGATAAATTTAAAAAATATCTTGCAGGTATATTTCTTTTCTCTATAAAGATTAAAAAAAAAATATTTTGACTTATTTTGAAGTCTGGTGCATGTTCCCTATTGTCATGTGGCGACGATGACAGGCGGGGTGAAGCTCTGAGGTTGAATGGATGACGAAATTGAATAACCGGGGCGCTGACACCTGTCGTGCGCGGCAGAGCCAAGCGGATGCAAGACCTAGATAAGATTGCCAAAATATAAGGAACAAGAAGAGTCCTACTCAGAGAAGGCTTACTTTGAATCGCGAAAATGGCTTACAAATTATATATTTCCTCACGAATTACATAAAATTACGTTATTTAAAATGTTGATGATATATGGCAAAACTAAATTGATTCATGATTGTATCATCTTAAATATTTACAGTTATGAGTAAATAAATAAGCAAATAATTCTCGAAGTGGAACTCGTGTACCAATTTATTACGTGTTACATTAAGTTAAATAAGAATTAGACAGATATTCAAATAGATATTCAGAGATAACAATAAACTTAACATAAAAATTCCATGGTATGTAAGTCCGCCAACCCGCACTAGGCCAGCGTGGTGGACTATATGGCCTAACCACTCTCAATCGGTAGCCGATTATAGAGAAGGCCCGTGCACTACAGTGGGATGTATATGGGCTGATACAGATACAGAATAAACTTAAATTCATACGAAAACATGTATGTCAGATAATAGTTTTAAGTGTCGCATTTTATATTCACACTGCAATGGTTCATGAGTGCAGTTCACAAGGGGTTTTGAAATAAAACAATTATTTATTCTTTCCTAGCCTAAATGTTGCGGAGCCGAAGTCCGAAGTAGTTTACGTCCAAGACAAAGAGAATAACAAAGCGGAATAAGTTGATTCATGTGATGTCAGGTAAATGCATATTTATCTGCCATTCCCAATACATTATAATATATTTTGATATTTTTTTATATGTCTTCAGGCAAGTTTTGTATTTAAGCTATTAAATCAAAATTCATTTTGATTTGATTATTGTTTCACCATGTGAGGGTGTAAGATGTTACTATGTTCAATAAATTGTAAACTGGTTTTGAAAAGAACACCAGAGTTTCTTGCCTTGCTTGAACCGGGCGGTAGATAAAAAATGACTGAATCTAAACGATGTTGAACATGGATTCAATAAATTATTTTCATTTCATTTCATTCAATTCAATCCTATTTTTAGTATAGTCCACAACTCAAAAGAGCATCTCTTAGAGAAAACTTTAGTAAAATATCTTCGTGTTTATTAACATACTATAAAAAACGCATATATTTATATGTATTTCTAATGTGGAATACCCAAAATGTGAAAAAACCAAGAACTTATTATTTTCATATTTTTTATCTAGAATCTGAATATAACGATAACTATACGGTTATGGTAAGCAAATGTATGGCAAAGGACATAATTCATTTAAGCGAGAAGCGCCGCAAAAATTGCTTTATCTGCGGGGATGGGACGCGGCATCTACTCTCAGTTCCCGCAGCGTCAATCACGTATTCCGACGACCCGACGGGAATTTCGCAAAATCCCATCTTATTGGAGAACGTGAACGGACGCTCTTTTTTCAAAATTGCTATGTTCGGTATGACCAAATACGCATCCATTAGTGTTCCCCATCCACTTCATACGTATGCTAAATTCTCCTAATGGAATATTTCATTCCGTAAAACTAGGACATCTGTAATATGAAAAACGGAAATGGTCTGCGTCGCTTTGCTATTGCGTAAAACAATGTGCCGCCGTTTTTCACATCTGTATGAGCATAACATTTCTGAGAAGCAATTAAAATGGACTATTTCGAACACGTCGCGTCGGTTAATTGGCACGTGAAACTTTAGTATTAAAAATTAAAAAGGCATTTGTCGATCCCAGCCGAGTGTCTGAAGTGTTCAGTTAGTAATCATTTACCCGAAATTTTGTTGTGTTTTATTTCTAATGATTAAATATTTCACAAAATTGAAACTAGGGTTAACATTTTAAAAATAAATAAATATGAATTGCTTGCAAATTATTATTCCTTGAGAAAGATGATGTGCTATACCATACATATAATCAATTGATAATATGAAACACCCAAATTATGACAAATCATTAATTTGTTAAATATCAATAAATAAATCTAATCTACAGAAATATCTGAAGTTTTTTCTGAGAATAGGCGATAACTCCCTCGGCAAAGCCTTTGACTGAAAGAAGGCTTAATGAAAAATTGCGAGCTTTTTACAAAATTTCTTCTTCTTTTTCTTACAGCTGAAAGGGATAAAATTGTAATAAATAAAAAAAGTGGAAGAGGGGGGAATTATGTGCTTTTCTTGACTAAATGGAAAGTGACTGCAAAAGCATGAGAATTTATGACCTATTGACTTTAAAGGGAAGGGACTTATCTTACAACAAAAAATCATAGACATGAAACACCATGGTTCTGTAGTTTGCATAACAAGCTTGATTGTGCGACCTGTAAAACTGTGCTTAATGGTCGTGTGTTACGGCTTTTCAGTAACAATGTGGTTTACGATAAATACAACTAATTGGCTTAGTGATTGATAGTTGCCAGTCGTTTCTATGCGAATATTTATCATCTATACATCCATACATATAAATAAAATTGAAGTGTCTGTTTGTAAAGTGAAAATAAAAAAAATGTCCAAGTACATATCGTTATATACACGACACCTGTGCCGAAAATTATCTTCAAAAATTTTTTGTGTCTGAATTTTTTTTTAATTGCAGTGAATGGCGAGACGTGCATGCTGGTCGCCTGATGGTAAGCGATGCGACCGCTCATGAACAGTAGCAAAACCAAACAACACCTTGAATTACAAAGCAATGCTTGGCATTCCACTGCGCTCGCCATCCTGAGACATAAGATGTTACATTAGTTCTCAATATGTCCAGTAATTACTCTGGCTACAATGTCCTTCAATCCGAAACACAACAGTGCATTTAAACTGCTATTTGACGGGAGAAATAGACATTGCGGTGGTACCCACCCAGGCAGCCTCTCACATATGAGAGACCTACCACCAGTAAACCACCTGTCTGTCTGTTTGTTGGCTAATCTCTGAAATGGCTGGACCGACGGGACTTTTTTTGTCAGGTAGCTGATATAACGAGGAGTAACTTAGGGTACATTTATTTTAGGAAAAATATTTTGTTTTATAAAAATAAAGTAATGTTGCAATGCCCGCGCGCAGCTCACGCGCATGCGCAATTTTTTAATAAAGGTAATACAAAAAAATTATAATAAAAATAAAAATGCAAAATCTAAAAAAAAAACTAATTAAACTAATTAACTTTTTTGTTAAATTCCACGCGGTCGAAGTCGCAGGTACAGCTATTATCAATATGTTCAGTGATAGACTATGCAACAATCACATATCTGAAACCATCAGTGCATTAACCAGCGACAGATCCCTGCCGGTAATAATAATTAATCATCATCATCATCATCATCATCATCATCATCATCATCAGCCCGTTGACTGCAAGTGGACTGGCACTGCTGTCTAAATTGTGTGGCAAGTTAGACAGCTTGGGAGGTAATAATAATTAATGCAACAATAAGTCAATTTGATACAGGTTTACTTTTACACGTTTAGAATATCATACAAAATTTCGCCGACTATCAAACGTAATTTTTAAGCGTTCTTTAAAGCGGGTGAACCCAGCTCCTAACCTAAATTAAAGGGGGAAGAGGTCGTCAGGTAATGGACATATATAAGCTGAACTAGATTTTGTATTTATCATAGTCGGCAATCTGCGGAGTATGCGGGCGACACGCTGTACAGAGTATCCGCAATAAGGCCTATTTAATCTCCGCTGTTTACATGCACGTATTCGCTTAGTATACGATTACTTCTATCATGAGAGCATATGCAAATTTTAAACTATGAATATGTCTATTTTAAACATCTTTCGAATTAAGGATGTATTTACCTGTCCATCAACTATCTTGCATAATTGTGGAATGTTAGTGTTAGTAATAAACGCAAATGTGTCGGGACTGCGTTTTATTTTTTTATATTCATTTCGTGCTGGTCGGTATATTTGTACCGATCCAGTTTTATAAGTTAATCATGAACTAAATTATTTTAGGCAAATATAAATTTTAAATATTGCACTAGAGTAAAATTAAAGACAAGCTTGAAAGCGAAAATAATATGAACTCTTTTTGGGAAAAACGAGTACATTAATATCAAATCCAGTATAAAAACCTACAAAGTTACTGTCGAAAAAATCGTAAAATTATTTTATTAACCTTTTAGCTTCAGCTAATAAATTCAGTAATGTTGGCGATAAATTAAAAACCATCATTCAAAATGGGACATAAAGTGGCTCGGGGAAGGTAACAAACACCCCTTTCATATGTGCACCCCAATTGATCCAGTTACAGCAAAATTTCGATTCCCTGCTATCCCCAACAATCGCTGGCTTACCCTTTTAAATAAAAATAGGAGTTCTTTTCACAATCAATACCTGCAACTATTACGACTACGACAGACTAAAGTGATTGCAGTGCTTTAAAAAACTGTCGCGAGGAGACAAAAGAATCGCTTCACAAAGATATGCATGTTACTCGTATATAGGAATAAAACGAAACCGATGTCACCGTATTGTGGTAGATCGCTGTGTTCTCTAATTTATTTCCTATTTTAAATATACTTAATCTCTAACTTGTCTAATGAAATATTTCTAAATAAATAGAAACACATACATACTTGGACTATTCATTATTTAAATAAAGCAAAATGCACGGCTCTCTTATGCAACGTGCATTCGACTATGCATGGTAATCCTAACGTCCGAGTAAATCAAGACAATAGTTGCAAAATGTACGCCGACGTGCTGCTATTTTGATTCCCACTCCTCGTAAAATCATATTACAAGAAACAGGACATTGTGGGTGTGCTAGTATTATTTAGCAACTCGTCTGGCAATGCTACGAAATAATCAAGACATTTTTTTAATTTAATATTGTCCAGACAGGGCAAAATTTATGAAGAGAAAAGTATGTAATGCTTCGCGTATTTCACCTTGCATTTTGTTTTAAAAGCTTTGGTATCCCCGGACGGTTATTAAAAATTGGATTAACACTATTGCTTGAGGATATAGTGTCTGGGAATTTAAAACATTTCTCATAAGCGACACACGAGCACTAATATGACAAAGACATAGCAAGAGTTCGGTGTTATGAACATTTTTAAACGTTTGCTAAGGCCAGTGACAATTTGTAATAATGAAGATTTTTGGAAAACTTTGATCTGCAATTAGATATGACCCATACTTGGAACAATATCTGTGTCAATGGTTTGTTCATGTTCAGTAGAAACGTCCATTGAGACAAAGGATTCTGCCAAAGAAGCATACAACCGACATCCGGCCACGCGCCAACTTTAACCGGGGCATTAGTTCAGTCAAAACGTCCTTACTCTTGTAAATTATTCCGTATCCTGTCCCACTACCACAAATATATTGAGAACGAGATTAGTACAGGCATAATTTTATGATTTTCCTTTATTTTGCTACATTTGTGATAATTTAATTATTTGTTACGCTCTAGCAGTATATTTATTTACATATCCTAATAAAATCAGTCAATAATAATTTATTTTATAGGAATGATATAGGTCTTGTACAGTCAGCAACATAAGTCGCTGAACACTTCACATTTTTTGATAATCTTTTTATGAATTAAAATTTGTGCGTACTGCTCTGTAGTCCTAAAATATAACCAAGTAAAGTCATCAATGCCGAGAAGTGCCATACGATATTGAAAATAATTCTTATTTTGGATGATGAGACAATTCCAAATCTCGTGAATGTGTAGCGACTTGTGTTACTGACTGTACATTCTCAATAATCACACCAAAGAAAGCAAATTAATATTATTATACCGTAATTACAGGAATAACAATTAATTTCGTTACAGTTCAATACTATCATAAAACCTACAAAATTTCACATACTTAAAATTCAATCAAGTATTGTAATTAGGCAATACATGCGGTCGCAGAACCATCCACGCGGCCTTTGGAATTGAATGACCGATCTGATTATTCTCAGTTCGGCGATTGGGGGCTTTGGAAGCGGGAAGAGCCGCGACAATAAACACAGCCACGTTTCATTTAAAATGAATCCGTTTTAATATGCACCTACACAATTTATCGCGCTAACCGCATGTAGAAAATTTAATTTTGTTAAAGGACAATTGCGTAATCCTACAGTGTTTATAAACTTATTATGAAACATTAATATGAAAGACTCAAGTCTGAATTAACTAGACAACTTCTCGTACTAAAGGAATTTTATGAGTATATTTTAGATTTACTGCGTGGCAGATCAACTCCATAACTGTCGCTTGAGATGGTATGGTCATGTATTAAGAAAGACGCAAGAGTAACTCAGCAATGCTTGATTGAGTTTCAGCATTCTAGGACCTCGAGTGAGGGATAAACCGAAGAAGCGCTAGCTGATATGAGAACGGCACTGGAAGATATGAGAGTCAATCACTTCGCTATTGAAGATGTCGAAGACAGAGCAAAATGAAGGAGACTCAAAGGAAAGCGAACCCTGACAACAACTGGGATAACGCCTATTAGCAGAAATAATGAATAAATGAATTTAGAACACCTATTGTCCATTTGTGTAAATTTATAGATTTAAATTATCTGAATACTGATAGACTAATGAGGTTATTGGACTATTGAGGGGATTCAATGAATATATTTATTGAATAACACAGAAATATATCCAATATAGGCACCTGAACTTGTCGCCATATTAGAACTTGTAAAATACCAGAAAATTGATGTTTTCACTACCGAAACACTGTGACCTTTTCGCATAATTTGAATAATAAACTTAAATATTGTATAATCTAATTAACAATATTCCCTGTATCGACAGATGTTTAGAACAAAGAAACAAAACAAATAGTTCTATAATAATGAATATTTAATTTATTTTGAGAATAATACAATAAATTAATTATATAAATATGTTAATGTCATACAACATTTCTGTAAATTAAATGAGATGTCAAATAAGTCAACTGAAAGGCGTTGGTATGTATTTTAGGTAGAATTTGACTTATAATCTACAAAACATGTTAAAAACTTTAAAGACTCGTTTTACTACCATTGTTATAACAATGTAAGCAAGGATCAAAAATGTTTTCTATTTCATTAAACACATTTTTATCATTCCACCATAGATGCTGCCACGTGCCAAGCATAATATCTCTAACAACTTGTCAATTTGTTTTGCGGCGAACTATCCATTAAGTGTTTAAGGTCATTAACCGTAAGGGTACTCGCCCCAAACGTTTTCCTACGGCGGGGATCCCACTAGATTGATAAACGTCCTGGGAAAGACAGCAGCAATTGGATAAGTTGAGCTGACAAATGTCATGGTATCGCGCTATTCTGTAAACCTCAGTACAAATGGTAACAGAAACATATTTTTGTAACATAATTGAACTAAGCTAATCTTGCTCAGATTTGTGTGCCCAATGTATCGCAAATCTGATCTGTTTCACAACAAACGGTTTCGGGCATTAGTAACTATAATTCAAATTTATTTTATTGGTTTAGAACACTGGCAACAGGCAGGCATCAGAAAGGCATATACGTGCCTATTTCGGCCGAGCACTATCAGTTTCAGCCGCCGGGCTTGACTGTCAGGCAGCCCTAACAGACAAATGGCTGAATGACGCGAATGGCTATCTATTGAGTGGTTAATAGGCTTCGCACTTGAATGGATCAAGCTATTATTCTATAACACTTATCATCAATAACAACACACGACGTGTTAATCATGAAGAGTTGTTATTGAAAAGTTATTGAATGGATGACGGGCGGTGCATACTGTGGACGCGAGCGACCCTACGCAACCCTTTGCCTCGTGCACCTTCATTTACATACATATTGCTATTGTGATTACTTAAGCGAACTTTATTAAGAACCAGCCATTGAAGTTTACTGCGAAGCGACGTACGAATAACGTACACAGAAATTGGAAGTGTCTGTGTGTACGTATATAAATTATTTTAAATTTTAATAGGACACTATGTAAAAATATTACAAGATCGTAATGAATATAATAAACCTAGAGCTTAAAATATCAGCTATTAAATATAAATTAACAGCGTGATAGAGCAAAAAAAAACAACATTTACATAAAATAAAGACACCTATTTAAATTTTAAATAAGAAACACGACAACCTTAAATTGTAGTTTTAATGAAAAGTTTCATTCCTTCAGCATTTTTTATTTATCTGCGTTCACTAGGAATAACTTTCTAATAGTAAATTCCTTCGTACTATAAGAATAAATTTACTTAATAACTAATTATTCTAGGTGAAATTTGAGGACTCATTGCGTTTACTAAGACCTAACCATACAGTCTAAATCGTTACCATTCCAATACTCAGCAATGGGACTTGAGTGGGACAGCTTAATCACCTGTATGATATTGTACGGGCTCTTCAATTCACTCAATATAATTCAGTAAATACTGGTAAACATTATACCTGTTATTTTCAGTTAGGAAGCGGATAGAAGTTCACTAGTAAGCATTCAAAGATTTCTTTAAGTGCTCTTCTTAATAATGTAAGTAACGGGTTCATTCTATTTTACCACCTTCGCCTCAACAATTAAGCCAGCAATCCCAAAGGTTTCACCTTAAATTTAAACATTGCTTCGGATAAAATGTTAAGTGATAAACTGGGGAACACAAAGCGAATCTTTCGGCGTGCCGGTTTTTATTTTATTTGGGCGGCGTGTGCGGATGCTTCGTTTATTACCAGCGGCACAACCTTTGATTGATTATTAAGGACGTGCTAAATGCTTATCCGAGCGTAACCGTACACTCATTGTGCGTAATCGGTGGAAAACGTTTTTGAAACTTTTCCTGTTCATTCCTGTTGTTGTTTCCAAAAGAAATCTATTAGATAGAAGGAGAACATTTATATATCCCAAGCAATGGTTTACAGTTATACTAATATGTAAATTAACTTAAGTAAGTATTTAGTTTTGTTTGTAACTGATATATTTCAAACAAATGAATATGAACTAAACTCATTTGCAAAAAAAAACGGGCACCTAAGCAATGAACCATTTCAAATGTTACTATTGGTTTGTTTGATAATTATAGGTAGTTTTACTTTCACAATTTTGTAAATTAATAAGCAAATAATCGTTTTCGTCAGTATTATCATAAAATTTTGATAAAATTTATGGGTTTTAATGCTAAAGTTCACTAGTAATGTATGCTCGCTAGTAGTGCATATGCTCGTGAAGTAAAAGTTAACAAAGATTTTTGTTTGCTTTTTCTTTAATAAAGTAAAAGCAGATAAATGTTTAGTATCGGGTGTGACCCCCTGTACCAGCGATGAGGCTGGACAAGATGTTCAGCTGGTTGGCAGCTGCCGATGGGAGAACCTTCTACCTAATTTCAATTAATACGTGCTACAACGGCGTTCCAGAACTGGGCACTTATTCAACTATCACTCACCGTAGCCTTCGGGTTCACCACCTTCGCCAATTCCAGTCCGGTTTCAGCAATGTAGGCCGCTGGCAGTCGAAAACACAGGATATTCGAATTCTTGAGCGAAATTAAAACTTGCGATAAAATATTTGGTAACGGTTTTGGATTTTGTATGCCCGGACAAAACGCTGGAGAATCGGTTCTGGAAACTTTTTTTGACTTCTTGTCCGTTAGCGCCTTGTTCCCCGCCAGGCCCCTCCACACCGTTTTTTTATTGGTTGGAGGACTTCGGGTTATCCGAAAATAGCCGAACTTGCGTAGGCGTAGGGGTTGGTGGGGCCCTCTAGCGGCGGATATCGATAATTGAATATGAAACCCAGCAACGGAATCTCGAGGTAGCACGCATTTAATTGAAGTTATGTAGGACGATGATACACCCCCTCTAGCTGAAATCACAGCTTGAATTCGTCTGGGTATGCTAGCGAGGATATCCCGGATACTTGCTTGCGGAATACGTTCCCACTCCGCGGTAATCACATTCTTCAGCTCTCTGATGGTCTGCGGAGCCGGTTGTACTGATCTCACGCGTCGTTTCAGAACGTCCCAGACATGCTCTATAGGATTGAGGTCGGGACTTCGAGCTGGCCAATCCAAACGACGAATGCCGACCTCTTGCACATACGCTTCCACATCGCCAGACGGGTGGGCGCGAGCGTCGTCGTCCATAAAAATTGAGTCTTCGCCTAAAGCGGCCAATGCGGGTTGTGCATGAGGAATTAGAACTTCCGTTATGTATCGATGTCCAGTCAGTGAGCCGTTTTCAA
Organism: Hyles vespertilio; assembly: GCA_009982885.2. Classification (NCBI taxonomy): domain Eukaryota; kingdom Metazoa; phylum Arthropoda; class Insecta; order Lepidoptera; family Sphingidae; genus Hyles; species Hyles vespertilio. The sequence continues at coordinate 28,606,632 of CM042833.1, read as the reverse complement.
TGAAGACTAACTCTGTACGATCCATTGATTTTATTCCTGCCCAAAACATAACAGAGCCCCCACCATAAGGTGTGATTTCTTCAAAACAAGCCTCTGCAAAGCGTTCTCCTCGTCTTCGTAGCACTCGCCGACGTCGATCTTCACCGAACAGAGATATCCTGGCTTCATCGGAGAACAATACCCTATTCCAGTCTTCTTGAGTCCATGACTCACAATTTCGAGCAAACCTAAGCCTGGCAACTCTGTGCTCACGGAGTAACTTAGGGCCGCGGGCCGGGCGATGACTGCGTATATTGGCCGCGAGAAGCGTCCTCCTGACCGTCATAGACTAATATGCACATTACTTCTTCTTCGAGGTTGTTCTTAAGGTCCACATACGAAGACTTGCGATTTCTCAATGCGCGACTCACAAGAAAACGATCATCCCGTGGTTGGGTACATGGTTTTCTTCCAGAACCAGGCTCAATCCTATAGAGCATGTCTGGGACGTTCTGAAACGACGCGTGAGATCAGTACAACCGGCTCCGCAGACCATCAGAGAGCTGAAGAATGTAATTACCGCGGAGTGGGAACGTATTCCGCAAGCAAGTATCCGGGATATCCTCGTTAGCATACCCAGACGAATTCAAGCTGTGATTTCAGCTAGAGGGGGTCACACTCGATACTAAACATTTATCTGCTTTTACTTTATTAAAGAAAAAACAAACAAAAATCTTTGTTAACTTTTACTTCACGAGCATATGCACTACTAGCGAGCATACACTACTAGTGAACTGTAGCATTAAAACCCATAAATATTACCAAAATTTTATGATAATACTGACGAAAACGATTATTTGCTTATTAATTTACAAAATTGTGAAAGTAAAACTACCTATAATTATCAAACAAACCAATAGTAACATTTGAAATGGTTCATTGCTTAGGTGCCCGTTTTTTTTTGCAAATGAGTTTATTTTCTAGGTATATTTAAACGCGATAATCTTGACGTTAAGTCAATGTAAAAAAATATAAAAGCTTATTTATAAATTTGTTTAATAATGACACACAGAAATCATGATATGTAGGTTCGTTTAGCATAATAAATTGGGTGTAGGATTTTTTGTATATAATATTTATAGTATTTTGTCGAAATTATATCTATAGACTTACATAATACAAAACAAGTTTTTATACGTACCTTAGGATTTACCTTACCTTATTGAGGATTAACGTTAGGATAACACCGTAAGGGTGAACGTAAACTCGTATAAAAACTAGGAATTGACATTCTTACCCCTTCCATACTTGTGTTAGTGTGACCCCAACGCACCTTATTTAATATATCGTCTTGTTTATTAGTCACTGTTATACAACCTATCAGATATCACTATCCGTAAAATGTAAGGAGGATATTCACGGTTGGAAAGTAATTGAGAACTTTGCCCTCCAGACGCGAGGGAATCAAGACTAGCGACAGACTTCAGATCATCTTACCATAAAGTTCAATGAAATATCACAAATTATACTTGTACTTGTACAGGTGAGGCGGGACTATGATTTAAACATATTTTAGAAAACGGTTGCCGGCAATCCTATGGAAAGGGATCGGCTTCAGTTCGTCCTCCCTTGCCTAGTATGGATTGGTGACTTCAAATATTAGAAATTGTGTAGTATCTTATACCTACCGCTGTCTGTAGACGTCTACGAGATTACTCTCAACATAATTTGCCTTGGAGGATGAGTTGAAATAAAATATGATACAATCCGTTTTTTTCTTAATATTATAATTTTAAAAATATATAGTACATATAATTACGTTTTTAGACTTTGCTAGCTATTCGCTATTTTAAGACGTGTTGGTAGTATTAGAGAACTTGATAGTAGGACATGTTATTTAAAATAATATCGCCGGTGTATTAAACCGCGGATGTTAGCGATAAAGAGTTAAACAAGCAAAGCTTAAAAATCAACAGTTCCATCGGATCAAACAACGAACTTATTTTCCGTTCTCCATTATAGACAAGCGCTCACCATAACAAAGGCCTAGCTTTTTTTTATTTCTTTCTAACCACTCCTCGTTATCCGTACTGGTGCTAGAAATAACTCTCCAGCATCTAGCTAATAAATCGATTGTAATACAAATAACTTTCATTAACAGCCTGTCAAAGCAATTCATCTCGTATTTCCAAAGGTAAGATCAGAGTTTATACTGCTTCAAGTAACTCAATACGGCAAGTTGTATTGAACACTTTAGTTATTCAATTGAAAACTTCTCTAGGTTACTAATTAATATCTTGTATACATGATGCTTGGTTAAATATTATGTAAACTAAACCAATTTAGGTTGCACAACAAACTTTTTTTGCTCCCGCCTGAAAGCAGTGTATATGCACTGTTGTATCCAGGTTTGAAGGATATTGTAACCAGAGTAATTGTTAGACATATTGAGACTTAACCTCTTATGTCTTGTATCTCTTATCCGTATATAATCTAACGCCGAGGAATTATGGAGCCTAACACAGTTATTCCCCTACGTCCTCTCGCCCTGCTTCTGTTTTTTAAATGTGCAACATATGAGAACAGTTGTTTCATACTATAAATATTTTGATTCAATATTCTATATTGGGCAGCGTTCGGGAAACTTCGCGACGTCTTCTTGTCCAAAATACCTCAGTGCCTAAAATCGAAAGTCTTCGATAGTTGTGTGTTACCAGTGATGACATACGGCACCGAGACGTGGCCTCTCACTGTGGGCCTCATTAAAAGGCTCAAAGTCACTCAACGAGCCATGGAGCGGGCTATGCTCGGAGTTTCCCTACGAGATCGAATCAGAAATGAGGAGATCCGTAGGAGAACCAAGGTTACCGACATAGCCCATAGGATTGGCAAGTTGAAGTGGCAGTGGGCCGGGCACATAGCTCGTAGAACCGATGGCCGTTGGGGCCGAAAGGTTCTCGAGTGGAGGCCACGTACAGGCAAACGAAATGTCGGACGCCCGCCTACAAGGTGGACGGACGATCTGACTAAGGTCGCAGGAAGTCGCTGGATGCAGGCCGCTTCCAACAGGTCATTGTGGAGATCCTTGTTGGAGGCCTATGTTCAGCAGTGGACTTCCTGTGGCTGATATGATGATGATGATGCTGATTCTATAGAAGTTTTGAATTATCTCCACACTTATAAATTGACATGTTGTCAGCATTACAGCGTGAAGCAAACCGGGTTTTACAAAATTGACAATCTTTTTCACTTTACATTCAATTGCTTGTTTGACAAATAGCTACAGTTTAATCTGTAAAACTATTTTTGGCAACATTTATTTACACATATTATATATTAGTTGGATGCTGGATGGAGGATACTTAAACAGAGCATTGTGTCCACAGCTGAACATAGGGTTCAGCAGTGGAATTCCTGTAGCAGAAGAGAGAGAGAGAGAGAGAGAGAGAGAGATATTATATATATTATTTTTTAAGGGCTACAAGTAAGGCGAGAATATTTCGCCAAATTGCCAGTTAATTACAAGCCAATCGAAAATGAAATAGGAACTACGTCTATCAAATTAAATTGAATGAACGTAATATGTAACGAGAACAGTTGCTTAATGACCTTAATAATCGGTATTTAGTCAATTATTCCAATGAACTGAAAATTCCGACAACTATATATATACCGATATGTGTTTTGTATGTGCGGTAAAGCGCACATACAAAACACATATCGGCAAACACACACTTAACACCGAAGCGTTGTGTTAAGCCCAACGCACGTGGTAAAGAAATCAAATAAGAATATGTCGAATTTATTCACGCGATTGTATATTTAAGCCGACTCCGTCTAAGCTCCTTACTATCCCCGCCTGGCAAGATCTACTCGTACGAAGTAACCACCTTTGGGTTTTAACTTTTACTTATTTGTAGCTTTTACAGTCATACAACAAATCGACAGCATTAGTGACGCAGTTGTAACGGCAAGATTACACCGTTATTGGTTCGAACCCCGGGTCAGGCAAAGTGTCATGGGATAACATTCATTATCAACCCGAGTTCAGGAATTTGTGCCCGATATGGCGACTAGCTCCCTATCTCATCGTGTGACAGAAAATACACGGCGCAACGTGGGTGTCTAGGATAAGACATGAGTTTAGGTTTATGTAACCAAATTGTACATCTTTTTAGCTGAGTGATAAGGCAGGCAGAAAAATTACTGGCTAAATAAAATTGTATATAAGTTGAAGGTCATACAGGTATACGCGCCGACCTCGACACACCCAGATGAAGAAGTAGAGGAGATGTATGAGGACATAAGTCGGGCCATACATACTTCCAAAACCTACTTCAATGTTGTTATGGTGGACTTCAACGCAAAGTTGGGCAAGAGTAGCAATGCCGAGTTGAAAGTGGGGCAATTAGGACATGGGCAACGGAACCCTAGGGGTCAGAGGCTGAACGACTTTCTGGAGACTTTCTTTGCGATGAACTCTTGTTTCCAGAAGCCGCCTCACAGGAAATGAACCTGGCTGAGTCCTGACGGTTCTACGAGAAACGAGATAGATTTCATCTTGACGACGAATAGACAGATGTTCAGTGATGTCTCTGTAATCAACAGGGGAAAACCGGCAGTGATCACCGAATGGTTAGGGGCACACTGAATATCAATGTCCAATCAGAATGGCGTCGCTTGATGAAGTCTACGCTCCGACTTACTCGCGCCCATATCCAAAACCCCGAGAGCTTTCAACTCGAGCTGACATATCGCTTTGATTGACTAAAAGAAAACCTTGCAGTGGACGAGCTAAACAGCGGTTTGGTAGAAGCTGTCCATACGGTGGGATCTAAGTATTTTAGACCTCGCCGTAGAGATAGACCACAAAAACTCTCGATCCACACTGTTGACCTCATGGCCGAACGTCGATCTTTGGCGCTGCAGTCTTCCGATGACGCCGAAGCATATCAGCGGCTCAATAGACGGATCTGGAAGTCCTTGGGACACGATGACCGTGCTCACAATACTGTGAGCATTAAGGAGACAATTGAGCGGAACGGAGGCTCCAAGTGTTTGCAAGAGACTTGTCTATTGGACAAAACCAGTTGTCTAGGCTGAAGACGGACGACGACCGCGTGGTATCGACGAGGGCAGAGGTATTAAGGGATATCGAGAGGTTCTACGGACAGCTTCACACCTCGGTTGCCGAATCTGCTATTAGCTTGGCCGAAGACCCGAGAGCCGAGTTGATCCGACACTTTAGCGATGAGATCCCGGACATCAGCCTGTGTGAGATTGAGACGGCCCTGAAGCAACTTAAAAACAACAAGGCACCGGGCGAGGACGGAATCACTTCAGAGCTTCTGAAAGCGAGAGCTTACAGAGAGGCGTGAGACAGGGAAATGTCATATCTCCGAAACTGATCACTGCCGCGCTGGAAAACGCCTTCAAGCTCTTGCAGTGGAAAGGATTCGGCATCAACATCAACGGCGAGTATATCACTCACCTTCGGTTTGCCGACGATATTGTAGTCTTGGCAGAATCGCTGGAAGACCTTAGCACTATGTTCGAAGACCTAAATCGAGTCTCCCAACAGGTGGGTCTTAAAGTGAACTTGGACAAAACGAAGATCATGTCGAATGTCCATGTTGTGCCCACCCCCATTGGAGTTGGGGGAAGTTGAACGAAAGAAGTTGTTGACGAATATGTCTATTTAGGACAAGTGGTGCGGTTAGGTAGGTCCAACTTCGAGAGAGAGGTCAATCGTAGAATCCAACTCGGTTGGGCAGCGTTCGGGAAACTACGCGACGTCTTCTCGTCCAAAATACCTCAGTGCCTTAAATCGAAAGTCTTCGATAGTTGTGTATTGCCAGTGATGACTTACGGCACCGAGACGTGGCCTCTCACTATGGGCCTTATTAGGAAGCTCAAAGTCACTCAACGAGCTATGGAGAGGACTATGCTCGGGGTTTCCCTACGAGATCGATCAGAAATGAGGAGATCCGTAGGAGAACTAAATAACCGACATAGCCCAGCGGATTAGTAAGTTGAAGTGGCAATGGGCGGGGCAGATAGCGCGGAGAACTGATGGCCGATGGGGTCGGAAAGTTCTCGAATGGAGGCTACGTAGCGGAAAGCGCAGCGCAGAACGTCCACCCACAAAGTGCTCAGAGGACCTGGTTAAGGTCGCAGGACGTCGCTGGATGCAGGCTGCCTCCAGCAGGTCACTGTGGCATTTCCACTTTGGGGGAGGCCTATGTTCAGCAGCGAACTTCCTTCGGCTGATGGATGGATGAAAAATTGTATACATATAAGCCTCTATAAATACACAATGTATAATGGTGGAAAACCCGACATAGTGACTCACGCAATTATGTCGCGTTATGGTTTCAGTGCGTGTATTCCAGCAGGAAGGCATGACGGCTAAGATATTTTTATTCTGTCTCAAGAGGAAAACCTGCAAAGCTCGCCTTTCGGTACCTCGGAGAAAGCCGAATTGGGTGTGTCAGTGTAAATAGCTTACATTGAAAATACTTTACCTTTGCCACATTTGTATTAAAAAAATGTGAGCCGTTTATAACCAATTGTATAAAATCTGTAGGTATTGGCCAAATCCCATTTTGCAACAGCAATAACTATTTTATAACCGCAGCAATCGTAAACCCATTCAAATCAGCCGGGATTTAATTAGGCTTATATTGATAAAAACAAACTAGAATAATTGTATGGATATTTACAATTTAAAAAATATATTTATTATACAGGGTATATCAATACTGCTACCGAAAAACGAAGCTGGGCGGTAATTTTAGTGACTTCAGACACAATGCAACTAAATTTTGTGCATAAATTATGATGATTTTTTTTTCTATCGTCGTATCAGAATGGTAAATACATAGTTTTTTTTTATAAAATTATTGTGTTTATTTTTCAAGACACTATGGTACGCAAGGCTATGGTACCCAAACTCGAAAATATTTAAAAAATAATTTAATAAAATTGTCGCGTTTCTTTGCGAAATTTTAGTTATATTATAAATAAATAAATAACACCCAACACTAGATGCGCCGAACCGAAGACCGGGTATAATCGCGCCCTTGTCCAGTAGTGGGCAGCTATAGACTAATGATGATCCAATACACATAAAACTTATTATTGAAAGCTGCTGCAGTGTACAATTGATTTTATTTCCACGATATCGACTGCTTTTAAAACGACAGGCGAAAGACCAGCCGAATCGTACCAGTAAAACTTACCAAAAAAGATAGACATAAACGTAACACATAGAAAAAAATATGGTCCGGATTAAGTGATGGTACATATTATCATTTAATTGTATTAACATGATGGCATATCACTGCGCTTTCAATGCGAACATCAATAGAACTTTGATAACAGTCCCATCTAAAATTCGTTTGATATACTAATACAATTACTCGATAAAATATTACGCGCAAGCTACATGAATGGCTCTAAGATTTACTCAAACTGAATCTCATATTTATAAAGTTGTTTGCTGATTGCACATACTCGCGCCACTTCTTTGCATAGATACCTTTAGCATATAAAAAAACTATCCTATAATAAAATGTAATATGTATACAATATTGTACAAATTTTATAGTTTAGCACAGTTTCAAAAACATTATGAACGTGTAGACAAAGAAATTGAAACAAAATGTTGCTATTGAAGATAATATAAAATTGTAGCTTTTTAATATATCAATAAAAAATAGATACTGCTTCTGCCCGCGGCCAAATCGCGTGGTGTTGAATATCTGTACTTCTAAGTAAATATTTTAAATATATCCCAAGGAACGAGGTAATTTCTGGGACAAAAATACTCTAGAGCTTAATCCACTAGCGCGGCGAATTTCATCCAAATCCATTGAAAAGTCTATCCGTTTACGTCAAACATACATCCAAATAACTACAGAAACTATTACGTTCATAATATTAGTATGATAATTTAACAAGAAATGTTTGGCTTGGATCCGTAAACTGTGAACTGCAATGTAATAAGTCGACCGCGTTAAATCATAATATATAGTGCAGTCATCCCGAGCCGTGCAAGGGTTTCCACTTAGCTTGCTTTGCACATCGCTGAACTAGATCGCAATACAACGCATTATCTCATTATGTTTAATCAAACTAGTTTCTTAGTACCTTTGCTACGTGTTAACTGAAAACTGCCCCGATCCGCAAAGTCACAATACTTAGACTAATCCAGTAGGATTAGATCGAGATCACTGTGACTTATCTAATAATCTAAATAATCTAGCTTTTTATTCAGTTAACCATGTTCGGTAACTACAATTAACCAATAAATAGATAGCATAGCACGTACGGCTAAGATTAATGTATTGCGTAAAATATTGGACGCTTTCTTTATCAGGATCGTTTATTTTATAATTTGTTATTCATGTCACACCTACAGGACAATTTCTCATACCAGATAATGTTGCTGACTGGTGTGTGAGAACGTTGCAAATGTAAACTTCAATCAATAATTGTTAGCAGTCCTGCTATGCAGGCACAAGCCTGAACAATAATTTTTACAATGCTTTTGACATTAGGGAATATTTAAGATTTGGATCCGATATGGCTTTACAAGGCAAGCCTGCTATCACATCGTCGGGCGGAAAACACAAATAAGGCGTGAGTTTATACATATGTATTAATAACGCAAATCAACCTTCGATTCTGTACAGAGACATGTCATCGCTATCAGGAGCTTATTGTCTCAGGTCATTACGAATATCTGATCGCCTCGAGAACATAAATGCCCTAAGGCGAACAAGTATCAGCGACATTGAGGTATGCCTAATGTTTACCAGACTTCGGCGCTGGTGTGGTGACGGTATCGATGAATCAAGTTACCAAACTATCCAGTAAATGACATAAAGAGTTAAGAATAAAAGCAAATTAAATCCGCTTCTTTGTGAGGCAAAAGTAGCACAACATCTTGGAAATGGACCCTCGTCAAACTACTGTGAGATCCATTTGCAATAGTATTTTTTTTAATATATCGGCATGATAAAACTTAAACATATACATATTTTAATTGAACATAAAAATAACCTCATGCGGAACGAATTCAAAACGCAACACAAGATTGCAGCGCAACAAATGTAAAGCCCTGGTCTGTCGAAGCTACGCACAGCGTTGCGTTGCGCGGAATGCGGTGTCAAATTCGGTTTTGTATGAAAAACATTGACATTGGTATGACGTTTCGCCGCAGTATGCGTCAGCCAGCGTCTGCGGTGAGGGGTCAACCGGGTGACGGGTAGACTGGTCTTTTGTGCTGTCACAGTATGCGTCGGTGTAGAGGGGCAAGTGCGGTAAAGCGCGGGGCGGATACACCGCACAACGTGCCGTCATTCTCGTCATTTCGTCGCGGTAAGCGTATTTGCGCAATGAATTTATTTGAGGACAATATTTTTATCAATTTTCGTTTGGTTTAAACTTTCGTTTGGGCTGTGGCGCGTATATCGACTATGTGCTGCCGCACAATACGTTCAAAACAGTTCAAGCATGTTCCCAATGACAATGGCGCAATATTACACCACGTAGGAATAAAATTTTAATACCTTGCTTTGGTAAAAGATACAATTAAAAAGTAAAAATAATTAATATTAAATAAGTAAAAGATTATAAACTGGAGTCAATTACATTTATTTTATTGTTATAAAAATGGCGAACGGAATTGTATTTTAATTGTTCTAAGTACCTAGTACCCCATGCTTTTTAACAAAATATAGCAACGGATTTAGTTCCCAACTGATCACGGTACAATTGGAGACGATTTATTAGTAGGTATCTATATACAATCAGTTTTTATCCCTATTCGCAGGGCACTTTATATACGTCCCACTGCAGAGCACTGGTCTCTACAATCGAGAATACGATTAAGAGTGGTTAGGCCATACTATAGTCTACCACGCTAGCTGGCTTTATCCCTATAGGTGCATAGAAATAAATATAAACAACAAACCCAATAAAAACATCAATCGTTTAATTGCACCCGCTTTTTATATGAGCCCGAAAAAATAGCTACAAAGAATCTTATGATGAGTTTTGTATCAGCATATATACATACATTCGTTGTATAATGGTTGTATATTATCGTTGTAGTTATTTACAAAATCCACCTGCAATATATAATAAACTATCGCCGTTCGACACAAGTAGCACCACTCTCCTAGCACCTGGAGTGCATCATGTGACGACATGGTGCAATCTTAAATATGTAATTCCTCAATTTAGTATCAAGTTCTGTGTTTTCCCCTTTTTTCCATTCCCATTCCATTAAAACCCCCTCTATATATATTGTAATTTGTGCTACTTACACCTACGCATATATATTTTGAGCTCTGTGTTATAAATTCTGTTAAATACTAAAATAAAATTATTATTGTAAAAAGTATCCATCAGTATTGTTCCAGGTTTTGCTTGTGACAATTTTATAAGAAAATAATTTAATCGTTATGGAATTTACTTTTACCCAATTACGGTACGATCGATAACGATAATGTAAGAATGGATATCTACATAAATCCAGTGAAATTTAATTTGATCTGACAATAAGTTGTTTAGCCGAAAAAGGATGTATTCAGCACACGTGTATTTCATTAGAATGATACGAACCACTTTTATCACGTATCAATATTGCGAAATTTGTCTCGTAAATATATATACCCAGTTTATTTAAAATGACGCACAAACATTTTTTTAAAGAAATTATATATATTTTCGAACATAAATTATTGTTATTTGTTGTCATGGAAATTCAAGTAAACTTCAATGCGAAATTGTCATAGTAACGTTGGTTGTCAATGAACGGTTCTCCCATTGGTCAACGGTTTTACGCACAGAGTAAAACCTATACGTGGACCACCTTTTTTGTTGTTATGTGAACTACGTTGCATGACGTCATTACGTTGCCGCTTACCGCAGTGCCGCGCGTATCCTTCGACAGACCAGGCCTTAACGTGACAAAGTCGATGAAAGTGATGTGTGGACGCGAATAAGATTTCAGTGGAGCATTTCATGGCGCGGTAAGTGATTGCGTTATTGCCTTCCCGACCCGATCAACATCAACTCGAGTGATTGTGTGCACAGAGACAGAAATATATATTACGATTTTTAATACCATTATTCTTTCTCGCAAACAGAAGCCTTTCACATTCTTAAACAATAGGAGTGGACATATTAAAATGGACGATTTTAGTGTTTGGTGAACAATGGTTAGTGCAGAAAGCTTTGAAGTAGACTGAAAAAAGTTGACACAATCCCGATTTATAGATGCAATATTAAATATGGGTCTCTAAAGAGAGAAGATTGGAGCTGAGAAAAAAATAGAAATAATTACACCTTTCCACAGAGTTAGCGTAAATTTGCCTTTAGAGTTGAAGCTTCTGTCAATTCAACGGCATACATATAAATGACAAGTTCAGAAATCACACATCCGAAATAGTATTATTATGATCAGATTTACTTAAAATGTGAATAATAAATGTAGAGTACAGCGAAGTGGAAAATTTATCATGCTGAAGCGAAGCCGGACCGAGGCGAAGTGTTTAGTTAACCTAGCAGCTAGCTGAATGGTAATTACTCAAATGATAACAAAAAGAAACACTTATTTCAGGGAATAAAACGGTTACTTGATTAAAAAGCACTCTAATTTATAAATTGTTCCTAAAGCTCTAACAGATATCTTTAAATTTCTAAATACATTATTGCACTATTAGCATTAAATATTGTGTTGCAAAATGGACATATTGAAGACGTATTGAAGCGATATAATAAAATGCGTCAAGTGTCCTAAATAATGAATAATTTATTTTGATTAAAAATATGAAACACTAACTGAAAACTCTAGCGCCAGACATACAAAAACAATTAAAATAACAAGGCCATTTTAGTAATAAAACCATAGAAAATTTATCCTATAATGACTAATAACTCAACACCACACACAATTTACACAAATTAAGAACATTTGAAAGCAATCAGCGTTGAATTAACTGACGGCCCTGCCACGTTCGTAATGGCTCCTTTAATTACAGTAGTCAAAGTAAAAACATTACTGTTATTAAAAATTAAATTAAACGTCGGGAAAACACGGTTAAAAAGCCGTTGTTTCGTTGAGTTTGACTTTCCCTCTTACTTTCATATTAAGTCAAACACATTTTTCTTACAGCCATTGCTTTGATCAGAGGCGCAATTTCTTAATTGCAAGCTTGAGTGTTTATGTAATTTTATGGAATTTAAGTGTTGAAAAATCAACAACCTTGTTCATAAGGACTTAAAACAGTTTCAGTCAATTTTAAGCAGAAAATGGTGGATGTCTGTCAGCTGTAGGTTCAATATTACGGTCAAATGAATGAAATCACTTTTTTGTGCAGTGGCAATATAAGATAAATTATGCAGAAAAAACCATTATGAATAGCAAAACTTAATGAGCGTCTTACCTCCTCATAACATAATTTAACTAAATTACGTTTATGCGGTTGATTAGCGGTTTTTTTTATGAATAAAGGGGCAAATGTTTAAGTCATAAATAGAATATGAAAATATAATACAATAATAAGAATTAATCGCAGACAAAGCATGATTATATTGAATGTATTGCTAATACGATAATTACAAAAAAGTAGATGATAGTACGTTACTGACGGTTGTCTTACAGAAGATATAAAATCAATATAGTCTGTAAAATAACACTAGATAACGTATAAAATCCTTGGAATTTAAATCACAACATTCAAAACGCGAGATAACAAATATATTCCCGGGAATGCCTAACTGTGACTAACAAGGAAACTCATGTTCAGAGCTAAATTTAAACACATCTGATACGTGGCGTCTCGAATCTTGACACGCGTAACATAAAAATTGTGCCGTATTAATTCTATACATAAAAACTCAAATATCCGAAAGTTTGTTTATTTACCCAGGGGTATCGTGAGAATAGTGCCTATAAAGATATCTATCAGGGGGGGGGGGGGGGTGACTCTATAAAAACAATATGAACTTCGAATGTTCGAACGCCGTACGTAAAACTTCACTAATGTGCCTAAAATGTGGCATCCTCTGTCTGACGTCGCAACCATAGAAAAAGTTCGGTGAAAAAATGATAAGTAGAATTGAGAATAGTATTGATTTTAGAAGTGGAAATCTCAATATATCTTACTCCGGACGTCGAACATCCGAAAATTCGAAGTTCGTATCGTTTTTGTACAGGAATTTGTGCCCCATATTGGCAATAGGCTCGCCCGCTATCACATTGTGGGACTAAACATACAAGGCGAAATGCATTTACAGTTTTTCTGACATCTTTGCCCATCTTTTCTGGGATAAACAGGTGTGAGTTGTTGTATGTAAAATATCTATCAGTGCATTATCGAAAATTACCATACATCAATAACCAAACCAATACTATAATTTTAACATGTAAATGCATAACATAATTCACAAACCTACCACAAATTGCATAAACCAGTTTGAATTTGTTGGGACTTAATAAAGGATCGATTTGTGGATTTGCCGTGTAAACAGTGGTTGGTTTTAATTTTCTCCGGCGTACATACTAATTTTACTAGATTAATGGCCGTCTGTGGACTAAACATTTACAAATGTTATATTAATTGGTGTGTCCGGTCTAGCGTAATCACAGCTGGCATCAAGGTCCGCTTTCCCGATCAATTTGGTCTTTAGGATCCTCGTTTGTAAGATTTTTTTTAAGATTATATTCCTTGAGCATATAAATTGGCTTTTTAATAATATTTGACTTGGACACTCACAGCACGACTGGTCCGCCAGCTCAGTGTCACTCAGCGAGCTATGGAGCGTGCTATGCTTGGAGTCTCTCTGAAGGATAGGATCCGTAACGATCTTATCCGACAAAGAACCAAAGTCGTAGACATAGCACATAGGATTAGCAAGCTGATGTGGCAGTGGGCTGGCCACATTTGTCGAAGAACCGACAACCGCTGGAGCAGACGTGTTCTTGAGTGGAGACCGCGTCTTGGCAAGCTAGTGTAGGACGCCCACCGGCTAGGTGGAGTGACGATTTACGAAAGGTCGCTGGCAGATGCTGGATGCGACAAGCCGAAGACCGGGTAAAATGGCGCAACTTGGAGGAGGCCTATGTCCAGCAGTGGACAACAGTTTAGGCTGATGATGATGATGATGAATAATATTTAGTCCAAGTAATCCAATTTTCCGTACAATTTATAAAACAATAGTACATCATTAAGATCTCTACGGTAAGAATTGATAATTCATGAATTGATGATGTTTATATCGCGGTTTCGATCCCCGATTTCGAGAAATGTTTGTGCGGCCCACAAATATTTCTTTCGGGTCTAGGTGTTTGTGAGACCGAAAAATCTCTCGTAGTTCCTGATAAACACGACACAAGAAACGATCTTAGTGTGGAGTCAGGACTATGTATTTGACTGTTGAGTGTTATTTATTTTTTCTCTTTATTTTAAATCTTTTTTTTTACATTTTTATATATATAGTATAAAAACAAAATACATATAAAAATATAAAAATTCATCCAACAATGGCGAGGCTCGAGACCCAAGCCACCGGTGGTTAGGACCCCAAAGTGAGGAACCTCCTCACTATACGTGCCGTGTCAAGCAATACTGCCTTCTGTATCTGACTCCTGACCCAAACGCCGATTGAGAGCCTCTGTAGATGTTGGTCGAGGCTCTTTGGTATCAACCCATGAGCAGAAACGACAATCGGGACAATAATTGTTGAGTCGACATCCCACATGTCGGTAACCTCGTGTGCCAAATCTAAATATTTAGACATTTTGTCTTTTTCGGCTTTGACAAGGTTATCGTCATGCGGAATGGTGACGTCAACAAGTATAGCCCGGCGCGCCAATCGATCTATTATCACAATGTCAGGCTTATTGGCTAGAATAGTCCTGTCTGTGATAATAGATCGATCCCAATACAGCGTTGCATGACCATTTTCGAGAACTGGTTGGGGCACATATTGGTAATATGGCACTTCAGGAGTCACAAGTCCATTTCGAAGAGCAATTTGCTGATGTATGATCTTGGCTACTAGGTTGTGTCTATGCAAATACTCGCCGTTAGCAAGATACGAACAACCGGAAATAACATGCCTGATGGACTCGCCAGGACGGTGGCATGCCCGACAGATGTCGACCGTACCGTCCTTCAGGATGTATTTCCTATAGTTGTTCGTCTTAATAACTTCGTCCATAATTGCAAAGACAAAACCCTCGGTTTCCCCAAAGAGGTTACCGAAGCGTAGCCAAGACACAGACGCTAGCCGATCCACATCAGGCCCATGAAGGGCTCGATAGAATCGACCGTGCAGCTCTTTGCTCTTCCATATGTCCTCGCGATCCTTGGTGCCTACCACTAGAGGTTTCCGCCAGTTCTCAATCGCCAAAGAGAGCGGGGTAAATCCTTTATCTACCATAACTACAACCCCATGCATATCCACGTCACTGTGAAGGAAATAATCCCTGAGATTGCACACCTCGCGATTATGTAGGTCCTTAGCATTAAGAATGCCTCGGCCCCCACATCTCCGCGGGATATACAATCTCATCACTGATGATCGTGGATGATGCATACGATGTGCAGTCAGGAGAGTTCGGACTTTACGATCCAGGGCGTCCAATTCAGTCTGAGTCCATTTGAGTATGCCGAAAGAGTACATGAGTACAGGCATAACCCAACCGTTAAAAGCGCGAATCTTGTTTCCACCTGACAAAAAACTGTTAAGTACTTTTGTCAGGCGGCTAAAGAAACGCTCTTTCAATGATTGTTTTACATTTGCACCCATGATACCTAAAGCCTCAGGCATACCCAAATATTTGTAGGTTTCCGTCACAGAGAGGGGTCTGAGTCTTACAGTCTCTGAGACTTGTATGTCATCAGAGACCGCAACCTCCCCTCGCTTCACATGGATAACCGCACATTTATCTACACCAAACTCCATATTGATTGAATTGCTAAATCTTTCTGTTATTTTTAACAACTCAACCAATTCGGTTTGTTTTGATGCAAATAACTTGAGGTCATCCATGTACAGCAAGTGAGAAATAGGCTCAGACCCTCTCCGCAGACGGTAGCCTAACCCTGAATCCAACAACAGAGTGCTGAGGGGATTCAGGGCCATGCAAAACCACAGTGGACTCAGACTGTCGCCCTGGAATATACCCCGCTTAATTCTAATCGGCTCATCACAATCAGGAGGAGCCGTACCACCTGGATATCTCAGGACAGTGGTCCACTGCCCCATACAAGACCCAAGGAAGTTGCATAAATTTGTATTAATTTTATACAAATTCAACACCCTCATGAGCCATGTATGGGGCACCGAATCATAGGCCTTTTTGTAATCTATCCAGGCAGCCGATAAATTCCTCCGGTTGTGACGAGCCTGTTGGCAAATGGTCATGTTAATGAGAAGGAGTTCCTTAGTACCACGGGACCCATTCATGCAACCTGTTTGGCCGGGAAAAAGAATTTGGTTAGAAGTGATGTGGTCTGTAATTTTGGATCTAATTATGGAGGTCAAAATTTTATAAATAGTTGGAAGGCATGTAATGGGTCTATAATTTTTGGGTTCCGTGGTACAACCGGACTTAAAGAGGAGGTGAGTGACACCTTTTGTCATAAATGCTGGGAGGGATCCTGCCTCAAGCGCATCCTGAAACTGCGCTGCCAATCGAGCATGCGAACTTGGAAACCATTTTAACCAGAAGTTGTGCAGACCATCCGGACCCGGCGACTTCCAGTTTTGGGTCCGTCGAATTGCAGTTTGCACATCTTCCGAACTGATTAAAATGGTCTCCATAGCCGGTATTGACTCGCAAGCTCGATCAACAACACTAAACCAGGAGGCTTCAGTGTGAGAGACAGGCGACGACCAGATATTCGTCCAGTACTCACGCATTTCGTGAGCACCAGGCAGCCGCCCATCCACCACACCCTGAGAAGAATCCTCCCAACATCTATAAACCCTCTTTTGGTCACTTTGGAACATACGATTTTGTTGGAAACGATCCCATCGCCTCCTGTAGCGACGAATGCGGTTCGCCCACGCATAGACTTTTTGTTTATAGAAGTCTATGCGTTCTGTGACGCAAAGCCTATAATTCTGAGGACTTATATTGGTCCCCGAAAAAGCCTGCGTCACAAAACGCATAATCCTTGGTCTGCTATTTCCTTCTGAGAAGGAAATTAGCTTGCCGATGAGAGTTCGGGCCCTGTTGACACGGTCCTCAATCCTAAGCTGCCAGGCAGGCACAGCCGCAACACCTCGAGTAGCTCTATGTTCTTTTGGGAATTGAACATTAGCCACTCGGCATGCTGCGACGGCCGCGCAGTAAAGGATCGAGTGCGTATCAACAAGATCCCGACTGGACTCCAAATATGTAGGTAGCATGGAGTCCAAAGCTCCCATCAGCGCCAAATTTCTTCTATGCGTGGGCAAACGCAGCAGACGCGGTCTACAAGACGCCGATACGGACACAAAATCCGAAATCGCACGCACCAAAGCCCCTCTCAAATGCTGTTTATCTTGGGGACTTACATTGTCATCCAAATTGTCCGTCAGCTCGAAATCAGCAACAGGTGTTGGTGTTGGACCTACTGCTTGATCTCCACTGACGGGCGAGACATTGTCGTCTTGGACAACACACAAGTCTGTGCGCAACCGCTCAAGTGTGTCATCATCCAACAACTTACGCCGCTGAATAAATCGCACTTGATCCGATAGTCGTTGGGACGATACATCAATCGTTGGTTCTAAAGCCTGAAACAGAGACAGCATTTTAGCACGATACGCAGTGAGGTTAATTCCTCCCTTTGTAGCCCCAAAGTAGGCCCGCATGACATTCTCATTGATTTCACAAGTCCATCTCATGCGGCGCACTACTCCACCGGTAGCGGGGACCGTAGGTGGGACACTCGGTCCCACAGGTCCCAAGCCCACCGCTGGAGGGGGTCGTCCTCTTCGCCGCGCAGGTCTTGGTGGCGGCGGGGACGACTGCAGCTCGTCGCGTTGGCTCAACGCGTCGTTGTCCGGCGTCACCTCGAACACGTCCGAAGCCGACGCCCACGACGCGGAGCTCGACGAGCTGGGAGATCTTATGCGTGCGTTTTGTGTCGTTCTGGCCTTTCTCTTGATCATCTCTTGAATCGTATTATTCGAGTATTGTCACAATTTTTAGGCAAAATAACTAATTTCTTGAAGTTTGACATTGTCACTCATTAATTTTTTCGTTCTTCGTTATTAATTATTTATATTTACAATTATAGCGCTTCAATAAAACATTATATAGTAATTAGAAAATAAACAATTTGGTCCTATATTAGATTAAAACTGTAAATCTTTAGATAAATAATAAAAATCCATAAAAATATATTTTTGTCTGAGATGATCTTTAGTGTTGCCAGGTTATTTATTTTATTATTATTTATTTATACTCTTGTGGTATTCATTCTTATCCAAATGAATACGGTATTTATTACAAGTATTTATCTTTGAATTAAGTTCCCCTTACATAAATTGATTTCAATAAATATTTAAGAAGTAACAGCTTTAAAATATCTCCACAACAAAATAATGTCCTAATGAGACGGTACAGGACGGGATGGAAAACGCAGCTTAGAGGACGTCAGTCACGTTGAGTTAAATATAAAACAGCCATGTTTCTAATGTGGACTGAAGTCGTCAAAAAACATCTGCACTCGGGCGCTGGCCCTGCGCAGCGCCGATCCGCTTTGAATAAAAATAACTGATAAATGATAACATATAAGCTATTCCGTTAAGATTACCAAATTGTTGTCAAAACAGTTGGCAGTTAAAGAACAAAATTAACATTAATTGAATAAGTTAGTAATTAAAAAATATTTAACGAAAAAAATAGGGAAGTCTGTGTAAGAATTTTACTGTAGAGAAAGCGAGAAGCTAAAAAAACTTATAGAATTGCGCGAAATGAATACACATTTCTAAACTAATAGAATTTCAAGGACGCAGGCGAGAAATCTCGAGGCAGTTCACTGCCTTTCCTAACAATCTCTCCAGATGATACAGGAATACAAGTGTTTTCGCATTAAATGGACATCATCCGCTCGTCAACAGCGAAATGTAAAGTGGAGGGCACTGGTCCAATAGCGTGACGCCACAACTCCGCTGCAATTCACTGCCAAGGTGATATTACTCGGCGACCGCGGATTACAAACGAGCTCACCGTTCGTAGCTGCATATAATCCTTAATGCACGCTAATTGACCCTTGCTTGGGGGCCTTGGAACTACTCAAAATTGACGTGTATGGGATGTGTTGTATGCTATGAACTATGAAGCGCGAATTATTGTAGGTATGATTTATAAAAATACAAATTACTGAAAGAGCAAGGTTAGGTCTATCCTGGAATGGGTTAATGATCTCGTTAATATTATGTAAAAAATATTAACTGTGTATCTCGAACGAAAACGATTAGCCATCGGTCTCCTGGGCTCCCGCAGTGTTGGTTCATGAATGCCGATAATGGACTGACCACAGGTGTAATCACATTCTGTTTCCCATCACCCCAAATTAGACCAGCGTAAGGAAACACCCTTATATAATGAGTGGAGAGACCTACGCTCATCAGAAGGATTGCTTTTGTAGCATTACATGTATGTATAAAAATATTAAAATTAAAAAAATGCTTACTAAATTCATAAATTAAAGGTTCCATTTAAATGGCTTTCATTATAATGGCTAATTTTACCTATATTCCACCCGTTCTGAGTCATCAGAATAATTAAGTAACAAAAAGGTATAAACAAATATTTCAAGTACAAAATCTAAATAAAATTATTAAAATGCACGTAGCATACCACGTTACTATACAAAAACATATTTTTAAGAAAACAATTCACCCACAATGTTGAAATAAATAACTCATTTTTCGTAATAATAACTTTGAATTATAGATATAATCTTATGGCGGGGAAACGAACTGCTATTAAAACAAACGTAATACCACGGGTAATACTAAGGTTACGTGTTCAGTGAATGAGAACATTCTTATAAAGAACAGGTGAGTCATATTTCGTACGATACTTGAACGCATTCCACGAAAACAACAGGAGGACGTCGGTAATATAAGGTTGGTAAGATAATGCCAACAACTTTTCACCGCTACCAATTGTCCCGTGCCAAACATTTTAGCGGCTGTTTTCTTAGATTTACGTGGATGTTGCACATTGAGACTTGGGGCTGAAGACTAAAGGAGATCACCAGCTGATACAATTGCGAGAATCGATATTAATGGAGTAAAATTGTTTAAGTACGATACTGTAAAACGTTAATACAACGATCATACATATTTATTTCTGTTTTCCGGATACTAATAACCGTTCAAACTATTGGCTTTTACTATGTTATCATGGCATTAGGGCATCGTTGTTTTTATTACAATGCCCAAGCGGCCAATAATATTCATCTTTATAACAAAGGTTTTCAAAAAGGTCATGTAAAAGATGATATAAAATATGTATGTTGCCTGCCGAATATTACAATGCAAATTTTGCAGTTTCGTACGCACCTTATAGACAATTAATTGTATTGCAACGTGTTATGAAAGATATTATATATTATTAAAATTTACCTTTAACAAGTAAGAGTTCAAGCAAAATCCGTACAAGGAAGCTAAACGAGAAATATAGGAACGGAACCGACTCGTTGTACAGGTTGAAATTGATTAATTACCCTAGTTCAACACAAATGTTGCGAAAATTATAAATGTAGCAAAATTATAAATAGATTTAATTTTAAAGACCAATACCAAAAGTTCGTTCAACCATAAATAACGTATAATAAATATCTACCAGTGGATCACCCCCGCATCTTTTGGATATTGTTTAATTAAATTACTTTCGCCAAGTACCCGAGTCTCAACAGTTTCGTTCGACTGAAAAAACTTATTGCAAGTACGTTTATTTAAGATACGGCACTGGATTACTACGTATTTTGTTAATTGTATTTTGTTTCGGTAAATGGAAGCACCGGCTCTTGCCAGAATCTTAAGTGAATAATTAAACTTAGCTAATATATTATGGAAAGTAATAAAATAACTTTTTATTAGAAACTTCGCTTTATTTATGCACATTCATTTTGTTTAATGAATGTGACTATTAATGGGGAATAAAACTTTTTATTTATGTTAATATCTGATAATTAACGCATTGGCAACATACAAGATATATCTAGACTGCTATCAAAAAAATATCTAAAGCCAGGTGGTAGTTTTAATGACACTAGACACTAAGTGATTAAATTTTTTGCAAAAAAAACGTGACGATTTTTTGTCTTTGCTTCTTATCGTCGTATTTGGGTGTTGAATACATTATTTTCTCTAAAATAATATAATAATGTACAGCCTTTTATTTTTAATATCACAATGGTACGCAAGGGTCAAATTTATTATTTTAGCAAAAACTATGAATTTACTACCAAAACTCGATGCTATTAAAAATAACACAAAAAAATTGTCATAATATTATGCGAAAATTTTATTTGAATTGTATCTATAGCCAGAAAAACCACCTCCCGCGTTAGTTTTCGGTAGCAGTCAACTGAACAAGGTGCGCATATTTTTCATGCCTGTTCAGTGTTCAGCTTTCCTACTCACTCATGTGAAGCGCAGGTACGGTGGTTATGGGTTATTTATTACTCGGTCCTTTGGGACGATTCCGTCAAAGGCTTAAGCAATGCCTTGGATGGGTTGCAACGTCGGCCCATGTGCATTAAGAATGATGCAGGTATTACTCAAAGCTATAACCGCGGGTAATCTCACTTCACGTGTTTTTACAGATTGATCTCCCAAATGAGAGAGGCCGCTGTATATCACTGCAATGTCTATTTCTCGCGCCAAACAGCATTGTTAATACCCTGTTGTGTTCCGGTTTTAAGGACATTGTCGACAATAACTATTGGATATAACGATAATTAACATCTATGTCTCAGGAGGGTAGGGCAGTGGAACGGCAAGCATTGCTTTGTTATGCATGGCGTCGTTTGGTTTTGCTACTATTCAAGAGTAGCCGTAGCGCTTTCCATCAGGCGAGTGGCGTGTTCGTCTCCCCATTTATTGCGATAAAAAAGTGTAGGTACAGTACCACCGCCTGCATCAGGGCGAACACTGTGAAGAATCGTTCAACTTCCATCCTCGCGTTTCCCTAGCAAGCACACTTGGCTTACGGGGGCTCCGCACAATCACAAAATTTAGAAGACATGACTGCTACTCAAAACGCATAATAGTTCACCAGCTCGCATATTCCACCTGAGAGAAATGATACTCCTTCAAATAAGATTCGTTAAAGGTAACGCATTACGGCAAATGATCATTAAGCTGGCAGATTTATACCGATGGTTTATTATATTTCTGTTTTCAATACTTATTTAAAAAATCTATTTATTTACAAATTTTGTTGCAGGTCTGTACCGCCCTGTGATCACGAAAAGTGTTCAACGTCATCTTAAAAAATGTAATATTAGACCGATACTTTACTTTGACCACTTTGTACTTGAGAATTAAATATTAAACCCCTTACGTATTCCAGTTTTCACCAGACAATTTTCTCTATCAATGGTATCGTTAGCACGACAAAGAAAATTCACTATTGTGTAGACGTGTAATAAGAAGCCATAGCGCTGTAACTCTGTTGCATAATGCTATACAAAAGGGACTACATAAAAATGTATAGACGTTGCGTGCATTAATCATAAAATCTTGAAAAATTACGAAAACACATGAACGCAATAGTTATACCGATTAATGGATCTCTGCCCAACGTAGCTTGCCATGATCGTCTGTATCTGTATCAGCCCACATACTACGGGCACGGGCCTACTCTACAATCGAGAGTACTATTGAAAGTGGTTAGGCCATATAGTCCACTACGCTGACCTAATGCAGGTTGGCTGACTTACAATCCATGATCGTGTTATGAACAAATCAGAAAAAAAAGTGATAATTATCAGGCATCACAAGGTGACAAACCACTCTAATGGGCAAAGGCCATAAGGTTAAAAATAGACGTTTCTTCTTAATGTAGAGCGCTGTATTATGATTATTATTATTTATTAATCACTCAAGTTACAGAGACTCATTGGTATTAAGTACAACAATAACATAAAATATCGTTAGTAAAGATAAATAACAAATAACACGAACACTGTTGCACGATTCATAGTGGAGTATGCATTATGCGTAAAATACATTTTCATTTTTGCAGCCTTAAGTATCGGTACGTACCTATCTGAGGGTAATTTGTAAGAAGTTGGTCAGGAATTTTTACAGTTTTTAATAGTATTTATTACCCGGATATTATTTAAAAAAATATCTGCTGCTGTATATATTATACGTTTCAAGAAATAAAAACATGCGACCAACAAACAAATTATTTTTTAAAATTGAACTTTCTGCATCGTGTTTGTACATAAATATACAAGAGTAAATTTTCAATCATTCGTGGAACTGGTCGTAGTTCAAACAGTAGGTACGCCATTAAGCACACCAATAACGAAAACAGAAATTGGTTTTTGCAATGAAATGAATGTTTAAGCCGAATCAAAATTTCGTTAAAGTCCTGCAGCCATATCGAAAATCACGGTTTTATGTCATCATATTTGAACACATTCAGGAATTCTGCGTAACATATTTTAAGTAGAATTTACAAAATTTCAATAACCTGTTATTATTGGCATTTTTACATTTATTTTTCCAGCTTTCAGAACTAAGAAATCTATAAATATATTTACCGTGACAATTGCCATGACGCAATAGTCAATTTTCTAGATGATCAAATTAAATTTTCTGTTTGTCTCACTGATACTAAATGATGATAATGAGTGCATACATATTTTATTATAATACTATTATTCTACATGAATTTATCCCTTATCTACACGTTTGGGAATAACCCAGCAGGGCATACAATTAATCTCTGGCTTATCATCACATTGGAACCACGAATTTGGCCTTGGTTTTTTTCCACAAGACCAGTACTTACGAGTTATATGTATTTTAAATATTCTAATTTCATACCAGAATATTAAGAAATCTTTGATGTAAATTCTACCGCACTATACCCGCGGGATAACATGTGGCGGGATGTGACAGAGAAAATACCATTTGCCTCCCCACATTTAGTTCAATAGGGACCTAAGTGGCGAGGGACTCGACGCCCACCTGCCTGATTCTGCGAAAGGGTAGATAGGAGAGGGAACTCAGCGACTAGATTTGCAGGATTGTCACCAATTTAGAAGACGGGTCATGTTGAATATGACGAACGCCCCAACACACTGGCTTTCTTCAACCAAACTGTAGCATTCGATTTTTTTATTGCTGGCTTGGGAAATGACTGCACTGCATCTGGTGGCAAACGCAATGACCTCGAGCTGGACTATAGATTGATAACACCAATTTTTCCCCTGCCATTAAGTCATTATGCCGGTCTTCATAACATTTTCACGCAACGAAGGGAGTTATTTATAATGAATGCATAAATCTATGAATCGGTTTAAAAAAATACACATTGTACATCTCTATCAGCCCATGTACAACCCATTACAGGGGGGGAGGGGGTAGGTCTCCACGCGCCTCCTCTACAATCTAGAATACGATTGAGAGTAGTTAGGCAATAAAGTCCAGCACCTCAACTAAAATCAATAACAATAGTGAATAACGGATTGGACGGAATGTTCGCAGTAAAAGACATGGCGAAAGGATTGCAATCGGAGATTGCCTCTTGCATTATGTCAGTCATCGTTACGTGATCCGCGTCCAACTGCCTGCCAGCTCTTATTCAAATTCATCCTTTCACTATTATAAATTCATTGTGAAAAATAAGTTTCATATATTGATATTTTTTTCCTAGACATATGAACAGTACCTTACAAACTTATAAGATTATAATGTTGAGCGATTTTTTTTATATTCGCCGTATGCTAGCCACCGAAAAGGCCTACGCCCCAATTTCAGTTTACTCTAAACATTTCATATTGAATATGTTATTACGAACAAAAATTATTTCGAACGCAAGTTTTATATACGTATGGAAATATGTGCTTTGTAAACTAACTTCAGCAGTAAATTTTAATGAATAACCAACGTTTAGGAATATAATGCTTGCTCTTTAACACTAAACAATAAATGAAATTACCTCTTTTTGGAATTTTCATAACGTTTAGACAATTCATGTGGAAATTGAAAAAAGATTTACTGCGTCTTGCTGCAAGTCCACAAGACTTATCACACGACTGAAATCAGCAGGTACGCCCCGCATACGACGATGTCTACAGAACATTTCAGTCGTACTCAACAAGTGAGGATCTTTTGCTACAGCAATAAGATTACACCTTACGAAATCACAACTTTTTATTTCTTTCCTTTGCTTTCCTGATTGAGCCTACGTTAACGCCACACACTTTATTATATTTTTGTTATGTTAGAGCAGGGACGATCTAATAATTTAGATTACCTCAACTGGAGCTGTGATTCGATAAAATTTGTGCAAGGTTAAAGATTATTGTATCAATTTATGGAGCAGAGAGATATTACAGTTGAAGCCACGTGTTTCTAATTTGTGGGATTCTGATTGATGGCCCACATGCTCGAATAAAGGCAGCTGTTAAATTTACGGCGGTTTTAATGGGGATTTATTATCTCTTCAATTATTCTAAATACAAATTCACAGTAAGAGACGATTTTATTTCTCAAGAATATGCCGAAATTAGCTGGAGAATATTTAGAATAGTAGTGATTAAAAAACTTATAACACACTGTAGTCATTATGCTGTCGTGGAATAATAGCTGTCATCATAGTTGGATGTTATCTCTATTTTTTTCTGTGGTATTATGCAGATTAATCTTTGACAAACAATAATGATTATGAGGCACATCATTTATATGTGTCACCGTAAAATTGTAAATATCGTTAGATTGTAATATATCTCGCGAGATTGTGAACTGTCGAAAGATTGTGAACAAGAACAACTGCTTGCAATTTAACGTATTATTTTTTCGGTAGATTATAATCTATCGTAGAGAAACTGTTCAACCTAACCTAACCTAACCTACGGTTTACAATCTTTCGACAGTTCACAATCTCGCGAGATATATTATAATCTAACGGTATTCACAATTTAACGGTGACATATGCATTGTAAAATAACTGTCACAAGTTATAATGACATCAGAATTAGGAGATGAGCAGTTTGCCAAATGACAAGTACCACGCCTGCCCATAGTGTAACCTATAAAATATATTTAAGTATTGAATCTGCGACTGAACCATTAAAAAAATAAAACCTGAACTGATATTTAAGTATTGAATGGCACTGCAATGTGCGGATCACCTGAAGGAATGACTAGTTTATATCATATTTAGTGTACAGATATTTAGAGTTATTCAGTATATTCTAAGGACACATCCTACGGCATACTATTGCAACAAGCGCATATTTTATTTAGAGAATCCAAATGATGAATATTCCGCAGTTGGGAGTGAACTGCAATGTCTCATTGAAATGTGTTTTCATATGCGCTGGTATTTACTCGAACCCGTACGCAGTGTTTGTAATCCTCCGGGCTTCATTTGTCGGACAGATTATAGATTCCTGAAAATCGTTATTTATGTATATTTGCGATTATTTATTATTATATTTATATTTTAGATGAATATGTCTATTTAGGACAAGTGGTCCGGTTAGGCAGGTCCAACTTCGAGAGAGAGGTCAATCGTCGAATCCAACTCGGTTGGGCAGCGTTCGGGAAACTACGCGACGTCTTCTCGTCCAAAATACCTCAGTGCCTTAAATCGAAAGTCTTCGATAGTTGCGTGTTGCCAGTGATGACTTACGGCACCGAGACGAGGCCTCTCACTATGGGCCTTATTAGGAAGCTCAAAGTCACTCAACGAGCTATGGAGAGGGCTATGCTCGGGGTTTCCCTACGAGATCGAATCAGAAATGAGGAGATCCGTAGGAGAACTAAAATAACCGACATAGCCCACATAGCCATATTTATGAGTAATGACACTCTCCGGAATTATGAAATGGCAATAAATTTTAGTCTTTTCGTTCGTGTAACAATTTTTGTAACCTTTAGCTGAAGAACGCCTTTACACACTTGTAAGACTTCGAGAGCTGTTTCTAGCCTTTTTGTAGAGCATGCCTTGTCATGACGCAATTCAGACAATAGAAACTCTCGCTACTATTACAGTTTATTAATTTACGGCCTAAAAGACCAACTACCAAACCTAAAGACACAGTGAGCTAATTCTCAGATCGGATCGCAAAAACCAACTAACTTATATTAATTTATTGATTGTCAAATAACGGTAGTTAAATTGTAGCAGTCAATGACCACGAAAACTGTAAAGAAATCATCATTGAGAAGATAAAAAATGTAAAAATTTTACCAAACCCGCGATAGTACCCGTAAAAGACAGTTTTATTTCAATTTTATGTCCTGAGTATAATTAATACGCGCAATTTTTGAATCGAAATGATTAACAAGTTCTATGATCTAGTATGTCCAAACTGTAGTTATTTTTGCTACGTGGGGGGTATATTTCGACGATAACTATAATATATACAACTGAAAATCTATAAATAGGTGATAAAAAATCTATTGAGAAACAATATGATATGAAAGTAGGTTATATAACCGACAATTATGAGTTTAAATATATGCTTATAATTACAGCTGCAGTAAATTTGAGCGCGAACCAACGCGCTAGAAGCTTTTATTTCGATAATTAGCACCGTTCCCACAGGAGCCACATATTCCTGTACACACGAGTAATTAAAATAGGGCCGATTTTTAGTATCCCAGTAAATTGTATTTGACTAAGGATGCAATTTTAACATATTTAGTGCAAATAACTACATACTCACAATAGCAATAATCTGAAGTTAGAAAAAGACTGTAAACAAGAGAATAAGGTTTGATGAGCCAAATAGGAAGCGAATAATATTTATATAATATATGTGTATATAGAATCAACTGAAATGTCATTTATTCGGATCTTTTAATATAATAGATGTCTACAAATTAAATGAACAATAACTGAAATAGAGCGCAAGTTAATTCCCGATACTTTCCCTCTGAAGATATTCTATAAATTATCTTTACTAAATTACGGCTTGCTTATATATAATTTAAACTAGCCGTTTAAACTGTATTCATATATGAGTATTATAATTAATTATGAGTAGAAACTGTTGTATTTTTTTTTGTAAAATAATCACTTCGTAATCATTATAAATTTTGTTACAACTATTTTATTTTATAGCCAACAAACCATCTGTGATTGGAAGGCAATCTCGATCTCCGCCGTAAGTAGTAAATTAAATATTTGATTGAAAAAATAAACATCTATCTTTAAAATACCTACTATCGGTTTCATAAAGCTACATTTAATATTTAATCATGTGCATATCCAATAATAACTCCACTTAAAAAAAACTATAAATTAATATAAACTTCTAGTCGTATTCGACTTTAGTTGGGAACTTCTATGTTTTTTTTTTAAATTCTAACTTAACGCGCTGACTACAATGGACCTCACGATAAATGCAGGGCATTCCAGTATCCATTGATGAGAAACGGTATAGGTCCCAGCTGGATATCTATAGTAATATATAAAACTGAAATGTGTTTGTTTGAACGTGCTAATTGCAAGAAATATTGGGTCGAATGAAAAATGAATTTATTGGTTGGATATATAAGTAACCAAGGAAGACTACCGGCTATATATCAACACGCAACGGCCAATAGGAACGTAGCAGTATTAAAAAATATGCAGATATAAAAATATTGTTTTGAGAGATTCCGACGCGTGAGCTATTTTAACTACTAAAATTATGCAAAATACAGTATGAGGGAGTTGTGTCTCTTAAAACTGTAAAAAAAGCAATATTGACTGGGCCGCTATAATAAATAAACCGAGTGAAGAATAATTACTGAAAATATCATCAAAGGCATTAAACCATACCGAACCAAGTATCCGATTTATTTTAAAATTATTTATAGTTCCTCTTTTCCAAACGAATACGGTTATTCTAACTTTTAATTTGATTTTTAACGTCTTCTGCCCACAGCGCGGTGGCATGTGAGTTTATTACGAATGACTCGCTGAAATGGAGTTTTATTGTGGGCAAATTATTTATCCAATTATCTGTTAATGCACAAAGAGATATTTTGCCAGTATTTTGCAACTGCAGGTATTTTGATATTTGAAGCGGCAAATATTTCCATTATAAATATTATTTTTAAGTGCGTGGTGGCCTGTTGGTAAACGGACTAGACACGGCTGCCCACATGTTCACGGTGGTCGCGGGTTCGAATCCCAGGGCACACCTCTGACTTTTCGGAGTCATGTGTGTATTGATAATCAATCACCACGCACTTAAACGGTGAAGGAAAACATCGTGAGGAAACCTGCATACCATAGCGATTTATAAGAATTTCTATGGCATGTAAGTCCGCCAAGCCGCACTAGGCCAGCGTGGTTGACTATATGGTCTAACCACTCTCAATCGTATTCTCGATTGTAGAATAGGCTCGTGCCCTGCAGTGGGACGTATATGGGCTGATACACATACAGATACAAATATTATCATGCATATTCGTCGAACTAAAACGTATAAAATTAGAAACATTGGACAGGTTATTCCGCGATCATTGCTTGGGCCCTACTATATTCATCCGAAACGAAGTTCGAAAATTCAGATGATCGAAGTTTATATACGATACAAATGTACCTACATATACTTATGGTCGTTATTGACTTATGGTCGTAACAATAGACTTATGGTTACGATGTACGTTATACAAATTCGAACTTTTACAGAGTAGATACATTCGTATCGTATAAAAAGCTTCGGTCGTCCGAAGTTTCGAACTTCGTTTCGGATGAATATAGTACGGCCCCTTATTATTTGACTTCCAAAAATACTTGAATTTGAATGATGTTATAAACGCAATTTCATGAAAACTATTTCGTGTTTCTTATTCGTTCTTCAGAAGCCACGTAAGTTTAAATTTACATCTTTATAATAATTTTAAGTCAGGGAATTAGTATGAGAGTAAATTGCTAGAATTCGGTATGATTAATTATATTTAAGAACAAGAAGTAATGACAAACATGAGATGTAATCAGATAAAAAAGTCATATGTTAATTTTATATGAAAAATGTAGGTACATATTTCATGTTGACTTTATAATATTTATCGGCATAAAAGACATGCATTTATTTTTACGATATGCAGTTTTTATCAGTAGTTAGCAACGTTTTTAACTCTCTACTGGCACTGAATATATATTACCGTCCGCTAATTGAACGTATTATCTGGTCTCTGTACCTCCTAAATACTTTTAAAACACATGAAAACATATTTGACCAAGACATATCTCCCGGGGTAGGTCCCTCTTACGAGATTTTAGAATCAACTTTAAATTCGCAACAAAATACAAAACTTCTTTCGCTAGAGCTAGATACATTAGGTAGTAAGCAGAACCGATAACCCAGTCATAAAAAAAACTGATAACAAATTATATGTTCTTCAAGTAGCAAACAAATGAATGATAAACATAATAATTGTCGATAATATCAACCTCTTTTATTTTGAAGTTTTAATGCATGAAAACTAAATGTTAAGCCGATGTGCGGCGATTATATTCTTATAAATCGAAAGTTTGTGCAGTTCTGAAACTTTAGAACCGACTGCGAGTGCATTTTGCAGTCGCATTTTAACGTCAGCGCATTTTGCTACTTTTGGGAAATGGTGATTAATAAATTGATGATTGCTTTAAAACTTTCAAAGTTAATTCAACTTAGTGTTGGTCACACTGTCTGCATTTGAGTGCACTTACCTGCTTTGGGGTATGATGGAGAGCTGGTGTAGTAGTAGCAGTAGGCACCAAACCCAATCACCAGCAACAGGAGTACTAAAATGCGGGTGGAGAAAGGTCTACAGCGGAGAACTCTGGTCCTCATTGTAGTCTCTACAAAAAATAACTAAGTTCAATAATTTTTTACATGACAATAAAGCAAATTTAATCATAGAAGTGTTGTGCATCTGTCCCCTGGAGTTGTGTGTGGTCAATTATGCAGTATTAGATTTCTATGGAGCGGGCTGGCTTCATAATTAAACCCAATTAGCACTGAACAATTATGCCATAATGCTATTATGCCATTTACTAGGTAAGGAAAGAAGGTAAAGGTTTGGTGTTATTATTATATTGAATAGTTACAATTATTTTATTTATCCCTTACAATTTGATATCTGAGTTGGAAAAAAAATGTGGCTTATTTTATTTCTAAAAAAATATAAGTACTATGAGGTGTTGGAAATGAATAAACTAAAATATTTCTAATGTAATCTAACAATTAACTTTAAAAAAAATTAAATTAGGTATTTTAAAATAATGCATCACTGAAGCAGGCTAAGAAAATACTGAATTGGCTTCAAGCCAAATATGGATGAATTAAAAAGATATTGCGTGTTTAAAAATACAAGCTTGAATTAAATTACTTATTTAAACTGCATTATCCCCAACTTATATTTCAATTTTATTATGCATTTCTAAGTACCTTCTTCAAGCTGATTTTTTTAAAACAACAAAACTTCTATTATATTGCTATTCCATATTATTTGAAACAAAAACCACTCATATATTTTATTTAGCACAAATATAAATAATTAAAAGTTTACTATAACTTTTCAAACTTATTAAATCACAAATCTTTCCGGCATTCACACTATTATAGTTTAACAATTAAATTGTATTTATTACAAAAACTTCTAACAAAGTCTTGGATGAATCTTCACGAAAAAAATATTTTGTCTTCAAACAACTTGCGTAAACAAGTAGTAAACACTCGTGATCCATGTTATATTAACTTAGGAACGATTACCTCACCTTCTAGCCGATGTAACGTATCGAAAACAAAATTTGCATTTTATGTGATACGAGACAGATGCTATTTTAATTTCTTTTCGATATATTTATTTTTTTGCAATTGCACGTACATCCAGCCGCTGCGATCTTCTTTCAGACTGACTGAACCACAGACAAAAAGACCCATGCACATGGAGGTACGAAATGTAGATTATACGCGACATCCGTCTGTACTACCCCGTATTGCATCAGTTTTGTGCCGTATCGTGAATGTCATCCATTGAATCTATGGTTTTTTGCTTTAAATTGTGGCGTTAGATGGCGCTCACCAGCTGTATTTTATTAAATAAATGGTATTTATTAGTTTTTATCTATTAAAATAGTCATTTTATAACGTAAAAATGATCTTAATATGTTAAAAGTATTATTTATTTCAATATTACTAATAATGCATAAGTAACGTAACAAAGGTGTACCTAAGTGAGTTTTGGGTCAGTGAATACTTGGGAGATTCAAACTAATCGTGGCTTAGATTAATGAAGTATTTGCGTTAATAATTATTACAAACCTAGTATGAATATATGCATGCAGTTTAGGTAATTTTATATTTGAAAATAAGTTATTTGATTAGCACCAGAATGCAGGTACTCTTAACATCAATAGCTGTCTTCAATGTCTTAAATTTCATTTGTCTATAATTTTAAATTGTTCATCGTCCTACAATTTTTATTATTCAATTAACCTTCGGTAGGTATATACCTAAGTGATGAGTAGTTTGTCATGGTGATAAAGTACCCTATGATGATAGGATGACTATGGCAAAGAATTCCATTCAGTCTCTGCAATGTTCTACATTAAATTTTTACGTATTTCTTAAAGTTTAATGTTTTATAGATAATCAAACACGAATAAGAACTACATATTTATGAGATATAATAATAAGTATTTACACTTTTTATACAATTACTACCTTCACTTATTCAACCAAATTTTTATTAAACTACAATATAATAAACAACAGGAATAAGACGAAATAAGTTACAATTTGATATATAAATAATATTTTTAAATCTCACACTGAAATAGTAACAATGTCAATGAATTATTTTATGGAATGTAATGTTTACCTTGAACTGTTTTAATACTTAAATTTTTAATTCAGAAATTGTGTGAAGTGTCACAAATAAAATATTTTTTATATATGCTAAGCTTTTGCAGTATTCAGAAGTCTGTAATAATGTTGACATATTTTTTTAATAGTTGTATCATTAAAATATAGGATCTTCAATTTTCATATTACAAATATATGAAGTCATCGCTAAGTTGGTAATGACTTTCCCAACTCCTATGTTTAATTTGACATTTGCTTTTTACTATAGAGTAAGTATAATGTTCTGCTAAAATTTCCATAGGATCCTAAAAACAAGACAGTCTTAATATCAATATGTTTCTTTCTAGCATAGATCGAGCAAATACCTCACCTGATGCTGAAGGATAACCACCACATAATTAATATGTATCAGACTTTTAATATAACTTACTTGCTGATATCCCACAATTGGATTGGATGATAACAGAAAGTAAGAATGATGAGAGGTGTATAGGTGTATTGGGCCTTCGGTAATTTGTGCTTATTATTGCTATATTTAAAGTCATGAATGTAATACTACTAGCTACACACAATCAATATATCCATGTCTGAGGAGTAGCGTGTAGTGTTATTATGGGAATCTATTATCAATTATGATCTGCTATATTATGATATTTTAAGAAAAATAAAACAAAACTTTCTTCAGTGCTTTTCCTGTTTTACAACTAATTAAAAAATAAATGGCAGCATACATAGACTGCGACCCTGGAGGTCCTGATTCGATTCCTAGGTGGGAAACTCCTTGTATGGTTTTTTTTCCTTTGTTTTTATTGCAATTAAGGGCAAGACGGGCATGCCGTTCGCTTGAAAGTAAGCAATGCAACGACTCATGAACAGTAGCAAAGCTAAACACCCCTTGAGTTATAAAGCAATGCTTGGCATTCCACCTCGCTCGCCATCTTGAGACAAGATGTAATCTAAATCATGGATGAGTTTTTAAGCGACTTTTACGCCCAGTAGGCTAGCTATGAAACAAGAGGACGGCATCTTAAAAACGAGACGCCGCAGGTTCGATCCCCATATGGACACAAATGATTGTGTGATTCACGGATATTTGTTTCTGTTCTACTCGATCATAGTGTTGAGTCAGCAGAATCTATGTGACTATTGGTTGTATTTAGTTAATATTTCCACAGACCACACCAGACATTTCAATCTAGGGGAAGTTATTTTTTTTTAATTGCAATTAATGGCGAGACGAGCATGCCGTTCTCCTGATGGTAAGCGATACGACCGCTCATGAACAGTGCCAAAACCAAACACCTTGAATTACAAATGCTGGCATTCCACTGCACTCGCCATCCTGAAACATGCGATGTTAGGTCTCAATATGTAGGTACAGTAGTTACGCTGGGTACAATTACCTTCACAACACTTCACTTGTTTAAAGAATAAACAACATTAAAGAATATCGAGCAATTTGTAATGATAACTGGGATGTAAGTCGATCGGATCTAGATCTAGGCAACAAAAAAAGCATTCGTCATGTTAGCCAAACTAAATCTACTGTTGAAAACGAGTTTACTTTAAGGATTACCATTGCAACCTTTTGGAAGATGCCTTCATCGTATTATTTCTACTAAAAATAAATGAATAATCTATACATATAAATAAAATTGAAGTGTCTGTTTTTAAATTGAAAAAAAAAAATTCCAACTACATATCGTTATATACACGAGACCGATAACGAAAATGAGCTTAGAATTTTTTTTGTCTGTCTGTCTGTTTGTTCCGGCTAATCTCTGAAATGGCTGGACCGATTTTGTCGGGACTTTTATTGTCAGGTAGCTGATATAATAAGGAGTAACTTAGGCTACATTTATTTTAGAAAAATATAGTAATGTTGCAATGCCCAAGTACTGTCCAGTACAGCGCGCAGCTCATGCGCATGCCACCACTGGGCCGTCACGTCGGGCGCCTCCCACCACTTCTCCCACCAAGGAATCAATATCACAAAGGCTGGCTTCTGGTGTGGAGTGGAGTGAAAGAATATCTCCACCCAGGCGAAGCTGGGCCGGGCCGCTAGTACTTAAATAAATTCTTAGCCTACCATCAGCAAATTCCAACAAGATATTAACGGTCCTCAAATGCTGTAGGTGGTTTTTATTTTTATTATAATGGATATCGAGACGTACATGGCATTCGCCTGATGGCATTGATGGTAAGCGATATAACAGCTCATTAATAGTTGCAAAAGCAAACACCTTGAATTACAAAGCAATGCTTTGCATTCCACTGCACTCGCCATTCTGAGACATAAGATTATAAGACTCAATATGTCCAGTTAGTGTTCATTGGGTCTACCATAAAAATATATTTATGCAGTGTATATCCAGACTGCGACCGAAAGCAAAGCCAGATGGTAGTTTCAGTGACTACAGACACTACGCAATTAAAAATTTCATAAAAAATGCGACGATTTTATTTACACTGTTTTCACAATTGCCGTGTTAGGTAGTAAATCAATAATTTTGCTAAAATAATCATTAAAAACGCTTGCGAATTTTATATTTAAAAATAATTTCGCGTACATTATGATTTTATGAATTATAAGTACGTATTAACCACCGAAATAAGACGACAGTTAAATAATTAAAGAAATTAAATTTACAAAATATTTTTAACCATGAACTCTGCAACGAACTGCAAGCCAACAATTCATAATACTACCCGAGCTTGGTAATTAAATATAGTTTGCACGCGTGTGGGTAGCTAGTTGTGTTCCTTCGCGTAAACATAACTTGTGGCTCAAAATCGAAAAATTTCCTTAGTGAATCTGAATTTTCCATGTTGTAATAGAAATTATGATGATTAGGTATTTTCATCATTCCATATGTCGTGCGTGGCAAAAATATACTCGGTGCACCATAGTGTATGTGTAAGTGAGTCTAGCGGTTATCAGGAAATATGCTTTGAACATTTTGAAGGTCGGTATGTACCTTTAACAGTTATTTTTTAAATTATTTTAGTTTTGCACTTGTAAAACTATGTATGCCATCAATCCTGGTTGTTATCATTTGAGAATAAATGCAGAAGTAATTACACACCAAATACAGGGTATATCAAGACTGCTACCGAAAACGAAGCCGGGTGGTAGTTTAAGCGACTTCAAACACAATGCAACAGTAAAAGTTGCAAAAAAAAGCGACAATTTTTTTTTTGTAATTTTTTTCCTATTGCCATATTTTGGTGGTAAATACATTTTTTCCTAAAATAATAGTGTATACCCTTTAATTTATAAATACTCTAAGATATAAGAGAGTTTAAATTATTATTTTAGCAAAATCTATGGATTTACCACCCAAAAATGACGATATTTAAAAAATCATAAAAAATAATTGTCGCGTTTCTAAGCGAAATTTTTAATTGCATTGTGTTTGTAGCCACTAAAACTACCACCCGGCTTCGTTTTCGGTAGCAGTCTTGAGATACCCGGTATATTCTGAGTCTCAAAAAAAAATAGATGCACCAGTCAGTGAATATACCTTATTATGTGTTAATTCTCCGTCTCTAAGATTCTTTACATTTGCATATGTATAATATCAGAACTTACAAAGATCTGAAATATGGTGGATATTTCGACACCACAATAAAAGACACCTTAGGCATAAATACCATTGTATTTTGATAAGCTTCATCACGAATAAAACAATTGATAACTATAGTGTGTGGAATAACTTAACAGAATTCATACATTCGAAACATTATTTAGTCTTCCTAGAAAGGGCGTTTGTCGAATTACAATGAAATTTGCTACTAATAACACTTAACCTTAGAGTATAAATAATGTCTAGAGGGAGAGGTCGAACAACAAAAACGTAGTTAAAAATTCTGATTCAGGGCAAGTTTTTTCTGCGTTCGTGTTGACACATTACATACTAAGTTACATACATACATACATTTGACAGTGCTGGCATACGCACGATTTATTTGAAAAAAAAATCTAAAATATAGTTTAGCGCTATCAAATTCCAATCAAAACCGTTTTTGGTAATAACGAAATATACTTCCGTTTACTAATGGAAGTTATAGCTTTTTGTCTGTAAATAATTAGTTAAATATCATAAAGCTGTGATACTGACATTTCGAGAAAATATCTACATTTTTAAATAGTCAAATGTGTGACAGTATTCCGCCTAGACATTATATACTCTAGCACTTAACTACGTAGACAGTCAATATATAGGATACTAAACAGTCTGTTTTAATTTTAATTAATTTAATTTATGTCCTATTCATTTTTGCTATATTCATAGCATATCTGGATATAAATCCTAACTATATTGCAGAAACTGTAGAAAAGTATAGATATGGATCTATAATTTATATTAGGTAGTCGCACGGAGGTCGTACATTTAGATCAATAGTCCAATACATTATTTATCGGAATTGAACAGTAAAAAGATATGGTGTATTGAATGATGAGTACTTGTGATTTTCATATGACGGCAATAACTGATATTATTTTTTTCTACCATCGATGTACCAAAAGAGATATAATGATTCGTAGACTTTTCCGTGTTATAACAAATGATGTTGGCGAAATAATTATGCATGCATAATAATTATTGGTAACTGTTCAAATAAAAAAAAATATTGGTAACTGTTGAAAAATATAAAATGATAGAAGTAACAAAATGTACAGACCAGCATAATTTTTTAGCCAAGTATTTTTGGCACGTAATTACACAAAATCGTATATCGTAATTTAATACTTGTTGTTATGGCTACTGCACACAGTCTTCAATATTCAGATTTTTGAAATACATACTGTTGTGACAGTATACATACCGGGTATTTCAAGACTGCTACCGAAAACGAAGCCGGGTGGTAGTTTAAGTGACTACAAACACATTGCAACTAAAATTTTCGCAAAGAAACGCGACAATTATTTTTTATGATTTTTTAAATATCGTCATTTTTGGGTGGTAAATCCATAGTTTTTGCTAAAATAATTACTTAAACACTTTTATACCTTAGATTGTTTATAAATAAAAGGGTATACACTATTATTTTAGGAAAAAAATACATTTACCACCCAAATATGGTCATAGGAAAAAAATAACAAAAAAAAAATTGTCGCTCTTTTTTGCAATTTTTTCTATTGCATTGTGTCTGAAGTCGCTTAAACTACCACCCGGCTTCGTTTTCGGTAGCAGTCTTGATATACCCTGTATATAAATATGACATTAAGCTAGCAAGTGAGCACAACTTTATCTAATGGGGAATATGCATGATTTTGTTTTATTTTTTTTATACGATCCTACTAGTCATTACATTACGTAACATACAAATATCACGTCCAAAATATAAACAATTATGCAAAAAATTAAATATTAATATCGCTATCAATTTTGGGCGATATAAACGCGGCCATTTTGGCGCGCTTGTTCGTGACGTCACGATTACACAAGTTCGATATTAACAGCAGTGTTTGGTTCAATATATTACCAGAAAATAAAGAAAGTGAGTGAATATCGATTTAATTACCATGGAAAACTACAAACAACCATATTACAAATATTGTGTCGTTCCTATTTGCCCAAAAAAACATAAGCACTGCACCTGACAAAGTATATTTCCTTATGCCGAAAGGTGAAAATCTAAGGATAAAGTGGTGCAAGGCTATAAGAAGAGACAATGTATCGAGTTTGAGCTCTTTATATTGTTGTAAAGACCATTTCGATGTAAGTTTGGATATTAAAATTAAGTAAAATACATATACAAATCATTTTTACGTTTACCTACCTACTTGTTTTGTTTACAAACCTCTACAAAAAGATAACCTAGTTTACGAAAAGTCGTAAAGATATTATTAAGAATTCTTATATCCTTATGTATGTATGAGTATAAGTATTACTGATGAATAAAATATCTATTTTTTTATTGCATTGAACAGTTAGACGAGCAAGCCGTTCGCCTAATGGTAAGCGATACGACTGCTCATAAACAATAGTAAAACCAAATAATACCTTGAATTACAAAGCAATGCTTGGCATTCCACTACGCTCGCCATCCTGAGACATAACATGTTCAGTCTCAATATGTTCAGTAGTTACTCTGGCTACAATGTCTTTCAATTCAAAACACAACAGTGCATTTACACTGCTGTTTGACGGGAGAAATAGATATTGCGGTGGTACCTACCCAGATGGTATCTCACATATGAGAGACCTACCACCAGTAAAGAAGAATTAAGAAGTATTAGAGTAAGAGGCAAGTTCGAGACTAGTTTTATTAATCTTTCTATTATTTCTGGGTTTCACATTGAAGAGGATACAGAAAATTATATTAAATATAAAATAATGGCATTAATTCTCTTCACAATTAATTAATACTTTGAACACATAAAACTATACACTTAATATAAAAAAAAAACAGAGACACAAAACAAAAACAATTATTCCTCAGAAAAGAATCCATACAAATAGCTTGATGACAGCAGACCTTTCGTATAAATCTGACGTCACGTTTTCATCCACCAACAGAGTTGCGTTTCGGAAATTTGCGGGAAGCCACTTTTTGATGATTAAATTGCACTATTAAATTTAAAAAAATAATAAAAATTATTGTACAATGTGTTTTCAGTAGCGATAAAGATTATAAAAATATATATTTTGTCCATATTTAAGTCACGTGCATATTCCCCATTCTTGAGGAATAAAATGGACGTTGTGAAGCCTCACTCCTTACATATACTTAAATTTATTCTGCACTTATCATTAATGTGTTTTTAATAGTGTACTGTAATATTATAACATACTTTAATCTATGCAATTCCAGTGTGAACAAATATGGCGAGTAATTCTTTTTAATCAATTACTAAGTTAGGTAATTATTAATAGTATATTTTTATATATAGAAAGAAGTAATACAGAAGTTCAGATTACAATAATTTAATTTGATAATCTAGATATCAAACAATTTAAACTATTGCATAAAGACAAAAAATAAAGTTTAGTTTTAAGAAATGAAAGATTAATTATTTAAATTTATCGTTTAAATCTTCGAAGTCACTGAGTTATATTATAGGGGACATGACACTGCAAACAGTATGTTTGTAACAAAAACGTAAGGGACCGTACCGTTCCTTAGATTTCTGTCTTGCCTACGTAGCAACATCATCTTCGTTATGGTTTCTTAGATTTACGCGAATGTTACACATTGAAATTAAACTATTATTTATACATTTTTTAACATCCCAACGTTTCTCAAAAACTCTAACGTAAAAATTAAACCAAATCCGCGATAAAATCCATAAATAATAGTTTTATTTCAATCATCTTCGTTCTCGTTTCAGTGGGTTCCCGTGAACTTACACGGGAATCCTGTACCAGCACAATGCGCAGATTTTTTTCCCCTTGTCCGCTCTAATACAATACCTCAATGTTAATTATGCATATATGTATGAAAAAGACTTTAAACTGAGATTTAAAAGCTATTAGAATTTAATAACGCTCTTATTTAAAAGAATATAAATACGCATTTTATCAGTGCAAAAATGACTTTATTGTATTTAGGATATCCTCATATGCCATTCATCGGTATGTCTACATAGTTTAGCATAATACCTTAATAAATATACAAATTATGATTACAATTCATGTGTTCAATATTCTATGAAATTTAACAACATAGTCTTTTTGAAATTTCAAAATATACACACACAATATAGTGAACTCCTGCAGAAGTCAGGTGTTGTTTACTTATACCATATTATTATTTATAGTATTTATCCATAATTTAACACTTTCAACTTCTATTAATAATACTACACTAACAACATTCTTATTATAAATACATTCACCAGATCTAGTCAAAATATTACTACCTTATCCATTGACTTACATACAATCTTTGGAATACTCAACCATCTTGGAAATCATTATCAAATCCTTAGAAAAATAATGTTTGTGAACAAATCACTAACATACAGCAATGTACGGGTATGGTACTATAAAAAATATCAACTCTATAAATTGTTTTTAATGGAAGAGAATATTAAAAAACGAAAGTAAAATTTGTATTCCATTGAATATATGATATAGTTATCCACATATTTGGTAGGCGCAATAAACATGTATGTCTGCCGTAGATTACACAATATATTAAAATAATTAAATAAAAATCTGTAATCTGTATTAATAACAATAATATTATAATTAAATAAAACAAAATTAGAATTGAGAGATTCAATAAAGAGTGAAAATAATAAACAAAGAAATAAGACAAAGCCAGGGAATAACCGTAATTGAATATGTGAATTCAATTAACATTGTCACTTCAAATTAATTAATCGAAATCTAGCGTTTATGTAGAAAATGATTAGAAATAAAACGTAAAACGAAATTTAACCGTACAAGCCGTAAAATGCCACTGCATAATAAAACGCGTACTGCAAACCTGGTAACTATCTTTGGAATTACTATGTCTAATACATTACCATTTTAAGTATATAGTTGTCTCAATGAATGGTTTCTTATAAATGTGTATATAAAAGCTGCTATTTATGTCCTAAATGTGATTATTAAGCTGTTATCACAATATATCAGACGGCATGTACTATTTGAAAAACTTGAACATCTTATTCAAACAATTTGTACTAGGATGAGACTTGTAGGATTAAATATTTAATTTAAATTGTACCTACCATTTCAGTTTACGTGTCAAAATTGCAGTGTAGTTTAAAAATATGCAAATTATCCTTATATAATGCATGAAAAAGATAATATAATTTTTGAAACGCCTCTCTCGTTTACTTTTTACCTTAATACAAGCTTAAAAAATAAAATAGTAACTTTGCAGACAATGCATTTTATTGCATATATTTATAGGTACTCTACCAACATCTCATCGAATTGCATACAATTTGTAGGAAATATATGTTACATTAGTTTGGCATAGGGCCTAAGCTATACAGGTTTGTCTTATCCCAGGGAGAATTGGTTTGGCCCGGGCAAAACTAGTTCATCCTAAAATCGGGTTTGGCCGGTAACACATCCATTGTTTATCAATTTATTTAAACAGGTCAGTTGTTAGCAATGATAAATCACAGATATTTCATGAATTTCAAATCATATTTGGGTCTGGAAAATATTTTATAAATATTTAATACTGAAAAACTAGTTTTCAACCAAGGAATGGTAAGATGACATTTTGTACATAAATTGACCAAGTCTACAGGTCAATTTAAGCATTGATCTCGTTTTGGAAAAATCTAGTCAAAATATTTTTTTTATAAAGAAAAAGTTAGATATATTGTTCGAAATCAGTATGTTTACATAATATGTTGTAATTTGTTTAATATGTTTTATCATTCGCAAAATATTTTTACCCATAGGATAGTTAGAAGTAGCCCAACAAATTAAATTAGTACAGCGTCTTACAATGACTAAGCCTATTGATATTTATCAGCTCATCTATCTAGTGTTAGGCAAAGGCGCTCTGGCTCAATACTTTAATTAGGTTGTATTTTTATCAACATTTTCATTTCGATTTCAAATCAGTCAGTTCACTGTATGAAGTAATGTGGTCTATTTTCTGAACTATGAGATTGCTTTGCTTCAAAGTATTTCTTCTTTGAATAGTTGAGATTTATTTGTTCGT
Organism: Hyles vespertilio; assembly: GCA_009982885.2. Classification (NCBI taxonomy): domain Eukaryota; kingdom Metazoa; phylum Arthropoda; class Insecta; order Lepidoptera; family Sphingidae; genus Hyles; species Hyles vespertilio. The sequence goes on along the minus strand of CM042833.1, from coordinate 28,563,940 downwards.
GAATTTTAAATGTGGCTTCTGCATATAGCGGTATATAGAGTTTTTGCTTTTTTATGCATTATATTTTATATATTTTGCTTAATTATTCACCAATTTCTTATTTACATAATTCGATACATCTCATTTTTTATTATTATTGCAATCAAGTATGATTTTTACTATCTTGGCTAGAGCCAGCTGGTTTAGATGGTTTCTAAACCAGCTGGCTTAATTTATCTACTGAAATATATTGTTCCTTGTAATGTTAACTTTCTAAAATTCTTAGCATTAAATCAGATGTTTATATGTTTATATTATAATAAAAATTAATAGACCCCTTATAATTTGGCTATATTTTACAGATTCTAATATACGCTATCAAGTCAATTGCATATAATAAATACTAAACGTTTATTTCTAATATAATACCTACGATTTGAGTTTGTAACTTTAATCAGCACTAGAATATCATGATTAGAATATGTGACAAATTAAATAACTAAAGTATACGAATCGTCTTTTAAAAATAGTAATTATATATTGGAATCATATAAGATACGATAATTACATTACGATAATTAGTGATGTAACAGACGTTGTGTTTAAATTAAAATTTAACGCGTTATATTAACTACGCTTTTCAATATTTAAGCTGTCAGCTGACAATACGACCTTATTATATAAAGGATGCAATTCTCATCGGTTTATGACATGTTAAGGTTATATTCTAATCAGTGGCGTAGTTTTGGCTTGGGAGCCTATCACTTAAAAAGCTTAACTTAACTGCGGATTTTACAATACAATTCCAGATTTTAACTTTGTATGTAATTTATTTTTTACCTTACTAATTTTACTTCAAAGCGCCATTGTGATAAATTAAAATCCCAAACAAGAAATTTGGATTAGAAAATCCTGGGAATGGTCCAAAAATAGGGAACGAGTGGGGTCATTTCCAATTCCACGCCTCCTTTATATACGCCAATGATTGTAAATAAATCGAGCCATATAGTGTTGGCAATACTATAGTAATAGGATCATAAAATATCAATTTTAATTATTTTAAAGTTAACTAACATCGCCAATACTTACGTTAAGAGACTGATCATTTAACTTATCGTTATTAAGTTATTTTTTTCTTAACGAAAACAACACTTATGAATGTTAAACGATTGTGCGTTTTGTAAATGACTCGTACTCCTTGGCAGTTTAATGAGATTTTATAAATATTTAATTCTATGACTCCATAGAATCAATCAAAATATTGCACTAGGTTTTAAATATATTTATGGGCTATACTGAGTTTTCAGGTAATGCTTTTCCTAGTTAAAAATGTTTACTTCACCTCACAAGAATAAACGAGTTTATAACTACTTTCCCTTGTTTATATTGATATTTTTTTTCATAAAAAAATCTAAAACGTTTTAAATAATATATACTTAAAGTTGCCAATAAGAGATCGCTCGATGCAATATGGCCACCCATTGTACCAATTTTGTTTTTCTTATATTTCATTATTAGTATACTTTAGGGGGCTTATTAATAAACTCACATGAGCGAGGGATTTTAGTTTAATCCAAGATTTTAAAATTGGTTCGATTATTTTGAATAGCGAGGTTTTTACGAATTAATTCATAAACACGGACGGCCTAACTTGACAATTTTAGAAGTAAATATAATGAATAAAATAATCCCTCGGTAATTCGAGTTAATTAATGAGGCCCTAGATGTATAAAATTATAAATAAATAAATAAAACTCTACTAAACTAATGGAATTATAAAGTATTAAATAAATAACACAAATTGTATTATAACAACTAAAAGATCCTTGAATTCAGAGATCCTATTAACGATAAATGATATTCAATGCTGCCCATGTGAAATCATAAATATAATTTGTAAATGAATAAAAGGTTTGTTGTATAAATTATTGCTTAGCAAATTTTTTTTAAAGTCAATAATTAATTTTATAATTCTCGAATTAAATATAATCCTTGAAATTGGTATGTAAATATTTTATTGCACTTATTTTCATTGTCACAGACATTGGTCATTGCGACGGCAATATATGAAGTCATAATTTGATACATTTATTATATTACTTCATTTTAATTTATATTGTATTTTATTATACGATACAATATCTCAATTAAATTGTTATTTCTTTATTTGGTTGTGCCAACTATTGTTTAACTTTGATGGTGACAACTTACTTTTTGTGTCTTAGTGAATGTCGTCGTAGAGTTTTTCATTACTCCAAATAAATCCTAGAATATATCGTTATATTATTAATGAAAATTATAATTCGCTTTGTTACAAATAATTTAGAGGTGGTAATAACAGGAAGAACTTATATCGGTAATAAATTACAAATCAGTTATCTTTAAAAGTTTTAAAGTTTCCACTTTATATAGTTTATATCTTTGGTATGCACATAAGAGGAGGGTCTATGTGAAATGGCCTTTTTCACAACGTTTTTTTTGGAGATCTTGATTGTTAGGTCTTCAAAAAAATATATGTTGATCTACACTATATGGACCATGTCCCCTTCTTTTTAAAATTCTTACAAGTGTATTAAAAGTACTGGAAATAAAATTGCAAAGCGACCTCTGTTTTCGCATTTAAAACGTTTTTTTCTCGTAAAGTATGAGCACCAGGATTATTTTATTGTTATCAGGATATTAAGAAATGCAAGACGGATGGGGCCTTTTTTTAATTTTTCTAATTTCTGTCTCATTTATTTTTAACGAATTTTTTCACATTTTCGATACTCTAAATCGCGAGCACGTCCCCGTTGTCGCCCAACAAATCAGTAAGGGACGAGGCGCCGTGCTAAACGGACCTATGTCGCTTGTGGAGGCAATATCAAAGTAAATTAAATATTGCTATTTCGCTCGACATATTCATTGAGCACGGTTAGAGGCAGTCTTACCGTAGTGAATGATAAATTCACGCTTGTACATTACAGTTACCGTAGCGCAGTTGGCTGGACGCCTACTGAAAAACGAGTGGCTGCGGGTTCGATCTACGCATCGATACAATTGTTTTCGTTTATAAATTCATCTATCTATCTAACCTAATATTTTATAGGGGAAACATTTGAATATTTGCATTTTTGTAACATAAGTATTTTACATTTTTGTATTTTAGATTTTTGAATATTACGATTTTTGTACATTATGAATAAATTCAAAAATCACTCAATCATTTTTTTACTATTCGAATCCAACATTATCCTGGAGTAGCATTGGCTGTATATTTTGCTAAAGGGGTTGAAATAAGGATGGAAATGGAAAATAAAAAAACATTGAAGATATTTTTTTTGAAACATATTTTAACTCCTTATTACAAATGCAAAATAATGACGTGTAACAATTTTGGAAGAACAGCTAATGGGGGTAAAATATGGGATGAAATATTGTATGAAAATCAAAACCTCTGAAGCTATGAATGTAAAAAAATCATAATTCGGTTAAATACAACTATGTACTTCTTTAGATAAATATACAACCTCTATTATTCCAGGATAATATACCACTCGTAAAGTGAAAGAATTTTAAAAACCGGTCCAAAATTTTTTGAGTTTATTCATTAAAAACAAAAATCCAAAAACACAAATGTATCCTCTTTATAACATTAGAATAGAAAAACAAAAATACAAATATTAAAAATCTAAAATACAAAAAATGCCAAAATACAAATATTTCCTCTTTGTAATAATGGTATAGATAGATGAAATAAATAAACACAAAAAAATGGTTTCAATGCGGGGATCGAACACGCGGCCTCTCGTTTATTAGTCGGCGTTCAAAAAGCTCCACCACGATGGTTATAGTGTTAATTGGTGAATTAATCATTCACTATGGTTAGACCGCTCCTCATTGTACTCGATGGGAACGTCGAGCAAAATAATGAAATGTATCGTTCCGCTCGCGGCGAAAAAATGGCGTCGAATAGGTATTGCGCATCGCGCTCGCTCGCACGTCGTGCGCCGGCGTGCGCCGGTGCATGAGATGTGGTTCTGCCCATTCGAGCAAGGTCATCGGCGTTTACCGTCCTCTTAAATACACTCTTTGGATTTGTATTTGGATTTTAGCTGCTATTTTAGGTTGAAAATGACATCAATACTTTATTAACGAAGACGATTGGTAGTGATGTGACGAATTTACAAAATAATAAGGAGATTATAAAGTATCCGATTCATCCATAAAATACTTGTAAACATAGGTTAAAAAGGGGAAGCCTCTGAGAGAATTGAATAAAAATTATCTTTAAAACCTTCCACTGTAGCCATAGTTCAAGAACGTGATCTATAAAGCAGAACACATAACATATTATAGTCTGGCATACATAACGTAAAGAGTTACATGTAAATATTAATATTTCATAGTATTTCTCATCCATTTGTGATGTATATGAGCTGCGATATTCAAATCATGTGTTTGTATTCGTATAAAACGTATTCGTTGTATCACTAGTGAATGGTATATGAACCCAGTACAGAACGGCTCAACTGCCGTACTCAAAGACATTTACGCCCGAAGACTCGAACGCAACTTAAATATAAGTTGCGCTTAACCACGTTAATCCCGCTTAAATTTACTGGCTAAGTGGGCCGTGCGCTGTTAAGAGCAACTTATTATTTGAATAGCGTCCCAGTAATCGGGCGTTAATGTCTTTTAAATGTACTCAGTGTAGATTTTACGAAAAAAATCTTTACTAAGGAACAATTTAATTCACTTTAAACGTCTGAGTTTGGCCGTAAATAAAATAAATAAAAAAATAAACAAAAACGTATCATGCATAGAATTCGGTCACGGCATGTTAGTTGTGGCGACACGAACTCTTATTCAAGATTTTTCGATAAGCATAGAAGAAAATTCTTAAAGTATATAATAAATAAATTAATACCAGTTTCTATATAATAAACTTTAAAAGTGTATAGAAGGAATTTAAAGTTTTATTGACCGAAAAATTCTATTGTATAATTTACGAGAAATCGTTTGAGATTTTTTCTCATTGTGTAGTGTCTACTAATGAAATAAAGATTATATATATTTTATTACCTACCTTTCCCTTATCAACTACACGTAAAGGCATTTCCTACCTGAATGTCCAATTTGGCCAATATTGTAAATACTAGAACCTGACCATTCTTATTAACTTACCCCGCATTCTAAATTTTACTATCAAAAAGACAGTAATTTTAAAACTCTCCAACTAGGAAAAGCAAAACCGTCCAATTATCAGTTTTAATTTTAACTAGTCGTGTACCAATCTAAACGAAAACTACCTAAAACTGTATAATCACAGTTACGATAAGGCATTTCATATTCGAAAGCGTTATCTAAAACAAACTAATGCAGTCCAGTCATGGGTTCGTAAGTCTTACGATTCCTTATAATGTAAGCCTTCGTACCGTTCTCGGGGAATATTTCGGCCATACCGAGCCTGGCGGTCTCTTTGAGCAAATTAGCAAAATCTTCGTACTTCAGCACGTGATCTATTTTATCGATATCCATTTTAATCGAGGGCTTCTTGTACTTGGCAGTTTTCGTATGCCATACAAGAACTTTAGAGCAATTATCAGCCAAGGGTTCTATGTCATCAATTTTCAAGCCTAAGCTGACCAGAAATTTGTCCTCCTCGTGGCCCGCGTTGTATGGCATGGTGGCGGCGGGAGACAGGAAGTCCAGGTTCACCGCGAAGCCCGCCATGTCCACCGGGAATATTCTGGAACCGGGCCAAGAATCGAAGAAAGCAACGACCTGTAACGTGGTCAAATCATATAACATATAAACGGGAGCACTCAATAATGCATGAGGTGTATTTGGTATGTAAAGAGAACCAGACAGACGGTTGGTATATTACCATAAGTGTTACACGCAATACAATGAGAGACAAATAATATAACGTGCACGTGTTCAATGTTACGGCAATATATTAAGATATACTACTAAGGGTTCTTATCTCAGCTGGAAAATATATGCGCAAAATACTCGCTATAATTAGAGAATGCTATATAATTACCGTCGCAAGCGATTGCGGTGCTTACATAAAACGCGTTATTTACACACGATATTTGCCCAATCATTACTTATTATTTTTAATGTGGCGAATACAATCTTTAGCGTGCAATAGTGCATAGCTCTTTAATTTGCCAATATCGCGCTAGCAGGGACACTAAAAAATAAGAAAATAAAAATCAAAGGATAGCAATGAAGGGAAATATGTGAAGAATATTTTTCATCAGTGAAGCTAGATTGACATCAGTATTTACCAATAGTATAGGATCCCGACATACATCGACCTTCACCGAGATGTTTATTTGATGAAACGTATTTTATATGCAATTTAATATGTCAATAAATGTATTGTATATGGGTTGCCTTGCAAATTTCAGTCCAGAATACGATTAATTAATTATTAAAAAAAAATTTTTTTTACACATTTCACCTGTTTGATTATCAAACAAATTCTACACCAATCGAAAGTATGAAGCCCATAGAATATGCAAACGTTAGGTTGCCTATTTTTTTCCGGTCAAAACCCTCAGGTTGCCAGGTATAAACAGGTAAATCGCTACTAGCATTTTGCACCGGTCTGATTATTGAATGAAAATTAAATGAAAATAAAGATCATTTTATTACGAACACGGTGGTATAGGGTTGCCTGCGAAAAATCAGTCCCGAATTGCGGTTGTCGAATTTAGAAAAGTGAAATATTGCTCCGTGTGACCATCCCATGCGATAGAAGAGGACACAGCATAGCAGCTGTTCGAAGTCCGCCCATTTAAAGAAAGAGGGTGCGCATGCTATTTATTGTTGAGAATGAAAAGGACAGCGATAGACTCGTATATGCTGTGCATCATTTTGGAGTAGATTGTGGTTATAGTTGCAATTGAAAAAACGCGCTACTATTTATTGTTAAAAAAATGGCGAAAAAGTGTTTTTTGTGTGATTCGGATGATGATTTAATTAATTTTAATTTTTGTTAAAATGAAAAATATCAAACAGTTTTTGCATCATAAATGCTGCTGATTTTTTCATTGATGAAAAAATGAAGACCGTTCAAGAATTTACTTTAATTTACTGATGGTCGACGGTTAAAAGTTTTTTTTCTTTTGGATTATTGTTACCAAATGGTCGTTTTCCCAATAATCAACCAGAAACCGCACCAGAGCCAACAGTTTTTAAAAATGTCATCATTAAAATTAATTAAATCATCATCCGAATCACACAAAAAACACTTTTTCGCCATTTTTTTAACAATAAATAGTAGCACGTTTTTTCAATTGCAACTATAACCACAATCTACTCCAAAAATATGCACAGCATATACGAGTCTATCGCTGTCCTTTTCATTCTCAACAATAAATAGCATGCGCACCCTCTTTCTTTAAATGGGCGGACTTCGAACAGCTGCTATGCTGTGTCCTCTTCTATCGCATGGGATGGTCACTCGGAGCAATATTTCACTTTTCTAAATTCGACAACCACAATTCGGGACTGATTTTTCGCAGGCAACCCTATACCACCATGTTCGTAATAAAATGATCTTTATTTTCATTTAATTTTCATTCAATAATCAGACCGGTGCAAAATGCTAGTAGCGATTTACCTGTTTATACCTGGCAACCTGAGGGTTGTGACCGGAAAAAAATAGGCAACCTAACGTTTACATATTCTATGGGCTTCATACTTTCGATTGGTGTAGAATTTGTTTGATAATCAAACAGGTGAAATGGTTAAAAAAATTTTTTTTTAAATAATTAGTTAATCGTATTCTGGACTGAAATTTGCTAGGCAACCCCTATACAATATATATATTGACATATTAAATTGAATATAAAATACGTTTCATCAAATAAACATCTCGGTGAAGGTCGATGTATGGCGGGATCTTAGACTACAAAGTGTTACCAGAGTTTAACACATATTCTTTTATTACAACTCCACTACATCAATAATTATGTAAACTACAGGGCAATCGATAATAGAACATAAACAATATTAACTAATCATATAAGTTTGAAATGAGAGTGAATTGAAACACTTAAAGACTTGTATTTTACTACAAGCGAATATTGCAGCTGTGCAGCGCATGAGCATAAATAATAACCAAATACCTTGCAAATGTACAGAACTTCGCACACGTCACGATTTTGCAGGGCCAAATGTAATTTCGCATAAATTACGCATTAAAAAAACGACCAACCTTTCCGTCCTTGACAATAGGAGTGGAGACTCCATATCCTCCAATGAGCCCGACGGGAAACATGGAAACTTTCTTGGTGTTCCTGATCTCGTCGAATAGCTGCAGGTCGACAGTATTGTCGTCATCTCCAAAGTACATGACGCCGTCATGCGCATTCTCGTGGAGCCACGACACTGCGGCCCTGCGGTTCGACACGCCTCGAGGGTAGTTGTTGCCAACGTATACGTAGGGCTTCGGGCTAGAAATGTGCGTGTAGGGCAGCCCTGTGCGTCTGGAAATTAAAATTTATTCGATAAATGGTGGTAGGTCCTCATATGTGAGAGGTCGCCTGGATGGGTACCAGCGCAATTTCTATTTCTCCCGCGAAACAGCAGTGTAAATGCAATGGTGTGTATCGGATTGAAAGACATTGTAGCCAGAGTAACTACTGGACATATTGAGACTTAATATTTTATGTATCAGGATGGCGAGCGCAGTGGAATGCCAAGCTTGCTTTGTAATTCAAGGCAAGGTTTTCCTACCGTTCATGAGCGGTCGCATCGCTTACTATCAGGCGAACGGCATGCTCGTCTCGCCATTCATTGCAATAAAAAAAAAGATATTGTTATTGTATGGCATTGGAGTTGGATACTGGTATGGAAAAACTCGCCTGTATTGTATTTTGGCACGGAAATAATGTAGTGGTTGTGGGCGGGTGGTGGTACGGAAACAATGTACTAAATACGCTTCTACCAAGTGCTATAAGTTGCAGTTAGCTTATATAAATAAATTAAATTGTAACCACTTTCTTAAAAAACATCTCACAAACGTTTCCCAAACATTACAATGTCGGTTCAATCAGTAATTGACCATCTCTGATTACTAAATAAAATCGCCTACCTATTTTTCGTAAAATGAGACCTAAACTGATTCAAGTTTATTTTCATTTCCGTGAAATAATTTCTCTGAAATAGATTGAATTAGTTGTTACTTTTCTCAAATAAGGAATGAAAATATTCTTATTCATTGCATACAAAAATCTCACAGTTATCATAATAGCAAAGTTTAGTCTTATGAGCTTCCTCGACCAACTGTTAATAATACTTCAAAATATATTATATAGTGCCATGTTCAAACACAACAACCTCGTTTGCAATCTCTGTATTAAGTGATAATATATTATGTACATGTTGTGTACATGTGTATACAGGGTATATCAAGACTGCTACCGAAAACGAAGCCGGGTGGAAGTTTAAACGACTTCAGACACAATGCAACAGAAAAAGTTGCAAAAAAAAGCGACATTTTTTTTTTGTTATTTTTTTCCGATGGCCATATTTGGGTGGTAAATACATTTTTTCCTAAAATAATAGTATATACCCTTTTATTTATAAATACTCTAAGGTATAAAAGAGTTTAAATTATTATTTTAGCAAAAACTATGGATTTACCACCCAAAAATGACGATATTTAAAAAATCATAAAAAAAAATTGTCGCGTTTCTAGGCGAAATTTTTAATTGCATTGTGTTTGTTGCCTCTAAAACTACCACCCGGCTTCGTTTTCGGTAGCAGTCTTGAGATACCCAGTATAATAACATACAGGGTATATCAAGACTGCTACCGAAAACGAAGCCGGGTTTAAGCGACTTCAGACACAATGCAGCAGAAAATTTTGCAAAAAAAAACGACAATTTTTTTGTTATTTTTTTCCTATGGTCGTATTTGGGTGGTAAATGATTTTTTTCCTAAAATAATAGTGTATACCCTTTTGTTTATAAATAGTCTATGGTACAAAAGAGTTTAAATTATTATTTTAGCAAAAACTATGGATTTACTACCCAAAAATTATGATATTTAAAAAATGATTAAAAATAATTGTCGCATTCCTTTGCGCAATTTTTAGTTGCATTGTGTTTGTAGTCACTAAAACTACCATCCGGCTTCGTTTTCGGTAGCAGTCTTGATATACGCAGTATAAAAGCCTTCCACTTTGGTTTTACCTATAGTAGAGGATAGGTCTAAGCGAAATACAAATAATGGTCTTTTAGATTTACGCAAATGTTGATAATATAAAACTATTTTTACGGATTTATCGCGAATTTGGTTTAATTTTTACATGTATTTTTCCCGACATAAACATATGGACAGGGTAGAAGGCGCGTAAAGTATGGCAACGTATGTAGTGTGGCGCTCCATTGCATGCCTAGTGGACAGCTACTGAAAGTAGTCGTCTCCCGGAACGATTTAAAAATTCTTGCTATTATGACAGACATTTTAACAACAGTGAAGATAATATTTTTATCGCCATTTAAACGAAATCTAATACACAAAGTTTTGTTTTAGCGCAAGTTTCACAGCCATATTTTCGATATGTCAAATTTTTCAGACCATTTAGTTTTGAAACATGGTTTGAAATCAATGATCGCGATGACGCGACGTTTCGATTATTTTGCAGCTTTTGCGGCCACGGGGTGGAATGAGGTATTAGTCATCCGCTCAGTGAATGTAACGAAAGCTACCTTCATTCATTATTATTCAAATTAAACAGTGAATTTCACCTTTCTCATTCTACTGTTTTACCACGAAACCAGCAAAATCGAAACGTCCCATCGGGAAATTAAACAATGTAAATATTAAAACAAATTCAAAACGAAATACTTCTATTTCAACGAAGTACGAATATTTTAAAATAGCTGACGGAACAATGCATTGCCAGACTAATACACTGAGCTAGCCGAGGACTAGTTCTCGAAATAGAAATTCATCGAGCGCATAAGCCTTATAGGGCAGCGGCTAACAGTGAATAATTTAACTATGAAACGATATTTATATTTCAGTTGGTCATTAAGCGCAGTGTTATTGTTAACGCTGCAGCTCCACCATTAAGCATATTCATATACCGGGTATCTCAAGACTGCTACCGAAAACGAAGCCGGGTGGTAGTTTTAGTGGCTACAAACACAATGCAATTAAAAATTTCGCATAGAAACGCGACAATTATTTTTTATGATTTTTTAAATATCGTCATTTTTGGGTGGTAAATCCTTAGTTTTTGCTAAAATAATAATTTAAACTCATTTATACCTTAGAGTATTTATAAATAAAAGGGTATACACTATTATTTTAGGAAAAAACGTATTTACCACCCAAATATGGCCATAGAAAAAAAATAACAAAAAAAAAATTGTCGCTTTTTATTGCCATTTTTTCTGTTGCATTGTGTCTGAAGTCGCTTAAACTACCACCCGGCTTCGTTTTCGGTAGCAGTCTTGATATACCCTGTATTTATTTAGCACGAGCTATATGGAGAAATAACAAAAATGTGGGTCACGTTAACATAACACAATGAGGACTGAGAAAACCAACTACCTGAACAAAATAAACGATATTCGATTTTTTTTTCTCTTACACTCTCTCTCGTGTGTGTATTTTTGATATGCTATAAATTATAAACGTAGGTTCACACTAGGTTTAATTTCAAACATTCTACCACGACACGTCCAAATATCATCCTTTATTCGCAAACCACTGGATACATGCCTTTCACAAGGTCACACAGAATACTACACCCCTCTATAAGCTATTTGTTGGCCTAATATTTGTATTGGATGGATCACAGACCGCCCTCGAATATTTCCTAATTTTAGTGTTCTGTCTGGATATGTCAAGCGGATAGGGGATTTCTCTTATAACATGGTGCCTCTATATCTCCATCCTAATACTTAATTGAGTCCAGCATTGACTCCACAACTTATATGTACATACATTCACGCCTTTATCCCAGCTGAGGTACTACCAGGACACCCATCTTTCGCCTTGTGTGTTTCGTCCTACCATGGGCAAGCCTAGCGCCATATCGGGCACAAATTCGTGACAACGGGTTACTAATGAACAGAAAATGCGATATCACTTTGCCCGGCCCGAGGTTCGAATGCGAGACCTCAGCTTTGCAATCATACAGTAGTACAACTGTGCCACCGAGTCAGTCAGTTATATATTTTATGCATGATTAACATATAATGTATTATGTTCTTCCCGTTGTATTATGTAATTTATCTTGTAAATAAACATGTTAACATATAAAACTCGTGTCATATTGTTAAATTAATTAATACTTTGTGTAAAGATAAAAATAAGCGTCGTATAAATTATTCTGTATCAGCCCATATACGTCCCACTGCAGGGCACGGGCCTACTCTACAATCGAGAATACGATTGAGAGTGGTTAGGCCATATAGTCCACCACGCTGGCCTAGTGCGTGTTGGCGGACTTACATACCATAGAAGTTTTTATAAATCGCTATGGTATGCAGGTTTCCTCACGATGTTTTCCTTCACCGTTTTAGTGCGTGGTGATTGATTATCAATACACACATGACTCCGAAAAGTCAGAGGTGTGCCCTGGGATTCGAACCCGCGACCATCGTGAACACCCGGGCAGCCGCGTCTAGTCCGTTAACCAACAGGCCACCACGCACTTATAAATTATACATTTGTATAATTAATGTTAATAACAATCCGTTTAAATTAGAGCCACACTTTATTACATAATTTGACCTGAGCCGCGCAACTAATATACCGATTATCTTATCTAATTTAATGAAATAGTAGCCGTGTCACATAATATGTACATTCATAATGCTACCATACAAATCGTTAGGGACGACATAAATAGATAATGAACAGTAATTTTTATGTTTGTTTCTAGCAGGTAATCTCCGTAATTATGAAATATTTTATGGGTACTCTTAAAGTAGGTACTAGTACCTACTCTGTACAATTTTTTAACTCTAAAAGTTTTATGAGTTACTGTAAATCTAAAATATTAACAAAATAGATTTTATGAAAGTAAGTAGGACATATTGAGAGCAGCTATTTCAACATACAACTGTGTTGAATTTATATAAATGTAATTGAAAACTTTCCATATTTATCTCGTTTAAAACACCTAATTGAGCTAAAACAAATACATATTACGATATTATAACACCTGTGTAAGGCAACATGATTCCAATTTGGGCACCAATTGTCTACCTTGGTCTGCAACAAAAAATCCCGACACAGCAATTAATTTTTACATCATTAAACAAGAGCGATTTTTTGGAACGTTCGTAACAATTATATATTTTTTAAATAATAGGTATTACGTTATTTTTTACATGGCGTCTAACCGTAACATATTTTAAATACTTATTAAGTTTACTACTAAGCGATAAGCTCGCCTTATGGCTTATGCTCTCATTAGAATTTAAGCCACAATAAATAAGTCACACTTTTATTACCGAAGCGAATGCAATGACAATGATGATTGTATTTATTACCATTGCATACAAAAAATGTACCAGTTTTATATTTGTTTTTTTTTTTTTTTTCATATTATTTAAACATGATCTATTCGAATTATTATTTTATTTTTATTTAATTCTTTATTGTACATAATAAAAAGGAATAACAGTTTAGAGATAATAAAACAACAAAGTACAAATGGCGGTCTTATCGCTCTAAGGCAATTTCTACCAGACAACCATGGGATGGATATATGAGCAGGAAAAAAGATAGGGCAGATAAGATAGGAATTAATGTATTGTACAGTTGGATATAATCTTTTCCTAGATTTCTAGAGCAGTCTAAACAAAGTAGCATATACTTGAACTTGAACTTGTGATATATAGCACCTACATATACATTTACTACGTTCGAAAATTTTGAAACTCATTCCCCCAAATACTGGATAGCTACTCAGCCACCGGACTCATTTGATATGACGTTATTTTGAGGTTCTGTTAAATTTCGAAATGAAATACTGGATAGCCATTTAGCTCATAAATCGGTCTACTCAGAAAACATCCAGCTAAATTTCCACAGATTAACGAAAAGTTTGTTTTCAGTTACAATTTTTATTTTATAAATATAAACGTTCCATTTGACGCAATATTCTTCATACATGATTTCCCTAAATTGGAAATTTAACCCTTTATATTTAATATGAGGAATCATTGTAACGTTTTTACTTTTGTTACGATTATGTTTAAAGCTATATTATATATTGCCATGTTATTATTTTAAAAATCTGTTAATAAAATCATGTGGGTGAAAAAACTTATGTCCCTATATCCGTAGCGAGTTTATTAAAAATATTATGATGTTTGTTTATTTTATTTATTGTTTACAATTGCACTCGGTTTTAAAGTTAGTTTTTGGAATATCTTTTCAATAAATAGGTATATAAAATACCAAACAACGGCTGCAGAACCACCTAAGTACCAAATGGAGAAGACTATGTAGGTAAATAAATACGATATGAGAAAGAAGCTGTGCTGGATATTATAAACAGGTAAGTATACACGTATTCCTCTAAGTTTTAACGAATTTATATGATAATTAACTATTTAATATATAATATGAATCGATTATTCACACATTTTAAATCATCATCATCATCTACAGCCTGTAGGTTCCCACTGCTGGGTACCTATAGGCAGAGGCGACTCGTGAAATTTTTTGATGGGGGTTCACAAAAAAATTAATTGAAAAACTAGAGCTTACTATTTATTATATTTGTATACAAAATCCATTCGCCGCTCTTTTTGGCATGCGAAGATATCTATTACTTTCTTGTGAAAATCAGAAATGGAATTGATTAAGCGTACAAACTATTTTTTAATATTTATTAAAAAAAAAACTGCGTATTAACTGACGAAGTCGACGAGCTTGCTTGACGTTGTTTGTATACATAAGGGCCACAATAAGGACGACAACTGCGCATAAGTAGGATATCCCGCCGGCGCGCGCACGGCACGACTGGCTGTACGACAACTGAGTGACGCGTGAGCGGCGCTCCACATTACGCTAATTTCTCATACGATATCTTTTGTTTCACGCGTCAGCGCGAGTCGTAGCTCTCTTTCGCACTCATTGAATACAGTACTAAGAGTCGTACTAAACTTCGTTTCATAGGAGCACAATCGCTGGCGCTCCACTCGTTACAAATTTACGCTACATGTACCTATATAGGTAATATAATAAGACTTATTATAGGCGTAGTAAAATATAAAGAATGTACCTAATGTAAGGATTTATGTATTATAAATATAGTATATAAATTATTAAATTAGCTAAGTATGTAATTTTCGTGGGAGTGCACTGCACCAGCGCTCTTTCGGATGAGCCGCCTCTGCCTATAGGCTTCTCTCATATTATGCCTCCTATATCTCCTCCTCATGTAGTAGTATTATGTAATAAATATGGAAAATAAAGTATGGTACAATGTGTATAACTATAAATAATCCTTTGTTTCAGGAGCTAGAGTGGAGTACATAAATATTCAATGTGTACCTATATAATAACACCGTCCAAGAAATATGGCTCATATATATAGTGCCATGTATATCAGCTATAGACTAAATAAGTAAGCTCAACAAATATATATATAAAAAATAAAAAGAGATACATAAAATTATGACATACTTTAACTTAAACACTTTTGCAGGTAACGCTATAGAAATCATGCATACAACAAATCATTTGGACAATACACACCCTTTTGAAATGAGTATGTAATATAAAAATATACAAAAAAGAATGAGACAAATTGTGTCAAGGAAGAAATATTTGCATCAGAAAACAGTGTTTTAAATCAAAGTTGAAGAATCTTATGAATTTTAATTAATATGTAATACATAAAATAAATTGTTTATTTCACCTATTTTCATTGTTAAAAAATGTCATATTATATTTCTATTGTACATTTTTAATAGTACATTTATTAATTTAGTTTTAAATTAATGTTAAAATAATTGTTATTATTTTGTGTTTATAAAGGAATATAGATATAAATGTAAGACAGATCTAAAGAAATGTAGATAATTAAAAAAATATAATATGTACTAATGCTGTTATTAAAATAAATATACTACAATAAAACATAACTCATTTTTATTTGTATTCATTCCATGGTAATTCAATAAAATGCACTGTACGGTTTAAAATATGTTTTTTATTATATTATTCCTTGTTGCAACATTTTCATTGGTTATACTATGTGGAGCTGGTGGAAATGATTCAGAAAGATCAATCTCCAATATATGATCATTCTGGGAACATGCTATATTATGTAACACAGCACATGCCTCTATAATAGTAAGCTAATTTTCAAAAACTTATATAGCCCAACTTGCAGACAAGAAGATCTTTGTTGTAAAACCAAAGACCCTCTCCACTGGGTTTCTTGTTTTAGTATGGTCTTGATTGTAAGCTTCTTCAGTCTCCCCTTTCCAGAAATGCACATAAAGGAGAATCATTGAAATTTTTACTATCATGCACCGCGCCTGGCCATCGGCCTATAATGTTTCTTATCCTCAAGTTAGGGTCGCAGACTGCTTGCACATTTATAGAAAAATGGCCTTTTCTGTTTCTAAATGTTTCTGCTTGTGGTCCTCCTAAAAACAAGATAATAAAAATTAGAGCTCTAGCAAATATTCTTATTTCAAA
The DNA here is from genome assembly GCA_009982885.2 of Hyles vespertilio. Classification (NCBI taxonomy): domain Eukaryota; kingdom Metazoa; phylum Arthropoda; class Insecta; order Lepidoptera; family Sphingidae; genus Hyles; species Hyles vespertilio. Next base: position 28,547,275 of record CM042833.1, on the reverse strand, counting down.
CTACAAATAATTTTATGTAAATTGAAAAAATATATTCATAAAATTGAATTCATTATAGGAAACTACTATTGTAGTTGAACATTGTTCCAGTATATACTGAATAGCTACAATCAGAACAAATCATTGTATGATTAATTATATTATTTTATATATTTAGCCCTACAACTATTTAGAGAGCTTGGTTATATGGGGTACAGTGGGCTGGGGAAGAGCCAATTACCTGCTAAATGTTTTGATTCCAACAAGCATATATATATAAATTATTGTGTAGAAATCATTTAGAGTGTGCCTTTATACTGTGCATAATATATTATTCTATTCTTTGATTAATAATATAATATTATGTACAGTAAAAAGGGATACTCTAAATGATTACTACACAATATAAAATACGCTAGGCATTTTAGAAGCACATTTAGTTAAAATAGGATAAGAAAACATATATTTGTGTACATGTAAAAGCTTAATAGTTATGTATACATTATTATAAGTAGAAATTACCTGGAGATTTGATCCTTATATGTATGAAATTTATAACTTCAATCACTCCTGCGATCGCATAGAAATCATTCGCAATATGGCATTGTTGTTGTTAGTTGGGAATTTTCATGCCACGATTTTGTAGTTTAACTAACTCTGCTGCAACTTTGTGTTGTACAGTCGGCTGTTCCACATGAAATACATCTCCAATAATCTTCTGGTAACTGCCTGTCGTAGAATATCATAAAGCAAGTAACAGTTGGTCGCAAGTTTTTATCAATCGACTTCTATTTGTAGTTCTACTTCTATTTTGCCTCCAGCAAGGAACACAGATGCAGAACAGTTTCTTTCTTCAGGCGGAACCTCACTTTGTTTGAATGTTTTCTTCTTTGTATTTGTCAAAAGCATTGATTTTTTTCTTGATTGACTCGCCTTGATGAAGCTATATCGTCATCAGACAGCGATGAAACCGACGCGAGAGTCATTTTAGTAAATTTTATGTAGAATTGATAAAGTTAAGAGTGGTCGCAGGCGGCCTTAAGACGACGGCTGCTTAAAACTAGAAATTCTTAAAAATTTGACTGTTTTACAGCTGTCAAACTCTTAAGTTGCTTTCGAGAATACGAATCGGATGAATAATGCCCCATTAAATATTTAATTCTTAAGTGGTTTAATCGAAGTTATATTTAACTGGAATCAATTTAACAGGTCATTAGAGCTAGTTAATCGGAGTTAAAAGTTAATTGGCTTTCCAGTATTTGGGCAATTGTCTTTTAAAATCTCCTTTGGTAAATAAGTATTATTTTGGGTCTACGAATTTTACACAGTCTTAATGCCTTTGAAATATTCTATTTGTATAATCTTACCTGAGAAGACCTACGACTTCATCGGAGCACACGGGTTGATCGTCAGCAACGATCCAATGTATTCTGGGCACGTGCATCAAAGTGTGAGCGAGCCGCGTCAACTCAGGCACCTGCTCGGGCCTCGGGTACGTGGGTGTTACGTAATAAATCATCTTCAACTCCGTCTTGTTCATGTTAGGCCTCTGGTCCTGGAAGTTCACGTGACAAAGCTTGTTCTTCACATTTACCCGAATACTCTTCGATATACTGGTTGTGGCCACGCCGTCCAAACTGTAAACATAGTAGCAATCAGGCTTACAATATTAGCATTTAGGCTTTCCCACAGGATGTGAGTATTATGCATCAGTTACAGTTCACAACGTGAGGCCAATTTTCAGCCAACTCTGACGACGCAATCTTTCGTGGTTTAAGTGGTGAATTGGGTCGATATAAACGGTGCAATAACTGGTGCAGAACGCTATGCAACGGTGCCATCTAATCTTAGATCTTCGAGGCCAACTAATCTCATAATTTAAGCAAGAGCTAAAAAGCCTGCAAAAGCCTTTCTTAAAGATCAATGTGCACTTTTTTAGAAAATTTCTTTTGTTGAATTAAAAAGTAAATTTTACAAAATATGGGTCAAGAGCCAAGAGGAACAATCTGGGTGTATCTTGATTATTTGGAATGTCCTATTAATACTCAACGTATTAAAAATACAAGTTACTAACAATCTGTATGGGAATAACAGGCTAACCAGCACACTAATCAAGCTACGAAAAGATTTTTAGTATATGAATCTTTGATACTTTGAAGTTTGAAGAATTTATATCTTTTGCTGTTTCGCACCTTTTAAAACATCTTTCAATAGTAAATTGAATTAATATACTGAATGAAAGCACGAATTGATGAAGAACTACGAACAATGAAATTATGTCACAAATTTTAAACCGCGACTATTAAAACCATAATAAACATAATATGGCGGTTTCTGTAATCTACAGCCCACCAAAAACATTTCATGTAAACAGCGCCGGATCTAGATATTTTTCGAGGCGGGAGAATGACGCCCCCGCCTTCCTATATTTTATCTTTATCATCATCATCATTTTTACCAACCAGACGCCCACTGATGGAAAGAACACAAGGAAACACAGGCCTTCGGAAAAGAACGCCATTTTACCATAATTTTAAGCAATTTTACACGCTTTATATTAGCTTCACTTGAATGTAGCTTCTTTTGAGGGTTAACGTCACTCGCGTCCGTAGGCTATGACTCTAGTTTCACTACTAGAGCTGGCAAATGAATGATACAGTTCATGGTGGTAGGACTTAAGTGTCCGCCTGGGTAGCAATCACCGTCCACAGGGCGTAAAGGCCGCCAGCCAGACCTGCCCGACCAGCCCGTTTTATTCCGGTTTTTCGAGGGGTTTGAGTCCGGGCATGAGGTTGTACCGTGTGGCTATTTTCGGTCGCTGTGGAAGGGAGGAGTGTTGACCCGACGGCTAAGGAGACCCGTAGAAATGGTTGTCCGCTGGCCGCCCGCGGTACAATACAGGAGCCTAATCGTGGCTAACCACCACAAGAGGTGGCGTCACCATACCGCGCATAATCTTAGGTCCCGTCGTGCCGGTTGGTGACCGGATGTGGGGTCCCGCCGGCACATTCCGGGAGGGTTCAGTTGCCCTTCCATCCGGCGGATCAATGTGTCAAATGCCGACCCTTTCGTGCTGGTGTTCATTCGGCCTTCTTAATGCCCGGACTTAGGCTCCTCGATGCCTCTTCGCCAAACCCGAGATGGGTTTGGCTAAGAGGCATCAATCATTCAACCTCATGACAGTGCAATTAAACAGAGTAGGTCCTTCAGCGGTGCATAACCCCACCACCACGCTCACTATGGAGTTCAACATCCGCGGACTCCATACGAACCTCAATGCCGTCCACCACCATTTCGAGATGCCCCGGCCTGCTTTGCTCCTACTTGCTTAACCCTGGTTATTCGCTTGAAGAAAACTTAAAGCTTAAAGTCGGGGTATGCTTGTATTTCGGTCGGACATCTGCCGTCGCCGTTTGCGCTGCATGGAGGACTCCTTCTCCGCTATGTGGGTGCACATGGATCTTGGTTCCCTACGCCGCATCTACGTGTGCCTTTACAGGTCTCACAACGGCGACAATGTGTCGACTCGGTTGTTCAGGTATTTTAGCCAGGCGGCTAATGACGCGCGGGCGCAGTTCCCGTCGGCCAAAATGGTGGTCTTGGAGGATTTCAATGTACATCCCGAACTGTGGCTCGGCTCCTCCAAGACGGATAATGCTGGTACCTCTGGCCTTTGGGCACTTCCGATCACTGCCTGGTTGGGTCGTCAGTACCATTTGCTTCACCTCCACGTCCCGTGCAGGTTAAGCAGAGGGTCTGGCATTACTCGTCGGCAGATTGGGATGGTATGCGAAATTATTTCTCTTACATCCCTTGGAGGCAGCGCTGCTTTGAGGGTAAAGATCCTTCAGCGAGTGTCAATGCTATTACTGACGAGATCAGGCTTGGAATGGAATACTACATTCCTTCCTCTGAGATCGCCAGTAAGGGCTGGACGCTCGTGGTTCAATCGTGCATGCGCCGATGCTGTCGGAGACAAATAGGCGGCGTATCGTGCTTGGATCAGGGGTCGCGCCATGAAGGATCCCAAAATCAATTCCCTCAAAGAAGCCTACAACGAGCTACCAAGGTCTGCAAGAAGGCCTACTTTAGAGCGGATGCCCAGCGTATTAGCAGGGTGGCGGGCGTGCGTTGGCCAATCACCCAACTAGCAGTCGTACTTATTGGAGTTTGGCCAGGGCCGTTCAATCTAACTTCTGCCATCCAGCGTTGTCACCGCTCAGGGTCGCTGGCTCACAAGGCGCAAGAAAAGGCTGCCTTACTGTCAAATCTCTTTGCAGCTAATTCCCGCCTCGAGGACCGTAGTTCCCAGACGCTGCCTAAACTGCCCGCTTGCGGTTTCTCAATGGCGGATATCCGCATTAGGCAGTGTAATGTGCGGCGTGAGCTACGGTCTTTCAATGTGCAAAAAGCCAGTTTTAAGAGATTGTGCAGCTGAGTTGTCTCCTGCACTGACTCGGCTCTACCGAGCGTCCTACCGCACAGGAGTTGAGCCTGAGTCTTGGAGGGAAGCCAATGTGCAATCGATCCCCAAAAAGGGTGATCTATCTGACCATACCGACTATCGCCCTATCGCTATCACCTCAGTGATGTGTAAGGTCATGGAGCGGATTATAAACGCTCAATTGATCCGCTACCTGGAGGATTACACGTTGATCAGTGACAGACAATACGGATTACGTCAAAATCGATCAACGGGCGATCTTCTAACGTTTGTCCTGCATCGTTGGGGTGAGCCGATTGATCGGCGTGGCGAGGCTCTTGCTATGAGCCTTGACATAGCTAAGGCTTTTGATAGGGTCTGGCACCGTGGTCTTCTTTCCAAATATCCGGCATACGGTCTGCCCGACAAACTGTGTTCGTGGGTTTCCGGCTTTCTGCATGGGCGTAGAATACGTGTCGTCGACGGGCACGCTTCGGTGCTCATTTCTGTAAAATGCGGGAGTTCCTCAGGGCTCGATAATGCCGCCCACCCTATTTTTTCTGCATATCAATGATATGTTGTCGCTAGGCAACACTTTTTGCTATGCCACATGGAACATAGATAGAACACAAACACATAGAAGATGTTCGTTCTTCTTTTTCGATTAATCAACTAAAACTAACTATAACAAATTGAATATTTGGAACTAAACATAGTCGTTGAGATCGGCGAAGGATTTTCCAAATATAGCTTAAACTATTTTGCACGCGCCGATACCACATATTCATTAATATTCGCGCCCCGCGAAAAAAATCGTTCTGCTATGTCCGTGTAAGTGGTGTTACGTTATTGATGACTTGTATAGTTGTCTCCCAAGATTCAATATGCCGCACCCTGAACTTGTCGCCCGGGGCACAGACCCCGTCTTGCCTTTCATAGGTTTCTTAAATAAGACTGTTAAATTAACGTGATAAAATAATGTAACTATGGTTAGAACTAGCTCGGGGACACCCAAAAAGCATTTCATCCCATGGGCACGTTTTATGTGTGAAGATCATTTCGATATTTAAATATTAATTAACGTAGTATACAGGGTATATCAAGACTGCTACCGAAAACGAAGCCGGGTGGTAGTTTAAGCGACTTCAGACACAATGCAACAGAAAAAGTTGCAAAAAAAAGCGACATTTTTTTTTTGTTATTTTTTTCCGATGGCCATATTTGGGTGGTAAATACATTTTTTCCTAAAATAATAGTATATACCCTTTTATTTATAAATACTCTAAGGTATAAAAGAGTTTAAATTATTATTTTAGCAAAAACTATGGATTTACCACCCAAAAATGACGATATTTAAAAAATCATAAAAAAAAATTGTCGCGTTTCTAGGCGAAATTTTTAATTGCATTGTGTTTGTTGCCTCTAAAACTACCACCCGGCTTCGTTTTCGGTAGCAGTCTTGAGATACCCGGTATATTCTCAATTGTAACTAAAATTATTTGTTATCATTAAAATAAATACCATGATAAGTTCATAACCGTCGCAATCACATCGTCTCCATAGGATTCCCTTGCAGATATGGGAAACAAAAATATATTTCTAAGTGTTTTTCAACATAATCTAAAATAAGATTATTTTATAAATAAATACTGTTACAGTGCTGTTTTTAAATTTTTAGGTTCCGCAGCATATTAATCAGTGTTATTTTTAAAGAAATGTGCAACCATCAACGCATCTCTCTTAGGTAGGTTGCTACTATCAGCTGGTACAAAATTTGACTCCATTCTGAGACTCGCCCCCGAAACGGCTTAATAAGTCTAAAGATTTCTTAAAGTCTGAAAACTATTTCAGAAAAATCGCGAACTTCAACCACAACTAACTTAGATCTACAATCACAAGTCCCAACTATTTACTACAATGAATTGACCTAACTCCATGGAATTGACAAAGCTATTTACTGCGCGATGACGTCACGAGAGCTGCAACCAATCACAGAGCGTTCTGGTCATGGAGAAAATGTCTTTTTTAATCAATTTTATTTCGTGTGTTTTACAAAAAATAAACTTAATTTAGTCCAAATTATCGTGAAATATGCTTTTTTATGCTATTATCTTGCAGGATGACCACAATTCGTAGTATATTTTCAATGTTGTCAAATAGCCTATTATGTCAATGACTAATATTGTAATATGACAAATGAATTAAAATGGATAAAATCTACAAAATTTAATTACTCATCATCTAAAGTGTAAATCATATTAATTAAATTTATTTCATATGTATTAATAGAACTATTGAAAGATCACGACACTATCTTAACAATCTATAACATTGCCACAACCTTTTGACACTCAGTTGTATCAAGAAACAATCTCACCCATGCAACTAAAATTTGCATATTATGTATAGCACTATCTTCAGGGGCTTATTTGCTTATGCAATCAACTAAATATTTTGACTAAGGTATAGAGTTTGTGAATGTTTTTATTAGTGGCTATAAAAGGTTACATTTGTATCGTAATACATTATTTTTAACTATTTATTGATATTGTTAATATCCTGATATCAATTTTTGAGACCTCTTACATCAACAGTTGTCATAGTCTCATATCTTAACTTCCATATCCTAGTTTAAAGGGTTGGGAAACAGAAGTTCGAGTTTTAGAATTATTTTTTTTTGTAAGTATACTATAACATAATTACCTACCATACCAAATATCGACCTTCTAGGCCATAAGAAAGTACCCTAAGTAATTTGTGAGCCAAGTTATTAGGGTTTAAAGACGACAAAGCGCTTTGAAAAAAGGTAGTGCCCCTGTGCTTTACTTGGTTCCTCTCGGCGGGTGCCCCAAAATTAGTGTTAAACGTTTTGTGCAGACAAGCTGAGTGAATGATAAGAAGTAATAAAATAATCAGACAATGCATTGTTAATAAATTTTGTATAATAAGAACTTGAAAATGAAGCCAGGTGGTAGTTTTAGTTACTTAAACAAAGCAACTAAAAATTTCCCAAATATAAGTAACATTTTTTAACAGAAATTATCCTAAAATAATAATATACACCCTTTCATTTTGAAAGATGCAATGGTACGCAAGAGTTAAAATTATTATATTAGCAAAAACTAAACCTAAACAAGATGATAGTTAAAAAAAACTATTTTGCATAATTTTAAGTGTCTGCAATCATTCAAACTGCCACCTGGATTCAATTTCAGTTGCAGTCAAGATATGCTCTATAGAATAAACAAAATAACTTAGAACAGTGTTAAAGATCTAACAATAATAATAATAACAGTAAACAGAAGAGTAATTCCACCAATTTACAAGTCCATTTCAACTATATCATACTAATTTTGAGATAGAAAATTTACTTATAGCACTACAAACACTGTGCTAATAATCATCATGATTTTCTTATCTCAATAAGTAAATGTTGAAATGCAAATATTTTTTATTATTTAACTTAGGAGCAGTTTAATTTTCATCAAAATATGCAGCACACATACATAAAGACTGAAGTTTATTTTTTCATTTACTTGGAAAATGAATGAAAATTGTTTTACCAAAAATACTTATGTCTTCATTTTAATGAATACTATATCAAATGAAGAATAAATATTTTACTTACTAAGTAAAATATGTAAATATGCCAACAAAATTTTTGAATCAGTAGTAACTATTTCAAATTTTTTATAAGATTAATTTCATTTCTCTCTTTTTTTTGCTTAGTAATAGAATAGATCACAATTTTGAAGTTTTTTTTTTTTATATTAATTAATATCTCTTGAATGTAGCACAAAGAATAGTATAATTTTCTTCAGTATTAAATTACATAAATAGAACAATAATATGCAAGCTTACTATAAAATGTGACACAAAATAAAGTACAATGGATAAATTAAAAAATAGAATAGAATTTGCAATTGTTTTACATAAAACCATTTGGAGATAATGCTAATAATACAACCTGCACTCAGAGTGCCTGAATCAAAATATGTGCTTAAATTCTTAATAACCAGGCGTAGAAGCAGCAACTAAGAATTCTCGCTCTTTATTTTGGTATGAAATAAAATTTGTCTCATATTATGTTTTTAAATATTTAAGATACAGTCCCGAACAACCTGCATGTAAAACTTCTCCTCACAATATATAAATAATATAAAAGAACATACGTCAGAATTTTACAGTAATTAACGTTTAATTTTTTACTAGATATATTTACCTTAGCATTTCCATTTTTGGCCAGAAGAATACTAACAGAAATATAGTAACGAATAAAGCCATGATAAATATTTTTTTAAATAAATTTAAAGATTTCATTCTCATTTCAAACAATTTAATCCCACTATTATACACAGAATGTAGCACAAGTATCCATATTTTGCAATATTTTTAGGCCCACTTCTGACTTCTGTCTTCCGCGTCTGACAACCTCAGTACAATGCTCAGAACAATGAGTAACATAAAAGTAGCGCTATTGACATTTCAACGTACACTCTAATTTTGACAACAAGAAATAATCGTGGTGTGATCTCTTCTGATAGTTTATCGATATCGATACATGAACTTTATTCATAGCAAATTCCTAGACACTGTGGTAGATATTCATACATTAATCATTATTATTTATTTCAAATCCATAGCCATTTTTTATTTATTAAAAACTTGTGTCTTATCTTTGTAGCTACAGAACAAAAAATATAATACGATGATATACTTTTTTTGAAAAGGTGTTCTCTGGTGTCCTCAGTTGTTACTAAGATAAAAAAAAATAGCAAAAATATAAGATAACTCCCATGAAAACATTTTGAATTAGCAGTTAAAACTACCGCATGTAAATGTAAAAAAAAATTACATGTGTGATTGCGTTACTCTGTTAGAGTCCTCGCCCCATAAGTCTGCGCGCGGAGAAAATTTGAACTGATGATGACGTCATGAAATGTTGCCGACTTAGTGGATTTACCCATAGAATGATCATTAATAATCAATATTTCATTTTTAATGCACTGTTACCGGGAAATGCATTCTAAAATATACAGCTTCTCTATTAAATTATGTACCATTCTTCGTTAATAAATAATATATTACACACGAACAACAATTTATATTATATAAAAATTACGTTGCAAAAGTATTCTAATCAATTCATTTTAAAATTTAATAATCTTAAAATGTTAGCGTAATTAAATAAATGCCAAGTATGCTATTCTCAATATGTGTTTTAAAGATATTTTTTCAATTTTTCGCCAATCAAAAAAGTACGTTTGTTTAACAGTTTACTGTAAAGTGTATACTACATTTGAAATGTAGCTTTGCTAAAATATTTAATACTTGGACATTAAATAATGGTGATCCAAAGTAGGTCTTATATCTCAATAACGAACTACCACCCGAAATATATGAATGTTTGGTGTTTTGTCAAACTTAGGTCATTACACTATAAAATTCCAAAACTTTTTATCAATCCTTTAATATATGACGATACAAATCCACGTATTTAAAAAAACTCACATATTGCTAATTGCGAAATAACAAAGTTACGTTAATTGACTATAGGTACCACAATTCCCATTTTTTGGGGAGTTTTTAATTTATGTGAGGCTTGCCACATTAACAGCGCCCTCCGTCGCGCGCACAGTTATCTGGCGAGGACACAGATCACTCCCAATAGATACCTAATGCAAGGCAGCGGTTGCGCCCCACACATATAAGCTATCAGATAGATATAAACCGATGCCAAATGTCGCGTCATCAGTGTCGTCCAAGTAGTGGACCCGCACATGTCGTCGCACGTTAGCGAAAATTACATTTTGGGAACATAATATTACAGTTAAAAATGATTTGTTCAAAATGGTGTGCAAACAACTCAAAAAATAAAGTATCTAAAAATACGCAATAAGTTTTTATCGATAACTAATATTCTTTACCTGCGTGGTGGCCTGTTGGTAAACGGACTAGATGCGGCTGCCAACATGTTCACGGTGGTCACGGTTTCGAATCCCAGGGCACACCTCTGACTTTTCGGAGTCATGTGTGTATTGATAGTCAATCACCACGACCTAAAACGGTGAAGGAAAACATCGTGAGGAAACCTGCATACCATAGCGATTTATAAAAATTTCTATGGTATGTAAGTCCGCCAACCCGCACTAGGCCAGCGTGGTGGACTATATGGCCTAATCACTGTCAATCGTACTCTCGATTGTAGAGGAGGCTCGTGCCCTGCAGTGGGACCTATGTGGGCTGATACAGAATATTCTTTAAATTAATTTGGGCCCGAGCGAGCTCAATTTATACTGGTTAATTTATCAATGTCAAACAGTCGAGTTCAGATGGAGAATCAGCCGTCTCTTTTTCGCATAGCAATAACCGTAATAAGCCATCTTTTTTGGCGAAATCACGCTTTCTTCTAGTGTTTGACGCATGTTTATAATATAATTCTCAGAAGTATCGATATTATAAAACAATAATGTAAATTAATTTTATTAAATGACAATGTCACAAAATATATTTTGATTTAAATAAAAATTACAAATGACCATAATTACGTTATTTTGTGTAATTTGAAATAGTTAAATTTGTTAACAAGGTACTTTTACAATATTTTTTTATTTACTTTTTCATATTTTATGATCTTTTATATCAAAACTTAATTTGGGTATTTCGCCATTTTGGTATACAAAAATACACGGTGAATAATAGAAAGAAAACCGTTGCATACTAAAGTATAAATCTTAATCCTATTTTATTCGTAGTTAGCGGTTGCCGGTTGGTATAATTTATCAGATCAGGCCGGTGAAAAAATATTATCAAACATTTAACAAGTTGGTAATTAAGTTATAGAAGCGATCATAACACATGAACTTACTAGCAAATCGAACTATCGATACATTTTTTTATTTATCGACTTATGCCTCATCTCTCCAGTGAAGTCCACGTGACCGCGCTGCAACCCGCCCACCCCCCGCGCAGTTCCCTTCGTTGGCGTTTTCGGTTCAAAACAAAACTATCGTAATGCGGTATCTATTGGAAGTGATCTGTGGGCGAGGAGTATAGTACGCAAAGCCTCTAAAGAGAATTTTTTTGCCATGTACATGATGGCATCGAAAATTTTTAAATATAAATAATTATTTGTCTCATTCTCTCCCATGATGTTGGCCCATTGGAAAAAACAGGATAAGTATATGAGTATCTTTCAGACTCTTTCTATGCTTTAGATAATATTCTGATCTGACAACAAATGTCATTGCCAATTTACTATGACATTTCGTCCGAAAACACTTGGCAAATCTTTGTAGTATCGAGAATATCATCCCATCTTGGAATTTATAAATACATTTTATAGGTCTACCAGAATCTCATGGCAATTGGGGTAATTGAAAATTGTGCATAGCAATACCAGGGTAATTGGATCGAAATATTTTGATACTTTCTATACAACTTATCATTAATTCATATTAACGAAATACTTTTATTAGTTAAATGTCTTATTTGCAATTATATGTTATTAGAATGATATGTAAGAGTGAAACAACATATCTAAGTATTTTATTTGCAGTCTCTTTAATGTTTATCATGAACGAATTAATCAGGGCTTATTTATAAAGATCCTGGCAGTAGGTCATTAGACGAAGATGTTGGTGATAATTATTTTTAATAAAGATCTCTTCTGGGATTACATCTGTTCACTAGAAGTGCAAAATATATCATTGTTTGATGGATCCTTATCCAAAATCTCTGGAAACTCCTGTAAATAGGTATTTAATGCATTATTGTTTAGTTTCAAAAAATGATATCAAAGTATATACGATAAAACACATATACATATCTAACACTAACCAAAAAAACATGAAGTATCAAAATTATTCACTCCAACTTGTTTGTTAAAACAACGTCGATTTAAAAATCGGCGATTTTGTTTGAATTTGACCAAATCATTTACGGATCTGGCGATAAAACTTGTAAACAATGTGTCACACTTGTGATCGTAGAACTAATTTGTATATTTTCGCTAAGGAATTATAGAAATCGTAAAATATTCACATCGAATGACATAACTCAAGTTTTGAATCAGCTGTTGACCGATGGTATTGCCACATAAAAATCTATATGTTTGTTTTTAATTTTATGCCATGAGATTCTGGTAGACCTATAACAGCCACCGATGAATAAGCATAACCATTTTTGGACCAACCCTAACTTATACCACGCAATAAATCAATAAACAACAATTCAAAAGCGTGGTTTGTTAATTGATTACTTATTTGTAGAGATTTTGAGTTGCACTGAATTGCTAATCACAGACCATAGACCGCGCGCCTATATGTTTACCGCGCGCAAAATTGGAACCACAGACCTGTGCCACAGGGCACAGACCAAGTATGTAGTAGTAAATTAAGTTGACGTCATGAAATGTTGCCGAATTAAAAATGGATTTAACCATGGAATTACTATTAATATGCTATTAAAGAATGGTTTTTGGAACTTGAGTTCACTGTTGTCGTGAAAATAGTTTTCATATGTATTGACGCGTTATACGATTGCATGTAATATATGCTAATTTATTACGATAAAAATTTAGTAAAACAAGGTAAATATATTACAGTTCTAACATATTTCACCCTATAATAGGACAATATAATTCCAAGCACTAAAATTATATCACAGTCTGCCGACTGGAATAAAACAAGTAGTGCGATTCACGTAACTTTTTGACGCGCCGATCAAGTTGCGGTGCGGTTACAATTAAGTTTACGCTTTGGTACAAAATGGTATTCTTGTAAGTGTTTAGCTGCGCGTGAACTGCGCGTAAGCTGCGCGTCAACTGTACGTCAGACGTATGAAAATTTTTTGAGATTTACATAAACGCGCAGCAGTAGAATACGCTTAAACGTTTGCGTGACGCGAACTTGACGCGAGCGTATTTGACAGCGGTTGTCAAAATTACGAGAATACGAAAAGGGCTGTTTTGATCGAAACTTAACCGCAACTGCACTGCAACTGAACTTATTATAATACGTGAATCGCCCTAAAGATTACTTTAAGTGACTATAGTTACCATTTTTTGGAGTTCTAAATTTTCATTTATTTTATATCATATGCGCCCACTACATCATTATTGCCCATTGACGGTATGTGATATAATTTTAATGGTTCAAATATTAATATCATTAAAAAAAAAAATTAAAAAAAATTTTAGTATTAAAACGTGAAATCATATTATAATACCTACTACATTCGTGAAATTCTATATTTTGGATGGACCAAAAGCTATCTGTAAATAAGGGTTCACAAGCTTCAAATATCGGATTGTTAACGTTTTAAAAATCTGAGTAATAAATTAGAATATTAGAATAAATTAGGGTAAATCCACTCAGACGGCTACATTCTATAACGTTACCATTAGTTCCAATTTCGGCCGCGCGCAGACTTTACAAATTATATGTTATCCACAGTTATCCACGTAGTCTATGAGGCGCGCCCGTCTAATGATAATAGTTTAATTTGGTTTAACTTAAAAGTACATATTGGATATTTAACATTGTATGATGAGCCTGTTTTTGAAATCTTTTATGATAGTTTATTTTATTACCATGCATCATCTGCTATATTAGGGCGAAAAGCACTCTGAGTTATAATTGCAGGGTGGGCGGCATAAATGTCCGTGATTTCAAGCCATAAGTGATTCAATGTTTTCTGTATCAGCCCATATACGTCCCACTGCAGGGCACGGGCCTCCTCTACAATCGAGAGTACAATTGAGAGTGGTTAGGCCATATAGTCTACCACGCTGGCCTAGTACGGCTTGGCGGACTTACATACCATAGAAATTTTACAAATCGCTATGGTTTGCAGGTTTCTTCACGATGTTTTCCTTCACCGTTTTAGTGAGTGGTAATTGACTATCAATACACACATGACTCCGAAAAGTCAGAGGTGTGCCCTGGAATTCGTACCCGCGACCACCGTGAACATGTTGGCATTCGCGTCTAGTCCGTTTACCAACAGGCCACCACGCACTTTCTAGATTCAATGTTTTATGGACGGCCAAAACATACGCGAGGTCACGCACTTCGTCGCAGGTTAATAGGGTAAATAAAACGGTTAAAGGTGATAGAGTCGACATTCGTTACAGTTGAAAGAATGGTAGTTTTGTTAAAATATAAAACCAACTTGAAGTGTAGGTCATCTTCGTTCTTCAGCGGCCGAAAGCGCTTTTGTTAAAGTTTAAAGAATATTTTTTCTGTCGTAACGTTTTATTACATTGGAAATATTAAAATTAAATTGTGAATTTATATGCTTGTTGGGTAGACAAAGAAAACTTTTGAATCTTAAACAATACGCTGAAGATATATGTCTGTAATTTTATTTGTAGTTCTAAATTTCGCCGCATGCCAATATATTGACCTAGGAGCTCTCGGAAACTCAACTTAATTTGAAATTCTAACAATGAAAGAGTTTTCAAAATCCGATCAGTATTAATCAATTGAAGATTTTATTTTCCTTACAACATTTCATTCCTTATTTAATTCACCCCCACCATACTGTTTTCCAAAATACACACCATAATTTTTTCTGAGTATTATAGAGCTAAAAGGAAAATGCCCATTTATGGTATTGGTAAAAATATCATTGATCTCAATACCGATACTGCTTAAAATTAATCATTCCATATTTTATAGTTTGTCCTTAAGCGTTTTCCTGTTGGAACGAAGTTCCTTATCACGCGTTGTGAAAGGAGGCTAGACGGAAAAAATTCTTACGAAAGTTGGCACGAAAAACATTTGACAATCGTTTTTTATGTCTTTTTTTGAAAATGATGTCATACATTGTATTTAACTCTAATAGAGACAATAAAATATCTAAATACATATTAATATGTTAAAGGCTGTAGTAAAAACTAAATATACGCTGAAGCCCAAAATTAAGTGGGAAACGTTACGACAATTTCTAATTTTCATCAAATGTCATAAATCAAATTGGTACAAAAGAAACATAAATTGCATAAATATGTGAAAAAAAAAAAACATAATGATGGTGATACCCAAATTTCTTTTGGTGGTGACATTTAATTAAAATTACATAATAAAACCGTAATACATTGATTTTCGATGCTCCTTAATAAATTTATTATTATTTACAATTGTAGTTTGTTATCCTGCTGTCAATCATCAACCCTTCATTTGACTATGTATCTTTGCCAATTATTAATAAAATTTAGGTTACTGATTAAGTTTATATAACATTATATTTGTTAATAATGAAAGGTATTATTTTTATTAACTTAAAAGAACTAAAATTTTATTACAATTCCTTCACTAATTAATGGAAAAGAAACTTCATTCCATTCGGGTGTCCCACCTCTCAAGTTTTTTTTATCGGGCGACAGCTTTTTATAAAATTAAGTAATTATCATCTTTACATTTTGTATACAGAAAAATATTTCTTAGTGGAATTGAAGCTCATTTCTGCAATAACTCCGAGTCGGCATCTGAATTATGTTTATCTTTATTGAAAATATTTATTTTTCTCTACACATAAAAGTAGGTTTTATCGAAGGACAACAATCTTCGCAACAATACTAAGTTTCATAGTAAAATGGCCAGTCTCCTTTAAATTGTAATACATATAACTTCAGAAGTTTCGGTTTTGTATATAAATATCAAACCTAATTTCAACCATTTTGGGTAAAATATAACCTATGTCACTCAATGATTTATAGCTTTCTATCAGTGAAAAGACTGCTATATTATGCATCGGATAATGGACTATCCAAAATAATAAGGTTGTCCTATTCGCACCAGTAGTTCCTGAGATTACCGAGCACAAACAAACTCTTCAGCTTTATATATTAGTACAGATTAGTGACATTAAAAAATAAACTAGAACGGACATCGGGAAGAAAATCTATGTGTATTGTGCTGATTCTCGCGTGGGTGCACGCTGGAACCCAATGATGCGAGAGCGAAGACGATGTTACGCAGTAGGCGTGACCGGGATAAAAACAAAAGGAGTAATGATTAGTGAATAAGTTAGGAACCGGCAAAGTACGGATGAGGAAGTACTACAGACAGTTAACAGAAAACTTATCGATAGACCTATTAACGTAAATAATAGGACGGAGCGGAAAGCGCGTCAAGTCAAAAGTGTTCAGACTAGGGATGTTGCGGATGTCGATTTTTTCACATCCGCGGATGCGGATGCGGATTTTCAAAGGCTCAAATCCGCGGATGCGGATGCGGATGTTTAACATCTTATATAAATATAGTATATGAATGAATATTGAAATTAAACCATTATTTAAGGATTTTATCGCTCACTAATATTTATCGATTTATCTATGTTAATTTTTTATATTTTTTAACTTCCCCATATTTCGATTACTTTAAAGGATTCATGGTCACAGGGCGGAATTTAATTACCCGTAATTTACAATTATTAAATTAAAAAGTTTATTTAAAACGTTAATCTGTTTTTGTATTTCAGTCTACGCAGAAGAAGCTGTGTCTTGATGTCGGGCAGTTGGTCTTTTGGGTTCCGATATAATTAAGTTTAGAATTCGAGCCCATGCTTGTGCAAGGTTTTAGCCTTCTCTATTGATAATTATATGCATTACCTTCGCTTTGAGTAGCCCCAAGAGCTCGCAAAAGAACACCGTTTCATTTATTAAGTATAACGCCGGTCCGCCTTTTCTGATAACAAGGCGTTTAGGAAGAGGTTGGTAAATTAAACCCACGCTGCAAATAATTGTTCGCTAGGATTACTACTTAGTTGAGTGGATAAAAATCTTTATGCTATCGGCAATAATATCTTTAATTCCTTTCGATAAACACCACTTAAGATAATTTTCATACACATCTCTTTTTTTATTGAGGTGAGAAAGATTTTTTTTTGGAGTACAGCTTCAGTGCTACCATTTTCTGGTATTTCTCGACTCTTATTTTCACTAGAAGAATCTATTATCATAGCAACAACAAACGCGTCGAATCATGTCACTTTTTATTTCGCTCCCATTGGTCAATGTCACGTCCGAATGGCGTTGCCAGGTTTAGTTTTTGAAAATTCGGGACAGGACATTCAAATAAGCGGGATTTTGAGTTCTTCAGCGGGACGCCTATTAAAGAAGAGACAATTATATTTTTTTTTTGCTTTCACAAATTATTACTCTCCCTCTTTCTAGCAGCATATACTTATTACATAGAAAAACTTCGCGTCTTTGGAGGCTCTCAAAGATAATAGCCGTTTTATGGTTATTAGTATAATAATGAAAGCACAGCTCAATCAGACCAAGTACTATATCTCTCGAGGCTTCAATTCATAAGGCGCCATGGTTTCTTAGCATGCATACATACATAAACTCACGCCTTTTTTCCAGAAGGGATAAGCAGAGGTTTCTTACCTTACTCCAAATATTTTAAAAATTTACACAAAACCATTTTAATTTTTCCTCTAGTATTTACTATGGGTGTACATCAAGTTATTCTTTAAAATCTCAGACTAAAACTATTCGATTTACCAGAGCGATCTTTATCGCCAAGATGAAAATTTATATTTTCCGACACGTCTTTGCACATGAATTTTGAATTACATCTACATATACATGTCGTAAAAAAATCGCCAGTAATGCTCTCTAAGCCGTATGAAACTTGAAATTGTTACTAAGGAATTTTCATTGGAGCTAGCTAATATTCACTAACACATAAGTTCACTAACAGTATTTCCTTGCACATGTTTTATCATCTAAAATAAGAAAAGAATTCGTGAAGAAACCGCAAGAACTTTTTCAAAGCCCTATATTTTTTTGGAATCAGCCTAGCGAAACTACTTTAGAATCGAAATAGATACTAAGTAGGTAAATAATTGTAGGAAAACGCGAAATACAGTACGGATTATAAATAAAAGTGTGTAAGATTTCGTTTTTTATTCGTTCTGAGAACGGTGGTCAAAAAGCGGGACATTTGGCGTCCCGCCGAAGGTTCAATGGGGACGCGTTACCAAACCCCTGAAAAGCGGGACGTCTCGCGTAAAGCGGGACACCTGGCAACACTACTTCCGAACGGCACGCGCCATTAGCCGGCACCGCCAAATTTCTGTCTTGTCTCATTTTGTATTACATCCGCATCCGCATAAAACATCCGCATCGATTATTGCGGATGCGGATGCGGATGCAGATGTCCAAATTTATGCGGAAGTTCCGCATTTGCGGATGCAGATGCGAATATTCGCAACATCCCCGGTTCAGACCTAAGTGGTGCGGCGCTCCAGTGCACCTCTAGTTGAGCATTATTGAAATGACTTGTTGCGAACGATTTTGAAAATGAGCCTTGTATTATGACAGAAAGTTTAATAAAAATGTAAGTTCACAATTCTTTCCACCGCCTGTTAAGACGACGTCTCTTGAATTAAGCTAAGTCATTTATATTTATTTTGGTGCAATTTTAACAGTTATCTCATTGAAACTCCAAATGTACTGATGTACTTATCCTTACTTATTTAAATCAATGGTTAAACCATTAAAAATTCAAGCCGTTGAATATAACCGTATAACAATTTACTATCAATTTACTTTCATAATTCATTAAATAAACCTTGAAAACCAAATTAAGAAATAAATCTCCATGTCATTTTGTATTGTTTTTATTCGCTTGTATGAATTTTGAAGTGTGAACATCTTAAAGCATTGCTTAACCATTAAATTAATATAATGACTGGGTCACGCAAGTAACCCTAGGTCGTAGACCTACTACCACAGGTACTACTAATAGAATAGATAGCTGCAGCAGTTCCATTTATTCCATGTAAGGCGGAAATATTGCGCCGAAAGACTGCTGCAAAAAATGCTAACGCTACTATGTAGGAGGTATTTTTTTCTATATATAGATTATTCTCGGGCACTCTTCCTGGAACTCTTCTAATGAAACAGAGACCCGTAGGCACCCCAAAATACGAATTTTATATTTATATGATTTTTCTTGCTTTAAGTTTTAAACACGATGTTTTTAGGTTAAAGGTTTAACAAAAGTAAATCAGTATTATTTAGATTTTAGATAGATAGATAAAGAAATAAAAAACCTTCGTTTCTCCGTTTACGAAAAAATATAATTTATTTCTGGACGTAGCAAGGGCGCAATTATGAGCGTAATGGACGAACGATGACGCCATCTAGAGTAAAAAATTCTTATTAAATTTTTGAACAAAACTATTTTGACTATTTTAAAACATTTTAGGCAATGCAAAAAAAAAAAATAGAAACTCAATTAATTTGTATTTTATTTTTAAATGAAATTATACCATCGCCGAATATTTTTAGGGTCATTTAGATGTGATGAATAATAAACCACTAAGCTGATTAAATACAATTTTCTGTGAACTCGAGCACTCGCATTATTCTGGGAAATAGTAATAATTCTTCATTTACCTATCACGAATTTGCCTGCGCGTTTAGTTTTCTTCCAGCAAAAAAATCTATAATGATGCGCGGCAGAAACTCCGAAATAATTGATTTATTTTGGTTGTAATGTTGGCTCTATTGATTTTGTTGTCAACAACTTCAGTGTGATGGTGCGATAGTGATTGCGCGTAGTGTTATTGTTTTGTGGAAAAAATTGTGAAACCTAACTAAATTCTACACGGTTACTAAGACATTTCAATATAGTTTTCATCTCTTCTCATCTTTATTTGTTTTGTTTGTGGAATATGTCATTCTCGAGCTCGGTAAGTGAGAAGAATAAGTACATCAACACCAGCCTAGGGCGGTGCGATTGTGTGGCAATTGACGGCATTTCTCGGTTTATCAAGTACTTTATCACTAAAAACGATGTTAATTCATCGGGAAACGCAATAAAACTAATATTTCCACATTTGTTTTGTAAGATATTTAACTTTGGACGACTTTTTTGAAGGTTTCGGATATGCATCCTCCATATTTTACTGCTACGTGCATGGTACCAACTACATAACATCGAGTAGTTATAGAGGCTTTTTTAGCTTGTGTTTCTAATATTTTGTTCCATTATACTCATTATTTAAAACTTTCCTTAGATTAATGAGTTTAAGTATATTGGGATGGTGAATATTGTTAATTATTTTATAACCATACATAACATTAATTAATGAGGTATTAGTATTGGGTCAGAAATTGGTAGAGATCCACTTAGCTTGACCACAAGGCCAGTGACATGCCAATAAGTGTTTCAGATAAGGTTAACAATAAAAGAAAATAAGCAATCTGTATAAGTGTAGATTTTAATATTTCTAAATGTTAAAATCTAGACTTATACAGATATATAATTTGCCTAATATATTAATTATAAGTACTATTAAATTTTAGTAGTAGTAGGTGTATAAATTAGAGGTATTCATATAATGTCATTAAAAAACCTAATACATAGTCCTATTATTTTTACTTCCTTTGTTTACTGCTCAGCATGCAGTATGTTTTGAGAATTTAAAAACAATAATATGTAATGCAAGCTACCTACATACTTGGATGTCTAACTTATAGAAAAGAGAAAAATACATCACATCTACTTAATGTAAAACTGTGTACACCACTACTTATTTTACCTAAGAAATTATGGCAAACATATCAAGAAATATTATATTATAACATGTTACATACAATATGCATGCACCTAAAATTATAGATATGTCATGAAGTTGGGAACATAACAGAAACTTCATTATGATGGCACAGACTACATTTATAGCAACAAAATTAATTCAAATAGAAACAATATATAGGTCAGCAGTGGGACACAATTCAGATAAATAAAAATGCAATCTCTATTCAAATGTCTTAGTATTGCATTTCAATTTGTAAATATTTATGTTCCGCAAAACAGAACATTGGTGTTCAAGCCCTAATTGCAACACAAAGTAAACAAAACCAGGCAATGTGTGAGGCAAAACAAAAATACAAAACAATTTTGTCAGATATGCGAATTGGTAATATGTTACAGTATATCAATAAGTAAATCCTCCTACATTATCAAAACATTCAGTAATTTACATTTTGTATTACCTAGCACTTACTTTAGAAGGTTAAGTGAAACTGCGAATAAATATCACTTGGTAAAGTAATGTGAATTGGTAAAATGTAACATATTTATGAACACACAAATATAAATGTAAACATTAACATATTGAATTTGAATCCAACATTTGACTAAGAAGCACACAAAGCTATTGGAGCTTAAAAGCTCCACACACACACTAAACCATCTGAATTAGGGGTGATGCGTATTTATCGTAACAGTTCAAAAGAACAGGTAGAAGCAAATCACAGATAACAGTTGTTCTCACTGTTAACAAATATCTGTTCCTCAGGCCTAATCTGTTCTTAAAAATATAACAGTTGGTATTAACAAAACTGTTCTCATCACCCGTCTCTTTTAAATGTACACACGAATGTCACTTGTTAAAACGAGACACACCTAGTATTTATGCGAAAAAAAGCAGTTGGCAGTCATGTACGAACAAATCGTCTTTAAAAAATACTTCTTGAATTAGGTCGTGTTACTTGTTATAACGTTCCGTCTCCCTCACACCATCTGAATAGGCCTTTGCTAGAACGAGAAGCACCTAGTATTTTATTTGACAAATACAATATGCAGCGCTAGAAGAAATCATACATACAAAATGATATAAAAATAACAGGCTGTTATTTAAGAACAGTTATTAGGAACTGTGATTTGGAAGGAACAGTAACAGGAGGAACAGATATTGAGTTTGACCTGTTATAACACAACTCTAATCTGAATCTATTGTACATTAAACCAGGGTTTCCCAACCTTTTTCTAGTGCGGACCCCTAGCGCCACTTTATTATGATTAGCGGACCCCTATAAATAATACGAAAAAAAATCTTTTGTTTGCAAAAAAATTCCATGGATATAATAATAATAATAATAACTCTTTATTTAAAACACCACAAAGTATTTACAAAAATAAAAAGAGAAAAACAAATAAGTGTTAAAAAACGGCGGTCTTATCGCTAATAGCGATCTCTTCCAGACAACCGTGCAAGAAGAGGAGATAAGTGGAAAACATTGACGGTGCTTTTATGACACTAAAAGATAAACTTACATAAACAATACATAAATACATATTCAAAATAATAATAATAATATATATAACGATGCAATGAAAAAACATACACCAAAACTATTATATATTACTTACATAAATTATTTTACTTTTTTTTTATTTTCTTTGACTGCCTCGGTGGCGTAGTTGTACTAGGGTACGGTTACAAAGCTGAGATCTCGGGTTAAAATCCCGGGTTGGGCAAAGTGATATTGGATTTTTCTATTCATTATCAGCCCAGAGTGTTGTGCCCGATATGGTGATAGGGTCGCCACCTATCACATTGTGGGACAGAACATACAAGGTGAAATGTGGGTGTCTTGGCACCTCTGCCTACCCCTTCTAGGAAAAAGGCGTGAGTTTATGTATGTATGTAAATTATTGTAAAAATGCGATGGTTGATGTTGCCGTTTTGCGGCCAAAGTTGTAATATTTGGGTCATTGTTGCTCAGTTGGAGCCTTAAATTTGCTTCTAGTTGTAGTCTATTTCTGTATTTTAAAAACCCTTTTCGCTTAAATTTGCTGTGGGGAAAGGCGACAACTGCTTCTGCTTAATCATATTTAAAATTTTGCCAAAAAGTTGTTAAAGCATATTCTTTGAATGTTCTCTTTAGTGTCGAATCGTAACTTATTTCAATTAATTGATTTTCCTGAAACGTTGTAAGGCCTATGACGTCTATAACATTGACACGGAATGGGTCCATAAACCAATTGTCACCGCGGTCTGAATGTGGAAAATAATCTCGAAATGAAGACTTCAAAGCTCGCAGGTGCTCAACGATTACTTCCTGAGTCTCCTTTTGCAACAAAGCCCCGCCAGTTGATAGCAAAAATGACGAAAGAGTAGGAAAATGATCAAAATTACCTTGAGAAGAGCGATTTGTTCATAAATCAATTTTTTTATTAAAAGTTTTTTTTTGTCGTAATTTTTATGTTGTCTGCGGACCTCCTGAGATCGGTCCGCGGACCCCCAGGGGTCCACGGACCCCAGGTTAGGAAACCCTGCATTAAACAATGAGGGAACTACTTAGTTTGATTGTGCCCAATCAATTATATATATTATACATAAAGAAAAAGAAATACAAAATTATTGCCGTCAATTTTGACACAATCCCCGCTTGCTGTATAAAATACAAAATAAGTAATAACTTCAAATATAATATGCCAAACACTGCATCAATTCAACATAAAAAATCAAGAAATAAAAATAAAACAAAATAAAATTATTCAAATACTTTATGTTAAATTGATGTGAATGAGTTGACATATGCATTGTTGAATACCCTAATATCAGATGAAAAAAAAAAACAATTATTATTTATTAGTTGCACCATTGTAGATTACATCTGTAAAATAATGTAGCAAAATAAATAACAACATTATATTACTATGCACCACAGTAATTGTAATTGTTTATTATTGAAATAATGAATATAAACATTGATGTGCTGGAGAAGCTCAGTTTACAATAAAATGCCTCTTTCTAGGAAATATAATGAAACCAGGCACTCATGTTTCACAGTGTGCAGGTTTTCCGGGAACATGTCATTGCAAAATATTCCACAAATATAAAAGCTTAATGCTTGGTTACAATATTAGAGTGTATAATATATATTAATTATTCAAAATGTTTGAATAACTAATAATTTAATTTCTTTTTGGTTATTGAGTGGAGGCCAGTTACAGGCAAGCGAAACAACGGACGCCCGCCTACAAGGTGGACGGACGATCTGGCTAAGGTTGCAGGAAGTCGCTGGATGCAGGCCGCTTCCAACAGGTCATTGTGGAGATCCTTGGGGGAGGCCTATGTTCAGCAGTGGACTTCCTGTGGCTGATATGATGATTCAAAATGAGATAGAGATCACACACGCGATTTTCTTTTTCTACTAATATTGTAGTACTTTTTTGGAGAAAAACTATTATGTTGTTTTTTTTCGTGAAAAGCACCTGTGGTTGTTTGAGACCTAACGCATGTTGGCGTACTCAAGTCTTCAATTCTTGCAGTATTTCCTTGGCTCCATTGAGCAATCGGCGAACTACTTGTACTTTAACATCAAGGCGTTAATTCGTAACAGTAAACGGCATATCAACATCACGTCAATTACTCCACACATTGTTTTACTCTTTGACAATAATAAAAAGTAGTTTGTATGTATCTTGATTTTTGATATATTAAGTATTCTGTTAAATTGAAATTTAAATCAATAGTAAAACAAAAATTGGTATGAATCCTGATTTTGGATATGGCAGGTTTTATGTTATATTGAAATTTAAACCAGTTTAGAGTTTTTGATTGCGATTAAAACGTTGAATATCATAAATATCGTGTTCACGTTAATGCATTGACGTTAATGAAAAAGAGCTTCCTCTATGGAATGAAAATTGCGACCTGTAAAATTGAAAGGAAATTATGTACGTCGCGAGATAACTAAATAATGGTGCCTGTTGAAATTTCTGGTACCATAAATAAGGAAGTATTATTTTTAACCTCAATTCCATTTTTATAGTAGTGTTAGGTTTTCCATTGAATTCTATACACCTACAGGCATATTATCGATACAAATCTAAAGTGATCAAAATTATAGACATTGGACATGTTGATGAAGGTGTAGAGCACTAGTAATAACATTTTATTGTTTATGTTTCGCCGTACCACGTTCAATTGTTTGTACTACAAAATAAAAGCCCTATTTTTCAGGACATGCCTGTGCACTTTTTTACCTGCCTATATCACACTGCTATTATAGGTTTTTCATTTTAGAACTTAAGGTTCAGTTTCCTTATGATTCATTAAAGTATCAGATTTTTTTTTATGTTTCTTCAACTAATAAGTTACAATATAAAATACATAAATATATATTTGTCAGCGAATCAATTATAAAAATAATGTAGACCTACGTTTTACCCGCAGATTCGCTTGCGTGATTTAGCTAAACCTGTGTTCCAAACTATACGACTAATCACTTTATAAACAACATTTGAGCCCTCTTATACGCAAAAATCAAAAAGTCGTTATTATTTTTATCTGTTAAGTTACAATTCAATTTTAATTTGTATCGTTCTAAAATATGTACTCAGATACGCTTATTCGCGCCTGTTTCTTGAAATATCGTAGCACATCATACATGGAAATAAAACTGCATATAATTATATATTTATTTACACATATACCCAAAATGCACTTCAAGTTCGTCGTTCTATTTGTTACCGTTATTTTTGAGAAAGGGTGAACGGATTTTGACGGAACTTACAGATCTGTCGGTCTATCACCAGGCTGTATCTCATAAACCATGGTAGCTAGAAAGCTGAAATTTTCACATATTATGTATTTCCAGCAGCATGGAACAAATATAAATAATATAATGGTTCAAACCATCTCAGCATGAACGAAACGATTTGCAAATTCTTTTATGTGCTGCACCATCAATCTGTGGAATCGATTGCCGTCACGCGTGTTCCCTCCTTTCTATGATCCCGGGTCTTTCCGCCGTAGTGTTAAGAGGCATCTCAGCAGGCCGGCGTAATTGTATTGAATGTCTTGGGACTGTCGTCTGATGCTATTCGATACTCTGCCTGGACAGCATTCGTAGAACCGTCAGGACTCAACCAGGTCCATTTCCTGTGAGGCGGCTTCTGGAAAAAAGAGTTCATCGCGAAGATTCCCTCTTTTTCCAGAAAGTCGGCTAGCCTCTGACCCCTGAGGTTCTGTTGCCCATGTCCAAATTGCCCCACTTTCAACTATGCACCGCTTCTCTTGCCCAACTTTGCGTTGAAGTCCCCCATAACAACATTGAAGTAGGTTTTGGAAGTATGTATGGCCCGACTTATGTCTTCATACATCTCCTCTACTTCTTCATCTGGGTGTGTCGAGGTTGGCGCGTATACCTGTATGACTTTCAACGAATATCTTTTTGATATTCTGAGTATAAGGTATACTACCCTGCTCGACACACTTGCGATGGAGACGATGTTGTTGATGAGAGACCTGTGGACGAGAAATCCGACACCTCCTCGGGACTGTTGGTCGTCCCCCCGGTAGAAGAGCAGGTTACCAGACTTCAGGGTTATCGTATCCTCCCCGATTCTTCGGACTTCCGCTAACCCCAGAATATCCCAGTGTAACCCGCTCAATTCTTCTTCCAGTTCGACAATCTTCTCGTCTGTCCTCAAAGTGCGTATGTTGTGTGTTACCAGGGCCATTCGTCGTCGGGGGTGGTAGCCGGGGCTAACCCGGGGATTCTTAGCACCCCCTGCCCCACCGTAACCATGGCTGCTACCATCGCCAGGAATAGTGGGGCTGCCGGGGACTAGGGGCCTGGTCAATTTTTGTGTCGCCATTGAGGGGTATTTGCCAATACTCGCCACGCTTGGCAGGCGGGTTGGCGAGCGCAGGGGGGACTCGCGCTGACGACGCTGCTGCCCATCATCAGCGGGGGAAAGGAAATAGGTTTTGTGAGTAGAGGATATAATGGGAAAGGAGAGTGTGGCCTGTAGGAGTGGATACTGCAGCCATGGAAGGGAATGTTTGTAGTGACTGCAGTAGCTCGGGGGGTCGAGGTCGCGTACTCATAGCACCTATTCTAGGACAGGCCATGACCACTAGATAGGAGCACCCCTGACCTGAGTTATAAAATATAAGCTTATTATTCGAAAATATTGATTTTCAATATTGATTTAAATAGCGTGATTCACGTATCGACAAATCTTGAAAATTATGACCATGTTGATTTTTTAATATTTACCGTTTCCACTACCTGAAGGTATTGCTATTGAAAAATCACAAAATTCTTTGAGATATTTGGGATTGGAGTTAGTCCGCGCATGTTCACATTGTTGTACCTAATACCTACCCTATTTTCCTTATAAATTTAATTTGTAAACTTGTAACATCCTTTTAGAAGCAGAATGTACAAAAAATATATATCTGCGAATGCATGCATATATGCCTAGCTGTCGATGTACTGCACTTCAGTCAAATTCATTCGATTTCCAAATTATTCGTTGGTAAAAAACTTTTGACAAGTTAAAAGCATTGCTGCACAGAAAATATGATTATATGTACATAGTTTTATTACAATGATAAAAGGACAAATAAATCAGATTTCATCTAAAAATCTTGATAAAAACCGTAACTGCTGTGCACAATACTGAATTGTGCTTATAGATTAGATAACGAATAAACGTATATAAAACAAAAACCTATAAAATAGTTTTATGTTACCAAAATTAACAGATGGTTGTTATTTTTAAATGTCATCAAGAAACAGTTTATTTACATTACAAATATGAAAGCAAATGATAACTTGCACTGTAACAGGAATTCTGTGAGTTTCCTTCATGGCGGGCAAATTGGAAAGAAGCCACGTGAAATATGCCGAAAGGTCGTGTTTACTTCTTTTTTATGCAGTGATACAACATTTGCGACGCCACACGCTTGCGAGTGAATAAACACTTGCATAAAGCACTTGGAATTGTCACTCACGATTACTGTAGAGTGCTAAAATCAACCAATAACAGACCACAATCTGCATCACGACGACAATAAGTCCGACATTGATCTTGTTACAGAGGTCATGGAAGTTTTTTCTCTCGTTAAGACCTGCTTTTTTCTTTACTATGTATATGTGTCTGTGTAATATGCTCCACTACATATGTATAAATTTGGTGTCCATCCAAACGACAATTACTTATTTTTTTTTTTTAATATATTAAATAAGTTCGTGAACTTAAGGTCAGCATACATTAAAAAAAGTCGTGTTTGCTTCTTTACTGTGCAGTGATAGAAAATTTCCGACGCCACACGCGCTCGCTTATACATACATTCAATATTACAAATCTCTGGAACCAATTGCCAACAGCAGCATGTCCGGACAAATACCACCATAAATGTCGGCAAGGCATCTCTACCCCCCATGGTGTTGCAGATGTTCATGGGCGATGGTGATCAATTTCTATCGGGTGAACCGTATGCTATTGTACTCCCAATTATTCAGGGTGTCCTAGAACTAGACCAGAAGCTGTTAATGGGGGGTAGGGCTTAATAATAACGGCACAGCAAAAACTCATTCACATTTTCGATACTTGTTAACTAAAAGCCACTATAGTAATAATTCAAAAATTCACAGCCTCGGTGGCGCAGTGGCACTAGGGTACAGTTACAAAGCTGATGTCTCGGGTTCGAATCGCGGGTCGGGCAATTATATTTGATTTTGCTATTCATTATAACTCGGGAGTCAGGAATTTCGCTCGATATGGCGATAGGCTCGCCACCTATCAGATCGTGAGATGGAACATACAAAGCGAAATGTGGATGTCCTGGCACCTCTGCTTACCCTTCCTGGAAAAATGGCGTAAGATTATGTCAAAAAAATCACCTTTGACCAACCAACACTTTATAACAATGTAGCCCGTGATTTCCATATTTTTTAAATTTAATTGACGATTTGCAATATAAGATAAGCATTGGCGCTACATACGAATATTAATCCTAACTAGTACATTTTCCAAGAAATTTCATAAAATTCTTAATTGTAATGAAATAAAGTGCCATAATGCCCGTGGCAATAAGTTATGATAAGTTTTATCAAAAATTGGCGCATTTTATCAAGATTCTAAAATGCTATACAGATGAAAGTTTGAATTAGGCGTGGATGACCAAATGCGTAATTACTAGAGAAATTCATTTTTTTTGTTATTGTTCAATTTCTTCAAAGATCTCTTAACTCTTAACATCAGTCAAGAATATTTTCAGCAGGTGGACTACAAAATGCATATTAATGTAACTTATTGAATGTTCGTGCCGTATCCACCTCAACTGCAGTTGGGAACTTTGTACCCGAAGTACTTGACAAGTATCTATGCAAGTCAAGTATTTCTCTAAGAGCTTCATTGAGAAATAGTAATCATTAAGACTTAGGAAAGCGGTTATTGTAATAACAATTGGAGAAGTGATAGAATAGAAAATATTGAAGGTAGATTCTCCTAAATGTATGTTTTTTTTTAAAACTGATAAACTGAGCCTTCCGACATTTTTAAACCTTATCTATAACTAACATATATATATGTTATGGGCCAAGTGATTAATCGGGCAGTATTCATAATGCCCGGGCAATATGAATAATGCCCAATAAGAGCGGGCAATGTGATTATAACCAATAAATTTATCACATTGCCCGGGCATTATGAATAATGCCTATTGGGCAGAGTGATGTAAAGCGAATCGAAATCAAAACAATGAGCCGAAGTGGCATCGTGCGGCTATTGCAAGATCACGCACCTCCCCTGGCACCACTCCCATGAAAAGGTAAGGTAGGCACCATTCCTGAGAAATATCAATTATAGCAACCTAACCTCAAAACACTTGTTGTCAATACAAATTTGCTTCTGCAACGTCTCCGGCGCTACGGGAAGTTTAGCTCCTTCGCCCTTGCGTAACAAAAGATAGGCACCCATACTCACCTCCCCAGCTTCGGGGCGATCAGCCTCAGCAGCTACGGCTCGCACGTTTGCCTATCCTTCGTTACAGCGGGCGGGGGCTGCACTCCCTCCGCGCCTCCGGTTTTTTATATACACTCTAGGGTCGGTAGCCAAAAGACTACGTGAAATCGGGGTGTCCCGAGTCGGTTTTGGGGCACAGTCGACCTAACTGATCCATAAAGTGGGTACACTAATTTCCTTTTGAACATAATGTTTCGGACGTTAAAAAACAACTAAACATAAGCAGATCAATTCAACCTTTCAATTTATGGGTCTAGCGCAGATGCGACAATGCGGCAGCGCACCACGTTAAAATTTACCTATTAACATGTTCAACGCCAGGTCGGTCACTGGTGATCGACATGAGATTATCTTAAATGAAACTTTGAAAATCATAAATTTTGCCAAATTGTATGTTTTTTTTTGATTAATGAATAGATATGATTAAAAAAACATATGTTTTGTTTAAAACCGGCACTGTTTTCTTGGTTTATATCGCGGCCTACGCGGACAGAAAATGGAAAACTCGTTGCAGGGAGCCGCGCGGTCACCGCGTCGCCCACCGCCCGCGCGCTTGTATCTTCCGTCGGGAAGTCAAAAAATGTAAAAATTAAACCAAATCCGCGATAAAATCCGTAAATAATAGTGTTATTTAAATTCTCAACTGACTTCAAAAAAGGAGGAGGTTCTAAATTCGAAGGATTTAGAACTTTGGTAGTAGAAGTAGCTTATGTGTTATTACAAGTCATAAATTCCCAAAAAGGTTCCCATTATCATCGATAGTTGTGCAATTATACAAATAATCAAAACTTTCTGCTTGATAATTAGACTACTAGGATTTCTCTACGACTTTTTATGCAAAATCGAAACCAAATAGTATGAGTAGTCTAGAGGGCCAGGCGGGTCCCTTTTCATATAAGTTTACATGATATTTATGTCCGCCGGCTCTCTAGACAAGATTCAAAACACCTCTGACGCACGGGTCACTGTGGGCGACGTGGCCCGCCAGGAAAAGTAAGTAGACGGTCACCAGTGGACGTCACGGCCTGATCGGAAAACCTTATATTTTTTCTTGGCGTTGAACGTGTTAATCACATTGCCCTATCATCATGTAGCCATATTCATAATGCCCGGGCAATGTAATAAATAGGTGAGTTTAGATTATAATTAATCACTTGGCCGAATATGGCTAGGCATTATTCATACTGCCCGGGCATTATGAATACTGCCCGTATTAATCACTTGGCCCATAACATATACATACGATCTTCTATAAATCTAAGCATCTTCAATAATAATATAAATGTATAAAAAAAGTTTTAATTTTATACCTTGACTGTATCGTATTTAGGAAGCATAGTGCTTGAATGTATATTATGTTAAAAGCTTTATTACGAGGGGCGATCAAAAAGTAATGATAATAAGTATAATAAAACAACGATTGTAGTTTAAATTTAATTTATTTTTCTACATAGGCTCCTAACAAGTCGATACATTTAGTCCAACGTGTCACCAAACCTTAAATACCCTTTAAGAAAAAATCTGTATCTTGACTATCCCAAAATGCCTCTACAGCATCCATCACCTCGCTATCATCCTCAAATTTCTTGCCTCTGAGGTGTTCCTTGAGCCTAGGAAACAAATGAAAATCGCTGGGGGCTAAATCTGGAGAATAGGGCGGGTGTTCGACCAGTTCGAAGCCTGCTTCTCGAATGGCAGCGATCGCAACTTCGGCTCTGTGTGCAGGAGCGTTGTCCTGATGAAACAGGACTTTCGCTCGGAGTTTGCCCCGTCTTTTTTCCTTTATGGCGTCTCGCAGTCGTCTTATTTGACCAGCGTAGTAGGAGTCCGTAATAGTAGCAGTGGCGTGCCTAGGGTTGTGGACTAGGGCAAGCCCAATATTTTTTTAGTAAGAATATGTATTGGTTCAGGAGCAAAATGGTATTAAGAAAGAAGAACGTGTTCATCATGCGATAGAGGGAGCGCCTATGCGATGTTAATAAATTAAAAAATATATAGAAAACGACCCGAGATTCGAATCCGAGACCTCAACTTTGCGCCATCGAGGCAGTCCTAGACCTACCACACGATCTATATAAAATTAGGATAAAACCAATAAAAAAATAACTATCTTTAACACCGTTATGAAAAAATCTATTACAAGTTGTTTCGAAAAAATCTAATAGATGGAGCGATTTTCACGGCCATCTATATAATATTGCCAAAATACTGAAGGGCCTATCATTAGTTTTAAATAGATGAATAAAACAAATTGTAAGTTAAATTACTTTTGGACATGCATACGTAACTTTATATTGTAATTATTTTGTAAATTAATTAACGGCACTACAATAGCACAAGTACGGCGCCGTGTTTAACTTCGCGGCCAGAAATTATTATTAATACATTCATGTTATGTTTTTGTGTATGCATGTGATTTTTTGATTCATCATGAGCCCTGAAAGGAAGCTCTTGATGAGCTCAATGGCAAACAATGTCAACTAATATCTGAAAAACACTACGATTACTGTCTACGCGAGCATAATGTTTTGAAATCTCATCACATATTATGTATCTGACGTTATGCATCAGAGGTTTCTATACCGTTACCGAAATTATGAAAAGATATTAATGCATTCACATATTTTTATCAATTACTATAAAAGTACCAGTTAAATTATTTAAAGTAAGTAAATTTTAATCGGAACAATTCCAAAAATATACGTACATCGTTCGAAAAAAATATGCAACATCAACAATATAACTTATTAGTAAGAGAACATCCAGCAATCTATGTCGTTATGTACACTGATCTATGAAATTGTTTTCTATAGTTTTCACTACTTTCGAGAAATACACAACATATCAGGCGTAGGTTTTCGACCAGATACGAGTAGTTGTTTGTCTACGAAATGTAATGAATTTACCTTTTCCTCGCCGATCAACACTTGCACACACTTCAAACCATCACAAGGCACATTTTCACCCATTATTATACGTAATAAACGGAAAATACTATAAACGAAAACTAAACGTAGATGTTCAGTGGTTACTGGTTAATCGTCCGCTCGAAAGACATAATAATAAGCGTGAAGTTAGCCACAGGTCCTACATTATGGACAATTCCAAATTAAGTATTCTAATTATATATTAATAAAAATATTTAAAACATCATAATACGGCCTCAAAAAATATCAATTTATTTTATATATTATCCAATATAACTTATAGCAAAACATAAATATTTTTAAATAAATTTGGATCATAATATGACGCGTCAAGTGCACAACTTCACTCCGCGAAGCCGGGCATTTTGCTTGGTACAAATTGCATTAAAAAATAGCTATATGTATAGGTACGTAGTGTCATGGTAGTAGCATTTCACCCATAGGTGCGACTGAGAGGGCAATATACGCCAAAAGCCAGGTAAAAGCACACGAGAAAGAAAAAGATAAATAATACTTTGGTGTGTTCCGTCTTTTTAAGATATTGCGTCACGCGTGGACCAGCGTTCATTTTGAATGAAATAATGTTATATTAGTTTTAGACCGCGGCGCTCGCTTAGGCGAGTTGCCGGGCGCGGCGCGGGTGCTCGACGTTTCGCATTAAACGAATGTATTTTATTTAAGGTACTAATTTGCCTTTAGGGTTGAGTAAATGCGTATTAAGTAAGGCAAGCCGGACTTTTGGGCTTGTATGGAAGTACCGCCACTGAATAGTAGCTCCCTTTTCCAGGTAATCAACCGTTATGATTCCCTGAGCATCTTGCCCGCCGAGCTCGAGACTTTGAACTTCTTAGGAGTCGGTGAGGATGGCCTTTTCCAAGTCATCGATTGTTGTTTGGTCTCAGGATCAAAATGATGGATCCATGTTTCGTCCATGGTCACAAATCGTGCCAAAAGTAATTCTTGGTCAGCCTGGAACTTTGCAAGATTGGCTCTTGAAATGTCAACTCGCTTTTTCTTTTGTTCGTCCGTTAACATTCTCGGGACCCAACGCGCGGAGACCTTCTTCATATTCATTTTGCTGGTCAAAATGCTTTGGATGCTGCTATATGAGATCCCTGTGACCTCAGCTAAATGTCTGATGGTTACTCTTCGGTCTGCTAACACATCTTCGATTTTTTTTCACGTTTTCCTCAGTGAGGGACTAGGTTGGGCGTCCCTCGCGATGTTCATCTTCTGTGGATGTTCTACCCAGCTTAAACTCTTTGCACCACCGTGCCACCGTAGAATATGGAGGAGCAGAGTCCCCCAGTGTCTCCACCAAATCCGCGTTTACCTCTTTGGTAGACATTTTTTTCAAACAGAGGTACTTGATGACGTATCTCACTTCGTGTTTCTCCATTTTCCTGTTGTCGCTCCGACTGCTGGTATTCAAATGAATGTAGCTCCTCCAAATAACTTCCTATTTATACAATTTTTAGCTGGGAAGTGGTGAAGGACTGAAGAAGCGTAATGTTTTTTTTTTAATTTGTATCTTTATTAGAATTACCAGTTTATCATTACTTTTTGATCACCCCTCGTATATTTGGTTCACCTCTTTTATCCATTATAAAGCCAAAGTTACCGCAAATATAAAAATTTGTGCCTCTGAAACATTACACGTGATTTTTTTGATTCGACTTCCTCAAAGCTGGATATGCTCAGATGTAACCCGAAATGCTACACACTTGCGTGTAGTGTTGCCAGGTTTAATATTTGAAAATTCGGGACTTTAATCGGGATTTTCAGTCCTTCAGCGGGACGCCTATTATAGAATACAGCATTTTTTTGCAGTGTATAATTATTACTCTTTCTCCTTATAGCAGCATATAAATATAAACAAAAAACGTCGCGTCTCTGGAGGCTGTCGAAGACAATAGCCATTTTTGGTTATTATTATGTCAATGGAAGCGCAGCTCAACCAGACCAAGTACCAAATCTCTCGAGGCTTCAAATTATAAGGCGCCATGGTTTCTTAGCTTACTAGCAAAAAAAAAATCAAAGATTTTATTTTATTAACTCGATGTTGCATGTTCCTCTAGCATTTGCTATGGGTGTACATCGAGTTATTCCTTAAATTTTCAGACTATAACATTTCCGTTTAACAGAGCGATCTTTATTTGCAAGAAGAAAATCAATATTTTCCCAATGCCTAAACCAGTCTTGCCACATGAATTTTGACAAATTATGCTCAAACGAGCAACTCAAACCAAAATATAGGTATCCCCTGTTAATGATCAATATCTACTGACTAGTTTATCTCCAACAAAGTTGTAAGTTCACTTACAGTATTTCCTTGCAGATGTGTCACAATCTAAAATCAGAACAGTTAGTCCTAAGCTAGGAATTCGTGAACAAACTGCGAGAACTTATTTCAAACCCTATATTTTTTAGAATCAGCCTATGGAAACAACTTTACAA
Source organism: Hyles vespertilio (assembly GCA_009982885.2). Classification (NCBI taxonomy): domain Eukaryota; kingdom Metazoa; phylum Arthropoda; class Insecta; order Lepidoptera; family Sphingidae; genus Hyles; species Hyles vespertilio. The sequence goes on along the minus strand of CM042833.1, from coordinate 28,511,906 downwards.
TATAAATATTTATAGAAAAACGCGAAATACAGTAAGTACGGATTTAATAATCCGGATCCAGATTTTGTAAAAATTGTTTTAATTAGTTTTTATTCGTACTGAGAGGAGTGGTTAAAAAGCGGCAAATTTGGCGTCAGTGTAAAGCGGGGCACCTGGCAACACTACTTGCGTAGCTGGCTAGTACATAACAGAGCTTTTACGGAATAACGTACGTCTAATTCGGTGAGAGTGCATGCGTACAAGCCAAAATATAGAAGATATCCTCTGTTATTGATCAATGTACTGACTAGTTTATCTCCAACAAAGTTGTTTATAAACAATATTGTGTCTGACCTTCTCGCCTCATCCAGACTGTCGCTCCCTATAAAAGGGGGACTTTACGCATTGCATTTGCCTAAACGGCGTCTCCACTCTACAACTCATTGACCCCAGCGGTTATTGGTTTATCGGAATATATAGTCAGCTCATTGCTGCATCCGCTTGCTAATCCGCAGACCTATGTTCTGCACTGTTCTTAGCGTATTGCGAGTTTGAATCTGCAGTAAGACGCCAGCTGAAGTCGTCTCAACGGTTTGTTTAGTGTCCTAAATTATCGACGTGAACTGTGTAAGTGACCCCCGTGTTACGATTGAGACGCTTACAACTATTGTGACATATTTGGCAGCCGTGTCATTGATGTATTGTGGTAAAGTTCAAATTGTAATAATGTCTATTATGTAGTTTCATTTCATCCGAACTTTTTTCTGAACAAGTAAACTTGTGTATTCAAGGATAATGTGTGCATTCTGAGGTCTTTTATTTTACTTGATTAAAACAATTCTTGACGGTATAGCGATACACTATTATAATCATACTCGAATTTTAACCGCGTTTTCCCATCAATTGTATTTTCGTGTCTTCGGGAGGTAGTGTAACTATTATTATCGATTGTTGTCATTTGGTAGGGGTACCAGTTGTTAGCAGATGCTGCGACAAGGCGGGTGGAATCGTCCTTTGAATAGCCGATAATGATAGATAATAAGGGCTTAGCAAAATAAAGACGTAGGTGAATAACCCCTTAGTATTCTAATGATCTGTTTACATGCGGATCTGTAATTTAAATTTTACATGATTTTATAAATCTCCCTGGTTCCGCCGAAGAAGCGCAGTCAGTTTGACGCCGGTTGTGAAACGTGGGGCAGCGGGTTCGATCCCCATTCCGAGACAAATATTTGTGTGATCCACTGGTATTCGTTTCGACTTTCGGTGTTTGTGGGACCAAAAAGTCTCTCGTAACTTCTGATACCCGCGATATATATCTGGATCTTAGTGTGGGGTCGGATACGTAACTAGTTTGTATTTATTTCTTTATTTTAATATATTTTAAAATATGGAATGTAGTAAGTAAAACATTGAATAAATTTACTCTTAGCGAATTTCATGAAAAGAGCATTGAATTTTTTAGCACGTCCGGTCCGGTTTTTTTTTATTAACTTTACGTCTCGTCGCATTGGTGATATTTGGTTTATACTGAAGTTCTCAGGTAATTTAATATACGGGGCATTTCACGTGAAACGGACAACGTAAACAGTTCAAAATAGTCGAGGTTATTAAAATATACCTGAAATATTTACATCTGGTTTAAAAATAGAAAACTTTTGAATCTGAATCAAATTAAAAATAAGAGGAACAGTTTTATATAAAACCATAACCATTAACAACTAAACTTAAAATATTTTTTTTTATGTGAACATGTTCATATCGTGTAAATGTACATAATATGCACCATATGAATCAATTTTAAAACCTCATTTGCTTTTGGTATCCGGTTTACTTGAAATGCCTAAATTAGCCCCCCTGCCAGGATCGTAAGGATATCTTCTCTATTCAATGTTAGTGGCATTAATTAGTATTCTTCCTGTGACGCTAATGTCACATCCGTTCTATATAGGGCAACACGGCAACGTTCTACATCGAGGTACTGAAGATGCGACAGGTAATAGGTATATTTAATAGAAACACCCAAGGCATTCAATGCAATTAAAATTGCATTTAATAATTTCCGTGGAGGGTTTTCTGTCGCTATTATCAAGTGTAATAGCATTTAGGAATCTTGATCAAATACGCTTATTTTGTAAACATTTGCCACTATACTACATAATATTGTTTTCACTACGACGCGACGAACAAACTTGATCATTAAGTAATTAAAACTTAATTGTGAAAAGAAAATGATCATATCAATCATCAAAGTTTACTAGAATAGCTGTTTCTTGAAAACGATTAGGGATGGGACTATATTTTGTTTTTGTTTCTGTGCTGCCGTAGTTTCTTCTACCTTCTGTCATCTAGTTATGGGACAACTCTGTAAAGACCAGCGGTTCATTTTCCGTTTGAGTTTGAATTAATTTACACAATCCATTCATCATTCATTGCCTGCAAACCTCTATGTTTAAGTTATAAATGATTCTTACATTTTAATTTTTATCCTTATATTCGCAATACTATACGGGCCTATGAGTTTTGGTCCATATGAATTATGCAATGCAATTAACCGTATAATGCACGATAGGATTAATTGGGGTGACCGAAATGCTAAGCTGGAAAGGTTATTACATTAATTTTATTTATTTATTTAATGTTTATTCTACACAAACTAAAAAAAAGTAACATAACAATAAAAGGAAATAGCATCTATTAAAAGAACAAAAGGCGGTATTATCGATAATAAGCGATCTCAAAAAGACAACCTTAGGATGGATATAAAAGAAGGAGAAAGAAAGGACAGTGTAAATACAAAGATAAGAAAAGCTTCAATAGCTATAAATATTTTCCAATAGATACTGTATTTGTATCAGCCCATATACGTCCCACTGCAAGGCACGGGCCTACTCTACAATAGAAAGTACGATTGAGAGGGGTTAGGCCATATAGTCCACCACGCTGGCCTAGAGCGAGTTGGCGGACTTACATACCATAGAAATTCTTATAAATTCGCTGTGGTATGCAGGTTCCCTCACGATGTTTTCGTTCACCGTTTTAGTGCGTGGTGATTGACTGTCAATACACACATGATTCCGAAAAGTCAGAGGTGTGCCCTGGGATTTGAACCCGCGATCACCGTGATCATGTTGGCAGCCGCCTAGTCCGTTTTCCAACAAGCCACCACGCACTTCTTAGATACTATTATTGTTCAACAAGCATGTCAGAATTTGAGACGAATGTTCTCTGCCGTCTAGTAGTAGGGAGCGCAGGTGCGTCTGCAGTAGATTTTGTTCGGGTGCCTATTAGATTTTGGGCCGACAAATCTTGAAGGGCACGTGTCGCCGGTCGACTCGGAATCACTTTCTGAGACGTCGCGCGCTGCGCAGGCCACGAAGACCCATAGTAGTCGCCTTTTCCGAAATGCACTGGGTGCCGTGGCTAGATTGTAGTGCTCTCTGTCCAAAAATCTTGTGTGTATCCTTTAATCATTTGAAAAGACCTTGGTATTGATATGAAAATTTTGTAAAACATAGTATTTGTATTAAAATAGACACTGCTAAAATGTATATTAATTTTATTTTAAAGAGTGTTGATTAGTAGCAGTAAGCATGTAGTTTATTTTAAATTACAACATGTAAAGATTGTCTCTGCAGCATAAGATTTTTCTCTAATGATGTCGCTTTACTCTGGTTGCGCTTAAATAACTTGTTTCTTACGTTGCTCTAAAAGGGTCTTTATTCCGTTGCGTCTTTTTAGTGCGATAAAATTCGTAGTTCATAGGTTCTCATAGGATCATAACTCATAGTTGTTTAATAGAAAATTGATTTTTGTTATCAAAATGATTTTCCTAGTTTGGTGCGTCGATTTACTCAGCACCACATTTTATCTTCTTTAATATATCCACATCCTAACATTAAATTATAAATTTTTTATCCATGTTGTAGAATTATTTATGTATTTTTTTTATTGACTGCTTTTGTTGGCTGCATGTCTACGCTTTCTATAGCCTACAACGCTAGTGATTCGTAGACTTGAAATTTTCGAGGTTCTCCAGTAGCCGAAACGACGCGACACGACGTCTTCATTCTTTGAGAAATTTATTAACTTGGTTTTGAATCGACAATTTGCTTTATAGTCCTGATCTCTGATATTAAGTAAAACAAACATTAAAATAAATAAAATATACCAGTCACAAAAGAAAAATGATATTATTGACCAATTTTTATCGTGTTTTGACATTTTGTATCGTGGAGCAAACTACAAACATAGGTATAATCGTTAAGAATCTTGAAAAAAAATAGTATTGATATATTTTTTTTCAGTTCCGCGCTAAATTTCTTTATTGCATTCTTGGTTAGTAAGTTATCGTAGGAAAACGGACGAGATAAGAATACAAACGTTTACTCGTCTTTGACATGTGTGCATTTAAATGGTTAATATATATTTTTGTGATATCATTATAAAACTATAGTAGATAATTTAATTCCTTTTAATTTCATATACTCATTAGTGACCTCCGAAACATGATTAAGAGTCGGTATATAAAAAACAAAAAAAAAAACACTAAACACAAAAAATACAGTACCACTGCAAAGCAAAAACAAATATTTAATTCATTGTACTTGTGCATGTTGATTAATTTGCTTAATGACTTGACTAGCCAACAAATCAAAATATGCGTAACATATTGAAGGCGGGCTGCTAAGTACCAAACATGTAGGACCTATGCCTTATATTAATTTAAATATCTGTATGTTGTAAATACCAAAAAAAAAAATGCCAAAAAAAATGGTCCAATTTTTGTGAGTGTAATCGCGCCTATATCCTATCAATCCAAATGTCTTTTAATAAAGTTCAACAAAAAATGTTGCCCTGGATATCTTTGTGGATTTCACACAGTTTTCGAGCATATTTATGAAACTATCAGATAGCTCAGTTTGTATGATTCTAGTGTATGTTACATTCTTAATCATTTACACTTCAAGACGTGTCTTCAGAACACATATTCATTTCACGAGTGTTATTTTGTTGGAATTCGGTGAGGAATTATGAAACAGTTTGTCAATGCATTGAATAAATAAGGGCGACGTTTTAAATACGTTTGTAAGATTTTCTGAAGCCTATTTTTTTCTTATGGAAAAGTTAAAGCTTAGTTTAAAGCTTTAACTAAAGGTCATCGCCCTAGGCTTCGGACTTCGCTTAAAGACACAAACTTTGTAGAAGTTAGAAAGTAAAGCTCAAATAATTATATCGACGGTAGACTTTTTTTTAGGTAACTATAAAGCCTCAAGAAACTTAAACATAACTTTAAATGCATCGTGCAAAATATGTTCGAAAGCTTTAAAACTATAAGAGGAAAAATGGGTGCTAAATTGCAATTTCTCCTGTTTCAGCTGCATATGTTTCTAGGGCATGTAGAAAAATAAAGGAAAAACCAGGAATTGCACTTGAAATAAATGTTTTAGTTTCTGGTCTTTAAAAACCGATTGATTATATTATTCCAAAAGAAAATATTATAAAAATGAAAGTGTTGTTTATCGATCTATTACACTTTGTACATTAAATTAAAATGAATATTTTTAATACAAAATTGGTAAGTATTCAAGAATGTTTTCATTATTTATTTCTCATTAAAGATATATTTTCAGTACAAATGAATTTAGAAAAGTCACCGGCCAATATTTCAAAACCATTTATGTAATAGAAGTATTCAAAACCAACTAACCAGGGCAATAAAACCACTATTGACCAGTGTTATCAATCAGAGGTCAATATTAACTATTAAGGATAAAGATAAAAATGCTATATTGATTGGCGACTCTTAAAACACACCTAGTTCTACAAGCGCGAATAAAAATCTGTATTGTAAATACCCTATCACAATACATACATATACAATACAATATTTTACGTTAAAAGTGCCTCCATAAATTATATTTTTAATCCTATAATGTTATTTGCACCAACGTCTAAACTCTAAAGGCACCAAATGATTTGTTCCTTATATCAGCAGAAAGTGTAACTATTTCATTATATTAATCACTACAGCTTATACTGGACTAACACTATGACGGTAATCCTTTGATGTACTTTATTTACCAAATTTTGTTAGTCATCTATACATACAGGGTATATCAAGACTGCTACCGAAAACGAAGCCGGGTGGTAGTTTAAGCGACTTCAAACACAATACAACAGAAAATGTTGGAAAAAAAGTGTATTAATTTTTTTTTTGTTATTTTTTTAGATGGTCGTATTTGGGTGGTAAATACATTTTTTCGTAAAATAATAGTGTATACCCTTTTATTTATAAAGACTCTAAGGTATAAAAGAGTTTAAATTATTATTTTAGCAAAAACTATGGATTTACCACCCAAAAATGACGATATTTAAAAAATGATAAAAAAAATTAGTCGCGTTTCTTAGCAAAATGTTTAGTTGCATTGTGTTTGTAGTCACTAAAACTACCACCCGGCTTCATTTTCGGTAGCAGTCTTGAGATACCCGGTATAAATAAAATTGAAGTGTCTGTTTTAAAAGTGAAAATAAAAAAAAATGTCGAACTACATATCGTTATAACAGGGTATCTCAAGACTGCTACCGAAAACGAAGCCGGGTGGTAGTTTAAGCGACTTCAGACACAATGCAACAGAAAAAGTGGCAAAAAAAAGCGACATTTTTTTTTTCCTATGACCATATTTGGGTGGTAAGTAATTTTTTTCCTAAAATAATAGTGTATACCCTTTTATTTATAAATAATCTAAGGTATAAAAGGGTTTACATTATTATTTTAGCAAAAACTATCGATTTACTACCCAAAAATGACGATATTTAAAAAATCATAAAAAATAATTGTCGCGTTTCTATGCGAAATTTTTAGTTGCATTATGCTTATAGTCACTAAAACTACCACCCGGCTTCGTTTTCGGTAGCAGTCTTGAGATACCCGGGATATACGATACCTGTGCCGAAAATGATGTTTTAAAATTTTTTGTCTGTCTGTTTGTTCCGGCTAATCTCTGAAATGGCTGGACCGATTTTGACGGGACTTTTTTTGTCAGGTAGTTGATATAACAAGGAGTAACTTAGCCTACATTTATTTTAGAAAAAATCTTTTATTTTAGAAAAATAAAGTAATGTTGCAATGCCCGCGCGCAGCTCACGCGCATGCCACCACTTCTCCCACCAACGAATCAATATCACATTATATAAAGAAATTTTTCAATAAAGCTAATACAAAAAACTGAAAATAAATGTGTAACGGGAGTTTACCGCCGCTCGCTAAAAGATGGCGCCACCGTAGAATTAGATCGCGGTATTGTTTCGTTACAAAGGTTGATGATTAAAATAAAAATGCAAAAACCAAAAAAAAAAATCTAAATAAACTAATTAACTTTTTTGTTAAATTCCACACAGACGAAGTCGCGGGCACAGCTAGTATTTAATAAAGTATGTGATGATATTATGATCATGTATAACAGTGGTTTCTTAGAATTACGAGAATTTTACACATTTAAATAAAACTATTTTTTACGGATATCATCGCGGATTTTTTTGAGAAAGTCTTAAGAGCGTTTATACCCTGCACGCGCTTTTTGGCTTAAAAACAGGACTTTTCAAATGAGTTAATAGCCACCAATAAACAATTTAAAGGAAAAATAATTATTACTAATTTTAGAAAAGGTTGTCATCTAGGGATTTTGGTGGAAAACATTATAGATTGATGGATAATTTGTGAGTACTATACGGATTACTGAACACAAGTTTCGTTATTTAGGCTTTAAATGGCAATTTAGAAGCTTAAGATATCCGAAACCACTAAATATAAGATGAAAATAAAAATATTATCAGACTAATAAGACCCTTATGGAGGGATTTTGCTGAGAAAAATAATCTTTTTATGTTTAGTTCCTGAAAAATAAAAATTTAAACAATGCGAAATTATTCAGAAACTCTCGTCAAGAACATATTTTTTTTCACCAACTTATCGTACATAACTTTTTATAACAATTGCATATTACAATAGAAGAACATCTTATCAATAAATTACCATTTTTATATTTCAACAAAATTAGTTTTCATGTTTTCTACAAATATTTTAAAAACCACTATAAAACACGCTGTCCGACGTGGATCAAATCAGACCGCCGCAAGGCCTTCTAGAGGGAGGACGTATCGCTCGTCGCTCCGGCCTGGCTGCAGTCGATTATGCCGCGCGTAGTAAAAATAGCCGCGGAATGCGCGGAATGCGATTACCACATCTTAGTACTTTGGTAGTAAAATATGTAATTATTTTTATTACCTACAATGATTTTGTAGTGAGTATAAATTATGTTTCAGGTAATATAATGGGATGTAATTCCGAGTGTAAATTATGTTATGTATTGTAATATAAAATTAAATATATTTCGTAATTGTAAGGGGTTGTAAGGCCCCTAACACTATTTATGTGTTCGAACACGAAATGATTAATAAAACGTCCGTAGTGTATACTGATTGAACACTGATTTGAATGCAACTTAACAATGTAATAATAACGAAAATATGATTAGTATCCAAAATTTGTATTATTCTTTGCTTGCACAGTAATATTTGTCTACTTATAATGCAAATAAAATATTTTTATGATATTATATTACAGTTACATTTCAATTGAATATTTGAAGCGCACGGATCAAAGTTGTTTGAGCCGATTGTATAGCGAGCCGACGCGGCAGCTCTACGCACACAGCTTTGGTCGCTTATGTGTGCGTGAAATTAACGAAGAAATACCTATAGTTGACTTTGCGCGCAAGGTTGCGCTCTTAAGTAATCGAAACGTCACGAAGTTATAAAATGTAAAATTAATCCGACTCGGCAATATAATCCTCAGAAATTACTTTTATCTCAACATGTAAATCAAAATAATAATGCTTGGTCAGGAAATGACGTGTGTGGGGTTGTTTGTATATAATTTGGCGTTTAACCAGTAAATAGGACGTAACAACGGCAATAGCCAATCACCATGAGTGCGCGATGCAACCGGCGGCCTCGTCTTAATTTTAAATGACACCTCAATGGTTGAAAGCTGAACGAACCCTACACCAATTGATAAAGTGTTAAATTATTTGATGCAGTGCAGCATTGAGATGGAATGTTTTATAATGGCTTATGTTATATTGCGTAGCAAATATACTACGACGCCTCAACTAGGGAGTGCCAAATTTTATACAATTTTCTTCACAAGTGCTTTGTTGATTGCGTTTAAATTGGCACTTGAAATTATTTTTTTATTAAATAAGTATTAAAAATATGATTAGACCTTGGGAAAGGACTGTTAGGCTATCCTTTGTTGTGATAAGAAGAGTTGAAATGGCTGAAATAAGAGACAAATGTTTGTATGGACAAATTTAAATCGTTGAAGTTACAGACATCCAACTTTTACCTCAATTTAGTTAGTTACTCATTTGAAACCAATAATAGTAACATACTTCATTTTCATAAAAGTAACCCGAAAGGATTTAAAATAAGGGTTTAAATGTTATAGGGAAAAACAAATCGCTGCAGCTCTTTCTATGAAACTTTATATTTTGTCTCCTTATTACAAACGAAACATAATGGCGTCAACAGAAAAAAAATTACCGCTATGTTTTTTTTTAATTTATTATTTTAGTCTCTAAATCGATACTTGAGGCACCTTTGTTTGAACAATCTAAATTCAGAGTCCGAATTGAAATATTTTGACCACCTTTTTTGTTATGATCCGATTGGTCTTTTGAGTACTTCACGGCTATCTTGGAACTTTTTTATTCATAGCAAACCCCAGTGATTTGTATGTGTACTATTTGAAAACGAGTTATTGAAAAAAATATTCCACTCGTAATCGAAAACAAAAGGTGTATTTTATAAAACATGCAAGGATTGTCAATATAAACCTAAATTCAAAAAATAAACCGTATTCAAATTTGCCTATTCATATTTCGCCCATTCTAAGCGCATTGGAGCGAGCCTATTTCGGCTTTTTAAAAGTAGATATAATCCGATGTGAATATTATCCTAACATATTTCGATTTCAATATAGTCGGAGCACAAATAGTTTTATATTGCCTCCGTAGGAAACTAATGATTTTAATGTGATGTGAAATTAAAAAGTACCCGGGCCGAACTGCTAGTTAAATAAATAAAATACAACTAATAGTCACATACATTGTCTTGGTGCGGGGATCGAACCCACGATCTCTCATTTCACAGCCGGGGCGAACCAATTACGCCACAGATGCTGTCAAAATTTTAAAAAGTTACACGTTTCATTGTTAGTTGTTTGTTACGTTATAAATACGACTGGAATAATGTAATAAAATTGACGATAAACTGAGCCTTAGGCTCAGTAATGTATTATAAGTACACAGTCAGATCATAAGTATTGTCATACAGTAAAAACTTTTCTTTTAGAATGCTGGCCACAAAAAAGTTTATTGAATTCGAATTTCGAATTGTTCATGAAAATAAAAATGTATACTTTTTAGAATTTTAAATATGGAGTGGACGCTTAAAGAAGACCGTGTTGCAGTTATTGCGTTGCATCGTTGCGGTTACGAGCCAATTCAAATTTTTGACATACTGAAAAATTTGAATATAACCAAAAGATTCGTTTATCGTACCATCAAACGATACAATGAAGACTCTAGTGTAGATGTCAGGTCAAGAAGTGGTCGCCCTCGGTCTGTTAGGACTCCAGCAGTGATAAAAGCTGTGAAGGCGCGAATTCAAAGAAATCTCAAACGTAAGCAGAAACTGTTGGCCCTTCAGATGGGGTTAAGCAGAACCACGGTGAAAAGGGTGTTAAATGAAGACTTAGGGCTTCGGGCATATCGAAGAAAAACAGGACATCGTTTGAATGCTCGTCTAATGGACCTGAGACTGAAGAGATGCCGCGCTTTGTTGAAGCGGTAAAGAAAATATCGGGAAGTTCTTTTTTCAGATGAAAAAAAAAATTACCGTTGAAGAGAGCTACGACAAACAAAATGATAAGGTGTACGCACACAGTAGTGAAGAAGCGAGCAACCGTATTCCGCGTGTCCAACGAGGTCATTTTCTATCCTCGCTCATGGTATGGTTGGGAGTTTCTTATTAGGGCTTAACAGAGGTACATTTTTGTGAGAAAGGTGTAAAAACGAATGCAGTTGTGTATCAAAATACAGTCCTGACGAACCTTGTGGAACCTGTTTCTCATACCATGTTCAATAACAGGCACTGGGTATTCCAACAAGATTCGGCGCCAGCTCATAGAGCGAAGAGCACACAAGACTGGCTGGCGGCGCGTGAAATCGACTTCATCCGGCACGAAGACTGGCCCTCCTCCAGTCCGGATTTGAATCCGTTAGATTACAAGATATGGCAACACTTGGAGGAAAAGGCGTGCTCAAAGCCTCATCCCAATTTGGAGTCACTCAAGACATCCTTGATTAAGGCAGCTGCCGATATTGACATGGACCTCGTTCGTGCTGCGATAGACAACTGGCCGCGCAGATTGAAGGCCTGTATTCAAAATCACAGAGGTCATTTTGAATAAACTTTAGTGTCATAAGAATCTATGTTTTGTTAAGTTCATTTTGGTATATACCGGGTATCTCAAGACTGCTACCGAAAACGAAGCCGGGTGGTAGTTTTAGTGACTACAAACACAATGCAATCAAAAATTTCGCAAAGAAACGCGACAATTATTTTTTATGATTTTTTAAATATCGTCATTTTTGGGTGGTAAATCCATAGTTTTTGCTAAAATAATAATTTAAACTCTTTTATACCTTAGAGTATTTATAAATAAAAGGGTATAAACTATTATTTTAGGAAAAAATGTATTTACCACCCAAATATGGCCATAGGAAAAAAATAACAAGAAAAAAAATTGTCGCTTTTTTTTCAACTTTTTCTGTTGCATTGTGTCTGAAGTCGCTTAAACTGCCACCCGGCTTCGTTTTCGGTAGCAGTCTTGATATACCCTGTAAATGGTTACATAATGAATAAACTTGTTTCAATTATTTTATATTAAACATGTGACAGAATTTATGACCTGACTAGGTATATTGTAATATTACACGATTTTACAGCGTGCAATGCTTACAATAGTTGCCATATGATAGAAAGTTTGTTCGACATAAATTCTGCAAATTCATCTCAAATGTGACTCCTGCAGCTGATATGATTCTATACGAGTAGATAACACACGTGCAATTATTTCTGTATGCTCGATATATTTGGGAAATAACGCGGCGCCTCTAACAATTACATTAATAGGGGGGCTCGAATTTCCGTTGTTAGTTGAACGCATTTTCGTGCTAATATACCGTTGCAATAACCGGGTTTGGCTTTGGAATTGGGTATGAGTACATTTTTCGATATCGGAATTGTTAAGGAATCCTCTTGATGAAAATATTTTCATAATACCAGTATAAACATATTTCCAACATAGTGGAAAAAGCAGATATCGTTGTAGGATCAGCAATTGTAAATAAAAACAATAGTGTCTGCTTCCAGAATAATTCCTAGCGATATTAATTCCCTGTGTTCAGATTCTCACGTTGCATTTACCGAGATTTATGCTTAAACTATCGTATTACATTTTGTTATCAGGTTTGTGAATATTCGAGGAAATATTTTAATTGAAGAATACCTCGATTCGTTTATATTTTAGCTTTAAATGCTTAATTTATCGGCAAAGACAGTCTCCGTGGCGCAGTTGATTAGACGTCGACTGTGAAACGGCGGCTGCAGGTTTGATCCCCGCTCCGAGACAAATGTACGAGTATGATCTACATATGTTTGTTTTGGGTCTAGGTGTTTGTGAGACCGAAAACTCTCGCAGTTCCTGATAACTACAACACAAGAATCGATATAGGTGATAAGTTATAATCATAAGTTCTTATCTGTACTTGTTATTAATGTTGATGTGACTCTTTAAGATTGTTTTGCGTTTATTGTAGCCAAAATATACGTTTTTATCTATCTATTTATCTATCTTTTAATTCAATAAGTCATAATTAACTTAATACAAGTACTTTTTTAAATTTGAGCAGAGTATGCCAATTAAAAAGGAAATCAATAAACTATAGAATATAATTATAGCATCGGCACGTGTTACATTCGAGTTTTTTTTGTTCCTTAGTGCACGGAATTGATTTCTCGACTTTCCGAGTCATTTAGCTTTTATTCTCGGCTCGCCAAAATACAAATTTCCCGAAATTTCCCTAAGCGAGAATTCCCGAGCAGAAACCCTAAGCAGGACTATGTATGTGGCTGTTGGGTGCACAGAGTACATTTTACATAAGTACTGAGATAGAGACGTCACTCAATAAATTCTAGGCCTCGGGCGTTAAGTAAGGAAAGCAATCTAGAAAAATGTTTATACTCACGTATATATACGAAGAGATGGAGAGAGACTTGGACCTGAATTACATCATACATTAGCATTGATTTGAATTTTATCTATTTGAAATACTTATCTAGTTACAAAGTATTGTGTATTGAAATGCGAACATAACAAATGTCATATCCGCGTGTGTATGAATCTTAAAAAAAAAAAGTTACTGTTAGAAGTAATTCAAGACCAATATTATCTGGTAAATCGGACAAGCCCGTAAAACCAAATGATTTTTTTGAATCCGAAACGAAGTTCGAAACTTCGTGACGTTTTTCGTTTCGAAACCTACTCTGTAACACGAAATTCGAATCTTCGGATCGAAGAATGAATGATTCCAATATATCGGCAATACGAACATTATTCATTATTCATAATGCCCGGGCAATATGAATAATGCCCAATAAGAGCGGGCAATGTGATTAAAACCAATCAATTTATCATATTACCCGGGCATTATGAATAATGCCAAGTGCCTATTGGGCAGAGTGATGTAAAGCGAATCAAAATCAAAACAATGAGCCGAAGTAGTAAAATTTTGAATAGGGCAGCACGAGGTGGTGGGTTGGGAAGAGTGGAGGGGAAGGGGGAGTGTCGCACCTCTCCTAGTACCACTCCCATGAAAAGGTAACGCACCATTCCTGAGAAATATCTATTATAGCAACCTAACCCTTAAAACACTTGTTGTCAATACGAATTAGCTTCTGCATCGTTTCCGGCGCTACGGGAAGTTCAGTCCCTTCGCCCTTGCGTATCAAAAGATAGGCACCCATGCTCACCTCCGCAACTTCGGCTTGCTGGTCGCCTCCGGCGCTACTCAGCCGCTACGGCTCGCACGGTTGCCTATCCTTCGTTACAGCGGGCGGGGGCTGCTCTCCCTCCGCGCCTCCGGCTTTTTATATACACTCTAGGGTCGGTAGCCCAAAGACTACGTGAAGTCAGGGTGTTCCGAGTCGGTTTTGGGACACAGTCGACCTAACTGATCCATAAAGTGGGTACACTAATTTTCTTCTGAAGATAATGTTTCGGACGTTAAAAAGCAACTAAACATAAGCAGATCAATTCAACCTTTCTAATTTATGGGTCCATCGCAGATATGACAATGCGGCAGCGCAGCACGTAAAACATCAGCTATTAATCACATTGCCCGATCATCATATAGCCATATTCATAATGCCCGGACAATGTGATAAATAGGTGAGTTTAGATTGTAATTAATCACTTGGCCCGATATGGCTGGGCATTATTCATACTGCCCGGGCGTTATGAATACTGCCTGCATTAATCACTTGGCCCATAACAGTAACATAATAACGTATCAAACGATAAATTTTCCTAAATCTACAAATTGCCATGAGCTTATTGATTTTAACATTGATAATTTAGTCTATTCGAGAACTTTACATCATTGTCAAACTTATTTAACCTTAAAGTTTCCGAGCTCCATTTTGTTTCCAAATTTTGCGAGTTTAGAAAGTAGATGTCGACGGCACTGGTCACAATTAAGTCAGTAGTCTTAATTATTATGATTCTACAGATTGTCTCCAATAAAATAATTAATACACCTACTATCTCGTCGATAGTCGGCAATGATTGGTTATTGCAAAGGATCTTGAAAGTAATTAATTAAATGTTATATTTCTTTTCTATTGTTGATTAAACAAAATATATGCTTGATCATAATTAAAAGCGTAATTACATAATCAAATACAATTGTAACAACTTATAAATCCGTTAAATTATTGTTTGTGAAAATACTTAATGTATTTAGAGCTTTTGCACACAGTGTATTTTTAAAGTGCTGCGGACGCGCAGTAGTCGCACGCTAACGCAATTCAGACGCAGTGATTAAACTTTTCCACAGCTTTGAAAAGTTTGTGGCACCGCGCCGTAAACGCTCTACACTCGCGCTGATATGGTGATACAGACGCGCGGCAGTCACGGGTTTGTATTTTGATACAGAAATTAACACAGTGAAGTGAGCCGTCAGCCCTGCGGCGCGGCGTGCCCTCCACATCTCCCTTTTCTCCGACAATTCATAAACAAACGCAATACAGACGATCTCCGAACACGCTACGTGTACTATGGTTAGAAAAAGAGAGAGACGCTTGACTATGATATAATTTGAGGGATAGTGGGTAAATAGTGCAGGCTGGTTCACGTTTACCTAAAGACTCCTTCTGACCTTTAAGAGCTCGTAAGGCACAGATTTTACCTTTCTGGAAAGAAAAAATATCGAGAAAGAACATTCATGTGGAGAACATTCCACTGTTTAGTCGTCTCGTGATGAAGGTTGAAGGAAATCGGTTAGTGCGAATCGGTGGTAAATTACCGGCGTGAGTTTCCGGCGCTCCCCTAGTAGTTCAGAGAAAAAGTGGGGGAGGTGGGATTAGATCGTGTAATACTTGCGCACACGAGAAACTTTAGAGGTCACAGGTTTATGAGATCAAAGCTGCGATCTGTTACTCCTCTATACGGAGTTCCACACTGTCGGTCATTTGATTACTTAAATAAAATATTGAATGCTGAAAATAGAACTTTATTTTTTCTTTCGTTCGTCTTCATTGTTCAAGTTCATTGAGTGTAAAAGATAATATTGTCATACGGCACCGAGAGTTGGTTGTTGGTGTCTTCCTCCTCCGCGATCAGGACAGATATCAAGTTACATGTGTATTTGCTGCCTCGTCTTGGTACCCACTCAACCATGAAAACTTCTTTCAGTAAATATTATTCAATATCACATACATTTGCATAATAATATTATGATACACCTTTTTACCCGACTGCGACGGATGGAGGGTCATGTTTTTCGAGTGTATGTAGAGCCTAAACGGCTTGATAAATATTATTTTTTATGCGTCGTATATTATAAAATGTGATTTTGTGATATGCAAATATACTTAAATTTACTTTATTATACTTTACTGAATACCAATAAAACAAATAATATAATATAGATACATACATCAATCAAACTATTGAAAGTCTTATCGCTTATGGCGATCTCTTCGAGGCAACCTTTCTATTAAATGGAATGAACTGTAATAAAAATGTGTGATAAAAAACAAAAAACCACTAAAAACCAAAAAGTAACTAAATAATAAGTACCACTGCAAAGCAAAAAAATAATATTTGTTTCATGGAACTTGCGCTTGCTGATTAATTAATAATTGAAGGCGGGTCGCCCAGTACCAAACATATAGATATTTAAATTAATATAAGGCATAGGTCCTACATGTTTGGTACTTGGCGGCCCGCCTTCGATATGTTATGCATATATTTTGATTTGTTGGCTAGTCAAGTCATTAAGCAAATTAATCAACAAGCGCAAGTTCCATGAAACAAATATTATTTTTTTGCTTTGCAGTGGTACTTATTTAGTGGTTTTTTGTTTTGAAGTCGGTTTTTATTTTTTTATTAAAATTTTTGGTTATTTTTATCTTTTTAGTGTTGATAGGAATCAAAATGAAGAAGATTTGGTCCCCACAAGGAATATGTTCTTTCCGATGATAATGAAATCGCTAAAATCGGCTAAAAGCTGCCAAAGATATTGGAGTATTCATATGTTTATTATTTTTCTTCCCTGATGGCTGAGAAGCAGTCTTCTCATTTTCCAAGTGAGCAGCTTGCATAGTGAAAGATTTGTCAAAAAGTGATGTGCTTGGGTATATCTAAAGTTAGATTCTCTGATGACCTAACAACAAATCGCGATGAGTATCAACTAAAATAAAATTCATTGAAGGAAAAAAGAACACGAGTATTCCGGTGAAGGCGGATATGTAGCCTTGAGCTAAGTACGAAATTCACATACGTAGTCATATTTTCGAAGTCCAAATATGAACAGAATGCATAAATTCTGAAGTTGTTCAAGCATTGCATAAGTGCAATATTGGCTGAAAAATTATAGTATATAATTAATACAATCATTATAATTTCTTATTTAAGTACTAAATTCAATTTTGCTATCACATGCTACTGAGTAACAATTGGAAATGTTGCTCCACTAAAAATAACTGCGGTGTAGATACACTTAATTTATTAATAAACGTTACTATATTCTTAGAATTTCTCCTGGGAATAATCTCCCTCGAATACTCGTCTGGGTTTGAATCCGCGACTTCCTATTTGTTACTTATCACAATCAGGTTTATCGGGTGAACACAACATTATTTGAATATGTGGGATTAGCGATCTTCCGTACATATAAAAAAAAATCTAAGTAATTAAACTTTTTAACTCAGGTTTATCAGGTTATTTTAACTATATTTTGATTTAACACCTCTCTAGACATAAAGATATAACTAGACATAAAAAAAAACCTCTCGAGGTATTTCTCTAGATATATCTAGACATAAAAAAACCTCTCTAGACAGTTATTTAAATAAATAAATAAAGACAACGTAGTTGACACGAAACATACAACTAATTAAATTGAAATTGCCCTCTCATTTATCTAAATCGATTCACTAGTTCAAAATGTTACACAGTACAGTCGAACATACGTAAATGCTAACATAGTAATACGTATAGTGCCAACCACAATCCTTTTTCTGGCTATGCCGTAGCCGTGTAAAAAGAAACTATTGTTATCGGGTTTTGATCGAATGCAGCATATACACAGTCAGGTCATAAGTATTGTCACACAGTAAAAACTTTTCTTTTAGAATGCTGGCCACAAAAAGTTTAATGAATTCGAATTTCAAATTGTTCATGAAAATAAAAATGTATACTTTTCAGAATTTTACTCATTTTTAAATATTGAGTGGACGCTTAAAGAAGACCGTGTTGCAGTTATTGCGTTGCATCGTTGCGGTTACGCGCCAATTCAAATTTTTGACATACTGAAAAATTTGAATATAACCCAAAGATTCGTTTATCGTACCATCAAACGATATAATGAAGACTCTAGTGTAGATGACAGGTCAAGAAGTGGTCACCCTCGGTCTGTTAGGACTCCAGCAGTGATAAAAGCTGTGAAGGCGCGAATTCAAAGAAATCCCAAACGTAAGCAGAAACTGTTGGCCCTTCAGATGGGGTTAAGCAGAACCACGGTGAAAAGGGTGTTAAATGAAGACTTAGGGCTTCGGGCATATCGAAGAAAAACAGGACATCGTTTGAATGCTCGTCTAATGGATCTGAGAATGAAGAGATGCCGCGCTTTGTTGAAGCGGTACGCGGAAAAATAATATCGGGAAATTCTGTTTTCAGATGAAAAAAAATTTACCGTAGAAGAGAGCTACAACAAACAAAATGATAAGGTGTATGCACACAGTAGTGAACAAGCGAGCAACCGTATTCCGCGTGTCCAACGAGGTCATTTTCCATCCTCGCTCATGGTATGGTTGGGAGTTTCTTATTGGGGCTTAACAGAGGTACATTTTTGTGAGAAAGGTGTAAAAACGAATGCAGTAGTGTATCAAAATACAGTCCTGACGAACCTTGTGGAAGCTGTTTCTCATACCATGTTCAATAACAGGCACTGGGTATTCCAACAAGATTCGGCGCCAGCTCATAGAGCGAAGAGCACACAAGACTGGCTGGCGGCGCGTGAAATCGACTTCATCCGGCACGAAGACTGACCCTCCTCCAGTCCAGATTTGAATCCGTTAGATTACAAGATATGGCAACACTTGGAGGAAAAGACGTGCTCAAAGCCTCATCCCAATTTGGAGTCACTCAAGACATCCCTGATTAAGGCAGCCGCCGATATTGACATGGACCTCGTTCGTGCTGCGATAGACAACTGGCCGCGCAGATTGAGGGCCTGTATTCAAATCATGGAGGTCATTTTGAATAAACTTTAGTGTCGTAAGAATCTATGTTTTGTTAAGTTCATTTTGGTATATAAATGGTTACATAATGAATAAACTTGTTTCAATTATTTTATATTAAACATGTGACAGAATTTATGACCTGACTAGGTACATTTATGTACATACTTGATTTTTGCATTTCGATTTCCAGTACAAACACGTGTGGGTTGGATTTGGAAAATATGATTTGTTCGAAAATAATCTGTGTAGGCAGTGAAATGTAATGGAATATGTGAATGTATGTAATTAAAATGTTAGTATTATTGAAAACTAGCAGTCCGGTATTTTTTGTATACCGTTAATCCCATCAAAAACATCCTGTAAAAAAATCCCAAGTCTCGCAGCTCAGGTTTTCTACCGCAAAAAGTTGTGAGATGCATGTAATACCAAGTCGATTAATTTATTTAGTCCTTAAGGGACCTTCTATATAAAGTTATTACGTTAGTTATTACCATATCAATATAAAAAATTCTTTACGTTTTAAATAAATGGATCGACTTGGCCATCGCATGAAAACATAATGTATCGTACAATTTATACATAATGCTACTCCACTATATATGGGTACAATGATTCATTAACTGTAACAAATGTAACTTTGTAATCCTATACATTTATATGGGATTACAAAGTTATTCACGCAGTTGGTCTATCTAGAAAACTAGACACAAATTATGAAATGTTTGAATTTTCCTTTACTTTAGACACTAAACACTAATTATATTCTAAATTTGAAGGTTCTATGTCTGCTAGAAGTGCCTTAGACTTTTGATGATCGGTCAGTCAGTCAGTGAGTGACAAAATTACGAAAGTTTGACACATTATAATTCTTAAACTACTGGTTCAAATTGAATGAAATTTTAAAAATACCGTGTTTACACAATGCCTACTTAGTAACTAAAAATTCAGGCTTCTTGCTTTAACCACAACGAAGTTATGGGGGGTTGAAAATGGTCTGAATTGCTTCGAGAAAAGGATGTTACGGCCTATAGCTCGACTTGGAGGGGGTAAACGTAAAGAATTTTTAATATTGATATGGTAATAACTAACGTAATAACTTTATATAGAAGGTCCCTTAAGGACTAAATAAATTAATCGACTTGGTATTACATGCATCTCACAACTTTTTGCGGTAGAAAACCTGAGCTGCGAGACTTGGATTTTTTTTACAGGATTATAGATGGTATTCAAAGGTTTTCATCATGTTCACTACTATATTTATGCGACATTTGCCAACAAATGTGGCGAATACGAATGGTAGTAATGTAGGAATTGTGTTGGTCGACACTTTGGTGAGAGATCTGAATGGTGAAGGTTTTGTCAACACAGGTGAAAGGATATTGATTGAGATTTTCAGATGAGTAATGGCTGCCACATCCACACATTATCCTCAACATTGTCACATATATTGGCAAACGTGAAGAGGAGCCACTACATAAACTTCACAATTGAAATGTCAATTAATTTGACATTCGATAACGGATATTTTTATTTATTGGCGGGCTTTTGCACTTGGGTTAGTTACATTTGTGGGTTATACAAGCTATAAGGTTTATATTGGGATATATTATGTCAAAACTAAAAAATTAATAAGTGACATTGATAATATGGCGTTTAATTTTTGGATATGGCTAATGGTTTTGGATCATGGATTATTAAAGAATACTGCCGGATTGAGCGAGTATTGGATCGGGAGAGAATATATAATGTACGGTATGTTTCGCGGAGCGGAACTAGAAATAATTTGTAAAAGAGACTGTAATAATCAATTATGAAAAGTACAAGAAGACTTTTAGTGGAGTAATTCCTTACGGTTCACTTGAAGGTTTTTATATAAAAGAAATAACAAATTTTTCTTAGATAACCCGCATATTATGTTATTTTGGTAACCATTAATAAAAAAACACACCAGCAAATTTAATTGAAAATTAAAAAAAAATGAAAAATCCTTCATCAACGACAAGAAATAGGATAATAAAACATATTCTGACAAAGGTATACACAGAATTTGTGAATTTAGCCTTTTATAGTAAGGTTGTGGAAACTAAAAAGCTTGGCTCCAAATGTGTTCTGTAATTTTTTTTTACAGTGCGATGTAATGAGATTTATGAGATTAGGGTGATTCAATGACTAACCAACGCACAGCTGAAACTACTAGTTATAAGGAACGTAAAATTTTACACAGAAGTTCCAATTGTGACTTGGTAGCACTAAGAAGGAATTTTTGGAAATTAAACCCCTAAGGGGGTGAATAGGGTAAAAAACGGTTGTATAGAAAATCGAATCGTAATGCTATTGTAGCGATATAATGTATTGCTTTTACGTCTTTATTGTTATAATATACACACAGACGAAGTCGCGGGCAAAAACTAGTAATGAATAAAAGTCAAATACATTTTTATAGTTTATATTTAATCCATTTTATTTGTATGTGTAATATATATAAGGAAAACTCTTAAAGACGACTGTATGAATGTATTAGAGCCCAAGCAATGATATTAATGATGCTGATGTGAATGTATTGCACCATTGCGGAGGGGGGCTGGCCCTAGTCAGAAATATTTTTAACACGCATATTATTATTATCTATATTCTAATCGATCATCGTTACCTTTTTTGTCAAGTTTTTCACATAATTTATCGTGTTTCCTAAATCTTATATTGTATATTTGTGAGTCAAATGGAAATAACTACGTGTTGTTATAACTATTCTTAGGCAAAAGTGCTGTTTATACCCACACGAACGTGGGCGAATCAAATTATCACGGTTTTCTGAACATCATTAACCGATAACAAACATCTTAACATATATTTTCCCCTTCGTATTCGTCAGAAAATCCTTTATTTATCATACGAATCGAATCGCGGCATCGAGTTTACGTAACAGCATACTAATTTTGAGGTATTTCCGAGTGATTTTTGTAGATGAAATATTTCATTAATAAGTGCTTTCGATGCGATCTTATGTCCCGTTCATGTTTTTGTATTTTATTTTTTATGATCTGATCACTGCTACTTGCTTCTGTTTTAACACCTCATAATGGCACATTGTATGCAATCTACATTCTAAAACGATTACGGTTAAACAGCGTTAATCCGAAGCGCGTTCCAGTTAGGTTACAAAGAGAAACTTCTATTCCTCCAACTATGAAGGCGGCCATGAACTATTTATCTAGATCCAGTAAGTTAATAAGCAAAGGTTTATATCAGAGAATCACTAAACGGAACATATATCGTACATTTTAATATTGCAGGCATTTTATTTAATTGTGTTAACACATGTCAAGAATATACATATTTAGCACTAAATGCATTACTATATTTAACATTAAGCCTTAACCCCTTCTGAAAAGGTATCAGATAAATATTATTAGATGTCGTCTCATGGACCGCGACCTACTCGACTTTCTATATAGAAAAAATATTCATAAGTTTTCCGATTTGCTTAACAAAGACTGTTGGAGACTTGAGACCGCCACATGCGTTCGTTTAGAAATATAATAGACACTATTTATAATTACATAATTTGCATTACAAGTATTGGTAAAATACACTATTAAGTAAGATCCATGGCAGGTAAATTATTTTGTGCTTATGTTTTACTAAACGGTTAATTAACACAGCTTTAACAGATACAAACCTGCAATAATAAAACTGTTTCATAACAATTAATAATGTCCAAAAAACCCTTTTTATCATTTGTTCGATTGCAAAATAATAAGCAAAATGTTAATGAATAGAAATGTGGCGCATGTTAAATATCTTAACCGCATCAAAAACACCGTAATAAGCATTTTTTTAATGGTTATTATGATCAGAAAAAAATAACGTATTTATTGAATGCAATTTATTGAATGCAATTTATTGAAGATCAATTGAGACCACAATATAATTGCATTGTAATGTAATGTGCTAAACTAAGATAAGGTGGATGGACGACCTAATGAGGGTTATATGAAGTCTTTGGATGCATGGCGCTTCAAGGTCGCTGTGAATTTTTTTAAGGGAGGCCTATGTTCAGCTATGAATAGCCACAGGGCTGATGATGATGGCATAATACAAAGTATCGTTTAAATTATTATATACGTAATCATTTTTTGAACGCTCTTATGAATTGTACTAATAATTGTTCCAAATAATTTAATTGATAATAAAATGCTATCAGTCAGATGACCCTGCTTGGCGGCGATTTAGCTGAGCTTATTTGTGTACCGCCCTAGATGCCTCGAAGAGGTTGCGGATAGCCCGCGACGCGGAAGATTTCATGAAATGTGGTATTTCAGGTGTTATCGGTTGCTATGAGCCAGGAGCTGCGCCGCGGCGGCAGTGAATACGCGCACCCGCTGTGAAGTGTTTCGTAGCGGTAATTTGCGTATTGGTCACAGCGAGGAGAAGGCGCCACGTGTGGGCCTGCGTACACCCGGGGGCGGGCGCTTTGCGCCGCCCCTCAACTGCATATGTAAGTGCATTGTACACAGAGCGCATTCGTCCGCCTGTCGTCGCGGTGATTGAAACCCCGCTCTTCTATTTTACCTGCCACTGCGATTGCATTATTGACGTACCGGCAGATCCGGCGGACGCGCGGCGCGAGTCGGTCGTGGCGTTGGAAATGCGCACCGAGTTGCTCGCATTTCTCGCGATATAAACTGTTACCATACTCGTATTTTCAGTGCGAGACATAAAAAATTCTGTCTTTTAAATTGGAAATATGCGGAAATAATTTCCAGTGATACATTTAAAATATGAAATCTTTAACCGGTTGACATTTCACTGACTATTCTGATAAATCTGTGAAGTGTAAAACAATTTTCTGGTGATTTTGAATAAACATTATCAAAATGTGTTACTTGGACGTGCTGATTCAACGGCCGACACTTACAAGGTTTAGCATTTCAATTATTTAAACATTTCGTTGTAGTCACTTGCTCACCAAAGTGCCGCGCGAATGTATTTTACCTGTTGCGTTGTTTGTGTCTTTACATTCAAGTTCAGTTTATGATTTGTTTTATGTTATATGTTATAGTAAAGTGTATATTTGCATGATTTATTTTATTTTTAAGTTATTTTTATGCAATGTAATAAGTGTGTAACGCGAATGCTTCTTTCCGATTTATTATGATATTATAACATGATTATAGCGAATAATTTTAAATTGTATCTATAAAGTATAAGTACTTAAAAAATATGCTAGCGAAAATATTCGCCACGAGACTGGATTTCCTTTTAAAACAACATAAATACAATGCTGTTTATAAAAACATCGTTTGAGGTCAAAAATTACTATAATGAAACAACCTACTTTATTATTTTATAAATAATTAGATTGCGGTCGTAATTTCACTATTAGTTCTGAATATTGTATTTACTAATCTCTGTTGGTAACTAACACTGAATGGGATAAACACGCTTATTGAAAAACATAGTGTACGTAGTTGTTTTTCCTTGGAAGGCCTAACTACGTGTATACTGTATAGGTGCGCGTCTGTAGGCTGGGTAACATTCAACGTGAGGTAACATTCAACGTGAGCTAACATTCAACGTGACCTTTTCTCGCTCTCTAATACTTTTTCTCCCGCTCGGGAATTATGACGCAAACCGTCGCTAGGCAACGGAGCTCTCAAGACGAGTTAAATAAACTAACGTGTTTAAAATCATGACCGAGACGTAAATAAGCTGCGTAATATTTTTTCTTACGGATTTGTCACTGGGAAATTCGGTGTGTGGTCAATTAGTGCGTCGTTTGATGGCAGAGAAATAGGTCGAATGGGATGGAGGGTGGTGAACAGGGCGCGGGAATGGGCGCCGGAGCCCGGGGAGGGCGTGGGCGGTCAAGCCACCCACCACCCTTGCTGTTGCGTTCTCGGCAAATCCGGTCGCAATCTGTCTGCCCTTTTAAATGTAACCTTTCTTCGTATATCATTTTAACAGCGTTTATACAATTTTATGTTAAAAAAAAACTTACTTTAAGAAGTACTTTGCGTTATAGGTGTTTGATTTCGATATAGGTGTTATGTATAGATAATTCAATTTACTACGTATTGATTGTTTGTTTAGAGGTAGTCGTTAGGCATTAATAAAAGATTCTCCTTATTATGCATATTGAATATAAATGCAAATTGAGATAATGGTTTCTTAGATTTACGCGAATGTTACACATTGAAATAAAACTATTATTTACGGATTTTATCGCGAATTTAGTTTAATTTTTTTACATTTTTAACTTCCCGACGTTTCGATCACTTTACAGCTTTCGTGGTCACGGGGCGGACTCCGCGGTCCGGTCCGCATGTAAAAAAATTAAACTAAATTCGCGATAAAATCCGTAAATAATAGATTTATTTCAATGTGCAAATTGAGATATTTAAAACTTCGATAAATATGTTCAAAAAAAGCCTAACCGGAGAATACCTCCGTGCCAGCCATTAGACTGCTAGTGAACATGCGTTTGGTAAATAAAACGATTTGGCGTGTAAAACTTGACTGACCCACACTATATTTAAAATTCACCATACATTTACGCATGTGGCGGACGAGGTCACAGTAAAACGGTGTTTTATTTTGTTCAGATACCCGCCTGATGGTTTATTGACATCGGCACAAAGTAAGCATGATGTAGAGTGGCAACCCGACATCATTGCTCCCGACCCGTTCGTGTCAGATGACTATTTAGATGTCTTTTCACCGAAACATCAGTTCCTGCTGACCAAGTGAGTGTCTTGGAACTTATGTTTTCCAAGTTCATTCCCTATGCATATATGTATGTATGTATGTACATAGCTATTTCACATTCATCTCCATTCCTTGTGAGTGAAATAAGATAAATCATTGGTTGTTATTTTTTTTATCATTACATCTTACTTCACTCATTTGTGCGGTGTCCCAATGATCACCTCTCAATATTTTCTGCGATATTTATTTTTTAATTTATGTATAAAACTAAAAAAATGTGACTTTTTTTCAGCCTGGTCGATAGTACAAGAAATCCGATCTCATTTGCACAAATTCGCCCGAGACATAAAACAGACGTTTTAGGGGCATTTAGGTAAAAAGTGTAGTTAGTAAGTTACCATTTTAACCTTATTCAATTGGAAAGGCGATTTTATTTCTATGACGTAAATTACATAAATTATGGGTTCGAAATGATTAGGTTGTGATGGTAGTGTCGAGCGGAGTCAATTTGGCGGATGATACTTGTCAAGTACTTGCTATTTAGCTCAGTTGAGTTGAAATCATTTAAAGTTAATTATTCTATGTCATAGAAGAAATATATTTGCCGATGAATGAAGAAAACACGTGCAACATTAAGGCGTCCCAATTCTTTTGGTTATATAATTGCCACGATATCTATACCAAGTAGCGTTTGTACATACTTTAACATATAATATTAACAGTAAATTTAGCTTACGAATAGACGATAATTTTCATTCGGCGTTTACATTTAGTAACACTAAAGCCTCGCTTAGTGTTTCAAAGTTTGCAGAACATTCAAACTTTAATCGTGTATGCACATTGTTAATGGCTCGCGTAAAAAGCTCATCGAAGAGGAATTCAATTATTTATTACAAATTTTGTATTTTGATAAAAACAAAGAAAGAGCGTACTGTCATAATATTCATACCAGAGTATTTTTTTCGTGGTAGATACATGATTCAAGTTTTTATGTCAGGGAGTAGATTGCTCGCGTATATGACGTATTCGTTTGTGTTATTATCCGAGAGTAGCGAAGTCATTTCTGTTGTGTGTTTGCGATACGTATTTGTTAAATTTATCAATTTATCATTAGTTTTGTGAATACGTATTTAATATACACCACATTCTAACTTAGTATACTAATTTATTGCAGCATTACAAGTAACGTAGTAGCATTTTTATAAATAAAATAGAGATCACATTTATGCATGAGGTCTAGTCAAAATACTTGCTTAAAATGTACACAGTTTTGTATAGATAAAAAAGCTTATAATTTGTTGTATAACATTTCTATGTAAGTAAATAAAACTTAGAGGACCGCATACCATTCGCGCATTGTACAAAAAATTCTAGATGTATACTAGGTATAATATTTTTTAACACCAATATCCATTTGATATGAACTTTTATAAAACCGTGTTTTTCATCAGTTGCTTAGGCGTCTTTTCTCGCATTATAAATAAATACGTTATAATATATTAACATGAATGTGATAAATAATCAAATTGGCAGGCTATAGAGCATCGGCTCATTTATGTTTCTATATTAAGTGAATATTACTTATGCCCGATAACTAAATATTAAACGATATTACGAAAAATCGGGCAGACCATTGTGTAGACTCCTTTAGCCTACTCTTGATGTATCTGAAACAGATAATTTGCATTATGTTTTACATTCAGGTCGCATGGAGCATCGATAGTGATGTTACTATCTTAACATGCAATATCGAGCTTAGGTTTTGTTGTGCATAAATAAAAACTCAGGAGATAACATTCGTAACAAAGTGTTGCACTACAATAGTTTGCAACACTTTGTTACGAATTTTTAGGTACGGTATGTAGAGACGACCTCAACTAAAATTGCTGATTTTCAGTAAAGGATGCCGTAAGATAATATACGCGAACCTAGTTATTTAATTGTTACGACCACAGTATAAGTGCGTAGTGATACGTAAATTATAATGAAATAAAATATCGAATGTTATAGGTTTTGACCAGTTAGCTTGTTGATGCTTTGGCTTAATGCATTTTGTTATTGTCGCTTTTATTGTTAGTGTATGTGCTCGGCTTTTGATTTTGTCATAGTTGTAGTTGCTCTTGGTGTAGTATTTATGAATTAGTCGCTGAAGTTTTTCCATTAAAATAAAACGTCATTATTATTTAATACAGCTTCGCGCTTGAATAAGTTGTATTTAACGTAGTATTTCCAGGAACTTTATAAATATATTTTGGAACTCAGAAACTTCATAATCTAAGTATATACAAAACATAGGGCTAGATAATAATATTAAATCAAAGACAACTAAGACTTCAGTACCTGCGGACGCAGCTATGGAATAGTGTTGGAAAAGTATGTATATAATTATAAGGACATTAAGAGCTTTACTGCGAAGAGGGTGTCGGAACAAGTTTTCGAATATATAGATTCTTTGCAATTTTGTCTGCTTAGGATTTTTTTTTAAATCTATGTTGAACATATATTTATTATTTGACAGCTCACGTGGCGCAGTTGGTAAGACGCGGGTTCGAATCCCGCTCCAAAACAAATGTTTGTGTGATCCACAGGTATTTGTTTCGGGTCTGGGTGTTTGTGAGACCGAAAAGACTCGTAGTTTCTGATACCTCACGACACAAGACTCGTTCTTAGTGTGGGGTCCGGACTGTGTATGTATGTGACTGTTGGGTTTATTTATTACACATACCTATAATATTTTTTTCCAGTTAACTTAACGGCTATTCTATAGGTATTTGGCCCCTGATTCTAAAAATGAAAACCGTTTTTTCCTACCAGCTTTAGATTTTGTGATATGATGTTATGTACATTTTGCTGTGAAAAACACGAAAAATTACCACAAATATAACTTGAAATCTTCAAAAGCGGCTTAAAATGATCTTTTCGATGATTTTCTTGAATGATAAGCTTGAGGTAAGTCTCATTTCAAGCTCCAGCAGTATTCTGCCATGATTTGTCCTTTCCATTTACCTTTACATTTTTCCTCCACAGTACAAATTTCATGGTGACACCTTTCTCCTTGTTCATTACTAAAGTGGCCGAGATTTTCAGGAAAATGGTCTAGATGAGAGTTTAAATGTGGAGGCTTGACGCTCATTTTACAACCAAGATTTTTAAGGCAAGATAACATAATGTTGAACTTGGTCTTAATGGTTTCTGTATCAGCCCATATACGTCCCACTGCAGGGCACGGGCTTACTCTACAATCGAGAGCACGATTGAGAGTGGTTAGGCCATATAGTCCACCACGCTGGCCTAATGCGGGTTGACGGACTTACATACCATAGAAATTCTTATAAATCGCTACGGTATGCAGGTTTCCTCACGATGTCTTCCTTCACCGTTTTAATGCGTGGTGATTGACTATCAACACCATGACAGTCTTGATGGTTTAGAGCTTTGGTATTACCAAGAAAATTTTGTCCTCACAGACACCAATGCTTTTCATGCACTGGACTCGGTTTCACTAATAGTTTTAATAAAAATTTCACAGTTTACTGAGAGTCTTATTTGGGGGCCATCAAATATCCCAGGTTTTAACTTCTCTGTACTGAGACCAGGGAACTTCTGTGCAATATACTCAAAACATTTACTATTGGTATGGAGCGCCTTAACAAATTGCTTCACAATGCCAAGTTTTATGTGTAGTGGTGGCAAAATTATGCAATCTTTATTGACAAGAGGAGGATGTATAACATTTTGCTTTCCAGAAACTAAATTTTCTGGTCTAATGGTGGTCTGTCTCTACTACGGTATATCGTAATTTAGTATGGGTTGCAAGTAAGTTTTGTTCTTGTAATCTCATCATCATCATCATCGTATCAGCCACAGGAAGTCCACTGCTGAACATAGGCCTCCCCCAAGGATCTCCACAATGACCTGTTGGAAGCGGCCTGCATCCAGGGACTTCCTGCAACCTTAGTCAGATCGTCCGTCCACCTTGTAGGCGGGCGTCCGACATTTCACTTGCCTGTACGTGACCTCCACTCAAGAACCTTTCGGCCCCAACGGCCATCGGTTCTACGAGCTATATGCCCGGCCCACTGCCACTTCAACTTGCCAATCCTATGGGCTATGTCGGTAACCTTGGTTCTCCTACGGATCTCCTCATTTCTGATTCGATCTCGTAGGGAAATCCCGAGCATAGCACGCTCCATGGCTCTTTTAATGAGGCCCACAGTGAGAGGCCACGTCTCGGTAACACACAACTATCGAAGACTTTCGATTTTAGGCACTGAGGTATTTTGGACGAGAAGACGTCGCGAAGTTTCCCGAACGCTGCCCAACCGAGTTGGATTCGACGATTGACCTCTCTCTCGAAGTTGGACCTGCCTAACCGGACCACTTGTCCTAAATAGACATATTCGTCTACAACTTCGAGAGTCGAGCCCCCAACTCCAATGGGGGTGGGCACAACATGGATATTCGACATGATCTTCGTTTTATCCATGTTCATTTTAAGACCCACCTGTTGGGAGACTCGATTAAGGTCTTTGAGCATAGTGCTAAGGTCTTCCAGCGATTCTGCCAAGACTACAATATCGTCGGCAAATCGAAGGTGAGTAATATACTCGCCGTTGATGTTGATGCCGAATCCTTTCCACTGCAAGAGCTCTTTGTAGTGGAATAGCCTTCGTGCTCTGATCCTGTACTCGGACCGACATGGTGGCGTTGTTGTATATACACCTCAACACTTCGATGTACCGATAGTCTATGTGGCACCGCTGAAGAGACTGTAGCACAGCCCAGGTCTCGATCGAATCAAAGGCTTTCTCATAGTCCACAAACGCTAAACAAAGCGGCAAGTTATACTCCTCGGTTTTTTGTATAACCTGCCGTATCGTATGGATATGGTCTATAGTACTAAAGCCTTTTCGGAAACCAGGTTGTTCGGGTGGCTGGAAGTCATCAAACCTGCCTTCGAGACGATTTGTGATGACCTTCAAAAATAACTTATAGACATGGCTCAGGAGCGAGATGGGCCTGTAGTTCTTCAGTAAAGTGTTATCACCTTTTTTGAAGAACAGTACCACCACGCTCCTGCTCCATGCCAACGCCAGAGGCATGGAGCAGGAGCGTGGTTCTGGCGTTGAGCCCTCGAGGAGAACGGAATTGAAGAGCCTCTGAAGGACTTTCAGTTTTTCGTTCCGCCCGCTTTCAGAAGCTCTGAAGTGATTCCATCCTCACCCGACGCCTTGTTGTTTTTAAGTTGTTTGAGGGCCATCTCAATCTCAAACAGGCTGATGTACGGGATATCATCGCTTAAGTGTCGGATTAACTCGGCTCTCGGGTCTTCGGCCGAGCTAACAGTAGGTTCGGCAACTGAGGTGTAAAGCTGTCCGTAGAACCTCTCGATCTCTCTTAATACGTCTGCCCTCGTCGATACGACGCGGCCATCGTCCGTTTTCAGCCTAGATAACTGGCTTTGCCCAATAGACAAGTCTCTTGCAAACACTTTGCAGCCTCCGTTCCGCTCAATTGTCTCCTTAATGCTCACAGTATTGTGAGCACGGACATCGTGTCGCAAGGACTTCCAGATCCGTCTATTGAGCCGCCGATATGCTTCGGCGTCAACGGAAGACTGCAGCGTCAGAGATCGATGTTCGGCCATGAGGTCAAGAGTGTGGATCGAGAGTTTTTGTGGTCTATCTCTACGGTGAGGTCTACAATACTTAGATCCCACCGTATTCTTCTTCAGACAGCTTCTACCAAACCGTTGTTTAATTCGTCCACTGCAAGGTTTTCTTTTAGACAATCAAAGCGATTTGTCAACTCGAGTTGAAAGCTCTCGGGGTTTTGGATATGGGTGCGAGTAGGTCGGCCCGCTGATCACAGAGACATCACTGAACATCCGTCTATTCTTCGTCAAGATGAAATCTATCTCATTTCTCGTAGAACCGTCAGGACTCAGCCAGGTCCATTTCCTGTGAGGCGGCTTCTGGAAAAAAGAGTTCATCGCGAAGAGTCCTCTTTTTCCAGAAAGTCGGCCAGCCTCTGACCTCTGAGGTTCCGTTGCCCATGTCCAAATTGCCCCACTTTCAACTCTGCATCGCTTCTCTTGCCCAACTTTGCGTTGAAGTCCCCCATAACAACATTGAAGTAGGTTTTGGAAGTATGTATGGCCCGACTTATGTCCTCATACATCTCTACTTCTTTATCTGGGTGTGTCGAGGTCGGCGCGTATACCTGTATAACCTTCAACGAATATATTTTTGATATTTTGAGTATAAGGTACTACCCTGCTCGACACACTTTCGATGGATACGATGTTGTTGATGAGAGACCTGTGGACGAGAAATCTGACACCTCCTCGGGACTGTTGGTCGTCCCCCGGGTAGAAGAGCAGGTTACCAGACTTCAGGGTTATCGTATCCTCCCCGATTCTTCGGACTTCCGATAACCCCAGAATGTCCCAGTGTAACCCGCCCAATTCTTCTTCCAGTTCGACAATCTTCTCGTCTGTCCTCAAAGTGCGTATGTTGTGTGTTACCAGGGCCAGTCGTCGTCGGGGATGGTAGCCGGGGCCAACCCGGGGATTGTTAGCACCCCCTGCCCCACCGTAACCATGGCTGCTACCATCGCCAGGAATAGTGGGGCTGCCGGGGACTGGGGGCCTGGTCAACTTTTGTGTCGTCATTAGGGGGTGTTTGTCAATACTCGCCCCGCTTGGCAGGCGGGATGGCGAGCACAGGAGGGGACTCGCGCTGATGACGCTGCTGCCCATCATCAACGGGGGAAAGGAAATAGGGTTCTTGTAATTAGGTACTTGTAATCTAGAAACTAGCAATTCAGATTGGTCTTTTGTCAAATTAAGGTCTTCTTGGCCAACAAAATTTTGGCAAAGAGTTTTAGGCCCCCATGGTTTATATAATTTACGCACTTGCACTTTAAAGTAGTCAAAATAGGTAGTTTTCACAAAGTCTGTTTTACTGTTTAGTTTTACTGGTGGTAGGTCTCTCATATGTGAGAGGCCATCTGGGTAGGTACCACCGCAATGTCTATTTCTCCCGTGAAACAACACTGCGTAAATGCACTGTTGTGTTTCCGATTGAAGGACATTGTAGCCAGAGTAACTACTGGACATACTGAGACTTAACATCTTATGTCTCAGGATGGCGAGCGCAGTGGAATGTTGCTACTGTTTATGAGCGGTCGTATCGCTTACCATCAGGCGAACGGCTTGCTCGTATCATCATTAATTGCAATAAAAAAAAAAGTCTGTAATCGATGTTCTAAATATTTTTACAACATATTGACTCCAAATAAAATAAAAGCACTCTGAATTGTTCAGACAACTTCTCTGTGACGTAGATATGGCGTTCAATATAACATAACTGATAACAATATAACACTCAATTTGTAAATATGCGGCTATTCTAAAAAAAATGCTGCATACTAGAAACTAAAGCTGATTGGTGAAAACGGGTGGTAGATTTAAATTAAGGGTATGGAAATATATAGGAAAAGATAAATAAACCTCCGGAAAATTTCAATGAGTAAAATGTTGTAGGTATGTGTTATTATTTATGAAGTAACATCGCATTTTAGGCCTTAATTAAAATATATACATACGTACACATCAATGTGGGCCAACAAATCTCTATCTTTTACTTGTGTCACTGAAAAAATCGGTTGCTAGGAATCTTAAATATCACCCAATATTGGCTCTTCATTCCAATCGGAAGGTCCTCCGCATAACAGTTCTTTTTATTTTTCCTTAATTCCAAAAGTAAAATAATGTATCTGATTATTAATCATACAGAATATCGTCATACGAGTATATTATATTGTTGTAGGAAATATATCGCTCCACAAAAAAGGCTTTGTTATGTTTCTTTCGTAAACCTTGATAGTTAAGGTTTAATAATTTTAAGACACATTTTCATACTCGTATATCTCAAGAATTTCTCAAAATAATACAAAATTAACTGTTCCACCAAAACGGTCTATTATGTTTTTTAATTAAATTAACCGTTACAAATATACACCCAGTATATATAATATACACCCATTGTGGTTGTAGTCATTAAAACTACCACCCGGCTTCGTTTTCGGTAGCAGTCTTGATATACCCTGTATTATCGACATTATTTTTCTTTTGGGCTGAGGAAAACTGAAAAAACTTTGGTGCAGATGACATTTTCATTGAAACTAAGAGAGTAACGTGTATTTGTTATAATTTATTTAAGATGTCTAGCACAATTTTTCTGTGCTATTAGGAGCTGTCAATTAATCACGTGAGGCTTGAAGGGGGGGGGGGGGGGTTTGGGACAAAAATCACGAAGTATCACAAGGGGGAGGGGAGGTCTAGAAAGATATCACTTGTATTGTCTTTTCGACACACAATTTTGATTAAAATGCTACATAATATATTTTTCGTATATTTCAGAATTAAAAGGGATTATACTTTATACCTGTATTTAAAGATAATATTTGAAAAAAATTAAGAGTTATTTATACAGGGTATATCAAGACTGCTACCAAAAACGAAGCCGGGTGGTAGTTTTAGTGACTTCAGACACAATGCAACAGAAAATGTTGCAAAAGAAGCGACGAATTTGTTTTTGTTACTTTTTTCATACCGGGTATCTCAAGACTGCTACCGAAAACGAAGCCGGGTGGTAGTTTTAGTGGCTACAAACACAATGCCATTAAAAATTTCGCATAGAAACGCGACAATTATTTTTTATGATTTTTTAAATATCGTCATTTTTGGGTGGTAAATCCATAGTTTTTGCTAAAATAATAATTTAAACTCTCTTATATCTTAGAGTATTTATAAATTAAAGGGTATACACTATTATTTTAGGAAAAAATGTATTTACCACCAAAACATAGCAATAGTAAAAAAATTACAAAAAAAAAATTGTCGCTTTTTTTTGCAACTTTTTCTGTTGCATTGTGTCTGAAGTCGCTTAAACTACCACCCGGCTTCGTTTTCGGTAGCAGTCTTGATATACCCTGTATGGTCGTATTTGGGTGGTAATTACATTTTTTTTCCTAAAATAATAGTGTATACCCTTTTATTTATAAAGACTCTAAGGTATAAAAGAGTTTAAATTATTATTTTAGTAAAAACCATTGATTTACCACCAAAAAATGATAAAAATAAATTGTCGCGTTTCTTTGCGCAATTTTTAGTTGCATTGTGATTAGTCACTGAAGCTACCACCTGGCTTCGTTTTTGGTAGCAGTCTTGATATACCCGGTATGTATTAAAAATACAAAGGGGATACAAAAAATTCTAAATAAAATATCACGCGATTAATGGACGGCCCCTTAGAGAATTTATATATTATATTATGACACTATGTCCTTTTTACACGCTTTATATTAGCTTCACTTGTATGTTTGTTTGTAACCGACTCCTTAAGACGCGATTTTGACCCACTTTAAACGGACAGATTTCATTCAAATTTTGCACACCTGTCAAAGACCGATGACAATACAATAATTTAAAAAAAAATAGATTTTTTGAAAAAAAAAATGGATATTTTGCACGCCGCTAACTTCCTCTGGAAATACAGCCGTAGATGGATGTTTTTAGTCAAAACAATTAAATAATAGTTAAAAAAACTAAAATACACGCTTTAATAAGATATACAACTAAAAAAGTAAAAATAATTGATACTGAATTTAAGATAAGAGAATGGAGTAAAATACATATATTTTATTGTTACAAAGCGTGGGGTGCAGGAGGATAAGTAATTATTGTAAACACCCCACGCTTTGTAACAATAAAATATATGTATTTTACTCCATTCTCTTATCTTAAATTCAGTATCAATTATTTTTACTTTTTTAGTTGTATATCTTATTAAAGCGTGTATTTTAGTTTTTTTTAACTATTATTTAATTTCATGTTACATGTTACACAACATATTTTCTCTGCGAACTAAGCGTAGCATCTGTGGTTAAATGGTAAATGAATTGGCGGTTTTAGCTGACCTAGAAAGCACAGATTTTTCGCAAATTCTGACCTCTCAGGACGCAGACATGGCTGCTAAAAATTTAGTTGATGTTATTTCCTCATTAATTGACAAACTTTCATTAACGGTTGTCATTCCCTCTAGGAAAAGAATTATCAAGCCTTGGATTACTCCGGGACTCTTACGGTGCATTCGTAACAGAGACAAATTGTATAAAAAGACAAAAAAAGACCCAAATAATATTATTGCAAAAATTATATACATACGATACAGAACATTCTGCAACAATCTTCTCAAAAATGTTAAAATAAATTTTGAAAAAACTGAATTGCATAAAGCACGTGGTAATCCTAAGGCTATGTGGAAGACGATAAAGGAAATTGCTAACATTAATTACAAGAAATCACATGCAGACCACTTATTGAGTCTTAGAAACAGTCCTCTTGAATCTGTAAACGTTGTCAATAATTTCTTTGCAAATACCGGTAAAAATCTGGCCTCAAAAATCATACCAACTACATCTACGCAAGACCAAATCAGTAATAAGAACTCCGTTTGTTCTACCCAAAACTCTCAAACACTTGACTCAATGGCTATTTATCCTGTTGATAATGCCGAATTGGAGCGTATTATTCTTGGTCTTAAATTAAACTGTGCCGTTGGATGGGACTCAATCCCAGTATCTATTATTAAAAATGACCGAAACATACTTATTCCGATTCTAACCCACGTTTATAACCTTTGCCTCTCAACTGCTGTATTCCCTAAAGTATTTAAGAAAGCTTTAGTGTATCCCATCTTTAAATCTGGAGCTACAAACAGCGTAAATAACTATAGACCTATTGCAGTGCTTAGTACACTTTCAAAAATATTTGAGAAAATCCTTAACAGTAGACTCATCAAGTTTCTGGACAAAAATGATATTGCTCAAAATCAATATGGCTTTAGAAAAGCTAAGTCCACGGAAGATGCAATTCTAAATTTGACCGATTCTATTGCCATAAATATTGATACTCAAACTAAGACACTCGGAATCTTTTTGGACTTATGTAAAGCATTTGATACTGTTTCCATTCCCATTCTATTAAATAAGCTGGAGGATGTTGGTATTCGTGGACTTGCGTTGGATATCTTTGAAAGCTATTTATCAGGTCGTTCCCAACAGGTCAAAATAAACAAATTCATCAGTAATGAGGAAACTGTTTCTTACGGTGTACCGCAGGGTAGTGTGTTAGGGCCTACACTGTTTCTCGCATACATTAATGATTTGTGCAAGATCTCAATTCCCTCGTGTAAGATTTTGTTATATGCGGACGACACTGTTCTCCTTGTCCAGGGCTCTACATGGGAGGATGCAAAAACCAACGCCGAGGCTGCACTATGCACTGTTGTGAACTGGCTCAACCGCAATTTGCTCACTCTTAACTTGGATAAGACCAAATTTCTAGCTTTTGCGCCCAGAAAATCCTCGCTTCCTCCTTCCACGTTTGCTCTAAAAGTCCACAACTGTCAGCATTCTTCTACTGTTTCATGTCAGTGTACAGAAGTTGCGCAGACTGACAGTATCAAGTATTTAGGAATTGTGATCGACAGTAATCTCACATGGAAATACCAAATTGACCTTGTTGTTTCTCGATTACGTAAACTAATGTATATTTTTAAAAATCTACGAAAATCAGCAGATCTCCCGATCCTCAAATCTGTATACATTGCTCTGGCCCAGTCAATTGTAAGTTACTGTATCACAGTTTGGGGAGGTGCCTGTAAAACATTCCTTCTGCGAGCAGAGAGAGCGCAAAGAGGAATACTAAAAGTCATGACTGGTAGTCCAAGCCGTTTTCCCACTTTTGAACTTTATTCACTTTGCGAAGTCCTTACAGTGAGGCAACTCTTTATCTACCACCTTATTCTAAGGAAACATAAATCCTTACCATTTGACCCTAACATCTCTAAAAACAAGCGTAGAACTGACTTGGTTTGTCCCAGGCTTTACTGTAATTCTACCCTAGCCTCTCGCCAATTTTACTATTTAAGTCCCAAATTGTATAATAAATTAAATAAACAACTAAATATTTTTCCACTCACAATCCGAGAATGTAAAATAAGCTTATTTAATTGGCTCCAAACCCTAACATATGACAATACAGAAAAAATATTATTGATTGGTTAAAGCAGAGTTTCTTACCTAGTTGTACTAAAATATCTCACGATTCCTAATCAAAGCACCAAAAATAAAATAAGTATATAAAAATAAATAAAAAAATAAATAAATGATATGATGTAAATGTAAATAGTTTATATCCACACAGACACACATACTTACACACTCATACATACACACACACACACACACTCACACTCACACACATCCACACACACACACCCACACACACTTACACTCATACTTTCTTGGCTGTTTATATTTAGATTTTAGATTTTGTCACATTATTTTATCACGTTAATTTAACTCTCATATTTTGTGAAACCTATGGAAGCTAATGTTATAAGGAGGGCCTAATAACTGCGACACAGTTACAACTACTGCAGTTATTATGGCAACACTTTTGTTGTTACATTTTTTGTTGGTTCAGAAATAAACTTATTTTATTTATTATTTTTATATTCTCCCGCCTTTCTCATGGAACTGTAATAGAAATTAAAATTAGACCATATAAATATCGTTGGCCAAATGGTAGGATTGTATGGGCTGCGAAATATTGGGTTCGATACCCTGGTTGAATCATCTTTGCCACTGACAATAATTTTAATACCGTTTTAGATGCTTTGTCAATTGGTCGGTTCTGCAATTGAAAGCCAAATTAAAATTATTGTGATAGCAAATACAAACATGCGGAACTCTGAATGATTTGTCGATAAGCGAAACAGGCGTGTCAGATAATAAACTTGTGGGTATTATAGTCATTAGTCTATACATCTATACATATAAATAAAATTGAAGTGTCTGTTTGTAAAGTGAAAATTAAAGAAAATGTCCAACTAGATATCGTTATATACACGATACCTTTAACGAAAATTATATTAGAATTTTTTTTTGTCTGTTTTTCTGTTTGTTCCGGCTAATCTCTGAAATGGCTGGACCGATTTTACGGGACTCTTATTGTCAGGTAGCTGATATGATAAGGAGTAACTTAGGCTACATTTATTTTATAAAGTTTCTTTTATTTTGAAAAATAAAGTAATGTTGCAATGCCCAACGCACATGCCACCACTGGGCCGTCACGTCGGGCGCCTCCCACCACTTCTCCCACCAACGAATCAATATCACAATTACTAAATATTGTGTATAAAGAAATTTTTCAATAAAGCTAATACAAAAAACTGAAAATAAATGATGATTTAAATAAAAATGCAAAAACAAAAAAAAAAAAAAATAAATAAACTAATTAACTTTTTTGTTAAATTCCACGCGGATGAAGGCGCGGGTACAGCTAGTTGTTTTATATTACTCGAAGATTGTTGTCTAATAGGCTATGTAGGTAGGTACCTGGACGGACATATTTAAGCAGTAAAATTTTGTTAAAATTAACACAAATATAATATACTAGCGGCCCGGCCCAGCTTCGCCTGGGTGCATATATTTTTTGATTCCACTCCACATCAAATACATGTTATTTTTCGTATAAAATCTTGTATACCTAAACTTGACGTAGCTGTCCTGCTGTCCGGCTCAATCCCGTCTCATCCGTCTGTTCAGTCTCTTCCCGATCCGTCCCGTCCTTTCTCTTTATTACCCATCCCGTCTTATAACGTGCATTTACATTTCGTCCTATCAAATCTGTCAGCTATCCCAGCCCTCTCCCGTACCTTCCACTCTATTATATCCCGTCTCTCCATATACACATGTAAATATAAAGATTGCCTTATGAAATTTTGACATTAAAAACTTTAGCGGTTTTTATTGCCCATCCAATATTCCTTCCCTTATTTCCGAACCAAAATGCTGTTTTTCTAAATAAAATTGCACGCCATTGCTTTTTGTTAATAATAAACATTTAATAAAAAAGAATTGGCCAAATTGGTCCAGGCGTTGTTGAGTTATGCGCTTACCAACACATTTTGCGATTCATTTTTATATTATAGAAGATATAGTCCACCCCGCTGGCTTATTGCGGGTTGGCGGATTTTATTTCACGTAGAAATTAATCCGAAAAGTCAGAGGTGTGCCCTGGGATTTGAACCCGTGACCATCGTAAACTTATTGGCAGTCGCGTCTAGTACGTTACCATATACAAATTAATAAAACCTTCATACTGCCTTACCAGGTGACGTAAGTAATAAAACAAATATTTAAAAATATAAAACTGCATATCGTTGCATTATAATGTCTAGATACGGCATCAACGTACCAATATTCTTTTTATTCTTGAGTCTGAAAACAATACTAATGCGGAATTTAAATTTGTCCCCCAGCTCATCTAAAAGTATCAATTCAAAAAACAATTACTTTATGAAATCGAATAATTATATTTAGATAAATTTTGGTGTACTCCGGCAAAACGCTTCGATAGAGTATACCTTGTTTAAAACTGTTGCAATAATCTCAAAAAACAATCGGCTATTTTGGTAGATATGGACATCGTTTTATTTTACATTTAACAAAATTACGCGCAAGACGCCGTATCTAGATAATATTATATACACGATGTACACATTTTTTGAATTTTGTTCTATTTCGTCAGCCCTCAATGAAAGACAATGGAAAGATAGATCATTTTACGTTGGATGGTAGTTGAAGCTGGACCGTCTTTTACGTCTCCCGTCAAATAAACAAAGATCATCCTATATTGGCTGGACGCTTCACGCTTGAACGATACCCAAAAAACAGGTTTTTAGTATCTTCCTTAGAAATTTTCCAACTTTTCTCACTCCTGAAACCTTCCCAGGACTTACACGAATATTTTAAGACCAAAATAAGCCAAATCGGTCCAGTAGTTTTTGAGTTCATCGATGACAATAAACATTCATTTTTATATATATATTATATATATATATATATATATATGATAAATACAATAATGATAAATACACCCAACAGTCAAATTATACTCCGGACACCACATTAAGATCAATTAAGTTGTGATAAACTACGGTAGACTTTCGGGTCTCACATACATACATAGACGTGAAACAAATATCTGTAGATCACACAAACATTTGTCCTTGTCCGGGAATCGAACCCGTCGCGTCGCCACTCATTTCACAGTCAGCGTCTTACCAACTGCGCCACGGAGTCTATATTCTTTTATTTATCTATATACATATTATATCAAAATATTAATAGAGCAAGAATCTGGCCGCGAGCATTTTATTAAAATTTGTTGAAGATATCGTAATATTTAATAACATTTAATTTTGACAGCGTTATAGTATAAAAGCTGTATTTTATATAGATTGTTAAGGCAACTATCAAAAGGTATTTCCTTGATAGGCAGAAACTTTTGATGCTTCCGTCATCATGCCAGATACATGGGACTTGCTGACTTCCAAATCCACCACTATCGGGTTACATTATATAGTTGATTGTGGTGGTAGTTAAGTGACTTGCATAGTTACAGTCATATGTGACACAATGCAATTAAAAACTTTGCAAAATAGAACGACTCCTTTTCTTGTAATTTTTTTTAGAATCATCGTGTTTGGGTGATGAATACTTTTTTGTTGCTAAAATCATAATTTATACCCTTGCGTGCCATTGTATATTTTTGTAAATAAAAGATTTTAATTAAAAAATTGTAATTTTTATTGTAAAACTATGTATTTTTCACCTGAACACAAATATTTTTTTGTTAAATTTTATTTGTTTTAATTTGAACACGTGCCTTTGGTTTCGGTCGCAGTCTGCATATACCCTGAATAAGGGATTGGGTGTTATAACCCCACTTTCAAAAGAGCAGTAAGAACTATCGAATGATTTGGCTAAGTATCAATCTCCAAACGGATTGTGCATATTAGCGAATGAATGAAACGGAATGTGAAAATAATATCTAGTTATAGAGCCACAAAGTTATCTGACCCGGTGAGAGAGTCGCTGTAATCGAATTTGGTGTTGCCATTAAAAATAGATATTGCAATAAATGGGGTCAAGTAAGATTTTTCAATCCGATCAATAGTGTCGAGAAAATGACCAGTTTCATCTGCATATTATTTTTCCTTCACACGATTTCTAACAAATCGCTCCCCAAAACCCTTAAAAAAGTGTATCTGTATTCTCCTCCACAATCGGGAGTACGATTGCGGGGGGTTAGGCCATATCACAGGCCATATAGCCCACCACGCTGGCCTCATGCGGGTTGGTGGACTTACAAATTCTAATAAAAATTCTAATAAATCGCTGTGGTATGCAGGTTTCCTCACGATGTTTTCCTTCACCGTTATAGCGCGTTTTTATCAATACAAGCATGGTTCCGAAAAGTCAGAAGTGTTACCTGAGATTCCAACCCGCAACCAGCGTGAACAAGTTGGCTGCCGCGTCTGGTCCATTTACCAACAGGCCACCACGCACGTAACGTAAAATGAGACGAGTAAGATACATTTTAGTTTATGATATGTACTTACATATTATATTCTACTAGTACGTACATAATTCTGTTTTCGTAGAATTTATTTTATAAAGCTGACAACACAAACCTTTGGTGGCAGCTACGCGTTAATACAATTTTTCGAAGGGTATTATTGATGTCGGTAGACGCTTTTCATCCTACATAAAATTTAATGAAGTATAACGTTCCTAGCATCACTTTTTAAAGCTTTCGGCATTTTTCACTAGTTTTAAATAATGCAGGAAAAATAAATACATTGAGTAAACAACCAATGGCGGATATGTCAGCGACTGGCAGCTAGATTGACAATTTCAAATGACGTCTTTGTTTCCAGTTTTGGCCACCGGGCCAGATAACTTTGTGGCTCTATACTTAGTGTACTTATTAAAATTTTGTCATAAACTATGATAAATTGCTAAGAAAGGATATTTGAAAACTCATCAAAATATTCGACGCGTATTTTGGAAAACCAGTGGCGTAATTTATTTTTATTGCAGACAACCTATTTACTTTCGGTTCAACAATTGGGTTGGTAAAAAATGGAAACTTCCTAATTATTTGAATATGTCGTTGTTAGTTTTGCATTATAATTATTTTTATTCTGTGTGTTATTTCCAGATTTACTATATTGAGACTGGTGACCAAATAATTTGCAACTCGTCTTATGACGGTCGAATACAAAGCCTGGTTATACGTGTTTAGATGTAGTTTAGGTTTTTAATTATTTGTTTTCTCCAAATTTAGGACAGAGGAACCAAACACGATGAGTACAGGGGAAGACGAACCATCGTCTAGTTTGAATGGAAGATTAAGACCTAGGAAGTGTACTTTTCCAAACTCTCAATCTAAAGCCGGGCGTAGGTTAGACGGCAAACCCACTCAGGAAAAAATAAAGAGGAGCGGAACTCTTGTCAAATCCTCTCCAAACAAACCGGATGACCTCCTTAACAATTCAGACTGTACTCCCGCACCCCACCTTTGTTCCTATTGTGACAGAAAATTTGCATCTAAACAAACAGTTTCTAAACATGTGCGTCGGTTTCATATGTCCTCTTTTCTTGGATGTTTGTTTTGCAACCACACCGAATCAGAAGCCAACGAAATCTTACGGCACATGGTGGACAGTCACCCAAACCAATTCTTCGCATGTCTTGACTGCCACACAAGATTTGCCTCAACTGCTGAATTGGCTGAACACAAACTTAAGATTTGTGAAAAACAAAAACAAACATATCGCAGTAAGTTACGACAAAAATCGTCAATCGGTGTCAAGAAAATTTCGAAAAAACTGGGTCATGACAATAAAAATAATTTTCGTACCGAAGACAAGGAATATCCAGACGAACCTGACTTCAACGGCATTGTTATATCTTGTGAACTTAAACCATCGAAAGTACATGATGC
This sequence comes from Hyles vespertilio, assembly GCA_009982885.2. Lineage (NCBI taxonomy): Eukaryota > Metazoa > Arthropoda > Insecta > Lepidoptera > Sphingidae > Hyles > Hyles vespertilio. The sequence continues at coordinate 28,468,135 of CM042833.1, read as the reverse complement.
GGCAGATATTGAGGATAACATAACAACGAATTTGATTTTGCCACCTAGCAAGAATTTAGGGAATAGTACGGTATTGGAAAAAAACGCTGTAATAGTATTAGATGACATACAGTGGAACAAGCGAATTCCCCCTAATTTCACATTTCACAACACTGACGCCGATCAAATACTGTCCAGACTGGGCGTTATCCACAGATCACCGAGGACTGGCGAATCTACAAGAAGAGACTGGTTAAAATCTAATGAGGATATAACTCAAAAGTTTGAAAAATGTTTTGACACAAGTTTCTATTCTAGAGTTGCAAGTAATGTTCAAGAAAATTTGACCAAGTATCTGGATGGTTCATTTAACTTTAATCCAGATCCTGATAATACCATTAAAACTCGAAAAGCTAAAAACAATGTCATGATAAATACCGCTGAAGGATTTCCGATTCTTTTAGCATTTGAGCAATATTCTCGTAACGTGTATGATGGGCACATGCCTCGTGCTATTGCACCAAAGCACAAATGGAAATGGGATAATGTAGAGACTGATAAAAGTCTTACGAATCCGGAGAGGTTGAAACGGGATTCACATACGAATAATTGCATTATATCTTTAGTGTCCAGCTTAGATATCTGGACACAATTGCGTATGAGGCGCATGTTTGACGACAAATATAATAATTCTTCAGTGGAAAAAAAGACTGAGAAAAAGAAAAATATAGCAAATGAACTGAAAGAAATACTAGAGAGCAGGGAGATACCGACTACATCTACATCTCAAATGACCATCTTCACGAACACCCAAGAGCCGTCAACAAGCTCCTATGACTTTCCGGCCTCTTTGGGCCTAAAACCTTCGTCGCCAAAATATGAACTACAACCCGCTGTATTAAGCGGGGAGTGGGTACGGCCACGATGCTACGTATGCTGCGCTTGTGGTGCTCAAACGCGAGACGCACGCGCTCTTTCTTCCCACATGTCTACTCAGCACCCAAACTCGCAAGTTCAGCATTACGAAATTGTCGGTGAATCGCTTCTAAACGCCGACATTTTAAAGCATTTGTATATTCCGCCCAGTCAGATGTGCAATAGAACACGCCCTCTCCGTGGGATTAGAGAGTGTACAAAATGCAAAAAATCTATCAGCTTAGAAGATTTACACCAGCATATGCTGGATTGTGCCGGCGATACACCTATGGTACGTAGAAAATGTAGATATCGCCCATTTGGAGTCCGTAGGCGCCGTCCGAGATTACCCGACAATACGATTCGCAAGAAAATACGTAAAGATATACGCAACAGACAAAGACAAAAGAGTCACATTAGATCAAGGCCAAGACCCAAGATTAAATCGGAGGTGGGAGATGGTAAGTCATGTTTAATATCAGTTGCAGAACTAACAACATTTTTCAATTATTTGAATAGTATCCGAAGAGGAGTCCTTAAGTTGAAATGTCAATAGGACAAATACCATGGATATATAATGCCGGCTTAAAGTTTGAGATCAGCTTAAATGGCAGAAATAAAACCAAAACCAAATTAAAATTTATCTCCTATTAACTAATTGTATTACCCCTTTGATTTGCCACTTATTTTTATTATTATTAGTACCTTTCTCTCTATATCTATAAATTTAGATTATTCAACTCCTATCTAAAGTATATATTTCTGTTTTTATTTTACGGTTAATATTTTGTACTATGTATTTTATATGTTTATTTTTGTTGAAACTGTCTTCGACTATAAAAAAAAATAAGAGCAGTGGTTCGTTCGGTTGAAATGTCTAGGTGCATTGCGTATTACCACTAAAATAAATGTATACTCTACATCTTCATATAATTTCTTTTTTGGTTTCTTTTCTATGAAAATAACCCCTGTACGTCAATATTACCGACACCGATTAATCTAAAGCTGATCATAATCCAAGATATCCGGAGCCACTTTCACCATGGCACCACAGATGGTATGCAGTCGACTTCGAATCTTCAGCATGATCGAGCTTCAAACCAAATTTTATATGCGGACGTCATCAGAACATTGGGTCAAGAAAAAAATTCTACTCAATCGTTTGAACAATCAATACAATGTTCCGGGTATGACTACTGAACTCAACATTTACAATATAGAACATGCCAGCGGTATATATTAGTGTGTGACCAAAGAATGCCAGATAACGAGCATTGTGGTTGAGTTACATCGAAAATCAAGAACTTCAAGTGCCGTTTATTTGGATGTTGGAGAAGTACCAAACATAATATTCGTTTTTGTGTAATAATTTGGGTATTGTAGGGCTAGTTTTCATTTTTTTGTCGTGTGATATATGGTAAAACTCAAAATAAGACGGGTATACTGTGTTATTAGTAAGATAATACCTGTCATTGGCAGCTTAAAAAAGCCTGGTGGAGTTTCTTTGATTTTATCAACTTTAGAGCCGATATAAATACAGTCTTTCTCGTATTGTTTAATTTAAATATATGAACTGACTGCATTTTTATCATAGATGAAGTATGACTAAAAGAGCCGTCAATCTGAATGATGAATTCAGATTATAATAATTGATTGTGTATTTTTGTATGTGCATCAATAAACGAATGATTTATTTTAACATAAAGTTTTCCGCTGGTTATGAAATACTAAATGAAATCTGATAATATATTAAAAGCACACTGGGTTATTTTATTATAATATTTGTATTTAATATAGCTGTATTACGATATAAATATCGTTTTTATAATATATTTCTATAATAACTTGTAAATTGTGCGTATTTCATCGTATGGACAATATTATAGATCGCATATAATATTATAATAAATAACATAAATTACACAAGTATTACTACTTTTGTTAATGAACGTTTTGTGTTAAAATAAATAATTTCATTGTGTTGTTGTGGGTTTTAAGAAAAACGCACAGTAATAATAAAAATATGTGGCACGTGTTATTGGTCTTAAATTTTACCCGGCTGTGTATATGCGGCAAATGAAACACTTGTATTTATAAATTAGTAGTATAATAACCATGATATTTCACTTTTCTTGTATTCATCTTTAATAGAAATTGATAAGTAAGTGACACCCAACAATGTTACATAAGTACGTCATGCGCGAAGGTGTTCATAGGGCATTTGCTTATTTTATCTTAACCTTAAAATTTCATCAGTATTCATCGATTTAATTTCATTTTCGTGTTTGTTATTTTGCGATAGCTGCATGATAAAGCTTCCTGTCAAATCTGTTTTCTGTAGCTTGTTTAGATAGTTAAGTGTTTAATAATGTGTCGAACCTTAATTAATTATTAATATTTGGTCGATATTTAATTTTATCTAATATGATCCTGATATTGACCCCTTAGGAATATCGTAAGCTAAGCTTCATTATTTAAATTATTCCCTGATGTGATTATTATGTGATGGAAATCTTAAATAGATCGGGATAGATTTTATCATTCACCATTTCTTGAATATGCAGTTAGAATAATATAATCGATAAATTAATCCTAATTGAAATATTCCAATTAAAATATAGTTTTTGATTCCTAATAGATAGGTCATAGATTTGCCAAGTTTTCCTCAACATAATGAATTTCAACACTAGTTCCCGATTGTGAAATTAGCAGATATGAAAATACTTTTTCCTGTTTCAGCCGAAACCATACGAAAGATGCTAGCGGACTTACCCGCTAAGCGACATCGTGTATCAGTAAATCCGCTGAATTCTATGCTAAGACCTCGAAGGAAGCTTGATAAGCAACGTAATAAATTGAAATTAAAACGTCGCTCCTCTGAGGAAATTAAAAATAGGAGAAGTGCGAAGGACTCAAATACTGGTTCTGAAACCGGAAGTAACTGTGAACAAATTCAAAATAGAATATCTAGTAAAACAGACAATGAAAACAAACCTTTAAAACCCAAGTTAAAATGTATAAACAATGTTCGTCAAAATAAGTCACTTAAAAGAAAAGCTATGTTGAATCGTGCTAAGAGACGACTAAACAAGCGTTCAGCCGTCTCACAGGAAAATGTTGCTGTAACAAACCATAGCGGCTTCATTCAATCACAAGACCTCTCATTCGAAAAGGTACCTCGAAGAGTTGACATCAATAGTGGAACATCGAATATGAGACAACATTCAGGCCGCGCAGATTCTAACAATCGTAACGAACAACCAAGCTGCAGCAGGCAGAATGGTAATCTAAATAATCAGCGCGTTCAGGCACAAAATGCTCCGTTAAAACATTCTATAGCAAGATTGACTGCTAATTCTGAAACACACGATAAGTCTGTACAGTTCCATCACTTGTTTTTAGTACAGCAAGAATGTAATAATTTAACACAACATGTAGCAACAGGACAGCAACGAATGTTTGAAAATGAGGCTGTCGTCACTAGATTGGATAAACCACCTTTGCACTACCCTAAATCGGGAGCTGATAATCAAAAAAGTAAATTAAATAAACCACGAAAGGGTTTAAATGATTGCATTGCGATGCTTAAGAATAAATTGGTAGATCCTATTCCGCATCACCCAATGACTGGACATGTTTCGGTTCAATGTGGTAACGACGAACCCATAGATAGGGAGCATGCATTTTTGCCTCCTACAAATGTCATTGATCCAAAAATTAATATGACTCCGGCTGAAGTTTTCTATCGACCCATGCCGATGCAAAATCCAATGGAATTGTGCAGAGCTGATTTAGATGCGCAAAAATTTGCAGCCTATCAGTATCATGTTAGTCAAGAAATGTTGCTATCTTCTCATGTTGAGAGGACTAAGAGCAGACAGAAGAAGTCCACCCAGCACTATGACAGGATACACCAAAAACAGAAGCAAATTGACGTTCCAATAAAACGTAAGTCTTCACGCCTCAGATCTATTGCACGAGTAGAAATGGAAACACAACAGAAGTTGTTAGGTCTACCTCCACAAATTGAGATAATACCGCAAAAATCCATAGATTTACCAACCATTGATAACCCCATACGTCGACGCCGTGATTTATATAAACAATATGAACAAGAATACATTACTCAATTGCATACCTCTGGTGACAACTCAACTTTTAGGCCAAGAACAACTGAACACATTTCTAAGAGCAAACCATCGACAAAGAAGTCAAATGAACCTCAACCTGATACTGACATAATATTACGAGAGCCATGTTTAAGGCCTGATGAAAGAACTAAAAGTTTTTTAGCCGAACAAACTATTACCGAAGCGATTGCACAGACTTCTGAAACCAAAGAAAAATCCACAGCTGTCATTCACAAAACCAATTCTAATCAGAATGTACCCGAAGTGCCCCAACCCTTATGTAGTCAAGAAATAAATCGTGATGCTATAGTGACGCCAAATAGTAGCTATCCTGATGTGAACTACGATGATTTTGCACCTGGTATAACACCAGCTCATATAACATCAACGCATATAACACCGGCTCATACAAGCCACAGCACGCATATACCAACCGTAGATATTTCACTCTCAATACCTTTAGATCTTTCAGGCAAATTTGTTAAATGTCCGGATGGCCCGGTCAATCAGGATAATTCTTACTACGCAAGTAATTACGATCGATATGGAACTTTGGATTTATCTAATAAAAATATGGAATGTGCAACAACAGTGAAAGACGCCGTTGTAAGTGATGGTGTAGTAGATTTACGGGTTAAGACTCTTGAACCAGCCAACTCTTTATCTCAGACTATGTGTATAAATGGATATCCAACGTCATCAAAAGGTGAAAATGAGTCTCCTTCTGATATGTCTTTTTCTTCATTGGAAAATGATAATACTCCCACTGATCTATCCATGAAAGGAAATATGAGAAGTGGTCAATCTGTTGAAAACATCGATGAACTAAATTATGTTCAAGATTTGTCTGGTCGGAAATCGAGTGCCAATCAATTTCCACTCAGCATGGAATTATCTGGACCGACATTGGATAAAAATATGCCTACCGAATTGTCTGGATCGCGAACCAAAGAAAATTTACAAGCTCCTTTAAGCTCTTCTGCACCTCAAGTCAAAGAAATGGATTTAAGAGTCACAGTGGATCTCACTGAAACAGATGAGAAACCTACCGATTTGTCGTCTTCTGAATTGAAGGATATCCAAGAACAAACAGATGTTCATGTCAAAGACTTACAAAATTCGGAGTCGGGTCTCGATAGACAGGCGGAAATTAATACAAATCAAGACAACAATATGGAACAAACAGCAGAAACTTTACAAAGTACAATATATGACCCCGCTATGGTAATATCTCATTATAAAATGAAACCATCTCAAACTATGTTAATTGAACAATCAGATTCTAATTTGGAAAGTATCGATTCTCAAATGTGCTCGACTCAATCGCCAGAAGCTACAGTGTATCACACGTCTACAACAACAAATCTGGAACAAAATTATGCTTTTGGAGATAATTGCACACAGAGCCGAGGATCTTACGGTTTCACAGGAACTCCTCGCAGTGATTCAGCGGGTACTTTTGTAGGAAATATTCCTGTATATACATTGCCTAATCCAGTTATATCGGCACCCATTAATAAGTATGAAAGTACGAAACCAGTCTACACTTTAGCTAATGCTTGCATATCAGTGACAAAAATAGAAATGCCGAATTCAACTACTTTGACAAACAGTCTATTAAGTATTCCTGGCAATACGATAGCCTGTGCCACATCCGTTTATACGTTAGCTGGAACTACGCTTGGTGAACCTATCAATTATGGCTGTCCAACCAATTCTGCTGATTCCATAGGACCAATGAATACTGTTCCTAAAAGCACTGCTTCGAAGGATATTAATGTCACCACAGCAAACGTTAACGAAACTGAAAAGTTGGAAACATCTGGTATGAATGTAAATACTGATCAGGATTTAGAGATTGCAAGAAAAATCGCACTATTACCAAAAGAATTGGTTGAAATTTTGGGAACTATGCCTGCTGACCATCGCAATCAATTGCTAAATGTACTGCCGCAATATGTGTCTTCGGCGCCGATTTCGAGCCTACGTTCTGAAATGAATTCGCAAAACATAGCTACAACATCTATTGAGGCATCTGAGAATTCTCACTTGCTGGGTGTGTCAAATATATCCTCCCCACTTTCATATAATAATGGCGCAAATAGATTTAACGTTGAAGCTTATTCTAATCATGCTGCATCTAATCATGTAACACATTTGGGACAGAATATGCAGTATGCAATGCAACTGAGTGCTAATAATAAACAAGCTGCGTATATGCTTTACCCCCCGTTTGCGTTGGCTCCACCGCCACCGCCACCTTTAGCACCACCACCACCGCCTCCGCCACCACCTCAAATACCCAGGTTATATTTACATCCACAAACGCTTTTACCACCACCGCCACCACCACCACCTCCACCACCACCACCCCTGCCTCCAACAATACCAAGGAGATTCCCACATCCACCGCCACCGCCTCCTCCACCCCCGCCTCCCCCACTACCCCCGCCCCTGCCCCCTTCGCCGCCGCCATCATCACCAACTCCCGTAATTAAATCGCAAACAAATGCAGAGGACGTAAAACCATTCGAGTACCTAGATCCTGTTACATTTAAAACTGATCAAGAAATTATTGTGGCCCCAAATGAAATACCTAAAATAAAGGAATACGACGAAGACGAAGTCAAAATAATTGATCTGACTGAAGACGAAACGGTTGATATCGACGTAGTGAAAGTGACTGAGCCAGTGCCTGTGTCACATCCTGAAACTATAAATGTAGGAACAACTAAACTAGTTAAACCAAAATCGAGTGATCAAACCGCTAGTTTAAGAGCTGTACGTATAAAAGCGCCATCACAGCGACACAAAGTAGCAGCGACAGAAAATTACACTAAAATGTATCCAGAAAAAGAAATGAAAATGAAAATCAACGACCAAGACGATATTGAAGCAAATATATGTATTGAATCGAATAAATCAATAGCAAGCAAAAGTGAGGATTGCAGTAAAAGCATTATTTCGGAAGGTGTTGCCCCACTTGTAATTTCAAATCCACGACTTGAAACTAAAATTGATGTACCTGTTAAGGATACAACGTCTTTGTCGACACAAGAAAATATGACTACATGTAGTGATAATCAAACCCAGATCCAAAGTCCAATAGCCAAATTAGGTGTGGTATCCTGTAGCAATGCCAAACTTGGCGAAAACCGTATAAATGCGGATCCTTCAAATGTAACATTGGAGTCTCAAGTTTTACCTAATAAAAATTCTGACGATGAAAGCATAAATATAACATCTCCGATTTCGAAAGAAGTGGCCAAAACTTATGACCTCCAATCTTCAACGAAAGATAATATAACAATGGAAGAAAAACCGCTACAGGAGCAATCCTTAAATCACAAACAGAAAAATATAGATGAAGATGATTCTGAAGATGATGTATCTTTAGCCGTTATAGTTAAACAAAAACAACTAGATCAACAAATTATTGACCTTGTTGAAGGAAAGAAAAGATCTGAAAACGAGGAAAATCATTCCATTAGTCAAAAAAAGAAAAAATCCAAAAAACCAAAGAAAATAAACAAAAGAAGTTGTCTAGATATATTTCCAGCCAAAGAACGCACTAATAAAATTAATTTGATTAACGAAGGTAGCAAAATTTATACCGAACAAAACACTACAAATTCGCCCAAAGAAGACAATATACTTGAAAAACAAAATGTTAATATTGAAAATAGCTATCAAAACAATGAACCGCTGACCAAAGAGACGGCAACAGTGAAACATTGTAAAAAGAAAACGAAGAAAAGTGGCAGAGTCATTGACGATACTGAAAATGTGGTGGATAATATCCAACGCACTCCTCAGGACGATTGGAATGAAAAAGAAACGACTTCTGATCATATCCAGAATAAAACGGTTAGCAACAAGGCCAATAACTGTGAACAAATCGAAAATATTATTACAGAACAGCATTGTGAGAAATCTTCCACAAATATTAAACCGAATCAAGCTCCAGAAGATACTCAAAAGTTCGTCAAGAAATACCCGAAAAATAATTCTGATCATTCTATTGTCAAAAAACTTTCTTTCGAAGAGAATGTACAGAATATGGAAAAAGAAACGGCCAATCCCTCAACTACGAACCAATCAATAAATAAAGAGAAGAAAAAGAAGATATATTTTGTTAACACTGAAATGAAAGAATTAAACTACGATGACGATGATAAGCCACTGTCTGCAGTAGTTGAAAATATTGCAGAAAGTGCTGCGAATTTGGTAAATGACAATACAAATAATTTAGCGAAACCAATAGTACCGCCTAATTTTAATGATAACAATATACAAAATCGTGAACAAATGGAAGTTAGCAATACGTCTAGTTATGTTAACGATATGGTTGCTGAAGACGAAACTTTTGCAAGTGATTTTAAACTGTGCTCTGAAACAGAAGAAAAAACGAAAACACCGTTGCGTCGCAGTAGACGCGGTAAATCTATGTTTACTGACAGCAGTGGTCCAAAAAATCAAGAATGTTTGATTTCAGCGGGAACAAGTGTAGAACAAAAGACACCGTTAACCAAGAAGCAACTTATTTTCTCCAAATTACTCTTAGATGAAGAGAATCAATCTGACGTGCCTGCGCATTCTACACCTGAAATTTGTTACAATTTGGAAAGGTCTACATCTACAAATGCTAGTACAGATGTTTCAAATATAGAAACTAACTTAAATAACAGTGAGGACATCTCCAACGAAGAAGCAAATAGAAATAAAGCTACTAAACGAAAAAAATCACCTAATAAAAAATGCAAAATTAAGAAAAAGAAATTCTTTGATAGCTTACATCTCAATGATACCAATACAGACACTCTAGCCATAAGTAAGATTATTTCGGACCCAGAGGACATAAATATTTTGGAAAACAATAAAGGACAAAACCTAACCGACAAAACGCTCCAAAATTCCCATGAGGATTTGGAAAATATTCAAATAGAGAATATCCCTAGAGCTATCACTCCCGATGCCGCCATTGTAAAAAATGTAATGAATGAAAATCAAAATGATGTTCAGCGATCTGATTTAGAAGTATTGTCTATATCAAAGGAAAAACGAAAACTTAGTATGATCACAACCAGTATTGACTCAAGTGTTGGTCTAAAACCGAAAAAATCTAAAACAAATATCAGGAATGAAAAATCTGTCAATGAAGAAATACTCGATGATAATCAAATTCAACAAGAACCAAAAATAGCTCCACCGTGTATTGATAAATCCACTGTAAAATCGGAAGTACGCAAAACATGTTATAATATGCCCACTCCTGCAAGGCGCACGCGTTCTAAGTCGGCTATAGTAAAGTCATCAGGAAAGGACTTTTATGATCCCTACGACATTGATTTAGATGATATGAATGATAAACCTGTTTCAGAAGACACTGATAAAAATATGATATTTTCACAAAAGTTGAGCCAAGTCCCAAAAACTGTTTCCTCGGTTAGTAAAACCGAAGTGAGAAAGTCAAATACTAGGGAATCTGTGCGAATCAAAAAACAAACAACAAGTGATTTGCCCGAGGAACCGGAGAATAACTTAAAATATTTGAATAAATCAGATGACATAAATGAAGATATCGGTGATTCGGATGACTCTTCGAAAAGCGATGTTCCATTACAAAAGTATGTGGACGAAAAAGAAAGAAGAAACTTAAACTTTGATGAAGGTGGTAATTTGTCTGAAAAAGAAGATCTTGAAATGGATCCCTCTGATGAAATATCGACTGAAAAAGACAAAGTCCAAAAGAAAAGTCGTCGTACTCTTGCAGTTTGCAATACAGTTGACACTGCTAATGCCCTTGACGAGGCAGAAGAACTTAGGTCTGAACAATTTATGGAGAGCTTTGGATTTTTTTCTGAGAGAAAACCAAGGAAATCTAATTTGTTAGCTTCAAAGAAAATATCTGAAACTTTTCATATCATCGCAAATGAAAGTGATGATGTGTATTTTGGATATAAAGAACGCTCAGCGAAAAAGTCTTTACAAAATGAAAATAGGAAATCGGTTGATGGAGAGAGCAGTTCTAATAAAAAAACAACAAAACGTGGACGAAAAAAGAAAACTTATACAAAAATAGTACCATGCTACTGTCATATATGCAAAAAAGAATTTAGGCGCCCCGATAACTATTTACGACATCAAATGTCGTTATTCCATATATCAAGACTGTGTGAAATAGAAATGAAAATCAAAACCGTTGAGGTGCCTGACGAACCCAACTATTTGATAGTATATAAACAACACATTGACCGTTTGAAAATTTTGACTGATAAATTGGCTAAAAGGAAAAAGAAATCAAAATCTGCTCCTAAAATTACGCTACCAACACTGGATGATATATTAACCGCAGTGAATAATACAATGAGAGAACAAAAACTGTCCAAAATAGGTCTTAGCCGCGATGAAGCCTTATTTTTAGATTGTTGTGAACTATTAAAGGAGTCTCATAAAGGCGATATTAAATCAACAGCAGTCACTCAAAGTAGTTGCACCAATTTAGATATTTTAGAAAGACTTATAGATGATGATAAATATGACACGAAAAGCGAAGAAGACATGGATTCCGTTACGGCAAAAGATATTTTGGAAAGTGAGGAAGTTAGAAATTTGGAGAATGATTTGATCTCAGGTTTAAAAGAAGCAGCTGCTAACGCCAATTCACATAATTTTTCTAATATTGGGTTTCAGCCCGCCGTCGAAGAAGAAGTAAAAATACTTCAGGCTGATGAAATCAACGATATTTATCAAACTTCTCATGCTGATATGAATAACCATTGTGAGCAAACAGAAGAAGTAAATACAGATGTTCCTGAGCCCACTACAAGTAAACCAAAAAAGTCTCCAGTTAAGGATAAAATGTACCCAGATATAGTTGGTACCATAGATATGTTTGAAGATAAATTTGACAAAATCAAAAGAAAGTGCAGATCACAAGCAGCTGCTGCTAAACAAACCCAAAATATAGTGGAGCCCGTCATTCGGTAAGATTAATGAGCAATTTAAAACTTTCTTTATGGCCATCTCTGTGTTCATGTGTTATCGTATATTCTTTTTTGTTGCAGCCATAAAGCTAAGAAGAAATCCGAGAAGAAGAAAAGTAAACGATGTACAAAGAAAGCATATCAAAACAGTCAAATCCTTACCAAAGGTGCTCTGAAAGTATTTGACGGAATCAAAGTATCAATTCCTACCACTGAAATCAATATTTCTGCCATAGTTCCACAACAAGAGAATCCACAAAAGAAGAAAAGGAAAAGTGGGTCTAAAAAGAAGCGAAGTAAAAAGACTTCTGAATCGAGTACCAAATGTGAGACGGATCATCAGCGTCCGAAAGACTGCTCTCAAACCCAAAAAAAGGTAGATGTTTACGAATTTTTAGATAACGAAGACGCTGAAGTTTTTGAATTCAGACCATCGACATTGATGGAAAGGTTTAAAAGTATGAGCAACAAAGAAGCTCCGAGCACTTCAAAGATAAACCCAACCATCGATGAAGTAGATAATTCTAGCGGAACCGTTTCTGACGGGGATGATTTTGTTTACATGTCCGATGATTATGTCTGTAGCGATGATGAGACTGAAAATAGTTTGATATCCTGTGAAATAAGTAATAATAAAGCTACCGAAGTAAAGAAGAACATCTCACCTCCAAAGAGAAAAGATATTGTCGAGAAGAATGCTGTTATGGGTAAAATCTTTAGACACAACGCTGTTCGAAGTGACAAAAAAGTAATAAAATCTAAAGAAACATCAAATCCTGCTAACTTAGATCAACTTTTTGATAGTCTACTCGAAGAAGAACCTAGTTCATCTTCTATTAATAATGATACAATGTCTCCCAGAAAAGAAATGACACCACCAAAATGTGCCCAATCTAAACATGATCGAGATGATCGTTTTTCTACATACGATCATTCGTCTAAAAATGATTACCCATTAAAACATGATCATTCATCTAAGCCCGACCATTCTTCAAAAAATGATAAATTATCTAAACCTGATAATTCTTCAACACTTGATAATTCATCCAAACCTGACCATTCACCAAAATCTGATCATACAGGAAAACAAGATCATCTATTCAAACATGACCATTCATCAAAACATGAACATTCATCAAAACACGAACATTCACCAATACACGAACATTCATCAAAACACGAACATTCGTCAAAACACGAACATTCGTCAAAACACGAACATTCATCAAAACACGAACATTCATCAAAACACGAACATTCATCAAAACACGAATATTCATCCAAACACGAATATTCATCCAAACAGCAACATTCATCAAAACACGAACACTCAATAAAACATGAAAATTCATCGAAGCATGAACATTCATCAAAACAGGAACACTTATCAAAATACGACCATCAATCGAAACAAGACCCATACGAACATCCTTCAAAATATGAGCGATTCTCAAAATACTCTGTAAGATATGATCTATCCCCAAAACATGATTATTCAACGAAGTTTGAGCCTTCTTCAAAGCAGGAATATCGTTCTAAGAACGAACTTTCGTCAAAAGATCGCGACTTTGTCAGACGCAATCTTTCTTCAAAATATGAAAACTATTCTAAATATACCTCTCCTTCAAAATACAAGACCTGTTTGCAAGGCACTCAATCTAAATATGATTATTTATTATCTCGCGCTTATGATGACAGTTCCCAAAGTGATAATGAGAGTCCCTATGGCCGAAAATCCCCTCAGTGTGATGTGCGATATAGTGACACATTAGACTGCGGTCCATCCACTTCCAAAAGGCGAGATGATATGTTAGCCAAGAACAGTACACCCAGTATATCAAGAAAACATAAAATTACTTTCCAAAAAGATAGCAAAGACTCTTCCCCAAAGAAACAAGAAGTCTCTAGTAAATATGATGTTTCAAACTCGAAAACTTTAAGTCCACCGTCCAAATATGGTGATTCCTCAACGTCAAAAAGCGATGAATCTCCATTTAAACAACATACGTCTAAAGATAAACCCAAAGGCAAATCGCCTAAAAAAATGGATGAGGGTATAGGAACGAGCTGCGATTTTAGTACAGAACTGTGCGATCAAACCTCATACGATGACGCTGGCGTAGCTAGACAACGAGCGCGCAGGAAATGTACTGTAGGAAAGCAAAATGTACTAGCCGAGACTTGGAGTTCAGAATCTGAACCTGACGGCATTCCACCGCGACCGAACAGTGCTGAATCAGTGGTGTTAAGCGTCAGTCGCAAGAAAAAGGGTAAACAAAAGAAGGAAGGACAACAAATGGGCGTACGAAGAACTAATACGAGATATATTTCATTCAAAAAACATGATATAGAAACCAGAGTAAGCAGTGGCAATCGAATAATGCCTAGTGCTGGAGCCGGAAGGAACCGGGGCATAGCAATGAGGTCATCGGAACGAGATGATGATGCAGAAGTTGGATCTGGGAGCGCCGCTGAGGGCGGCACTTCTCCCGCGGCAGGCATATCGGGTTCGAGCAGCGGGTTCGCGCCACCGGGCCCGAGGATGCGCCCGCGACCGTCTGCCTACTACTGGTCTTCCGAAGGCGACGAGGAGCAGGAGCACGTCCAGCAGCACGGCTGGATCGTCGGCGACAGCCATAAAAAATTAGTAACTATGTTAGCGCACGCCAAGGGTCGCAAGCGCAACAATGATGATAAGCGTCATTTGGTCGAGTAAGATTAGCTTTTTAGATTATATTAATCTTGTAAATATATTGTAAATAATATGTAGTTCTTTATGAAATGTCATTTTCATGACATTTTGACCAGAAACCTTAAAGCTAAAATTTTATTGAGTTCTGTAAATACTGTATATCTTTTATAGCATATTTTAGTTAATTATTATTGAGCCTACATACTGTCAGGTCTGAATTTATTTAATTCTTATACAGCCCTTTCACTGTAATAGAAAATGTACCGATTTACACTGTTAAAAGAAATGAAAGAGTTATCTTTTAATATTAAACATTATTGTAATAAAATAATTATTATGAGATGGGGCATTTTCTTTAGGACAAATTAGTGTGTTTAGTTGTTCAGAGTATCGCATTTGTATACCACTGCCCGATAATGGTTTTATTACTTGATACTTGCATGTTTTTGTTACCATTCTTATAGAGTGATCATCAATGTAATTTATTTCTGTACCCTCAATTCATGGATATATACTGTGTAATTTTAATGGCATAATAGTTTTTACATCTTTTCTGCTAGTGGATTGGTTAATACTACATAATCAAAAGATTATATTTAAAACTAGTAGACATAGCACAAAGATATACATTGTCATTCAATTCATGTAATTAAATAGAAATCACTTTAAGGCTTATAGACAGATTTAAAATTAAGGACTTTGTTGATTAATTTTATTTAATATTGCAACGTAGTTTAAAATGCCCCCGTCTTTTTGTGGTGCAGAAAGCAAATCTAATGAAAGAATGAATGCATAATATTGAATAGGTATGTGTTTATTGCGCATCGTAAATGGATTTAAATTGTAAAAATAATGACTGTATGTATTTCATTTTGAAATGAATTTGGATTTACGACTCATTGATTAGAGTCATTCTAAAGAGTAAATGTATGTAGTGTCCGCATGGGGCTGATAACGCGGTCTGGGTGATTTGTGTATTTTTGAGTTGAATATTGATTTGTTAACTATTTTTATACATTAGATATTTTGTATAGTCAATATTAACAACAAAATCTCATGCATTAGTTAAAGGTTATTTTCTAGTCCAGTAAAGGAAAGACTAAAAACCCCATTGTCAGCCTCGAAAGTTTGTGATCTTTGTATTCAATATGTTTAAAACGAAGACTTATATTCTTTTCGCGTATTACACAAGTGATGTTCATTGGCTTGTGTGTCAACTGTATTGTGTTTAATGAATGGAATTAATAAAGTTTAATTCTTGAATAAAGCTCAATGTTGAAAATACTTCTTTTATTTATTCACTTCCATTAAAAGCACCTAGCAAATGGCTATGATGTTCCTTTGTGCTTTAATGATGAATTTATAACCGAGCTACGTTCTCATCACTGTTTGGGAGACTAGGGACGAACTAAGGACGAACTAAAATTTTCCAGCTTGTAATAGCAACAGACCTTCTTACAGCCGCTGCCAATAAACAATCCCAATCCAAAATTTGCCGTTTTAGATTGACAGCTCAATCTTTTTTCTGATACTATATTGCCAATAATCAATCTCAGTAGTGAAAAAACTATCCAATAAAATAATTTAATTAAAAATTAAAAGACCGACTTCAATGTGCACTACAAAGTAATAAATAATATATATTTCATTGTGCTAGTAGTAGTAGTACACATTGATTAATTTTCTTATTGACTAGACTAGCCAACAAATCTTAAATACGTAATCATTGACTTATAATCTACCGATAGACGAGGCATGTCATAGAAAATAATTGACCCGTATTTGTCAAAAGCTCAGTAGCGACATCTAGTACGTTTACTTGAATATCACAAATTATGATCAAAGATTATTAGACAGACAAGACAGTTCATGTCAATAATAGCTTTGCCTAAGATACTGCCTAAGTATAAATACCGTCATAGCAATAATATATTTGTAATGTTTTTTTTTTAATTTACGTGAATAATTCATGGAAATGATGTAAATGAAATTAAAATACTCTTACAAGTGTACAAGTCTGTTAAGCAGTCAATCAGTGTACAATCAGTCTGACATTTATTATAATAAAATTTATGATTTTTTAACAAGCTGATAAGCTTTTTTCGAGACTAATAGATAAAAGGAATGGTACACCAGAAGTTTTCAAAAATGAGTACCGCATTTGGAATATATGAAATATTCGTGTCGAAAATGAATTGAACAAATATAGGTATGTTCTCATGGTAGCCACTTATATCCATTCCAATAATTCTGGACAAATATTATAGAGATCTCCTTTTTTCGTAACCGACGCGGAAGAATATAAAACAATTTATTGATATTAGTCTTCAATAACAATGGGTTCGAATAGTCCATTAAGTTATTCATATTAAGAAATAGGGTCTAAATACTATCCACTGTTTCAAAACATACATACAACACACATATTTTACCTATTAACCTGAGTTATTAATTAACAACATATGATTAAAATAAAATACTGAAATCAATTTGCAACTACATTCTTCCTATATATTTGTATTTGTAATGTATTCGAATAGTTCATGCCTATTTGGTCCACTGATATGAACGTCCCTTGAATAATCTATATCTTATATAGTTCGTCTCTCTCACTCGACGGGCAATTTTTATGCGCGGAAATGAGATATACGATTAAGGAGCTCACCTTGTATTTTAACGAGCTCTAAAATATATTTAATCCATTAATAAATAAAATATCTGTATTATCGGCATTATTCTGCAATATTATATCACTTACGTTGTATTCTTGAATTATATTGTAACTTCAGAAAATTTCGCTGTCGGTTTGACGGAGAAAAGTCAAAATAAATTACTTATAAATATAAACAAAGAGGCGTACTATTGCGCGGCCGTCACGCGGCAAACTGATTCGTGTGCGGTGCATTGCACCGCACTTGGGTGGGACACGTTTGTTACAAAGAACGTCTTATCTAGTGTAACATTGATATCGATGTACGTAATATTTTGAAGGCGGGTCGCCAAGTGACGAACGAGAACAAATTTAAGTAATGTAACACAGTTGAATATTACCTACTTGTAGATGTATCGTTGGCGCTCAGTTAGGTCCATATGTAAACTAGAAACAAATTAATTTAACATATTGATCCTACGTGTACATTTGTTGAAATTTTAATAGAATTAATATGTGTCATATGTGTAGTCTAATTTTAATGTATTGCATACGATCAAAGATACAGTGGTCAAGGGTTTCAACTCCAGGGTACACCATTGACCACACCATTGACTTATTGGAGTAATTTGCATATTTATATACAATTACTTTAACAGTGATAGGAATCATAGTGAGGAAAGTATAAGAAAGGGAAGGGTTGTTAAGTTTGTATGTTTCACTCGATTGTATATAAGTCCGATACTCAACAATGTTGATTAAGAGCTGATATATTAAGAACGGGCGATTTTTCTATTAGTTATCAGGACAGGGACTGGAATTTGCACCCGATATCACTATAGACTCTCGCCCCCAATCACACCGAGGGACAAAACACGCAAGGCGTATCGTGGGTGTCCTGGTTTATACCAGGAGAATCTCTGCATACCCCTTCTGGGAAAATGAAGAAGGGGTATCCCTTCTGGGAAAATGGCGTAAGTTTATATAGATTAAGACAAATTAATATTGCGTGTGAAATTGCGTGTTTTACGCTAGGATGTTTTACACAAATTAATTTTTTTGTGTAGGTCGTCGTGTTCGTCACTTGGCGACCCGCCTTCAAAATATTACGTATTTAAGATTTGTTGGCTAGTCTAGTCAATAAGAAAATTAATCAATGTGTACTACTACTACTAGCACAATGAAATATATATTATTTATTACTTTGTAGTGCACATTGAAGTCGGTCTTTTAATTTTTAAATAAATTATTTTATTTATTACTTTTTACTTTTCATAAGCATTGTAATGATGCCAAAGATAATCATATAATGAAAACTGGAATCAATGTATATAAAAAATGAACCATTGTAATCCTTTATAATTTCAAAAACGAAATTAATATTTTATGATTTTTAAGGAAGCTACACTGTCATTTCGTTTTTATGATTAAAAAAATACTAAAATCGGCTCAACCTGCTAGAGTTATTGAGTACACTTATGCGTGGTATTCATTCGTTACCCCCTCACCTCTACACCTTCTTCACTTCCTATTTTTAATAAAGCACATACATATACTTAACCTAATGGACGAAAAATCATTGCGTTTCTGCAAAGTTTTGTGGAGGTCTGCTCTCCAGATATGTACCTATTCATCAGATTATCACCATATTTTATATGACCAACATTATGTATAATTCGTTCCGAAGAAAAGTTATTAAAATCATTTATTTACTGTCGCAGATATTTAGTATTTATATTTGTATATATCCCCCCCCCCTTCCCACGCCCCTATCTACTTTCCCCTTTCCATCCCCCCCCTCCCTCCCTTGTAGTAATAAACTTATACTGAACCTAATGTAAAAAGAATTATTGCTGTCCTGTTCAATTTTGAGGAGTTCTGCCCTTCAGGTCCAAAGATATTCATCAGGTCTTCACAATATTTTTTTTGGTCTTACCTATCATATAATACTCTTTGACAAAAAAGTTATTTTTAAGTCGGTTAAGAACTGCCGGAGATATTGAGTATTAACAATTGTAGCTATTTTCCACCCCCTCACCCCCCACCCCCACCCTTTTCCCATTTTCACCCACCCTTTTTAATAATATACTTATACTTAATCTAACGCAAAAAGAACTAATGCTGGACCGTTTAATTTTGAGGAGTTCTGGTCGGCAGATCCTAAGATGTTCATCAGGTCTTCACCAATTTTATATGGGACCAACCCAAATTTTCAAAATCGGTTCACAATTGCCGGTGTAATCGCGTAACAAACATACAAAAAAAAAATTCAGTCGAATTGATTACCTCCTCTTTTGAAGTCGGCCAAAAAATCAATCTACTTTTAAGAGGACAGTCCAGTTTTGAGATTGCTCTTTGCATGGAAATGACAGTTAAGGCCTGCCAATATACAATTAGCTGTGTTGACGTTTAGACGGATTGTTGAAAACTATCCAAAATTGCAATCTAACAATTTGCACGGATTATTCATTCCTGAACGCCGAAATTGTTATAAAAAAATATATAAAGTAATAGTTATAGCAGTGATTTGGAAGGGTTGGCGCAGCTATCTGATTAGGATACTGATAGCGATGGTGAAACTCGATGATGATGTCTTCGTTAAGACTAACCAGGAGTAATTATACGCAGACCTCAGACGAATTTTCTTTCAAATGTAGGCTGTCCAAACCATCTTTAGAATTATTATTATACATATGAGGAGTGATTGCATCTTTTTAATTTACGTACTATACGTAGAGTCCTCGCCCCGTAAGTCTGCGCGCGGAGAAAATTAGAACTGATGATGACGTCATGGAATTTTGCCGACTTAGTGGATTTACCCATAGATTTATCATTAATGATCAATATTTCATTTTTAATGCACTATAACCGGGAAATGCATTCTTTAATTGACAACTTCTCTATAAAATTATGTACCATTATTCGTCAATAAAAATTATTTTATACACGAACAACTATTAAGAGCGTTTATACCCTGTGCGCGCTTTTTGGCTTAAAAACAGGACTTTTCAAATGAGTTAATAGCCACCAATAAACAATTTAAAGGAAAAATAATTAGTACTTATTTTAGAAAAGGTTGTCATCTAGGGATTTTGGTGGAAAACATTATAGATTGATGGATAATTTGTGAGTACTATAAGGATTACTGAACACAAGTTTCGTTATTTAGGCTTTAAATGGCAATTTAGAAGCTTAAGATATTCGAAACCACTAAATATAAGATGAAAATAAAAATATTATCAGACTAATAAGACCCTTATGGAGGGATTTTGCTGAGAAAAATAATCATTTTGAGTTTAGTTCCTGAAAAATAAAAATTTAAACAATGCGTAATTATTCAGAAACTCTCGTCAAGAACATATTTTTTTCACCAACTTATCGTACATAATTTTTTATAGCAATTGCATATTATAATAGAAGAACATCTTATCAATAAATTACCATTTTTATATTTCAACAAAATTAGTTTTCATATTTTCTACAAATATTTTAAGAACCTCTATAAAACACACTGTCCGACGTGGCTCAAATCAGACCGCCGCAAGGCCTTCTAGAGGGAGGACGTATCGCTCGTCGCTCCGGCCTAGCTGCAGTCGATTTTTGCCGTGCGTAGTAAAAATAGCCACGCGCGGACTGCAATTACCACATTATAGTACTTTGGTAGTAAAATATTTAATTATTTTTATTACCTACAATGATTTTGTAGTGAGTATAAATTATGTTTCAGGTAATATAATGGGATGTAATTCCGAGGCTAAATTATGTAATGTTTGTAATATAAAATTAAATATATTTCGTAATTGTAAGAGGTTGTAAGGCCCCTAACACTATTTATGTGTTCGAACACGAAATGGTTAATAAAACGTCCGTAGTGTCTACTGATTGAACACTGATTTGAATGCAACTTAACAATGTAATAAGAACGAAAATATGATTAGTATCTAATTTGTATTATTCTTTGCTTGCACAGTAATATTTGTCTACTTATAATGCAAATAAAATATTTTTATGATATTATGTTACAGTTACATTTCAATTGAATATTTGAAGTGCACGGATCAAAATTGTTTGAGCCGATTGTATAGCGGGCCGACGCGGCAGCTCTACGCACACAGCTTTGGTCGCTTATGTGTGCGTGAAATTAACGAAGTAATACCTATAGTTGACTGCGCGCAAGGTGTATACGCTCTTAAGAGGAGGGTAGACGCCGATGACCTTGCTCGAACGGGCGGCACCAAATCTCACGCACCGGCGCACGCCAGCTCACGACGTGCGAGCGAGCGCGCTGCTTTATACCTATTCATTCATTATTTCGCTGCGGACAAAACGATATATTCGTAGTGTTATTTCACTCGATGTTCCCATCAAGTACAGTTAGGAGCGGTTGACCGTAGTGTATGATTAATTCACTTACAAACGTCACAGCTATCGTGGCAGAATTGCTCGAACGCTGACTGTTAAAAGAGAAGACGCGGGTTCGGTCCCCGCACTTGTAGTTCAATTTTTGTGTTTACTTATTTCATCTATCTATACCAATATTACATTTTAGATTTTAATATTTTTATTTTTGTTTTTCTTTTGTAATATTATAAAGAGGATAGATACATTTATATTTTTGGATTTTTATTTACAATGAAACTCAAAAATTACTGAACCAATTTAAAAAAATATTTCGATTTTCTAATGGTAATTATCCGGGATTAACAGAAGCTATATATTTACCTGAAGAGGTTGAAATAAGGGTTTAAATGGAAAATAAAAATATTTAATTTTTTTTATCTCGAATGGTTTTTATTTTTCATTTCAACCCTTATTTCAACTCCTTTAGCCAAACATACAGCCAATGTTACTCCAGGATAATGTTGGATTCGAATGGTGAAAGAATTTTAAGATTAAGCCGGTTCGTTAAGTAATTTTTGGGTTTATTCATCATCCATCCATCCAACCATCAGCCAAAGGAAGTCCACTGCTGAACATAGGCCTCCCCCAATGATTTCCACAGAGACCTGTTGGAGGCAGCCTGCATCCAGCGACGTCCCGCGACCTTTACCAGGTCGTCGGATTTTTGTTTATTCATAATAAACAAAAATCGAAATATTCAAAAATCTATAATACAAAAATGTAAAAATACACATGTTACAAAAATGCAAAAAATGAAATGTTTCTTTTATAAAATATTATAGGTTAGACATATAGATGAATTTATAAACAAAAACAATTGTAACGATGCGGGGATCGAACCTGCGGCCACATCTATCATCAAGCGATCGGTCAATCCTTCGGGCCAATAATACTTACTTCCCGGTGACCAAATTACCGGTAACTATCTATTATATTAGTGCCTATTTTGGTGTTTAAATGTTACCTACTATATCAAATATGATCGGAACATAACAATTCATTTATTTATATGTTGGGTAGGTCTCTCATAAGTTGCATGAAATTCAATTGAAATATTAAAACATCGCACGCTACTTATATTTTGCTATGTAGGTACAATATTATGATCGTTAACTTTAACAAAATAAATCTACTATTATAGTACAGTTACTTTCTACTAAGAGCATAAATAATAATTTTATAAAATATGGTAGAAGATATTTTTCAAAAAAATATCTTCAATGATTTTTATTTTCCATTTTAACTCATGTCAACCCGTTTAGGCAAATACACAGCCTATGTTACTCCAGGATAATGTTGGAATCGGATGGTAAAAGAATTTTTAGATCGGTTGAGTAATTTTTGGTTTATTCATAATAAACAAAAATCGTAATATTCAAAAATCTAAAATACAAAAATGTAAAATATTAATGTTACAAAAATGCAAGAAATAAAATGTTTCCTATATAAAATAATGGGTTAGATAGTAGATAGTTGAATTTATAAATAAAAACATTTGTTTCGATGCGGGATCGAACCCGCGGCCACACGTTTTTATTTGGTATCCAAGCAACAGCGCCACAGTTGCAGTGACGTAGTATAGTGATTTACTACGGTTAGACCGGCCGTAACCGTTCTCAATGAATGTGTCGAGCGAAATAGCAATATTAAATTTACGTTGATATTGCGAAGACAAGCGACATAGGTCCGTTTAGCACGGCGGTTCGTCCCGCACTGATTTGTTGGGCGACAGCGGGGACGTGCTCGCGATTTAGAGTATCGATAATGTGAAAAAATTCGTTAAAAATAAATGAGAGAGAAATTAGAAAAAATAAAAAGAAGGTCCCATCCGCCTTGCATTTCTTAATATCCTGATAATAATAAAATAATCCTAGTGCTCGTAGTTTAAGAGAAAAAACGTTGTAAATGCGAAAATAGAGGTCACTTTGCAATTTTATTTCAAGTACTTTTAATACACTTTTAAGAATTCTGAAAAGAAGGGCCCATGCTCCATATAGTGTAGATCAACATATATTTTTTTTGAAGACCTAATAATAAAGATCACCAAGAAAAAACGTTGTGAAAAAGGCCATTTCACATAGACCCCCCTCTTAATATTACATTTCGAAACGAAAAATTACATTGCAAAAGTATTACTCCAATTAATACATTTTTAAATTTAATAATCTTCAAATGTAAATGTAATTCAATAAATGCCAATTATCCTATTCTCAAAAGTTTTTACAGATATTTTTTCAATTTAGTGTCAATTAAAAAAGAACGTACGTTTAATAGTTTATTGTATCATCATCATCATCATCATCTCAGCCACAGGAAGTCCACTGCTGAACATAGGCCTCTCCCAAGGATTGACATTGACAATCGACATGACATTGACCTGTTGGAAGTGGCCTGCATCCAGCTGCTTCGTTTTAATATATGACGATACCAATCCACGTATTTTAAAAAACTCACATATTGCTAAACATAAACAAAGTTACCCGAATTAACTATAGGTACCACAATTCCCATTTTTTGTGGAGTTTTTAATTTATATGAGGCTTGCCACATTAACAGCGCCCTCCGTCGCGCGCACACTTATCTGGCGAGGAGTATAGGCATGGTGCTTCATCAACTTTTGTTGACGTTATGGTTGTATGCACTCGGCACAATGCTGATATCATTAGCAGACTTTATCGGAGTTTCTGTTTCTACTGCAATTATTTTATTTTACTTACTTAGTATTTATACTAACACTGAAAATATTTTTTACAAATTATTTATTTTCAATCAACCACTCTCAATCGTACTCTCGATTGTAGAGGAGGCCCGTGCCCTGCAGTGGGACGTTTATGGGCTGATACAATAGAAAAAAAATATTTTCAAAATACTGAAAGGATATTCATATGAAATGAAATATTCTGCGTAAAACATTAATTTTATAATTATGTCAATGGTTTTATGTCAAAAAAACTAAAATTGTCAAGAGGAAACTGATTGTTTTCAATCTACTAACAGACACAATCGACTGTGGCCTGTATTGTTTATTGGCAACATGGTTATAGACCAATCGAAAATTAGAAAAAAATCCGGATTGTCTTCAATCTAATTTTTTCGATTGATTATTGGCATCGGCAGTGGCGTAACAATAGGGTGGCATAGTGCGCAAAATGCCACGGGCCCCCGACCTTAGGGGCCCCCGGCAGCCCGGTCCCTTAGGCCCGAGGGGCCGTAAGCAGAGAAAGAACCTAGATAATTTATTACCAACAAAATTGATAATCAAATATTATTTTCTTAATTTTTATTAAAGATACCAAGGTTTATTTGTGGTACATAATAAATAATAATGTTTCTTTAGATTTACGCGAATTTTACTCATTGAAATAAAACTATTATGTTCAGATTATAGCGCCGATTTGGTTTTAAAAAGAATTAAACTTCAATATTAGGCCTCTGAGGGGGCCCTATCACCATTGCTGCGTTTGGGCTCCGGCCACGTAGTAGAGATATTACGACGACTAAATGGTCTCGTTGTGGAGTTTTTTTTATATGGCCTGCAGGCATACAACCCTTCTGATGGTCAACGTTCACCGCCGCTCATGGACTTTCGCAGATCCAGGGATCCAGCAAAATGAAGTCGCTTCCTACCGTAAGGAGAGCACTCTCTTAAAGCCTCGCTTAAAGAAGAATAGGCTATAGCGCTCAGGAAATACCGAAGCAGGGAGTTCATTCCAGAGCTTGCACGTGCGTGGTAGAAAAGAACACTGGAAACGTACTTTCCGGTAACGGATAATTGCCAGGTAGTAAGAATGAACTCTACTGCGGTGGCGGGAAGTGTGATGCGAGAATAGCAATAGTGGCACCATCTTCCTCAGAGCACTTTCCGCGGGACAATCGATAGATCACACAGAGAGGCCCCAAGTTTCACCGCAATCCTAACGGCTCCATATTCTCCGTGAGATCGGGATTATCGACGATTTGAAGAGCTCGGCGCTGTAAGGAGTCAAGTAGGTCGAGCTGGTATTTTGGGGCTCCTTCACAGAGGTGAGAGCAGTACTCCACGTGGTGCCAGATCATCGCATTTATAGAGCAATAACCGATGATCCGACGAGAAGACCCGCTTGGCTCTGTTGAGAATCCCTAACTTTTTGCTGGCCAATTTGCCCTTGTCTTCCAAATGACACCTAAACTGCACTTTGCTCAATATTTCGGTTTCAGGAATATACTCTGATGCTTAGAGAGAGTGTCTCCATGACAAAAGGGGTCTTGTCGGTTATAAACGAGCAAACTTGTGTCTTCGTGGGGTTAAACTGAGCTATGTTCAATCCACTCCATTGGGAGGCGCGGCCCAGAGAGGTCTCGACTTCTGACAAAAGTTGAGACCATCTTTCCTCAACGGATCCCCGATAGAGATTCTGTAGTCCGATGTATCTTGCGTCACTTGCACTAGCATCTACATAGCAATGCCAGCTGGTGATAGATAATATATCATTGATATGCAGGATAAACAGTGTCGGTGAAATCACCGAGCCTTAAGGAACACCAGAATGAATGGTCTCGATGCAAAAGACGTCCAATACGACTTTTATGTTCCGATCATCCAGAAAGCTGGCAATGTACTTTCAGAGTTCCTTGGGTTGAAATACCAGACAGGTAGCTTCACCAGAACGACGCCATGCCACACTCGATGAAAATTTCAAGACCTACCGTAATCGATTCACCCCCACTATCCAATACCTCCGCCTGATGGTGTGTGGAATAAATGAGATATTCACCATCCGAACGACACTGATGGAAACCGTACTGACGGTCACTAATCAGTTGATGATCCTCAAGATACTTCAGGAGCTGCGTATTAATAACTCGCTCCAAGACCTTGGAGAGTAAACATATGACAGCAATCGGTCTGTGATTCGAAGGATCCGATCGGTCACCCTTTTTGGGGATTGGATGAACATGGGTTTTATTCCATGAAGCCGGGCCTGGGTTGTTTTAATAGAAAAGAAGATATAGGCGCGTGAGTACGGGGGTTATGTCAGGGGTGGACGTCTTAAGAACTACTGCGGGGACACATTCCGACCCACTCGATGATGTCGAGAAGCTTGATTTGAGGTGATGAGCGAACTGTGAGTATTAGCCGTGACTTAAGGTTATGCGAGAACGTGATGTCGCGGTTAACGATTGCGATTGTGAGCGGAACCATCCCACTCGCCGCCGCCTACAAAGAAGAAAACGTCAGGTCACGATCTGCTTAAAGGACGCCTCTATCTTATAGTTAGAGGGCCTCAGAATTCCAGCATTGTCTCCCAAGCAAGACTTAGGAGGCTACCTATAGGGGTCGTCGGAGTAACTGTTGGGGGCGTACTCTTCCTAACTGTGATTCCGACATGGACGACAGAGCACGTGGCTCCGCGTTTGTCGTGGACGCCCACAAAATCTTAAAGGGGCGTCAAGATCTAGACATAATTGGAGATCAACTTTCATCCCCACTGAGAGAGTTGCGTTCAGGTTTTGTGCCGGGCGATCACTGTGAAGGAATCGGGGCGCTTTTCGTCCTGAGATTATATTCAGTACCGCCCAAAATGCGGAAGACAGGGTTTTATTCGGTATGCTAGCTTAACAGTTTTCCTCTCCATACAAAAAAGGTCCCCATCCGATGATTTTGCCACGGGCCCCAGATCAGTGGCGTAGCTAGGGGGGGGCGGCAAGGGCGGTCCGCCCCGGGTGTCACCCCAACAGGGGTGACACCCGAGCCCAACTTTGACCATCAGTTATAGTTCTTTCTACTTCTACCTATAAAAATCAAAAATTTGTGGCAGAGACCATAACCGCTACTAATAAAATAATCTAGGTACCTAAGTACAGTATTGTACCACAAGCATAATAAATTGATACCTATATAAATACAAATAATGTACCCACCTTAGACTAAGGAATAACTAGACAGAGCAATAAAAACATCATATAGTATAGGTCTACCAGAATCTCATGGCATAAAATTAAAAACAAACATATAGATTTTTATGTGGCAATACCATCGGTCAACAGCTGATTCAAAACTTGAGTTATGTCATTCGATGTGAATATTTTACGATTTCTATAATTCCTTAGCGAAAATATACAAATTAGTTCTACGATCACAAGTGTGACACATTGTTTACAAGTTTTATCGCCAGATCCGTAAATGATTGGTCAAATTCAAACAAAATCGCCGATTTTTAAATCGACGTTGTTTTAACAAACAAGTTGGAGTGAATAATTTTGATACTTCATGTTTTTTTGGTTAGTGTTAGATATGTATATGTGTTTTATCGTATATACTTTGATATCATTTTTTGAAACTAAACAATAATGCATTAAATACCTATTTACAGGAGTTTCCAGAGATTTTGGATAAGGATCCATCAAACAATTATATATTTTGCACTTCTAGTGAACAGATGTAATCCCAGAAGAGATCTTTATTAAAAATAATTATCACCAACATCTTCGTCTAATGACCTACTGCCAGGATCTTTATAAATAAGCCCTGATTAATTCGTTCATGATAAACATTAAAGAGACTGCAAATAAAATACTTAGATATGTTGTTTCACTCTTACATATCATTCTAATAACATATAATTGCAAATAAGACATTTAACTAATAAAAGTATTTCGTTAATATGAATTAATGATAAGTTGTATAGAAAGTATCAAAATATTTCGATCCAATTACCCTGGTATTGCTATGCACAATTTTCAATTACCCCAATTGCCATGAGATTCTGGTAGACCTATAGTACTCCTTACTCGTGAGCCATTTTGTCATTAAGGGATTTCGTGGGTTCAAAAAATCGTTTTTTTTTTGGCTTTTTAATTTCTACAACATCTCAAAAATATTATCCTAAATTTTCAAGTTGATCCGAATAATAGTTTCATTCATCTGAGGTGCACGTTGCACTATGCGTTGCACACTGTCAATCGATCAGGGATTCCCCTAAAATTTAATACTCCGTTCGCGTACAAGAAGCTTATACCCAAATGGAGATTGCATTCCGTATATAAAAGTGAAGCACAAAAATTTGACCTTAAATGACGTCGCTGTTATCTTCTATCCTTTTCTATCGAGTGACAATGAATGAACATAATGTCATTTTCATTCATTGTCACTCTAAAGAAAAGGATAGAAGATAACAGCGACGTCATTCAAGGTCAAATTTTTGTGCTTCAGTGTTTTATACGGAATGCAATCTCCATTTGGGTATAAGCTTCTTGTTCGCGTATAACCAACGCTACTTAGGGGATTCCCTCGATATAGAGCTCGTCACTTGTATTGTGGATTAGACAAATTCTTTTGTTTTCGACCGCATTCATTTCAATATTCTTTTGCGTGAACGTGTGAACGTCTAGTGCAAAGTGTTTTTTAATTATTAGATATTATAAACGACAATTTTCGTATCTTATATTTATAATAAATAAACCTAGTTAATAGTCGATTCTTGAAGAAAATAAACAAGGTAAGTGAAGTATTTTTTATTAAAGGTGATACTAACTTTTTTAATTCGTTTAGTATCTAGTAGCAGTATCTTAGATTATTTTGATCTACAAGTTTTACGATCATACTTTAGAGACTTAAGGTAATAATGTTTATTAATTATTAATATACTTATTTATTATTATTTTCTGATCCAAACGGATTATATTAAGTTTAGATTAATGATAAAAAGTAGGTAATTATAATCATACATCTTCACGTACATTGATTCGGCTCCGAGATGAGTAGCTCGAGCACTACCACGAGTATTTATACGGATATCACCTAAGGATATCACAATTAACGGTGGAGTATTTAACTAGTATTTTCTAAAAATACCTACTTAAATACATATTTACACCCAGATGCAGGATTGTTAATTTATATAAATATATATTTCACAAAGCTAGTTACGTAACGTGTACCTAGGTGTTTATTTACCGTTACAATTTGTTTATAAAATCAACGTATCACTTACAAACAAAAAATATTTTTTAGGATACCCAGAACGAAATATGCCTCGGGGAATTCATACTTCGAAAAGACAAAGCGGGTTTCAACAGAGAAAAGCCAAAAAGGCTAAAATGGATCAAATTCAGAGCATGTCTGGATCTCTTTTCAAATATGACACAAAAGCAGATAGCGGCCAAGGTTCAATTAAAGTACCCGAGTCTCCTGTTGACGAAAGTAATGATTCACATCTTGAAGACTCACATTCAGATAGCAACAGCGACAATACAGAATCATTGAAGACAACCCATTTCCTCGACGGAACCAAATCAAATAATGACAATGACACCGTTAATGCTACTTTTGGAGACAGCATTAGCTTCGAAGAATCTGTGCAACACTTGAGGGATATTTCACATTGGAGTTTACCGGTTCCCAATAATGTTCGCATTGACATAATAAAAAAGGGCAGTGAACATTTCCAGAACAAAGAAGGACCGTTCCCTACTGTATCTCGTCATGGTTCAAAGATTAAAGGAGATTCTCGTCATCTTTCACAGGAATGGTTTTATAAAGAGATGCCTAGTGGTGAAAAAATTCTACGATCATGGATGGTATTTTCTCCTATATCAAATAATCTGTACTGTTTTTGCTGCCGTTTATTTGCTGTCAGTAACATACAAAGAACATTTACAACTGGATTTCAGAAATGGTGGAAACTAAATCCTAAAGTATTGGACCATGAAACTTCATGTGAACATTTAGAAAATTTCGAAAATTGGAAAACTTTGGAAATGAGATTAAAATCTCACACCACAATAGATGACGCAACCTTGCAATTAATGAATACGGAAAAACAGAAGTGGAAAAATCTGTTATCTAGATTATTTGATATAACTTTGTTTTTGGCGAAACAAAACCTAGCATTTCGTGGACATGATGAAACCCAAGGGTCATCAAATAAAGGTAATTTCTTAGAACTAGTTAAGCTGCTTTCAAAGTATGATGTTGTACTTAAAGAAAATATATTATATTTGGAGCAGGAAAAATCACATAAAGTAACATATTTATCGCCCGAAATACAAAATGAGTTCATAAATGTTTTAGCTAATCACGTTAAATGTCAGCTTGTCAACGAAATTAAACTGGCCAAATATTTCGGAATTATGTTTGATAGCACACCTGACGTTTCACATGTCGATCAAATGTCTGAAGTAATTCGTTATGTAAAAATTAATAATAGAAAAGTAGAAGTCAAAGAAGTATTCTTAGGATTTTTTCCCTTGCATGGAAAAAAAGCAGCTGATTTAAGCGCTGAAATACTAAAGAAGCTTGAAAACGATGGCTTAGATATTATGATGTGTCGTTCTCAAGGTTATGATAATGCTGCAGTTATGAGTGGTATACACGGGGGAGTGCAAGCTATTATAAAAGAAAAAACAATAAAGCATTTTTTATTGGTTGCATTGATTATTCAATTAATTTATGCGGCCAGCATTCGTTCGCACAAAATGTGACTTGTGTTACATTTTTCGGAGCAGTGGAGACAATATTTAACTTTTTTTCAACCTCCACAAGCCGCTGGGAGGTGCTCCTCAATCACAGCAAAGCATCTGTTAAAAGACTTTCAACAACGCGCTGGAGTGCTCATTATGGTGCAGTAAAAGTATTGACTGAAAATTTTGATGGAATAATATCTGCAATTGAGGAACTATGTGACCAAGACGTAAATTTAGAAACAAGAGGTGGTGCACAAAATCTTATCCCTGCTGTGTGCAATTTCTCATTTCTTTGTTTTCTTTTCTTCTGGAATGATGTGCTAAGGGAAGTGAACTATGCTCAGATTGCATTACAAAGCAAAGGATTATGTGTTGATGAAATAATCATAAAACTAGAAGCACTTCGTCTATTCATTGGAGAGAAACGGTTGCATCTAGCAGAAGAGGCAATAGATTTTGCTGTACGAAAATCGGAAGAATACAACATTTCGATGGAACGACGAATTCGTCGCAAGAAGCGCATGCCCGGTGAGTTAGCATCGTCCACAGATGCTGGACTAACACTTAGAGCGGAACTTCAAAAGGACATGTTAGAATGTCTTGACAGATTCAATATTGAACTCGAAACAAGAGTAAAGTCCATTAAATACGTAGTTTCATTATTTGAGGTTGTACAGTCGAAGACTTTGATTTCGGCAAACACTGAACAGTTAAAATTTGCAATATCAAAATTTACTAACCTTTACGATGAAGTATCAGAAACAGAACTACTTTTAGAAATACCAAGATTGAGAAGACATATAAAAGCGGCTAATATTACTGTCTCTAATTGGGTGACACTGGACTATTTAAAATTCATTGTGGAATGGGATTTTACAGAATCTCTTCCGAATCTAACGGTCGCACTAAAGTTATTTATAACAATATGTGCATCAGTTGCTTCATGTGAGAGAAGTTTCAGCAAATTGAAATTTATAAAAAATTACTTGCGGTCTACAATGACTGAAACCAGATTAAATAATCTTGGTATTTTAACAATAGAACATGAAGCAACACAAAATATAAATTTTGAAGACGTGATTTCGGAGTTCGCAAGTGTCAAAGCTAGAAGGAAGAAATTTTAATTTTGGCATACTGTTTTACATAATATACTACTATTTGTAATACTCTTATTTTAATAAAACGTAAACGATTATTACTTTTTATTTTATACATTGTGTTTGAGTTTTGGGGTGACACCTACAAAATCCGCCCCGGGTGCCACCTATGCTAGCTACGCCGCTGCCCCAGATGGTGTAGTTACGCCACTGGGCATCGGCCGTTAGATTACAAACTACTAATTACTACAAAAATACTCGTGTTATATTGATCTTTCAGCTATCTATGTATTAATAGCACCTTAACTGCTATTACTATAGATTTTGGGAAAATTGCTCAAATAAAAACAATGGACGTCGTTACAAACATCTCTACTTCTAGGGTTGGTTTTTTTTTTATTATTATTGCAGTGAATTGCGAGACGAGCAAGCCGTTCGCCTGATGGTAAGCGATACGACCGCTCATAAACAGTAGCAACATTCCACTGCGCTCGCCATCCTGAGACATAAGATGTTAAGTCTCAATATGTCCAGTAGTTACTCTGGCTACAATGTTGGTTGGTTCAAATTGTTAAAAAGTTAATATTTCTAGAACTTTTAGTATATTTTTTAATTTCATCTCATAAGGTAAAGGACATTATTCAAATCTGCCTATGGATCAACACCCGTTAGACGTAGGTAATCAATAATTATTAGTTTATTTCATAGTTTAAGAATCTATCCTTGTCATTCCACGGTGCAAAATTATTTTATGCTGTTTTAATATTTTGACTTTAATAGACAAGTAACTCCAATAATATCGATATATTTCTGTGCAGATAACCTTTATACCTGTGATATTGTCAGTAATTATATATGCTGTAGTTTATATCCAGTGGCGTAACTACTCCATCGGGGGCCCGTGGCAAAATTCATCAAATAGGGCCCTTCGTAAATATATAAAAAAAACATTGTAATTTCGTTTTTATGGATCTTTTCTAAGGTGCGCGGTGGCTTAATGGTAATCGGACCAGACGCGGCGGCTAACATGTTCCAAGAGGTCGCGCGGCACACCTGACTTTTCGGAGACATCTATGTATTGACAGTCAACAATACTTAAAAAAAGTTTCATTAATGCTGCTATCTGTGCTTTCTCTTTGGTCACGAAAAGCTAAATTAATAACTTTGAGGAATATCTACAGTAAGTTCTTGGCGGCAAAAAAATGTTTATTAATTTATGGATTTCTGCTCGTCATTTAATGTCCAGTGTAACAGCTATTCTTCATACAAAAGACACAATTCCAAGTAAATTTTCAATGTTTTCGTGTCCATATCGCATTTACAATTTTCTAATCGTTATAAACCTCAACTCAAACATTTTGTTTATTCATCATCACCCTTTTGTTGGCCACTGCTGGACAGGGCCCCCGTTACCATATGTGCAAAGTGTGCAATGCACACGGGCGCCATCCTTTAGGGGCGCCAAAATCCAGGGCCCCAAAAAATTTTGCCAAAAAAAAAACAAAAGTCATACATCCATCCATCAGCCAAAGGAAGTCCACTGCTGAACATAGGCCTCCCCCAATGATTTACACAGAGACCTGTTGGAGACAGCCTGCATCCAGCGACGTCCCGCGACCTTTACGTCGTCTGACCACCTTGTGGGTGGACGTCCTACGCTGCGTTTTCCGCTACGTGGCCTCCATTCGATCACTTTTCGACCCCATCGGTCATCAGTTCTCCGCGCTATGTGCCCTGCCCATTGCCACTTCAACTTGCTCATCCGCTGGGCTATGTCGGTTATTTTAGTTCTCCTACGGATATCCTCATTTCTGATTCGATATCGTAGGGAAACCCCGAGCATAGCCCTCTCCATAGCTCGTTGAGTGACTTTGAGCTTCCTAATAATGCCCATAGTGAGAGGCCACGTCTCGGTGCCGTAAGTCATAACTGGCAACACACAACTATCGAAGACTTTCGATTTAAGGCACTGAGATATTTTGGACGAGAAGACGTCGCGTAGTTTCCCGAACACTGCCCAACCGAGTTGGATTCGACGATTGACCTCTCTCTCGAAGTTGGACCTATCTAACCGGACCACTTGTCCTAAATAGACATATTCGTCACCAACTTCAAGAGTCGAGCCCCCAACACCGATTCGGATGGGCACAACATGGACATTCGACATGATCTTCGTTTTGTCCATGTTCATTTTAAGATGCACCTGTTGGGAGAGTCGATATAGGTCTTCGAGCATAGTGCTAAGGTCTTCCAGCGATTCTGCCAAGACTACAATATCGTCGGCAAACCGAAGGTGAGTGATATACTCGCCGTTGATGTTGATGCCGAATCCTTTCCACTGCAAGAGCTTGAAGGCATTTTCCAGCGCGGCAGTGAACAATTTCAGAGATATGACATCTCCCTGTCTCACGTCTCTCTGTAGTGGAATAGCCTTCGTACTCTGATCCTGTACTCGGACCGACATGGTGACGCTGTTGTATATACACTTCAACACTTCGATGTACCGATAGTCGATATGGCACCGCTGGAGAGACTAGCACGGCCCAAGTCTCGATCAAATCAAAGGCTTTCTCATAGTCCACAAACGCTAAACAAAGCGGCAAGTTATATACCTCGGTTTTTTGTATAACTTGCCAAAGCGTATGGATATGGTCTATGGTACTAAAGCCTTTCCGGAAACCGGCTTGTTCGGGAGGCTGAAATTCATCAAACCTGCGTTCGAGACGATTTGTGATGACTCTCGAAAACAACCAACTTATAGACATGGCTCAAGAGCGAGATGGGCCTGTAGTTCTTCAGCAAAGTGTTATCACCTTTTTTGAAGAACAAGACCACCACGCTCCTGCTCCATGCCTCCGACGTTGAGCCCTCGAGAAGAACAGAATTGAAGAGCCTCTGAAGGACTTTCAGTATTGGCGTACCGCCCGCTTTCAGAAGCTCTAAAGTGATTCCGTCCTCGCCCGGCGCCTTGTTGTTTTTAAGTCGCTTCAGGGCCATCTCAATCTCACACAGGCTTATGTCCGGGATATCATCGCTAAAGTGTCAGATCAACTCGACTCTCAGGTCTTCGGCCGAGCTAACAGCAGGTTGGGCAACCGAGGTGTAAAGGTGTCCGTAGAACCTCTTGATCTCCCTTAATACCTCTGCTCTCGTCGATACCACGCGGCCGTCGTCCGTCTTCAGCCTAGACAACTGGCTTTGCCCAATAGACAAGTCTCTTGCAAACACTTTGGAGCCTCCGTTCCGCTCAATTGTATCCTTGATGCTCACAGTATTGTGAGCACGGACATCGTGTCGCAAGGACTTCCAGATCCGTCTATTGAGCCGCCGATATGCTTCGGCGTCAACGGAAGACTGCAGCGTCAAAGATCGACGTTCGGCCATGAGGTCAAGAGTGTGGAACAAGAGTTTTTCTCTGATCTCTCCGGCGAGGTCTAAAATACTTAGATCCCACCGTATGGACAGCTTTTACCAAACCGCTGTTTAGCTCGTCCACTGCAAGGTTTTCTTCTAGACAATCAAAGCGATTTGTCGAGTTGAAAGCTCTCGGGGTTTTGGATATGGGCGCGAGTAGGTCGGAGCGTAGATTTCATCAAGCGACGCCTTTCTGATTGGACATTGATGTTCAGTGTGCCCCTAACCATTCGGTGATCACTGCCGGTTTTCACCCTGTTGATCACAGACATCTCTGAATATCCGTCTATTCGTCGTCAAGATGAAATCTATCTCGTTTCTCGTAGAACCGTCAGGACTCAGCCAGGTCTATTTCTTAGGCGGCTTCTGGTAAAAAAAGTTCATCGAAAAGAATCCCTCTTTCTCCAGAAAGTCGGCCAGCCTCTGACCCCTGGGGTTCCGTTGCCCATGTCCAAATTGCCCCACTTTCAACTCTGCATCGCTTATCTTGCCCAACTTTGCGTTGAAGTACCCCATAATAACATTGAAGTAGGTTTTGGAACTATGCATGGCCCGACTTATGTCCTCATACATCTACTTCTTCATCTGGGTGTGTCGAGGTCGGCGCGTATACCTGTATGACCTTTAACGAATATCTTTTTGATATTCTGAGTATAAGGTATACTACCCTGCTCGATACACTTTCGATGGATACGATGTTGTTGATGAGAGACCTGTGGACAAGAAATCCGACACCTCCTCAGGACTGTTGGTCGTCCCCCCGGTAGAAGAGCAGTTTACCAGACTTCAGAGTTATCGTATCCTCCCCGATTCTTCGGACATAAAAAAAAAAACAATTCATATAATAAAATCGTAACCGGTCGATGTCGGTGTATAGAAGATATATGAGAATAACCCTTAGAGTTTTTTCATTACCTGATGATACTCACCCTGACCCTTTTAGTATTTTACAATATATTTGAGAACAATTTAACTTCCACCCTTCCAAATGTATGCATTTCACTAAGAATTCTTCTGACATTGCCTGTATCTGTAGCTTCTGGTGAGCGATATTTGCAAAGTTAAAAATTATTTAAGGTCAACAACGCTTCAAGAATGATTGTCTGGGCTAGCAATATTAGCCATTGAAGAAGAAATTTTTGATGGTATAAATTTCAGCGATGTAATTAACGAATTAGTCTCAGAAAATATCGCTACAGTAGCAAGAGTATTGTAGTAGCGACTCTACTACAACAGCTATTTTTTAATTTTTCTATTGTACCTACATATCTTTATTGATTTTATAACGAAGTTACCTAGGTATTTGTTAAAGTATCGTAAAGTGTTAATGAAAAAGCGCAAAACTCAGACACGCCAACTTATTTTGATTATAAAAGAATTACGAATATTATTTTTATTAGTGGAATATTAAACCCCTATATTTATTAGTGGAATCGACTCTACTCACGATTATGAACAACCAAACTAATTTTAGGTTTTTCGCTTTCTCAATAACACGTAGACATGAGTAACATGTAGACATGAGGCAATATTTCTGTTATTTGTTCCTAAAAAAATGTGATTTTTAGTTTTGGGTTATTTTCTTGTATTTATGAACAACGTGTCTTTACTCCATTAGTTAAGTAAATGCTTTAAAATGAGTGTGAACAAGAATTCATTATTATTATTTCATTTTGATATAGTGTACAAATACATATGACTTTAAAAGTTCAGTTCTTTGCTTTATTTCAAGCACCTACCTACCATAAAAAAAGATAATTCAAAATGCCTTAAGGGGCGCCAAATTTTTTTTTCGCACACAGGCGCCAGTAGCCCTTACGGGGACCCTGCTGCTGGACATAGAGCTCCTTTAAATTGCGACATTTCACCCTGCCTTCGGCTTGTCGCATCGTCAATCTTTTGCAAATCTTCACTACCTAGCTAGAAGGCGTCCTAAATCAGATTAGACATAGACCGACAGGGCGTCGGGCCTGAGACTCTCTCGGACCAGGGCCCTGCCGGCCCGGGGCCGGGGCCCCTTAGGCCGGGGGCCCGTGGCATTTTGCGCACTCTGCCACCCTATTGTTACGCCACTGTTTATATCCAGCCAACTGGAATAACTTAGGAGCAGTCATTATGATATTTGAACTCGTATAATGTCGATGAAAACAACAAGAAGAAAAAAATGACCATGGTAGTTATATTTTTCATTTTTGGCTGTGCTTATGCACATAATTGTGTGAGCACAACTTAGATAAGGGGGGGGGGGGCGGGGTCAAAATGACTATTGTCCGTCATACAGCACAATCTAAGTACAATATTACTTAGATAACTTATTTTTTCACAAATTCGTTTGTTAATTTTATCCCGCTTTACTTTCATACCTGGTCTCTCCTACCACTTTTCTAATTCAAAGGGCTTAACTGAACAACTTGAATAAAGGTATTTGCGAATAAATACTCAAGCATATTTGATAAAACTTTAATTTTCGGATTTGGGTTGTGGTTGTGTCGGCGTCGCCGGCGCACTAGTTCGTTTCTTCCTTGCTCTGATGGTTAGTATTCCTCCCACCAATAACACCACGCAACACACCGCTATGAAGGTAGGTAGTAATATGTTCAGTAAGTTAAGCGGCCTTATCATTCTATCCTTCAATTCTTCTACAAACTCATGGGGTAGCCTGTATCCCTGTAAACAATTATAAACATGTTAATGCGAATTGAAGCAACATATTTTATACATCAACAAAAAACGTTATAAAACAAGGTGAAAGAAGTGGAACTTGGGTACCTTAAAGTAGTATTGTTTGGCAATAATTATATTCTTCCCTATTTGATACAATTATCAAATACATAAAAAACAAGCTTGCTCTTTTGCCTCTTTGTTGAAGTTTGTTGAAAAAATTGAAGTTATAGAAAACAGTGAAATCTTGTGGTCGCAAATTTATTGCGTAGTATAATTGTGAATCTGAGACACTGCCTATGTATGTCATGATTCAAGCCCAGGTAGTGGTGACCGACAAAGAACGGGCAGAAATAAGGTTGAAACATTATATAAAGGCTGTTCCGCAATACATACAAACAGACAGACGAGTGGGACACGGTAAGAGAGGATGTCTTAACACATTTGTTGAAGCTCTATGATCGTGGTTAAGCGCCATCCATTTTGCTCATCTTGTATAAGTATACATTTTGATTAGACGGTAGGGTAGGATGCGCAAAATTGATGGTGCTTAAGTTGGAGCTTAAGATGGCGTTAGCCGTTACTCCTAGGTTTAGGTAAGCACCTAACGAGACTATATATATTAAGAAAAGCCAACCAACCGTGGCAACTCAGTACCCTGAATTAACTTCTGACCAAGCAGCCAAAATGGCATTGAGATTGTTAGTAGTTTAAAGGTACTTAATGAATATTTAAAAACAACAAGTACTTAGATTTGAAGAAGAACAAGATTTGATAGAACCGAGGCGCGTTGTATATTACATATTTTATTATTTTAGTACCTCTTCAATCCA
This sequence comes from Hyles vespertilio, assembly GCA_009982885.2. NCBI lineage: Eukaryota > Metazoa > Arthropoda > Insecta > Lepidoptera > Sphingidae > Hyles > Hyles vespertilio. The sequence continues at coordinate 28,428,933 of CM042833.1, read as the reverse complement.
AAAGATCGGCATAAGCGTTAAACGTAGATTCTGAGTAGCCGCAATTCCAGTTACTGGCCGCAAAAATATATTAAATTGCGCTCTTTTAGCTCCATTCACTGGTGTCCCGGTCATCTGAAAAAGACATCGAACAATAAAATTAAATGATTATATTAGCATTTTATTTTGGTTTTAATTTATCCATGACAAGAGCAGTAAATATGTGCTAGTATTTCAATGCACATTTTGTACATACTAAATTGAGATTTTACAACTAAAAAATGGTTCGAAGTACATTTGAGTAGTGAGGGCAAAAAATAAGTTATTATTTTCACGTCACAAATATTCGCCTCGATGGGGGAATCGTACCCATGATTTCTTGTTGTATAGACGGGTCTATAAGTCAACCGCGCCACCGCAAGTTGTAGGGTATTGATATTATATATTAAATAATAGTAATCTCCGTTAAGCTTTTTGAAGTTTTAAGATACTATGTTTCAAAATACATTCCTTGCATTTTCCTCCATGATACAATCTAGACCATACATGGTCCATATTATCAAAGAAATTAACACACCATTTAAAATATCACAATTAAAACGTGAATTTGTCGAATTAACTGAAATTGATCTATACTACTCCTTTGGGCGCTGTATTCATAATTCACCGAAGATGAAAAATTGCTATTTGACTTCATAAGGCGATTGATGATATTGGCTCGAAGAACGCTCCTGATACGACGATGTTAGGATGTGTAATTTCATGTAGAGAAAACTATGCCTTACAATGTAGGTACAGATTTAATATACTTATATACCGTACCATATAAAAGTGAAAACAAAACCAGGCAGGACACCAATTATTATTTTCGTAAATTCTACATATTTACTTCCCAAACACGACGATAGGACAAAAATAGATATAAAATAAAATATCTTTGCTTTATTTTCTAAAATAAAAAGCCTTTCGACTCCCACAACGAGATTTTTTCTAGCCATGAATGGCGCCATGAGCTTGCCATTCGCGTGGTAGTAAGTGATACAACCGCTCATAAACAGCAGCAATATCAAACGCCATGAATTACTAACACTGCTGGAGATTCCACTGCCCTCACCATCCTGAGACAAAAGATGTAAAGTCTCAGTATTTCCAGTAGTTACTCTGGCCAGAACCAGAACACTATATTGCATTTACACTGCTGTTTAGCGAAAGAAATACACAGTGAGCTGTATGTATCAGCGGCATCTTAGATAATATATGAGATCAGTAGTTAGGTATTCTGGAAGCACATCGGCCCACACCGTTTAAGAAAAAGGCGTCAGTTTATGTACCTATGTAAGAAAAAGACATCAATAAAAACTGTTATTCCTTAACTTAGGATGCCTAAATATTAAATAACAACTTAAAGTCGCAGATACTTACAGGTTCAATATCCATGAAAATTCTGTGGTTATCTTCGACGGGCGTCATGCCCAATATAGCATTCCTATACGTCGGGTCAGCGTGCAAGAAGTGTGGATACGTCAACACCAGGTGACCACCTGGAACAAACGAATGTTTGGTCATGACTATCAATCATCAAAATGAATATTTATTCATCAGTCAATTTAGCATCAGTTTTATTTTTGACGTAAAATATAGTACCTACGAATTATGCGTACATAACATCATATTTAATTATACTGTCATGAGAAATTAATTAATGATGATGCAGTGTAATTGATACACAATGCGAATTTCGTTGGGGTATTCAAACTTTAACGTAGGTTCCTAATCCTGAATAAGGACTATATTCAGCCTCCGTGGCGCAGTCGGTTAGACGCTGCCTGTGAAACGAGTGGCCGCGGGTTCGATCCCCGCACCAGGAGAAATATTTTTGCGGCCCATAAATATATCCTTCGGGTTTCTAAGACCGAAAAATGTCTTGTAGTTCTTGATACCCAGGACATAAGACTCGATTTTAGTGTAGAGTCAGGACAATGTGTTTGACTGTTGGGTATTTGTTATTGTCACTATTTATTAGTAAAATAAAAACACATGTTTCTTTCTCAAAATATTCAATCTTTTGTACCCTTGTATAACAACATACTAATGAACACAATATTACTATAATATACGTGTACTAGTACGCCGATCCTACATTTAATTGAGAATTTTTAAAAATAAAATTATTATACAGGGTATATCAAGACTGCTACCGAAAACGAAGCCGGGTGGTATTTTAAGTGACTTCAGACACGATGCAACAGAAAAAGTTACAAAAAAAAGCGACAATTTTTTTTGTTATTTTTTTTCCTATGACCATATTTGGGCATTAAATACATTTTTTCCTAAAATAATAGTGTATACCCTTTAATTTATAAATAATCTAAGGTTTAAAAGAGTTTAAATTATAATTTTAGCAAAAACTATGGATTTACCACCCAAAAATGACGATATTTAAAAAATCATAAAAAATAATTGTCGCGTTTCTTTGCGAAATTTTTAGTTGCATTGTGTTTGTAGTCACTAAAACTACCACCCGGCTTCGTTTTCGGTAGCAGTCTTGATATACCCGGTATAATATTTTTATGAAAATGACATTACTTATTTTGAGTGTTGGTCACCCCATCTCCTGACAAGTTCATTTAGTTGAGAATTTCTCCTTTGTGAAATATTTCACAATTTAATAGAGTATACTTATTTAATATGGGAGGGAGGGATGCTAATCTCTTCGGACGAAGCCTTCGTATTATTATGATAGAACTTCACAAACAGGTAAGTTCGTTTAATCATTAATTATACTACTGCTTCGTCCTCGAGATTAGCATGAGAAGACATGTAGATCTTTAGATAATAAATAGTGCAATATTTTGTATGAGCAATTGTTTATTATAGAAAACTATAATATCATAATATCACAATTTTGTAATTATTAATCAATAATATAATAATCAACATCAAATCTTAATCAATATTTGATAAGGTAGTCTTGTTGTTTCTTTTTTTTTACATGTGTGACCAACACTCAAAATAAGTAATGTAATTTTCATAAAAATATTATTAAATACTTTTATTTAAAAAAATTCTCAATTAAGTGCAGGATCGGCGTACTAGTACACGATACTACGGACAATACGGCATTCGAGCGAACATAAAAAAAAGCCCGTTCATAAAGTACACATACACACACAAACACAAAGAACGAAGCGCTTGCTCGTCTTTGCAAATTTGCCCCGAGGTTCAGTTTTTAACTTTTTACTAATCAGGAACTATTTGACAAAACTTTCTAGCTATAGGACACACTGTTGACTGGTTTAAGGGTAATACACAAGCGAAATTTAAATAAATAAAAGATTTTCTATTTATCCATAAATTAAAAATGCATAAAATTTACTTAAACATGGCCTAAGGATGGCACCAGGGCCACTTAGGATGATTCCAGAGACCACCAGTTAAGGACCACTGCTGTGGAATATTCACCAGCAAGTCAGAACTATTTCGTTGTGGTCAATACAATTATACTTTCAGTTAGGTCATATTTTAGTTAGGTCTCTATAATTCTAAAGGTGTGAAATGTTAACACGATGCAACATTTTGTATCCTTACGATAATCGCATCTTAGTGGCGAGAAACTCCCGCCGTGTACTCGTAAATAAATAATAATAATAATAAATAACACCCAACAGTCACATACATAGTCCTGACCCCACATTAAGATCGAGTCTTGTGTCGTGGGTATCAGGAACTACGAGAGACTTTTCGGTCTCACAAACACCCAGACCCGGAAGAAATATTTGTGGGCCGCACAAACATTTCTCTCGGTGCGGGGATCGAACCCGCGGCCTCTCGTTTCACAGGCGGCGTCTAACCAACTGCGCCACGGAGGCTGTCAATGTAAATGGGGCTAAAGTGTGGTTTAGTATTCTGTGGCTAAAGGGTTTTCTAATAGGTATATTTTTATAACATTATAGTAAGATAAAATAGATAAAATGTACTAAATACTAAATGTAATTGTAGTCATTTAATGAGCGTAATTAATTAAAACTAGCTGGCCTATCGTGTTATCCCTAACGAGACTAGTTATATGATTAGCTGCGAGACGTCCATCATAGCACAGATTTATCTGACTGATCAGAATTACTCTCATAGCTGTGGCCTGGGGGACAAAACGGGTGATCTGTGATGAGAACAGGCATAGATAACTGGATGTACCCAGAGCATGCACTAAACGTCATAATTTTAAAAAATCAGAGTTCGCCATTTATGCGTTGTGAATGCGCATATGGGGTAGAGTTCAATTAGATCCATATTTCAAATCCAAGGTCGGGGAATTCATTTTATAAGGTTTGTCGTAGGAAAATTCTCATGTGAGCTGCTAGGGACTTGAATTTGTGTTCAATTTGGCGATGAGCTTGCCTGCTACCATCTAGGGACAAGTAGGGCGATTCACGTAATTAAATAAGTTCAGTTGCGGTGTAGTTGCAGTTACGTTTCGATCAAAACAGCCCTTTTCGTATTCTTGTAATACGCTCGCGTCAAGTTCGCGTCACGCGAGCGCGTTAGCGCAGGGTTTCCTAACCTGGGGTCCGTGGACCCCTGGGGGTCCGCGGACCGATCTCAGGAGGTCCGCAGACAACATAAAAATTACGACAAAAAAAAACTTTTAATAAAAAAATTGATTTATGAACAAATCGCTCTTCTCAAGGTAATTTTGATCATTTTCCTACTCTTTCGCCATTTTTGCTATCAACTGGCGGGGCTTTGTTGCAAAAGGAGACTCAGGAAGTAATCGTTGAGCACCTGCGAGCTTTGAAGTCTTCATTTCGAGATTATTTTCCACATTCAGACCGCGGTGACAATTGGTTTATGGACCCATTCCGTGTCAATGTTATAGACGTCATAGGCCTTACAACGTTTCAGGAAAATCAATTAATTGAAATAAGTTACGATTCGACACTAAAGAGAACATTCAAAGAATATGCTTTAACAACTTTTTGGCAAAATTTTAAATATGATTAAGCAGAAGCAGTTGTCGCCTTTCCCCACAGCAAATTTAAGCGAAAAGGGTTTTTAGAATACAGAAATAGACTACAACTAGAAGCAAATTTAAGGCTCCAACTGAGCAACAATGACCCAAATATTACAACTTTGGCCGCAAAACGGCAACATCAACCATCGCATTTTTACAATAATTTACATACATACATAAACTCACGCCTTTTTCCTAGAAGGGGTAGGCAGAGGTGCCAGGACACCCACATTTCACCTTGTATGTTCTGTCCCACGATGTGATAGGTGGCGACCCTATCACCATATCGGGCACAACACTCTGGGCTGATAATGAATAGAAAAATCCAATATCACTTTGCCCAACCCGGGATTTTAACCCGAGATCTCAGCTTTGTAACCGTACCCTAGTACAACTACGCCACCGAGGCAGTCAAAGAAAATAAAAAAAAAGTAAAATAATTTATGTAAGTAATATATCCATGGATTTTTTTTGCAAATAAAAGATTTTTTTTCGTATTATTTATAGGGGTCCGCTAATCATAATAAAGTGGCGCTAGGGGTCCGCACTAGAAAAAGGTTGGGAAACCCTGCGTTAGCGTATTCTACTGTAGCGCGTTGATACAGATCGCAATTTGATCGGTAGGTTTCACCTATTCATTTGACGTCTCAAATGACGGTTTAGCCCGATTAATAACGTGCAGCACATGTGCTATTTCGATTTTCATAGTAAGGAAACTTCTTACAAATCGTATCAATATAAATTAATGTCAAAAGTATTATAGTCCCACAAACTTATCTGACCCGGTGAGAGAGTCGCTGTTGTCGAATTTGGCGTTGCCATTAAAAATAGATATTGCAATAAAGTTGGTAATGTAAGAGTTTTCAATCCGATCGATAGTGTCAGGAAAATGAGGGGGCTAATTTCATCTGCCTGCTATTTTTCCTTCACAAGATTTCTATCAAATCGCCTCCAAACCCTTAAACAAGTGCATCTGTATCAGATCATATACTTCCCACTGCAGGGCACGTGCCAGGAGGCCTGTTAACCATTTAGAGTGGTTAGGCCATATCACAGGCTATAAAGTCCACCACGCTTGGCTAATGCGAGTTGGCGGACTTACATACCATAGAAATTCTTATAAATAGCTATGGTATGCGGGTTTCCTCACGATGTTTTACTTCACCGTTTTAGTGCGTGTTTATTGGCTATCAATACACTCATGACTCTGAAAAGTCAGAGGTGTGCCCTGAGATTCGAACCCGCGACCACCGTGAACATGTTGGCACGCACGTAACGATAAATTCTAGTTTATGATATGTACTTACATGTATTGTACTAGTACGTACGAAATTTTGTTTACGTGGAGTTTATTTCAATGATGTTTTATTAAAGATGACGCATATCCATATTGCGTGACGTTTAAAAACTGTACTGCTATCTATACATACTCATTTGTCAGTACTTTATGACAATTTTAGTGAATGAAACAGATTATACAGAAAGTACGGGACGAAAAGAGATAGCATTGCGCTATCCAAACATAGAATCGAAGCGATAGAAACAGAAGGGTAACGATAAATAAAACTACCTATTTGGTTTTATAAGTATTTAATATATTAACTTTGAGGTTGCTACATGAGTCTACCTGTGGTACGGCCATCCTGAAACAAATATATTTTTATTTGCTTACAACCTTGATAAAATAAAAAATAAATTGATTGCCGTTTTTTATATTAGTTTATGGTAAGCATGCACTGAAAAATGTCTCTTATTAATATTTTTTTTGTTTTAATGATGACAAGTCATACGACCGCTCGTGGACATAAGCGAAACCAAGACACCTTAAATTACAAAGCAATGCTTGGCATTCACTGCGCTCGCCATCCCGAGACATAAGATCTTAACTATAAGTACAGCGATTACTCGGGAGAGAATGTCCTTTGAACCGGAACATAACATGGCATTTAAACTGCCGTGTGGCGGGGGAAATAGACATTGCGGTGGTACCTACACATGGTGGTAACATATGAGCGACCTGCCACTAGTAAACAATCGATACTACAACCGATGGTGCAGGGTTCTTTTAGGTGGATATATATATTTTTGTAGTTGTATATTTTTATTCATAATTAAATGTGCTAAGCCAATATTAATCAGTTTTGAAGGCATCCAGTCACGATCCCCTCTTTTTGTCCGAGCTGTGCTTAGTGCATATCCATTTACGTCTCAAAAGCTCATCACGTGGAAATCTGGAAACATTCAATGATATAATATGTAAATATAGTTATTCAAAATATATGGGGAAGCTAATGTATTTAATAATGTTATTTATTATGAAAATAATTCATAACAAATAACTTAATCGTTTTAAATATGATTGAATTAGAAACAAATATACAACTATCCAAATCCATTCAAACTTTCATCGTGAATTTTCTGTATGATCGGTTTCGCTTCTGACTTGTTAATCTATGACGTACGCTTTTTGTCCCTATCGCACTTCACAATCTTTGTATTAGGCGATCCTTCTTATACAATTGAAGGCGCTGTTTACTAATTTAAAATAAAAATTTAATTTTGTGTGTTTTTTATATACTTACGTATGGTGTGTAGGTCCAATTTAGTTTCATATTTTTGCACCATTGTTTTAACACTTTTAAAACACACAATTCGACACTTTAGACAATATTTTCGAAATAAATTATGTTGACAGCACTGAGGTCTTCCCTCTGTCGCCGTTGCTATGCGACTAGATGAAATTACACCAATTGCCCGAATTTGAACGCCTCACTTTTGAAGTGCTAGTGCGATATCTACGTCGTATTTGTATAATATATCATTGGTTTATTTTGAAAAGCTGACCACACAAACCTGTGGCGGCAACTACGCGTTGATACAATTTTTCGAAGGGTATTATTGGTGTCTGAGACGCTTTTCTTCCTTCATAAAATGTAACACCTGAAGTCTAACATTCCAAACGTCACTTTATCAAGCTCTCGGCATATTTCACTAGTTTTAAATAATGCAGGAAAAATAAATACATTGAGTAAACAACCAATGGCAAATATGTCAGCGACTGGCAGGTAGATTGACATTCCAAATGACGTTGTTGTTTCCACTTTTGGCCACCGGGCCGACTAGTGACGCCTCTGCCAGTATGTATTTTAAAGGAATTAAAAAAATAGGTACATAGCATAATTATATACTGTAAGATTTAAAAAAACACATATGGACATAGTCCTAGCTGAGGTGGAAGTGATAAGGTATAAAAACTGCACGGTCATAAAAAAAATCCGAAAAATTTAAATTTTCCAATGGGTTTTTTTCCGAAATATGGAAAAAAATCGGTTATTTTACTTTATTAGCAAATTAATCAAGAATATACAAGGAATAAATCAATTTTACAATTTACAAGCTTTTGTAAAGGATAAAAATTGATTTTATTAAATTATTTCTCAATTTAGAAATTTTTCCCAATAATTTCCTGATTTTTCAGGCAAATTTGAATTTTTGGGAAAATTACACGTCACTAGGTATAATATAAATAATATATGATATAAATATGAGAAACCCATGACCGTTTTAAAATGTTGGAATCTTTACATTCCTCGCCATCCAGAACGATTTGCCTCGAAGAAAGCTATGATTTGCTTAGTAATAGGAAATAAACATTAAGAAGAGGTTTATCTCAATTATTATGAATTATTCGTCAAACCGAGAGTAAGCCATAGCGTAGATAAATTAACGTGTGGAGGTTATCACAGTGATTGGATAGATAAGGACAGGCGAGTTTAGTATGGACATGATTTTTTAAATTAATTTAATAATATAATGAAAGAAAAAATAAAAAAAAATCGATTGTTCTTTAGAAATACCTATATTATATTCATTATAAAGGGTATTTTCCTTAAAGTATTCAAATATAACTTTAATATAGTGAAATTAAAAAAGCTATGCTATGATGCTATGGGATGAAAGGCAGAACAGTTCATACCTCGTCTTTAGGTAAACAAGAGTTTGTACGAAAAATAATATCTATCTGGTTTGGAGTGAAATCGAAAAATAACTGCACCCAGGCGATGCTAGGACGTTCCGCTAGTTTAGAATACCAGAAGAAAGGTTCTCTCTCAGAGTTTAAAGCCCATCCTATCAATTGCTAAAAAATGTGTAAAAATGTGACGTTTCAATTACAACAACTGATAGATGATCAAACTAACTTACCTGTACGTGAAGTTCGATCATTATTATATGAGTCGTTTCATTCGAAGATATAATTTATTTACCAAGTAGTCCCTTCATTCCACAGGCAACATCGCACGATTTAAGAGCAATTTTTTTTTTTTTCTTTACCCTCACCTTTGTTCCTCCATCCTGTCATCGCGAAACAGCTCATTCTTTTTAGAGATTTTCTGTGAACAAAACTTTTTGGGGAAAAAACACAGTATGTAATAAGTGATTTTTAATGGGTGAGGAGGGTTCTTATATCTTCGAATGAAACGACTCATATAATAATGATCGAACTTCACGTACAGGTAAGTTAGTTTGATCATCTATTATATATTCGTCGTTTCATTCTTCAGATATAATTTATTTACCAAGTAGATTTTCAGAGAAACAAGTTTTGTTCAGATATATTTTTTAATTTATAAACTATTAATAAAGAGATCGTTAACAATCACATCTGTATTGATAAATTAATATTGATTACGACTACCTAATTAGAACGCAGTACTGCATTTGCAAAATCATCGTTGTTTGTTACGGGTCGATCGTAAAAACGAGCAAACGCTGAGGATGAGCTGGTCCAACCAGCAGTCTTCCGAATGATGTCTACACTAAGCCCGGAGACACGGGCCGCTGACGTAGCGGCATGTCTCGTACTATGCGCGCTGAATGTATTCACGTCTACGCCGCATTCTGACAACACGTTCTTAATCCATCGACTGATAGAATGTGACGTGGCAGCTTTGTGTGGTTTCTTATAAGTAAGTAATAGGTTACCCGCATTCGTAGTCCTCATATTTTTAGTCATAAAAATGTAATCGTTGAGGACTGAAGCAGGACAAATTTTTATGTTGTCTTTAAAGAACGGTAAAAACAATACTGGCTGTTCTTGTCCAGCAGAAGAGGTCTTAATAATACCGGTAATGGCTATTTTAACCCCACCTAGAGCAATAGAAATATTTTCTAATTTAATAAGGGATAATGTTTGGACCCGATGGGCCGTACAAAGCGCTAGAAGAATAACTAATTTATTGGTGATTGTTTCTAAATTCAGATCTAGGTTAGGGTACCAATTGGCCATATGATTGAGCACCAGTTGTGGGTCCCAAGTAAAAGTATATTTTGGCTTATTAGGTTTAAGTTTGTATGCTCCTTTAAGTAACCGTTTTATGCAATCATCGTTACCCACATTAAAGCTCGAGATCAAGGACAACGCGGAGCGGTGACTATTCAGAGAGCCATACGAACAACCTTTGTTAAATTGTTCCGTTAAAAAGGAAAGGACTGATGTTTTTGAACCATTAAAGAAGTCAATATTTCGAGAAGAACAAAACTGCCACCAAAGTTTAAGAGTTACATTATACTGCTTGACGGTGTTATCAGCTAGGGAAGCCATAATTAATTCTAATGATTCGGGAGGCGTCCCGCGGTGTGAGAATGCCGCGCGCAGAGCCTCGCGACACCCAGGGTAAGATGAGTGTGCAAGGGGTGGTGTTCCCTGAAATGAGATTGGAGAAGATATTTATCGTGATTCAGATAGAGTATCTCGGAGTCAAGTAGACTTTGTAATAAAGGGTACCATGGCTGCGAAGGCCAATGAGGAAAGACGAAGATTCCCTTAGCATCGTCGTCAATTATTTTGCGTAGACATTTTAAAATTAAAGAAAAGGGCGGAAATGCGTAAAAATATTTAGATTGCCAATTTAGGGTAAAGGCGTCTACCGCATAAGCATCAGGTTCTTGTTTCCAAGAAACAAACAAGTTGCATTTGGCATTGTGTCTGGAAGCAAAGAGATCAATATCGGGGCACCCAAAGTGTTTTTTAATAATTTGGTATGCGTGATCTGATAGCTCCCATTCTGTATCGGGGTTAACCTTTCTAGATTCTTCATCCGCAATGTTATCTTTCGTATTCACATATGATGCGAAAATCCAAATATCTCGCTTCTCGCACCATTGCCAAACGCTTCTTGCTAGATCGTTTAGGTAAGGAAATTGAATACCGCCTAGGCGGTTTATGTAACTAATGGCTGTCGTATTATCGACCCTCAGTAATATTGCACAGTTAGTATCGTAATTGGCAAAACTCTTTAATCCTAAGAATACTGCAAGGAGCTCTAAATAATTTATGTGGTATTTTGTTTCTACAGTGTTCCATCTACCATGGGCTTTTGCACCATTGCAGACTGCACCCCAGCCTGTTCTGGAAGCATCTGAATATATTTCTTTTGTATAACTTTGATTTCTAATAGGGCACTTAGCTATGAAGATATGGGTTCTCCACCAAGAAAGGTCTTCTAATATAGTTTCAGAAATATTTATTTTATGTTCGTAATTGTTATTATGTTGTTTAATGCCCAAATACTGGAAAGCCAATTAACTTTTAACTCCGATTAACTAGCTCTATGCCCAAATACTGGAAAGCCAATTAACTTTTAACTCCGATTAACTAGCTCTAATGACCTGTTAAATTGATTCCAGTTAAATATAACTTCGATTAAACCACTTAAGAATTAAATATTTAATGGGGCATTATTCATCCGATTCGTATTCTCGAAAGCAACTTAAGAGTTTGACAGCTGTCAAACAGTCAAATTTTTAAGAATTTCTAGTTTTAAGCAGCCGTCGTCTTAAGGCCGCCTGCGACCACTCTTAACTTCATCAATTCTACATAAAATTTACTAAAATGACTCTCGCGTCGGTTTCATCGCTGTCTGATGACGATATAGCTTCATCAAGGCGAGTCAATCAAGAAAAAAATCAATGCTTTTGACAAATACAAAGAAGAAAACATTCAAACAAAGTGAGGTTCCGCCTGAAGAAAGAAACTGTTCTGCATCTGCGTTCCTTGCTGGAGGCAAAATAGAACCCACTACAAATAGAAGTCGATTGATAAAAACTTGCGACCAACTGTTACTTGCTTTATGATATTCTACGACAGGCAGTTACCAGAAGATTATTGGAGATGTATTTCATGTGGAACAGCCGACTGTACAATACAAAGTTGCAGCAGAGTTAATTAAACTACAAAATCGTGGCATGAAAATTCCCAACTAACAACAACAATGCCATATTGCGAATGATTTCTATGCGATCGCAGGAGTGATTGAAGTTATAAATTTCATACATATAAGGATCAAATCTCCAGGTAATTTCTACTAATAATAATGTATACATAACTATTAAGCTTTTACATGTACACAAAAATATGTTTTCTTATCCTATTTTAACTAAATGTGCTTCTAAAATGCCTAGCGTATTTTATATTGTGTAGTAATCATTTAGAGTATCCCTTTTTACTGTACATAATATTATATATTATTAATCAAAGAATAGAATAATATATTATGCACAGTATAAAGGCACACTCTAAATGATTTCTACACAATAATTTATATATATATGCTTGTTGGAATCAAAACATTTAGCAGGTAATTGGCTCTTCCCCAGCCCACTGTACCCCATATAACCAAGCTCTCTAAATAGTTGTAGGGCTAAATATATAATCTAATATAATTAATCATACAATGATTTGTACTGATTGTAGCTATTCAGTATATACTGGAACAATGTTCAACTACAATAGTAGTTTCCTATAAAGAATTCAATTTTATGAATATATTTTTTCAATTTACATAAAATTATTTGTAGTTTGAAATAAGAATATTTGCTAGAGCTCTAATTTTTATTATCTTGTTTTTAGGAGGACCACAAGCAGAAACATTTAGAAACAGAAAAGGCCATTTTTCTATAAATGTGCAAGCAGTCTGCGACCCTAACTTGAGGATAAGAAACATTATAGGCCGATGGCCAGGCGCGGTGCATGATAGTAAAAATTTCAATGATTCTCCTTTATGTGCATTTCTGGAAAGGGGAGACTGAAGAAGCTTACAATCAAGACCATACTAAAACAAGAAACCCAGTGGAGAGGGTCTTTGGTTTTACAACAAAGATCTTCTTGTCTGCAAGTTGGGCTATATAAGTTTTTGAAAATTAGCTTACTATTATAGAGGCATGTGCTGTGTTACATAATATAGCATGTTCCCAGAATGATCATATATTGGAGATTGATCTTTCTGAATCATTTCCACCAGCTCCACATAGTATAACCAATGAAAATGTTGCAACAAGGAATAATATAATAAAAAACATATTTTAAACCGTACAGTGCATTTTATTGAATTACCATGGAATGAATACAAATAAAAATGAGTTATGTTTTATTGTAGTATATTTATTTTAATAACAGCATTAGTACATATTATATTTTTTTAATTATCTACATTTCTTTAGATCTGTCTTACATTTATATCTATATTCCTTTATAAACACAAAATAATAACAATTATTTTAACATTAATTTAAAACTAAATTAATAAATGTACTATTAAAAATGTACAATAGAAATATAATATGACATTTTTTAACAATGAAAATAGGTGAAATAAACAATTTATTTTATGTATTACATATTAATTAAAATTCATAAGATTCTTCAACTTTGATTTAAAACACTGTTTTCTGATGCAAATATTTCTTCCTTGACACAATTTGTCTCATTCTTTTTTGTATATTTTTATATTACATACTCATTTTAAAAGGGTGTGTATTGTCCAAATGATTTGTTGTATGCATGATTTCTATAGCGTTACCTGCAAAAGTGTTTAAGTTAAAGTATGTCATAATTTTATATATCTCTTTTTATTTTTTATATATATTTGTTGAGCTTACTTATTTAGTCTATAGCTGATATACATGGCACTATATATATGAGCCATATTTCTTGGACGGTCTTATTATATAGGTACACATTGAATATTTATGTACTCCACTCCAGCTCCTGAAACAAAGGATTATTTATAGTTATACACATTGTACCATACTTTATTTTCCATATTTATTACATAATACTACTATATGAGGAGGAGATAATATATAGGAGGCATAATATGAGAGAAGCCTATAGGTACCCAGCAGTGGGATCCTACAGGCTGTAGATGATGATGATGATTTAAAATGTGTGAATAATCGATTCATATTATATATTAAATAGTTAATTATCATATAAATTCGTTAAAACTTAGAGGAATACGTGTATACTTACCTGTTTATAATATCCAGCACAGCTTCTCTCTCATATCGTATTTATTTACATAGTCTTCTCCATTTGGTACTTAGGTGGTTCTGCAGCCGTTGTTTGGTATTTTATATACCTATTTATTGAAAAGATATTCCAAAAACTAACTTTAAAACCGAGTGCAATTGTAAACAATAAATAAAATAAACAAACATCATAATATTTTTAATAAACTCGCTACGGATATAGGGACATACGTTTTTTCACCCACATGATTTTATTAACAGATTTTTAAAATAATAACATGGCAATATATAATATAGCTTTAAACATAATCGTAACAAAAGTAAAAACGTTACAATGATTCCTCATATTAAATATAAAGGGTTAAATTTCCAATTTAGGGTAATCATGTATGAAGAATATTGCGTCAAATGGAACGTTTATATTTATACAATAAAAATTGTAACTGAAAACAAACTTTTCGTTAATCTGTGGAAATTTAGCTGGATGTTTGCTGAGTAGACCGATTTATGAGCTAAATGGCTATCCAGTATTTCATTTCGAAATTTAACAGAACCTCAAAATAACGTCATATCAAATGAGTCCGGTGGCTGAGTAGCTATCCAGTATTTGGGGGTAAATGCCAAGAATTTTTGGCGTTCCAATAATTTTGTATAAAGAAAACCATAACGAACTGCAGGACAGGCTGCGACCAGAACACCTATTAATTGTGCAAACTCTCGAATTTGACATCTTGGCAACCTCGAGAACTTCTTAACCAACTGGTTTATACTTTCCCGTTTACTAATGGGTAACGATAACGACATTTCACGTGTATTATAGACAAATCCTAAAAATGTACAAACTTGAGAAGGCTTTAAGGAACTTTTGTCATAATTAATTACAAATCCTAAGCATTCTAATAATTTCAAAGTTTCTCGTATGTTGGTAATGCATTGATCATAATCATTACCTATACATAATATATCGTCAAGATATATTACTGATTTGTGTCCCTGTTTTCGAAGGTAAGCTATAACTTCCTTCATGATTTTTGTGAACACCCTTGGTGCAACAGATAAGCCGTATGGCATGGCAGTAAACTGGTATGTACACAATTTTTTAGAATTAGGGGTCGGAAAATTAAATCGTAGGTATTTTTGGTCGGTTTCGTAAATAGGAACCAATAAATATGACTCTTTTAGATCGATTGTTGCTAAGAACCCGTACTGAGAAATTAAGTTAGCGGCAGTTCTATGATCCTCCATTTTAAAGTGAGTAGAAGTAATAAATTTATTTAGTGGTTTTAGATTTAAAATAAACCGCTTGCCTCCCGTAGCTTTTTGTGTCAAAAAAATCTTTGATATGAACTGATCCTGAGACGGGATACAGCGTGAAACTGCCCAGCGTGAATTATTAATTCTAATAATTTGTTGATCGCCAGTTGCATATCTCGGGCTTCGACATGAGAAAATTTAGATACAGGTACGATAGGCTGTGTCACACGAGTACAGAATGGAATTTTAAACCCGTGTTCCACCCATGATAAGACAACAGTGTTTTTGGTTATGTGAAACCAACAGTTAAGGAAGAATTTAATTCGACCAGCATGTACCTTAGTTATTTTCGTTGTGACGCACGGTTCTTTGCTACGAAGGAGCTCTTCGTTTGAGTTTGATTCTGCATCGGGATCGGCCGTCGTGATGTGACTGGTAGTCTCCTCTGACCTCCCCCCCCCCCCCCCCCCTGTTGGACAAGTAGCGAGGAGGTCCCGGCCAGTTTCCCTGGGGGACAGAATGTACGACTGGAGCTTGAGGAGTATTCGCTTTCTGGCTGGTGAACGCTTTTCGCATCTGCAATCCTTGTTTTTCGATAGCCTTACTGGCTTTGATTTTTTCGGCCAATGTGTTACCGAATAGGGTATCATCACGTTCTGATTCTTAAATATATTGATAAAAGTTTTTCTCAAGACTTGGCGTTATTAGCTTTATTCTGTCTTTAGTCAAAGAGAAATGCAAATCGGAAAGTAGGCAACAACCGTTGCCTAGTTGTTTTAGGACGAGAACTTTATTTTCTGACTTCAGCAAAGTATCCATTGCTTTGTTTGTAGCTGCGATACCGTTTCCTAGCTGTTGTTGGAAACTGATTAATTTTTTATCGCGTCCTTTAACCATATCTGACACGGCAGCCGAGATCTCCGCGTTCAACTTAGGAGCTTGCAATAGTTTGCAATTGGCGGGTATAAGATATTCTTTCAAGAGCCTATCTTTATCCTCTTTATTTAGGCCTTTCTTTAGTAAAGGACTCCAAAGTTCTGCTAGATTTTCGTGAATATCCTCCCCGAAGTCTAGAGACGTAGCAGATGTAGACGAACCCAAAGCGGATAGTATTTCGGGATCCAAACTAACATCGGGCGTTGGCTCGACAGATGGGGCGCCTGCTTCATCGGCCCGAACTAATAATTCCTGAGGGTAAGGAGCGTCCACTGGTTGGCTTTCTTCGTATGAAAGATTTGGCGTGCCATGTCGTGGCTCCGGAGACATCTCATCACACAGGACTGAAAAACATACGATCCTTTTTTATTATGCGGGCGATGAGGCGGTAGTTATAGAACGCTTATTGCGTTAGTATTGTCTCGCGGACAATAATTTGTAATAAATGTGTATGTATTATACATTACACATATTTTCTACGAAGTTGTCGTGAAAACACGACCCATAAATAGCTCGCAGCTAATTATGTTATCGTAATTGACTCGCAGTCAATCCGATGCATTTTGTTTTTTAATAGGTATTAATCTGCTTGTTTAAACACTTCTACCACTTATGAGAACAATATTTATCTTACCTGTTATATTGTCGTCATCAGATGAATCCAACTGGCGCCGTATTCGGCGTCGATGTAACTTATTGTATTTTTCTTTTTCTTCTAATTTCCTAATCTTGTGTTTATATCTCTCTAATTTCTCCTGTGCACTACGTTTCGGCATTATTTAGTAGGCGCGTGCGCTCGTTGCCTCGCACGAAAAAAGGAATGAGCTGTTTCGCGATGACAGGATGGAGGAACAATGGTGTGGGTAAAAAAAAAAAAATTGCTCTGAAATTGTGCGATGTTGCCTGTGGAATGAAGGGACTACTTGGTAAATAAATTATATCTGAAGAATGAAACGACGAATATACAGGGTATATCAAGACTGCTACCGAAAACGAAGCCGGGTGGTAGTTTAAGCGACTTCAGACACAATGCAACAGAAAAAGTTGCAAAAAAAAGCGACAATTTTTTTTTTGTAATTTTTTTCTTATGACCATATTTGGGTGGTAAATAAATTTTTTCCTAAAATAATAGTGTATACCATTTTATTTATAAATAATCTAAGGCATAAAAGTGTTTAAATTATTATTTTAGCAAAAACTATGGATTTACCACCTAAAAATGAAGATATTTAAAAAATCATAAAAAATAATTGTCGCGTTTCTTTTCGAAATTTTTGGTTGCATTGTGTTTGTAGTCACTAAAACTACCACCCGGCTTCGTTTTCGGTAGCAGTCTTGAGATACCCGGTATAATAGCATCAGTGTTACTGTTGTCTTCATTTTTGCATACAAAATGCGTTTTTGTTTATTGAATTATAAACACACAATTGAATAACGCTACTGACGATATTGAAACAGACTACCCTCGTTTCGAAGCGACCTCATTCTGTCACAGACAATCATTCTAGAAATATTATTCCAATAACCTATAAGTTCCGAGGAATTTCTGTTTTTCAGAGTTAAATTGTAATACGGAAGCTGATTTATTTCATAGAAATCTATTTATCGACCTCTTCTATCTCGGGTCGACTTACTTATATCTATAACGATATCGGGATCCTCTATCAAAATGAATATTACCTGATTACCATAATAGGATTTTAAACAAGGTTTGGTTGCATTTAAAACTATCCTATTTATTATGGATCGTTGGATCTTTGGATCTTTCAGGCTTATATAATAATATGGTTATTTGTTAAAAAAATATTTGTATAAAATTACTGAACAAAGATTGTCAAAGATTTATGGAGAACAGCATGCTAGGCGTAGCACGTATGGACAGAGTGCCCAATAACAAACAACACCTTGCGCTCCACTACTGTAATTAGTGATGTTGGGAGAAAATCGGCCGAATTGAAATGGGATTGGGCGGGGCACGTCACCAGGATGCAGCCAAAAAAGTGGGCGAAAATTGCAACGCAATGGACATCCACGGATGACAAGAGGCGACGAGCCAGACTTCGGAAGAGATGGCGTGACGACCTTGATCATTTCAGTAGCGTATGGACGGCAATGGCAGAAAATAGAGACAGATGGAAGGAGTTGAGGGAGACCTCTGCCCTGCAGTGGGACATTATAGGTTAACAAAAAAAAGGAATGTATTGTTTTTGGATGTAAATGGTGACTGAATATTTAAATGAGAGGGTAACTCGATGGGCGCACATATTAAATACATTTTTTGCATGTCATATAAGTAATTAAAAACGCCCGATGCATATTGTAAATAATAATGTTATAAAATATATTATGTAATAACACATATCCGATGTAGGACATCGGCTAAGTTTGCAATATGATCGAACGTGGACGACAACAATGAAAACCATTGCAGTTCCTACAAATAGCCGGGTATTGTTTCCTTAGTGTGTTAACGTAAACGACAAAGAGTTGAATGGGGATGCAGGTGACGCGCGTAGGTGGATCGGCGCCGGCTTCCTCGCCCATTACGACATCTAGATAAAACAAAGCTCCATTAAAACGTTATACAAGAATTATGTTTTAAAAGATTTTTGCTCGACATTTTTTAAGTCACCATTCGTGGGAGGGTAGTTAAATAGTAGAACTCCTTCGACTAAAGAGGAAAATTATTGTAGTAAACTGAATATTTAGTATTTCTGGTACAATGATAAATAATCGATTTTATTAATGGGTATACATTAACTCGCTTTGGGGCAGCGCAGTGGTCTGAAAACATGGATTAACACAAATGTACCCGCGTAATTACATTATATAAACGGTAAATTAAAAACTTTATCGTTCTATAATAACCTGAAATTCCGAATAGAATTAACCGAAAATATTAAAACAGTTGCATTTACAAAGCATAATAATTATTTGTAGTAAATGTTAAGACCTGTTGCCGTCGTATTAACTGCTGAGTGCCGAATTGATCCCGCGCCACGCGACGTTCGCTACGTAAAATATCCGCAACAAGTATTGATAATGAGGTCATGAAGGACTATTAATATAATGTTACCTCGCATCACAAACAACGGAGAAAAACAAACAGACAGGACCGAAAACTCGTCAGCAGAAAATCTAGAATAATAAATTATTATTAACGCTATCATGATTTAATAGCCAATGTAAAAATTACTGAATTTAAAAGCACGGATAGTCAGATACTAAATGCTAATTTTATTTTTGTATTTTTAACCATTACATTTAGATTATTCATGTTTACGATATTATTGCCTCATAAGCGTAGTTGTCCTACAAAGCAATTTCAAATCCCGGGTCAGGCAAAGTGATATTAGATTTTTCTATTCATTATCAGGCCGGAATCAGAAATTTGTGCTCTACGGCGCGGCGGTAGATTCGCTCCCTATCACCCCATGAGACGGAACATAAAAGACTGAAATGGGTCATACACAAAACGAGGCGAAAAATTGTATAAAAAAACATGGTCGGGATTTTTACAAAATCAGTCTCATTTAATATGATATTATCAGAATATTTAAATTAAAACATAAAAGAAGATCGTTTCCTCGATTAGGCTAAAAAATGAAATTATAATATATTTTTTTCGAGCACAGATGGGTCTTGTGTTTACACAAAAGAACAAACATATCAAAAATAGTTACAAAGCAAGTGTCTCCATCGCTGAATTTATTTATTGTTTTTTCGATGGTGCAATTGAGTTATCTGAATCACTAAAGTTAAAGAATGATGAACGGACATCACATAATTCGCTATCATATGGAACATGGTTTTATTCCGATACTGAGTAATAATTTAATATTATTATAAGCTAAATACATTACTATCGAGCCCACAGCACTCCACGTCCACGTTTACAGGCAAGCAAAATACTGCTTTACTTGTTAAATCATTATTACTTAATTTTTTCTGTAGACATTGTCTTTCGTGTGGACTTATAAATCCACAGAAAATATGTCCACAGAAAGGACATTCTTTAAAAAAATTAGCAATGCTAATTTAGTTTTGAGGATAGCCAAGTAGGTAAATTTATTCCACAATTACTCCCCTTAAGCTATTTCGGCAGCATGTGAATTAATAAAACTAATAATTATTTACTCAAGTACACAAGGAACAAAAAAGAAGCACTGATCTTTGACAATAACACTATTAAAGATCTCAATATCTTAATGAACAACCTACGCTGGGCTCAGTCATTAAATCCAACGTGACCGATGCCACCCGTCAGTGTGGCCAGTTTAATTTTTTTTTTGTAAAATAGTATTTTATTCAGGCCAATTTATTCGGTTGAATTTAAGGTCCACAGAAAAGTCGCAGTACCGTGTAACCAACAGTTTATTGATATTTTTGTGGAGTCACTTTAACATATATTAATTTACTCAGTAAAATTTTAATAGTCAGTACATACCGGGTATCTCAAGACTGCTACCGAAAACGAAGCCGGGTGGTAGTTTTAGTGGCTACAAACACAATGCAATTAAAAATTTCGCATAGAAACGCGACAATTATTTATTATGATTTTTTAAATATCGTCATTTTTGGGTGGTAAATCCATAGTTTTTGCAAAAATAATAATTTAAACTCTCTTATATGTTAGAGTATTTATAAATTAAAGGGTATACACTATTATTTTAGGAAAAAATGTATTTACCACCAAAATAAGGCAATAGGAAAAAAAATTACAAAAAAAAATTGTCGCTTATTTTTGCAGCTTTTTCTGTTGCATTGTGTCTGAAGTCGCTTAAACTACCACCCGGCTTCGTTTTCGGTAGCAGTCTTGATATACCCTGTATACTAATGATATTTAATATAACTTAAATAGATAACGCATATCAAGTATGAGAAATATCTATCAAAATATGCCAAGTGCGTTTACGAACAGTCCACAGAAGGGGACATTTGAGGAAATTTTTGTTGTTATATTAATCATTGCTGAAGATAATTCATTATTTGGTATATGTCTTAATAGTAATACTTGTAAGTCATTTACCAAAATTAAGTCAGAGAATCAATCAAGAAATTTGAAGATAATATTCATTCTGAACATGCGTATGTGTATGACCCAAATGTGTGTTCTGCCTACCACTTGTCTGCCCCTTGCTTGCCCTGCTTGGAAAAAAATGTATGTATGTACAAAGTTTCAAAAAGAAAAAGGAAGAGAAGTTCAAAGTGTTAAAAACATTTGAACACTATGAACTTCTCTTACTAAGCGGTCTCAGTTAAACAATGCAAATACAGATGAGATTAGCTAGTAGAGGGACAGCCAGAGCGTGGTATCTAATCAACGTATTCCAGTGAAGTAGATGACAATTTCACAATGTGATAAATTCAATTGGTTATATTGTAGTAAACGTGATGGAGTAGTTAAAATCAGAGTAGACGGACTTGTTGGAAGGTGTGATCCGATAATTGGTTTGACAGTGCTGTCGGAAATTCCAAAGCCAGATTCTAACTATGTTTCATCTTTCAAATATAGGCCGACCATCGCAACATATACCTATACAATGTTGGATTTTGTGCCTAGGTTTAACTTCGTCGCAATTATTATAACTTTGACTTTTGCGATGGCCAAATCCATCGAGTATAAATCACCCAATTAATGAAATATAAATTGGGATCATACCATATTATAAACGTGTTGTGATTGCCGTATGCCCAATGCCAATGCCTTTGTTCTTCCCGCTCTCCTCCCGATTTGATTGGCCGGCATCACATTTATGATCGAAAAGTTGAAGATGTTCATGGCATGCTGAACTGTTCGCTTAACGGGTACCGAAGGTATAAAAAAGTATGTGATTCGAAATAACAGTATTTATAATTACATTAAACGTATTTATTATACAACAATGCCGAACTCAAAAACATACCGCTGAAAGCTTTAAGAGCGTTTATACCTTTCGCGCGCTTTTTGGCTTAAAAACAGGACTTTTCAAACGAGTTAATAGCCAGCAATAAACAATTTAAAGGAAAAATTATTAGTAATAATTTTATAAAAGGTTGTCATCTAGGGATTTTGGTGGAAAACATTATAGATTGATGGATAATTTGTGAGTACTATAAGGATTACTGAACACAAGTTTCGTTATTTAGGCTTTAGATGGCAATTTAGAAGCTTAAGATATCCGAAATCACTATATATGAGATGAAAATAAAAATATTATCAGACTTTTAAGAGCCTTATGGAGGGATTTTGCTGAGAAAAATAATCTTTTTGTGTTTCGTTCCTGAAAAATAAAAATTTACACAATGCGAAATTATTCAGAAACTCTCGTCAAGAACATATTTTTTTTCACCAACTTATCGTACATAATTTTTCATAGCAATTGCATATTATAATAGAAGAACATTTTATCAATAAATTACCATTTTTATATTTTAACAAAATTAGTTTTTATGTTTTCTACAAATATTTTAAAAACCACTATAAAACACGCTGTCCGACGTGCATCAAATCAGACCGCCACAAGGCCTTCTAGAGGGAGGACGTATCGCTCGCCGCTCCGGCCTGGCTGCAGTCGATTTTTCGCGCGGACAGCGATTGCCACATCTTAGTACTTTGGTAGTAAAATATATATTTTATTTATTACCTACAATGATTTTGTAGTGAGTATAAATTATGTTTCAGATAATATAATGGGATTTAATTCCGAGGCTAAATTATGTTATATATTGTAATATAAAATTAAATATATTTCGTAATTGTAAGGGGTTGTAAGGCCCCCAACTCTATTTTTGTGTTCGAACACGAACTGATTAATAAAACGTCCGTAGTGTCTACTGATTGAACACTGATTTGAATGCAACTTAACTTTGTAATAATAACGAAAATATGATTAGTATCTAAATTAATCTAATTTAATCTGCTGTAATTAAAATTAACAATCCATTTTACAAGGCCAATATGTATTGAATGAAATAAGAGTTACCTAGTTCGATTCTTCTCATTCAATCAGTTCTTAACCCACATTCACAATGGGTCAGCACAATATGATTCAGTTTGCATGACGTAGAAAAAATAGCTTATTATTTTACGATTGGAAACATGATGGTCATAGAGTTGCAGAGTGTGATAGATAGCCAATAAGCAACGATACTACATTAACAAGAAATTGATATATTCAGTGTAATTGATTTTGAAATGATATTTATGTTCGCAGTGGGAACCATAGAGATATTACCTACTATACTATTTCTAAATCAAGAAGTTCAATTTGACATATCTCAAAATTGTGAAATAGGGATGATGTCAAATAAATCTGTTAGTACAATATCCGATTATTAACGAGATATCGATATCATTTGTTAGTATTTCTTAATCGATTACAGTTTATATTTTTAGTTTACATTGTTTCGTTTTTTTATGTACATCTTTATCCTAATGAGACATCCACAATTGCATAAGTCACTTTAGTATTAAGGAACAAAAGCAATGATTTATCTATTACTAGCGGCCCGGCCCACAGTGGGTCGAAATGGCAATTTTTGTGACAGATTTTTTTTTCGGACTTTGCAATTTATTTTGACGCCAACGGTTCGATATTATCATTCTTTACAATATTCATTCTTTGTACATTTTTGTTTAACCCTATAATTTTGGCTAAAAAAATATTTTAGATTTTTGATGTATGGAACGCACTATAAAACCCTACATTTCTACGAAATCCTGCTAGATCCTGCGTTGAAACCTTATTTTTCTGAATCTTGGTCTGTTCTACTATACTTGTATACTTCGATCGTCTGCATTTTTCAGTTATGCAGTTCGAAAGAAATGTTAAATTCAATATTTCCCAAAACTTTTTTTACGATTATCTTCAGTAAATTTGTATCAGCCCATATACGTCCCACTGCAGGGCACGGGCCTACTCTATAATCGAGGATACTATTGAGAGTGGTTAGGTCATATAGTCC
Source organism: Hyles vespertilio (assembly GCA_009982885.2). NCBI lineage: Eukaryota > Metazoa > Arthropoda > Insecta > Lepidoptera > Sphingidae > Hyles > Hyles vespertilio. Next base: position 28,404,497 of record CM042833.1, on the reverse strand, counting down.
ACCACGCTGGCCTAGTGCGGGTTGGCGGACTTAAATACCATAGAAATTCTTATAAATCGCTATGGTATGCAGGTTTCCTCACGATGTTTTCCTTCACCGTTTTAGTGCGTGGTGATTGATTATCAGTACACACATGACTCCGAAAAGTCAGAGGTCTGCCCTGGGATTCGAACCCGGGACCACCGTGAACATGTGGGCAGCCGCGTCTCAGCAGTCCGTTTACCAACAGGCCACCACATACACAAAATTATTGTTAAATTATTAAATTGTTAAATTATTGCCTTTTATTATTATTAAAATTATTATTACATTATTTATTGATGGTTGTTCGTTGACAGTATGCTTGTTATTAGCTGATAATTCAGTACTTTTTAAAATAAAAAAAAACAACTGGATTAAAACTGCTCGATTATTTTTATATTTTTACCGATTATGCGTATACAAATGCGTTTGCATAGTCTCAACTCTACACGTGGAAGACCTAACGACGTGACTTTGTAATGACGTCTAGTAAAAAAGTATGTTGTTTAAAATAGTTATTTTACTTTATTTAAAGGATTTAAATTTAGTTATTATGGATTGTAAATCCTGTGATAAAATAAGAATAGCTCCATAATTCCATGGTTTTACGGAAAGTTTTATTGAAATTGTGTGAGTTACGTCTGCACAAAGTTACTAGAATATCAACGTTTGGCGTTGATATTCTTGTGCAAGGCATATAGAACTATTAGTACCGAAGCTTTGCCGGTCCTAGCGGGTGTATACGTACTTCCAGTCGACCTGGAGGTGCAACGTCGCGCCGCGATGTATTACTCTAATAGAGAGAATATGGATAAAAGTTTTTTCACCGCACGTGAACTTTTAAAAGTTGACAGATTATTTAAACCGGTTTCAGTGGTATATAGCGAACTATTAGATGAATGGCAAAATAGATGGGAGGTATCTTTGAAGGGCCGGCATCTATACCATTTTTTTCCTTGCGTACGTGATCGTTTAACAAAGACATGGCTAGATGTCGATTATTGCGTATCACAATTTCTCACGGGCCATGGTAACTTTAAGTCTAAACTATACTCTTTTAAGCTTGTTGCGTCGCCTGAATGTCCATGTTCAACACCTAATTGCGAGTATGAGCAGTCCGCGCATCATATACTTTGGGAGTGTAGTCTTTGGCATAATGAGCGTAAAACCATGCTAGATAGTATGCAAATATCATCTGGAGTTGTATACTACATGGACCTTGTAGAGACTAGAAAGAACTTCCGTGCTTTCCGGCGTTTTTGCCATACCTATTACTGGATTCAAGCATAACAGTTCACATAATAGGTCCCATTTAAATGTAATAATAATTTGATCCGTGGTGCTTCACAGCTGGCTTCTCCGGCTGTGAAAGTCTTTTTGCGAGGTTATTTACCTCTTCAGTTCAATGTTTTGTCACCCGCTTTGCACGGAGGGAAGTGGACAATAATTTATTTCCAACTCCTCCTATTAATTTAACTTTCTGATTAATTTCGTTGCGGGTTAAAGACAAGTTAGACATTCCCGGAGACTCGCCGAGCTTCAATGCTCGGTGTCATTACTTTGCGTGCCACTGTTGATCCTGGCTCACAGGAGTTACAGTGGTGGGTGTGAGGGCGGGACAGTCTCCAGTCTCCTGCATAAAGTTATTTATGACTAGCGGTCGGACCCGGATCCGCCCGAGTGCATACACGTTTTAAAATGGCGGTCAAAATGTTCAATTCTGACTATCAGTTTAGAATATAAACCAATCGGACCACGAAAAACGAACAAAATTTCCTCGTATTTGCTAGAAATATCACTACTGCTTTCCTCCTATAGGTCATAGCGTGATGATATATAGCCTATAGCCTTCCTCGATAAATGGACTGACTACTGACCCAACACTGAAAGAATCATTCAAATCGGACCAGTAGTTCCAGAGATTAGGGCGTTCAAACAAACAAACAAACTGCAGCTTTATAATATTAGTATAGATAAAAGTATGAAATGTCAAATGGAACTTTTTGATTTAGAAATAGTATAGAAGGGAAATTGCAAATTAAATGTTTGTAGCGGAAATGAATGGTACCGTACCGCTACTTCTGTTTATAATATCTTTACACTTGGAATACGAAATAAGGACTACTAATACCTAAATAACAACCGAGACCAACAGGTGTGAGTGTTCTCCGAAGCGTACAGGCACTCTGCAGCCTGCACTCGAGAGATACGTTGATCAGGATTACTACTAGTTTAATAGATTTATTTCCAAAAGATGATGTTCTACATGGCACTGTGAAACTGTTTACTATAGGTCCACGTAGCCTCAGTAATCTGATTTTAACATCGCTACGCAATATGTAAATCAATTAATTTAAGAGAAGCTCGTGGACTGTCGAGATGAGTCTTAATATAGCTACAGCGAACTCATTTCGTAATCTACTATCATTTTAAGATTTTATATTCGTAGGATGCTGGCGGATAGAATGCAATCTTTTTGTATTATATATAATTGCAAATTTTGTTACCCTCCATTAAGAGGACGGTAGACGCCGATGACCTTGCTCGAACGGGCGGAACCAAATCTCATGCACCGGCGCATGACGTGCGACCGAGCGCGCTGCACAATACCTATTCGGCGCCATTTTTTCGCCGCGAGCGGAACGATATATTTCATTATTTTGCTCGACGTTCCCATCGAGTACAGTTAGGAGCGGTCTAACCATAGTGAATAATTATTTCACCAGATAAGACAATAGCCATCGTGGCGGAGCTTTTTGTACGCCGACTAATAAACAAGAGGCCGTGAGTTCGATCCCCGCATTGAAACGATTTTTTGTGTTTATTTATTTCATCTGTCTATACCAATATTACAAAGAGGAAATGTTTGTATTTTGGCATTTTTTGTATTTTAGATTTTTAATATTTGTATTTTTGTTTTTCTATTCTAATATTATAGAGAGGATACATTTGTGTTTTTGGATTTTTCTCAAAAATTACAGGATCGATTTTTAAAATTCTTTCACTTTGCGAGTGGTTTATTATCCTGGAATAACAGAGGCTGTATATAATACCTAAAGGGGTACATAGTTGTATTTAACCGAATTATGATTTTTTTACATTCATAGCTTCAGCGGTTTTGATTTTCGATACATTTCATCCCTTATTTTACCCCCATTAGCTGTTCTTCCAAAAATGTTACACGTCATTATTTTGCATTTGTAATAAGGAGTTAAAATATTTTTCAAAAAAATATCTTCAATGGTTTTTATTTTCCATTTCAACCCTTATTTCAACCCCTTTAGCCAAATATACAGCCAATTCGAATAGTGAAAAAATGGTTGAGTAATTTTTGCATTTATTCATAATAAACAAAAATCGTAATATTCAAAAATCTAAATACAAAAATGTAAAATACAAATGTTACAAAAATGCAAAAATTCAAATGTTTCCTCTATAAAATATAAGGTTAGATAGATAGATGAATTTATAAACAAAAACAACTGTATCGATGCGGAGACCGAACCCGCGGCCACTCGTTATTCAGTAGGCGTCCAGCCAGGTGCGCTACGGTAATTGTACGATTGTGAAATAATCATTCACTACGGCTAGACCGCCCTATACCGTACTCGTTGAATATGTCGAGCGAAATAGCAATATTGAATTTACTTTGAAATTGCGGCGACAAGCGACATCGGTCCGTTTAGCACGGCGCGGCGGTTCGTCCCGCACTGATTTGTTGGGCGACAACGTGGACGTGCTCGCGATTTAGAGTATCGAAAATGTGAAAAAATTCGTTAAAAATAAATGAGACAGAAATTGGAAAGAATAAAATGAAGGCCTCATCCGTCTTGCATTTCTCAATATCCTGATAACAATCAAATAATTCTGGTGCTCATAGTTTACGAGAAAAAACGTAAATGCGAAAAGAGAGGTCACTTTGAAATTTTATTTCAAGTATTTTTAATACACAGGTAAGATTTCTGAAAAGTAGGGTATATGCTCCATATAGTGTAGATCAACATATATTTTTAAAAGACCTAACAATAAAGATCACCAAGAAAAAACGTTGTGAAAAAGGCCATTTCACATAGACCCCCCTCTTAAAGAAACTTAAAAAATGATCAATTAAGAAATTTTACTTTCCAAAAGAACTAAATAATTTGTTACAATTCAATTAAGTAGGAAGTAATGTTTAAACAAGCCACAGTTAACTACTGCCTGCCTCAATGTAAAACGATAAATAATTGAAACTTTAGTCGCATCCTTGAGGCTCGCGGTACTAAGAAATCGACCCACCGGACAGCTTGTTTTTAACGTGACGTTAGAAGTGTCTAACAACCGCTGCCAATAAACAATCCCAATCCAAAATTACGGTTTGAGATTGACAGCTCAATCTTTTTTCTGATACTATATTGCCAATAATCAATCTCAGTAGTGAAAAAACTATGGCAACATGGTAAATGACAAATCGAAAACTAGAAAACAATCCAGATTGACTTCAATCTAATTTTTTCGATTGATTATTGGCATCGGCCGTAAATAATTCAATAGTTGTGGCTAGAAAGTTGCGACATATAACATTGCAAGGGAAAATCAATATTCGGGTCAGTGTTTTTGTGACCTGAATTTATCTTCACTTTTTCATACCCCGGCTTAAATAAATAGGAAATGTCACCAGGTCATGCTCCTCGCAGCGAAGGAAGATGAGAAATTATGAAATAAAATAACGCTTGACCATGTTTTCACATAAATAATGTGGAAAGGTGAACTTCGCCAACCCGCCGATAGATTGAACTTGTTATAAACATATTGTGTTGTTGTAGTACGAGTAGACTGTAGTCTGACAAATGAATTGCGAGCATAGCTGAAAAAAAATATTACATTGTCAATTACGTAAATTAAAAAATAAATCTGGGATAGCCGCTTATTTCATTTTAAGTTGATGAAATAAAATTAATATCGTAACATCCATATGTACTCAATAACTCGCGTATTCCTGCGTCAAACTACATGCAGCATGTAACATCGCACATAGTTAGTTATATGTTATTGCTTAGGTGGGAGAACGGAAATCGCAATTCACCTTTATAAGCAAGAAACAAAGGTAAGAAATAGGCATGTTTATCGCGTCATTAGGCGCTAGTCATTTCCCACTGAGAGTAATATGTTCCTTGGCAATAATCACTCAACGCTGAAGACCAAGCGAATTAATTCATGGTTTTTATTCCAATTTTAAATAGAGCTTACTTTGCAAATAATTCGGCAGTTTGTTACATAACATATACTCGTAAAAAAATTAAAAACCGAGTGTCGGCAATACAAGTTAATCTAACTAACTAATCTAGTAAGTAATTGTTTTGTTTGTTTATATTGAGAACTGTGGATATCAAAAATAAATTTTAGCCCTAAGCATTCACAGAGATGGCTTTAAAACACATTACACATAGTAGTAATAATAAATAATAAAAAGTAAATAGTAAAAAAATCTCTAAGAATGGAATCTGCGACCCACCACGTACTGGCTGCCACCAAAGAGGTGACTAATTTTACAAACTAATCCGCGTGTCAATATGTGCACGACCTTTATTTTACACCGCTCTCGGACATCAATATGCAAGATTTACTCAATATATTACTAGCTAGTACATTAATAAACTTGAGGTTTCTACATGTTTCTGAGAAAAAGTTAGGGATCGCTTTTCAAGGTGTCGGATGCTATTTACATAAGCGTGTTTTATGACAGAAAACATTTAAAATATATGAGATAATATTGTGGTTTGGATCCACGGACCGGTATCGTATTAGTTTCCGGTGTCGTAGGAATACTTAAAAACGAGAAATATTGTACATAATGTCACGCTTGTGCTATACCTAATGCCTAATGTATGCATAGTTTTTGATAAACAGAGCTTCTTCCTTAAAATTGTTCGATGGTCGAAAATACCCTATAAATAGTAATAAATAAACAGGAAACAATTGAAATACTCTTTAAGTTTACAAGAAAGTAAACTTATAGATACCAGAGTATGACTGCAAAAAAGCTTAGTTATTGTAAGTGGGAAGTGCGCAAATAGTTCTATTTAAAAAGTAGTTTAAAATGTAATTAATTTTTACATTAAAATAAAGTCTGTTACGAGAGATAGCGAGCGTTCGGTTTACTTCGTCAAACTTGATCGGTCGGCTTCGCAAATCCGATAATGGATGCTATCGGTCCTTAGTTTTCACATGGATAAGCTGTACTAGATGCGACTTTCACAGGTGCTACTTGTAGACTAAATTCACTGCCATAATCAATCTCTCTCTCATTTAAAAACTCTGAGTTGCGATAAGGTGGTGCAGTTATATTATTGATTAAGCGCACTCACCAAAGCCGTCGACCCAGCGTCAACAAAAAATTCCCGACATAGGCATCGCTCATTGTTCGTCGGAAAATGGCAGGCGACATTATGAGGGACATGTTTATGACACTGTTTTGACGATATAAAGAGCAAAACGCTTGTGTTGTCGAAATGTCATGTTGGTGGGCAACACGTGCTGGCGCTTGTCGCCAACATAACTCTCTTCTTATAGGCCGCCGAGCTGTGTTGGGTATATAATTTGTATTTATTTTACATATGTATATGAAATACTAGCGGCACAGCCCAGCACCGCCCGGGTGCAGATATACTTCTTTGAAAATATCCCACAGCCTACGTTCATCAGGGGTTATGCAGGATCCTAACTGTGAGGGAGATTTTTTTAAATCAGTCCTGTAGTTTCAGAGTCTATTCAATGCAAACTGTCAAATCTTTACTCTATACTATATAAGAATAGAAGTATAAATAAATTGACGTTCGCGTGTAAAGCTTGATGGTAGTTGTGGTGGTAGGCCTCTTAATGTGAGAGGCCGTCTGGGTAAATACTAAGTTGCAATGACTATTTCTCCCGCCAAACAACAGTGTACTGTCGTGTAAGCAGCAAATGCGCTGTCGTGTTTCGGATTGAAAGACGTAGCTAGAGTAACTACTGGATAAATAGAGACTTAACATCTTATGTAATCAGGATGGCGAAAATTGTGAAATGCCAAGCATTGCTTTGTAATTCATGGTATTGTATGGTTTTCCTTATATTCATGCGCGGTCGTATCGCTTACCTTTAAAAAGTATATTGTTGTATACAAATAATGTTGACTCTAGGTAGATGTCACTACTCCGGAGTACCTACCTACTCAAGAATACTGACATATCATCTTATTTTGGCCCCAGGCTTTTCCTATTGTTGCACGATTATACAATTAATAAGATACTTCGTCTATATGTATTTAGAGTAATTGTTTTTTCTTTGGAAATGTCAATTATGAATAAATAATATTTACTCTGTTTTTTTTTTTCCATATGTATGTAAATTACTTTTTATGCTTATTTGAATTCCAAACTATTTTCGTTGGTAAAATTATCAAAATAACAATAACAGTGCATTGATACTGAGTAAATATTACCATGTTTGTTTTACACGCATTTCCTCGTATTTATACGAAATATGAAATGTGAGGTTTTTAAAGTTAATTATAATTATACTCTGCACTGTAGGGTTCTGCACTGGAGTACAGCTTACAGTATATTTTATAAAAAACATATTTATTACGAACTGGTCCGTCGGTGTAGTATATATGTTATGGGCCAAGTGATTAATGCAGGCAGTATTCATAACGCCCGGGCAGTATGAATATTGCCGAGCCATATCGGGCCAAGTGATTAATTACAATCTAAACTCACCTATTTATTACATTGCCCGGGCATTATGAATATGGCTACATGATGATCAGGCAATGTGATTAATAGGTGATTTTTTACGTGGTGCGCTGCCGCATTGTCGCATCTGCGATAGACCCATAAATTAGAAAGGTTCAATTGATCTGCTTATGTTTAGTTGTTTTTCAACGTCCGAAACATTATCTTCAGAAGAAAATTAGTGTACCCACTTTATGGATCAGTTAGGTCGTCTGAACCCCAAAACCGACTCGGAACACCCTGACTTCACGTGGTCTTTTGGCTACCGACCCTAGAGTGTATATAAAAAGCGGGAGGCGCGGAGGGCGATAGGCAACCGTGCGAGCCGTAGCGGCTGAGGCTGGTCGCCGGAGGCGAAGGGGCTGAACTTCCCGTAGCGCCGGAGACGCTGCAGAAGCTAATTTGTATTGACAACAATTAATGTTTTAAGGGTTAGGTTGCTATAATAGATATTTCTCAGGAATAGTGCGTTACCTTTTCATGGGAGTGGTACCAGGCGTGGTGTGACACTCCTCCTCGTGCAGCCCTATTCAAAATTCTACCACATCGGCTCATTGTTTTGATTTTGATTCGCTTTACATCACTCTGTCCAATAGGCACTTGGCATTATTCATAATGCCCGGGCAATGTGATAAATTGATTGATTATAATCACATTGCCCACTCTTATTGGGCATTATTCATATTGCCCGGGCATTATGAATAATGCTCCATTAATCACTTGCCCCATAACAAATATATTTCAGCTTATCAAAACATAATTTGTAGTAAATGCAGGGTAATTTAATTCAGGGAAATTGAGAGTTGCACAGAATAAATATCACAATGCACGCAGCTGCGGCCACCAACTGCTATTTAATAAAAGACAATAGAGGGGTATTCCTTCCACAAATTCTATACACTCATTGAATACTAAATGCTTTTAAGTTTGCTGGGCGTGTGTCACTGATTATATTATGTGCGGTACTTTAATACGCAGCTCTTATTAACTTACGGCCGATGCCAATAAACAATCGAAAAAATTAGATTGAAGTCAATCTGGATTGTTTTCTACTTTTTGATTGGTCTCCTGTCATGTTGCCATAGTTTTTTCATTACTGAGATTGATTATTGACAATATAGTATCAGAAAAAAGATTGAGCTGTCAATCAAAAACAGCAAATTTTGGATTAGGATTGTTTATTGGCAGCGGCTGTTAGTTACCATGTCCGAGCAATCTACGGTAAGACGTTTATAATTTCAAGCTTATGATTTATTCGGTATCATATCCCCCCTTGTTCCGTCTCACTTAGGCATGTCTCTTCACACTTAAGGCATGCAATGAAGTCCCATCCCATCTCTTTGATTATAAATAAGTAACAAATATATCGGAATTCCTTCCTCATCGGGAACACAACATTTTTTCGAGATAAAAAGCATTCTAAGTGTTAATCCAAGGTGTCAGCTACCTCCATACCAAATTTTATTGAAATCCGTTAAGTCGTTTCTGAGTTCATCGCGCACAACAGCACAGACAAACAGACAAAAAATAATTAAATCATGTTTTTCGGTTCTATTATGTTAATAAAATCCCCCATATAAGTAATCATCCAATTGAGTTATCGAACCAGCGGCTACGGGAAAACAAGGAAGCATTTTTTTTTTAATATTCCAATAGCTGATACATGTCCTGACAGTTTAACATTTTAAAATTAAACAAACGTAAACATTCAAAAATCACAAGTTTGATCTAATCGCCGGGAGCAGTAACCGGAAACTTACATCGCGAGCGTGAAGCCTGCCGGAAATTCAGTAAAACTAGTAAACATGGAATTTCAACTAAAATATTATACCTGATATCAACTATCAGAACTCAATTTTGTGGCTAGTATATAAACAGATGATATTAGCATAGTATTTAATATTGCTAAGATTCAACTTGATGGAGAAGCCTATGTACAATAAAGGACAAACATATAATTTTGATCGACAGATAGAGCGTTCGGCGCTAGTGTGGACTCTAGTTTTGTTGTATTTAAAACACGAAAGGGATCTTATTACACTTTTTACCCCATATGCGGGGAACGCATCGACTTCTCCTCTGGTAATGTGGGTTTACTTAAGAGGCCGTAAATATTTACCACAATCACTATGTCGGTTATCAGCAAGATTGTATTCAGGAAGCAACTGCCTGTTGCCGAGGAATGAGGGCTTGGTAGCCCTCAACACACGGTACAGGCTGCGTATAGGCACGGTCACGGTAAAACCTGGGGCGGTCTTGCTTCGGGTTCCCGGGGCCGTCCCAATTGTCCCGGAGAGGGCCACGCAGGGTTTTGGTTGGTATGCGGTAGACCGGTGAATCCAACATAATCAGGGCGTGGGGGGTGAGGACGGGTGTTTGCGGTAAATTGGTTTCCACGCGTCAAAATAAAAAAGTTTGCATAAGTCAATTACTTATTTATATCCATAGTGCTTTAGAGTAATTTTGGCCCCACTTACATCTATACGTTTGTCTCATCCCGTGCTTTTCATACATTTAAGCTCAAAACACATTAGAGGTTTTCGTCATACGCATAGAGTAAAGAGCGGTAAGTACGGGGCCAACTGACCAATCAGGCCAATGGAACGTACAAGGTTCTTTCTATGTAGTCTGTGGTCACGTCTTAAGCGTATGACCTATAATGTGCACACAACAAAAGAATACATTGTTCAGATCGCTGTAAGACGCGTTGCTCTAGTATTTATGGCCGCTTCTTTACTCTATGCGTAAGACGAAAACCTACAATGTGTTTTCAACTTTAGGAGTTAATTAGTTTTTTTTATATTGCTTTCGTCGATCGCCGACTGCGCGAAACCCGGGAGTGTCTTCGAAGTCAAAGGTTATTAAACTAAGTAGCTTAAGTACAAAGTTATACACACGGCGCGGCGCGGCGCGGAGTGAAGATTTCTTACAAAATATATTTTAGGTTCCAATAGTGTTTTGCTGCACATATTTTTATACATTTTATGACTTCATGAACTGTTGCATCAACAGTATATTAATAAATTTCAATTCTGCACGAAATAATAAATTATATTATTTTTTCCGGTGACATCTCCGATAATGATTACATATACATTGACATTTTACATAAATTTCGTTTGCTTGCATATCATTTTTTGTTTAAATAACCAGCAGACAAACTTATTGGTAGCGAGTAAGTCAGCAAATTTTATACATTTGATCATCGACTCCTCCATCTGACTCCGGACAGATCGTATGACACCTTTATATGAAGGTTGGTATTTTTTAGTGTCACTCGTCACACGACACGCAACAGTAAATATGTATGTATATACTTCTATACTTCGGTATGTCGTAGTAAACCTGCTAATTCAGATAGTATTTAGCTACTGTAAGCAATCCTCGTATTTTTAAATCTAAGTCAGATATTTTAAATATTAATTATGTTGGCGCCGTAGCGTTATAATTAATATTTAGTAGTTCTTGATGTCAAAGCCGAAAATAGATAATATTTACATTAAATGTATGTTTACAATTATGTGACATAGGGTCACCACATTGTTTAAACCAATAAATTAGACGTGTTTGTATAAAATTGTGACATGAGAGAATAAGATGCATAAAATCATTGGATGGTGTCCGTGCCGCCTTTGGTTATGTTATTACTCATAAGGGGCCGTCCATAAATCACGTGATCTTTTATTTAGCATTTTTGACCCCCTCTCCCCTTTAGTGATATGTGGTGAGATTTAAGACTGCCCCCATCCAACATCACGTGTAGTTTTAGTACATACATATAAATAAATCTTAATTTTTTTCGGGTATTGTCTTTAAATACGGGTTTAAAGTATAATCCATTTTTATTCTGACTTTAAGGACCATGATATAATGAACGAATGGTGTAATCATACGAAAAATATATTATGTAGCATTTTGATATCACAAGATACCCGTAGTAAAAATAGAAAGCTAACAAGAATAATAGTGTCAAGTGTGCTAACGATTCCATTAAAACATTAAAAATATATATTCTTTATTTTATTGTAGGTTCACTCTAGACCATGATCACTCCTACCTTGTATTTCTTTGATTTATGGATAAGCCGGCAGCTTATCAAAGGATGAATAATAAAAATAGACCGCTACAAAAAGCTTTACTGTTCATGTTATTCACTTGTATTCCCATTTTATAATCTCCTTTATTTCTTGCGTTTTACCTTCATCTTTTTATATAAAAAATCACAAAGCACACACTTAATACTCGTAATTTAAACGGTTTTAAGTGTTTTGAGCTGCCACTGAGAATATATTTTACTGCTAGTTATCTTATATTGCGTTGTAAAACAAAATGTTATTAAAGTGCTGTTATTTAGTTTATAAAGTAAAATTTCACTGGCGGGTTCCGGTGTGTACGACAGGAGTGAGACGCGTGGCAGGGGTGGTGGGGGGGGGGGGTTACTCTATGATACGAAACTAAGTTCGAATGTACGTAAAACTAAACAAATGTGCCTAGGTACTCCACAAAATATTGGGATCCTCTGTCGTGAGTCATTATCATAAATTGAGTTAATAATAAGTTGACACTTATAATTACTAACGAGATTGACTGTAAATTGTATTGATTGTGTTTACTATAGAATAGTATACATTTTTAGAAGTAGAAACCTTATAAATTGCTTCGGACGTTGAAGTTTGAATATTCGAACTTCGTTTTAGATCGTAGAGTAATCCCCCAGACTCTTTGCAACGTCGCGTCGTTTTGTAGCTTACACATTTACACGAGGGAACGTAGTATACGGCCCCAAAGCCATAGACAAACGCCACCACAGAATCAACATTAGTTTAAGATCAAACAACAAGTGACCCAGTTCGATCATAGTAACAACCAGAATATTCGCAAAATGCAATGTGTGGTACTTTGTAACTTTAAACATAATCTTTGTGGCTAACAAGAAAAACCGGAGCTTACTGTGGACTTCGTAGCGGCGGTACTCTTTACTGATTTTATTTTAACAAGCTGCTCAAATTGCTTGCATTGTACGTGAATTCCCTCAATTACCGATTCGTTGCTAGTCCTCAATTGAAATATTATTCATACAAAATTCACAAGCTTGTTAATACCGATCCAATTCGACATTTTCTTTATTTGGTATTTATTTAATAGAATTTACTACGACGAAGTTTTACTCATATCATTTTAAATGCCTCAATATACTATTTACAATTACGACCATTAGTTACGACTGTCCTACTCTGCCTTACGGCCAAGTAGTAAGAAATACAGGAATATCATCATCGATGTTGATACGGTAATGTCGTCTACCCCATGTATTCGGGTTGGTGATTGTTGCTGCCGGGAAGATTCCCAAATAGAATAATGATGATGAAAAATTCAATTTCGCAGAGCTCACAGCACTATTCGTTCAATGTAGGTGGAGGCTACCTCGCAGCTATTTACTCGCGAGTTCAATTAAAGTGCGTCTGACAGCCCTACCGGAAAGCGACGCGAACACGCCTCACCGAGCCACACGCGTCCATCAACTATGTTTTTCAACGAATACCTATATTATACCAGATTTTGATCACGACTTGGTAAAGATTGCAGAGAGCTGGGTATAGGCCGCTCTCAACAGATCAGTGTGGAAATCCTATTTAACAATGGGTTTCCTGTGCCTTAAAACGATGATAATGATTATTTTTTTAAATCACATTGATGCACCATACCCTAATATGTGTAAGGAAATAGTATCGATATACGTTTAACTATGTTTGACAGAAACTTCGACGTAATATTTATAATAAATTATTTCCTACATTCTCCGTTCGAAGGACAAAGTGTAACATGCAGAAAATTCATTATTTAGATGTTTGTCAGACATACATATAAATATCCAATTCACTGTATAATTTAGCATAACTAGTAACCTTTAAAATATTAAAATGTTGATGTACCTACTAGTGTAGGATAGTAACGTAATTTTATCCTTAGGGAAAACTTTTATCGGTGTGAAAGGTGTATCTCATAAGTCGATACTTTATATACTTTATGTAGATACGTATGAAACTACGTTGTGACTTTGTGTGTGACTTCTAGATTTGTATTTGCATGAGATAAGAGATACGTATTAACTATTAAGTACCGTTAAGTTATATGTATTCTTATTGAAAAGAAAAATGCAAATTTTATCCATTGCTAAAACATGACTAGTAATGGAGTTGAGTACTAATACACCAGGCAATGCGCCTGTAGTAGCTACCGCGGGTGCCTAGTGCGGGGATTTTTCAATTCACAGAATTTTAATCGCCTGTAATTTAGCGAGAATGATATTTGTTTATTATTTTTCTTTGATCATATATTCATGGAAATTTTTATTTACTATTGACTTGGGATCAGCGAACGGCTATTTTTTATTTTAATTATTTGAAACTGAGCTTTTTCCATATTTCCATGAATACGCACTGACGAGGATATAAATGACGTTTTGAGTCACATGTGTAGATCAGAACCGAAATTTAACCGCCCACTTTTATACAGCCCGTAATGTTAATATTTTCGTAACAAAATTCAAACTATTGAATGCAATTTAATTAAATATCATTGAAATGGTTTATATTTGATTTGCAAGCGCATGTAAATATTTTATTAGACATGTACCAACGAGGTAATTAGCTAAGTAATAAATTCATAATTATTGGCTGGTCTATACAATATTATCACGAAATTATAATAATACTAGCGGCCCGGCCCGGTTTCGACTAAGTGAAGACACATACACCTCTTTTGAAATCATTCATGTTAATCAGGGATGATGTAGGATACTAATGGTGAAAGAATTTTTCAAATCGGTCCAGTTGTTTGAGAGCCTATTCGATGCAAGCAATCATATTTTTCATCTTTATAATAATAAATGAAAACTTATTTGTTAGCAATTATAATTTAAAAGTTTATTCAAACATATGAGTGTACGATATCAAACAAGCCGCGTTGTGAGTTGCTTTATAAAACCTTCTAGTATAAAGAACACAAATACACTCAATTTATAACAAGTTGCACGAAGCTAGGAAAATTACATTTCATTTGCAAAACATAAAAACAGCATGTAGTAAAACCATTCGCAGCCACAGTTCCGTATACGTAACTAGGAATAATATATGCTAATTAAAACATAATATATGCTGATGATGTATTTATTATTTTTGGTTCATAGAATTAAATATCTGCTTTACAGTATGTAGCGTCTTTTCATTCAGCCGCTTGTTGAAAGAACACCTGTAAAGAAAGGGGATCCTGGAGTCTGGAAAAGTTCCGATTGCACAGACATATTCCATTGTGACTGTCGCTTTCTTATTAGAAAACAAGCTGAAATTGTCTCGTTTGTCAGCGTTAATAATGTTTTTTTTTTTTTTTATAGGAAACGCAAGATATTTATTGATATGTTTGTCGCTCACATTCAGGGAAATCACTTTAAAAACTATCCAATTGGAACATGGCAAGAGCTATTTCACTAAACAACTATTTAGAGAGACTGAATCAAATAACATGCAACTTCAGCGAGTATATTACTTAGAGTCCCACATGCCTAGCGATGAATTAAAGTGATGTCGTACATTCGATTGAAACTTTCCGCGGAAAATTTGGTGCTAAAACGAAGCTGTTTTGTTTGTATTGAACACATTTGCTAGGAAAAAAAGTTTTAACATAACGATCGTATTTTATGCGTAACTATGTTAAACATAGTCATTCAAATGATACACAAAATAAAATTAATATTTTTAATTCAAAATTGTTAAATGCTTTTTTCCTAATCTGATAGCAGAATAACAATTATTTGAATGCTTACTAAACTAAATGACGTATAATTAAATCTTAGTTCGCTGTTTATTAATAATCTATAAAATGAGAATCATACATAATAATTACAAATTCGCAAAGCATAATTTGCTAATATTGTAATGTAACACAACATTAGCTGAATTATTATCATATAAATTTCAAATAACAATGCGACGTATTATAATAATTAATAACTAAATAAATTATCACTGAGATGTAAGGATTATGTTCTAAAATGAATTACGAGCCGCCCCTGATTAGTGACTTCAGCCCACTCGCATTTATTTTTACAGAGGAAGGCGTGGTGGTGCCGTCAGAGAAAATATTTAATTTAGATCGGCTGTTGATTGTTGGAAAATTGTATGTAAACAATTTAGGCTGTTTAGTTGGATTTAAATATAAATCGAATAACGATTGTGTAGTGGTTGTAATTTTCGAGACTGACCATGGAGTGGATGTCTGTACTTTAGGTGACTCTGTCGATGATTTTATTGTGTCCCAGAAGACGTTGGGAAAGCTGTATTTTGGTGTAGTTTTGGTTGTTAGGGGCTTTTGAGTTCTTGGTGATGAATTTATAGAATAAAATGACTTGGTAGTAGTCGTTGGTGTATTTGGCCTAGCTGTGGTGGAAGAAGTTCGAGAAGTAAATTTATTGGCAATGTATTGGTATGACATTGTCACTGTTTTAGTTGTTCCTGCTGTAGGTCTAGTAGTGGTTGAAGGGGACGGTGTGGTTATTCCGATATACGAATATTTGTAAGGTGTACTGGTAATTTTAGTATTTCTCGTAGTAGTTTTAGCAGTCGCGGCAGGTGTTGGAGTAGTAAACGAAAAGGGAATGAATTTGTAAGGAGTTATAAAACTAGCTGTACTTTTGCCTGCTGTAGTTGATGTCTGTGGTTTGTTTGTGGAGGAAAATATACTATATGGTTTCTGTGAGGTGCCGGAAAAAGAAAACTTATAAGTCGATAATTTCGACCATAAGGGTGCAGATGTTATCATGAATGGCTTCAAAGTTGTCGTTTTCACAGTGGGCTTCAATGAAAAGTTGGTCACATTTCCAAGACTAGCCTTATTCCATACAGCAGCAGCAGCCTTGTTCCATACATTCGTTGGGGCTGTGGTAGTAGGGATCGTCTTCACAGTTGTCGATTTGATCGTGGTAGTGCTTTTTTCCGTATATCTTTCAGGTGCCGGCGTAATTTCTATAGACGGATTTTTCCGACGGAATTGGTTCGTTTCTATAGTTCTCCACGGCATCACTGGAGGTATGTATGAAGTGGTTGTCCTCGGTGTTGTTGTAGGTAACGTAATTTCTGCCTGTGTTTTCTCACCAATTATCGGCAATTTCAAGTCGTCTATGTTATTAAATTTATAATTATACCAATCAATTTTTTCCTTATTGCTGAGATCAAGCACTTTACCATAATTTTCTCTAAAAATTGAGCTCACTGTCAAATACGACGGCAAAGATTGGACCCCTTGTGGCTGGGGTTTATAAACTGTGTCACTTGCATTATTGTAATAAGAATCATCGTAGAAAGAGTTAAAAGATCGAAAAGAACTAGTCGGCGTGTAGTACTTTCCTTGGCTGTCACAGTCGGCAATGTATTTCTTTGCGTTATTTTACAATGATGAGGGTACACCACCCATGCGAGGAACCCATTTCCCTGCAGTCTCGTGTGCTCTTCATAGATTTGCATAGCACACTTAAAGTCATCTCTGATATCTTCATTCTTTAAATCGGAACACGGCAGACTGCACGCTTTGCCTATGCCGCACCAGTAGAGTTCGCTGATTTGGAAGATTCCGTGGTCGCCGCTGTGCGGGTTATTGGCGGCGGTGTCGAAGCGTGACTCGTGGAAGGCGATGCAGACCCAGGTGGCGATGTGATCCTGGCGGGCGCCGAACGAGGCGAGCTCGCGCGCCAGCTCGCAGCGATCGTAGATGCGCGCGGTGGCGAGCGCGAGGAGCGCGGGCATCCACAACGCGACACGGATCATCGCAACGTGCGTTTGATTGTGATGCGCACGCGCATGCTTTTTTACGTGTTGGCCTCCCGCCGCGCGCCGCACTCGATCTGTGTCGCGCCCGTATTTTAACTGTTATCTTAATTGCTTCGGGTTAAGCTGCTGTGCATTATGGAGAGCAGATAAAGGTCATTATTGGAGCCGGTGTGGGATATTAGCTAGTGGTCAGCTCGCGGCGGGACGCGGAACACTCCGCCCGGTGGCTACGCTGGTTTACCTTGACAGTACGTCACTGCTTTACCTCACCAGAGGTATTCAACTACAAACCTCAGTTAATTTTGCACGTTTATGCTGGCTTTGTAGGATATATGAACGTGCACGAAATTGAATATTAGTGGCACACAATCTATTTTGTGACAAATGCGCAGCCAGGTACGCCAGTCGCGTCCAGTGACCGGTTTTTGAGATAATAATGAAACAGCTAGTTATGTAAAGGTCAATTTTGTAATGACCTCCATGGTTAGGTGATATGTTGATGTTTTTAATTTTCGAGATATTATAGGAAAAATGAATGTGTACTTGTAGAGCTACAATTAAAAGTGCCAATATTTAATTCATAATAATTTCGTGCGTATTGAAAGTACTACTAAATCAATATTCAAATTATAAAAAAATAACGACATAGCTTAGAAACCCTTTTGACAAGTATAATAGAGTGCTAGTATTTACTCGAAATATAATGAATATTTGTTTTGTAAGGAACCTCAGTTGAGAACCTCTGGTGTGTATGTAAACATTATAGATTATTTCCGGCGCGGGTCAAGAGGTGAGACGATGGCCTCTGTTGCTTAATTCACGCTTAGCTATTACATTAAACAATCGTAAATATCTACTAAATTAGATAATACAGCCTTAACGCATCACTTATAATCAGAAGTAGATATGAAGATTGTGCGCGTGCGCAGGATTCTTAGTTATAATTAGGTACTCTATTTTGAGCCTCTTCTGGCGGGAACTTTTTTATTTTTTGATAATATTATAATACGAGAGACAAAAGACATGTATTGTCCCTTTTACTAACATCACCGACCTGTCAAGGCAACCTTCTGCAAAGCGTACCTACTTGATAGGGATACATAATAAGATTCCCAATGGCGAATGTGGAGCGATCATTGTTGAAATAAAATAAAAAAAAATATTTTCGGTACGACACGCTTTACATTTTGTTTAAACAAAATAAAATATTACATAAAGATGTGTGTTTTGGCAAATTCAAATTTAGGTATAATGCAAATAATGTATTCGAAATGTCATCGAAACCGAAGATGAACCGTAAGACGATGAGTGTGACGTTTATGCTCCGAAGGTACTGCGCACTCGTTACATATTTTATTCTTGTACAAAATTTACATTAACTTATTTGTTTTTCTACAAAGATTTTTACAATAAAAAGATATCTGAATGATATACTGGATATTCAAATATATTTCCTCATTATTATTTTTTCCATATTTTAAATCACAAGCCGCCTGACGCTAACGAAATAAAATAAGTTTTAATTAATTATAAATCAGCTAAGTCGTGATATGTCTCGAGAAGTATTTACTGTTTTTTGTTCTAGAAAAAGCAAGATATATATTTCCAATCTTATTAATAATTATATAAATGCGCAAGCTTATCAATGTCGTATTTTAGAATTGACTAGATAATTTAAAGATTTAGATAATAAATGGAATGTGTACGAATAACTATCTATTACTCTATACAGCGAAAAATGTTATACATGTCCGGTAAATGTAATGTTATTTGAGTACAAATAAAAAAGAAAATCAAAATAGTTCTCGTAAAAAAATATTTGGGACGTAATTTAAAGATTATCAATTTCCGGTTTGTGAACAGCGTGATTACGTAAAATTCACAAATTTCAAATTCACTACAATTCATATTAACGTACTAGTACGATAATATGAATTGTAGTTTTTATTCTAGAATAAAAGTGCATCTTATGATGAAGGATTTCATCATCCACTTGTATTCTAGTACGTTTTTCTAATAATCAAATGATGACTCAACCAATGGCATGAAAATATAATTCTAGAAAATTTCGTTTAATAATTATTTTACAAAACTACATTGAACTGTTGAGCTACACAGAAACTGTTGTATATTTAAAAAGCTGAATCGATTTTTATAATAACTACGTATCAGAAAAATATCTCTGATTTCACGTTCTATTTCACAATACTATTCTTAGGACTCGTCCAGATTATTATAGGTACTATATCCAAAACGACCTAATTTTCTACTTTTTAAATGATTAGAATTTAGAATGTCATGTACTCATTTAACGCTCTTCTGTAATAGTGAAAATAAAACGAGTTCTGGATTCAATTAGGTCATTTAACTGTACTGTAATGATTCATTAACAGCTACAGAAATGTATGTAATGTTATTTTGTACCGTATAAAAATGAGTTATTGGTTTTATTTTTTAAGATTAAAATAAAAATAATACAGACAAACAAACGCCTCATTCTCTTACTGAATAAATTCCATTCATGCTTTTATGATAATTATTTTTTGCGGAATGTTGCCATGTGCCTTGACTTTGTATTTCATATTTTTAAGCCGATATATAATCCGGTCATTTGATAAATTGCAGTGAAAATATTCGAATGAGAACCGTTAATAAAGTCTGAAAATCACTGCCCATTTTATTATTTTGCTAGCGGTCGCCCGCGGCTCCGCCCGCATGGATGTCGGTTACCGCTGCAAGAAGCCTACCCAGGAAAGTCACGGTCAGCAAAAGAATTCCCAGGTCAATTCACAGACATTTATTAGTATATCATCTACATAAACATTACTTAGTGATGAAGTAATTTATTTTGATAAGGATTAATAGCATGAGTAAAATAAATGCGTTTAAATGTAGCCCAAAAAAATTGAGATAAAAAAATGGTTGTTGCGCCTCTCTTGACATAGATAGGTCTATACTATACGGTGTGTCGCGGACTTTTTGTAGATATTTATAAAATCTACAATTAATTAGAACATTCAACGGTTCTATATTTTATAGTTTAGGTAGCGTACGCAAAATAAGTATCTTTTCTGGTTGATTTTTTAAGCCTTGTGTTCAAAAAACCTAAATATCTTAAGAAACCCTATTTTTTCCAAAATAAAATTTAACCTACGTTACTCGTGGATAATATAGCTTTCGAATGGTGAAAGAATTTTTAAAATTAGTCCATTAGTTTTTGCCTATTCATTACAAACAAAGTTTTCCTCTTTATAATATTAGTGTAGATTACTGACTTATTCGATTTTGCTTCTCCAAAAGACTCAAAGTAACGGATAGGCAAGCAAGATGGAAGACCAAATGATGCAAAAAATACACAACTAACTTGTTTAAAAATAAAATAGCAAAATAACGTACACACAGGCTATAAATAATATCACTAAAAAGCATTGCAAGCGTAATAATTTCGCCCAAAAACACGAAACAAGTGTACAAGGCGCTAGCTAGCTCTAGCAGGGCTGACACCCGTATTCTAACGTAATTCTAACCTTTCCTCGAATCTTCCTTAACCTTATCTCTGTTGAGGTGACGTTTAAAATGAATTCGAGGATTTCTCGAAAATGGTATGCTTAGTTAAAAATATATCTATTTCCTAGAGGATCCTCAAGTGAGGTTGAGTCGAGGAAATACGTCATCAAATACGTCATTGATGTGTTAATAAGGCACAGATTTAACCAAGATTTAACAAAAACTATTTGACATTTCAATATTATGCTCACTTCAAAAGTGACAGTCAAAATATGTCATGTAAATAATAAACACTGTTTCCATAGTGAAAATATTTCCTCAAGTATTCCTTAAGGTAGGTTGCGACGTACCTTGAGTTCGACAGTTGATTCTTTTCCTAGAGAAAAGAAAAGTATTGAGTGACGTTGAGTGGAGGAGACTTTTTTTTAACTATGAATACAGATTTCCTCTAAATAAGGCCGAGTACAGTCAAGAAATTTTCAAGGAACGTCTTAGAATATGGGTGTGAGTTTCTGTTCTTATATCTAAAAGAGCCTTGAGTCTTCATGTGCTTGGAGACATGGGTGCTTGTCGCACGATTTGGGAAATATAGTTTCCATCTTGCCTAGCCCTTCTATCTTGCCGTCCCTTATCATAATTAAGGTAAAAAGTCTAAAAAAATATTGTCACTTATATAAAAAGTGGAAATAATGAGGATAATGTGCATGTAATATATGCAAGCTTCAGCGACTTCAGCGTGATTATCGATCACTGCTAAGCAGACAGCGTTGCTACTTGCGATGTTCGGTTAAGTAGATATTTGTAATATTATTTCCACAGTCGGGATCGTCCATGGATTTGCTGTTTAATTTTAGACAAGCAATCGAATCGTTCGCCTTCCCAGTCTCGCATCTAGTTTCCTTGAATAATATTATGCATCTAAACGCAACAGGTATGGCTTTGAAGGCTTTGAAGTTGGATTGGGGAGCGCAAAAGCCGTCTAACAATCTGTAGCACTGAACGCTGTCTACGAGATCATATTGGCAGATAGTTTGGGCACACTCTATAAAGACCGATTGAATTATGTCTGCATCAGTTCACTCAGCGACACATATCTTCGTGAAAACACGATTATGTATACATCTCTCTAAGTTTCGTGCTAAGCTTAAGTGGTTACCTATACGGCTTCGTCGGAATGCTCATATTCTTTCTCTTCTTTATAATATTTTATTTAATCCTGTGACCCCTTCTTATCTTAAAGAAAGATTTTCTTCGTGACTCACATTCGAGGTCCTTGAGGTCGTCAGAGAATCTTAAGCTGAGAATGCCTGTGCACACCACAACATTTATGGACAATTCTTTTACCGTCAAAGCAGTTCGATTGTGGAACGCGCTCCCTGTTGCGGTGAGACAGGCGAAATCGCTGTCTTCATTCAAGAGGCAAATTAAAGAACATTACCTTTCTCTTTAATTAAACTGATTTTAGTAGTTAACATTATTTCCTACACCTAAATTATTTTACAATTTGTTTGTATTATATTTATATATATATATTATTTTATTATATACTAGCGGCCCGACCCAGCTTCGCCTGGGTGCATATATTTTTTGATTCCACTCTACACCAGAAACATGTTGTTTTTCGTATAAATTCTTGTATATCTAAACTTGACGTAGCTATCCTACTGTCCGGCTCAATCCCGTCTCATCCGCCTGTTCAGTCTCTTCCCAATCCGTCCCGTCCCTTCTCTTTATTATCCATCCCGTTTTATAACGTGCATTTACATTCGTCCTAACAAATCTGTCAGCTATCCCAGCCCTCTCCCGTACCTTCCATTCTATTTTATTTTATATCCCTTCTCTCCATATATATATACATATAAAGATTGCCTTATATATATATTTGTGACATTAAAAACTTTAGCGTTTTTTACTGTCCATCCAATATTCCTTCCCTTATTTCAGCACCAAAATGCTGTTTTTCTAAAACATATTGCACGCCATTACTTTTTGTTAGTAATAAAGAGTTAAAAAATTTTTTTTATAGACCTAACTTCAGTGGTTTCGATTTTCTTAGATATAACATTTCAACCCTTTTTTACCCCCTTTAGGTATAATATAAACTATCTCAGTCCGATACGATGTACATTTCTATCAGTGAGTTATAGCTAAGGAAAGACCACTGTAAAAATTCGTGATAAAAGTGGCATTCGATCTTGAAAAGGAGTAAGTATAACTTCTTATGCTGCATTTACACGCTTGGCCAACCTCAGCCAGCCTCCACCAACGCCAGCGTGTAAACGGAGTGTTTGGCTCGGCTGGCCTTATGTTTTTCATAGTTAATAGCTTGGAGTTGGTAGACGTTGACCCAGCCTCAGCCAACATGTAAATCCACCATTACGTGTGAACATTATTTATTTCATTGTCCTATATTAATGTAGCTAGATAAATTCTCCTTAGTTTATACAAAATAAATTTCTGAACGCATGCATAAACAATGAAAATCAATTAAAATGTCAATCCATTTTCACTACTGTCAATATTTTACTTCTTTAAAATCTAAAATACGCCGTTAATCGAATATTGTGGATATATGTTTTCGATTCGAAACCTTTACTTAAATACGTTCTTTAATTTGAGGGCAGAGTTTACCATATCGACAGGGTGAAAATTAAATGTTTGACAGTTACAAACCCATGAACATATTGTATGGGAAAATTACGCACATTGTTTTGATAGATATGATTGAATTTGAATTTTGTATAGCGGTAATAAAGTGCAAATTGACTCTTTGACGTTAGGAACATACCTACATTGTTTAAACAACAGTGAGTGCTTGTAATTTAATATGAACTTTATACAATAGCAATAAAGCTCAAATTGACTCAACGTTTTAGTTAGAAAACGTTTGTATGGGCTAAAGAAAAGGGCTGTTTTTAGGGCTTTTCTGGCAATTATTCGAAATTTTCTCGCCGTAAAAACCATCCTTGGACTTCCACAAACATTTTAAAAAAAGAATTATCGAAATCGGTTCAGCCGTTCACACGTGGTGCCGTGACAACGCGAAACGGGTTTCATTTTTATATATATAGATGTATGTATTTATGCTATTTATTATGTATGTATGTATGTATGTTATGATGATGTAATTTGTTTTGTTTTTTAGTTAGTATGAATATTATTTAGTGTCCTCTCTTTTAATTATTTATTTTACACTGCCCTCTCTTTCTCCTTCTCTTTAAATCCATCCCATGGTTGTCTGTAAGACATTGCTTTAAGCGATAAGACCGCCATTTGTACTCTTTTTTTTTTAGTTTCTGAATATTGTATTTGTTTTTTATGTGTACAATAAAGATTTAAATAAATAAATAAATAATCTCTCTATACATTGTAGTATAATATCATGACTGATCGTGGTATGAACATGCATACGTCAAACACCGTTTTCATGTGTATTAGTATGGACCATTACTGCCCAGTGAATTAGTATAGTAATCTTAGTAAATTGATCATAATAATTGAAGCGCAAAAAAATCTTTTTGTTGCTGTGAATGGCGAGATGAGCATGCCGTTGGCCTGATGGTAAGTATATGACCGCTCATGAACAGTAGCAAAACCAAACAACACTTTGACTTACAAAGCAATGCTTGGCATTCCATTGCGCTCGCTATCCTGAGACATAAGATGTTAAGTCTCAATATGTCATCAACCAGATAGAAATACATATATGCAAGAAAACAATTTAAATATTTTGATCACGGTATAATCATCGCGCATATTAATTATTTAAGAATATTGAAATTTGATTAAAAACGGTTATACATCGAAATTTAATAACGGTTATAAGCAAGAGTCGATGCTCTATAAACAAAATCATAAAAGAGTAGTATAACGTACTTTCGGTATGCTAGAGCATTGAAAATATTATTATCTGACACGCACGAGTATTTGCAATGGGATTGTATATATTTTTTTACATTTTCGAAATCTGTGCTTTCTCGAGAAATTAAGAAATTGTGTATGTAAAACCTTCATAGAGCCCCTTCTTTGTCTTATCATCTGAACTACAAAATATCTCGTCTAGTGATTACCGACTCAACATTGTGGACTTCCCCACTAAGTATGCTTTACCACAGACAGTCTTGACCACTCATCGTAACATTAAGGCGTTATTTAAAATTCTGTTTTCTATTCAACTTTGTGGCATATTATAAATTCACAAACGCTGAACGTTATAAAAGCACTATTTCATATTACGCGAAGGCTTCTTGTCCGCGTTCATTCATATATTATTAACGAACTGTATCGGGCACAATACAAAGATGTCATTTACAATGTGCAGTTCTAATTCGCTATAACCTTTTAACTTAAGGAAATGAGCCTCAAAGCAACAATGCATCGTTGATGTCTCATTCTCGATTACCGTTCAAATAATTATCAAATTACCTCCTAAGAAGGTCCAATTCAATTAGTGATAATTGAGCCCGTGGGTGGCACAGGTCTCCATATTCTCGGGCGTTCCATTGTGAGTACTTATACTACAATCCCCCACGACCACGCTATCACAACGCACACTTACATTGATATGCCAAGCATTGCTTTGTTTCATAGTGTCATTTAGTTTTGCTACTGTCCATGGATTGTCGTATCGCTTACCACCAAGCGAACGGCTTGATCGTCTTGCCATTCATTGCTGAAAAAAACTAGCGTAGTGCGGCAAGCAGGCTCCTTTACTAAACAGAATATGGATACTCACCCATGCATGTGAAAAGTTCCATTGCACCTTTCAGAAGGCAGCCGTTTTCCTGTGTGATGCCTCTTGTTATGTTCAGGCAGAAACAGCCGTCGTCATTGTCCAGGAACCACTCATTTGCCGAGTATCTGTAGGCCGGGATGCCTTCATATTCTGTGTCCCGCTGATATCGAAGCTCAACGCTCCTAAACCAAAGTGAAAAGTTATTAGTTCCTGCGACGTATGCACTTTAGTTTAGCGTCAACATGTCTGAACAAATTCTAGGTATTGCACTTTTATTTGAGCGGAATTAGTTTTCCGGGTGGAATTTCTGCCTGTCATGACCATGGGCTAGGTCGCTATCACTTCTTGATACGGCAATGAACTCTTTAAAATATACCGCTAGTGGCACCTCTGCCTACTACCTGGAGGGTACCGGCGTGACCTTATCTATGGATACATATATGGTCAGCGACATCCTGATCGGCTGTGTGTCGAATACTCGACACGAAGGTCACAGGTTCGACCCAGGGCACACACCTTTGACTTTTCGATGTTGTGTAATCGTAGCTAATTATCACTCACTCTAACAGCTTCAGAATACTTAGCGAGGAAACGTATATACTCGATAATTGCTCATAAGTTTCGACAGGCATGTGAAGTTTACAAAGACGCACTTAACTAGCAAGTAGCTACTACAAAGGCAATACCACCTCTCTTTAGCATACATCAGGGCCCAGCAAGTATAATATTACGAGTACAATAAATCAGGAATGGAAAAAACACGAGTGATAAAATATTCATTGCATTTCGGAAAAATAAACGTAAACTAGTTAGTAGTAAAGCACTGGAATATTCGTGGTAAGCCAATACGACTACGAGTACAAACATTGTATCTCACATATTTCGGAACGTTTTGAACGATTTCACAACACCAAATGAAAACTTGTTTACATTTATATGTTACAAAATGTTTCTGTTTCAATATGAATACAAAAGGTTTTAAAAAGGAAGTTGGGAGTGTGGTTGAGAGAGTGTTATGTGTTACTTGTTTTATAAAATCCCTGTCTAACTGTAAAGCGTAATGCATAAAAAATGTTCAGGAAGCCAGACACGCCATTGTATCTGTAGCGATATTATCTACAATACAAAAGTTTTTAAATGCAATCACAGTTAAAACGAACTTTGAAACGTTTTAAGGATAAATTTGAATTGTGATATAAAGCACATTTGATGATCATTTTTAAAACGCTATAGGGATATTGTGAAATAAAATTGTGAGCTTATTTAACTTATTTTTTATTTAGTGTAATTTATTGTAAACAGAAGACTGTAGACTTAAACGAATTATACGCCTTTGTGTAATGAAATTTGTAAGAACCATTGAAGTGAAGAAAATAGCCGCGCTTTGTTTTCTGATTTGAGAGAGAAAAAACGTACACGCCGCGCCCGAACTAAGTGCATTTTTCTTAGGAGTGAAAACGACGCGATGCTTTATGCACAAGTAATGAACGATATTGGAGACTGTCGCTATCAGACGTTATTAAAACTCTGTAAGGGGAGTAACCAAATCCGCTTATCGGTTCTTAATGAATTGCATTTTGCAAACAATGACGCTTCTACAAAAAGCCCTTTACAAAGTTATTGAAACAATACGTAATTCGTACGGTATAGAACGTTTGCTCGGTACACGAATTAATAATATTAATATTTTATAATTGTATCAAAGATATAGAATTTGCATAAAGCTACATACATCATTAATGTCACAAATAATATTGATATATCAATGCCTCGATATTTCAATAGAGCTGTTTACAGGAACATTAGCAAAAGTGTAATGTATTTGCAAATATCGGTTCCGTGAACTATGGAGTATGCACCACTATAAAACATTAATTTTGTTCTTTCATTTGGACACTAAATAAAATTGCTGTATTTTATTGCATCATCGGGGGTGGAGATTTTAAAAACCCCACTCAGAAATGAACCGTACTTATAGTTTTTATAATATTAATCGATGTGAATTGAAGTAACGGATTGCGCGGTTACATCTGGAATGTCAAACGGGCCGAGTCGATTGTTCGGCTTAATATTATTTGCATTCACTGATACACGCCGGAGGCATCATTACAACCGTTACAAGCTGTATATGAGGTCTTCGAACTCCACACAAAACATTGTCATTCTTTTTTCGATGTTCATCAGCCGAATATTATTAAATAAACTTCGTGATTTTATCCGAAGCTTTTACAGCAAAATGCTTAATGCTTACTTTATATAGGCAGGCTCAAAGAGATATTCGCGTCAAATAAAAACTCACCTGAAATGAATTTTAGCCTTATAAAGAGAAATTCAATATAGTTGGAATTCAACAAAAAACTTCCAGGGCCGCATTCAGTAATTTGGTTGGACTCTTTGGTAAGGGGGCATAAAAAAACGAAGACATCTCTATGCAGTCATCAAATGCGACGTACAGGATCTTGGTCTATGGAAGCGATCCCCAAAGAAACCTGTTGTAAGAACACAAGCGCCTGAACAAAACTAATAGGAACACAATTCTGTCCTCATTCCAAGATGGTTATGATGAAGTGTCACGAAATCACACTACTTCTCTCACTACATATGTACATCGAACTCGCCCAAATGTGAGCAAATATATTAGTTCCAGAGTGTTGGTATCGTAATAATAGGTTTTATTTTAGAGTTAAAACACGTATCTTTCGGTTTATGTTCCGTTCTCTACGACTTGCGGGCCATAATTAGTTTTCCTCCGTAAAATGAAATTATATTCCGTCAATAATAATTATGTTTATAACTAGCTTGAAGGCACTCGTGGCGTCGCTTCGCTTCAGTCGTTTAGAAAAGGAATGTTATATAGACATAGCTTTATATATGGTTTAAAACTTTTACGGGCGTCACTTAAACCCTGTGCACAGACCACCGCAGCTGATCAGCTGATCGAGTTACCGGTGAAGTTATAACGCATGAGGCTTAAAGTCGCCTAAGTATCGCACGTTCTAAACGGCTTCAAAAAAAAGGAGTCTCACAATTCGACTATGTTTTTATTATTACAGAACGATTTGAGCTAAAGTTTAATAATTGAACATAACATAAGTAAGAATACAATCAAACACTACTTATCTTGGACGAATTCGACAATTAAATTGACCATTCAGTTAGTTCCCTCAGCCTATGGAGGTCTCAAAACGGATTTCATTTTGTGACATAAACCCATTTCAGAAATTTAAACGCTTTAAATTTTATTACCATAAAAATAAACACCGATGTGTCACTTATAATTCACTAACTAATGCAGCTTAAATGGTGAAACCTTTTAACAAATCGAAGTTTAAAGTGTGTAGACCCTACCGGGACGGTATCACTGTCTCATTGACAAACGATGCGCCGTTATTAGTCATTCGGTCAACGGGATTGCCGCGGTTTTCCGATAATGCGCAATGCCGCCATAACACGGCCTCATTACTTCGATCTCACTATTTTGGCAATCAGCAAATGAACTAGCATTTCTCACGTATCATGATTGTTCATTGACGCATTGCCGTCAATATCAGTGAGCCTCCTACGCTTTAAATAGAAAAATAGAGATAAAACATCACAAAGCGTAATACAGTAGGTAAAGTTGTATTGTTCGCGCTCAAATGCAATTCCAATACTGGAAAGAGCTATACAAATCATGTTACTGTTTCACTGAAAAACAAGGGTTATTCAGACAGAAATGTGTCGATCCTGAGCGCATATTTGAAGAGACGTGGAAATATTTTCAGGCTGACATACCTTAAGCGTTTAGCTATAAATTCCGCAAAGTGTCGGAAATAGTTTATCGACCGAGTTAATAAAATTTTCGCTGTGAAATTCTATTGTGAAATCTGAGTCAACCAGTTTTAAAGTTGCACGCTCACCTACATCTATCAGTGAATATGTTCCTTCCTGAGATAATCAAGCATATCACACGAAAATAAACACATGGCAATAATGTATTTTGATTTGTGGCGCAATTGCAAGCGCGCGGTTCAGGATCACCCGCAAATTACATTCAAAGTCTGACCCAATTTTCGCAGTTCTATTTTGTAACGTGATTATCAATAAATATGTATGATCCAACTTCATTATTTCGGAATGGACACAACAACAGTACCTGTTCATCTAAAGCAATTCTGTAACATTATATCGTTGAGAGAAGCTCAGACTACTCTCAATCATAAGTACTCTCGATTGTAGAGGAGGCCCGTCTCCTGCAGTGGTACGTAATATGGGCTGATACAGATATCTTTCAGAGAAGCGCGCCATGATATAATGGCGTATGAAAGAAACATGCAGCGTGTGACTGGTGGACCAACGTGCAGACTCATTAACTTTGCATAATTTAAAATGATATTTTATCAAAACGTACTTCGCAGAACCTTTTGGTTTCAAAAGGCTATTATAACATAGAGGTTTTACAGAACTAACATGTCAGTACAATACACATTTTCGAGAGGTGTGTTTTAATAATTCAGGAGACGAATACTATACTTCTCTTTATAGAAATATAAGCAGGCTAATAAGCAGGTAGGTAACGCTTGTATTTTTGTAGTGTAATTTGTAATTACTTACCTCTAAACCCCAGATTAGAGTTGAAATGCATTTCTGGAATTCTATTATTTATTGTATTGAGATATTAAATGAGATTTTAATAATATTCAATTTAAATTTTCCTTTAATTGTGTATACCTGCCGTATTATTACAGGCACGGCCTCGAGGAAAGGGAGAGTGGGTGGCGGGAGGGGGGAGAGTAACTACACTTACAACGTCACTTCTGAAAACGCCCCTGTGACAAGGATTTTCAGTATTATGAAAAATGCATTTTTATGATTATTCTAGTCGAACCACGGATAGTCTAAAATGAGAAAAAAATGTAACTAGACAAAGTAATATTGAGTATTAGTGGAAACAGACAAAGAGGTAGATATTGATATTTTTTTGCAAAGCCCCTGTTCGATACATTAAATTGTATTTCCAACGAAGTAACCAGAGTTTTGTATACAAGCATTTTTTTACTTTAATTATAAACATTGTTTCGTATTCTCTTTCCTCGCCAATATTCAATATGACCAATTTAATTACGGTCCTGAAATTTAAAACTATTTCATATTTTTAGTATGCAACATAATATTTACGGAATGGAAAACTGATAAAATAATAGATAATAACTTTATCAATCTATGAAACCTACACTAATGACACGGGTATCGAAACAACGACACTCAGAATTTACAACTCATGCAATGTACCGTTACCAACTTACCAGTGATATTCGTAATTAGCATCACAAAGGAATCTGTCTATCTATCTAGAGCTTTTTAGAACAATATTAAACGATACTTGCCTTATTGCAAAGCACTCTAGCCTCCTACGCTTTATTATTCTTACGCCCAAATACTGGAACGCAACTTAAATATAAATGGCGCTTAACTACGTTAATCCCGATTAAATGTACTGGCTAAGTGGGCCGTGCGCTGTTAAGAGCAACTTATTATTTGAATGGCGTTCCAGTATTCGGGCGTTAGTAAGGTAAAGGCATCTACCTCCGCAGTGTTTTCACCGAACTATCAGGACGTAAATTCTTTAACATTTTTTATTCTCTATTTTTTACTCTTAAATTCTTCAAACTCTTTGAAATGTTAATTTACGTATGTAACTAAAATTTTAATTTAACCCCGAAATATGATTTCATTTGCAATGTTTTGGTAGTATGTGTCTTCACTTTAAACGGAAATTAAAAATGTAGTTAATACTGACCTGCAAATATCGGTGTTGATAGCGTAGAGAATAGTGGACCTCGTGAGGAAGGGTGGGAATATTGCGGCGTCAGTACCATTGACGTCATTGCAGCGGCTTCGGGTCACCACCCCGTCTTCGTCCACGTAGTCCGTCCAGTACTGGAAGTATGGTGCATCATCGAATGACCTGATCCTACCCAGGTCTAATGGGTTGTTGATACCGCGATACACTTCGTATTCGGGCGTCGGTTTGTTGTGTTTCTAAGGTGGAAAATACATGCAATTAGTGAGTGAAAGCGCACGGTTCACTAGTTTTGAATTCTGGGTTACCATGTATTTATTTGTAACTACAATGAATAGCTACAGGAGTTAATGTGTCAGATAGTAGATTTTATTTCCGTGATAACTGGCGAGTTCGATTACAGAAAAAAAACTAACAATATGAAAAATTTAAAATTTAGATATAAAAGGGCAGGTAGCCGATTCGAACCCCGCAACCCAAACATTTGTTCCAGCACTGTGTGTGAGTGTTTGTGTTCGTATTTTGGACCTGTGAAAGTCGTTTGCAGCGTATGTGCTCGTGTCATAAGTTTCGTAAAATTATCTTATTGTACGGTCCGGAATGTATGTGACTCTTTGATGTCTTCCTGGAATTTTAGTACACACGGTTTTTGCACGCTGAGGAAATCTTAACTTGCCATTTAAATTACGATCAAAGTAACACGTTCAAAATGTTCTTGCTAATTATATTTTATTAACAACTGCATACAATATTTTAAATGTTACTAATTTAATTGAAATGATTTATGCTAAGGGATTGTAAGAGGACAAATGGTACGTAATAGTAAGATGAAAAAAAATAAAAACCGACTTCAAAACAAAAATCCACTAAAAACCAAAAAATAATAAAATAATAACTAACCACTTAAAGCAAAAAATAATAATATTTATTTCATGGAACTCGTGCATGTTGATTCATTTGCTTAATGACTTGACTAGCCAACAAGGTAGGACCTATGCCTTATATTAATTTAAATATCTATATGTTTGGTACTGGGCGACCCGCCTTCAATATGTTACGCATATATTTTGATTTGTTGGCTAGTCAAGTCATTAAGCAAATGAATCAACATGCACGAGTTCCATGAAATAAATATTATTATTTTTTTGCTTTAAGTGGTTAGTTATTATTTTATTATTTTTTGGTTTTTAGTGGATTTTTGTTTTGAAGTCGGTTTTTTTTTTATTTAAAATTTTAGTTATTTTTATCTTTTTAGTGTTGATAGGTATTTAAATGAAGAAGATTTGGTCCCCACGCCACAAGGAATATGTTCTTTCCGATGACAATGAAATCGCTAAAATCGGCTAAAAGCTGCCAAAGATATTGGAATATTCATATGTTTATTTTTTTTTCTCCCCCCCCCCCTCCTTTCGCGCCTACCCCTTTTTCCCTCAACCACTGTAGCCTAGCTTTTATACTGAACTCAATGCAAAAAGAACCGTTGAAATCCTATTAAATTTTGAGGAGTTCTACGCTCCAGGTCCGAACATGATAATCAGATCTTAATGTTGTGTTCCTGAGATCAACCTGTTAATACGTTCTTTCCAATGATAAAGAAATCACTAAAATCGGTTAAAAGCTGCCGAAGATATTAGAATTTACGTGTATTTTAATTTTATCACCCACCCCCCCTCACCCCCACCCCTTTTTCCCTCTCTCACTGTATCTTAACTTTTCTTATGAACGTAATGCAAAAAGAACTATTGCAATTCTCCTTAATTTTAAGGAGTTCCCCTCTCCAGGTACGAAGATATTCATCAGATCTTCACCATATTTTTATGGGACCAAACGACAAGCACCAGCTTTCAATCAAAGAAAGAATGGTCGAAATCGGTTCACACAGTACAGAGAAACGAGGTAACAAACATAAAAAAAAAAAAGCAACATACAGTCGAATTGAGAACCTCCTCCTTTTTTTGAAGTCGGTTAAAAAATAACTGTAACTATGCAATTGTTCTTGACGGAGAATTTCATTAACCATATTATCATTATAAAAATTTAAAGAAATAAATATAATGACAGTAGCATCAGAATTTATATTCGCTAATTTAATGTATGACTATAAGAATATAGAACAATTTCAAAAGGTTAGCGATATTCATGACAGAAATACTAGAAACAGAAATAATCTAGTCAGTCATAAGACCAGGCTCCAGAAAATTAGCAAATCTTTTAAGGGTTACTGTATACATTTCTATAATAAAGTTCCCACTCACATAAAAGCCTTAACTATAAATAAATTTAAATCTAATATTAAACGACAGTTGTGTAATAAAGCATATTATAAAATTTCAGAATACTTAGAAGATAGTAAGGCGTGGGAATAAAACATAATATAAGTCCCCGAACCGGATGTGTGTGTACTCTGTTAAATATAATTAAAATAATTATCACACTTGTGTCACCATAGTTGTAGGCAATTTGAGTACGTCATGCTCGCTTAAAGGTCTGTGCTTGCGGCGGCGTAGTGTGCCGGGTCGGTCACTTCCCTATAACACGGTTGAGGAGACCGATGGCTGGCACATGCGTCATACTCGTGAACGGGTGCTGCTTGTGTAGACTGGTCTGCTCAATTTGCTTATAATGATAATATTAATTACTTTGTTTTTCTTTTTTAATTGTTTTCTTGCCTTTCATTGCTTTTGCTCAACAGTGTATACCGATTCCGCGGTCAGGGCGACCACACTTAACTCAGTCGTACAATATAATTATTATTATGAATAATTTATGAACTGCTCTGAATTTGTACTCCTGTATGATCACTGTATTGTAAACTTATTTTGAAAAGAGCAACGCTAGAGTTTCTTGCCCGTTCTTCTCTGGCGAAAACAGCCTTGTGAACTGGGTGGTAGTGGGAAAAAAAATATGACTGAATCTAAATGGTGTATGACATTTTATGGATTCAATAAATATTTTCATTTCATTTCATTTCATATCAAAGTGTATTATTGAATAGATCTCGTCTTTGACTTGGCACAAGACGAATTTCTATCAACAAGTTTTTTGTACTATCTCCTTAGTCGAATTGAACCGTTGCATCTTGTGATTCCGTTTCAATTAATACACATACATGCAATAGTAAAATTGTCGTGTCGTTGGTATTCGAAACATTGAGTTTTTTTTTGATCTCGTAATATCCAGACCTGAAACAGATATATGTTGTGTGTCGCCCAGATATTTATCTCTATGAAGGATCGAACCTGCAGCTTCTCGTTTCGTAGCCTGTTAAGAAACAATCTTTGCCATGGCCTTTTGAAGCAGTCTAGTATAAAAGCTGCTTCAAGCATTTCTATTTTGATTCAAAGTGAACGTAGAACCATATTTTTATCGGGTAAATCCTGGAATCTTCACATAAAAGAGTTTTCTTTGACAGTCTTTGACTTTGCTTCGTTCTTTGGTAAATGTTACAAAAGATTTAAATGCTTTTGATAAAGAACTTGTTCCGTGTATAAAGAAATAAGTATTTTTTATAATTTTAGTTTGTTTTAAAAATTGTTTTCTCTTAAGTTGCTTAAGTTCGTATTGTAACCGTCCGGGCCATTCAATTAGGTTACACAATTCACTGAATTGTAGAAGTTACATTCAACCAACACAAGTAAATATTATTTATCACAACGGGCATTATTTTCAGCCACAATACCTTGGTTTAATAGATAATGATAACCTCTTCAACTGGCTTTCTACAATGGTTGGCTTCAAAAGCAATTCAATAAAAGCATCAGCGATGTTGTTCTTTGTCGAAAGTTGAATTCAGAAGTAGAATAGTTTATGGCAAACCATATTACTTGGAAGAAAGGTTCTTTGTACATAAAGAAATACGTAATTGTTTTCTTGTTTAATATCCAACAGGAGATTTGCTGTGCGTCAGAAAATATGTTATGCAAAAATACAAAGCTTTGCCTTTCTTCATTTTATAATTCAAATGAAAAAATGGTATAATAAATTCATTGCACAATTTACGTTAAACTAGTAAATTACAGAAAAAATCTGCTAGAAGATAGAACACCTTTGTTGGTGAACTTAAGAATAATGGAGATAAGATTACCAGTATGAAGACGGAAGGATAACAATTACTTTATGTTAGCTGCCTTACTGGGCAGGAATTTACATGATTTTTCACTCTTAAACGCTTTTTGATAATATGTTCTTTATGTTAGAAAGTGTCTTCATTAAACTTAGATAGTACTTTTGCTACAAAAAGATATGTAAATATACAGGGTATATCAAGACTGCTACCGAAAACGAAGCCGGGTGGTAGTCTAAGCGACTTCAGACACAATGCAACAGAAAAAGTTGCAAAAAAAAAGCAAAAATTTTTTTTTGTTATTTTTTTTCCTATGGCCATATTTGGGTGGTAAATAATTTTTTACCTAAAATAATAGTGTATACCCTTTTATTTATAAATACTCTAAGGTATAAAAGAGTTTAAATTATTATTTTAGCAAAAACTATGGATTTACCACCCAAATATGACGATATTTAAAAAATCATAAAAAATAATTGTCGCGTTTCTATGCGAAATTTTTAATTGCATTGTGTTTGTAGCCACTAAAACTACCACCCGGCTTCGTTTTCGGTAGCAGTCTTGAGATACCCGGTATATTGAACCTTTTCAGGAGGAACATAGTAAACAACGTTTACAAGTTTTTTTGCTCATTAAAATTATGCCCATAGAAATTTTTAACTTATAAATAAATTGTGTAAATGCGAAATAATACTTCTGTGATACTAATAATGGAATCAGTCGTATTTTAAAGTAACGATCAAAATGCATGTTTGGTATTTATACGATCTTGATTATAGATGCAGATACTTACATTAGCTAAAAGTGAAAAACCTAACGATCCATCTTCATTGGCTACGATGTTGACTGCATTAGCTGCCATCTGCCTTATAGTGGTGCAAGCTATGGTGCCGATGATTCCAGGGTTGGTGCACATGGAAACCTGGTCCCTTATCAGGTCGCCGACCCGTACGTTCATGAAGGGAGAGTTGTTTTGGCCGAACACCCCGCTCAGAGCCAAGGGCAACACTGACATCAATTCCGGAAAATTTTGTTCGGCCATTTGGAGTATTGCCTGAAAATAACAGATATTGAATTCCGGCTTGACATACAATATTATTGATATCGGAGCTTTATGAATTCATTAGTGATAGTGCCTTTAGGTTACCAATTAAGCACTATCGAATATTTTTTGTGTGCTTAATGATAAGTTACATATTATAAAGGTATATTCTTGGTTATGTAGTTGTTAGATAAAAAAGTGTAACTGCATAAGTAGTTATACAAAGTATATATTTTTTAAATTATAAAATCACCTCAACTTCTTGGTAGGATGTGTATATTGATAATTATGAATTCCCGGGCACTTTAACTACGTGTGCGGTGGCTTGCTTGGCGTACTACAGTATTATTACAGCGCTGAGGTCTCGGGGTCGAATCCCGGGTTACGCGAAGTGAAATTTCATTTGTCAGGTATTTTTGCCACTATAACATCACATCATGGGAGGGAAGATACAAGGCGAAACGTGAGTGTCCCTTTATCATCTCTCCCCAGTACTCGCGCTATATAAGCGTGGTGGTGGTCCACCACCTAAGAACTACGCCAGCTTGATCGTACATAAGGCTTATGCCCTGCCGTGACTCTTACATGTGCCAAATTAAATAAAGTCCTCAATGTTCTTAATGACAAGGCCTTTCGGGGATGAAACAACACGTGTTAACACATTACTTAATCAGTAAAGTGCATGAACGCAGGTGACACAAAGCCGCCGCGGAACTTTGCCGACGATAGTTTGCATTGTGTTATGGGAACAGCTTTGTATGTTATCGTGTAGGAATTTGGCGGCGCGTCAGGCGTTCAACTTTGATTAAGCGGTGGAACGGGACTGTTCGCGCTTGTAGCCCACCGGCATTTTTACTAGCTAATGATGGATGGAAAATGATGTTGACTGTGCAGGCTGATTATTCTAACCATTTTATTGGTGGAAGGTCCCTCATAATGAAAATACCGTTTCAGCACTGCACTGTTGTGTTCTGATTGGAAGGAAATTGTAACTTGAGTTACTACATATTGAAACTTAACATCTTATGTTACAGGTTTGCGAGCGCAGTAGAATACCAAGCATTGCTTTGTAATTCATGGTTTTGGTATTGCTATTGTTCAGCGTCTCACCAAACATGGAAATAAAACAAAATTAGATAACTTTGAGAAGTGTTGGGAATCGTGTCACGTAAACACTATACTGTATCGTTGAGCTCGGGACTCCAATTCAATCGAGACTTCGATTGACAGAATCTACTCCACGCCGGTCTAGTGCGAACTGCCGTTAAAGTACCTACATAGTAATAAAATATCAATATATATTTACATCACTCCGAAAAGTTAGACTCGAGTTCACGACCACGGTTTTGGCAGTCGCGTCCGATTTTATACCATCAGGCAACAAAGCGCTCAAGTAAATACACAAAGATAAACCTTAAACTATAATGTTCTAGTTCAAGATAACTTAATATACATAAACAATTTTAGGTATTTTTGTGAGGTCTTAAAAAAAGTATGTTATTTTAAAAATACATGTGCCAGCAAAAATATACATACTCTAATTGTAGAATATAAGTCTGCATTAGATTTGTTAATTTCCGCACATAAATAAGCAAGTCTCACAGCCTTATTTCAGTCCAGTTCAGACAGTTACGTTTCCAGTAGCGAGCGACCACGAATTGTGTCAGTTAAACTCGTGCTTTTTTCCACGAAATTGCCACATGGAGTGACAGAGTGACACTTTAACTTGTTTCTCCCATCCGCGTGCATTCGTATTGCACGTGTCGTGAGGTAATCGCATCATACGCGCGTCGCGTCTTTCAGCTTTACCCTACTGGCACCAAACGTCCCTCTCACGCCCGGTTGCAGCTACCAATCGGAACTAACGTTTCGACGCAGTTTATTTTCAATTATTTTCATTGATTCACATGTTTGCACTTCCCAATTTGTTTATTAGAACTTCTCTACAAGTGAAGAATAGTATGAGAACTTTTTTCAAAACCAAATCAGAAAATGGAGAGTTTATTTCGTACATCCATTATCCATCCATTCTAATTACTATTTTAGTGACTTCTAGCAACCTAAATTAGGTCAATTGTCTTCCTAAGCTGTAGATATTTCGAATAATTAAAAATAAACCAGAATTGTTCACATTCAAATTTGATTCTTCAATACCAGTATAAAGATTACGATATAGATGGTAATATGTGGCTAGTCTTGACAATCTATATTGTGCTCGTATTGTTTCTAAACTGCGCACAGCTAGCATAAATCGCAATGCACAAAGCTTTATTCTATATTAAAATCTTAATATGTTACGCCTTACAAAGTCCTGCAAGATGTAGGTTACCGTGAAGGATAATTGAAATTTATATACTTACAGACTTTTACAACTGTGTTACGGGCAACTAATATTCAAATTATATTTTATTTAAAACATAAACTACTAACATGAAATTGCTAAATAATTTTTATACTGTTCACAGCAATAAAAACAGAGTTCATTGGTATTTTTTATAGAAAGCATTTATTTTGAAAAATAGAAAAGTCGAAAAAGCTGTTCAAAAAATAAAACTACGAGTACTTGTATTGAACTCGTCATGTTGCGAAAAATTAATCCTCTACATTTTTTGTTTGAAAAGTTTAAACTAGTTCTGGCTGTGTCGAGCTGCGATATTAAAAACCGCCGGAATACCAAACGTAGTTACATTCGTCAAGCTCCCTGTCAGTCTTTCATTGTTAGTAAACATGCTGGTGTTACCCGGCGCGGTTGACAGTTGCTTATTTTCTTTCAACCATTGGGCTTTGGCTAATAGGAGGCCTCTCGCAAATATCCCCGCAGAAACTTGTTGGAAACGGCCTCCATCTAGCGATTAGCCGGGATTTTGTCCACCTTCATCTTTATGACCAGTCGTAACGTTTACCATCAGGCGAACGGAATGCTCGTCTCGCCATTCACAGTAATAAAAAAATAAATTAAAAAAAACTTGCAAACGGTAGTGCATGGCCCACTCTAGAACCTTTCGCACCATATTCTTCTACACAGCATTTCAATATTTAATTTGTATTTTCTATCCGATATTGTTTATCGGACATAAACATTCAATACGTACTGACAGACAGGACTGTACGAGTATCATTGGTTATATTATTCTCCTATTGTTATTTTGACCGACAATATTTATGACACACTTTATGCATAAAAAAATAATGATGGCTTAATATAGCGCCTTATGACAAACAACTGAGTCTTATGACGAATAAAAATTATTATCAATAAAATACTTTTCTTCTCTTTGCTTTTAGATTGTTTGCGTATTTTTAAGTTCGATTTTGTAATGCGCAATATTTTGATACACGCCTTATGTTTTTTTTTTTAATTTTAGTTATAAATCTACTTTATGTAAATACGTAAACAACACAATTTTTATTTCATTTTACAGCTGAGTGCCATTAAATACTGGAATTATTTTAATATAATATTATGTACATGTTATACTCGTAGCGTGTCAAGATAAATACACACATTTATTTCGTACACAAATTAATATTATTGAAGAGTTTGTTTTAGTACGATTAATGCAATGGTAATCAGCGTAGTGTTATATGGACACATAAACAAGAATGTTTATTTTTTTATTTATTTATATATATATATATATATATATATATATATATATATATATATATATATATATATATATATATATATATATATATTCTTTATTGTACACCAAGAAGAAATACAAAATACTTAAAAAACTAGACATGGTTACAATAGGCGGCCTTATCGCTAGCTGCGAGCTCTTCCAGGCAACCTTTGGATGGACTGGATTATTGTTTAGTCATAAATAACTTAAAAAAGTATAATTTTTTTAATTTTTTATTTAATTAATGTGCAATTATTCGCCAGAAAGTAACTATAAGACGACATTATTCATTCATTAATTTTTTTATGAATTATTAAATATTAAAAATATTATTTTTATTCTACAAAAATATTATTTTAAGAAATCTTGTTTTGCTCACCCTACCTAAATTGTGCGATTTGACAGCTACTACGAACCAATATGGCGCCGGGTCAGTCCTATCCTTAGTTGAATCGTATTATACATATTTGATTCTTGTAACTGGCACAGTCAATGCGCCTGATGGTCTGTGGATTTTAGCAGGTCGATATGACCATGCCACCCATGTTTGAACTGGAATATTTTTAGGTAACTATAACCCGAAACGCAGCAGCACGAACCAGCGTTACCGGGAAGGGTGAAACATTCTCCAACAACCGTATCTTTAAGTCAAGGAGACCGCATATATTTCTCAGAAACGTTATATGATACAGATTCATACCGAGCATATTATCATTCCGATATGCCTTTGAGACTCGCCCACGCCCTCGACATGCTTTTCATATCAGTCTGTTCCTTTATGCGGGGTATGTATATACGCTGTGTGACGAGGATTTAATCTCCACACAAACGAACACATGAATAGAAAATTGTGTCCCACCTTTCTACAACGTCTCAATCCTGTGTTCAATAAGGCACGGCTTTTTATTTTGTATGAATTTGTGTTTTGTATAACCAGAATTGTGCCGGAATTATACAAACATAAATATAAACTCATGCCTTTTTTCCCAGAAGATAGAGGTGCTACCAGGACTCCTAAGTTTCGTCTTGTGTATTCCATCCCATGATGTGATGGGGGGCGAGACTATCGTCATATCGGGCACAAATTTCTGAGTTCGGGCTGATAATTGAAAAATCCATTATCAGTTTGCACGACCTGGGATTTAAACCCGAGGCCTCTACCGTAGTACAATATAAAATTATTTGCAGCAAATATGTAAAGGTTAAGACGATTCGTAAATACTCCTTGAAGCATGTGTGTAAAAGAAATAAATTGAGGCATTATTTTATACCTACGTGGGATGTAGGCATGGGTTAATCACATGCTCAAAAAATTTACTTATATTTTAACTATATCCGAAAATCAAAAACCAAAATAATATTTAATGTATCTATAAAATTCTATCTGTGACAAAATATCAAATTGTATACTGAAGTGCTATTTAATTTGGCTGCAGCGTTCTCAGTGCGTGGCATTAACGCCGTTAACTCCTATAACGTTTGAAGGGACGCGTACGAAGCGCAGCCGCCCGCCTCCATTTCACCCCACCCACCCCCATCCTTGCGGCGCGGCGGACTGTTG
This sequence comes from Hyles vespertilio, assembly GCA_009982885.2. Lineage (NCBI taxonomy): Eukaryota > Metazoa > Arthropoda > Insecta > Lepidoptera > Sphingidae > Hyles > Hyles vespertilio. Next base: position 28,362,585 of record CM042833.1, on the reverse strand, counting down.
ACTGTGGTCTCTGTGTGCGCTAATACACAAACTCACCGCTTGGTTTGGGATTGAAGCATTGACAGTCAGTCGCAGCTATACAGTAGGTATCTTACAACCCGTATCCTGAGTTTGCCTCTGTGTCTGTCCACCTGACATTTCCAATTTAACGGAAGACGGAATACGGCTTTACACGAACCATAAGCCGACTGCAAGGTCAACCATCGAACCCATTAGGTCTCCCTATACAAGGCCGATGGATTCGCTTTGAACGTGTTTGAATCATCTTCTAATAGCTCGTGTGCTGATGCTGTTTGAAGGCTCTTACTTGCATCCAATGCAACGGCGGATCCAGGGGGGAGGTCATGGGGGTCATGACCCCCCCTTGGGCTGGCCCCAGATTGACAATATTTATTAATTATCTTGTTGATAAAATTTATAAGCACATTTAATTATTTGTATGTCGATAAATAAGTAAAAAGTGTGTGTGTGTTCACAAATCACGCCTGTAACAAACTTTAAACAGTCATTATTACGAATTGGAGTGTTGAAATCGGACCCAGTGTTCTGACATGACCTATGACCATGACCATGACTCCCCTGGCGTAAAATCTGACATGAACTATAATGTGACCCTCCCCCCCCCCCAGGCGTAAAGCTGGATCCGCCCTTGATCCAATGTTTTTGATTAGTAAGTAAAGGTAAGGGCAATTTAATTAATAACTAATGGAATGCCCCTTCGCTCAGTTGGATTTCTTCGATTTGCAAGCGCGCTAAGGACAGAGAAATACGTAGTAACACTGTTTGTTCTACATTACTAGATTTGATTTAATATGGCTGAGTGAAGGGAAGTCGAAGGAACGACGAATCAGTATCCTCTACTTCTTGTGAAAGCCTAAAGTATGGCGATAAGCCTGCCCCCTATCACACCGTGAGACGGGACATACGAGGCGAAATTTGGGTGTACTCGTAGCACCTCTAAGTACTTATTCCTTCTGGGAAAAGGTGTGAGTTTATGTATGTAAAAAGCTTTAACGTCGTACGCTGAAAATGCCATTTACGAAAAATAGGCGTACTTGTTGTATTTTTGCAACAATTCAGAAACATTTTATAAAAAAAAAGATAAATAACAATAGATATATCAGTTGTACAAATATTTTAAGATTTAACTGTTTAAATGTATAAGAATAGTAACAACATTAGATCATCTTTTATTCGTTATTCGTGCATATTTGAAAAAAACATAGTTCATTCATTATAGTTATTTATTATAGCTTTGAAGTGAAATGTTGGTGTAACTCAAACACAGGAAAAAGAACTGAGAATCAAAAATATCTAATCGTAACAAACTTGAATCATAAAATATTCATCCCATCATATCATATCATAAATTAATCCCGAGCAACGTTATTATCTGGATAATTAAAATTTCCACCGAAATCGAGATTTCCGTCGAAGCTTCTTTTTTTGATCCAACGCAAGTTCTCGGATTCGTGTGGGAACTGGGAAGTGTAAATAAACGTGCATGCAGTGAAACCATACTAATTTGGACGAACAGTTTAAAATATGGAAAAATGATACCTTTATTAGAATACTAGCGATCCGGCCCTGCTTCGCCCGGGTGCAGATAGTTTTTCAGTCCAATCCACATCAACAACATATTATTTCGCGTACTTTTTGGTTTATATGTACCCTTAATGTGATCGCCGTCGACTATATTGCTTTTTCCGTCCCGTCCTGTTATATCCTATTATGTCCCATCTCATTCTTTTCCATGACAAAAAGCATGCCATCGTGTCCCCAGTCCCGTGCCATTCATTTGAGTTTGAAAAGAGTACCAGATATGTATAATTGGATTCCTTATTCGTACTGTACTGATCACACGGGAAAACAACATTTTTTAGAATAAAAGTAACCTATGTGTTAATCAGGGGTGTCAGCTATTCCTATAACAAATTTCATTAAAATCGGTCTAGCTGTTTTGTGTGAAAGAGTACAATTTTATTATTATGCGTGCTTAAGCTACTCACTAAAATTAAAGATTTTTTAAAAATCAATTGTTTTGGTGGTTTTTGTCACTGTGTATCATTGAATAATTAATCATTAAAAAAGTTGGATAATTCGAAGCTTGAACAAGCTTGTCTTAATTTCAGGTCCGCGCTCCATTTTTTTGTTGCATGCCTGGTAATAAGCAATCGTCAAGCTCAGAAGCATGGTTTGGACCTGACTTACGATATAGTAAAAGTGGCCCTCGGATTTTGACACTGGATTACTCTAGAAATATTGACCATGTAGAAAAAGATATACTGTTTGTAAACTTCAAAATATACTCTTTAAAATGTTATTATAGTCCTGTGATGAAAAATAGTAATTCTGTGTTAAATATTTGACTGAAGAAAAGGAAAAAAAAAAGATTGCTTAAGGATATTTTGAAAACTTTTTATATCTTTTGAACGAAGAATACTCTGGCCGGGCATAGTGGCGACATTGCACCTGATGGTAAGCACAAATGCCGCCCAGGCAGAGTATCCATTGGCATCGGACGGCAGTCTCATGCCAATGGAAACAATTATGCCGGCCTGCTAAGGTGCCTCTTCACACTACGGCGGAAGGACCCAGGATTGCGGTAGAATACGCTTAGAGAGGCGACATACCTCCGGAGTTGTAGCGACTCTAAGTTGCTCGTAACGTCTGCATCATTCACAATACGGATGGCCCGCCGCTGCAATCCATCCAAGGCATCGAGCAGGTACTGGGCGGATCCATCCCAGAGGTGCGAACAGTACTCCATTCCCGGCCGGACCTGCGCTTTATACCTATACAAACGATAAAGCCGACCGGGCGTGAAGAACCGACGCACCCTGTTCAGGACTCCAACCCTGCGTGATGTGGCAGATATTACGCCATCGATGTGATTCCTTGGATTGAGATCACAGCGGATATCCACACCAAGGGTACTCAGGTCATTCCGCACTGAGAGGGGAGCACCCTGAAGAATGGGGAGGGGAGAGAACGGGGATTTTTTGCACGTGAACGCACACGTGCTGTCATCTGCATAGCAATGAATGTTGCCAAGCGACAACATGTCATTGATATGCAGAATAAACAAGGTGGGCGACAGCACCGAGCCCTGTGGAACTCCGGCATTTACCGACATGAGCGCCGAAGCGTGTCCGTCAACGACTACACGTATTCTACGCCCATGCAGAAAGCCGGAAATCCACGAACACAGGTTGCCGGGCAGACCGTATGCCGGAAGCTTGGAAAGAAGACCACGGTGCCAGACCCTGTCAAACGCCTTGGCTATGTCGAGGCTCACAGCAGGAGCCTCGCCACGCCGGTCGATCGCCTCATCCCAGCGATGCTGTACAAACGCTAGAAGATCACCCGTTGATCGATATTGACGGAATCCGTATTGTCTGTCACTAATCAACGAGTGATCCTCCAGGCAGTGGCGTAACTACACAACCTGGGGCCCGTGGCAAAATCATCGGATGGGGGCCCCCCTTTTTGTATGGAGCGGAAAACTGTTAAGCTTATTTTCCAGTACCCCGGAGAAGACCGAAAGGAATATATTAGTGTCACTGGCCTGCCAGTAAATTGAGGCTGAGGCGGGTCCCTAACAAAAATTTGCGCTAGCATACCAAATAAAACCCTGACCTCCGCATTTCGGGCGGTACTGCACATCTACTAGTCGAGTGGGTCGGAATGTGTCCCTGCAACGGTTCTTAAGATGTCCGCCCCTGAGATAACCCTCGTACTCACGCCTCTTTTCTATTAAAACAACCTAGGCCCGGCTTCATGGAATATCATCCATGTTCATCCAATCACCAAGAAAGGTGACCAGTCGGATCCTTCGAATCGCAGGCCGATTGCTGTCACATGCTGACTCTCCAAGGTCTTGGAGCGAGTTATAAATATGCAGCTCTTGACGTAACTTGAGGATCACCAACTGAGAGTCATTTGGATGGTGATCTTCTCGTTTATCTCACCCACCACTGACGGCCGAGTCGTCTCCTCGTCCCCGTTGTGTGACCTGTAAAGGCACACGTAGATGCGGCTCAGGGAACCAAAATCCACGTGCACCCACAGAGCGGAGAAGGAGGGGTCCTCCATGCAGCGCAGACAGCGACAGCAGACGTCCGACCGAACAAACAAGCATACCCCGGCTTTAGGCTTGAAGTTTTCTTCAAGCGAATAACCGGGGGACAGCAAGTAAGAATTGTCGGTCGGACAACGAATCTGCGTCTCCGTCAGGAAGAGCAAAGCAGGCCGGGCCGTCTCGAGATGGTGGTGGACGGCATTGAGGTTCGTATGGAGACCGCGGATCTATATCAATATTTTCCTTGCGTTCGTGACCGTTTGACAAAGACTTGGTTGGATGTCGATTATTGCGTATCACAGTTTCTCACGGGCCATGGTAACTTTAGGTCTAAACTTTACTCTTTTAAGCTTGTTGAATCGCCTGCATGCCCATGTTCAACACCTAATTGCGAGTATGAGCAGTCCGCGCATCATATACTTTGGGAGTGTAGTCTTTGGCAGAATGAGCGTAAAACTATGCTGGATAGTATGCAGATATCATCTGGAGTCGTATACTACATGGACCTTGTAGAGACTAGGAAGAACTTCCGTGCTTTCCGGCGTTTTTGCCATACTTATTATTGGAATCAAGTCTAAAAGCTCACATAATAGGTCCCATTTAAATGTAGTGATGATGTGATCCGTGGTGCTTTACAGCTGGCTTCTCCGGCTGTAAAAGTCTTTTTACGAGGTTATTTACCTGTTTAGTTCATTGTTTTGTCGCCCGCTTTGCACGGAGGGAAGTGGACAATCATTTATTTCCAACTCCTCCTATTAATTTCACTTTCTGATTAATTTCGTTGCGGGTTAAAGACAAGTTAGACATTCCCGGAGACTCGCCGAGCTTCAATGCTCGGTGTCATTACATTGCGTGCCACTGTTGATCCTGGCTCACAGGAGTTACAGTGGTGGGTGTGAGGGTGGGACAGTCTCCAAAGACCGCGGATGTTGGCGAACTCCATAGTGAACGCGGTGGTGGGGTTATGCACCGCTAAAGGACCTGCTCTGTTTATATGCACTGTCATGAATTTAAAGACGGGTTGGGTTCGGTGAAGAGGCACGAGGAGCTTCAGGCCGGGCACTAAGAAGACCGAGTGAGCACCGGCACAAAATAGTCGACAGGAGCGGAATTGATCCGCCGGACGGAAGGGCCCCCGTACCCTCCCGGGATGGGCCGCCGGGAACACGAACTGTGTCACTCATTTGGCACTACCCAGGGGTCACGTGTAGGGAAACTAGAGTTTAACCGTAGAGAATTCTTAAAACGTGTTTTGAAAGGTGTAAAATTACTGTATACACCAAAAACCATCGTATTTTTCAAATATTTCTTTTTTCTTGTTCTAAATGTTTTTTTAGTTGCTGACATATTAATGTCACAAGTAAAATATGTAAATAACACATTAATTTTGTAATCGTATAAAACCATTTATAAAACGAAAATATTTACGATCTTTTGACCTCCAAATGCGTTTTTAGTTGTCAAAATATGAGCAACGATTTTTCTTTTTTCTAATTTTACCATATAAGACATGTTAATACAATAAGGTAGATTATGTTTGTTATTATGAAAACCTAAGTATCTCAAACAATATGTTAAATACATATATTTAAGTTTCAAGTTTAGATGATTTACCTTCATATCAACTGAAAAAAAATATGAAACGACTGATTTTCCATTCCACTGATTTGGCTTGAATGGCACCGTAAATTGTATTCATTTTCAAATTTTATCCAATGTTTACTTTAAACAAAGTCAAAATATTCTATCACTAAACTGAACAACTGAACAGCTTTATTTAGCTGCCCTTGCAGACAGAGAAATAATCAATTACTTGCTCCCTGTATACTGTTTCGAATAATTATTATGGATACGTTTGTAACCTATGTTTGTAACCAGCGTTTGCAACAACTAACGTTCTAAGCGGCAAGCCATATCAATAGCTGTCAGTGTCAACATGGCGTATTTGCATTATGCTTTATAATAGTATTGCTAGTTTCCACAGGTATTGCTTTACTAGAAATGAGTTGTCAAGCGTGGTCGCCTTTGAGCTGGCCACAAGGGACATTTAATTGGCTACATTCAATTTAACATACCGGGTATCTCAATACTGCTACCGAAAACGAAGCCGGGTGGTAGTTTTAGTGGCTACAAACACAATGCAATTAAAAATTTCGCATAGACACGCGACAATTATTTTTTATGATTTTTTAAATATCGTCATTTTTGGGTGGTAAATCCATAGTTTTTGCTAAAATAATAATTTAAACTCTTTTATACCTTAGAGTATTTATAAATAAAAGGGTATACACTATTATTTTAGGAAAAAATGTATTTACCACCCAAATATGGTCATAGGAAAAAAATAACAAAAAAAAAGTTGTCGCTTTTTTTTGCAACTTTTTCTGTTGCATTGTGTCTGAAGTCGCTTAGACTACCACCCGGCTTCGTTTTCGGTAGCAGTCTTGATATACCCTGTATATTGAGTGCGGGAATAAACAAGGTTTTTTTTACACAAGCAAACTAATGTTTACAATTTCTGCGGTAAAATAAAGTGTAGGTATATTGAATGCCAACAATTCTCAGGATTTCTTCTAAAAGTGGCAAAGCACGAATAAATATGTACGACTATGTGCAGTAGGAGGGATTTGTGATATATCTGTGACAAGCCTGGGTTGAAAACAAGATATTTAAATTTTGTCAGTTTGGTTCAGTTGCAAGCTAGCTCTTCAGTACTTTAATGTGTTTTATGTCAATCGGCCTAACAAGAGAGTGTCGAATGTCGAATCACATTGCCCTATCGTTAATAATTTTGGTCACGAGCGTTCACTTATTTGCATATAAATACCAGCTGTTGCTCGCCGTTCCTCTGCGCTGCGCCAAAGTTTATTTGTCAAGCTAACTAATCAAAGAAAATTTTTATTTTACATACTTGCCAAATATAGGATTCGTTCACAATTGGAATCTTGATTAAACTATTCAAAGGGTGCATATTTATAAAATAATTTGCGGAGGATACTAAAATTGTATGTAAAAGATGTAAAACAACACTAGATAGCCTACTCTCACTAGGCTAGCGAAGTGGACTATATTCCATAACCACTCTCAATCGTATTTTGGATGTAGAGGAGGCCCGTACCTTGTAGTGTGTCGTATATGGATTGATACAGATGTGAAACAGAGTCTATATGTAAACAAATTCTTACTCCAGCGCTCATTATAAGTACGTATGTAAGCGTCTCGTTTAATTTATTTCTTCTATGATATAAAAAAAACAACTTTTGTGGGATACATTAAAGTAGAGTTATTAGTGCGATCCCCGAATTCATAGAATATGTTATTACGTATATTTTTTCGTAATGAGTTCTCGGAATCCTAACGGAAACATGAGTGACCTCAGCACCACATAGCGAGTGTACTTACTAGTCCTATATATAAACAATATTATTCTAGCACTTAATAATATTATATATATATAGGACAGACAGATACAGTCCGTCCAGACAGAGTGTCGAAAGGCAGTGTGGTCCCATGCGATTCGATACAATGATGTATGCCTGCAATGCTGCTTCTTCACACTACGGGAAAGGATCAACGATTATTATTGGACGTAGGGAACTCGTTTGACGGCAAACCATTCCACAGCTTGACAACTTGGTACAACTATATCAATAACCAGCAATAAATACCGTTATTTGAGGTACAATGATCAATATGTCGAATTTCTAAGACATTTTAAGCACAAGAACTCACTATGCGGTGCCATTGGTTGGTACCTAGAGAATAAGCGGCGAGATCGGGTGGACCGTCTAAACCATTGTCTAAACTATGAAAAAGGGAAAGATCATGGATTAAAACATTGGTTATAAGGAATGGAGAAAATATACACAAAATCGATCCCAATCTTCTTCGAGATCTTTCAGCGCTGGCTACTCCTAAGTGAAACAGGCATGACGTTATGCTTGTTATTTATAAATTAAAAATATGTTTTCATGTTATTGATATCATTTTGTGGAATGGACGTTAATAAATGTAAAAGCACATAAAAGATAAATATTTCAATAAATAATAAAATGAAAGAATAAAACCGAACATGCATATTCGATACTGCGAAATTATTTCAAACCGCAACCGATAAATAATATACATATATTTCCGGTGAATTTTTGTTAATTTGTGTATGAACGATGTGTCCAGGTCGCATTACATAAAATTCAATCAACTATAATCCAGGAAGCATTATTGGTTACCGATACGTACGTATTAACCTACTCTTTTTAGTCCGGTAAAACTTCAAACATTTACCCGATGGCTCTAAATAATCGCTTACCTCCAATCATACCGCCTATGAACATTTATGACACTTGGAATGACAGTGGCCGATAAAGGTAAGACCGGGACAAACATACATACATTTATATACTCACGCCGTTTACCCTAACGGCCGATGCCAATAATCAATCGAAAAAATTAGATTGAAGTCTTGGCAGCGGCTGTAAAAGGAGTAGGCAGAGATGCCAGGACACCCACATTTCGCCTTGTATGTTCCGTCCCACAAAGTGATAGGGGGCGAGCCTATCACCATATCGGGCACTAATTCCTGACTTCCACTTAACCGGGACGAACAAAGAGATAGTATAGGACCTCCGACAGCAGACCAACCGAATGGAACACAACAGCAAAGCCGTCTTTGTCTGTGGTTTTCTGTGAGATAATAGTACCAGCCTTATCGATGTATGTACTATTTTTCTAATAAGCAATATTAAAGGGTCTTTCATCTTCCTTAACTACAGCATGCCATTATCATATTAAAAAATATATATTTTCTATCAGTTTATAACAGTGACAATAAAAAAAAACATACATTATTGTAAAGAAGCATAGTACAGGTATCGAAGCAACGGGTTACTCTTGTCCGCAATGCATAATTTGCCAGGAGTTTTTTTTTTTTCATGAAGAGGTGGCATATGACCCCACTAAGTTAAAAACCCAAAATACTTACAAAAATGGCGTCCGCTAGACCTTTTTTGTAGATAATTAAATTCCCCATCTTTTTTGTTCAATATTTTTTTTGTACCATTAACCGTTCGCGATTTACAATGTTATTAATTTTCATTTTATACCTTTTTTACAATAAATTTTACATGGATTTTTAACAAAATTTACTATTTCCTCATTGCTTTGTTCCCTTATGCGATCAGTACTTAATTGATTACGTGATAATCATGGAGAAATCATTGGATTTCATAATTACGCTATGCATCCTTCGTTTCCATTGACCTTGATTCGGTAGTACACCATTCAACGTGCGATAAAGTATGGGTGAAAAGTTGTTAAGAATTTATTAATAATAATAATAATAATAATATATATATAATATATATATAATTTATTGATTTAAAAGTTTAGTCATTAACAATTTTTTGTTTAAACAATTATTAACAAAGATATCGGCAAAAAGGCATGAAACGAATATTAATAACATTGTAAATCGCGAACGGTTAATGGTACAAAAAAATTATTGAACAAAAAAGATGGGAAATTTAATTATCTACAAGAAAGGTCCTTAGCATGATGGGCCTAAAGTGGACGGTTCCGGAGATATGGCTTCAAACGCGTTTTCCAAAATGGCGGCTCTAGCGGATGCCATTTTTGTAAGTATTTTGGGTTTTTAACTTAGTGGGGTCATATGCCACCTCTTTATGAAAACAAAAAACTCCTGGCAAATTATGCAGGAAAAAATGCTTCGTTGCCTGTACTATAGGTGGGAGATTCATATTGTAATTTTGTATAGTATACTGTATTATACTTACCAAGCCCTTTATTTTGATACCCATATTGATGGGATTGAAAAATACATTATCCGCCATTTTGTAGCAGTGGCCATCTTTGATTTTGATTTTGTATAGTGCACTGAATTCTACTTGACAAGCCCTTTCATTTGATATCCATATTGATGGGATTGAAAAAAACTAAGTTGTCCGCCATATTGTAGCGGCGGCCATCTTAGATTCACAATAATATTGAATATGGATAATTGTATTGTCACCAGAATCAAAGGCGTATACCAAATTTCAGATCAATCGGTTAACGGGAAGAGGGTTAAATTTCAATTACTAAATTTGACCCAAACAAACGGGGTGAGCTAAATAAAACCGTTTAATAATAATAAAAATGAATTGCGTAGGAACTTGGCATTCGCGTGTGTTAACATAGATAGATATACTTAGAAGATTGATTATAATTTTTGTAAATATATATTCCACATTGTAAATTATGTATTGAAATGATTGTTTGTGAAATAAATTCATTAGGATAATTGAGAGGATAATATAAAAACATAAATTGTATATGTAAGCCTGAAGTGGCGGTAGTATTAAGTTGTCATTCGGATTGGTATAACTATAAATACCAGTCTCCGGCGGATAGGAGACACATTTCGATCTTGAGGCGTCGCGCTGAGCGGAAGCTCTGAGAGTGAGCAGTGAGGAGTACCAGGATTGGCAAGTTAAGTAATTAATATTAAGTTTTGATGCTTATTGTTCAGAATAATTAGATATTATTCTGTAACATTGTAATTGTCGATTGTGGTAGAATTAATCTATATTATTGTACCAAATTATGTCAATTTCTGTGAAATAAATAAGATTTAATATAATTGATAATTTTGTAACATTATAATAATTACTGACCATTATGTTAAGTGCGTGGTGGCCTGTTGGTAAACGGACTAGACGCGACTGCCAACATGTTCACGGTGGTCGCGGGTTCGAATCCCAGGGCACACCTCTGACTTTTCGGAGTCATGTGTGTATTGATAGTCAATCACCACGCACTAAAACGGTGAAGGAAAACATCGTGAGGAAACCTGCATACCATAGCCAATTTATAAAAAATTCTATGGTATGTAAGTCCGCCAACCCGCACTAGGCCAGCGTGGTGGACTATATGGCCTAACCACTCTCAATCGTACTGTCGATTGTAGAGTAAGCCCGTGCCCTGCAGTGGGACGTATATGGGCTGATACAGATGTTAAGTGATATGGGTGAAATATATAATTATAGATAATTATATATATTGAAATACCCATATTTGTATTTTTTATATACCTCTACAAATCTGCATTTTTACTCTATTTCGCCGGAGCTCCACACTCCAAGGCATTTCGACAGCGACTAATGTAACAAATCATCCGTTCCGCGGCAGTGATGCTTGCACCACCTTGCGACGCGTCAAACGCTTGTATTTCCCTTCTAACCATATTCATCTGTTCTGTGACACAGACCAATAAGAAAATAGTATATATTTATGTTATTTTTACGCGAAAACATCGACACACTAAGAATAAAACTGTAGCATATTATAATAGTTTTACTTTCACTATTATATTATATACATACCTACATGTTGTTCAACTCCATAAAATGGATAGTTAAGTCTTTGTTATATAGTACATATAGCTTTAACTCATCCTTAATAAATAAATAAAATGAAAATAATCAACATGGTAAAATATATGGAAGTAGGTACCTATCAAAAAGATACCTGAAATTCTAAAGAAATAACCGATTAAAATCATGATATCAATTCCTAGCTTAATATTATTTACCTAAATATTGCTTTTGTTCCATAACTTGCATAGGATGCGGAATAAAGTCTGTAGCCACATTGGTGAAAAGTGAGTCCAATTTTTACTTAAATTATTATTTTGGTTTATTTCCATTTGTAAGCGAATAGTCCAATCCTGAAGTTCATCCTCCAGACATTAAAAACGTTCTATACAAAAAATGGTTGCCTGTAAAGTCGGTTTTACGGGCGAAGATTTTACGTGACAACGTCTTTTTCTCGGTAGAATATTTATTGATATGAATATAATTAAATTGCACAATAGGAACAAGGAATTGAATGAAAATAAGAATTGCACAAATTTTAACTATAGAAATATATTTTGTTTACTAAAACATTGTACATGTAAACTTAAACTTAACTAATTCCTATTTGACGTTTGATGACGTGACTCATCGTAACGTTACCGGGCGTTACACTTTTTCATAAGTGACTCCCAGCCGCAACCTAATTTAAGACGTTGTCACGTCAATAAGAAAAATCGTATTTTGCCTGCTCTCGATTGTCGAGCTCGTCAAGACGATTCCTCTGACTCCAAACACGGGGGGTTTACTTTAAGAAATGACGGAGTTATGCCTGGACAAATATTTTAGGGGAGAGAGGGAGGAATTTGGGGATTTGGTTGGGGCCAATCTGTAGAGCTCACCGAGCCGGTTCCAAAGATACCAAACTCGGTGGGTCTACGATCTATATTGGCCGAGATAGGATTGGGGGGGGGTGAGGTAAATTTCCGGGGTGGGGGTAAGGGAGGGTGGGGGGAGGAAGGTTTCGTGGGGAGGCTAACTTAAATTAATTTTTTGGAGGTAAAATATTTTTTTTTGGGGGGGTAATTTTTTGCGTAATTTGGGATTTCTGGCGGGGTCAATTTGTAGCCCTCACCAAGACGGTTCCGAGGATACCAAACTCGGTGGGTCTACAACCTATGTTGGCCGAGATAGGATTGGGGGGGGTGAGGTAAATTTTCGGGGTGGGGGTAGGGGAGGGGGGGGGGGTAGGTTTCGTGGGGAGGCTAATAGGCACTATTTCGGAATAAGGGTGGGGGAAGGCAGGGGGGGGGCTATGGGACAATTTTGGAAAAAGTGGGTGAAACTGAAAAATAATTCTCTAGTGCTGCGCGCGCACCGTTACGTTACCGGGCGTTACACTTTTTCATAAGTGACTCCCAGCCGCAACCTAATTTAAGACGTTGTCACGTCAAAACTGGATCCACTTAAAAGTTTGCAAGTATGCGCGTGTACATACCTCACATTGGAATAATAATCTTCAAAATTTTCTGCTTGACTGTGTAAAATAACGAAGGTCAAGGATCTTAATTAAAGTTCTAATATTCGCAAATCTTATTTTTAAAATACACATGTAAAGATCGCTACTCGTTAACTTAATTAATCAAGGTTTTGCAAACATTTCGTAACATGACAAACAGCGATAGTGTATCCCGTCCGTTTGTATGTCATAAAAAATATAATAGGCATTGCTGGACAACTGTCACTTTAGACCGGCGAAATCTGCGGCGCACAAAAAGATTTTTGTTGTCAAAAACGAACACGTATTTTTATACTTTGCAAATTAAGCAAATCAAAAAGAACTGACTCAAGTAATTTGCAGACACAGGACAATGTGGAAAGTAATTAAGAAATCAATAGAAATCAAAAGAAGTTATCGTTGCAACTTACAACGCGTATCCCAGACTACGAGTAATTTCGTAGTATATAATTTTAATAATAAACTACATGTACACTAACACCCGTATTCTAAGAAGTTTCCTCAAATCTTCCTCAACCTCATCTGTGTCGAGGTGACGTTTAAAATGAATTCGACGAATCCTCGAAAATGGTATGCTAGGTTAAAAATATATCTTTCCTAGAGGATAGGAGGAGTGAGATTGAGTCGAGGAAATACGTCATCAAATACGTCATTGATGTGTTAATAAGGTACAGATTTAACAAAAACTATTTGACATTTCAACATTATGCTCACTTGAATTGTGACAGTCAAAATCTGTCATGTAAATAATAAACACTGTTTCCATAGTGAAAATATTTCCTCAAGTATTCCTTAAGGTAGGTCGCGAGGTACCTTGAGTTCGACAGTTGATTCTTTTCCTCGAGAAAAGAAAAGTATTGAGTGACGTTGAGTGGAGGAGACTTTTTTCTACTATGAATACAGATTTCCTCCAGTCAGGCCGAGTGGAGTCGAGACATTTTCGAGAAACGTCTTAGAATATGAGTGTGAGTGACGTTGAGTGGAGGAGACTTTTTTCTACTATGAATACAGATTACCTCCAGTCAGGCCGAGTGGAGTCGAGACATTTTCGAGGAACGTCTTAGAATATGGGTGTAAAAATCCCAAGGAGAGAGGAATTACAACCGGAAACATGTCCTATGGCAAAACTAGAAGCTACAACTTTTAAGCTTAGTGCCAATCGCTTACACTTTTCCTGGTGACCTGAAGCTGACGTCATAATATGATTTACCTTTGGATTTACCTTTAAAATATTTATAAAACAGAATTGTGTGTATTATCAATCACTGTGTTTTATACAAACATATTTAAACTAGGTTTTTGTGAATCAGTTTATTCCATAGACATAATCTATACATTATGGTAAATAAAATTGAAGTGTCTGTTTGTAAAGTGAAAATAAAAATATATGTCCAACTACATATCGTTATAAACACGATACCTATAACGAAAATTATATTAATATTTTTTGTCTGTCTTTCTGTCGTCTGTTTGTAATCGCTAATCTCGAGAACGGCTGTACCGATTTTGATGGGACTTTCATTTGCTCACATTTTGATGGGATTGTTTAAAATTATTAATACTAGCAGTGTACATTCTTAACTCTTGTTAAACTATCTCTGTGCTATAAGAAGCAGATACTAATCAAGTTTTATGGTTTATAGTTCTACACCTTCTGTACTCATCGTCTTTTAATTGCGATAATAATCATAATCGGTCGATAAACGAGTAATTTTATCGTTATCGCACGCGAACTATTTCTTTATCTTCTCAAAGTTTAAATTGGAGAAGGCATTAGATAAATGCTTTACCAGAGATAATAGGTCCTTCAGAGGGATTACTCGATGCGCACGTTATGAAGTATTAATGTATTGAGAAATAATTGACCCTTGAGACTGACTTCATGCAACTGCGATACAGTTCTCTGATTGTGTTAATAATTTTGTTATAAATGAAGGAAAATGCAACTAGATCATCACTACATAGTATAAAACAAAGTCGCTTTCTATGTCCCTATGTCCCTTTGTATGCTTAAATCTTTAAAACTACACAAGAGGAAGGTTTATATGTATAATACGTACATATTATTGTACAGAAATCTATTTGTACCCGGGCGAAGCTGGGCCGGGCCGCTAGTACAATATAATCACGTTACACCGTCTTTGGAAAGGATACGTATTACCCCCTGACCAGATAGTAATAATTGATTAAAGCATTAATACCAAGCCATAAATAAGATTTAAAAAATAATTAGAATTATTACCAATGAGATAACAGTACCTATATCAGATATTATTAGCCAGTCGCATATTGCAAAATCAACGTGGTTATGTAATTCAGATAATCCAAATTAATGTTGTCAAGGTATTTGATAAGATATTCACTTGTTTATGAAATTACTGATGCATTGAGTTGTGATAGATATGTAATTAGTGCGTCAGTAGAAAACATTCGCCAGCTTAGAATGAAGCGGTCATTCGATGAAAATAATGAGTATTTTAATGGAACTATTATACGCAGTAAACCATCAATATCAATACACTAGATAAGACGTTCTTTATAACAAACGTGTCCCACCCAGGTGCGGTGCATGCACCGCACACGAATCAGTCTGCCGCGTGACAGCTACGCAGCAGTACGCCTCTTTGTTTATATTTATAAGTAATTTATTTTGATATATCCCCGTCAAACCGACTGCAAAAATTTCTGAAGTTACAATATAATTAAAGAATACAAGGTAAGTGATATAATATTGTAGTATAATGTCGATAATACAGTAGTGCGATTCACGTAACTTTATGACGCACCGATCAAGTTGCGGTGCGGTTACAATTAAGTTTACGCTTTGGTACAAAATGGTATTCTTGTAAGTGTTTAGCTGCGCGTGAACTGCGCGTGAGCTGCGCGTCAACTGTACGTCAGACGTATGAAATTTGTTTGAAATTGACATAAACGCGCAGCAGTAGACTATGCTAAAACGTTTGCGTGACGCGAACTTGACGCGAGCTTATTTGACAGCGGTTGTCAAAATTACGAGAATACGAAAAGGGCTGTTTTGATCGAAACTTAACCGCAACTGCACTGCAGCTGAACTTAATAAAATACGTGAATCGCCCTACTGATCTTTTACTTATTATTAAATTAAATATTATAGAGCTCGTTAAAATACCAGGTGAGCTCCTTAATCGTATGTCTCATTTCCGCGCATAAAAATTGCCCGTCGAGTGAGAGAGACGAACTGTATTAGATATAGATTATTCATGGGACATTTATATCAGTCGACTAAATAGGCATAAACTATTCGAATACATTACAAATACAAATATCTAGGACGAATGTAGTTGCAAATTGATTTCATTTTAATTATATGTTGTTAATTAATAACACATAATATGTGTGTTGTATGTATGTTTTGAAACAGTGGATAATTTGTAGACCCCATTTCTTAATATGAATTACTTAATGGACTATGTTGGAATTTCGAACCTATTTATTGTTATTGAAGACTAATATCACTTAAAATTGTTTTAGATTCTTACGCGTCGGTTACGAAAGAAGGAGATCTCGATAATATTTGTTCAGAATTATCGGAACGGATATGTGGCTACCATCAGAACATACCTATATTTGTTCAATTCATTTTCCACACGAAAATTTTAGATATTCCAAATGCGAAAGGCATTTTTAAAAATTTCTGTGGTACCTTTCCTTCTGTCTAGTAGTCCCGAAAAAAGTTTATCAGCTTGTTAAAAATTCACGAAAGTTATTATAATAAATGTCAGAATCATTTCTTCATCTTATTGTAAAACTGTGATAAACTTGTATACTTTTAAGAGCATTTAATTTTATTTAGATCTTTTCCATGAATTATTCACGTAAAAACATTACAAAATATATCATTGCTATGACGGTATTGATACTTAGGCAGTACCTTAGGAAAAACTATTATTGATATTATCTGTATTTTCTGTCTAATAATCTTTGATCATAATTTGTAATATTCAAGAAAACGTACTAGATGTCGCTACTGAGCTTTTGACAAATACGGGGCAAATAGTTTCTATGACGCGCCTCGTCTATCGGTAGAATATAAGCCAATGCAATAAACATTGCATCTCAGACATTGACTTATTTGATATAGATGATATCGATGATCTCAGACATTACATTACAAATCATCTATAGAGCCACAAAGTTATCTGGCCCGGTGGCATGGACGTAGTATCAAATGGACTCGACATTCGAGTTCCACCGTAAGGGACAGACATAAAGTAAAAAAAAAAAGCATTTTTATTTTTTATGCAAATATAATCCTATTTTTCAATGTATTCTATGAAATACTAATTGCAGATGTTAGTAATAATGAACGTCTACATTTATTTTTACCAATATACTAAATAAAATGCACTTACCAGTGAGAGGTTATATTTTCATATTATCGTTTAGATCGGCTATCACAGCCAATAATAAAGCAGCACACCATACCTTTTGTCTTATAATCAGTTTCAACACTCTTTTACATACATTTTTGACCGCAAATATTCGTAAAATACTCAGTAATTCAAGTTTATAACAAACCGCAAAATTATGTGAAACTATGACAAGGACCGCAAATTATATTTTGTCACTTTCATTTTTTAAGGTTTATGCATAAGTCTAAGTGAGATGGACTATATATGTCAAATGCATGTCAAGTCTATTGATACTACGTCTATGCCCGGTGGCCAAAAGTGGAAACAAATACGTCATTTGGAATTGTCAATCTATCTGGCAGTCGCTGACATATCGGCCATTAGTTGTTTACTCAATGTATTTATTTTTCCTGCATTATTTAAAACTAGTGAAAATTGCCGAAAACTTTAAAAAGTGATGCTAGGAATGTTAAACTTCAGGTATTAAATTTTCCATAGGAAGAAAAGCGGCTTCAGATACCAATAATACCCTTCGAAAAATTGTATCAACGCGTAGCTGCCGCCACAAGTTTGTGTTGTCAGCTTTACAAAATAAATTCCACGAAAACAGAACTTTGTACGTACTAGTACAATAGATGTAAGTTCATATCATAAACTAAAATTTATCGTTACGTGTGTGGTGGCCTGTTGGTAAATGGACCACCAATGACCACAACCACATTTCGCGGTGGCCGCGGGTTCGAATCTCAGGGCACCCCTCTGACTTTTCGGAGTCATGCGTGTATTGATAGTCAATAAACACACACTAAAACGGTGAAGGAAAACATCGTGTGCATACCAAAGCGATTTATAAGAATTTCTATGGTACCTGTGTAAGTCCACCAACCCGCATTAGGCCAGCGCGGCGGACTATATGGCCTGTGACATGGCCTAACTACCCTCAATCGTACTCTCGATTGCAGAGGTGCCCGTACCCTGCAGTGGGACGTGTATGTGCTGATATAGATACACTTGTTTAAGGGTTTTGACTTCTTTAAGGGGGAACGATTTGTTAGAAATCTTGTGAAGGAAAAAAAACATGCAGATGAAACTGGTCCACTCATTTTCCCGACACTATTGATCGGATTGAAAAATCTTACTTTACCCACTTTATTGCAATATCTATTTTTAATGGCAACACCAAATTCGATTACAACGACTCTCTCACCGGGTCAGTTAAGTTTGGGGGACTATAAGATATTTTGGCGTCTAAATGCATTGTTGTCATGCTGTTGTCAAAATATTAGATACAGTTTTTCTCGGTTTTTCTCTAATCAAATTTCATTATGATTGACATTTTAATACTATTAGATTACGATTTTAATTCTTGTTGCTTATATCAATGATGTTTTAATAAAGATGACGCATATCCATATTGCGTGATGTTTAAAAACTGTACTGCTATGCATATACATACTTATTTGTTAATACTTTATGACAATTTTAGTGAATGAAACAGATTATACAGAAAGTACGAGACGAAAAGAGATAGCATTGCGCTATCCAAACATAGAATCGAAGCGATAGAAACAGAAGGGTGACGATAAATAAAACAACCTATTTGGTTTTATAAGTATTTAATATATTAACTTTGAGGTTGCTACATGAGTCTACCTGAAACAAATATATTTTTATTTGCTTACAAACTTGATAAAATAAAAAAATAAATTGATTGCCGTTTTTTATATTAGTTTATGGTAAACATGCAGTGAAAAATGTCTCTTATTAATATTTTTTGTTGTTGTAATGATGACAAGTGATACGACCGCTCGTGGACATAAGCGAAACCAAGACACCTTAAATTACAAAGTAATGCTTGGCATTCACTGCGCTCGCCATCCCGAGACATAAGATCTTAAGTATAAGTACAGCGATCACTCGGGAGAGAATGTCCTTTGAACCGGAACATAACATGGCATTTAAACTGCCGTGTGGCGGGGGAAATAGACATTGCGGTGGTACACATGGTGGTAACGTATGAGCAACCTGCCACTAGTAAACAACCGATACTACAACCGATGGTGCAGGTTTTTAGGTGGATATATATATTTTCTTGGTTGTATATTTTTATTCATAATTAAATGTGCTAAACCAATATTAATCAGTTTTAAAGGCATCCAGTCACGATCCCCTCTTTTTGTCCGAGCTGTGCTTAGTGCATATCCATTTACGTCTCAAAAGCTCATCACGTGGAAATCTGGAAACATTCAATGATATATGTAAATATAGTTATTCAAAATATATGGGGAAGCTAATGTATTTTGTAATGTTCGTGGTTGGATTAAGTTATTTATTATGAAATAATTCATAAAAAATAACTTAATCGTTTTAAATATGATTGAATTAGAAACAAATATACAACTATCCAAATCCATTCAAACTTTCATCGTCAATTTTCTGTATGATCGGTTTCGCTTCTGACTTGTTAATCTATGACGTACGCTTTTTGTCCCTATCGCACTTCACAATCTTTGTATTAGGCGATCCTTCTTACACAATTGAAGGCGGTGTTTACTAATTTAAAATAAAAATTAAATTTTGTGTGGTTTTTATATACTTACGTATGGTGTGTAGGTCCAATTTAGTTTCATATTTTTGCACCATTGTTTTAACACTTTTAAAACACACAATTCGACACTTTAGACAATATTTTCGAAATAAATTATGTTGACAGCACTGAGGTCTTCCCTCTGTCACCGTTGCTATGCGACTAGATGAAATTACACCAATTGCCCGAATTTGAACGCCTCACTTTTGAAGTGCTAGTGCGATATCTACGTCGTATTTGTATAATATATCATTGGCTTATATTATAAAAACAAATATCTATTAATGCGCTAAGTATATATTTTAAAATCTTATTTGTAGTTCCATATTTCGCCACATGCCAATATAAATAATGTAGACGGACGCTTGTACGTCGCGTCAGGTGCAATAATCTGTCGCAACTAACCCTTAATCAGGTTAGAGCAGACAAAAGCCGTGCGTAGCACCAATTTGTTCGGTAATACCATGGCTTTGTGCTAAGACCATGCAGTTACCACATTGTCAACCGTTAACAGCTTTAGCATTGTAACAACATACGCCAGCGTTCCACAAGTCTCGGGTAATAGGCACCCGATTATAGGTTGCTAGGTTTATATTTATTAATATATCAATAAAGAGCTCACGTGATATGGTACGTTGACGATGGTTAAGATGTCGTCCTCGGTGAGTGGGTATGAAGCTTGCGTGTCAAACTCGAAGTACTCAATCCTGCGGTAATTTACGACGTCCTCTTCTATGTTCGTTATGTTCCTTCGCTGGTATAACCTACAAAAATATATACAGCTTAAGTATCTAATTAATAGACAGACTTTAAAAATATTACGGCCATGGTATTAGCTTCGCTTGATTGGTCTGGCTAAGTAGCCAAGACTGCGTTCAATGTTCCCTCAATAAAATATAATATGAAGGGAATCTAATTTAAATTACTCTGTCGTAGAGTTTCCATAGGAAGCTATAATAATACAGTATAAGAGGATCATGCGACTTTTACATCGCTAATTAGACTTGCTTTGTATCGATGTTAGCATCAAGTATGATGCCTACGGTGACTAGCTTTAATAAATTGAATCCAAATCAATAGGTTTCGTTCAGCTCTGGAATTGCTGAAGTGATTCACGTAGCCGTATTAAGTTATAAGTAAGTTTTACTCGAGGCTGAACATTGACAAGCTTTCTTACTAAGCTTATTTAAATTATGAAACGACATTAAGAGATTTTTCCTATGTGTATTAGGACGACATTTATAAATAAAGATCATAACTCCACCGTCAATTTAAGAAGGAAATCGAGCTGTTTTTGCTATTAATTTGGGGGAAATTCTAAAGATGATGCACATTGGGGTAGACGTGTTCTCGAGTGGAGACCGCGCCTCGGCAAGCGTAGTGTAGGACGCCCTCCAACGAGGTGGAGTGATGATATCCGAAAGATGACTGTTAGCGGTTGGAGACGTTGGGCTGAAGATGGAGCCCAGTGGCGTGCCATAGGAGAGGCCTATGTCCAGCAGTGGACGCGAATAGGCTGATGATGATGCACATTAAAACAGACTTCACGCTGTAAGTAAGTACCTAATACTTAGTAGAGTAAGGGCTCCAGAAGTCAGCCAGGCACCAGTACTCAGCCTTTTTTCACT
Organism: Hyles vespertilio; assembly: GCA_009982885.2. NCBI lineage: Eukaryota > Metazoa > Arthropoda > Insecta > Lepidoptera > Sphingidae > Hyles > Hyles vespertilio. The sequence continues at coordinate 28,341,030 of CM042833.1, read as the reverse complement.
TTAATCGCATGGGAATAGCGGGATATTACATTTTATCGGCGCTGTGACTTATCATTGGTGGATTCTGAATGAATGAGACACTATACATAGTCAAAAATCGCGAGTAATTAGAGGTCTTTTCGACGGCGGCAGCCGACAATCGTGCGCGGGTGATGTCCGCCATTTTTTTACAACGGTTGATGGTTGTAAAAAAGGTAAGTTATTCCCTATTTTATGGTTATTCTCATAGACGTAGTATCAAAATCTCAGAACTTTATTACTTGTAAATAAATAATGTACTTTTATTTGTATTAAAAGTAATTAAATAATGACCTAAAATGTACAAATTACCTATTTTGAACCGAAACAAAATATTCAAAAATTATGTAGTAACCAATATGAGAAAAATGAGTATGTGGACACGAAAAATTAAGATTAATTTTTTAACAGACCTTTTGAGGAAGCAATAATTAGCAGGGGCGTGGGCTCCTTGTAGGCAGAAATGCAGTGCTTTAGTTGTCATTCACAGATATTTTATTATAACGTACGTACGTTTTATATGACTTTAATTTATAGTAAATAAATGAATAAACAAAATATAATAACTTAAAAACGCCTAATATTTTATAAATAGCACCTATTTGCAAGCACACAAACATTATGTTTGCCACGCGACAAGCAAGCGGCGTTGCAAACCAAATAATGTACCTAATCAACCAAGTCATGCCGCCGCGTCCCGCAGGACATTTGTTTGCATGTGTGTAGTAATTTTGGTGTCCGTGCACAGTCGCAAACGCACACACCCATGAATATCGAAAGCCGCGACTCCTGCGGCAGGCTACGGAAGTTCGGCAGTTGTCGGGAGTAATCGGAAATGTTCGTTGCCTATAATTCGAGTAAAGATAATAGACGGAAATCTAATAAATCACCTATGCACATTATGCATTTTTGTTTAGTCTGGTTTTATTTGTTTAAATATTAGAAATGTTTTGTGTTTCGCGGGGGCCATTTTGCTTTTTCATGTGTTTTTGCATTGTTTACTATTTCGTTTGCGCCAGTATGTTTATTTCATTTTAACATTTGAAAGTGTGTACATTTAACAGTTTATTACTTAGTTTCTATAATAATTGTAGTGATTTGCTTTTACTAGTGCGTTTGTTTTTGATTTTTTTGAAATGTTATTTGATTGTGAGAATCGTGTTGAAAATGTAGGTTTATCAAATGAATGAATGATGTGGCCGAAATCTTGCGTTTATTTACATGGGGATATAGTAATCTCAAGTAACAGGAACCTTAAATATATGAAAATTGAAGCTGACTAGGTGAGTTTCTTTTATTTTATGTATTAGAATTTCTTCCGCCGCGACGATCGATCGCTGTTTTGTCTGCGTTGCCGTAGAAGATGTACATGAATAGTAGTTCATCTAAGACTTGTTATTTTGGCATGGTTTCCGACTTAGAGATCCGTCACATGGCTGTGGCTATGCCAAAAATCTATAAAAGAAAGAGTTTTTGTGACCGAGTACTCCGCCTCATACCCAGTGTCATAATCTTGTGCACGCCACTGATAGTAAGCAGTAGGGAGATATTTAAAAATGAAAAAGAGTTTACTGATTTTATTAACTTCAATAGCAAATAACAAAATTATAAACAGTAAACACATTCGGTACTCACATTTATAGATATTAGGCAAATAATATTAGGTTGATTATTGTCAAATTATGTTCCTAATTTAAGCATATTAAAAATCCTATAGTCAATGGCCGACTACTGGATTAGTGTGGCTGAGAACTGGATTTTGGGGGCTGAGCACTGGTAAAATGTGCCTTATTCTTTTTTAATTGATTTTTTGTTGTGTAAGACAGTTTAATTGTCATTTATGTTGTTTTTATACCAAACTATAATAATTACTTTACCTAAAATTATACCCAAGTTTAATTTTACTCGTATATTAATCATTTCTCAGGAGTATGAATTTGTGATTTGCGTTAAAAGGCTGACTACTGGAGCCGTTACCCTAGTAAAAACTACTGATGCTTGACAACCTATTCAAGATTAGGGTACATACTACGTTCGTCCCTAAAATAGCTCGGAATGATTAGCATCAACTTAAGTAAAAATATGTTTTTTAAACAAAATCGTATATTGTGATACGATTTATTCAAAATGTATGTTCATTGTTGACAGTATTCGAGTGTATCGTCCCGCTGGTCGAAATGCGTCGTTTTCACGGGTATAGTTTAATTTAAATATTTGCATAAGATAATGCCGTCGGTAGTATTCCTAATGCAAATAAATTTAATACAAAGCTAGCTAGCATCTGTTTGCAAGCGCGGTAGTCAGGCGGATTGATAAAATTATAGACTCGACGATGTTGAACTACTATTGTAGTACCAGAGATGACGACCAAAACCATGTATCATAGCAATACGGTCGAAATTGTATAAAATCGTTAGAATATGTGATTCTGAACGCGACTAGGTAGGTAGTAACGGTCAAAAGTGTAGCAATTGCATGTGAGGCTATTTCTGCTGTGTCCAAAAAAAGGCAGTCGGTATCATAGCAATACGTATGATATTGGAAATGTACATAGATGTTATAATTTTATGACGAATAAGTTGGTTTTCAGACATTTTGCGCGTAGTATATAGCTCAAGCGAATTTTTGAAAATGTCAACAAATTTAGCCGACCTGTATTATAGCAATCCGAATGAGTTTTTTTTCAACCGTTCGTAAATTTGGCAGGATTGCAAAAAAAAAAATGTTTTCAGACATTTTAGATATCGCATGTACTCCCAAAAGAGAAAAGAACGTTTTGGAGTCGCTTGGCCAATGCCTGAGCGCTTCTTACGCTTCTGCTGCGGTGGGAATGGGTTTTTTGCGTGTTACTCTCCTGCCGCTCTCTTACTTTACATAGTCACTCACCAGCTGTTCTAACCTTTGAAATGACGCTCACTTAAGGTGACAACAAACTATAAGTTGCTCAGGCGGACGTGGGTGTGTCGCTGGTTGTCTGAGAGCTCGCGGCCGTTTTTTTTCTTCTATTCCCAATGATAAGGCACGTTTTGCTCATCTATGTGCCATTGACTAAGTTTTTAGGGATGGAAGAGTAGGTTTTTAAGAATTCTAAATTATCAATTATAATAGAAGTTTTTATAGCATAGATACATTGTCCGCGCTCTATTTTGGCAAGACAAAAGCAAGGTGATTGCCCGACTTGCAATCAGTCACGCTTAAACACGGTCGATATCGAAAAGTTGTCTGATAAAGGAGGTGCTACACTGAATTCTTCTGATATATATTTTTTATATATCTAGTTAATTCATTTCATCAGTTTCAACAATTTTCAGACAGATTGCTATGATACCGATCGGTAAAATTCCTTAACATATTTAGAATGGTCTCAAAATTTGATGCATCCAAATTTCCTTCTGAAAATATTTTTTTTTCCTATTAACTAATCCTAATTTACCCGTAAAGAACATTTTCAGACGGATTGCATTTTTAATTTTTCTAAATGATTTTTTGGGTTCGCGCTACACTATTAACTTCTGAAAAATATGTTTTCGGTATCTTAGAGCTATTATATAACTACAGTCAGAAAATCATACAGATTGCTATGATACAGTACGGTAAAATTTGTTGGCATTTTTGAAAATTCAGTTCGGTCAAACGCTACGCGTAAAATGACTGAAATTGGTATTTCCGAGTTTGAAATAATCGAATCTATCAATTTGATGGGTTTATTCCCAGTAGTTCCACTCACAGTTCCACTAGAATTATTAGTGGAACTACTGGGACTTTTCATTCCCAGTAGTTCCATTAATTATTCTAGTGGAACTACTGGGAATGAAAAGTCCCAGTAGTTCCACTGGAATAATTATAGTGAATTTACACTGTTTCCTTAATTATTATTTATTGATTATTTTTAGCGACACAAACGCTGACGTCGGCTTCGCTTAAGGGGTAGGTTACTAAGTAGGCTAGTTCTACACAAAGTACTCCTAAATTTTATGTTGGCCCCGAATTTGTGGTAGAGGTGTACCTATCGCCATATCAGGGACAATTTAAACTCACAGGCAATGCATACCAGAATTTTCCAATCGAAAACTCGCACATTATTGCGTTTCTTCGACTCCATAAGCCAGTTCCTTTTGGCCTATACACGTTGTACCTATACTTATGAAGTGTCGCGTCTATACTTTCTCTTTGTTCTCGCTCTCCTCAGCCACGGGAAGCCCATTGCTGGACACAAGTTTATTCTAATAAATAAATAACACCCAACAGTCACATACATAGTCCTGACCCCACACTAATATCGAGTCTTGTGTCGTGGGTATCGGGAACTACGAGAGACTTTTCGGTCTCACAAACCCGAATATTTGTGGGCTGCACAAACATTTCTCACGGTGCGGGGATCGAACCCGCGGCGTCTAACCAACTGCGCCACGGAGGCTGTCAAATTATTATTATAAGGATTTTTAATTACTTTTAATTCTGCACAAAGCAACTTTACGCAACCTGATCGAGATCATAATATTTTCCAGTTATTATTGACACGTTACCATTATCTAGGTAGAGACTTTTAACCAACTTCGGAAAGGGACACTTTCTTCCTACCATCTGGTACACAAGGGTGTTTTCGCCACAGAAGAATGGGTGAGAAACTCTAGCGTTGATGTTTTCAAAATAAGTTTACAATACAGTGATATCACCGCAAGCTTTTATGGAGAAGAAAAACACAAAAAACGAGAAATATATATTTTGAATAATATTAAAAACGTAAATTTATATAATTATGATTATTGGCTCGGAAAAGTAATGTATGACGGGTTTTTTATTATGGCATAAAATATTTTAATGAAAATAGCATAAACTGCCAAAAACATACAAGAAAGAAGTAAGGTTTTTTTTTTTAATTTCAACTTTTTCGTACTGGTGGTAGGTCTCTCATATGTGGGAGATCATCTGGGTAGGTACTACCACAATGTCTATTTCTCCCGTGAAACAGCAGTGTAAATGCCTGTTGTGTTTCGGATTGAAGGACATTGTAGCCAGAGTAACTACTGGACACATTGAGACTTAACATCTTATGTCTCAGGATGGCGAGCGCAGTGGAATTTCGCTCTGTTTATGAGCGGTCGTATCGCTTACCATCAGGCGAACGGCTTGCTCGTCTCGCCATTCATTGAAATAAAAAAAACAAAAAAAAAGTTACGTCTATTTAAGATCCTCCGCTCTTTCCGAAGTTGGTTAAAAGTCTCTACCTAGATAACGTGCCAATAATAACTGGAAAATATTATGATCTAGATTAAATGCTTATGCTTTTATTATGCTTCATGCATAATAAAAAGTAATTAAAAATCCTTAAATTAAACCTGTGTCCAGCAATGGGCTTCCCGTGGCTAAGGAGAGCGAGAACAACAAGAAATTATAGACGCGACACTTCATAGGTATAGTTGCAACGTATATAGGCCAAGAGGAACTGGCTTATCAAGTCGAAGAAACGCAATAATGTGCGAGTATTCGATTGGAAAATTCTGGTACGCATTGCCTGTGAGTGTAATTTATCCCCGATATGGCGATAGGTACACCTCTATCACAAATTCGGGGCCAAAATAAAAGTCAGGGGTACTTTGTGTAGAACTAGTATCACTTCTACCTACCTCTTAAGCGAAGCCGACGTCCGCGTATGTGTCGCCAAAAATAATCAATAAATAATAATAAGTAAGGAAACAGTGTAAATTCACTATAATTATTCCAGTGGAACTACTGGGAATGAAAAGTCTCAGTAGTTCCACTAATTATTCTAGTGGAACTGTGAGTGGAACTACTGGGAATAAACCATTTGATGCGGTTGTGGCCGTATTGCTATGAGACAGAAATTTTGGTTGTCATCTCTCGTACTATTGAGAGAATATTGTTTACTTATTCAATAAAAAATGTTATAGTCATGACAGAGTACAATACTCGTGGTAAGTGCCTTGTCGGTCACAATAAAGCTTGAATGTTCTCGTAGGCAACCATAACAAGTACTGTTGTACACGGCGGACACTCACTAATAGATTAATCTTTTTTTTATTCAGATATTTCACGTTTTACAGTTTTATACACACATATTTGAAAAATAAAAACGATGTAAATAAATAACACCCAACAGTCACATACATAGTCCTGACCCCACACTAAGATCGAGTCTTGTGTCGTGGGTGGAGGAACTACTAGAGACTTTTCGGTCTCACAAACACCCACACCCCAAAAGAAATATTTGTGGGCCGCACAAATATTTCTCTCGGTACGGGGACCGAACCCGCGGTCTCTCATTTCACAGGCGGCGTCTAACCGACTGCGCCATGGAGGCTATCAATATAAAAAAATGTTTGGCCCTTCGGTGGCGAGGCTCCAGACCCGTGGTTCCTAACCTTTTAAGGTTCGTTACCCCTATGATCTAACTAGGGTGACTGATTTTACCCTTCCTCCCAACGATGATCTCAAACAACTCATGTTATACATAAGTATTGATTACCTATACAGTGTAGTGTTTATACAGCCTATGTATAAACATAGACTTAAAACGATGCATAATAACTAAAAATAAAATAACTTAGGAGTGATTTTACAATAATCAGTTAAAAGTTTTAGGCATACATTGGTATGATGAATATTTGTATTTGCCTGTTATTTATCTTGCTTGTATGTATTTATCTATAAATGTATGCTTATATACCATCTGCCCGATACCCATAACACAAGGTTTAACTGGTTTACTTTGGCCAGATGGCAGATCAGATGGCCGTGTGCGATATATTCCCAGTTTTACCCCGCGGGGGTAATTACCCCCAGTTTAGGAACCACGGCTCTAGACCCAAGCCACCGGTGTGGTTAGGGAGATAAAGTGAGGAACCGCCTCACAATGCGTGCCGTGTCCGGTAATACTGCGTTTTGTAACTGACTCATCAACCAATAGCCAATAACAGAATAATATTTAGTAATTTTAAGATATTTACGACCTTACTCCGCTGCATCAAGCAATATTGCTTTAATATTACACTTGCATATACTGCCTCATGTACCTAGGGATTGCTCACGTGCTATTTGCACCGAGCAATAAGTCTGCAGAGCTCAGCCTGCGCCGGTTGGCGTGCGTTTAATTAACCTTCTAATCACTTATCAATAAATACATTGACTTTTCACACGATTTAAGTCGAGAAAAAAAAATTGTTGCTAACAGTCTTAGACATGGTATTTCTCCATATAAGTGGATATGATAAACTACGAGATACATTTTGGACTCGCAACACCAACATTTGTCTTTGAGCAGGGATTATTACATAGCAGGCTACCGACTAGGCTATTAAAAGAAAATCAATCACAATTGAACAAAACTGAAATTGGAACTAAAACTAATACAAACTTCGTAGAGCGTACGTACCTATATACAAAAGGTCCGACTTCGTTAATGACTGGCACGGCGCCATTCATCACCGCATTAGGATTGCTCACGTTGAAAACTCTGATGGAAAAGTTCAAGGAAAATGGCACCTCTTGAAACCTGTCCATTTGTACGGTATCGTTGATCAACACCACAGACTGAAAATTAACATATTTCGATAAGTTTTCAATTATTTTAGTAATCTCGGTTAAATATTATTTGTAACTTTCATCCTCATCTAGTTTGTAAATAGTTTTGACATGTTATTACAGTGCGTATTAACGATTACGTTTTCAGGGAGATTTTATTCAGTACATAATGTCTATTCACGTCAATTAGCATTTGTGAACGACATGAATACACTTTCAAAGCGTAATGGAAAAGATAGTTAGTTCTCGCTAATAACAAGCAGCCTTCTACCGCAGCGTTCATTAGAGCAAATAACATAACAAAGTAAAGATGGAATAGCGAGTAAATAAATTTATTGAAGCTTTGAAATAATTGCTGGCGCTTTAAACTACTTCTTATTAGTCTAAAATATTATTTACTCTATATACTAAAAAAAATATATTCTATAGTTGAACGGGTGCTATTAGGAAACAAAAATAAAAACGAAAACGAAAACGAACTGCGATTGAGTGAAAAGTGAATGTAGGTACTACATAGAACAAAATATATGATTCTGTTGAGCTAGCGAAGCTTTCGTAGTTTGTAATTGGAAAAAGTTTAACAAGCAGTAACAGTGCGCCTCGTGGCGTATGTATATATGTGTATATTTCTGGAAATTTTGTAAAACCCAATAGCCGTACGAGCAGAACGCAAATAAAATGTAAAAGGATCCTTTGATTACCTACCTGCGCTTCTGCGAAATAAAATATTTCATTTTTGCTTTTGCCGTATCAAATATCCGACGTCCAAACCAAACACAGCAATCGAATGTTTGTTTAGTTACAATTAGCAATTTTCAAACTAGTCTGTTGGTTATTACAAATTATCATACGTTGATATATCGATTCACTGACTTTATACGCAACTGATAGAGCGTTTATTGTTTGCTTTCAGTTTAAATTCACATTCTTACTTACATTTATAATAGTAGTGTCCATTACCACTGGAATGACGACAAATGTAATTACAGTACTGAGTATAACTAGGATAGCACCTGCAGCTAAAGTGACTACGCTGCCTACTATACCGCACATTTTGATTTGTTATATGTATTAATTAGCAACGTTTGA